>OX424471.1:16580720-17894250 GCA_949152455.1 Lithophane leautieri | reverse complement strand
GATGAAAAAATTCAAAGTCCCAGAATGAAAAACTCTTCGCGTTTTTGTCAAAAATTATTAGTCAGATAGTAGGACGGAGCCTATTAATAATCAAAATAGCCGAAAACAGCTTCAGATTGCGTCACCGGGATGCAAAGTTATAAGGGTTTGATGATGTTACTATGAAATTGCGGTCCACCTAAGGTAGATTTCGTAGGTATTTAAATTAACTTGATGTAAGAATTTTTTGAAGTTCTATGTTCGCCAGACGCACGTGCGAGGTGTCAGAAGACGCGTCTCGGCGCGGGCTAGCGATCTATAGGGTTATTGGAATTAATTTAGTGCAAAAATTTTGTGTTTTTGCCGAAAAACGTGTTTTTCGACTGAAAATTCTGAAATTACTACTACCAAACAGGACTCGGGTTCGCGGAACGCGCACAGGAATACAGGTAAGGCAGGTAAGTATCTATTGTAACTATTAGAAAAAACGATTTAGAGGAAAAATTTTGAGATAAAAATTAATAAAGGGTTGAAATTTGGATGAAAAAATTCAAAGTCCCAGAATGAAAAACTCTTCGCGTTTTTGTCAAAAATTATTAGTCAGATAGTAGGACGGAGCCTATTAATAATCAAAATAGCCGAAAACAGCTTCAGATTGCGTCACCGGGATGCAAAGTTATAAGGGTTTGATGATGTTACTATGAAATTGCGGTCCACCTAAGGTAGATTTCGTAGGTATTTAAATTAACTTGATGTAAGAATTTTTTGAAGTTCTATGTTCGCCAGACGCACGTGCGAGGTGTCAGAAGACGCGTCTCGGCGCGGGCTAGCGATCTATAGGGTTATTGGAATTAATTTAGTGCAAAAATTTTGTGTTTTTGCCGAAAAACGTGTTTTTCGACTGAAAATTCTGAAATTACTACTACCAAACAGGACTCGGGTTCGCGGAACGCGCACAGGAATACAGGTAAGGCAGGTAAGTATCTATTGTAACTATTAGAAAAAACGATTTAGAGGAAAAATTTTGAGATAAAAATTAATAAAGGGTTGAAATTTGGATGAAAAAATTCAAAGTCCCAGAATGAAAAACTCTTCGCGTTTTTGTCAAAAATTATTAGTCAGATAGTAGGACGGAGCCTATTAATAATCAAAATAGCCGAAAACAGCTTCAGATTGCGTCACCGGGATGCAAAGTTATAAGGGTTTGATGATGTTACTATGAAATTGCGGTCCACCTAAGGTAGATTTCGTAGGTATTTAAATTAACTTGATGTAAGAATTTTTTGAAGTTCTATGTTCGCCAGACGCACGTGCGAGGTGTCAGAAGACGCGTCTCGGCGCGGGCTAGCGATCTATAGGGTTATTGGAATTAATTTAGTGCAAAAATTTTGTGTTTTTGCCGAAAAACGTGTTTTTCGACTGAAAATTCTGAAATTACTACTACCAAACAGGACTCGGGTTCGCGGAACGCGCACAGGAATACAGGTAAGGCAGGTAAGTATCTATTGTAACTATTAGAAAAAACGATTTAGAGGAAAAATTTTGAGATAAAAATTAATAAAGGGTTGAAATTTGGATGAAAAAATTCAAAGTCCCAGAATGAAAAACTCTTCGCGTTTTTGTCAAAAATTATTAGTCAGATAGTAGGACGGAGCCTATTAATAATCAAAATAGCCGAAAACAGCTTCAGATTGCGTCACCGGGATGCAAAGTTATAAGGGTTTGATGATGTTACTATGAAATTGCGGTCCACCTAAGGTAGATTTCGTAGGTATTTAAATTAACTTGATGTAAGAATTTTTTGAAGTTCTATGTTCGCCAGACGCACGTGCGAGGTGTCAGAAGACGCGTCTCGGCGCGGGCTAGCGATCTATAGGGTTATTGGAATTAATTTAGTGCAAAAATTTTGTGTTTTTGCCGAAAAACGTGTTTTTCGACTGAAAATTCTGAAATTACTACTACCAAACAGGACTCGGGTTCGCGGAACGCGCACAGGAATACAGGTAAGGCAGGTAAGTATCTATTGTAACTATTAGAAAAAACGATTTAGAGGAAAAATTTTGAGATAAAAATTAATAAAGGGTTGAAATTTGGATGAAAAAATTCAAAGTCCCAGAATGAAAAACTCTTCGCGTTTTTGTCAAAAATTATTAGTCAGATAGTAGGACGGAGCCTATTAATAATCAAAATAGCCGAAAACAGCTTCAGATTGCGTCACCGGGATGCAAAGTTATAAGGGTTTGATGATGTTACTATGAAATTGCGGTCCACCTAAGGTAGATTTCGTAGGTATTTAAATTAACTTGATGTAAGAATTTTTTGAAGTTCTATGTTCGCCAGACGCACGTGCGAGGTGTCAGAAGACGCGTCTCGGCGCGGGCTAGCGATCTATAGGGTTATTGGAATTAATTTAGTGCAAAAATTTTGTGTTTTTGCCGAAAAACGTGTTTTTCGACTGAAAATTCTGAAATTACTACTACCAAACAGGACTCGGGTTCGCGGAACGCGCACAGGAATACAGGTAAGGCAGGTAAGTATCTATTGTAACTATTAGAAAAAACGATTTAGAGGAAAAATTTTGAGATAAAAATTAATAAAGGGTTGAAATTTGGATGAAAAAATTCAAAGTCCCAGAATGAAAAACTCTTCGCGTTTTTGTCAAAAATTATTAGTCAGATAGTAGGACGGAGCCTATTAATAATCAAAATAGCCGAAAACAGCTTCAGATTGCGTCACCGGGATGCAAAGTTATAAGGGTTTGATGATGTTACTATGAAATTGCGGTCCACCTAAGGTAGATTTCGTAGGTATTTAAATTAACTTGATGTAAGAATTTTTTGAAGTTCTATGTTCGCCAGACGCACGTGCGAGGTGTCAGAAGACGCGTCTCGGCGCGGGCTAGCGATCTATAGGGTTATTGGAATTAATTTAGTGCAAAAATTTTGTGTTTTTGCCGAAAAACGTGTTTTTCGACTGAAAATTCTGAAATTACTACTACCAAACAGGACTCGGGTTCGCGGAACGCGCACAGGAATACAGGTAAGGCAGGTAAGTATCTATTGTAACTATTAGAAAAAACGATTTAGAGGAAAAATTTTGAGATAAAAATTAATAAAGGGTTGAAATTTGGATGAAAAAATTCAAAGTCCCAGAATGAAAAACTCTTCGCGTTTTTGTCAAAAATTATTAGTCAGATAGTAGGACGGAGCCTATTAATAATCAAAATAGCCGAAAACAGCTTCAGATTGCGTCACCGGGATGCAAAGTTATAAGGGTTTGATGATGTTACTATGAAATTGCGGTCCACCTAAGGTAGATTTCGTAGGTATTTAAATTAACTTGATGTAAGAATTTTTTGAAGTTCTATGTTCGCCAGACGCACGTGCGAGGTGTCAGAAGACGCGTCTCGGCGCGGGCTAGCGATCTATAGGGTTATTGGAATTAATTTAGTGCAAAAATTTTGTGTTTTTGCCGAAAAACGTGTTTTTCGACTGAAAATTCTGAAATTACTACTACCAAACAGGACTCGGGTTCGCGGAACGCGCACAGGAATACAGGTAAGGCAGGTAAGTATCTATTGTAACTATTAGAAAAAACGATTTAGAGGAAAAATTTTGAGATAAAAATTAATAAAGGGTTGAAATTTGGATGAAAAAATTCAAAGTCCCAGAATGAAAAACTCTTCGCGTTTTTGTCAAAAATTATTAGTCAGATAGTAGGACGGAGCCTATTAATAATCAAAATAGCCGAAAACAGCTTCAGATTGCGTCACCGGGATGCAAAGTTATAAGGGTTTGATGATGTTACTATGAAATTGCGGTCCACCTAAGGTAGATTTCGTAGGTATTTAAATTAACTTGATGTAAGAATTTTTTGAAGTTCTATGTTCGCCAGACGCACGTGCGAGGTGTCAGAAGACGCGTCTCGGCGCGGGCTAGCGATCTATAGGGTTATTGGAATTAATTTAGTGCAAAAATTTTGTGTTTTTGCCGAAAAACGTGTTTTTCGACTGAAAATTCTGAAATTACTACTACCAAACAGGACTCGGGTTCGCGGAACGCGCACAGGAATACAGGTAAGGCAGGTAAGTATCTATTGTAACTATTAGAAAAAACGATTTAGAGGAAAAATTTTGAGATAAAAATTAATAAAGGGTTGAAATTTGGATGAAAAAATTCAAAGTCCCAGAATGAAAAACTCTTCGCGTTTTTGTCAAAAATTATTAGTCAGATAGTAGGACGGAGCCTATTAATAATCAAAATAGCCGAAAACAGCTTCAGATTGCGTCACCGGGATGCAAAGTTATAAGGGTTTGATGATGTTACTATGAAATTGCGGTCCACCTTTTTTTTTTTTTTTTTTTTTTTTGAGGGTGGGAAATCATCCAATGACTTCTCCCGCTCTGGGCGGAGCGGAAGGGCGTGTCAGACTTTTACTGACTAAAACCCACCCGTGTTCCTTCATTTGCCTGTTGCCAAGGTCCCGGTATCCCTTTCGGACTTTCCCGCAACCCTGGCAGGCATCGGTCCTATTGGACCCCGTCATTTTTGCTGACATCTCTTTGAGGCGCGCGTGGAACACGACGCGCCATCGACCCGGGCCTGGTCCTTATCGGACGGCGAGCTGCCCGTTGCTCGCCGTCCGCAAGCCCGCGCCTATGGTGGCCGGAAATCCGCCTGGGATTCCCGACGCCCAGGGCGTCTCCAACGGCGGCGGTTAGGGGCGTGAGGGCGCAAACTTTGCCTTTCCCTCACGCGTTCCGCCTCCTCCTTCGCGAGCATTACTGCTTCGCAGAAGGAGGTGACGGCTTCCCATGCCCTCTCGCTCCGTACCATGGCCTGAACCAGGGCCGGACGCGAGAGGTCACCGCCGCCAATCGCCTCCGCGAGGACACGGCGGTGCCCCGCCCAAGCAGGGCACACCTCAACCGTATGCTCCACCGTGTCCTCCGGGCGATCCACACAGTGGTGACACCCGGGCGTTTCCTCCCGCCTAATCCTACACAGGTACCTCCCGAAGCTGCCATGTCCGGTGAGGACCTGTGTCAGGCGGAAGGTGAGGACGCCGTGGCGCCTCTCTATCCACTCCTCAAAGAGGGGACTTATCGCCGCTATTGTGGCGTGCCCAATTGCGGTCCACCTAAGGTAGATTTCGTAGGTATTTAAATTAACTTGATGTAAGAATTTTTTGAAGTTCTATGTTCGCCAGACGCACGTGCGAGGTGTCAGAAGACGCGTCTCGGCGCGGGCTAGCGATCTATAGGGTTATTGGAATTAATTTAGTGCAAAAATTTTGTGTTTTTGCCGAAAAACGTGTTTTTCGACTGAAAATTCTGAAATTACTACTACCAAACAGGACTCGGGTTCGCGGAACGCGCACAGGAATACAGGTAAGGCAGGTAAGTATCTATTGTAACTATTAGAAAAAACGATTTAGAGGAAAAATTTTGAGATAAAAATTAATAAAGGGTTGAAATTTGGATGAAAAAATTCAAAGTCCCAGAATGAAAAACTCTTCGCGTTTTTGTCAAAAATTATTAGTCAGATAGTAGGACGGAGCCTATTAATAATCAAAATAGCCGAAAACAGCTTCAGATTGCGTCACCGGGATGCAAAGTTATAAGGGTTTGATGATGTTACTATGAAATTGCGGTCCACCTAAGGTAGATTTCGTAGGTATTTAAATTAACTTGATGTAAGAATTTTTTGAAGTTCTATGTTCGCCAGACGCACGTGCGAGGTGTCAGAAGACGCGTCTCGGCGCGGGCTAGCGATCTATAAGGTTATTGGAATTAATTTAGTGCAAAAATTTTGTGTTTTTGCCGAAAAACGTGTTTTTCGACTGAAAATTCTGAAATTACTACTACCAAACAGGACTCGGGTTCGCGGAACGCGCACAGGAATACAGGTAAGGCAGGTAAGTATCTATTGTAACTATTAGAAAAAACGATTTAGAGGAAAAATTTTGAGATAAAAATTAATAAAGGGTTGAAATTTGGATGAAAAAATTCAAAGTCCCAGAATGAAAAACTCTTCGCGTTTTTGTCAAAAATTATTAGTCAGATAGTAGGACGGAGCCTATTAATAATCAAAATAGCCGAAAACAGCTTCAGATTGCGTCACCGGGATGCAAAGTTATAAGGGTTTGATGATGTTACTATGAAATTGCGGTCCACCTAAGGTAGATTTCGTAGGTATTTAAATTAACTTGATGTAAGAATTTTTTGAAGTTCTATGTTCGCCAGACGCACGTGCGAGGTGTCAGAAGACGCGTCTCGGCGCGGGCTAGCGATCTATAGGGTTATTGGAATTAATTTAGTGCAAAAATTTTGTGTTTTTGCCGAAAAACGTGTTTTTCGACTGAAAATTCTGAAATTACTACTACCAAACAGGACTCGGGTTCGCGGAACGCGCACAGGAATACAGGTAAGGCAGGTAAGTATCTATTGTAACTATTAGAAAAAACGATTTAGAGGAAAAATTTTGAGATAAAAATTAATAAAGGGTTGAAATTTGGATGAAAAAATTCAAAGTCCCAGAATGAAAAACTCTTCGCGTTTTTGTCAAAAATTATTAGTCAGATAGTAGGACGGAGCCTATTAATAATCAAAATAGCCGAAAACAGCTTCAGATTGCGTCACCGGGATGCAAAGTTATAAGGGTTTGATGATGTTACTATGAAATTGCGGTCCACCTAAGGTAGATTTCGTAGGTATTTAAATTAACTTGATGTAAGAATTTTTTGAAGTTCTATGTTCGCCAGACGCACGTGCGAGGTGTCAGAAGACGCGTCTCGGCGCGGGCTAGCGATCTATAGGGTTATTGGAATTAATTTAGTGCAAAAATTTTGTGTTTTTGCCGAAAAACGTGTTTTTCGACTGAAAATTCTGAAATTACTACTACCAAACAGGACTCGGGTTCGCGGAACGCGCACAGGAATACAGGTAAGGCAGGTAAGTATCTATTGTAACTATTAGAAAAAACGATTTAGAGGAAAAATTTTGAGATAAAAATTAATAAAGGGTTGAAATTTGGATGAAAAAATTCAAAGTCCCAGAATGAAAAACTCTTCGCGTTTTTGTCAAAAATTATTAGTCAGATAGTAGGACGGAGCCTATTAATAATCAAAATAGCCGAAAACAGCTTCAGATTGCGTCACCGGGATGCAAAGTTATAAGGGTTTGATGATGTTACTATGAAATTGCGGTCCACCTAAGGTAGATTTCGTAGGTATTTAAATTAACTTGATGTAAGAATTTTTTGAAGTTCTATGTTCGCCAGACGCACGTGCGAGGTGTCAGAAGACGCGTCTCGGCGCGGGCTAGCGATCTATAGGGTTATTGGAATTAATTTAGTGCAAAAATTTTGTGTTTTTGCCGCAAAACGTGTTTTTCGACTGAAAATTCTGAAATTACTACTACCAAACAGGACTCGGGTTCGCGGAACGCGCACAGGAATACAGGTAAGGCAGGTAAGTATCTATTGTAACTATTAGAAAAAACGATTTAGAGGAAAAATTTTGAGATAAAAATTAATAAAGGGTTGAAATTTGGATGAAAAAATTCAAAGTCCCAGAATGAAAAACTCTTCGCGTTTTTGTCAAAAATTATTAGTCAGATAGTAGGACGGAGCCTATTAATAATCAAAATAGCCGAAAACAGCTTCAGATTGCGTCACCGGGATGCAAAGTTATAAGGGTTTGATGATGTTACTATGAAATTGCGGTCCACCTAAGGTAGATTTCGTAGGTATTTAAATTAACTTGATGTAAGAATTTTTTGAAGTTCTATGTTCGCCAGACGCACGTGCGAGGTGTCAGAAGACGCGTCTCGGCGCGGGCTAGCGATCTATAGGGTTATTGGAATTAATTTAGTGCAAAAATTTTGTGTTTTTGCCGAAAAACGTGTTTTTCGACTGAAAATTCTGAAATTACTACTACCAAACAGGACTCGGGTTCGCGGAACGCGCACAGGAATACAGGTAAGGCAGGTAAGTATCTATTGTAACTATTAGAAAAAACGATTTAGAGGAAAAATTTTGAGATAAAAATTAATAAAGGGTTGAAATTTGGATGAAAAAATTCAAAGTCCCAGAATGAAAAACTCTTCGCGTTTTTGTCAAAAATTATTAGTCAGATAGTAGGACGGAGCCTATTAATAATCAAAATAGCCGAAAACAGCTTCAGATTGCGTCACCGGGATGCAAAGTTATAAGGGTTTGATGATGTTACTATGAAATTGCGGTCCACCTAAGGTAGATTTCGTAGGTATTTAAATTAACTTGATGTAAGAATTTTTTGAAGTTCTATGTTCGCCAGACGCACGTGCGAGGTGTCAGAAGACGCGTCTCGGCGCGGGCTAGCGATCTATAGGGTTATTGGAATTAATTTAGTGCAAAAATTTTGTGTTTTTGCCGAAAAACGTGTTTTTCGACTGAAAATTCTGAAATTACTACTACCAAACAGGACTCGGGTTCGCGGAACGCGCACAGGAATACAGGTAAGGCAGGTAAGTATCTATTGTAACTATTAGAAAAAACGATTTAGAGGAAAAATTTTGAGATAAAAATTAATAAAGGGTTGAAATTTGGATGAAAAAATTCAAAGTCCCAGAATGAAAAACTCTTCGCGTTTTTGTCAAAAATTATTAGTCAGATAGTAGGACGGAGCCTATTAATAATCAAAATAGCCGAAAACAGCTTCAGATTGCGTCACCGGGATGCAAAGTTATAAGGGTTTGATGATGTTACTATGAAATTGCGGTCCACCTAAGGTAGATTTCGTAGGTATTTAAATTAACTTGATGTAAGAATTTTTTGAAGTTCTATGTTCGCCAGACGCACGTGCGAGGTGTCAGAAGACGCGTCTCGGCGCGGGCTAGCGATCTATAGGGTTATTGGAATTAATTTAGTGCAAAAATTTTGTGTTTTTGCCGAAAAACGTGTTTTTCGACTGAAAATTCTGAAATTACTACTACCAAACAGGACTCGGGTTCGCGGAACGCGCACAGGAATACAGGTAAGGCAGGTAAGTATCTATTGTAACTATTAGAAAAAACGATTTAGAGGAAAAATTTTGAGATAAAAATTAATAAAGGGTTGAAATTTGGATGAAAAAATTCAAAGTCCCAGAATGAAAAACTCTTCGCGTTTTTGTCAAAAATTATTAGTCAGATAGTAGGACGGAGCCTATTAATAATCAAAATAGCCGAAAACAGCTTCAGATTGCGTCACCGGGATGCAAAGTTATAAGGGTTTGATGATGTTACTATGAAATTGCGGTCCACCTAAGGTAGATTTCGTAGGTATTTAAATTAACTTGATGTAAGAATTTTTTGAAGTTCTATGTTCGCCAGACGCACGTGCGAGGTGTCAGAAGACGCGTCTCGGCGCGGGCTAGCGATCTATAAGGTTATTGGAATTAATTTAGTGCAAAAATTTTGTGTTTTTGCCGAAAAACGTGTTTTTCGACTGAAAATTCTGAAATTACTACTACCAAACAGGACTCGGGTTCGCGGAACGCGCACAGGAATACAGGTAAGGCAGGTAAGTATCTATTGTAACTATTAGAAAAAACGATTTAGAGGAAAAATTTTGAGATAAAAATTAATAAAGGGTTGAAATTTGGATGAAAAAATTCAAAGTCCCAGAATGAAAAACTCTTCGCGTTTTTGTCAAAAATTATTAGTCAGATAGTAGGACGGAGCCTATTAATAATCAAAATAGCCGAAAACAGCTTCAGATTGCGTCACCGGGATGCAAAGTTATAAGGGTTTGATGATGTTACTATGAAATTGCGGTCCACCTAAGGTAGATTTCGTAGGTATTTAAATTAACTTGATGTAAGAATTTTTTGAAGTTCTATGTTCGCCAGACGCACGTGCGAGGTGTCAGAAGACGCGTCTCGGCGCGGGCTAGCGATCTATAGGGTTATTGGAATTAATTTAGTGCAAAAATTTTGTGTTTTTGCCGAAAAACGTGTTTTTCGACTGAAAATTCTGAAATTACTACTACCAAACAGGACTCGGGTTCGCGGAACGCGCACAGGAATACAGGTAAGGCAGGTAAGTATCTATTGTAACTATTAGAAAAAACGATTTAGAGGAAAAATTTTGAGATAAAAATTAATAAAGGGTTGAAATTTGGATGAAAAAATTCAAAGTCCCAGAATGAAAAACTCTTCGCGTTTTTGTCAAAAATTATTAGTCAGATAGTAGGACGGAGCCTATTAATAATCAAAATAGCCGAAAACAGCTTCAGATTGCGTCACCGGGATGCAAAGTTATAAGGGTTTGATGATGTTACTATGAAATTGCGGTCCACCTAAGGTAGATTTCGTAGGTATTTAAATTAACTTGATGTAAGAATTTTTTGAAGTTCTATGTTCGCCAGACGCACGTGCGAGGTGTCAGAAGACGCGTCTCGGCGCGGGCTAGCGATCTATAGGGTTATTGGAATTAATTTAGTGCAAAAATTTTGTGTTTTTGCCGAAAAACGTGTTTTTCGACTGAAAATTCTGAAATTACTACTACCAAACAGGACTCGGGTTCGCGGAACGCGCACAGGAATACAGGTAAGGCAGGTAAGTATCTATTGTAACTATTAGAAAAAACGATTTAGAGGAAAAATTTTGAGATAAAAATTAATAAAGGGTTGAAATTTGGATGAAAAAATTCAAAGTCCCAGAATGAAAAACTCTTCGCGTTTTTGTCAAAAATTATTAGTCAGATAGTAGGACGGAGCCTATTAATAATCAAAATAGCCGAAAACAGCTTCAGATTGCGTCACCGGGATGCAAAGTTATAAGGGTTTGATGATGTTACTATGAAATTGCGGTCCACCTAAGGTAGATTTCGTAGGTATTTAAATTAACTTGATGTAAGAATTTTTTGAAGTTCTATGTTCGCCAGACGCACGTGCGAGGTGTCAGAAGACGCGTCTCGGCGCGGGCTAGCGATCTATAGGGTTATTGGAATTAATTTAGTGCAAAAATTTTGTGTTTTTGCCGCAAAACGTGTTTTTCGACTGAAAATTCTGAAATTACTACTACCAAACAGGACTCGGGTTCGCGGAACGCGCACAGGAATACAGGTAAGGCAGGTAAGTATCTATTGTAACTATTAGAAAAAACGATTTAGAGGAAAAATTTTGAGATAAAAATTAATAAAGGGTTGAAATTTGGATGAAAAAATTCAAAGTCCCAGAATGAAAAACTCTTCGCGTTTTTGTCAAAAATTATTAGTCAGATAGTAGGACGGAGCCTATTAATAATCAAAATAGCCGAAAACAGCTTCAGATTGCGTCACCGGGATGCAAAGTTATAAGGGTTTGATGATGTTACTATGAAATTGCGGTCCACCTAAGGTAGATTTCGTAGGTATTTAAATTAACTTGATGTAAGAATTTTTTGAAGTTCTATGTTCGCCAGACGCACGTGCGAGGTGTCAGAAGACGCGTCTCGGCGCGGGCTAGCGATCTATAGGGTTATTGGAATTAATTTAGTGCAAAAATTTTGTGTTTTTGCCGAAAAACGTGTTTTTCGACTGAAAATTCTGAAATTACTACTACCAAACAGGACTCGGGTTCGCGGAACGCGCACAGGAATACAGGTAAGGCAGGTAAGTATCTATTGTAACTATTAGAAAAAACGATTTAGAGGAAAAATTTTGAGATAAAAATTAATAAAGGGTTGAAATTTGGATGAAAAAATTCAAAGTCCCAGAATGAAAAACTCTTCGCGTTTTTGTCAAAAATTATTAGTCAGATAGTAGGACGGAGCCTATTAATAATCAAAATAGCCGAAAACAGCTTCAGATTGCGTCACCGGGATGCAAAGTTATAAGGGTTTGATGATGTTACTATGAAATTGCGGTCCACCTAAGGTAGATTTCGTAGGTATTTAAATTAACTTGATGTAAGAATTTTTTGAAGTTCTATGTTCGCCAGACGCACGTGCGAGGTGTCAGAAGACGCGTCTCGGCGCGGGCTAGCGATCTATAGGGTTATTGGAATTAATTTAGTGCAAAAATTTTGTGTTTTTGCCGAAAAACGTGTTTTTCGACTGAAAATTCTGAAATTACTACTACCAAACAGGACTCGGGTTCGCGGAACGCGCACAGGAATACAGGTAAGGCAGGTAAGTATCTATTGTAACTATTAGAAAAAACGATTTAGAGGAAAAAATTTGAGATAAAAATTAATAAAGGGTTGAAATTTGGATGAAAAAATTCAAAGTCCCAGAATGAAAAACTCTTCGCGTTTTTGTCAAAAATTATTAGTCAGATAGTAGGACGGAGCCTATTAATAATCAAAATAGCCGAAAACAGCTTCAGATTGCGTCACCGGGATGCAAAGTTATAAGGGTTTGATGATGTTACTATGAAATTGCGGTCCACCTAAGGTAGATTTCGTAGGTATTTAAATTAACTTGATGTAAGAATTTTTTGAAGTTCTATGTTCGCCAGACGCACGTGCGAGGTGTCAGAAGACGCGTCTCGGCGCGGGCTAGCGATCTATAGGGTTATTGGAATTAATTTAGTGCAAAAATTTTGTGTTTTTGCCGAAAAACGTGTTTTTCGACTGAAAATTCTGAAATTACTACTACCAAACAGGACTCGGGTTCGCGGAACGCGCACAGGAATACAGGTAAGGCAGGTAAGTATCTATTGTAACTATTAGAAAAAACGATTTAGAGGAAAAATTTTGAGATAAAAATTAATAAAGGGTTGAAATTTGGATGAAAAAATTCAAAGTCCCAGAATGAAAAACTCTTCGCGTTTTTGTCAAAAATTATTAGTCAGATAGTAGGACGGAGCCTATTAATAATCAAAATAGCCGAAAACAGCTTCAGATTGCGTCACCGGGATGCAAAGTTATAAGGGTTTGATGATGTTACTATGAAATTGCGGTCCACCTAAGGTAGATTTCGTAGGTATTTAAATTAACTTGATGTAAGAATTTTTTGAAGTTCTATGTTCGCCAGACGCACGTGCGAGGTGTCAGAAGACGCGTCTCGGCGCGGGCTAGCGATCTATAGGGTTATTGGAATTAATTTAGTGCAAAAATTTTGTGTTTTTGCCGAAAAACGTGTTTTTCGACTGAAAATTCTGAAATTACTACTACCAAACAGGACTCGGGTTCGCGGAACGCGCACAGGAATACAGGTAAGGCAGGTAAGTATCTATTGTAACTATTAGAAAAAACGATTTAGAGGAAAAATTTTGAGATAAAAATTAATAAAGGGTTGAAATTTGGATGAAAAAATTCAAAGTCCCAGAATGAAAAACTCTTCGCGTTTTTGTCAAAAATTATTAGTCAGATAGTAGGACGGAGCCTATTAATAATCAAAATAGCCGAAAACAGCTTCAGATTGCGTCACCGGGATGCAAAGTTATAAGGGTTTGATGATGTTACTATGAAATTGCGGTCCACCTAAGGTAGATTTCGTAGGTATTTAAATTAACTTGATGTAAGAATTTTTTGAAGTTCTATGTTCGCCAGACGCACGTGCGAGGTGTCAGAAGACGCGTCTCGGCGCGGGCTAGCGATCTATAAGGTTATTGGAATTAATTTAGTGCAAAAATTTTGTGTTTTTGCCGAAAAACGTGTTTTTCGACTGAAAATTCTGAAATTACTACTACCAAACAGGACTCGGGTTCGCGGAACGCGCACAGGAATACAGGTAAGGCAGGTAAGTATCTATTGTAACTATTAGAAAAAACGATTTAGAGGAAAAATTTTGAGATAAAAATTAATAAAGGGTTGAAATTTGGATGAAAAAATTCAAAGTCCCAGAATGAAAAACTCTTCGCGTTTTTGTCAAAAATTATTAGTCAGATAGTAGGACGGAGCCTATTAATAATCAAAATAGCCGAAAACAGCTTCAGATTGCGTCACCGGGATGCAAAGTTATAAGGGTTTGATGATGTTACTATGAAATTGCGGTCCACCTAAGGTAGATTTCGTAGGTATTTAAATTAACTTGATGTAAGAATTTTTTGAAGTTCTATGTTCGCCAGACGCACGTGCGAGGTGTCAGAAGACGCGTCTCGGCGCGGGCTAGCGATCTATAGGGTTATTGGAATTAATTTAGTGCAAAAATTTTGTGTTTTTGCCGAAAAACGTGTTTTTCGACTGAAAATTCTGAAATTACTACTACCAAACAGGACTCGGGTTCGCGGAACGCGCACAGGAATACAGGTAAGGCAGGTAAGTATCTATTGTAACTATTAGAAAAAACGATTTAGAGGAAAAATTTTGAGATAAAAATTAATAAAGGGTTGAAATTTGGATGAAAAAATTCAAAGTCCCAGAATGAAAAACTCTTCGCGTTTTTGTCAAAAATTATTAGTCAGATAGTAGGACGGAGCCTATTAATAATCAAAATAGCCGAAAACAGCTTCAGATTGCGTCACCGGGATGCAAAGTTATAAGGGTTTGATGATGTTACTATGAAATTGCGGTCCACCTAAGGTAGATTTCGTAGGTATTTAAATTAACTTGATGTAAGAATTTTTTGAAGTTCTATGTTCGCCAGACGCACGTGCGAGGTGTCAGAAGACGCGTCTCGGCGCGGGCTAGCGATCTATAGGGTTATTGGAATTAATTTAGTGCAAAAATTTTGTGTTTTTGCCGAAAAACGTGTTTTTCGACTGAAAATTCTGAAATTACTACTACCAAACAGGACTCGGGTTCGCGGAACGCGCACAGGAATACAGGTAAGGCAGGTAAGTATCTATTGTAACTATTAGAAAAAACGATTTAGAGGAAAAATTTTGAGATAAAAATTAATAAAGGGTTGAAATTTGGATGAAAAAATTCAAAGTCCCAGAATGAAAAACTCTTCGCGTTTTTGTCAAAAATTATTAGTCAGATAGTAGGACGGAGCCTATTAATAATCAAAATAGCCGAAAACAGCTTCAGATTGCGTCACCGGGATGCAAAGTTATAAGGGTTTGATGATGTTACTATGAAATTGCGGTCCACCTAAGGTAGATTTCGTAGGTATTTAAATTAACTTGATGTAAGAATTTTTTGAAGTTCTATGTTCGCCAGACGCACGTGCGAGGTGTCAGAAGACGCGTCTCGGCGCGGGCTAGCGATCTATAAGGTTATTGGAATTAATTTAGTGCAAAAATTTTGTGTTTTTGCCGAAAAACGTGTTTTTCGACTGAAAATTCTGAAATTACTACTACCAAACAGGACTCGGGTTCGCGGAACGCGCACAGGAATACAGGTAAGGCAGGTAAGTATCTATTGTAACTATTAGAAAAAACGATTTAGAGGAAAAATTTTGAGATAAAAATTAATAAAGGGTTGAAATTTGGATGAAAAAATTCAAAGTCCCAGAATGAAAAACTCTTCGCGTTTTTGTCAAAAATTATTAGTCAGATAGTAGGACGGAGCCTATTAATAATCAAAATAGCCGAAAACAGCTTCAGATTGCGTCACCGGGATGCAAAGTTATAAGGGTTTGATGATGTTACTATGAAATTGCGGTCCACCTAAGGTAGATTTCGTAGGTATTTAAATTAACTTGATGTAAGAATTTTTTGAAGTTCTATGTTCGCCAGACGCACGTGCGAGGTGTCAGAAGACGCGTCTCGGCGCGGGCTAGCGATCTATAGGGTTATTGGAATTAATTTAGTGCAAAAATTTTGTGTTTTTGCCGAAAAACGTGTTTTTCGACTGAAAATTCTGAAATTACTACTACCAAACAGGACTCGGGTTCGCGGAACGCGCACAGGAATACAGGTAAGGCAGGTAAGTATCTATTGTAACTATTAGAAAAAACGATTTAGAGGAAAAATTTTGAGATAAAAATTAATAAAGGGTTGAAATTTGGATGAAAAAATTCAAAGTCCCAGAATGAAAAACTCTTCGCGTTTTTGTCAAAAATTATTAGTCAGATAGTAGGACGGAGCCTATTAATAATCAAAATAGCCGAAAACAGCTTCAGATTGCGTCACCGGGATGCAAAGTTATAAGGGTTTGATGATGTTACTATGAAATTGCGGTCCACCTAAGGTAGATTTCGTAGGTATTTAAATTAACTTGATGTAAGAATTTTTTGAAGTTCTATGTTCGCCAGACGCACGTGCGAGGTGTCAGAAGACGCGTCTCGGCGCGGGCTAGCGATCTATAGGGTTATTGGAATTAATTTAGTGCAAAAATTTTGTGTTTTTGCCGAAAAACGTGTTTTTCGACTGAAAATTCTGAAATTACTACTACCAAACAGGACTCGGGTTCGCGGAACGCGCACAGGAATACAGGTAAGGCAGGTAAGTATCTATTGTAACTATTAGAAAAAACGATTTAGAGGAAAAATTTTGAGATAAAAATTAATAAAGGGTTGAAATTTGGATGAAAAAATTCAAAGTCCCAGAATGAAAAACTCTTCGCGTTTTTGTCAAAAATTATTAGTCAGATAGTAGGACGGAGCCTATTAATAATCAAAATAGCCGAAAACAGCTTCAGATTGCGTCACCGGGATGCAAAGTTATAAGGGTTTGATGATGTTACTATGAAATTGCGGTCCACCTAAGGTAGATTTCGTAGGTATTTAAATTAACTTGATGTAAGAATTTTTTGAAGTTCTATGTTCGCCAGACGCACGTGCGAGGTGTCAGAAGACGCGTCTCGGCGCGGGCTAGCGATCTATAGGGTTATTGGAATTAATTTAGTGCAAAAATTTTGTGTTTTTGCCGCAAAACGTGTTTTTCGACTGAAAATTCTGAAATTACTACTACCAAACAGGACTCGGGTTCGCGGAACGCGCACAGGAATACAGGTAAGGCAGGTAAGTATCTATTGTAACTATTAGAAAAAACGATTTAGAGGAAAAATTTTGAGATAAAAATTAATAAAGGGTTGAAATTTGGATGAAAAAATTCAAAGTCCCAGAATGAAAAACTCTTCGCGTTTTTGTCAAAAATTATTAGTCAGATAGTAGGACGGAGCCTATTAATAATCAAAATAGCCGAAAACAGCTTCAGATTGCGTCACCGGGATGCAAAGTTATAAGGGTTTGATGATGTTACTATGAAATTGCGGTCCACCTAAGGTAGATTTCGTAGGTATTTAAATTAACTTGATGTAAGAATTTTTTGAAGTTCTATGTTCGCCAGACGCACGTGCGAGGTGTCAGAAGACGCGTCTCGGCGCGGGCTAGCGATCTATAGGGTTATTGGAATTAATTTAGTGCAAAAATTTTGTGTTTTTGCCGAAAAACGTGTTTTTCGACTGAAAATTCTGAAATTACTACTACCAAACAGGACTCGGGTTCGCGGAACGCGCACAGGAATACAGGTAAGGCAGGTAAGTATCTATTGTAACTATTAGAAAAAACGATTTAGAGGAAAAATTTTGAGATAAAAATTAATAAAGGGTTGAAATTTGGATGAAAAAATTCAAAGTCCCAGAATGAAAAACTCTTCGCGTTTTTGTCAAAAATTATTAGTCAGATAGTAGGACGGAGCCTATTAATAATCAAAATAGCCGAAAACAGCTTCAGATTGCGTCACCGGGATGCAAAGTTATAAGGGTTTGATGATGTTACTATGAAATTGCGGTCCACCTAAGGTAGATTTCGTAGGTATTTAAATTAACTTGATGTAAGAATTTTTTGAAGTTCTATGTTCGCCAGACGCACGTGCGAGGTGTCAGAAGACGCGTCTCGGCGCGGGCTAGCGATCTATAGGGTTATTGGAATTAATTTAGTGCAAAAATTTTGTGTTTTTGCCGAAAAACGTGTTTTTCGACTGAAAATTCTGAAATTACTACTACCAAACAGGACTCGGGTTCGCGGAACGCGCACAGGAATACAGGTAAGGCAGGTAAGTATCTATTGTAACTATTAGAAAAAACGATTTAGAGGAAAAATTTTGAGATAAAAATTAATAAAGGGTTGAAATTTGGATGAAAAAATTCAAAGTCCCAGAATGAAAAACTCTTCGCGTTTTTGTCAAAAATTATTAGTCAGATAGTAGGACGGAGCCTATTAATAATCAAAATAGCCGAAAACAGCTTCAGATTGCGTCACCGGGATGCAAAGTTATAAGGGTTTGATGATGTTACTATGAAATTGCGGTCCACCTAAGGTAGATTTCGTAGGTATTTAAATTAACTTGATGTAAGAATTTTTTGAAGTTCTATGTTCGCCAGACGCACGTGCGAGGTGTCAGAAGACGCGTCTCGGCGCGGGCTAGCGATCTATAGGGTTATTGGAATTAATTTAGTGCAAAAATTTTGTGTTTTTGCCGAAAAACGTGTTTTTCGACTGAAAATTCTGAAATTACTACTACCAAACAGGACTCGGGTTCGCGGAACGCGCACAGGAATACAGGTAAGGCAGGTAAGTATCTATTGTAACTATTAGAAAAAACGATTTAGAGGAAAAATTTTGAGATAAAAATTAATAAAGGGTTGAAATTTGGATGAAAAAATTCAAAGTCCCAGAATGAAAAACTCTTCGCGTTTTTGTCAAAAATTATTAGTCAGATAGTAGGACGGAGCCTATTAATAATCAAAATAGCCGAAAACAGCTTCAGATTGCGTCACCGGGATGCAAAGTTATAAGGGTTTGATGATGTTACTATGAAATTGCGGTCCACCTAAGGTAGATTTCGTAGGTATTTAAATTAACTTGATGTAAGAATTTTTTGAAGTTCTATGTTCGCCAGACGCACGTGCGAGGTGTCAGAAGACGCGTCTCGGCGCGGGCTAGCGATCTATAGGGTTATTGGAATTAATTTAGTGCAAAAATTTTGTGTTTTTGCCGAAAAACGTGTTTTTCGACTGAAAATTCTGAAATTACTACTACCAAACAGGACTCGGGTTCGCGGAACGCGCACAGGAATACAGGTAAGGCAGGTAAGTATCTATTGTAACTATTAGAAAAAACGATTTAGAGGAAAAATTTTGAGATAAAAATTAATAAAGGGTTGAAATTTGGATGAAAAAATTCAAAGTCCCAGAATGAAAAACTCTTCGCGTTTTTGTCAAAAATTATTAGTCAGATAGTAGGACGGAGCCTATTAATAATCAAAATAGCCGAAAACAGCTTCAGATTGCGTCACCGGGATGCAAAGTTATAAGGGTTTGATGATGTTACTATGAAATTGCGGTCCACCTAAGGTAGATTTCGTAGGTATTTAAATTAACTTGATGTAAGAATTTTTTGAAGTTCTATGTTCGCCAGACGCACGTGCGAGGTGTCAGAAGACGCGTCTCGGCGCGGGCTAGCGATCTATAGGGTTATTGGAATTAATTTAGTGCAAAAATTTTGTGTTTTTGCCGAAAAACGTGTTTTTCGACTGAAAATTCTGAAATTACTACTACCAAACAGGACTCGGGTTCGCGGAACGCGCACAGGAATACAGGTAAGGCAGGTAAGTATCTATTGTAACTATTAGAAAAAACGATTTAGAGGAAAAATTTTGAGATAAAAATTAATAAAGGGTTGAAATTTGGATGAAAAAATTCAAAGTCCCAGAATGAAAAACTCTTCGCGTTTTTGTCAAAAATTATTAGTCAGATAGTAGGACGGAGCCTATTAATAATCAAAATAGCCGAAAACAGCTTCAGATTGCGTCACCGGGATGCAAAGTTATAAGGGTTTGATGATGTTACTATGAAATTGCGGTCCACCTAAGGTAGATTTCGTAGGTATTTAAATTAACTTGATGTAAGAATTTTTTGAAGTTCTATGTTCGCCAGACGCACGTGCGAGGTGTCAGAAGACGCGTCTCGGCGCGGGCTAGCGATCTATAGGGTTATTGGAATTAATTTAGTGCAAAAATTTTGTGTTTTTGCCGAAAAACGTGTTTTTCGACTGAAAATTCTGAAATTACTACTACCAAACAGGACTCGGGTTCGCGGAACGCGCACAGGAATACAGGTAAGGCAGGTAAGTATCTATTGTAACTATTAGAAAAAACGATTTAGAGGAAAAATTTTGAGATAAAAATTAATAAAGGGTTGAAATTTGGATGAAAAAATTCAAAGTCCCAGAATGAAAAACTCTTCGCGTTTTTGTCAAAAATTATTAGTCAGATAGTAGGACGGAGCCTATTAATAATCAAAATAGCCGAAAACAGCTTCAGATTGCGTCACCGGGATGCAAAGTTATAAGGGTTTGATGATGTTACTATGAAATTGCGGTCCACCTAAGGTAGATTTCGTAGGTATTTAAATTAACTTGATGTAAGAATTTTTTGAAGTTCTATGTTCGCCAGACGCACGTGCGAGGTGTCAGAAGACGCGTCTCGGCGCGGGCTAGCGATCTATAGGGTTATTGGAATTAATTTAGTGCAAAAATTTTGTGTTTTTGCCGAAAAACGTGTTTTTCGACTGAAAATTCTGAAATTACTACTACCAAACAGGACTCGGGTTCGCGGAACGCGCACAGGAATACAGGTAAGGCAGGTAAGTATCTATTGTAACTATTAGAAAAAACGATTTAGAGGAAAAATTTTGAGATAAAAATTAATAAAGGGTTGAAATTTGGATGAAAAAATTCAAAGTCCCAGAATGAAAAACTCTTCGCGTTTTTGTCAAAAATTATTAGTCAGATAGTAGGACGGAGCCTATTAATAATCAAAATAGCCGAAAACAGCTTCAGATTGCGTCACCGGGATGCAAAGTTATAAGGGTTTGATGATGTTACTATGAAATTGCGGTCCACCTAAGGTAGATTTCGTAGGTATTTAAATTAACTTGATGTAAGAATTTTTTGAAGTTCTATGTTCGCCAGACGCACGTGCGAGGTGTCAGAAGACGCGTCTCGGCGCGGGCTAGCGATCTATAGGGTTATTGGAATTAATTTAGTGCAAAAATTTTGTGTTTTTGCCGAAAAACGTGTTTTTCGACTGAAAATTCTGAAATTACTACTACCAAACAGGACTCGGGTTCGCGGAACGCGAACAGGAATACAGGTAAGGCAGGTAAGTATCTATTGTAACTATTAGAAAAAACGATTTAGAGGAAAAATTTTGAGATAAAAATTAATAAAGGGTTGAAATTTGGATGAAAAAATTCAAAGTCCCAGAATGAAAAACTCTTCGCGTTTTTGTCAAAAATTATTAGTCAGATAGTAGGACGGAGCCTATTAATAATCAAAATAGCCGAAAACAGCTTCAGATTGCGTCACCGGGATGCAAAGTTATAAGGGTTTGATGATGTTACTATGAAATTGCGGTCCACCTAAGGTAGATTTCGTAGGTATTTAAATTAACTTGATGTAAGAATTTTTTGAAGTTCTATGTTCGCCAGACGCACGTGCGAGGTGTCAGAAGACGCGTCTCGGCGCGGGCTAGCGATCTATAGGGTTATTGGAATTAATTTAGTGCAAAAATTTTGTGTTTTTGCCGAAAAACGTGTTTTTCGACTGAAAATTCTGAAATTACTACTACCAAACAGGACTCGGGTTCGCGGAACGCGCACAGGAATACAGGTAAGGCAGGTAAGTATCTATTGTAACTATTAGAAAAAACGATTTAGAGGAAAAATTTTGAGATAAAAATTAATAAAGGGTTGAAATTTGGATGAAAAAATTCAAAGTCCCAGAATGAAAAACTCTTCGCGTTTTTGTCAAAAATTATTAGTCAGATAGTAGGACGGAGCCTATTAATAATCAAAATAGCCGAAAACAGCTTCAGATTGCGTCACCGGGATGCAAAGTTATAAGGGTTTGATGATGTTACTATGAAATTGCGGTCCACCTTTTTTTTTTTTTTGAGGGTGGGAAATCATCCAATGACTTCTCCCGCTCTGGGCGGAGCGGAAGGGCGTGTCAGACTTTTACTGACTAAAACCCACCCGTGTTCCTTCATTTGCCTGTTGCCAAGGTCCCGGTATCCCTTTCGGACTTTCCCGCAACCCTGGCAGGCATCGGTCCTAGCGGACCCCGTCATTTTTGCTGACATCTCTTTGAGGCGCGCGTGGAACACGACGCGCCATCGACCCGGGCCTGGTCCTTATCGGACGGCGAGCTGCCCGTTGCTCGCCGTCCGCAAGCCCGCGCCTATGGTGGCCGGAAATCCGCCTGGGATTCCCGACGCCCAGGGCGTCTCCAACGGCGGCGGTTAGGGGCGTGAGGGCGCAAACTTTGCCTTTCCCTCACGCGTTCCGCCTCCTCCTTGGCGAGCATTACTGCTTCGCAGAAGGAGGTGACGGCTTCCCATGCCCTCTCGCTCCGTACCATGGCCTGAACCAGGGCCGGACGCGAGAGGTCACCGCCGCCAATCGCCTCCGCGAGGACACGGCGGTGCTCCGCCCAAGCAGGGCACACCTCAACCGTATGCTCCACCGTGTCCTCCGGGCGATCCACACAGTGGTGACACCCGGATTGCGGTCCACCTAAGGTAGATTTCGTAGGTATTTAAATTAACTTGATGTAAGAATTTTTTGAAGTTCTATGTTCGCCAGACGCACGTGCGAGGTGTCAGAAGACGCGTCTCGGCGCGGGCTAGCGATCTATAGGGTTATTGGAATTAATTTAGTGCAAAAATTTTGTGTTTTTGCCGAAAAACGTGTTTTTCGACTGAAAATTCTGAAATTACTACTACCAAACAGGACTCGGGTTCGCGGAACGCGCACAGGAATACAGGTAAGGCAGGTAAGTATCTATTGTAACTATTAGAAAAAACGATTTAGAGGAAAAATTTTGAGATAAAAATTAATAAAGGGTTGAAATTTGGATGAAAAAATTCAAAGTCCCAGAATGAAAAACTCTTCGCGTTTTTGTCAAAAATTATTAGTCAGATAGTAGGACGGAGCCTATTAATAATCAAAATAGCCGAAAACAGCTTCAGATTGCGTCACCGGGATGCAAAGTTATAAGGGTTTGATGATGTTACTATGAAATTGCGGTCCACCTAAGGTAGATTTCGTAGGTATTTAAATTAACTTGATGTAAGAATTTTTTGAAGTTCTATGTTCGCCAGACGCACGTGCGAGGTGTCAGAAGACGCGTCTCGGCGCGGGCTAGCGATCTATAGGGTTATTGGAATTAATTTAGTGCAAAAATTTTGTGTTTTTGCCGAAAAACGTGTTTTTCGACTGAAAATTCTGAAATTACTACTACCAAACAGGACTCGGGTTCGCGGAACGCGCACAGGAATACAGGTAAGGCAGGTAAGTATCTATTGTAACTATTAGAAAAAACGATTTAGAGGAAAAATTTTGAGATAAAAATTAATAAAGGGTTGAAATTTGGATGAAAAAATTCAAAGTCCCAGAATGAAAAACTCTTCGCGTTTTTGTCAAAAATTATTAGTCAGATAGTAGGACGGAGCCTATTAATAATCAAAATAGCCGAAAACAGCTTCAGATTGCGTCACCGGGATGCAAAGTTATAAGGGTTTGATGATGTTACTATGAAATTGCGGTCCACCTAAGGTAGATTTCGTAGGTATTTAAATTAACTTGATGTAAGAATTTTTTGAAGTTCTATGTTCGCCAGACGCACGTGCGAGGTGTCAGAAGACGCGTCTCGGCGCGGGCTAGCGATCTATAGGGTTATTGGAATTAATTTAGTGCAAAAATTTTGTGTTTTTGCCGAAAAACGTGTTTTTCGACTGAAAATTCTGAAATTACTACTACCAAACAGGACTCGGGTTCGCGGAACGCGCACAGGAATACAGGTAAGGCAGGTAAGTATCTATTGTAACTATTAGAAAAAACGATTTAGAGGAAAAATTTTGAGATAAAAATTAATAAAGGGTTGAAATTTGGATGAAAAAATTCAAAGTCCCAGAATGAAAAACTCTTCGCGTTTTTGTCAAAAATTATTAGTCAGATAGTAGGACGGAGCCTATTAATAATCAAAATAGCCGAAAACAGCTTCAGATTGCGTCACCGGGATGCAAAGTTATAAGGGTTTGATGATGTTACTATGAAATTGCGGTCCACCTAAGGTAGATTTCGTAGGTATTTAAATTAACTTGATGTAAGAATTTTTTGAAGTTCTATGTTCGCCAGACGCACGTGCGAGGTGTCAGAAGACGCGTCTCGGCGCGGGCTAGCGATCTATAGGGTTATTGGAATTAATTTAGTGCAAAAATTTTGTGTTTTTGCCGAAAAACGTGTTTTTCGACTGAAAATTCTGAAATTACTACTACCAAACAGGACTCGGGTTCGCGGAACGCGCACAGGAATACAGGTAAGGCAGGTAAGTATCTATTGTAACTATTAGAAAAAACGATTTAGAGGAAAAATTTTGAGATAAAAATTAATAAAGGGTTGAAATTTGGATGAAAAAATTCAAAGTCCCAGAATGAAAAACTCTTCGCGTTTTTGTCAAAAATTATTAGTCAGATAGTAGGACGGAGCCTATTAATAATCAAAATAGCCGAAAACAGCTTCAGATTGCGTCACCGGGATGCAAAGTTATAAGGGTTTGATGATGTTACTATGAAATTGCGGTCCACCTAAGGTAGATTTCGTAGGTATTTAAATTAACTTGATGTAAGAATTTTTTGAAGTTCTATGTTCGCCAGACGCACGTGCGAGGTGTCAGAAGACGCGTCTCGGCGCGGGCTAGCGATCTATAGGGTTATTGGAATTAATTTAGTGCAAAAATTTTGTGTTTTTGCCGAAAAACGTGTTTTTCGACTGAAAATTCTGAAATTACTACTACCAAACAGGACTCGGGTTCGCGGAACGCGCACAGGAATACAGGTAAGGCAGGTAAGTATCTATTGTAACTATTAGAAAAAACGATTTAGAGGAAAAATTTTGAGATAAAAATTAATAAAGGGTTGAAATTTGGATGAAAAAATTCAAAGTCCCAGAATGAAAAACTCTTCGCGTTTTTGTCAAAAATTATTAGTCAGATAGTAGGACGGAGCCTATTAATAATCAAAATAGCCGAAAACAGCTTCAGATTGCGTCACCGGGATGCAAAGTTATAAGGGTTTGATGATGTTACTATGAAATTGCGGTCCACCTAAGGTAGATTTCGTAGGTATTTAAATTAACTTGATGTAAGAATTTTTTGAAGTTCTATGTTCGCCAGACGCACGTGCGAGGTGTCAGAAGACGCGTCTCGGCGCGGGCTAGCGATCTATAGGGTTATTGGAATTAATTTAGTGCAAAAATTTTGTGTTTTTGCCGAAAAACGTGTTTTTCGACTGAAAATTCTGAAATTACTACTACCAAACAGGACTCGGGTTCGCGGAACGCGAACAGGAATACAGGTAAGGCAGGTAAGTATCTATTGTAACTATTAGAAAAAACGATTTAGAGGAAAAATTTTGAGATAAAAATTAATAAAGGGTTGAAATTTGGATGAAAAAATTCAAAGTCCCAGAATGAAAAACTCTTCGCGTTTTTGTCAAAAATTATTAGTCAGATAGTAGGACGGAGCCTATTAATAATCAAAATAGCCGAAAACAGCTTCAGATTGCGTCACCGGGATGCAAAGTTATAAGGGTTTGATGATGTTACTATGAAATTGCGGTCCACCTAAGGTAGATTTCGTAGGTATTTAAATTAACTTGATGTAAGAATTTTTTGAAGTTCTATGTTCGCCAGACGCACGTGCGAGGTGTCAGAAGACGCGTCTCGGCGCGGGCTAGCGATCTATAGGGTTATTGGAATTAATTTAGTGCAAAAATTTTGTGTTTTTGCCGAAAAACGTGTTTTTCGACTGAAAATTCTGAAATTACTACTACCAAACAGGACTCGGGTTCGCGGAACGCGCACAGGAATACAGGTAAGGCAGGTAAGTATCTATTGTAACTATTAGAAAAAACGATTTAGAGGAAAAATTTTGAGATAAAAATTAATAAAGGGTTGAAATTTGGATGAAAAAATTCAAAGTCCCAGAATGAAAAACTCTTCGCGTTTTTGTCAAAAATTATTAGTCAGATAGTAGGACGGAGCCTATTAATAATCAAAATAGCCGAAAACAGCTTCAGATTGCGTCACCGGGATGCAAAGTTATAAGGGTTTGATGATGTTACTATGAAATTGCGGTCCACCTAAGGTAGATTTCGTAGGTATTTAAATTAACTTGATGTAAGAATTTTTTGAAGTTCTATGTTCGCCAGACGCACGTGCGAGGTGTCAGAAGACGCGTCTCGGCGCGGGCTAGCGATCTATAGGGTTATTGGAATTAATTTAGTGCAAAAATTTTGTGTTTTTGCCGAAAAACGTGTTTTTCGACTGAAAATTCTGAAATTACTACTACCAAACAGGACTCGGGTTCGCGGAACGCGCACAGGAATACAGGTAAGGCAGGTAAGTATCTATTGTAACTATTAGAAAAAACGATTTAGAGGAAAAATTTTGAGATAAAAATTAATAAAGGGTTGAAATTTGGATGAAAAAATTCAAAGTCCCAGAATGAAAAACTCTTCGCGTTTTTGTCAAAAATTATTAGTCAGATAGTAGGACGGAGCCTATTAATAATCAAAATAGCCGAAAACAGCTTCAGATTGCGTCACCGGGATGCAAAGTTATAAGGGTTTGATGATGTTACTATGAAATTGCGGTCCACCTAAGGTAGATTTCGTAGGTATTTAAATTAACTTGATGTAAGAATTTTTTGAAGTTCTATGTTCGCCAGACGCACGTGCGAGGTGTCAGAAGACGCGTCTCGGCGCGGGCTAGCGATCTATAGGGTTATTGGAATTAATTTAGTGCAAAAATTTTGTGTTTTTGCCGAAAAACGTGTTTTTCGACTGAAAATTCTGAAATTACTACTACCAAACAGGACTCGGGTTCGCGGAACGCGCACAGGAATACAGGTAAGGCAGGTAAGTATCTATTGTAACTATTAGAAAAAACGATTTAGAGGAAAAATTTTGAGATAAAAATTAATAAAGGGTTGAAATTTGGATGAAAAAATTCAAAGTCCCAGAATGAAAAACTCTTCGCGTTTTTGTCAAAAATTATTAGTCAGATAGTAGGACGGAGCCTATTAATAATCAAAATAGCCGAAAACAGCTTCAGATTGCGTCACCGGGATGCAAAGTTATAAGGGTTTGATGATGTTACTATGAAATTGCGGTCCACCTAAGGTAGATTTCGTAGGTATTTAAATTAACTTGATGTAAGAATTTTTTGAAGTTCTATGTTCGCCAGACGCACGTGCGAGGTGTCAGAAGACGCGTCTCGGCGCGGGCTAGCGATCTATAGGGTTATTGGAATTAATTTAGTGCAAAAATTTTGTGTTTTTGCCGAAAAACGTGTTTTTCGACTGAAAATTCTGAAATTACTACTACCAAACAGGACTCGGGTTCGCGGAACGCGCACAGGAATACAGGTAAGGCAGGTAAGTATCTATTGTAACTATTAGAAAAAACGATTTAGAGGAAAAATTTTGAGATAAAAATTAATAAAGGGTTGAAATTTGGATGAAAAAATTCAAAGTCCCAGAATGAAAAACTCTTCGCGTTTTTGTCAAAAATTATTAGTCAGATAGTAGGACGGAGCCTATTAATAATCAAAATAGCCGAAAACAGCTTCAGATTGCGTCACCGGGATGCAAAGTTATAAGGGTTTGATGATGTTACTATGAAATTGCGGTCCACCTTTTTTTTTTTTTTTTTTTTTGAGGGTGGGAAATCATCCAATGACTTCTCCCGCTCTGGGCGGAGCGGAAGGGCGTGTCAGACTTTTACTGACTAAAACCCACCCGTGTTCCTTCATTTGCCTGTTGCCAAGGTCCCGGTATCCCTTTCGGACTTTCCCGCAACCCTGGCAGGCATCGGTCCTACCGGACCCCGTCAATTTTGCTGACATCTCTTTGAGGCGCGCGTGGAACACGACGCGCCATCGACCCGGGCCTGGTCCTTATCGGACGGCGAGCTGCCCGTTGCTCGCCGTCCGCAAGCCCGCGCCTATGGTGGCCGGAAATCCGCCTGGGATTCCCGACGCCCAGGGCGTCTCCAACGGCGGCGGTTAGGGGCGTGAGGGCGCAAACTTTGCCTTTCCCTCACGCGTTCCGCCTCCTCCTTCGCGAGCATTACTGCTTCGCAGAAGGAGGTGACGGCTTCCCATGCCCTCTCGCTCCGTACCATGGCCTGAACCAGGGCCGAACGCGAGAGGTCACCGCCGCCAATCGCATCCGCGAGGACACGGCGGTGCTCCGCCCAAGCAGGGCACACCTCAACCGTATGCTCCACCGTGTCCTCCGGGCGATCCACACAGTGGTGACACCCGGGCGTTTCCTCCCGCCTAATCCTACACAGGTACCTCCCGAAGCTGCCATGTCCGGTGAGGACCTGTGTCAGGCGGAAGGTGAGGACGCCGTGGCGCCTCTCTATCCACTCCTCAAAGAGGGGACTTATCGCCGCTATTGTGGCGTGCCCAGCACTGGGTTGCGACAATCGCACTCTCCATGCCGCCATGAGATCTTGCCGGAGCTCTGTCCGCTGTGCCGCGATTTCTCGCGGCAGCGGAGTTACACCCCGGCGCTTCACCTCCTCGCGCCACTCCCAGATGTGCGCGAGGACCTTCGCCTCCAGATCCCATGGCGGTAATCCGGCAAGGAGGCTCGCCGCCTCACGGGAGACCGTGCGGTATCCCCGGGCCAGCCGAATGGCCATGACCCTTTGGGACGCGTTCAACCGGCGTGCTGGCCGCAGCCTAAGGGAACGCGCCCACACCGGTGCCCCGTAAAGGGCCATGGACCGCACGACCCCCGCATAGAGCCTCCGGCAGGAGGCGTTTGGACCCCCTAGATTGGGCAGGAGCCGCCTCAAGGCGGCCCCAGCCCGGTCCAGCCTTGGAGCCAAACGTCGGAAATGCTCCACGAAGTTCCACCGGCTGTCGAGGACGAGTCCCAGGTACTTCATCGTCGACTCGACGCCGATGTGAACCCCTCCTACCGTAATTTGGGAACCCGACGGTGGCGCGTTCCGAGGGCCATGAAAACACATGACCTCGGACTTGTGCAAGGCCACCTCGAGTCCCAACTGCCGGATTCTATCGACGATTGTCGCAACCCAGCGTGTCGCTAGATCGGCCGCCGCCTGGTGCGACCTCCCCTGCGCCAGGACCAGCGTGTCGTCAGCGTAGCAAACTACGCTGACGTCGCTAGGGAGGTCGGCGCGCAGCACCCAGTCGTATCCGATGTCCCACAGATGCGGCCCCAGGACCGATCCTTGTGGGACACCGCACGACATCTCTCGCCGGTTCCACATTCCCTGGTGACCGGGGTAGATGACGGCCCTGTCCGTCAAATAGGCCTCGACCACACGACAGAGGTAGGTCGGCATCCGGTGGTACCGGAGTGCCTCCCTTATGCAACTCCAGGGCAGGGTGTTGAAGGCGTTGGCGATGTCTAGTGACACCGCCAAGACGACCCCGCCCCGGGCCACAGCATCCCCCGTCGTGAGGGCCCGTACACGCATGATGGCGTCCACCGTAGAGCGCCCTCTGCGGAAACCAAACTGGCTCTCCGCCAAATCCGGCCCCACCCGCACCAGCCGCCCGACGAGGCGGTTTGCAATGACTCTTTCAAAGAGCTTGCCCACCTCGTCGAGCAGCACGATGGGCCGATAAGCGGACGGAGAGTCCGCAGGGCGCCCCGGCTTCTTAATGAGGACCAGTTTCCCCGTCTTCCAACGAAGTGGGAACTGGCCCCTCTCCATGCATGCGCATAGGAGACCTCTTAGTCGAGGCCCGAGAGCCTCCATGGCCAGGACCCAGGCCTTCCCAGGAAGGCCGTCGGGTCCTGGGGCGGTATTCTTGGCATTCAGCCTTCGTACCGCCACTCTCATTTCTACCTCGGTCACCTCCGGAGCATCGTCGTCGTCGTCGTCGGCGGTGTGGTCCGCATCGAGCACCGCATTAGGCGGAGCCATGAGCGGGGAGGTATGTTCCCCTCTCGAAGGGAACAGAGCGCTCACCACGTCCTCCACAAGCTGAGGCCGGAGACTCTGCGTCAGCGGGGGAGCCCATGGGCGGAGTTTCTCCCGCACCATTTTGTATGGGCGTCCCCACGGGTCTCTGTTCAGAGTCTCCAGCGTCTCCTCCCGGGCCAGTGCCCTGGCCCGCAGGATCTCCTCCTGGAGGGCGGTCTTCGCCGCTCTGTACCCCTCGTACAGCTCCGCCTGAATGGCTTCCGTATCCGGAGGGCGGATACGGAGCCTGCGGTGCCTGGTGTACTGGCGTCGCGCAGCAACGCACGCCTGGCGCAGCGCTGTCAGCTCCTGCGACCACCAGCTCACCTGGCGCGAAGCACGTCCTGGCTGGACCCGGGGCATTGCCACGTCACAAATATTGGACATGGCCTCCCGGAACCACTCCGCCTCGTCGTTGATGTCGGCAGGCCTGTCCGGTGATGACACCCAGGCCTGCACGATCGAGGCTTCCAGGAGAAGCTCCCGGTCCAGCTGCTTCAGCGCCCAACGCGGACCACCCGGGGCCTGTCGGACCGGCGCGCTCGAGGTCTGGGCGGAGACGTCGAACCGGATATACCGGTGGTCGGAATACGTCTCCACCCCCTCCATGACGCGCCAGTCAATGACACGCGGCGACAGAGCGGGGCTGGCGAACGAGATGTCCACCACTGATTCACCCCGCATCCGCACACACGTGGGGACGGAACCCCGGTTTAGGACGACCAGGCCTGTCTCCAGAGCCCAGTCCTCCACCATCCTGCCCCGTGTGTCCGTAAGCCGGGAACCCCAAGCCACATTCTTGGCATTGAAGTCCCCCAGTACGAGCACGGGGAGGGAACGGAACCCGACGACGACGACTTTCAACTCCGCAAGGGAGTTGTGGAACTCGGCGAGAGTTCGGTTCGGGGAGAAGTACACCCCTACCACGACAAACTCCCCGAACCGTGCTGCCACGCAACCCCGTCCTCTTTTGACAGCCTCGAGGGACGGGGTACCGGCGGCGGCCGACGAAATAAGGGTCACTGAGCCGCTCAGGTCCTCCACCCAGTCATCCCTGGGCGGGACAAAGTACGGCTCAGCGACCACGGCGATATTGATCGACCACTGCGCCATGCTCTGGAGCAACAGATCCTGAGCGGCGGCGCAGTGGTTGATGTTCGCCTGGAGGAGGCGAAATGGGGCCGTTATTGGCACTCCATTTCATCCCCCTCCCGAGACCCATGTGAGGGCCCTGCCGCAGCAGCAGCTGCGGCGGTGACGACGCCGGTGGTGGAAGCGGCAGCGGCGGTGGCAGTGGCGGCGACTGCGGCGGTGACGACGGTGGCGGCGGTGACGGTGGCGGTGGCGGAGGGCTTTCCCCTGCCCCCGGCTTTGGCGGGGGGAACGCAGGCCCTACCCCCGATCCGGTGGTCGGCCGGCTTGCCCGCGGCCGCACATGCGACGCAGTGCGACGTGGCCGTGCATGTGCCGGCCTTGTGACCGGGCTGACCGCAGCGGTAGCAGGCATCGCTGCGGTCCACCTCGGAGGTGCATTTAGCTCCCACGTGGTCGCCCACATGGCAGCGGAAGCACCTCCGAGGTCTGGGTTCCAGCAGTTTGACCTGCGCGGAAACCCAGCCCACCAGAAGCCGTTGGCCCTCCCCGGCTATTTTCTTGGCCGCCGCCACAGGGCAGCTCACCGTAATGGCTTGCATACCCTTATAGTCAGGACCGATGGTGCCCGCCTTAACCTGCTCGGCAGAGCACCCCCCAGTCCTGACGACGGCGGCCACCACCTGTGCCTGCGTCACAGAGTCGTCCAGGCCCTGGATGCGCATTTCGGCGCACTTAGTGGGCCTGGACACTCGGGCCTCATCCGCGTTCAAGGACGCCCTGAGCTTTTCAGCCAGGGCGTCAGCGGCCGAGCCACCAGCCGGACCTGGGAACTCCAGCATCCGGGCCCCAGTGGCAGCGATCCTCAGTCGGATGCCACCGGCGGCGCCGAGCTCCCCTAGGTCCACCACCTCCGCCACTTTGGCAAATACGTCCTTATAGGACACGCCCTTCTCTGCCGCTTCCGGCTGTAGCGTGACCACTACAGCTGCGGACTTCGGGGCGTGGAGCCTAGCCGCGACGCTTCGCTTCTTTTGCCGCTGCCGCCTGGCCTTTTTCTTCTTGGCCGCCCTTGCCTTCTTGCCCGCCCTCCTCTTCTCCCCGGCCACTTGCCATTCAGCATCGACCGGGGGATGTATAAGAGGTGCAGGTGCGGTCTGAGGTGGGGGTGGTCGTTTAGCCACCGGGACCACCGGGGCCAGGGCCGGAGCTGGGGCTCGAGCCCGAGCCGGGGCCGGGGCCGGGGCCCGAGCCGGGGCCGGGGCCGGGGCCCGAGCCGGGGCCGGGGCCGGGGCCCGAGCATTGCGGTCCACCTAAGGTAGATTTCGTAGGTATTTAAATTAACTTGATGTAAGAATTTTTTGAAGTTCTATGTTCGCCAGACGCACGTGCGAGGTGTCAGAAGACGCGTCTCGGCGCGGGCTAGCGATCTATAGGGTTATTGGAATTAATTTAGTGCAAAAATTTTGTGTTTTTGCCGAAAAACGTGTTTTTCGACTGAAAATTCTGAAATTACTACTACCAAACAGGACTCGGGTTCGCGGAACGCGCACAGGAATACAGGTAAGGCAGGTAAGTATCTATTGTAACTATTAGAAAAAACGATTTAGAGGAAAAATTTTGAGATAAAAATTAATAAAGGGTTGAAATTTGGATGAAAAAATTCAAAGTCCCAGAATGAAAAACTCTTCGCGTTTTTGTCAAAAATTATTAGTCAGATAGTAGGACGGAGCCTATTAATAATCAAAATAGCCGAAAACAGCTTCAGATTGCGTCACCGGGATGCAAAGTTATAAGGGTTTGATGATGTTACTATGAAATTGCGGTCCACCTAAGGTAGATTTCGTAGGTATTTAAATTAACTTGATGTAAGAATTTTTTGAAGTTCTATGTTCGCCAGACGCACGTGCGAGGTGTCAGAAGACGCGTCTCGGCGCGGGCTAGCGATCTATAGGGTTATTGGAATTAATTTAGTGCAAAAATTTTGTGTTTTTGCCGAAAAACGTGTTTTTCGACTGAAAATTCTGAAATTACTACTACCAAACAGGACTCGGGTTCGCGGAACGCGCACAGGAATACAGGTAAGGCAGGTAAGTATCTATTGTAACTATTAGAAAAAACGATTTAGAGGAAAAATTTTGAGATAAAAATTAATAAAGGGTTGAAATTTGGATGAAAAAATTCAAAGTCCCAGAATGAAAAACTCTTCGCGTTTTTGTCAAAAATTATTAGTCAGATAGTAGGACGGAGCCTATTAATAATCAAAATAGCCGAAAACAGCTTCAGATTGCGTCACCGGGATGCAAAGTTATAAGGGTTTGATGATGTTACTATGAAATTGCGGTCCACCTAAGGTAGATTTCGTAGGTATTTAAATTAACTTGATGTAAGAATTTTTTGAAGTTCTATGTTCGCCAGACGCACGTGCGAGGTGTCAGAAGACGCGTCTCGGCGCGGGCTAGCGATCTATAGGGTTATTGGAATTAATTTAGTGCAAAAATTTTGTGTTTTTGCCGAAAAACGTGTTTTTCGACTGAAAATTCTGAAATTACTACTACCAAACAGGACTCGGGTTCGCGGAACGCGCACAGGAATACAGGTAAGGCAGGTAAGTATCTATTGTAACTATTAGAAAAAACGATTTAGAGGAAAAATTTTGAGATAAAAATTAATAAAGGGTTGAAATTTGGATGAAAAAATTCAAAGTCCCAGAATGAAAAACTCTTCGCGTTTTTGTCAAAAATTATTAGTCAGATAGTAGGACGGAGCCTATTAATAATCAAAATAGCCGAAAACAGCTTCAGATTGCGTCACCGGGATGCAAAGTTATAAGGGTTTGATGATGTTACTATGAAATTGCGGTCCACCTAAGGTAGATTTCGTAGGTATTTAAATTAACTTGATGTAAGAATTTTTTGAAGTTCTATGTTCGCCAGACGCACGTGCGAGGTGTCAGAAGACGCGTCTCGGCGCGGGCTAGCGATCTATAGGGTTATTGGAATTAATTTAGTGCAAAAATTTTGTGTTTTTGCCGAAAAACGTGTTTTTCGACTGAAAATTCTGAAATTACTACTACCAAACAGGACTCGGGTTCGCGGAACGCGCACAGGAATACAGGTAAGGCAGGTAAGTATCTATTGTAACTATTAGAAAAAACGATTTAGAGGAAAAATTTTGAGATAAAAATTAATAAAGGGTTGAAATTTGGATGAAAAAATTCAAAGTCCCAGAATGAAAAACTCTTCGCGTTTTTGTCAAAAATTATTAGTCAGATAGTAGGACGGAGCCTATTAATAATCAAAATAGCCGAAAACAGCTTCAGATTGCGTCACCGGGATGCAAAGTTATAAGGGTTTGATGATGTTACTATGAAATTGCGGTCCACCTAAGGTAGATTTCGTAGGTATTTAAATTAACTTGATGTAAGAATTTTTTGAAGTTCTATGTTCGCCAGACGCACGTGCGAGGTGTCAGAAGACGCGTCTCGGCGCGGGCTAGCGATCTATAGGGTTATTGGAATTAATTTAGTGCAAAAATTTTGTGTTTTTGCCGAAAAACGTGTTTTTCGACTGAAAATTCTGAAATTACTACTACCAAACAGGACTCGGGTTCGCGGAACGCGCACAGGAATACAGGTAAGGCAGGTAAGTATCTATTGTAACTATTAGAAAAAACGATTTAGAGGAAAAATTTTGAGATAAAAATTAATAAAGGGTTGAAATTTGGATGAAAAAATTCAAAGTCCCAGAATGAAAAACTCTTCGCGTTTTTGTCAAAAATTATTAGTCAGATAGTAGGACGGAGCCTATTAATAATCAAAATAGCCGAAAACAGCTTCAGATTGCGTCACCGGGATGCAAAGTTATAAGGGTTTGATGATGTTACTATGAAATTGCGGTCCACCTAAGGTAGATTTCGTAGGTATTTAAATTAACTTGATGTAAGAATTTTTTGAAGTTCTATGTTCGCCAGACGCACGTGCGAGGTGTCAGAAGACGCGTCTCGGCGCGGGCTAGCGATCTATAGGGTTATTGGAATTAATTTAGTGCAAAAATTTTGTGTTTTTGCCGAAAAACGTGTTTTTCGACTGAAAATTCTGAAATTACTACTACCAAACAGGACTCGGGTTCGCGGAACGCGCACAGGAATACAGGTAAGGCAGGTAAGTATCTATTGTAACTATTAGAAAAAACGATTTAGAGGAAAAATTTTGAGATAAAAATTAATAAAGGGTTGAAATTTGGATGAAAAAATTCAAAGTCCCAGAATGAAAAACTCTTCGCGTTTTTGTCAAAAATTATTAGTCAGATAGTAGGACGGAGCCTATTAATAATCAAAATAGCCGAAAACAGCTTCAGATTGCGTCACCGGGATGCAAAGTTATAAGGGTTTGATGATGTTACTATGAAATTGCGGTCCACCTAAGGTAGATTTCGTAGGTATTTAAATTAACTTGATGTAAGAATTTTTTGAAGTTCTATGTTCGCCAGACGCACGTGCGAGGTGTCAGAAGACGCGTCTCGGCGCGGGCTAGCGATCTATAGGGTTATTGGAATTAATTTAGTGCAAAAATTTTGTGTTTTTGCCGAAAAACGTGTTTTTCGACTGAAAATTCTGAAATTACTACTACCAAACAGGACTCGGGTTCGCGGAACGCGCACAGGAATACAGGTAAGGCAGGTAAGTATCTATTGTAACTATTAGAAAAAACGATTTAGAGGAAAAATTTTGAGATAAAAATTAATAAAGGGTTGAAATTTGGATGAAAAAATTCAAAGTCCCAGAATGAAAAACTCTTCGCGTTTTTGTCAAAAATTATTAGTCAGATAGTAGGACGGAGCCTATTAATAATCAAAATAGCCGAAAACAGCTTCAGATTGCGTCACCGGGATGCAAAGTTATAAGGGTTTGATGATGTTACTATGAAATTGCGGTCCACCTAAGGTAGATTTCGTAGGTATTTAAATTAACTTGATGTAAGAATTTTTTGAAGTTCTATGTTCGCCAGACGCACGTGCGAGGTGTCAGAAGACGCGTCTCGGCGCGGGCTAGCGATCTATAGGGTTATTGGAATTAATTTAGTGCAAAAATTTTGTGTTTTTGCCGAAAAACGTGTTTTTCGACTGAAAATTCTGAAATTACTACTACCAAACAGGACTCGGGTTCGCGGAACGCGCACAGGAATACAGGTAAGGCAGGTAAGTATCTATTGTAACTATTAGAAAAAACGATTTAGAGGAAAAATTTTGAGATAAAAATTAATAAAGGGTTGAAATTTGGATGAAAAAATTCAAAGTCCCAGAATGAAAAACTCTTCGCGTTTTTGTCAAAAATTATTAGTCAGATAGTAGGACGGAGCCTATTAATAATCAAAATAGCCGAAAACAGCTTCAGATTGCGTCACCGGGATGCAAAGTTATAAGGGTTTGATGATGTTACTATGAAATTGCGGTCCACCTAAGGTAGATTTCGTAGGTATTTAAATTAACTTGATGTAAGAATTTTTTGAAGTTCTATGTTCGCCAGACGCACGTGCGAGGTGTCAGAAGACGCGTCTCGGCGCGGGCTAGCGATCTATAGGGTTATTGGAATTAATTTAGTGCAAAAATTTTGTGTTTTTGCCGAAAAACGTGTTTTTCGACTGAAAATTCTGAAATTACTACTACCAAACAGGACTCGGGTTCGCGGAACGCGCACAGGAATACAGGTAAGGCAGGTAAGTATCTATTGTAACTATTAGAAAAAACGATTTAGAGGAAAAATTTTGAGATAAAAATTAATAAAGGGTTGAAATTTGGATGAAAAAATTCAAAGTCCCAGAATGAAAAACTCTTCGCGTTTTTGTCAAAAATTATTAGTCAGATAGTAGGACGGAGCCTATTAATAATCAAAATAGCCGAAAACAGCTTCAGATTGCGTCACCGGGATGCAAAGTTATAAGGGTTTGATGATGTTACTATGAAATTGCGGTCCACCTAAGGTAGATTTCGTAGGTATTTAAATTAACTTGATGTAAGAATTTTTTGAAGTTCTATGTTCGCCAGACGCACGTGCGAGGTGTCAGAAGACGCGTCTCGGCGCGGGCTAGCGATCTATAGGGTTATTGGAATTAATTTAGTGCAAAAATTTTGTGTTTTTGCCGAAAAACGTGTTTTTCGACTGAAAATTCTGAAATTACTACTACCAAACAGGACTCGGGTTCGCGGAACGCGCACAGGAATACAGGTAAGGCAGGTAAGTATCTATTGTAACTATTAGAAAAAACGATTTAGAGGAAAAATTTTGAGATAAAAATTAATAAAGGGTTGAAATTTGGATGAAAAAATTCAAAGTCCCAGAATGAAAAACTCTTCGCGTTTTTGTCAAAAATTATTAGTCAGATAGTAGGACGGAGCCTATTAATAATCAAAATAGCCGAAAACAGCTTCAGATTGCGTCACCGGGATGCAAAGTTATAAGGGTTTGATGATGTTACTATGAAATTGCGGTCCACCTAAGGTAGATTTCGTAGGTATTTAAATTAACTTGATGTAAGAATTTTTTGAAGTTCTATGTTCGCCAGACGCACGTGCGAGGTGTCAGAAGACGCGTCTCGGCGCGGGCTAGCGATCTATAGGGTTATTGGAATTAATTTAGTGCAAAAATTTTGTGTTTTTGCCGAAAAACGTGTTTTTCGACTGAAAATTCTGAAATTACTACTACCAAACAGGACTCGGGTTCGCGGAACGCGCACAGGAATACAGGTAAGGCAGGTAAGTATCTATTGTAACTATTAGAAAAAACGATTTAGAGGAAAAATTTTGAGATAAAAATTAATAAAGGGTTGAAATTTGGATGAAAAAATTCAAAGTCCCAGAATGAAAAACTCTTCGCGTTTTTGTCAAAAATTATTAGTCAGATAGTAGGACGGAGCCTATTAATAATCAAAATAGCCGAAAACAGCTTCAGATTGCGTCACCGGGATGCAAAGTTATAAGGGTTTGATGATGTTACTATGAAATTGCGGTCCACCTAAGGTAGATTTCGTAGGTATTTAAATTAACTTGATGTAAGAATTTTTTGAAGTTCTATGTTCGCCAGACGCACGTGCGAGGTGTCAGAAGACGCGTCTCGGCGCGGGCTAGCGATCTATAGGGTTATTGGAATTAATTTAGTGCAAAAATTTTGTGTTTTTGCCGAAAAACGTGTTTTTCGACTGAAAATTCTGAAATTACTACTACCAAACAGGACTCGGGTTCGCGGAACGCGCACAGGAATACAGGTAAGGCAGGTAAGTATCTATTGTAACTATTAGAAAAAACGATTTAGAGGAAAAATTTTGAGATAAAAATTAATAAAGGGTTGAAATTTGGATGAAAAAATTCAAAGTCCCAGAATGAAAAACTCTTCGCGTTTTTGTCAAAAATTATTAGTCAGATAGTAGGACGGAGCCTATTAATAATCAAAATAGCCGAAAACAGCTTCAGATTGCGTCACCGGGATGCAAAGTTATAAGGGTTTGATGATGTTACTATGAAATTGCGGTCCACCTAAGGTAGATTTCGTAGGTATTTAAATTAACTTGATGTAAGAATTTTTTGAAGTTCTATGTTCGCCAGACGCACGTGCGAGGTGTCAGAAGACGCGTCTCGGCGCGGGCTAGCGATCTATAGGGTTATTGGAATTAATTTAGTGCAAAAATTTTGTGTTTTTGCCGAAAAACGTGTTTTTCGACTGAAAATTCTGAAATTACTACTACCAAACAGGACTCGGGTTCGCGGAACGCGCACAGGAATACAGGTAAGGCAGGTAAGTATCTATTGTAACTATTAGAAAAAACGATTTAGAGGAAAAATTTTGAGATAAAAATTAATAAAGGGTTGAAATTTGGATGAAAAAATTCAAAGTCCCAGAATGAAAAACTCTTCGCGTTTTTGTCAAAAATTATTAGTCAGATAGTAGGACGGAGCCTATTAATAATCAAAATAGCCGAAAACAGCTTCAGATTGCGTCACCGGGATGCAAAGTTATAAGGGTTTGATGATGTTACTATGAAATTGCGGTCCACCTAAGGTAGATTTCGTAGGTATTTAAATTAACTTGATGTAAGAATTTTTTGAAGTTCTATGTTCGCCAGACGCACGTGCGAGGTGTCAGAAGACGCGTCTCGGCGCGGGCTAGCGATCTATAGGGTTATTGGAATTAATTTAGTGCAAAAATTTTGTGTTTTTGCCGAAAAACGTGTTTTTCGACTGAAAATTCTGAAATTACTACTACCAAACAGGACTCGGGTTCGCGGAACGCGCACAGGAATACAGGTAAGGCAGGTAAGTATCTATTGTAACTATTAGAAAAAACGATTTAGAGGAAAAATTTTGAGATAAAAATTAATAAAGGGTTGAAATTTGGATGAAAAAATTCAAAGTCCCAGAATGAAAAACTCTTCGCGTTTTTGTCAAAAATTATTAGTCAGATAGTAGGACGGAGCCTATTAATAATCAAAATAGCCGAAAACAGCTTCAGATTGCGTCACCGGGATGCAAAGTTATAAGGGTTTGATGATGTTACTATGAAATTGCGGTCCACCTAAGGTAGATTTCGTAGGTATTTAAATTAACTTGATGTAAGAATTTTTTGAAGTTCTATGTTCGCCAGACGCACGTGCGAGGTGTCAGAAGACGCGTCTCGGCGCGGGCTAGCGATCTATAGGGTTATTGGAATTAATTTAGTGCAAAAATTTTGTGTTTTTGCCGAAAAACGTGTTTTTCGACTGAAAATTCTGAAATTACTACTACCAAACAGGACTCGGGTTCGCGGAACGCGCACAGGAATACAGGTAAGGCAGGTAAGTATCTATTGTAACTATTAGAAAAAACGATTTAGAGGAAAAATTTTGAGATAAAAATTAATAAAGGGTTGAAATTTGGATGAAAAAATTCAAAGTCCCAGAATGAAAAACTCTTCGCGTTTTTGTCAAAAATTATTAGTCAGATAGTAGGACGGAGCCTATTAATAATCAAAATAGCCGAAAACAGCTTCAGATTGCGTCACCGGGATGCAAAGTTATAAGGGTTTGATGATGTTACTATGAAATTGCGGTCCACCTAAGGTAGATTTCGTAGGTATTTAAATTAACTTGATGTAAGAATTTTTTGAAGTTCTATGTTCGCCAGACGCACGTGCGAGGTGTCAGAAGACGCGTCTCGGCGCGGGCTAGCGATCTATAGGGTTATTGGAATTAATTTAGTGCAAAAATTTTGTGTTTTTGCCGAAAAACGTGTTTTTCGACTGAAAATTCTGAAATTACTACTACCAAACAGGACTCGGGTTCGCGGAACGCGCACAGGAATACAGGTAAGGCAGGTAAGTATCTATTGTAACTATTAGAAAAAACGATTTAGAGGAAAAATTTTGAGATAAAAATTAATAAAGGGTTGAAATTTGGATGAAAAAATTCAAAGTCCCAGAATGAAAAACTCTTCGCGTTTTTGTCAAAAATTATTAGTCAGATAGTAGGACGGAGCCTATTAATAATCAAAATAGCCGAAAACAGCTTCAGATTGCGTCACCGGGATGCAAAGTTATAAGGGTTTGATGATGTTACTATGAAATTGCGGTCCACCTAAGGTAGATTTCGTAGGTATTTAAATTAACTTGATGTAAGAATTTTTTGAAGTTCTATGTTCGCCAGACGCACGTGCGAGGTGTCAGAAGACGCGTCTCGGCGCGGGCTAGCGATCTATAGGGTTATTGGAATTAATTTAGTGCAAAAATTTTGTGTTTTTGCCGAAAAACGTGTTTTTCGACTGAAAATTCTGAAATTACTACTACCAAACAGGACTCGGGTTCGCGGAACGCGCACAGGAATACAGGTAAGGCAGGTAAGTATCTATTGTAACTATTAGAAAAAACGATTTAGAGGAAAAATTTTGAGATAAAAATTAATAAAGGGTTGAAATTTGGATGAAAAAATTAAAAGTCCCAGAATGAAAAACTCTTCGCGTTTTTGTCAAAAATTATTAGTCAGATAGTAGGACGGAGCCTATTAATAATCAAAATAGCCGAAAACAGCTTCAGATTGCGTCACCGGGATGCAAAGTTATAAGGGTTTGATGATGTTACTATGAAATTGCGGTCCACCTAAGGTAGATTTCGTAGGTATTTAAATTAACTTGATGTAAGAATTTTTTGAAGTTCTATGTTCGCCAGACGCACGTGCGAGGTGTCAGAAGACGCGTCTCGGCGCGGGCTAGCGATCTATAGGGTTATTGGAATTAATTTAGTGCAAAAATTTTGTGTTTTTGCCGAAAAACGTGTTTTTCGACTGAAAATTCTGAAATTACTACTACCAAACAGGACTCGGGTTCGCGGAACGCGCACAGGAATACAGGTAAGGCAGGTAAGTATCTATTGTAACTATTAGAAAAAACGATTTAGAGGAAAAATTTTGAGATAAAAATTAATAAAGGGTTGAAATTTGGATGAAAAAATTCAAAGTCCCAGAATGAAAAACTCTTCGCGTTTTTGTCAAAAATTATTAGTCAGATAGTAGGACGGAGCCTATTAATAATCAAAATAGCCGAAAACAGCTTCAGATTGCGTCACCGGGATGCAAAGTTATAAGGGTTTGATGATGTTACTATGAAATTGCGGTCCACCTAAGGTAGATTTCGTAGGTATTTAAATTAACTTGATGTAAGAATTTTTTGAAGTTCTATGTTCGCCAGACGCACGTGCGAGGTGTCAGAAGACGCGTCTCGGCGCGGGCTAGCGATCTATAGGGTTATTGGAATTAATTTAGTGCAAAAATTTTGTGTTTTTGCCGAAAAACGTGTTTTTCGACTGAAAATTCTGAAATTACTACTACCAAACAGGACTCGGGTTCGCGGAACGCGCACAGGAATACAGGTAAGGCAGGTAAGTATCTATTGTAACTATTAGAAAAAACGATTTAGAGGAAAAATTTTGAGATAAAAATTAATAAAGGGTTGAAATTTGGATGAAAAAATTCAAAGTCCCAGAATGAAAAACTCTTCGCGTTTTTGTCAAAAATTATTAGTCAGATAGTAGGACGGAGCCTATTAATAATCAAAATAGCCGAAAACAGCTTCAGATTGCGTCACCGGGATGCAAAGTTATAAGGGTTTGATGATGTTACTATGAAATTGCGGTCCACCTAAGGTAGATTTCGTAGGTATTTAAATTAACTTGATGTAAGAATTTTTTGAAGTTCTATGTTCGCCAGACGCACGTGCGAGGTGTCAGAAGACGCGTCTCGGCGCGGGCTAGCGATCTATAGGGTTATTGGAATTAATTTAGTGCAAAAATTTTGTGTTTTTGCCGAAAAACGTGTTTTTCGACTGAAAATTCTGAAATTACTACTACCAAACAGGACTCGGGTTCGCGGAACGCGCACAGGAATACAGGTAAGGCAGGTAAGTATCTATTGTAACTATTAGAAAAAACGATTTAGAGGAAAAATTTTGAGATAAAAATTAATAAAGGGTTGAAATTTGGATGAAAAAATTCAAAGTCCCAGAATGAAAAACTCTTCGCGTTTTTGTCAAAAATTATTAGTCAGATAGTAGGACGGAGCCTATTAATAATCAAAATAGCCGAAAACAGCTTCAGATTGCGTCACCGGGATGCAAAGTTATAAGGGTTTGATGATGTTACTATGAAATTGCGGTCCACCTAAGGTAGATTTCGTAGGTATTTAAATTAACTTGATGTAAGAATTTTTTGAAGTTCTATGTTCGCCAGACGCACGTGCGAGGTGTCAGAAGACGCGTCTCGGCGCGGGCTAGCGATCTATAGGGTTATTGGAATTAATTTAGTGCAAAAATTTTGTGTTTTTGCCGAAAAACGTGTTTTTCGACTGAAAATTCTGAAATTACTACTACCAAACAGGACTCGGGTTCGCGGAACGCGCACAGGAATACAGGTAAGGCAGGTAAGTATCTATTGTAACTATTAGAAAAAACGATTTAGAGGAAAAATTTTGAGATAAAAATTAATAAAGGGTTGAAATTTGGATGAAAAAATTCAAAGTCCCAGAATGAAAAACTCTTCGCGTTTTTGTCAAAAATTATTAGTCAGATAGTAGGACGGAGCCTATTAATAATCAAAATAGCCGAAAACAGCTTCAGATTGCGTCACCGGGATGCAAAGTTATAAGGGTTTGATGATGTTACTATGAAATTGCGGTCCACCTAAGGTAGATTTCGTAGGTATTTAAATTAACTTGATGTAAGAATTTTTTGAAGTTCTATGTTCGCCAGACGCACGTGCGAGGTGTCAGAAGACGCGTCTCGGCGCGGGCTAGCGATCTATAGGGTTATTGGAATTAATTTAGTGCAAAAATTTTGTGTTTTTGCCGAAAAACGTGTTTTTCGACTGAAAATTCTGAAATTACTACTACCAAACAGGACTCGGGTTCGCGGAACGCGCACAGGAATACAGGTAAGGCAGGTAAGTATCTATTGTAACTATTAGAAAAAACGATTTAGAGGAAAAATTTTGAGATAAAAATTAATAAAGGGTTGAAATTTGGATGAAAAAATTCAAAGTCCCAGAATGAAAAACTCTTCGCGTTTTTGTCAAAAATTATTAGTCAGATAGTAGGACGGAGCCTATTAATAATCAAAATAGCCGAAAACAGCTTCAGATTGCGTCACCGGGATGCAAAGTTATAAGGGTTTGATGATGTTACTATGAAATTGCGGTCCACCTAAGGTAGATTTCGTAGGTATTTAAATTAACTTGATGTAAGAATTTTTTGAAGTTCTATGTTCGCCAGACGCACGTGCGAGGTGTCAGAAGACGCGTCTCGGCGCGGGCTAGCGATCTATAGGGTTATTGGAATTAATTTAGTGCAAAAATTTTGTGTTTTTGCCGAAAAACGTGTTTTTCGACTGAAAATTCTGAAATTACTACTACCAAACAGGACTCGGGTTCGCGGAACGCGCACAGGAATACAGGTAAGGCAGGTAAGTATCTATTGTAACTATTAGAAAAAACGATTTAGAGGAAAAATTTTGAGATAAAAATTAATAAAGGGTTGAAATTTGGATGAAAAAATTCAAAGTCCCAGAATGAAAAACTCTTCGCGTTTTTGTCAAAAATTATTAGTCAGATAGTAGGACGGAGCCTATTAATAATCAAAATAGCCGAAAACAGCTTCAGATTGCGTCACCGGGATGCAAAGTTATAAGGGTTTGATGATGTTACTATGAAATTGCGGTCCACCTAAGGTAGATTTCGTAGGTATTTAAATTAACTTGATGTAAGAATTTTTTGAAGTTCTATGTTCGCCAGACGCACGTGCGAGGTGTCAGAAGACGCGTCTCGGCGCGGGCTAGCGATCTATAGGGTTATTGGAATTAATTTAGTGCAAAAATTTTGTGTTTTTGCCGAAAAACGTGTTTTTCGACTGAAAATTCTGAAATTACTACTACCAAACAGGACTCGGGTTCGCGGAACGCGCACAGGAATACAGGTAAGGCAGGTAAGTATCTATTGTAACTATTAGAAAAAACGATTTAGAGGAAAAATTTTGAGATAAAAATTAATAAAGGGTTGAAATTTGGATGAAAAAATTCAAAGTCCCAGAATGAAAAACTCTTCGCGTTTTTGTCAAAAATTATTAGTCAGATAGTAGGACGGAGCCTATTAATAATCAAAATAGCCGAAAACAGCTTCAGATTGCGTCACCGGGATGCAAAGTTATAAGGGTTTGATGATGTTACTATGAAATTGCGGTCCACCTAAGGTAGATTTCGTAGGTATTTAAATTAACTTGATGTAAGAATTTTTTGAAGTTCTATGTTCGCCAGACGCACGTGCGAGGTGTCAGAAGACGCGTCTCGGCGCGGGCTAGCGATCTATAGGGTTATTGGAATTAATTTAGTGCAAAAATTTTGTGTTTTTGCCGAAAAACGTGTTTTTCGACTGAAAATTCTGAAATTACTACTACCAAACAGGACTCGGGTTCGCGGAACGCGCACAGGAATACAGGTAAGGCAGGTAAGTATCTATTGTAACTATTAGAAAAAACGATTTAGAGGAAAAATTTTGAGATAAAAATTAATAAAGGGTTGAAATTTGGATGAAAAAATTCAAAGTCCCAGAATGAAAAACTCTTCGCGTTTTTGTCAAAAATTATTAGTCAGATAGTAGGACGGAGCCTATTAATAATCAAAATAGCCGAAAACAGCTTCAGATTGCGTCACCGGGATGCAAAGTTATAAGGGTTTGATGATGTTACTATGAAATTGCGGTCCACCTAAGGTAGATTTCGTAGGTATTTAAATTAACTTGATGTAAGAATTTTTTGAAGTTCTATGTTCGCCAGACGCACGTGCGAGGTGTCAGAAGACGCGTCTCGGCGCGGGCTAGCGATCTATAGGGTTATTGGAATTAATTTAGTGCAAAAATTTTGTGTTTTTGCCGAAAAACGTGTTTTTCGACTGAAAATTCTGAAATTACTACTACCAAACAGGACTCGGGTTCGCGGAACGCGCACAGGAATACAGGTAAGGCAGGTAAGTATCTATTGTAACTATTAGAAAAAACGATTTAGAGGAAAAATTTTGAGATAAAAATTAATAAAGGGTTGAAATTTGGATGAAAAAATTCAAAGTCCCAGAATGAAAAACTCTTCGCGTTTTTGTCAAAAATTATTAGTCAGATAGTAGGACGGAGCCTATTAATAATCAAAATAGCCGAAAACAGCTTCAGATTGCGTCACCGGGATGCAAAGTTATAAGGGTTTGATGATGTTACTATGAAATTGCGGTCCACCTAAGGTAGATTTCGTAGGTATTTAAATTAACTTGATGTAAGAATTTTTTGAAGTTCTATGTTCGCCAGACGCACGTGCGAGGTGTCAGAAGACGCGTCTCGGCGCGGGCTAGCGATCTATAGGGTTATTGGAATTAATTTAGTGCAAAAATTTTGTGTTTTTGCCGAAAAACGTGTTTTTCGACTGAAAATTCTGAAATTACTACTACCAAACAGGACTCGGGTTCGCGGAACGCGCACAGGAATACAGGTAAGGCAGGTAAGTATCTATTGTAACTATTAGAAAAAACGATTTAGAGGAAAAATTTTGAGATAAAAATTAATAAAGGGTTGAAATTTGGATGAAAAAATTCAAAGTCCCAGAATGAAAAACTCTTCGCGTTTTTGTCAAAAATTATTAGTCAGATAGTAGGACGGAGCCTATTAATAATCAAAATAGCCGAAAACAGCTTCAGATTGCGTCACCGGGATGCAAAGTTATAAGGGTTTGATGATGTTACTATGAAATTGCGGTCCACCTAAGGTAGATTTCGTAGGTATTTAAATTAACTTGATGTAAGAATTTTTTGAAGTTCTATGTTCGCCAGACGCACGTGCGAGGTGTCAGAAGACGCGTCTCGGCGCGGGCTAGCGATCTATAGGGTTATTGGAATTAATTTAGTGCAAAAATTTTGTGTTTTTGCCGAAAAACGTGTTTTTCGACTGAAAATTCTGAAATTACTACTACCAAACAGGACTCGGGTTCGCGGAACGCGCACAGGAATACAGGTAAGGCAGGTAAGTATCTATTGTAACTATTAGAAAAAACGATTTAGAGGAAAAATTTTGAGATAAAAATTAATAAAGGGTTGAAATTTGGATGAAAAAATTCAAAGTCCCAGAATGAAAAACTCTTCGCGTTTTTGTCAAAAATTATTAGTCAGATAGTAGGACGGAGCCTATTAATAATCAAAATAGCCGAAAACAGCTTCAGATTGCGTCACCGGGATGCAAAGTTATAAGGGTTTGATGATGTTACTATGAAATTGCGGTCCACCTAAGGTAGATTTCGTAGGTATTTAAATTAACTTGATGTAAGAATTTTTTGAAGTTCTATGTTCGCCAGACGCACGTGCGAGGTGTCAGAAGACGCGTCTCGGCGCGGGCTAGCGATCTATAGGGTTATTGGAATTAATTTAGTGCAAAAATTTTGTGTTTTTGCCGAAAAACGTGTTTTTCGACTGAAAATTCTGAAATTACTACTACCAAACAGGACTCGGGTTCGCGGAACGCGCACAGGAATACAGGTAAGGCAGGTAAGTATCTATTGTAACTATTAGAAAAAACGATTTAGAGGAAAAATTTTGAGATAAAAATTAATAAAGGGTTGAAATTTGGATGAAAAAATTCAAAGTCCCAGAATGAAAAACTCTTCGCGTTTTTGTCAAAAATTATTAGTCAGATAGTAGGACGGAGCCTATTAATAATCAAAATAGCCGAAAACAGCTTCAGATTGCGTCACCGGGATGCAAAGTTATAAGGGTTTGATGATGTTACTATGAAATTGCGGTCCACCTAAGGTAGATTTCGTAGGTATTTAAATTAACTTGATGTAAGAATTTTTTGAAGTTCTATGTTCGCCAGACGCACGTGCGAGGTGTCAGAAGACGCGTCTCGGCGCGGGCTAGCGATCTATAGGGTTATTGGAATTAATTTAGTGCAAAAATTTTGTGTTTTTGCCGAAAAACGTGTTTTTCGACTGAAAATTCTGAAATTACTACTACCAAACAGGACTCGGGTTCGCGGAACGCGCACAGGAATACAGGTAAGGCAGGTAAGTATCTATTGTAACTATTAGAAAAAACGATTTAGAGGAAAAATTTTGAGATAAAAATTAATAAAGGGTTGAAATTTGGATGAAAAAATTCAAAGTCCCAGAATGAAAAACTCTTCGCGTTTTTGTCAAAAATTATTAGTCAGATAGTAGGACGGAGCCTATTAATAATCAAAATAGCCGAAAACAGCTTCAGATTGCGTCACCGGGATGCAAAGTTATAAGGGTTTGATGATGTTACTATGAAATTGCGGTCCACCTAAGGTAGATTTCGTAGGTATTTAAATTAACTTGATGTAAGAATTTTTTGAAGTTCTATGTTCGCCAGACGCACGTGCGAGGTGTCAGAAGACGCGTCTCGGCGCGGGCTAGCGATCTATAGGGTTATTGGAATTAATTTAGTGCAAAAATTTTGTGTTTTTGCCGAAAAACGTGTTTTTCGACTGAAAATTCTGAAATTACTACTACCAAACAGGACTCGGGTTCGCGGAACGCGCACAGGAATACAGGTAAGGCAGGTAAGTATCTATTGTAACTATTAGAAAAAACGATTTAGAGGAAAAATTTTGAGATAAAAATTAATAAAGGGTTGAAATTTGGATGAAAAAATTCAAAGTCCCAGAATGAAAAACTCTTCGCGTTTTTGTCAAAAATTATTAGTCAGATAGTAGGACGGAGCCTATTAATAATCAAAATAGCCGAAAACAGCTTCAGATTGCGTCACCGGGATGCAAAGTTATAAGGGTTTGATGATGTTACTATGAAATTGCGGTCCACCTAAGGTAGATTTCGTAGGTATTTAAATTAACTTGATGTAAGAATTTTTTGAAGTTCTATGTTCGCCAGACGCACGTGCGAGGTGTCAGAAGACGCGTCTCGGCGCGGGCTAGCGATCTATAGGGTTATTGGAATTAATTTAGTGCAAAAATTTTGTGTTTTTGCCGAAAAACGTGTTTTTCGACTGAAAATTCTGAAATTACTACTACCAAACAGGACTCGGGTTCGCGGAACGCGCACAGGAATACAGGTAAGGCAGGTAAGTATCTATTGTAACTATTAGAAAAAACGATTTAGAGGAAAAATTTTGAGATAAAAATTAATAAAGGGTTGAAATTTGGATGAAAAAATTCAAAGTCCCAGAATGAAAAACTCTTCGCGTTTTTGTCAAAAATTATTAGTCAGATAGTAGGACGGAGCCTATTAATAATCAAAATAGCCGAAAACAGCTTCAGATTGCGTCACCGGGATGCAAAGTTATAAGGGTTTGATGATGTTACTATGAAATTGCGGTCCACCTAAGGTAGATTTCGTAGGTATTTAAATTAACTTGATGTAAGAATTTTTTGAAGTTCTATGTTCGCCAGACGCACGTGCGAGGTGTCAGAAGACGCGTCTCGGCGCGGGCTAGCGATCTATAGGGTTATTGGAATTAATTTAGTGCAAAAATTTTGTGTTTTTGCCGAAAAACGTGTTTTTCGACTGAAAATTCTGAAATTACTACTACCAAACAGGACTCGGGTTCGCGGAACGCGCACAGGAATACAGGTAAGGCAGGTAAGTATCTATTGTAACTATTAGAAAAAACGATTTAGAGGAAAAATTTTGAGATAAAAATTAATAAAGGGTTGAAATTTGGATGAAAAAATTCAAAGTCCCAGAATGAAAAACTCTTCGCGTTTTTGTCAAAAATTATTAGTCAGATAGTAGGACGGAGCCTATTAATAATCAAAATAGCCGAAAACAGCTTCAGATTGCGTCACCGGGATGCAAAGTTATAAGGGTTTGATGATGTTACTATGAAATTGCGGTCCACCTAAGGTAGATTTCGTAGGTATTTAAATTAACTTGATGTAAGAATTTTTTGAAGTTCTATGTTCGCCAGACGCACGTGCGAGGTGTCAGAAGACGCGTCTCGGCGCGGGCTAGCGATCTATAGGGTTATTGGAATTAATTTAGTGCAAAAATTTTGTGTTTTTGCCGAAAAACGTGTTTTTCGACTGAAAATTCTGAAATTACTACTACCAAACAGGACTCGGGTTCGCGGAACGCGCACAGGAATACAGGTAAGGCAGGTAAGTATCTATTGTAACTATTAGAAAAAACGATTTAGAGGAAAAATTTTGAGATAAAAATTAATAAAGGGTTGAAATTTGGATGAAAAAATTCAAAGTCCCAGAATGAAAAACTCTTCGCGTTTTTGTCAAAAATTATTAGTCAGATAGTAGGACGGAGCCTATTAATAATCAAAATAGCCGAAAACAGCTTCAGATTGCGTCACCGGGATGCAAAGTTATAAGGGTTTGATGATGTTACTATGAAATTGCGGTCCACCTAAGGTAGATTTCGTAGGTATTTAAATTAACTTGATGTAAGAATTTTTTGAAGTTCTATGTTCGCCAGACGCACGTGCGAGGTGTCAGAAGACGCGTCTCGGCGCGGGCTAGCGATCTATAGGGTTATTGGAATTAATTTAGTGCAAAAATTTTGTGTTTTTGCCGAAAAACGTGTTTTTCGACTGAAAATTCTGAAATTACTACTACCAAACAGGACTCGGGTTCGCGGAACGCGCACAGGAATACAGGTAAGGCAGGTAAGTATCTATTGTAACTATTAGAAAAAACGATTTAGAGGAAAAATTTTGAGATAAAAATTAATAAAGGGTTGAAATTTGGATGAAAAAATTCAAAGTCCCAGAATGAAAAACTCTTCGCGTTTTTGTCAAAAATTATTAGTCAGATAGTAGGACGGAGCCTATTAATAATCAAAATAGCCGAAAACAGCTTCAGATTGCGTCACCGGGATGCAAAGTTATAAGGGTTTGATGATGTTACTATGAAATTGCGGTCCACCTAAGGTAGATTTCGTAGGTATTTAAATTAACTTGATGTAAGAATTTTTTGAAGTTCTATGTTCGCCAGACGCACGTGCGAGGTGTCAGAAGACGCGTCTCGGCGCGGGCTAGCGATCTATAGGGTTATTGGAATTAATTTAGTGCAAAAATTTTGTGTTTTTGCCGAAAAACGTGTTTTTCGACTGAAAATTCTGAAATTACTACTACCAAACAGGACTCGGGTTCGCGGAACGCGCACAGGAATACAGGTAAGGCAGGTAAGTATCTATTGTAACTATTAGAAAAAACGATTTAGAGGAAAAATTTTGAGATAAAAATTAATAAAGGGTTGAAATTTGGATGAAAAAATTCAAAGTCCCAGAATGAAAAACTCTTCGCGTTTTTGTCAAAAATTATTAGTCAGATAGTAGGACGGAGCCTATTAATAATCAAAATAGCCGAAAACAGCTTCAGATTGCGTCACCGGGATGCAAAGTTATAAGGGTTTGATGATGTTACTATGAAATTGCGGTCCACCTAAGGTAGATTTCGTAGGTATTTAAATTAACTTGATGTAAGAATTTTTTGAAGTTCTATGTTCGCCAGACGCACGTGCGAGGTGTCAGAAGACGCGTCTCGGCGCGGGCTAGCGATCTATAGGGTTATTGGAATTAATTTAGTGCAAAAATTTTGTGTTTTTGCCGAAAAACGTGTTTTTCGACTGAAAATTCTGAAATTACTACTACCAAACAGGACTCGGGTTCGCGGAACGCGCACAGGAATACAGGTAAGGCAGGTAAGTATCTATTGTAACTATTAGAAAAAACGATTTAGAGGAAAAATTTTGAGATAAAAATTAATAAAGGGTTGAAATTTGGATGAAAAAATTCAAAGTCCCAGAATGAAAAACTCTTCGCGTTTTTGTCAAAAATTATTAGTCAGATAGTAGGACGGAGCCTATTAATAATCAAAATAGCCGAAAACAGCTTCAGATTGCGTCACCGGGATGCAAAGTTATAAGGGTTTGATGATGTTACTATGAAATTGCGGTCCACCTAAGGTAGATTTCGTAGGTATTTAAATTAACTTGATGTAAGAATTTTTTGAAGTTCTATGTTCGCCAGACGCACGTGCGAGGTGTCAGAAGACGCGTCTCGGCGCGGGCTAGCGATCTATAGGGTTATTGGAATTAATTTAGTGCAAAAATTTTGTGTTTTTGCCGAAAAACGTGTTTTTCGACTGAAAATTCTGAAATTACTACTACCAAACAGGACTCGGGTTCGCGGAACGCGCACAGGAATACAGGTAAGGCAGGTAAGTATCTATTGTAACTATTAGAAAAAACGATTTAGAGGAAAAATTTTGAGATAAAAATTAATAAAGGGTTGAAATTTGGATGAAAAAATTCAAAGTCCCAGAATGAAAAACTCTTCGCGTTTTTGTCAAAAATTATTAGTCAGATAGTAGGACGGAGCCTATTAATAATCAAAATAGCCGAAAACAGCTTCAGATTGCGTCACCGGGATGCAAAGTTATAAGGGTTTGATGATGTTACTATGAAATTGCGGTCCACCTAAGGTAGATTTCGTAGGTATTTAAATTAACTTGATGTAAGAATTTTTTGAAGTTCTATGTTCGCCAGACGCACGTGCGAGGTGTCAGAAGACGCGTCTCGGCGCGGGCTAGCGATCTATAGGGTTATTGGAATTAATTTAGTGCAAAAATTTTGTGTTTTTGCCGAAAAACGTGTTTTTCGACTGAAAATTCTGAAATTACTACTACCAAACAGGACTCGGGTTCGCGGAACGCGCACAGGAATACAGGTAAGGCAGGTAAGTATCTATTGTAACTATTAGAAAAAACGATTTAGAGGAAAAATTTTGAGATAAAAATTAATAAAGGGTTGAAATTTGGATGAAAAAATTCAAAGTCCCAGAATGAAAAACTCTTCGCGTTTTTGTCAAAAATTATTAGTCAGATAGTAGGACGGAGCCTATTAATAATCAAAATAGCCGAAAACAGCTTCAGATTGCGTCACCGGGATGCAAAGTTATAAGGGTTTGATGATGTTACTATGAAATTGCGGTCCACCTAAGGTAGATTTCGTAGGTATTTAAATTAACTTGATGTAAGAATTTTTTGAAGTTCTATGTTCGCCAGACGCACGTGCGAGGTGTCAGAAGACGCGTCTCGGCGCGGGCTAGCGATCTATAGGGTTATTGGAATTAATTTAGTGCAAAAATTTTGTGTTTTTGCCGAAAAACGTGTTTTTCGACTGAAAATTCTGAAATTACTACTACCAAACAGGACTCGGGTTCGCGGAACGCGCACAGGAATACAGGTAAGGCAGGTAAGTATCTATTGTAACTATTAGAAAAAACGATTTAGAGGAAAAATTTTGAGATAAAAATTAATAAAGGGTTGAAATTTGGATGAAAAAATTCAAAGTCCCAGAATGAAAAACTCTTCGCGTTTTTGTCAAAAATTATTAGTCAGATAGTAGGACGGAGCCTATTAATAATCAAAATAGCCGAAAACAGCTTCAGATTGCGTCACCGGGATGCAAAGTTATAAGGGTTTGATGATGTTACTATGAAATTGCGGTCCACCTAAGGTAGATTTCGTAGGTATTTAAATTAACTTGATGTAAGAATTTTTTGAAGTTCTATGTTCGCCAGACGCACGTGCGAGGTGTCAGAAGACGCGTCTCGGCGCGGGCTAGCGATCTATAGGGTTATTGGAATTAATTTAGTGCAAAAATTTTGTGTTTTTGCCGAAAAACGTGTTTTTCGACTGAAAATTCTGAAATTACTACTACCAAACAGGACTCGGGTTCGCGGAACGCGCACAGGAATACAGGTAAGGCAGGTAAGTATCTATTGTAACTATTAGAAAAAACGATTTAGAGGAAAAATTTTGAGATAAAAATTAATAAAGGGTTGAAATTTGGATGAAAAAATTCAAAGTCCCAGAATGAAAAACTCTTCGCGTTTTTGTCAAAAATTATTAGTCAGATAGTAGGACGGAGCCTATTAATAATCAAAATAGCCGAAAACAGCTTCAGATTGCGTCACCGGGATGCAAAGTTATAAGGGTTTGATGATGTTACTATGAAATTGCGGTCCACCTAAGGTAGATTTCGTAGGTATTTAAATTAACTTGATGTAAGAATTTTTTGAAGTTCTATGTTCGCCAGACGCACGTGCGAGGTGTCAGAAGACGCGTCTCGGCGCGGGCTAGCGATCTATAGGGTTATTGGAATTAATTTAGTGCAAAAATTTTGTGTTTTTGCCGAAAAACGTGTTTTTCGACTGAAAATTCTGAAATTACTACTACCAAACAGGACTCGGGTTCGCGGAACGCGCACAGGAATACAGGTAAGGCAGGTAAGTATCTATTGTAACTATTAGAAAAAACGATTTAGAGGAAAAATTTTGAGATAAAAATTAATAAAGGGTTGAAATTTGGATGAAAAAATTCAAAGTCCCAGAATGAAAAACTCTTCGCGTTTTTGTCAAAAATTATTAGTCAGATAGTAGGACGGAGCCTATTAATAATCAAAATAGCCGAAAACAGCTTCAGATTGCGTCACCGGGATGCAAAGTTATAAGGGTTTGATGATGTTACTATGAAATTGCGGTCCACCTAAGGTAGATTTCGTAGGTATTTAAATTAACTTGATGTAAGAATTTTTTGAAGTTCTATGTTCGCCAGACGCACGTGCGAGGTGTCAGAAGACGCGTCTCGGCGCGGGCTAGCGATCTATAGGGTTATTGGAATTAATTTAGTGCAAAAATTTTGTGTTTTTGCCGAAAAACGTGTTTTTCGACTGAAAATTCTGAAATTACTACTACCAAACAGGACTCGGGTTCGCGGAACGCGCACAGGAATACAGGTAAGGCAGGTAAGTATCTATTGTAACTATTAGAAAAAACGATTTAGAGGAAAAATTTTGAGATAAAAATTAATAAAGGGTTGAAATTTGGATGAAAAAATTCAAAGTCCCAGAATGAAAAACTCTTCGCGTTTTTGTCAAAAATTATTAGTCAGATAGTAGGACGGAGCCTATTAATAATCAAAATAGCCGAAAACAGCTTCAGATTGCGTCACCGGGATGCAAAGTTATAAGGGTTTGATGATGTTACTATGAAATTGCGGTCCACCTTTTTTTTTTTTTTTTTTTTTTTTTTTTTTTTTTTTTTTTTGAGGGTGGGAAATCATCCAATGACTTCTCCCGCTCTGGGCGGAGCGGAAGGGCGTGTCAGACTTTTACTGACTAAAACCCACCCGTGTTCCTTCATTTGCCTGTTGCCAAGGTCCCGGTATCCCTTTCGGACTTTCCCGCAACCCTGGCAGGCATCGGTCCTATTGGACCCCGTCATTTTTGCTGACATCTCTTTGAGGCGCGCGTGGAACACGACGCGCCATCGACCCGGGCCTGGTCCTTATCGGACGGCGAGCTGCCCGTTGCTCGCCGTCCGCAAGCCCGCGCCTATGGTGGCCGGAAATCCGCCTGGGATTCCCGACGCCCAGGGCGTCTCCAACGGCGGCGGTTAGGGGCGTGAGGGCGCAAACTTTGCCTTTCCCTCACGCGTTCCGCCTCCTCCTTCGCGAGCATTACTGCTTCGCAGAAGGAGGTGACGGCTTCCCATGCCCTCTCGCTCCGTACCATGGCCTGAACCAGGGCCGGACGCGAGAGGTCACCGCCGCCAATCGCCTCCGCGAGGACACGGCGGTGCCCCGCCCAAGCAGGGCACACCTCAACCGTATGCTCCACCGTGTCCTCCGGGCGATCCACACAGTGGTGACACCCGGGCGTTTCCTCCCGCCTAATCCTACACAGGTACCTCCCGAAGCTGCCATGTCCGGTGAGGACCTGTGTCAGGCGGAAGGTGAGGACGCCGTGGCGCCTCTCTATCCACTCCTCAAAGAGGGGACTTATCGCCGCTATTGTGGCGTGCCCAGCACTGGGTTGCGACAATCGCACTCTCCATGCCGCCATGAGATCTTGCCGGAGCTCTGTCCGCTGTGCCGCGATTTCTCGCGGCAGCGGAGTTACACCCCGGCGCTTCACCTCCTCGCGCCACTCCCAGATGTGCGCGAGGACCTTCGCCTCCAGATCCCATGGCGGCAATCCGGCAAGGAGGCTCGCCGCCTCACGGGAGACCGTGCGGTATCCCCGGGCCAGCCGAATGGCCATGACCCTTTGGGACGCGTTCAACCGGCGTGCTGGCCGCAGCCTAAGGGAACGCGCCCACACCGGTGCCCCGTAAAGGGCCATGGACCGCACGACCCCCGCATAGAGCCTCCGGCAGGAGGCGTTTGGACCCCCTAGATTGGGCAGGAGCCGCCTCAAGGCGGCCCCAGCCCGGTCCAGCCTTGGAGCCAAACGTCGGAAATGCTCCACGAAGTTCCACCGGCTGTCGAGGACGAGTCCCAGGTACTTCATCGTCGACTCGACGCCGATGTGAACCCCTCCTGCCGTAATTTGGGAACCCGACGGTGGCGCGTTCCGAGGGCCATGAAAACACATGACCTCGGACTTGTGCAAGGCCACCTCGAGTCCCAACTGCCGGATTCTATCTACGATTGTCGCAACCCAGCGTGTCGCTAGATCGGCCGCCGCCTGGTGCGACCTCCCCTGCGCCAGGACCAGCGTGTCGTCAGCGTAGCAAACCACGCTGACGTCGCTAGGGAGGTCGGCGCGCAGCACCCAGTCGTATCCGATGTCCCACAGATGCGGCCCCAGGACCGATCCCTGTGGGACACCGCACGACATCTCTCGCCGGTTCCACATTCCCTGGTGACCGGGGTAGATGACGGCCCTGTCCGTCAAATAGGCCTCGACCACACGACAGAGGTAGGTCGGCATCCGGTGGTACCGGAGTGCCTCCCTTATGCAACTCCAGGGCAGGGTGTTGAAGGCGTTGGCGATGTCTAGTGACACCGCCAAGACGACCCCGCCCCGGGCCACAGCATCCCCCGTCGTGAGGGCCCGTACACGCATGATGGCGTCCACCGTAGAGCGCCCTCTGCGGAAACCAAACTGGCTCTCCGCCAAATCCGGCCCCACCCGCACCAGCCGCCCGACGAGGCGGTTTGCAATGACTCTTTCAAAGAGCTTGCCCACCTCGTCGAGCAGCACGATGGGCCGATAAGCGGACGGAGAGTCCGCAGGGCGCCCCGGCTTCTTAATGAGGACCAGTTTCCCCGTCTTCCAACGAAGTGGGAACTGGCCCCTCTCCATGCATGCGCATAGGAGACCTCTTAGTCGAGGCCCGAGAGCCTCCATGGCCAGGACCCAGGCCTTCCCAGGAAGGCCGTCGGGTCCTGGGGCGGTATTCTTGGCATTCAGCCTTCGTACCGCCACTCTCATTTCTACCTCGGTCACCTCCGGAGCATCGTCGTCGTCGTCGTCGGCGGTGTGGTCCGCATCGAACACCGCAGTAGGCGGAGCCATGAGCGGGGAGGTATGTTCCCCTCTCGAAGGGAACAGAGCGCTCACCACGTCCTCCACAAGCTGAGGCCGGAGACTCTGCGTCAGCGGGGGAGCCCATGGGCGGAGTTTCTCCCGCACCATTTTGTATGGGCGTCCCCACGGGTCTCTGTTCAGAGTCTCCAGCGTCTCCTCCCGGGCCAGTGCCCTGGCCCGCAGGATCTCCTCCTGGAGGGCGGTCTTCGCCGCTCTGTACCCCTCGTACAGCTCCGCCTGAATGGCTTCCGTATCCGGAGGGCGGATACGGAGCCTGCGGTGCCTGGTGTACTGGCGTCGCGCAGCAACGCACGCATGGCGCAGCGCTGTCAGCTCCTGCGACCACCAGCTCACCTGGCGCGAAGCACGTCCTGGCTGGACCCGGGGCATTGCCACGTCACAAATATTGGACATGGCCTCCCGGAACCACTCCGCCTCGTCGTTGATGTCGGCAGGCCTGTCCGGTGATGACACCCAGGCCTGCACGATCGAGGCTTCCAGGAGAAGCTCCCGGTCCAGCTGCTTCAGCGCCCAACGCGGACCACCCGGGGCCTGTCGGACCGGCGCGCTCGAGGTCTGGGCGGAGACGTCGAACCGGATATACCGGTGATCGGAGTACGTCTCCACCCCCTCCATGACGCGCCAGTCAATGACACGCGGCGACAGAGCGGGGCTGGCGAACGAGATGTCCACCACTGATTCACCCCGCATCCGCACACACGTGGGGACGGAACCCCGGTTTAGGACGACCAGGCCTGTCTCCAGAGCCCAGTCCTCCACCATCCTGCCCCGTGTGTCCGTATGCCGGGAACCCCAAGCCACATTCTTGGCATTGAAGTCCCCCAGTACGAGCACGGGGAGGGAACGGAACCCGACGACGACGACTTTCAACTCCGCAAGGGAGTTGTGGAACTCGGCGAGAGTTCGGTTCGGGGAGAAGTACACCCCTACCACGACAAACTCCCCGAACCGTGCTGCCACGCAACCCCGTCCTCTTTTGACAGCCTCGAGGGACGGGGTACCGGCGGCGGCCGACGAAATAAGGGTCACTGAGCCGCTCAGGTCCTCCACCCAGTCATCCCTGGGCGGGACAAAGTACGGCTCAGCGACCACGGCGATATTGATCGACCACTGCGCCATGCTCTGGAGCAACAGATCCTGAGCGGCGGCGCAGTGGTTGATGTTCGCCTGGAGGAGGCGAAATGGGGCCGTTATTGGCACTCCATTTCATCCCCCTTCCGAGACCCATGTGAGGGCCCTGCCGCAGCAGCAGCTGGGGCGGTGACGGCGCCGGTGGTGGTAGCGGCAGCGGCGGTGGCAGTGGCGGCGACTGCGGCGGTGACGACGGTGGTGGCGGTGACGGTGGCGGAGGGCTTTCCCCTGCCCCTGGCTTTAGCGGGGGGAACGCAGGCCCTACCCCCGATCCGGTGGTCGGCCGGCTTGCCCGCGGCCGCACATGCGACGCAGTGCCGCGTGGCCGTGCATGTGCCGGCCTTGTGACCGGGCTGACCGCAGCGGTAGCAGGCATCGCTGCGGTCCACCTCGGAGGTGCATTTAGCTCCCACGTGGTCGCCCACATGGCAGCGGAAGCACCTCCGAGGTCTGGGTTCCAGCAGTTTGACCTGCGCGGAAACCCAGCCCACCAGAAGCCGTTGGCCCTCCCCGGCTATTTTCTTGGCCGCCGCCACAGGGCAGCTCACCGTAATGGCTTGCATACCCTTATAGTCAGGACCGATGGTGCCCGCCTTAACCTGCTCGGCAGAGCACCCCCCAGTCCTGACGACGGCGGCCACCACCTGTGCCTTCGTCACCGAGTCGTCCAGACCCTGGATGCGCATTTCGGCGCACTTAGTGGGCCTGGACACTCGGGCCTCATCCGCGTTCAAGGACGCCCTGAGCTTTCCAGCCAGGGCGTCAGCGGCCGAGCCACCAGCCGGACCTGGGAACTCCAGCATCCGGGCCCCAGTGGCAGCGATCCTCAGTCGGATGCCACCGGCGGCGCCGAGCTCCCCTAGGTCCACCACCTCCGCCACTTTGGCAAATACGTCCTTATAGGACACGCCCTTCTCTGCCGCTTCCGGCTGTAGCGTGACCACTACAGCTGCGGACTTCGGGGCGTGGAGCCTAGCCGCGACGCTTCGCTTCTTTTGCCGCTGCCGCCTGGCCTTTTTCTTCTTGGCCGCCCTTGCCTTCTTGCCCGCCCTCCTCTTCTCCCCGGCCACTTGCCATTCAGCATCGACCGGGGGATGTATAAGAGGTGCGGGTGCGGTCTGAGGTGGGGGTGGTCGTTTAGCCACCAGGACCACCGGGGCCAGGGCCGGCGCTGGGGCTCGAGCCCGAGCCGGGGCCGGGGCCGGGGCCCGAGCCGGGGCCGGGGCCGGGGCCCGAGCCACCTGCTTAGCCGCCCCGCCCTTTTTTGCCACCCCGCCCTTGTTCTGCCCCGCCGAGGCAGATGCAGCGGCAGCGGCATATGACGCCCGCTGGCCGGGGGCCGGCTGACTTGCCGCTAACGGGGGGCGCAGGACGATGGCCTCCAGGGCGGAGAATCGTCTCCGCATTTCGGCCATCTCCTGCCGCACGAGGGTTAAGACCCGGTCCTCGGCAGCAGCAGGCACGGGCCCTCCCTGCCCGTGCTGCTCCCCCCTCTGCGGTGCCTCCTGGGGGCCGGCTCCTCGGAGCAAGGCCAGGTCCGCTCTGAGCTCCGCGTTCTCCTTTCGGAGAAGCTCCATTGCGGCCGTCAGTCGTGCGACCTCCGCCCGCATCTCGGAAACTCCATCCGACGGAGTCCCTCTACAGGAGGCCTCCGCTGCCGCCATTATGGAGGCCGTGGCCTCTGCTATGGCCTTGTCCTTCGAGGTCTTAAGCCTCTTCAAGGCCACATTGTTTATCGCAGAGACCACGATCTCTGCGAGCCTGGCCGCGCCCGGCGAATTGGGGCCACTAGTGGCGCCCGGCACAACACTTGCCACCTTTGACGGAGCCGCCCTGAGGCTGGCCCCGCTAGGGTGGGGCACCTCCGCTTCCAGCCTCCCGGCCCGCTGGACCGGCTTGACCGGGCTGGACGGGCTCGACTCGCAGGCCCCATTGGTGTGGAGCCCCCTACCCGCACCCTTCTCGCGGACTCCACCCCGCCGGCCGGAGTGGATCTTCCTCCGGCTCCGGTCGTCTGAGGACGACCCCGTATTGGAGCGCTTCCGGAAGAACTTTCTCCCGGAAGGCCCCACCACCACCACTTCGCGCTCTACGCTCGCACACGAGCTAGAGCTCGATGCCGCGTCGGACTCCGACCGCGCATCACCTCCTTCCTCTCCCTGTCTATCTTCGTTTTGTTTTTTCTTTGTGTCCATATTGTTCCCACGAGTAAAAAACATTCTGTACTTGCTCAAAAAAGTGGTTCGCACTAACGACTGATTACATAGCTACCCATCAGCCAAGCTATCAACCTCCCTCACGGTGCGCCGCCGCTTGGAGGTTTGGGGTAATTTTTTATAGAGGATTTCTTCCTCGCGGCCCGGGCGGTTAAGCCAAGACCCTCGACCCCCGTCAAATGCCAGAGACATGACCTAGACACTCTTCGGGGCTACGAGACCAACGGTGGCAGAAGGAAGGACTTCCTCCTACCTGCCCGGCGGCAGGGTTAGTACACGCCGGGCCCGCTCAAGACGCTGCTAAACATGTGCTCCTCCGAGTACACATTAGAGCGTCCCGCTGACAGGATATTGGCATGCGGGCAATGTCTCCCCACTAGGTACTGTGTGTCTAACACACAGCATCCAATGGGGAAACATTACCCGCACCCCAGGGTACACCGTCCCGGAGACTGGCCTTCCCCACGGACGCATCCGTAAGGGAACTCCAGCCTCCAGGCACACGGGGAGGTTTCCTGTCTACGCACCCCAATTGCGGTCCACCTAAGGTAGATTTCGTAGGTATTTAAATTAACTTGATGTAAGAATTTTTTGAAGTTCTATGTTCGCCAGACGCACGTGCGAGGTGTCAGAAGACGCGTCTCGGCGCGGGCTAGCGATCTATAGGGTTATTGGAATTAATTTAGTGCAAAAATTTTGTGTTTTTGCCGAAAAACGTGTTTTTCGACTGAAAATTCTGAAATTACTACTACCAAACAGGACTCGGGTTCGCGGAACGCGCACAGGAATACAGGTAAGGCAGGTAAGTATCTATTGTAACTATTAGAAAAAACGATTTAGAGGAAAAATTTTGAGATAAAAATTAATAAAGGGTTGAAATTTGGATGAAAAAATTCAAAGTCCCAGAATGAAAAACTCTTCGCGTTTTTGTCAAAAATTATTAGTCAGATAGTAGGACGGAGCCTATTAATAATCAAAATAGCCGAAAACAGCTTCAGATTGCGTCACCGGGATGCAAAGTTATAAGGGTTTGATGATGTTACTATGAAATTGCGGTCCACCTAAGGTAGATTTCGTAGGTATTTAAATTAACTTGATGTAAGAATTTTTTGAAGTTCTATGTTCGCCAGACGCACGTGCGAGGTGTCAGAAGACGCGTCTCGGCGCGGGCTAGCGATCTATAGGGTTATTGGAATTAATTTAGTGCAAAAATTTTGTGTTTTTGCCGAAAAACGTGTTTTTCGACTGAAAATTCTGAAATTACTACTACCAAACAGGACTCGGGTTCGCGGAACGCGCACAGGAATACAGGTAAGGCAGGTAAGTATCTATTGTAACTATTAGAAAAAACGATTTAGAGGAAAAATTTTGAGATAAAAATTAATAAAGGGTTGAAATTTGGATGAAAAAATTCAAAGTCCCAGAATGAAAAACTCTTCGCGTTTTTGTCAAAAATTATTAGTCAGATAGTAGGACGGAGCCTATTAATAATCAAAATAGCCGAAAACAGCTTCAGATTGCGTCACCGGGATGCAAAGTTATAAGGGTTTGATGATGTTACTATGAAATTGCGGTCCACCTAAGGTAGATTTCGTAGGTATTTAAATTAACTTGATGTAAGAATTTTTTGAAGTTCTATGTTCGCCAGACGCACGTGCGAGGTGTCAGAAGACGCGTCTCGGCGCGGGCTAGCGATCTATAGGGTTATTGGAATTAATTTAGTGCAAAAATTTTGTGTTTTTGCCGAAAAACGTGTTTTTCGACTGAAAATTCTGAAATTACTACTACCAAACAGGACTCGGGTTCGCGGAACGCGCACAGGAATACAGGTAAGGCAGGTAAGTATCTATTGTAACTATTAGAAAAAACGATTTAGAGGAAAAATTTTGAGATAAAAATTAATAAAGGGTTGAAATTTGGATGAAAAAATTCAAAGTCCCAGAATGAAAAACTCTTCGCGTTTTTGTCAAAAATTATTAGTCAGATAGTAGGACGGAGCCTATTAATAATCAAAATAGCCGAAAACAGCTTCAGATTGCGTCACCGGGATGCAAAGTTATAAGGGTTTGATGATGTTACTATGAAATTGCGGTCCACCTAAGGTAGATTTCGTAGGTATTTAAATTAACTTGATGTAAGAATTTTTTGAAGTTCTATGTTCGCCAGACGCACGTGCGAGGTGTCAGAAGACGCGTCTCGGCGCGGGCTAGCGATCTATAGGGTTATTGGAATTAATTTAGTGCAAAAATTTTGTGTTTTTGCCGAAAAACGTGTTTTTCGACTGAAAATTCTGAAATTACTACTACCAAACAGGACTCGGGTTCGCGGAACGCGCACAGGAATACAGGTAAGGCAGGTAAGTATCTATTGTAACTATTAGAAAAAACGATTTAGAGGAAAAATTTTGAGATAAAAATTAATAAAGGGTTGAAATTTGGATGAAAAAATTCAAAGTCCCAGAATGAAAAACTCTTCGCGTTTTTGTCAAAAATTATTAGTCAGATAGTAGGACGGAGCCTATTAATAATCAAAATAGCCGAAAACAGCTTCAGATTGCGTCACCGGGATGCAAAGTTATAAGGGTTTGATGATGTTACTATGAAATTGCGGTCCACCTAAGGTAGATTTCGTAGGTATTTAAATTAACTTGATGTAAGAATTTTTTGAAGTTCTATGTTCGCCAGACGCACGTGCGAGGTGTCAGAAGACGCGTCTCGGCGCGGGCTAGCGATCTATAGGGTTATTGGAATTAATTTAGTGCAAAAATTTTGTGTTTTTGCCGAAAAACGTGTTTTTCGACTGAAAATTCTGAAATTACTGCTACCAAACAGGACTCGGGTTCGCGGAACGCGCACAGGAATACAGGTAAGGCAGGTAAGTATCTATTGTAACTATTAGAAAAAACGATTTAGAGGAAAAATTTTGAGATAAAAATTAATAAAGGGTTGAAATTTGGATGAAAAAATTCAAAGTCCCAGAATGAAAAACTCTTCGCGTTTTTGTCAAAAATTATTAGTCAGATAGTAGGACGGAGCCTATTAATAATCAAAATAGCCGAAAACAGCTTCAGATTGCGTCACCGGGATGCAAAGTTATAAGGGTTTGATGATGTTACTATGAAATTGCGGTCCACCTAAGGTAGATTTCGTAGGTATTTAAATTAACTTGATGTAAGAATTTTTTGAAGTTCTATGTTCGCCAGACGCACGTGCGAGGTGTCAGAAGACGCGTCTCGGCGCGGGCTAGCGATCTATAGGGTTATTGGAATTAATTTAGTGCAAAAATTTTGTGTTTTTGCCGAAAAACGTGTTTTTCGACTGAAAATTCTGAAATTACTACTACCAAACAGGACTCGGGTTCGCGGAACGCGCACAGGAATACAGGTAAGGCAGGTAAGTATCTATTGTAACTATTAGAAAAAACGATTTAGAGGAAAAATTTTGAGATAAAAATTAATAAAGGGTTGAAATTTGGATGAAAAAATTCAAAGTCCCAGAATGAAAAACTCTTCGCGTTTTTGTCAAAAATTATTAGTCAGATAGTAGGACGGAGCCTATTAATAATCAAAATAGCCGAAAACAGCTTCAGATTGCGTCACCGGGATGCAAAGTTATAAGGGTTTGATGATGTTACTATGAAATTGCGGTCCACCTAAGGTAGATTTCGTAGGTATTTAAATTAACTTGATGTAAGAATTTTTTGAAGTTCTATGTTCGCCAGACGCACGTGCGAGGTGTCAGAAGACGCGTCTCGGCGCGGGCTAGCGATCTATAGGGTTATTGGAATTAATTTAGTGCAAAAATTTTGTGTTTTTGCCGAAAAACGTGTTTTTCGACTGAAAATTCTGAAATTACTACTACCAAACAGGACTCGGGTTCGCGGAACGCGCACAGGAATACAGGTAAGGCAGGTAAGTATCTATTGTAACTATTAGAAAAAACGATTTAGAGGAAAAAATTTGAGATAAAAATTAATAAAGGGTTGAAATTTGGATGAAAAAATTCAAAGTCCCAGAATGAAAAACTCTTCGCGTTTTTGTCAAAAATTATTAGTCAGATAGTAGGACGGAGCCTATTAATAATCAAAATAGCCGAAAACAGCTTCAGATTGCGTCACCGGGATGCAAAGTTATAAGGGTTTGATGATGTTACTATGAAATTGCGGTCCACCTAAGGTAGATTTCGTAGGTATTTAAATTAACTTGATGTAAGAATTTTTTGAAGTTCTATGTTCGCCAGACGCACGTGCGAGGTGTCAGAAGACGCGTCTCGGCGCGGGCTAGCGATCTATAGGGTTATTGGAATTAATTTAGTGCAAAAATTTTGTGTTTTTGCCGAAAAACGTGTTTTTCGACTGAAAATTCTGAAATTACTACTACCAAACAGGACTCGGGTTCGCGGAACGCGCACAGGAATACAGGTAAGGCAGGTAAGTATCTATTGTAACTATTAGAAAAAACGATTTAGAGGAAAAATTTTGAGATAAAAATTAATAAAGGGTTGAAATTTGGATGAAAAAATTCAAAGTCCCAGAATGAAAAACTCTTCGCGTTTTTGTCAAAAATTATTAGTCAGATAGTAGGACGGAGCCTATTAATAATCAAAATAGCCGAAAACAGCTTCAGATTGCGTCACCGGGATGCAAAGTTATAAGGGTTTGATGATGTTACTATGAAATTGCGGTCCACCTAAGGTAGATTTCGTAGGTATTTAAATTAACTTGATGTAAGAATTTTTTGAAGTTCTATGTTCGCCAGACGCACGTGCGAGGTGTCAGAAGACGCGTCTCGGCGCGGGCTAGCGATCTATAGGGTTATTGGAATTAATTTAGTGCAAAAATTTTGTGTTTTTGCCGAAAAACGTGTTTTTCGACTGAAAATTCTGAAATTACTACTACCAAACAGGACTCGGGTTCGCGGAACGCGCACAGGAATACAGGTAAGGCAGGTAAGTATCTATTGTAACTATTAGAAAAAACGATTTAGAGGAAAAATTTTGAGATAAAAATTAATAAAGGGTTGAAATTTGGATGAAAAAATTCAAAGTCCCAGAATGAAAAACTCTTCGCGTTTTTGTCAAAAATTATTAGTCAGATAGTAGGACGGAGCCTATTAATAATCAAAATAGCCGAAAACAGCTTCAGATTGCGTCACCGGGATGCAAAGTTATAAGGGTTTGATGATGTTACTATGAAATTGCGGTCCACCTAAGGTAGATTTCGTAGGTATTTAAATTAACTTGATGTAAGAATTTTTTGAAGTTCTATGTTCGCCAGACGCACGTGCGAGGTGTCAGAAGACGCGTCTCGGCGCGGGCTAGCGATCTATAGGGTTATTGGAATTAATTTAGTGCAAAAATTTTGTGTTTTTGCCGAAAAACGTGTTTTTCGACTGAAAATTCTGAAATTACTACTACCAAACAGGACTCGGGTTCGCGGAACGCGCACAGGAATACAGGTAAGGCAGGTAAGTATCTATTGTAACTATTAGAAAAAACGATTTAGAGGAAAAATTTTGAGATAAAAATTAATAAAGGGTTGAAATTTGGATGAAAAAATTCAAAGTCCCAGAATGAAAAACTCTTCGCGTTTTTGTCAAAAATTATTAGTCAGATAGTAGGACGGAGCCTATTAATAATCAAAATAGCCGAAAACAGCTTCAGATTGCGTCACCGGGATGCAAAGTTATAAGGGTTTGATGATGTTACTATGAAATTGCGGTCCACCTAAGGTAGATTTCGTAGGTATTTAAATTAACTTGATGTAAGAATTTTTTGAAGTTCTATGTTCGCCAGACGCACGTGCGAGGTGTCAGAAGACGCGTCTCGGCGCGGGCTAGCGATCTATAGGGTTATTGGAATTAATTTAGTGCAAAAATTTTGTGTTTTTGCCGAAAAACGTGTTTTTCGACTGAAAATTCTGAAATTACTACTACCAAACAGGACTCGGGTTCGCGGAACGCGCACAGGAATACAGGTAAGGCAGGTAAGTATCTATTGTAACTATTAGAAAAAACGATTTAGAGGAAAAATTTTGAGATAAAAATTAATAAAGGGTTGAAATTTGGATGAAAAAATTCAAAGTCCCAGAATGAAAAACTCTTCGCGTTTTTGTCAAAAATTATTAGTCAGATAGTAGGACGGAGCCTATTAATAATCAAAATAGCCGAAAACAGCTTCAGATTGCGTCACCGGGATGCAAAGTTATAAGGGTTTGATGATGTTACTATGAAATTGCGGTCCACCTAAGGTAGATTTCGTAGGTATTTAAATTAACTTGATGTAAGAATTTTTTGAAGTTCTATGTTCGCCAGACGCACGTGCGAGGTGTCAGAAGACGCGTCTCGGCGCGGGCTAGCGATCTATAGGGTTATTGGAATTAATTTAGTGCAAAAATTTTGTGTTTTTGCCGAAAAACGTGTTTTTCGACTGAAAATTCTGAAATTACTACTACCAAACAGGACTCGGGTTCGCGGAACGCGCACAGGAATACAGGTAAGGCAGGTAAGTATCTATTGTAACTATTAGAAAAAACGATTTAGAGGAAAAATTTTGAGATAAAAATTAATAAAGGGTTGAAATTTGGATGAAAAAATTCAAAGTCCCAGAATGAAAAACTCTTCGCGTTTTTGTCAAAAATTATTAGTCAGATAGTAGGACGGAGCCTATTAATAATCAAAATAGCCGAAAACAGCTTCAGATTGCGTCACCGGGATGCAAAGTTATAAGGGTTTGATGATGTTACTATGAAATTGCGGTCCACCTAAGGTAGATTTCGTAGGTATTTAAATTAACTTGATGTAAGAATTTTTTGAAGTTCTATGTTCGCCAGACGCACGTGCGAGGTGTCAGAAGACGCGTCTCGGCGCGGGCTAGCGATCTATAGGGTTATTGGAATTAATTTAGTGCAAAAATTTTGTGTTTTTGCCGAAAAACGTGTTTTTCGACTGAAAATTCTGAAATTACTACTACCAAACAGGACTCGGGTTCGCGGAACGCGCACAGGAATACAGGTAAGGCAGGTAAGTATCTATTGTAACTATTAGAAAAAACGATTTAGAGGAAAAATTTTGAGATAAAAATTAATAAAGGGTTGAAATTTGGATGAAAAAATTCAAAGTCCCAGAATGAAAAACTCTTCGCGTTTTTGTCAAAAATTATTAGTCAGATAGTAGGACGGAGCCTATTAATAATCAAAATAGCCGAAAACAGCTTCAGATTGCGTCACCGGGATGCAAAGTTATAAGGGTTTGATGATGTTACTATGAAATTGCGGTCCACCTAAGGTAGATTTCGTAGGTATTTAAATTAACTTGATGTAAGAATTTTTTGAAGTTCTATGTTCGCCAGACGCACGTGCGAGGTGTCAGAAGACGCGTCTCGGCGCGGGCTAGCGATCTATAGGGTTATTGGAATTAATTTAGTGCAAAAATTTTGTGTTTTTGCCGAAAAACGTGTTTTTCGACTGAAAATTCTGAAATTACTACTACCAAACAGGACTCGGGTTCGCGGAACGCGCACAGGAATACAGGTAAGGCAGGTAAGTATCTATTGTAACTATTAGAAAAAACGATTTAGAGGAAAAATTTTGAGATAAAAATTAATAAAGGGTTGAAATTTGGATGAAAAAATTCAAAGTCCCAGAATGAAAAACTCTTCCCGTTTTTGTCAAAAATTATTAGTCAGATAGTAGGACGGAGCCTATTAATAATCAAAATAGCCGAAAACAGCTTCAGATTGCGTCACCGGGATGCAAAGTTATAAGGGTTTGATCGTTAGGACTAGTTAGGACTAGTTAGGATAGTTAGGACTAGTTAGGACTAGTTAGGACTAGTTAGGATAGTTAGGACTAGTTAGGATAGTTAGGATGGTTAGGATAGTTAGGATAGTTAGGATGGTTAGGATGGTTAGGATAGTTAGGATGGTTAGGATAGTTAGGACTAGTTAGGACTAGTTAGGATAGTTAGGATAGTTAGGATGGTTAGGATAGTTAGGATAGTTAGGATGGTTAGGATGGTTAGGATAGTTAGGATAGTTAGGAAAGTTAGGACTAGTTAGGATAGTTAGGATGGTTAGGATAGTTAGGACTAGTTAGGACTAGTTAGGATAGTTAGGACTACTTAGGATAGTTAGGATGGTTAGGATGGTCAGGATAGTTAGGATGGTTAGGATAGTTAGGATGGTTAGGATAGTTAGGATGGTTAGGATAGTTAGGACTAGTTAGGACTAGTTAGGACTAGTTAGGATAGTTAGGACTAGTTAGGATAGTTAGGATGGTTAGGATAGTTAGGATAGTTAGGATGGTTAGGATGGTTAGGATAGTTAGGATGGTTAGGATAGTTAGGACTAGTTAGGACTAGTTAGGATAGTTAGGATAGTTAGGACTAGTTAGGATAGTTAGGATAGTTAGGATAGTTAGGATGGTTAGGATGGTTAGGATAGTTAGGATGGTTAGGATAGTTAGGACTAGTTAGGACTAGTTAGGACTAGTTAGGATAGTTAGGATAGTTAGGACTAGTTAGGACTAAATAGGATAGTTAGGATAGTTAGGATAGTTAGGATAGTTAGGATAGTTAGGATAGTTAGGATGGTTAGGATGGTTAGGATAGTTAGGATGGTTAGGATAGTTAGGACTAGTTAGGACTAGTTAGGACTAGTTAGGATAGTTAGGACTAGTTAGGATGGTTAGGATGGTCAGGATAGTTAGGATGGTTAGGATAGTTAGGACTAGTTAGGATAGTTAGGATAGTTAGGATAGTTAGGATGGTTAGGATAGTTAGGATTAGTTAGGATAGTTAGGATGGTTAGGATGGTTAGGATGGTTAGGATAGTTAGGATGGTTAGGATAGTTAGGACTAGTTAGGACTAGTTAGGACTAGTTAGGATAGTTAGGACTAGTTAGGATAGTTAGGATAGTTAGGATAGTTAGGACTAGTTAGGACTAAATAGGATAGTTAGGATAGTTAGGACTAGTTAGGATAGTTAGGATAGTTAGGATAGTTAGGATGGTTAGGATAGTTAGGATAGTTAGGATAGTTAGGATGGTTAGGATAGTTAGGATAGTTAGGATAGTTAGGATAGTTAGGACTAGTTAGGATAGTTAGGATAGTTAGGATGGTTAGGATAGTTAGGATAGTTAGGATAGTTAGGATGGTTAGGATAGTTAGGATAGTTAGGATAGTTAGGATAGTTAGGATAGTTAGGATAGTTAGGATAGTTAGGACTAGTTAGGATAGTTAGGATAGTTAGGATAGTTAGGATGGTTAGGATAGTTAGGATAGTTAGGATAGTTAGGATGGTTAGGATAGTTAGGATAGTTAGGATAGTTAGGATAGTTAGGATAGTTAGGATGGTTAGGATAGTTAGGATAGTTAGGATGGTTAGGATAGTTAGGACTAGTTAGGACTAAATAGGATAGTTAGGATAGTTAGGATAGTTAGGATAGTTAGGATAGTTAGGACTAGTTAGGACTAAATAGGATAGTTAGGATAGTTAGGATAGTTAGGATAGTTAGGATAGTTAGGATGGTTAGGATGGTTAGGATAGTTAGGATGGTTAGGATAGTTAGGACTAGTTAGGACTAGTTAGGACTAGTTAGGATAGTTAGGACTAGTTAGGATAGTTAGGATGGTTAGGATAGTTAGGATAGTTAGGATGGTTAGGATGGTTAGGATAGTTAGGATGGTTAGGATAGTTAGGACTAGTTAGGATAGTTAGGATGGTTAGGATGGTCAGGATAGTTAGGATGGTTAGGATAGTTAGGACTAGTTAGGACTAGTTAGGACTAGTTAGGATAGTTAGGATGGTTAGGATAGTTAGGATAGTTAGGATAGTTAGGATGGTTAGGATAGTTAGGATAGTTAGGATAGTTAGGATAGTTAGGACTAGTTAGGATAGTTAGGATAGTTAGGATGGTTAGGATAGTTAGGATAGTTAGGATAGTTAGGATGGTTAGGATAGTTAGGATAGTTAGGATAGTTAGGATAGTTAGGATAGTTAGGATAGTTAGGATAGTTAGGACTAGTTAGGATAGTTAGGATAGTTAGGATAGTTAGGATGGTTAGGATAGTTAGGATAGTTAGGATGGTTAGGATAGTTAGGACTAGTTAGGACTAAATAGGATAGTTAGGATAGTTAGGATAGTTAGGATAGTTAGGATAGTTAGGATAGTTAGGATAGTTAGGACTAGTTAGGATAGTTAGGATAGTTAGGATAGTTAGGACTAGTTAGGACTAAATAGGATAGTTAGGATAGTTAGGATAGTTAGGATAGTTAGGATAGTTAGGATAGTTAGGATAGTTAGGATAGTTAGGATGGTTAGGACTAGTTAGGATAGTTAGGATAGTTAGGATAGTTAGGACTAGTTAGGACTAAATAGGATAGTTAGGATAGTTAGGATAGTTAGGATAGTTAGGATAGTTAGGATGGTTAGGATGGTTAGGATAGTTAGGATGGTTAGGATAGTTAGGACTAGTTAGGACTAGTTAGGACTAGTTAGGATAGTTAGGACTAGTTAGGATAGTTAGGATGGTTAGGATAGTTAGGATAGTTAGGATGGTTAGGATGGTTAGGATAGTTAGGATAGTTAGGATGGTTAGGATAGTTAGGATAGTTAGGATAGTTAGGATAGTTAGGACTAGTTAGGATAGTTAGGATAGTTAGGATAGTTAGGATGGTTAGGATAGTTAGGACTAGTTAGGATAGTTAGGATAGTTAGGATGGTTAGGATGGTCAGGATAGTTAGGATGGTTAGGATAGTTAGGACTAGTTAGGACTAGTTAGGATAGTTAGGATAGTTAGGATAGTTAGGATGGTTAGGATAGTTAGGACTAGTTAGGATAGTTAGGATGGTTAGGATGGTTAGGATGGTTAGGATAGTTAGGATGGTTAGGATAGTTAGGACTAGTTAGGACTAGTTAGGATAGTTAGGATAGTTAGGATAGTTAGGACTAGTTAGGACTAAATAGGATAGTTAGGATAGTTAGGACTAGTTAGGATAGTTAGGATAGTTAGGATGGTTAGGATAGTTAGGATAGTTAGGATAGTTAGGATAGTTAGGATGGTTAGGATAGTTAGGATAGTTAGGATAGTTAGGATAGTTAGGACTAGTTAGGATAGTTAGGATAGTTAGGATGGTTAGGATAGTTAGGATAGTTAGGATGGTTAGGACTAGTTAGGATAGTTAGGATAGTTAGGATAGTTAGGACTAGTTAGGACTAAATAGGATAGTTAGGATAGTTAGGATAGTTAGGATAGTTAGGATAGTTAGGATGGTTAGGATGGTTAGGATAGTTAGGATGGTTAGGATAGTTAGGACTAGTTAGGACTAGTTAGGACTAGTTAGGATAGTTAGGACTAGTTAGGATAGTTAGGATGGTTAGGATAGTTAGGATAGTTAGGATGGTTAGGATGGTTAGGATAGTTAGGATGGTTAGGATAGTTAGGACTAGTTAGGACTAGTTAGGACTAGTTAGGATAGTTAGGATAGTTAGGATAGTTAGGACTAGTTAGGATAGTTAGGATAGTTAGGATAGTTAGGATAGTTAGGATGGTTAGGATAGTTAGGATAGTTAGGATGGTTAGGATAGTTAGGACTAGTTAGGACTAGTTAGGACTAGTTAGGATAGTTAGGATAGTTAGGATAGTTAGGACTAGTTAGGATAGTTAGGATAGTTAGGATAGTTAGGATGGTTAGGATGGTTAGGATAGTTAGGATGGTTAGGATAGTTAGGACTAGTTAGGACTAGTTAGGACTAGTTAGGATAGTTAGGATAGTTAGGATAGTTAGGACTAGTTAGGATAGTTAGGATAGTTAGGATAGTTAGGATAGTTAGGATAGTTAGGATGGTTAGGATAGTTAGGACTAGTTAGGACTAGTTAGGACTAGTTAGGATAGTTAGGATAGTTAGGATAGTTAGGACTAGTTAGGATAGTTAGGATAGTTAGGATAGTTAGGATGGTTAGGATAGTTAGGATAGTTAGGATGGTTAGGACTAGTTAGGACTAGTTAGGACTAGTTAGGATAGTTAGGACTAGTTAGGATAGTTAGGATAGTTAGGATAGTTAGGACTAGTTAGGACTAAATAGGATAGTTAGGATAGTTAGGATGGTTAGGATGGTTAGGATAGTTAGGATGGTTAGGATGGTTAGGATAGTTAGGATAGTTAGGATGGTTAGGATAGTTAGGACTAGTTAGGACTAGTTAGGACTAGTTAGGATAGTTAGGAAAGTTAGGATAGTTAGGACTAGTTAGGATAGTTAGGATAGTTAGGATAGTTAGGATGGTTAGGATAGTTAGGATAGTTAGGATGGTTAGGATAGTTAGGACTAGTTAGGACTAGTTAGGACTAGTTAGGATAGTTAGGACTAGTTAGGATAGTTAGGATAGTTAGGATAGTTAGGACTAGTTAGGACTAAATAGGATAGTTAGGATAGTTAGGATAGTTAGGATGGTTAGGATAGTTAGGATAGTTAGGATGGTTAGGATAGTTAGGACTAGTTAGGACTAGTTAGGACTAGTTAGGATAGTTAGGATAGTTAGGATAGTTAGGATGGTTAGGACTAGTTAGGATAGTTAGGATAGTTAGGATAGTTAGGACTAGTTAGGACTAAATAGGATAGTTAGGATAGTTAGGATAGTTAGGATGGTTAGGATGGTTAGGATAGTTAGGATGGTTAGGATAGTTAGGACTAGTTAGGACTAGTTAGGACTAGTTAGGATAGTTAGGACTAGTTAGGATAGTTAGGATGGTTAGGATAGTTAGGATAGTTAGGATGGTTAGGATGGTTAGGATAGTTAGGATAGTTAGGATAGTTAGGACTAGTTAGGATAGTTAGGATAGTTAGGATAGTTAGGATAGTTAGGATAGTTAGGATGGTTAGGATAGTTAGGACTAGTTAGGATAGTTAGGATAGTTAGGATAGTTAGGATAGTTAGGATAGTTAGGATAGTTAGGATGGTTAGGATAGTTAGGATTAGTTAGGATAGTTAGGATGGTTAGGATGGTTAGGATGGTTAGGATAGTTAGGATGGTTAGGATAGTTAGGACTAGTTAGGACTAGTTAGGACTAGTTAGGATAGTTAGGACTAGTTAGGATAGTTAGGATAGTTAGGATAGTTAGGACTAGTTAGGATAGTTAGGATAGTTAGGATAGTTAGGATGGTTAGGATAGTTAGGATAGTTAGGATAGTTAGGATGGTTAGGATAGTTAGGATAGTTAGGATAGTTAGGATAGTTAGGACTAGTTAGGATAGTTAGGATAGTTAGGATGGTTAGGATAGTTAGGATAGTTAGGATAGTTAGGATGGTTAGAATAGTTAGGATAGTTAGGATGGTTAGGACTAGTTAGGATAGTTAGGATAGTTAGGATAGTTAGGACTAGTTAGGACTAAATAGGATAGTTTGGATAGTTAGGATAGTTAGGATAGTTAGGATAGTTAGGATGGTTAGGATAGTTAGGACTAGTTAGGACTAGTTAGGACTAGTTAGGATAGTTAGGACTAGTTAGGATAGTTAGGATGGTTAGGATAGTTAGGATAGTTAGGATGGTTAGGATGGTTAGGATAGTTAGGATGGTTAGGATAGTTAGGACTAGTTAGGACTAGTTAGGACTAGTTAGGATAGTTAGGATAGTTAGGATAGTTAGGACTAGTTAGGATAGTTAGGATAGTTAGGATAGTTAGGATAGTTAGGATGGTTAGGATAGTTAGGATAGTTAGGATGGTTAGGATAGTTAGGACTAGTTAGGACTAAATAGGATAGTTAGGATAGTTAGGATAGTTAGGATAGTTAGGATGGTTAGGATAGTTAGGATAGTTAGGATAGTTAGGATGGTTAGGATAGTTAGGATAGTTAGGATGGTTAGGATGGTTAGGATAGTTAGGATGGTTAGGATAGTTAGGACTAGTTAGGACTAGTTAGGACTAGTTAGGATAGTTAGGATAGTTAGGATAGTTAGGACTAGTTAGGATAGTTAGGATAGTTAGGATAGTTAGGATAGTTAGGATGGTTAGGATAGTTAGGATAGTTAGGATGGTTAGGATAGTTAGGACTAGTTAGGACTAGTTAGGATAGTTAGGATAGTTAGGATAGTTAGGATAGTTAGGATGGTTAGGATAGTTAGGATAGTTAGGATGGTTAGGATAGTTAGGACTAGTTAGGACTAAATAGGATAGTTAGGATAGTTAGGATAGTTAGGATAGTTAGGACTAGTTAGGACTAAATAGGATAGTTAGGATAGTTAGGATAGTTAGGATAGTTAGGATAGTTAGGATAGTTAGGATAGTTAGGATGGTTAGGACTAGTTAGGATAGTTAGGATAGTTAGGATAGTTAGGACTAGTTAGGACTAAATAGGATAGTTAGGATAGTTAGGATAGTTAGGATAGTTAGGATGGTTAGGATAGTTAGGACTAGTTAGGACTAGTTAGGATAGTTAGGACTAGTTAGGATAGTTAGGATGGTTAGGATGGTCAGGATAGTTAGGATGGTTAGGATAGTTAGGATGGTTAGGATAGTTAGGATGGTTAGGATAGTTAGGACTAGTTAGGACTAGTTAGGACTAGTTAGGATAGTTAGGACTAGTTAGGATAGTTAGGATGGTTAGGATAGTTAGGATAGTTAGGATGGTTAGGATGGTTAGGATAGTTAGGATAGTTAGGACTAGTTAGGATAGTTAGGATAGTTAGGATAGTTAGGATGGTTAGGATGGTTAGGATAGTTAGGATGGTTAGGATAGTTAGGACTAGTTAGGACTAGTTAGGACTAGTTAGGACTAGTTAGGACTAGTTAGGATAGTTAGGATGGTTAGGATAGTTAGGATAGTTAGGACTAGTTAGGATAGTTAGGATAGTTAGGATAGTTAGGATGGTTAGGATGGTTAGGATAGTTAGGATGGTTAGGATAGTTAGGACTAGTTAGGACTAGTTAGGACTAGTTAGGACTAGTTAGGACTAGTTAGGATAGTTAGGATAGTTAGGATAGTTAGGATGGTTAGGATAGTTTCCTAACTATCCTAACCATCCTAACCATCCTAACTATCCTTAGTTAGGATGGTTAGGATGGTTAGGATAGTTAGGATGGTTAGGATAGTTAGGACTAGTTAGGACTAGTTAGGACTAGTTAGGATAGTTAGGATAGTTAGGATGGTTAGGATAGTTAGGATAGTTAGGATAGTTAGGATGGTTAGGATGGTTAGGATAGTTAGGATGGTTAGGATAGTTAGGACTAGTTAGGACTAGTTAGGACTAGTTAGGATAGTTAGGATAGTTAGGATAGTTAGGACTAGTTAGGATAGTTAGGATGGTTAGGATGGTCAGGATAGTTAGGATAGTTAGGATGGTTAGGATGGTTAGGATAGTTAGGATGGTTAGGATAGTTAGGACTAGTTAGGACTAGTTAGGACTAGTTAGGATAGTTAGGATAGTTAGGACTAGTTAGGATAGTTAGGATGGTTAGGATGGTCAGGATAGTTAGGATAGTTAGGATGGTTAGGATGGTTAGGATAGTTAGGATGGTTAGGATAGTTAGGACTAGTTAGGACTAGTTAGGACTAGTTAGGATAGTTAGGATAGTTAGGATAGTTAGGATAGTTAGGATAGTTAGGATGGTTAGGATAGTTAGGACTAGTTAGGACTAGTTAGGACTAGTTAGGATAGTTAGGACTAGTTAGGATAGTTAGGATGGTTAGGATAGTTAGGATAGTTAGGATGGTTAGGATGGTTAGGATAGTTAGGATGGTTAGGATAGTTAGGACTAGTTAGGACTAGTTAGGACTAGTTAGGATAGTTAGGATAGTTAGGACTAGTTAGGACTAGTTAGGATAGTTAGGACTAGTTAGGATAGTTAGGATAGTTAGGACTAGTTAGGACTAGTTAGGATAGTTAGGATAGTTAGGATAGTTAGGATAGTTAGGATAGTTAGGATGGTTAGGACTAGTTAGGATAGTTAGGATGGTTAGGATGGTCAGGATAGTTAGGATAGTTAGGATGGTTAGGATGGTTAGGATAGTTAGGATGGTTAGGATAGTTAGGACTAGTTAGGACTAGTTAGGACTAGTTAGGATAGTTAGGATAGTTAGGACTAGTTAGGATAGTTAGGATGGTTAGGATGGTCAGGATAGTTAGGATGGTTAGGATGGTTAGGATAGTTAGGATGGTTAGGATGGTTAGGATGGTAAGGATAGTTAGGACTAGTTAGGACTAGTTAGGACTAGTTAGGATAGTTAGGATAGTTAGGATAGTTAGGATAGTTAGGATAGTTAGGATAGTTAGGATGGTTAGGATGGTTAGGAGGTTAGTATAGTTAGGACTAGTTAGGACTAGTTAGGATAGTTAGGATAGTTAGGATAGTTAGGACTAGTTAGGACTAAATAGGATAGTTAGGATAGTTAGGATAGTTAGGATAGTTAGGATAGTTAGGATGGTTAGGATGGTTAGGATAGTTAGGATAGTTAGGATGGTTAGGATAGTTAGGACTAGTTAGGATAGTTAGGATAGTTAGGATAGTTAGGATGGTTAGGATGGTTAGGATAGTTAGGATGGTTAGGATGGTTAGGATGGTAAGGATAGTTAGGACTAGTTAGGACTAGTTAGGACTAGTTAGGATAGTTAGGATAGTTAGGATAGTTAGGATAGTTAGGATAGTTAGGATAGTTAGGATGGTTAGGATGGTTAGGAGGTTAGTATAGTTAGGACTAGTTAGGACTAGTTAGGACTAGTTAGGATAGTTAGGATAGTTAGGATAGTTAGGACTAGTTAGGACTAAATAGGATAGTTAGGATAGTTAGGATAGTTAGGATAGTTAGGATAGTTAGGATGGTTAGGATGGTTAGGATAGTTAGGATGGTTAGGATAGTTAGGACTAGTTAGGACTAGTTAGGATAGTTAGGACTAGTTAGGATAGTTAGGATGGTTAGGATAGTTAGGACTAGTTAGGACTAGTTAGGACTAGTTAGGATAGTTAGGACTAGTTAGGATAGTTAGGATGGTTAGGATAGTTAGGATAGTTAGGATGGTTAGGATGGTTAGGATAGTTAGGATAGTTAGGATGGTTAGGATGGTTAGGATAGTTAGGATGGTTAGGATAGTTAGGACTAGTTAGGACTAGTTAGGACTAGTTAGGATAGTTAGGATAGTTAGGATAGTTAGGATGGTTAGGATAGTTAGGACTAGTTAGGATAGTTAGGATAGTTAGGATAGTTAGGATAGTTAGGACTAGTTAGGATAGTTAGGATGGTTAGGATGGTCAGGATAGTTAGGATAGTTAGGATGGTTAGGATGGTTAGGATAGTTAGGATGGTTAGGATAGTTAGGACTAGTTAGGACTAGTTAGGACTAGTTAGGATAGTTAGGATAGTTAGGATAGTTAGGACTAGTTAGGATAGTTAGGATAGTTAGGACTAGTTAGGACTAGTTAGGATAGTTAGGATAGTTAGGATAGTTAGGATAGTTAGGATGGTTAGGATAGTTAGGACTAGTTAGGACTAGTTAGGATAGTTAGGATAGTTAGGATAGTTAGGATAGTTAGGATGGTTAGGATAGTTAGGACTAGTTAGGATAGTTAGGATAGTTAGGATAGTTAGGATGGTTAGGATAGTTAGGATAGTTAGGATAGTTACGATGGTTAGGATAGTTAGGATAGTTAGGATAGTTAGGATAGTTAGGATAGTTAGGATAGTTAGGATAGTTAGGATGGTTAGGATAGTTAGGACTAGTTAGGACTAGTTAGGATAGTTAGGATAGTTAGGATGGTTAGGATGGTCAGGATAGTTAGGATAGTTAGGATGGTTAGGATGGTTAGGATAGTTAGGATGTTTAGGATAGTTAGGACTAGTTAGGACTAGTTAGGACTAGTTAGGATAGTTAGGATAGTTAGGACTAGTTAGGACTAAATAGGATAGTTAGGATAGTTAGGATAGTTAGGATGGTTAGGATGGTTAGGATAGTTAGGATGGTTAGGATGGTTAGGATAGTTAGGATAGTTAGGACTAGTTAGGATAGTTAGGATAGTTAGGATAGTAAGGATAGTTAGGATAGTTAGGATGGTTAGGATAGTTAGGACTAGTTAGGACTAGTTAGGATAGTTAGGATAGTTAGGATGGTTAGGATGGTCAGGATAGTTAGGATAGTTAGGATGGTTAGGATGGTTAGGATAGTTAGGATGTTTAGGATAGTTAGGACTAGTTAGGATAGTTAGGATAGTTAGGATAGTTAGGATAGTTAGGATGGTTAGGATAGTTAGGACTAGTTAGGACTAGTTAGGATAGTTAGGATAGTTAGGATGGTTAGGATGGTCAGGATAGTTAGGATAGTTAGGATGGTTAGGATGGTTAGGATAGTTAGGATGGTTAGGATAGTTAGGACTAGTTAGGACTAGTTAGGACTAGTTAGGATAGTTAGGATAGTTAGGATAGTTAGGACTAGTTAGGATAGTTAGGATAGTTAGGACTAGTTAGGACTAGTTAGGATAGTTAGGATAGTTAGGATAGTTAGGATAGTTAGGATGGTTAGGATAGTTAGGACTAGTTAGGACTAGTTAGGATAGTTAGGATAGTTAGGATAGTTAGGATAGTTAGGATGGTTAGGATAGTTAGGACTAGTTAGGATAGTTAGGATAGTTAGGATAGTTAGGATGGTTAGGATAGTTAGGATAGTTAGGATAGTTACGATGGTTAGGATAGTTAGGATAGTTAGGATAGTTAGGATAGTTAGGATAGTTAGGATAGTTAGGATAGTTAGGATGGTTAGGATAGTTAGGACTAGTTAGGACTAGTTAGGATAGTTAGGATAGTTAGGATGGTTAGGATGGTCAGGATAGTTAGGATAGTTAGGATGGTTAGGATGGTTAGGATAGTTAGGATGTTTAGGATAGTTAGGACTAGTTAGGACTAGTTAGGACTAGTTAGGATAGTTAGGATAGTTAGGACTAGTTAGGACTAAATAGGATAGTTAGGATAGTTAGGATAGTTAGGATGGTTAGGATGGTTAGGATAGTTAGGATGGTTAGGATGGTTAGGATAGTTAGGATAGTTAGGACTAGTTAGGATAGTTAGGATAGTTAGGATAGTAAGGATAGTTAGGACTAGTTAGGACTAGTTAGGACTAGTTTGGACTAGTTAGGATAGTTAGGATAGTTAGGATAGTTAGGATAGTTAGGATAGTTAGGATAGTTAGGATGGTTAGGATGGTTAGGATAGTTAGGACTAGTTAGGACTAGTTAGGACTAGTTAGGATAGTTAGGATAGTTAGGACTAGTTAGGACTAGTTAGGACTAGTTAGGATAGTTAGGACTAGTTAGGATAGTTAGGATGGTTAGGATGGTCAGGATAGTTAGGATGGTTAGGATAGTTAGGACTAGTTAGGACTAGTTAGGATAGTTAGGATAGTTAGGATAGTTAGGATGGTTAGGATAGTTAGGACTAGTTAGGATAGTTAGGATAGTTAGGATAGTTAGGATAGTTAGGATAGTTAAGATAGTTAGGATGGTTAGGATGGTTAGGATAGTTAGGATGGTTAGGATAGTTAAGACTAGTTAGGACTAGTTAGGACTAGTTAGGATAGTTAGGACTAGTTAGGATAGTTAGGATGGTTAGGATGGTTAGGATAGTTAGGATGGTTAGGATGGTTAGGATAGTTAGGACTAGTTAGGACTAGTTAGGACTAGTTAGGATAGTTAGGATAGTTAGGATGGTTAGGATAGTTAGGATAGTTAGGATAGTTAGGATAGTTAGGATAGTTAGGATGGTTAGGATGGTTAGGATAGTTAGGATAGTTAGGATGGTTAGGATGGTTAGGATGGTTAGGATGGTAAGGATAGTTAGGACTAGTTAGGACTAGTTAGGATAGTTAGGATAGTTAGGATAGTTAGGATAGTTAGGATAGTTAGGATAGTTAGGATAGTTAGGATAGTTAGGATAGTTAGGATGGTTAGGATGGTTAGGATAGTTAGGATGGTTAGGATGGTTAGGATAGTTAGGACTAGTTAGGACTAGTTAGGACTAGTTAGGATAGTTAGGATAGTTAGGACTAGTTAGGACTAGTTAGGACTAGTTAGGATAGTTAGGACTAGTTAGGATAGTTAGGATGGTTAGGATGGTTAGGATGGTTAGGATGGTTAGGATGGTTAGGATAGTTAGGACTAGTTAGGATGGTTAGGATAGTTAGGACTAGTTAGGATAGTTAGGATAGTTAGGATAGTTAGGATGGTTAGGATGGTTAGGATAGTTAGGATGGTTAGGATGGTTAGGATGGTAAGGATAGTTAGGACTAGTTAGGACTAGTTAGGACTAGTTAGGATAGTTAGGATAGTTAGGATAGTTAGGATAGTTAGGATAGTTAGGATAGTTAGGATGGTTAGGATGGTTAGGATAGTTAGGATGGTTAGGATGGTTAGGATGGTAAGGATAGTTAGGACTAGTTAGGACTAGTTAGGACTAGTTAGGATAGTTAGGATAGTTAGGATAGTTAGGATAGTTAGGATAGTTAGGATGGTTAGGATGGTTAGGATAGTTAGGATGGTTAGGATGGTTAGGATGGTAAGGATAGTTAGGACTAGTTAGGACTAGTTAGGACTAGTTAGGATAGTTAGGATAGTTAGGACTAGTTAGGATAGTTAGGATGGTTAGGATGGTCAGGATAGTTAGGATAGTTAGGATGGTTAGGATGGTTAGGATAGTTAGGATGGTTAGGATAGTTAGGACTAGTTAGGACTAGTTAGGACTAGTTAGGATAGTTAGGATAGTTAGGATAGTTAGGATAGTTAGGATAGTTAGGATGGTTAGGATAGTTAGGACTAGTTAGGACTAGTTAGGACTAGTTAGGATAGTTAGGATAGTTAGGACTAGTTAGGATAGTTAGGATGGTTAGGATGGTCAGGATAGTTAGGATAGTTAGGATGGTTAGGATGGTTAGGATAGTTAGGATGGTTAGGATAGTTAGGACTAGTTAGGACTAGTTAGGACTAGTTAGGATAGTTAGGATAGTTAGGATAGTTAGGATAGTTAGGATAGTTAGGATGGTTAGGATAGTTAGGACTAGTTAGGACTAGTTAGGACTAGTTAGGATAGTTAGGACTAGTTAGGATAGTTAGGATGGTTAGGATAGTTAGGATAGTTAGGATGGTTAGGATGGTTAGGATAGTTAGGATGGTTAGGATAGTTAGGACTAGTTAGGACTAGTTAGGACTAGTTAGGATAGTTAGGATAGTTAGGACTAGTTAGGACTAGTTAGGATAGTTAGGACTAGTTAGGATAGTTAGGATAGTTAGGACTAGTTAGGACTAGTTAGGATAGTTAGGATAGTTAGGATAGTTAGGATAGTTAGGATAGTTAGGATGGTTAGGACTAGTTAGGATAGTTAGGATGGTTAGGATGGTCAGGATAGTTAGGATAGTTAGGATGGTTAGGATGGTTAGGATAGTTAGGATGGTTAGGATAGTTAGGACTAGTTAGGACTAGTTAGGACTAGTTAGGATAGTTAGGATAGTTAGGACTAGTTAGGATAGTTAGGATGGTTAGGATGGTCAGGATAGTTAGGATGGTTAGGATGGTTAGGATAGTTAGGATGGTTAGGATGGTTAGGATGGTAAGGATAGTTAGGACTAGTTAGGACTAGTTAGGACTAGTTAGGATAGTTAGGATAGTTAGGATAGTTAGGATAGTTAGGATAGTTAGGATAGTTAGGATGGTTAGGATGGTTAGGAGGTTAGTATAGTTAGGACTAGTTAGGACTAGTTAGGATAGTTAGGATAGTTAGGATAGTTAGGACTAGTTAGGACTAAATAGGATAGTTAGGATAGTTAGGATAGTTAGGATAGTTAGGATAGTTAGGATGGTTAGGATGGTTAGGATAGTTAGGATAGTTAGGATGGTTAGGATAGTTAGGACTAGTTAGGATAGTTAGGATAGTTAGGATAGTTAGGATGGTTAGGATGGTTAGGATAGTTAGGATGGTTAGGATGGTTAGGATGGTAAGGATAGTTAGGACTAGTTAGGACTAGTTAGGACTAGTTAGGATAGTTAGGATAGTTAGGATAGTTAGGATAGTTAGGATAGTTAGGATAGTTAGGATGGTTAGGATGGTTAGGAGGTTAGTATAGTTAGGACTAGTTAGGACTAGTTAGGACTAGTTAGGATAGTTAGGATAGTTAGGATAGTTAGGACTAGTTAGGACTAAATAGGATAGTTAGGATAGTTAGGATAGTTAGGATAGTTAGGATAGTTAGGATGGTTAGGATGGTTAGGATAGTTAGGATGGTTAGGATAGTTAGGACTAGTTAGGACTAGTTAGGACTAGTTAGGATAGTTAGGACTAGTTAGGATAGTTAGGATGGTTAGGATAGTTAGGACTAGTTAGGACTAGTTAGGACTAGTTAGGATAGTTAGGACTAGTTAGGATAGTTAGGATGGTTAGGATAGTTAGGATAGTTAGGATGGTTAGGATGGTTAGGATAGTTAGGATAGTTAGGATGGTTAGGATGGTTAGGATAGTTAGGATGGTTAGGATAGTTAGGACTAGTTAGGACTAGTTAGGACTAGTTAGGATAGTTAGGATAGTTAGGATAGTTAGGATGGTTAGGATAGTTAGGACTAGTTAGGATAGTTAGGATAGTTAGGATAGTTAGGATAGTTAGGACTAGTTAGGATAGTTAGGATGGTTAGGATGGTCAGGATAGTTAGGATAGTTAGGATGGTTAGGATGGTTAGGATAGTTAGGATGGTTAGGATAGTTAGGACTAGTTAGGACTAGTTAGGACTAGTTAGGATAGTTAGGATAGTTAGGATAGTTAGGACTAGTTAGGATAGTTAGGATAGTTAGGACTAGTTAGGACTAGTTAGGATAGTTAGGATAGTTAGGATAGTTAGGATAGTTAGGATGGTTAGGATAGTTAGGACTAGTTAGGACTAGTTAGGATAGTTAGGATAGTTAGGATAGTTAGGATAGTTAGGATGGTTAGGATAGTTAGGACTAGTTAGGATAGTTAGGATAGTTAGGATAGTTAGGATGGTTAGGATAGTTAGGATAGTTAGGATAGTTACGATGGTTAGGATAGTTAGGATAGTTAGGATAGTTAGGATAGTTAGGATAGTTAGGATAGTTAGGATAGTTAGGATGGTTAGGATAGTTAGGACTAGTTAGGACTAGTTAGGATAGTTAGGATAGTTAGGATGGTTAGGATGGTCAGGATAGTTAGGATAGTTAGGATGGTTAGGATGGTTAGGATAGTTAGGATGTTTAGGATAGTTAGGACTAGTTAGGACTAGTTAGGACTAGTTAGGATAGTTAGGATAGTTAGGACTAGTTAGGACTAAATAGGATAGTTAGGATAGTTAGGATAGTTAGGATGGTTAGGATGGTTAGGATAGTTAGGATGGTTAGGATGGTTAGGATAGTTAGGATAGTTAGGACTAGTTAGGATAGTTAGGATAGTTAGGATAGTAAGGATAGTTAGGACTAGTTAGGACTAGTTAGGACTAGTTTGGACTAGTTAGGATAGTTAGGATAGTTAGGATAGTTAGGATAGTTAGGATAGTTAGGATAGTTAGGATGGTTAGGATGGTTAGGATAGTTAGGACTAGTTAGGACTAGTTAGGACTAGTTAGGATAGTTAGGATAGTTAGGACTAGTTAGGACTAGTTAGGACTAGTTAGGATAGTTAGGACTAGTTAGGATAGTTAGGATGGTTAGGATGGTCAGGATAGTTAGGATGGTTAGGATAGTTAGGACTAGTTAGGACTAGTTAGGATAGTTAGGATAGTTAGGATAGTTAGGATGGTTAGGATAGTTAGGACTAGTTAGGATAGTTAGGATAGTTAGGATAGTTAGGATAGTTAGGATAGTTAGGATAGTTAGGATGGTTAGGATGGTTAGGATAGTTAGGATGGTTAGGATAGTTAAGACTAGTTAGGACTAGTTAGGACTAGTTAGGATAGTTAGGACTAGTTAGGATAGTTAGGATGGTTAGGATGGTTAGGATAGTTAGGATGGTTAGGATGGTTAGGATAGTTAGGACTAGTTAGGACTAGTTAGGACTAGTTAGGATAGTTAGGATAGTTAGGATGGTTAGGATAGTTAGGATAGTTAGGATAGTTAGGATAGTTAGGATAGTTAGGATGGTTAGGATGGTTAGGATAGTTAGGATAGTTAGGATGGTTAGGATGGTTAGGATGGTTAGGATGGTAAGGATAGTTAGGACTAGTTAGGACTAGTTAGGATAGTTAGGATAGTTAGGATAGTTAGGATAGTTAGGATAGTTAGGATAGTTAGGATAGTTAGGATAGTTAGGATAGTTAGGATGGTTAGGATGGTTAGGATAGTTAGGATGGTTAGGATGGTTAGGATAGTTAGGACTAGTTAGGACTAGTTAGGACTAGTTAGGATAGTTAGGATAGTTAGGACTAGTTAGGACTAGTTAGGACTAGTTAGGATAGTTAGGACTAGTTAGGATAGTTAGGATGGTTAGGATGGTTAGGATGGTTAGGATGGTTAGGATAGTTAGGACTAGTTAGGATGGTTAGGATAGTTAGGACTAGTTAGGATAGTTAGGATAGTTAGGATAGTTAGGATGGTTAGGATGGTTAGGATAGTTAGGATGGTTAGGATGGTTAGGATGGTAAGGATAGTTAGGACTAGTTAGGACTAGTTAGGACTAGTTAGGATAGTTAGGATAGTTAGGATAGTTAGGATAGTTAGGATAGTTAGGATAGTTAGGATGGTTAGGATGGTTAGGATAGTTAGGATGGTTAGGATGGTTAGGATGGTAAGGATAGTTAGGACTAGTTAGGACTAGTTAGGACTAGTTAGGATAGTTAGGATAGTTAGGATAGTTAGGATAGTTAGGATAGTTAGGATGGTTAGGATGGTTAGGATAGTTAGGATGGTTAGGATGGTTAGGATGGTAAGGATAGTTAGGACTAGTTAGGACTAGTTAGGACTAGTTAGGATAGTTAGGATAGTTAGGATAGTTAGGATAGTTAGGATAGTTAGGATGGTTAGGATAGTTAGGATGGTTAGGATAGTTAGGATAGTTAGGATGGTTAGGATGGTTAGGATGGTTAGGATGGTAAGGATAGTTAGGACTAGTTAGGACTAGTTAGGATAGTTAGGATAGTTAGGATAGTTAGGATAGTTAGGATAGTTAGGATAGTTAGGATAGTTAGGATAGTTAGGATGGTTAGGATGGTTAGGATAGTTAGGATGGTTAGGATGGTTAGGATAGTTAGGACTAGTTAGGACTAGTTAGGACTAGTTAGGATAGTTAGGATAGTTAGGACTAGTTAGGACTAGTTAGGACTAGTTAGGATAGTTAGGACTAGTTAGGATAGTTAGGATGGTTAGGATAGTTAGGATGGTTAGGATGGTTAGGATAGTTAGGATAGTTAGGATGGTTAGGATAGTTAGGACTAGTTAGGATAGTTAGGATAGTTAGGATAGTTAGGATGGTTAGGATGGTTAGGATAGTTAGGATGGTTAGGATGGTTAGGATGGTAAGGATAGTTAGGACTAGTTAGGACTAGTTAGGACTAGTTAGGATAGTTAGGATAGTTAGGATAGTTAGGATAGTTAGGATAGTTAGGATAGTTAGGATGGTTAGGATGGTTAGGATAGTTAGGATGGTTAGGATAGTTAAGACTAGTTAGGACTAGTTAGGACTAGTTAGGATAGTTAGGACTAGTTAGGATAGTTAGGATGGTTAGGATGGTTAGGATAGTTAGGATGGTTAGGATGGTTAGGATAGTTAGGACTAGTTAGGACTAGTTAGGACTAGTTAGGATAGTTAGGATAGTTAGGATGGTTAGGATAGTTAGGATAGTTAGGATAGTTAGGATAGTTAGGATAGTTAGGATGGTTAGGATGGTTAGGATAGTTAGGATAGTTAGGATGGTTAGGATGGTTAGGATGGTTAGGATGGTAAGGATAGTTAGGACTAGTTAGGACTAGTTAGGATAGTTAGGATAGTTAGGATAGTTAGGATAGTTAGGATAGTTAGGATAGTTAGGATAGTTAGGATAGTTAGGATAGTTAGGATGGTTAGGATGGTTAGGATAGTTAGGATGGTTAGGATGGTTAGGATAGTTAGGACTAGTTAGGACTAGTTAGGACTAGTTAGGATAGTTAGGATAGTTAGGACTAGTTAGGACTAGTTAGGACTAGTTAGGATAGTTAGGACTAGTTAGGATAGTTAGGATGGTTAGGATGGTTAGGATGGTTAGGATGGTTAGGATAGTTAGGACTAGTTAGGATAGTTAGGATAGTTAGGATAGTTAGGATAGTTAGGATGGTTAGGATAGTTAGGACTAGTTAGGATAGTTAGGATAGTTAGGATAGTTAGGATGGTTAGGATTGTTAGGATAGTTAGGATAGTTAGGATGGTTAGGATGGTCAGGATAGTTAGGATGGTTAGGATAGTTAGGACTAGTTAGGACGAGTTAGGATAGTTAGGATAGTTAGGATAGTTAGGATAGTTAGGATGGTTAGGATAGTAAGGACTAGTTAGGACTAGTTAGGATAGTTAGGATAGTTAGGATAGTTAGGATAGTTAGGATAGTTAGGATGGTTAGGATAGTTAGGACTAGTTAGGATAGTTAGGATAGTTAGGATAGTTAGGATGGTTAGGATTGTTAGGATAGTTAGGATAGTTAGGATAGTTAGGATAGTTAGGATAGTTAGGATGGTTAGGATGGTTAGGATAGTTAGGATGGTTAGGATAGTTAAGACTAGTTAGGACTAGTTAGGACTAGTTAGGATAGTTAGGACTAGTTAGGATAGTTAGGATGGTTAGGATGGTTAGGATAGTTAGGATGGTTAGGATGGTTAGGATAGTTAGGACTAGTTAGGACTAGTTAGGATAGTTAGGATAGTTAGGATAGTTAGGATGGTTAGGATGGTTAGGATAGTTAGGATAGTTAGGATGGTTAGGATGGTTAGGTTGGTTAGGATGGTTAGGATGGTAAGGATAGTTAGGACTAGTTAGGACTAGTTAGGACTAGTTAGGATAGTTAGGATAGTTAGGATAGTTAGGATAGTTAGGATAGTTAGGATAGTTAGGATGGTTAGGATGGTTAGGAGGTTAGTATAGTTAGGACTAGTTAGGACTAGTTAGGATAGTTAGGATAGTTAGGATAGTTAGGATGGTTAGGATGGTTAGGATAGTTAGGATGGTTAGGATGGTTAGGATAGTTAGGACTAGTTAGGACTAGTTAGGACTAGTTAGGACTAGTTAGGATAGTTAGGATAGTTAGGATGGTAAGGATAGCTAGGATGCTTAGGATAGTTAGGATAGTTAGGATGGTTAGGATGGTTAGGATGGTTAGGATAGTTAGGATAGTTAGGATGGTTAGGATAGTCAGGATAGTTAGGATAGTTAGGATAGTTAGGATGGTTAGGATGGTTAGGATGGTTAGGATCGTTAGGATAGTTAGGATAGTTAGGATAGTTAGGACTAGTTAGGACTAGTTAGGATAGTTAGGATAGTTAGGATAGTTAGGATGGTTAGGATGGTTAGGAAAGTTAGGACTAGTTAGGATTAGTTAGGACTTGTTAGGACTAGTTAGGATAGTTAGGATTAGGATACAGCTATCACTCTTTGACAATTGTTGACGTAGTGTGTCGATTTAACAATTCTTAGAAAGCTCTTGCATTATAAATATTTTCACTACATATGACTAAATTGTAATTGTATCCCATTTTAAAATTCTGCACATTAGGTAATAATTCATCTTTTGCTTTTTGCATAGCTTAGAGATTGAGACAAGAAAAGATGGCATCCCTATGTTCAGTGTGTGAAGTCAGGCTTTGTATAACGATGATTATTCATTTAAAATACAATAGACGTAGATATATTTAGTAACCTATTCCGCTTACTTAACTATTCTTCAAGAGTCATAAAAAACCCTATCCCTAGAAATCGACACGTGTTTCACTTCTCAACGAGGCATCCTCGGGATGACGATTGACCAGTCGCAAACCAGAACACGACGTGTTGCCACACCGAGCGCTGGACGCAGAGAGAGATTATTCTTGTATAACTTGTGTTGCATCAGAGAATAAAAAACATAGAAGCTCTGTGTGAACTCACACTACTTAACCTACGGTTACCTAGAAGAGCGGTGGCCGCCACATAACGGCAGCCGTGAAGGCCGTCATGAAAATGACTGAAGATGGCACAGCGGTTTGACTTTACGGCGGTGTCAAAAAACGCGTTCTACAGAAACACACCAACTTACTTTCTTAGATAACGTTTGAGTGACGTCATTCCACGGTAAATTGCGGACGCTATGGTCACCAGAGTCCTAGAGCAAACTCTAGCTTTAGGTACTGAAATATTTAAACTGAAAAATACTTTCATTTCTCTTTACATTTCAATACTGCTGCTCATATCTTTCTTACTCATGCATACAAATAGACTCCTTTGACGTCATCACTGTACAGTTTCACTTATAGATTGAATTTGAAAGTGAATATGTGTTATACAGGGGTTTGGAAGCTAGGTGCAAAGTCTTAAGGGGTGAAAGTATTATCATTTAAAGCATTTTGAGCCATAATTGTCTTACACAAAGTACGTTTCTTTGTTATTTTTAACTGAAATTTTTCGTTATTTTTTTAAATTATCTAACCCAACTTCTGACTGGTAATTGCCAAAAGTGTACCAGTTAAAATACTAGACACTTCTGAAGTCGTACAAAACTTATTTAAATAATTAATTTAAAAAAAAAAATTGCCTCAATTGATCAAATCATTTTCTAGACATGCTCAAAATGCCCCAAACGGTGTCAACTATCACCCCTTATGGCTATGCACCCAGCTTCCAAACATCACTAACCATTCTAACACAAAACTCAAAAAAATAGTCACTACTCAAATACTGGTTTTCGGCTCACAAAAATAACAATATTGGCCTTTCCACAATGGTCAAGTGGCCCAAATCCAACCACTTATTGGCGTTCCCAATTCAAGTGAGTGCATTGCATTAGTAGATAGAGTTGCGAGCAGTCGGCATGCAGATTTAATTTCCTACTATAATAGATGACAGCACTTCCCATTTAATGCTAGGGTTCTATTTATTTATACGAATGTAGATGTTACTCCCCTTCGACTCTTGACTTGAAAGTATGTGAGTCATGTTTTTACAGGAATATGTATTAGTATAATCGACCTGGTCATATATATATTTCAACTGACTAATTATTTATATATATACAACAATAAATGTTTAGTGGCAGCAGCGATGTTGTGGATGTTGGTGGTAGTGCTTGTCAACCTTCGACATCACTAAGCATCCTGGAGAGATGTCCGCTGTGTACCCAGGCACGGTTTTTCAAAGGTAAGCGGGGTCTGAATGTGCATATTGGAAAGGTGCACAGACCACCAAATGCGCTCTCCTCAGACCCTGTCTCAACAACCACACCTACAACACCAGATACATCCACCACTTTTGAACCGTTTTGGAAAACCCTTTCAAAATTCAAAAACTCTGTTCCTGTTTTGAAGCGAGTTCCCCGCGGCGCTAGACCTCTTGTGGCACAACAGCTAGCAAGCTGCGTTCGTCTTGCCGCACGGGAGAACTCACAAAGTGCTTGGGAACAGCTGCTCACCTTCCCCTACAGGATTCTACACGTGCAAAAGAATTTGGCAACCAAAAATACCTTAACTGCTCAAATTAAAGAAAACTGTAACATTTCGGCTCTTAATTTAGATTCAAAATTTCCGATACAGAAATATACCTCTTCAAGAGGTATATCCCATCTGGTAGAATCTAAGTTAGGGGAAGGTGACATTAGCGGCGCAGCCAGGATTCTCTTCAGTAGTGATGTGGTGGCACCATGTTCTCCAGAAACACTCGTAGCTCTGGAGAGCAAACACCCTGCCCCAGCAGATGGTCTTTCTTTTCCCGACCCCCCTGATTTGGATAATCACTCCCTCACCATTACAGGTCGAGAGGTGATCACAGCCGTCTGCTCCTTCCGCAGCGGCTCCGCTGGCGGCCTCGACGGCCTGAGTCCTCAGCACCTTAAGGACCTTATTTGTTCAGGCGCCGGAGCAGCTGGTGAGTCGCTCTTGAAGGAACTTACGGCTCTGATCAACCTTATGCTCTCCGGCAAGGTGAATGAGTCCGTCATAGACGTCCTTTATGGGGCCAATCTTTGCGCCTTGCGTAAGAAGGATGGTGGCATTCGTCCCATTGCCGTGGGAACCACTTACCGTCGTATGGCAGCCAAGATTTGTTGTAAATTCTATGGTGAGGTTATTTCGAAAAAATTTCAGCCCCTGCAGCTAGGTTACGGTTCCAAAGGGGGCTGCGAGGCTGCTGTACACGCCTTATCGACCTACCTAAATTCTGAGAAAGGAGAGGTCATCCTGAACGTTGACATAATGAATGCCTTTAATTCTGTTAATAGGGACACCTTGCTTACAGAAATTGAAAAAGAAATACCCCAAATCTATAGTTTTCTTTGGCAATGTTACAGACACCCCTCTAAATTACTGTTTCGGGACAACCTTCTAGAATCTGCTGTTGGCTGCCAACAAGGTGACCCCCTCGGGCCAGTGATTTTTAGTTTAGACATTCACCCAATTATTCGACAGCTAAATTCCAAATTCAATGTTTGGTACCTCGATGATGGAACCTTGGGAGGCGACGTAGAAACTGTTTTTAATGACCTTAAATTCCTAGAATATAAACTCCATGGCATTGGCCTTGAACTCAACCTTTCGAAATGTGAACTATACTTAGCGGACAGTACTGACAGACACCTGACACTTTCGAAATTTAACGCAATAGCCCCTGATATCAAAATTATCGAAAAAAACTCTCTTCGTCTCCTTGGGTCACCTATCTTTGAGGACTCCTTCCCTATTTTTATTGAGGAAAAAATTCAAAATTTCAATGACGTTTCGGAGAGATTGCTCCAAATTAACATGCATTCGGCCATAACCTTAATTCGTTACTGTTGTTTCGGCCCTAAATTAACATATTTCCTTCGCGCTTCCCATTTATGGAAGCACACTCATCTTTTAGACAAAATGGACCAAATTATCCGTCATACATTAACTTTGATCTTAAATGTGGCCATGGACGACCGAGCTTGGGCACAAGCTACTCTTCCCATACGTATGGGAGGCCTCGGCGTCCGCAAAATTTCTAGTATTAGTTTACCGGCTTTCATATCCTCGGTTCACGGTACTGAGAAATTAATCAGGAAAATCCTAGCTTCCACACTGATTGATTTTGACGTGCCGTGCCTCACCGAGGCTATAGATGCCTGGAGACTCGCTTGCCCGAATTCAGATCCGCCCGACAATCCATCTTCCCAGAGACGGTGGGATGAGCCGCTCTGCAGAGTAGTACAGAAAAACTTACTTGACACGTCTGCTACTACTGCGGAGCGTGCGCGCCTGCTGGCTGTGGGTAAGTGGGAGTCGGGACTGTGGCTTCATGCACTACCGTCATCGAACCTTGGAACTTTGTTCGACGATACTACCTTCCGCATCGCTGCTTCCCTGCGACTAGGAGCCCCGTGTTGTTCTCCTCATCGCTGCCACTGCGGTGAAGTTGTCAACAGCCTCGGACACCACGGCCTGTCTTGCAGCCGAAGTGCGGGTCGCTTAGTGCGGCACGCGGAAATTAATGACATCATCCGACGAGCCCTTGTCACCGCTGGCGTTCCAGCTGTATTAGAACCCAACGGCTTGGCACGCAACGATGGCAAGAGACCGGACGGCATGTCCTTATTCCCGTGGAAGGTGGGTAGGCCTTTAGTGTGGGACGCAACATGCGTCGATACCATTGCGCCATCCCACCTTCCTGGCTCGGCGTGCTGTGCTGGCGCTGCTGCTGCGGCTGCAGAAAACCTCAAGCGGCGAAAGTATAACAGCCTTATAGCGAATTATATTTTCGAGCCGTTTGGGGTTGAAACTCTAGGGCCGTGGGGTCCGAGTGCTCATAGCTTGTTTGATGAAATTTCCAAACGGCTATTTGACACTTCCCGTGACCCAAGGGCTGGCTTTTATCTTGGTCAGAGGATAAGCATTGCCATACAACGTGGCAATGCCGCCAGTCTCTTGGGTACATTACCAGCCGACAGCGATGCGGAGGAATTTTTCGACGCTATATTCTAGTTTATTGTTTATTTGTATAGTATACTTTTAACTAAGAGAGTTGTATATGTTTTTACATAGACATAATAATAATACATGTGTCATAATAAATATGTAAAAACATAGATACCTAAGTATTTACTGAGAAATAATTGATTGATTGGAAGCACGACAGCCAAGAGTTCTGTATTTGATGTAACATTTACGGTTGTGGCGGTACCTACATCGCCACATTCGAACTACGCATCAAAGACCTGACGTCACAAAAAAATCATGACGTCACAAAAATCCTGCATCGCGCAATTAGAGTTTACCGTGCAGTGAACATATATACAAAAATCCAATATCATTCATTGGGCAGTTGCCCGCCAGACACAACAACCGTCTGATTGGAGGATCCTCCCTTTTCTATGGTGGATGAGTGAACTTTACACCCTGTTCCTTATACCCCTAAATTGGTGACCCCGAATATGAACGTCAACGCAGCCTTCGTGCAACTACTCCAGCGTGACGTCATCATCATCACTCCCGCAAGCTTTCAGTGAGGCGAGTCACACAGCCAAGCCAACACCCGAGGCGTCAACGGGTATCCTGACCACCAGCATGCAGCGAACGCGCATTCCTGGTCATCACCCGCAGCCTCATCACCCCGACCCACTGGGGAATCAACTCAATCACCTCAATCAACTCAATCAACCCAATCAAACTCAATCACTACAATCGCCGCAAACAGTTCCGACCCACTGCGAACAATGCGACACCCGGTTCCGACTCACTGGAACCACAACTGGCACTGGCAAGCATCGCAAGATACAAGACTCAGCCCACTATCGACCTTCGGTCTCCGGAGGGGAGTGATGTGGCGGTACCTACATCGCCACATTCGAACTACGCATCAAAGACCTGACGTCACACAAAAATCATGACGTCACAAAAATCCTGCATCGCGCAATTAGAGTTTACCGTGCAGTGAACATATATACAAAAATCCAATATCATTCATTGGGCAGTTGCCCGCCAGACACAACAACCGTCTGGTTGGAGGATCCTCCCTTTTCTATGGTAGATGAGTGAACTTTACACCCTGTTCCTCATACCCCTAAACGGTCTTTAGGATAGGGTCATTAATAGTACAGATTATCAGAAAATCTGGAAATTAATAGGCAAGAATTTAATTTATTTCTCATGAAAACATCTTTTGATAGTTCTACTCTGTGCCCACACCTCGCATCGTGAGGAAACCGGCATGCCCGAGAGATATTTCTCGACGGCATGTGAAGCCAAGTCAGAGGCCTATGAGTGGCATAAAAAAAAATTGAGATGAGTTTAGTCACTAACCACACCAAAAAAAAAAGATGTTCTCGAACGAACTCTTTCACAACGAGCTCAATTAGCTAAAGGCCGTTTAAACTGGCCATATTGAAAAATAAATTACAAGAACAAATAACAAAGTAAAATAAGCCTCATGGAAAAAGTTTTCGGTCAATGTAATCAAATACCTATTTGCATTTACGGATATTCAAACGGAAAGATCCGGAACTAACTTTACTTTCAAAGTCAACCAATTACGGGTCTCCAAATGTTTACACATCACAAACTTTTCGGAAGAAAGCAAAATCCATCGTTGAGAACAACCTTGAAACTTGTAAAGGTTTTGAGCATTAAATAACTGATGACTTATTTCGTGATTGGCAAATTGTGCACGAGTGCAAACTATACGAGTATGTTGACCATGAAGGCGAAACTATGAAGCATATATGCAACGCTATAACTTCATGTCATGAAGCGGAACGTGGTGAAGTGGAGTGCGCAGACCAAATAAAAAACCAAGACCAACAATCTAAGTGCACACATGTTTACGAAACCGGCCTCACGTCATTGTTGACAGCGCTCTGTCTTGGTTTTTTATTTGGTCTGAGGTGGAGTGTTCCGTTTCGATTTTGTCCGCGGTTTACGATATCAAAGTTTTTACGATGCAGGTGAATCACATTTCCTTTAAATAAAGCTATGTAACTTTGCACTGTGATGCACCTGCAACGAAGATTGCGTTTTTCTTTGAAACTTAACTTATTTTCATAATTTTGATTAAAACAAAATGCGACAAACTGTACACAGACCCGACGCGTCGCATTTAATAAACGTTATTTTGGGATGTCCTAAATAAACGGAATAATAAATCTTCCGCATTAAATTAACCTGAACAAATAACAGACGCTCAAGTAACTGATACCTACTTAAAATATAAACAACCTTAGAATTAAGAACAAACTTCGAAACATATTTTCTTTAGAATTTAATTAATGACAACATCTTCGGAACATAGCCGGAGCCGTGTTCGCCGTACGGTCAACTGCACGTAGGAGTTAAACATGATCTCCGAAAACTGCCTTTACTGCTACAAAATAAAGCCACTATCAGGAGCACCCCATGGAGGTGTGGTTGACTGTACCAGCGACAGAACTCTGAAACCGATGGCTGCTCATGAAATATTCAGCGGACAAACAGATGTCAGGTGGGTGCACGTGATAGCGTTAGTAGCCGCCAAAACGATTAAAACGTGACCAAATAAACAAGATATTGGACGATAGAACTGTCCTGGTTTATATAGCGGAAAGAAGAAAAATATTTAATAAAATAACCGACATAATGGGTAACATAATATACATCGTAAGCTTTCTGCGACGGCTTTGAGCTTACAGGTGTACAAAGGAGTTGTGTTATTTTCCTGGTTTTAATAGCGAAGACGATATATCGGCCATTATATCTACTTTGAAAGTGCTTTGAAGTTTTCTTATTGAAAAACAAGCCTGTATTGATTGTAACAGATTTGAACGATGAATTAATACTTAAAAATAAAATAAAATAAAGATAATTATTTAAAAATAATGCACTCTGGTCCTTACACTAGTTTCCTTGTGCCATGAAAACCAGCACCAATAATTAAGTAACACGCGAACAATTACAATCTGTTTCATTTTGACAGTTCAACAATATTCAGTGCGTTATTTACGTTGTTGAGCAGACTAATTTTTCGAACATATGAAGCAATGGATTAGCAATATCCTTCAAAATGATTCAGATTAAGATTGACCGTGTGTTACGCAATTAGGGTGCATGATCTATAAATATGTCGATAGGCAAATATCACAAAGACTTCCAACAACAACAAATAAGAATCATGATGAATGTCAAACTATGATGCCAACACAAATAGCTACCAACAGTTACTAATCTGTTAGTCGAAGTACAAACCCAATTAACAGGCTACACAGCAAATGACAGGATGGCAGCTGTTTACTGGATAGTTCAAAGACGTCAGATTTGGAAACACATGAATATACAATCGACGCTCGAGACTGGTTGGATGGGCGGGTAGAGGTGGCCCGACATGTTGTGTTACTTAGTGAGGATCTTGTTTGTGGTGATAAACTTGAACTTGTAGATATATGAAGTAGGATTTAAGTTAGTTAGAGTTATAAGTACTAAAATTAGATTTAAATAATATGGATTTGTACTGAAACGATAATTATTAATATATTTGCAACGCATAATAGAAAGTATAGTGCTTCAAGACTATGAAAAGAGGGAAGGAGTAATCATTTGAGTCTTTACTTATCTGTCAATATTTTTTCACTGAATTAAGGGAATTATTGAAGCTCTTTTGACAGTGAATTTTCGATAGTAAGCTCTTTTTCCTTATATCTTTTACATATAGTAAGTAGATTTTTTTTCACGAGTTTCGTTTCTCACGGTCAACAAAAATTTTGTAGAAAATATTTCCCACATGTTTCATCTAAAAATTTTGATTGATGTATGTATGTTCGCGTGTCAGTTATTGGATGATGACAGTCGTAATATTCTGGTAATGCTGCTGTCATTTCCAGTTACGGTGGCTTTGAGGTAGTAGGTACCGGCATTATTAAGGATATTACTGCAGTCGAATGAAGCTATAAATCAAGAAGTAGGCAGCCTGGAAATCTACCTAGCACAGGCACGTAGCCGACTCAGGTTAAATTAGATCGTATATTCATATTTAAATGTGGTTCTAAATTATGATAAATGATTTTATTTCTGTAAGTAGGTTTGTACAAAGACTTTTACACGTCAATCACATTTTTAAAACTAGATGAGGCCGGCGTTTCCTATCTGACTACTCTGAGAAGAAAGGCCGAAACAAACTCAGAGGTCACAGTCTCTTTTAAAGTCCAGAGATAATTTTGGTCAGATCTTGTGAAGACCATGTAGATTGGTGTCTGAAATGGTATTTTGAGGAAAGAACCACACAGATTGAGTGGACCTGTCCAGTCAGTGCACGCATTTGAAAATAATCGTGCAGCTCAACTCCAATTTTAAGGAGCTCAACGATTTGACGAACAATACCAAAGAAAGGACATTTGGTTAGGCCGCATAAATTACTCAAACTACCAGACCATGATTAATTAAAACTAAGGAAAAATTAATAATAAAAAAGAAAAGAAAGATCCACATAGTCTTCAATATTTGGCCAGAGTTACGAAGTAGCGTTCAAAAGATCTCTACGAAAATGTATATTGTCAATAGCAATGTTCAATCTTCTTCTTTTCGTTTGGTTAGTGATTAACCCGGTGTCAGAGTTTTAAAGCCGCCCAAGGGCTTCTGACTTGGTTTTACATGCCATCGAGAAATATATCTCAGGCATGCCGAATTTTCAATTAATCTCTATCACAATTTCATGTTTACAGAAGCTTTCATTTCTAAACATTAGGTTCGGGGTGAATATGACACGAATTCTGTCGATCATACGGATACATAGATAGTTGGACTATTTCTCAGAAGACTGAATTACTTTTCTCGAAGTCTGGAAACTGTCAAGATAGTTGAAGATAGCATGTACTCGATTATCCAATAAAAAAATAGATATTAGGTTTTCAAAGATACTTTTTTAACTTTTATAAGTCATACCACAATTATTCGTAGTACCACATTAAAAGGATCATGGGCAAAACACAACCAGCTCCGCCACAGATGAAACCACTGTAGTTTTGACGACATTATTTCTTCCTTTACTCAGGCCAAGGCGCATCAAAATCTGGCCCGGGGTTATTCAGTTCCGACAATGTTAGGTTAATGTTGGTTAGGTTAGGTTATGTAAGGTTTTATATCTCACAACTTTTTCTAACCTCAAAATATAACCGCTCAATCTCACCCCTAAAACTTCAACAACTTAACAGCAAATATCCCTATCTATTTGCATGTTTATTTAACCGTAATGTAAGCTGTAAACTGATTTGTCAAAGATCGAGTTCGAAGCGTACAAGTTGGCTTGCCTCATGAATATGCAAGCTCGCCTTCGGACTGGCTTGCCAAACTTATATTAAACGCATCGTGGGGACAATGATCGTATCGGCAATAATGCTTAGCTAGTGTGGTTCAGAGGTTATTTGTATGCTCATAGACGGTCTGTATCTTTTGCCTTTATCTTTTGGTGGGGGAATAGAAAGTAGGGCAGGTGATAGAAAGATGTGTTGTGGGGTGAAATTATTTTCTGTATGTATTTTATGAATGTCAGATCACAGCAATTTGCAACCAGTGGGTATTCATGATGCTTGCATATGTATTTTGTTCGCCACTATCGGAAAAATGCATTTATATATTTATTTATTTAATACGGTATGCATACAAATGTACAGTGAGTTTATCATGGACAATACTGTCATCGGTGGAGGAAAACATTGTGAGGAAGCCTGTTAATATAAGTCTGAAATCGCCAACCCGTCTTGAGCAAGCGTGGTGTTCAATGTTCGTGCCTTCTCTGTATGAAATCCCATTGCTCTGCAGTGGGACAATAGAAGGCTGGTATTATTATTGTTTTTTGTTTTATTGGAAAAATATAGGAACTTAAAAGATAATATGTTGTGTGGGTAATGGTCTGAAGAACTTTTTTTTAAGGTGTACAATTACAAAGCATCCTAAATACTTAAATATGTAATTAATATTATAAATGCGAAAGTGAGTTTGTTTTTTAAACTTTCACGCTCAAACGGCTGAACGGATTTAGATGAAATTAGGCACATGGGTGGACCATGACCTGGAAAAGGACATAGGATACCTTTTATCCCGATATTCCCACGGAATCGAGACTTATACGGGCGAAACCGCGGGGCGCAGCTAGTATTCTATGTATCTAACAATTGATAAGGTGCATATGTCAAGGTAGGCAACGGAAAAGCCGAGAATTATTTATAATGCATCTGTTTACAGAAAAAACCGCATCCCACAGTCGTTTTGATAATTAGTCACACAGGATGGTAGACAAAAAGTAGAAATCAAGAATACATTCGACAAAATCTCTTCGCTAATTTGCATCTCTAAGAATAGATCTTAAAAGTAAAAACTTGCAACCAGTTCGCTTTTTTAAAAGACAATTACATTTCCACGTCCCTTAGATAGTCTGAGTGTTTCCCAACGAAATAAACCAATCACAAAAAATCTAAAACTAAAAAAAATAGAGTTGCTGTATGCAGTGGCCGCGGATAAAAATGAAATTGACACTACAACAGGCATCTCTAATCCCGTTAGAGTCGCCCAAATCGGGAGAGCCAATCAGACCGGGACTCACAGGGCTTTAACAATATTCCTATATTACATGGTACAGTTAGTCGATGGGCTTAATACGATAATTCCATTTTTTACGTCATTGAGTACGGCGCCCCACAGTGACGTATACAGGGTGCGTACATTCGTCACGGTGATGCACACATTCATTTCTATCCCCCTATTGTGATTGGATATCAAACGGTTATTTTATTGCAACTCTCATTTATATGTTAAAAGTTGATGTCACGGCGTTTGACACGTGTTTAGCATTCGACTTAACTACTATTGTTGCTAACGATTAGGGGATGGTATTGTTAAATTGTGGAGCAAATTAAAGTGTTTTAATTTGCTAAGTAATTCTTTTGTAGTTATTTTACTGAGCAATATGAAAAATGTTGTATTTCTAGAAACAGTTTGAATTTAATATAGTTTTATTAGTTTCTAGTTTTTTAAGTAAAAAGTTCTTTGGGCGCGTTGCGCGATTTTTGGTAAGGGAAAATCGTATGGGTTTGCATCACCGACATGCTAATGTTATCAGGTATCTGTAACTATAAGCGGGACCACTGTTATTTCAAAGTTTCAAGTTTTTACTTCTATTGGCAGTCCCCATGGCTGCCAATTTTTTTTATTGCAGTAAGTATATTGATGCATATAAAATTAAAAGAATATTTATTTATATACCAAGAAATCATCATCATGATTTGAAACACGAACTGAAAACCACTGTGTCTTAATGTCTGAAACATAGCCAAGTCTTTAAATTAAGATAACATACGATCAAAAGCCAGTTCACAGATACTAAGGGATCAATTGAATTGATTTAATTGATAGAGTTATGTTTAATTCATCCGTGTTATGCAGATCAGTTGGTTGTAGTAGTGTGTTCAAATTAGGGAATGTATTAAGTCACATTATAACATGCGCACTTAATTACGTTTCTATGCTTGAATAATGTTATTGGCATTCTGTTAAATTACATGTTGATATTTGACGCAATTATCGCACAAGTGCTGTTTGGTTAGTGAGAATATTTGGGTGTAATTTCGATATCAATTTTTGAATTATTATACGAAACAACAAATTGTATTATTTTTATTTTTGAACAACAAACAAATCTTCAAATTGCAATCGGATAAAATTATAAAGATAATGCTACCGGCTACGTAATGATAAACTTTTTAATAAAAATAAAGCTGATATGACTCGACCCACGTGCCAGCCGTCGCCGCCTGTCATCCAGCATGACATGTGAATGACAGCAGGGAGTCACCGGGATGAAATGACATTGCATTGTCGGGATTTGTATGCATGAGAAAGAACAACGGCGAAGCGGCTGCGGATAAAGGGACAGCCTGTATATAGAAATGTGTTGTGCGAACTTACGAAGGCATTCCTTTTTTTAAATTATATTTTTGTTGAATTTTTTCATTTTGTGCTTTGGAAATTTTGCGTTGTTAACTTGGTATTTTATGTTTATGTATTCTGTGCAGCGAGAAAAATAAATACCTACCTATTTCCGGGAGTTTTTAGAGAAACGGAAACTGAACACTTTATATAACTGGTTTTTTAGGGTTCCGTACCCAAAGGGTAAAACGGGAATCTATTACTAAGACTCCGCTGTCCGTCTGTCTGTCTGTCTGTATCTCTGTCTGTCTGTCCGTCTGTCACCAGGCTGTATCTCAAGAACCGCGATAGTTAGATAGTTTAAATTTTCACAGATGATGTATTTCTGTTGCCGCTATAACAACAAATACTAAAAAACAGAATAATATATATTTAAGGGGGCTCCCATACAACAAACATGATTTTTTTGCCGTTTTTATAGATCATGGTACGGAACTCTTTGAGCGCGAGTCCGACTTGCACTTGGCCGGTTTTTTTCACTAGCGATAACGTTGTGATTTTCCTTTAAAAACATTAAATTCTGACTATGCTTGAATCTTTTGCTGAAGATTAAATGTTGCAAACAATTTCAATGAAATACTTAATGTAACTACTTGTATATATAGTTAAAATGCAAACAACCGTAACGCACAAAGCACTTCACAAATTCGAGAATCTCGATTTGTATCTCGCGACTTATTCCAACTAAATTCTTTTGAATGTTTTCAATCTCAGGGAGAACTAAGATGGCAATAAGAGGTAAAGAGGCAGCTTAACCTGCCATTCACGAGGTCTATTCACTGAGGATCTACAGCGTGTAACAGAAATGTGTGGTCATATTTAAGGGTGTGGTACAGACCAAAATCGAAATCGCGAAAAAAATATCTACTTTCGAGAAGGATTGATTGATCAGATTGAAGTTTTGTATGGGACAGTTGATAATTTTTTCCCTTAAATATGACCACACATTTCTGATACACTCTGTATAAACATTGTCGTTCTCAGACGGAAACAGGTCAACTGCGAAATATTGAAGATGCATGCTTATACTAGGTGATAGGGAAGATTTATGACGAGCTATCAATGGCGAATCGTTAGGTATAGGAAATTGATTTATTTATTTTATTTTAAATAGAACGGCCGAAGCCAATTACACTATTTACATCCATTTTGGACGGTTGGATGACCCCTGTAACACAGGTTCTTCCTAGCATACCCGGTCATTGATCAATTTTTTGTATCAATTTTTTTCCAAGTTTAATTAAGTGTCACCTTGTATGTGTACTTTTTACGTCAAAATAAATAATATTTAATATATTTAATTTAATTTTAATATTTATTTAATTTAATTTAAATATTTATTTAATTTAATTTAAATATTTATTTTATTTAATTTAAATATTTATTTAATTTAATTTAAACATATAATTTAATTAACACAGACATGCATTCTTCTCACAAAAATTCAGACTTTCTGACAGTATCATTTTCCATTCATTCGCAAACATATCCAAATCTGTGTTTGAGTTCAGGAGAGCGTTAACAGCGGCTAATGTGCGAGAAATAGGTGACTTGGAGTGTGCAACAGTACGGCAAGTTGGGACAGCCAGTAATCGGTGTTTTCTGCCACGACAGTAATTATCTGGGACAAATAGTTTGCAGATTTTATTATGCAGAAACATTTATGATGAAACATTTAGCTGTTGGATGGATATTTTAGGGACTTTTCTTCCGGATACATGAGTTGTCATTTTCGATTGGACGCACTGTTATTCGATTATGAAAGACGAATCCAAAACACAAAAAGGTAGAAAAAAAAATCCGACTGCAACTAAAAACTTCTTCACTTTTCAAGCAGTGTTATGCAGTTAGTGGCATCAAATCTGAGATTGAACTAAAATAACTGCCACCACCTGCACTACAGACTGCTTGAAAAGTGATCTTATAAACTTTAGTTGCAGTCAGGTTTTTTTTCTCTACCTTTTCGTGTTTTGGATTCGTCTATTTTTTTATTGCTTTTGTTTTAATTCTTAAGACTGTACCCTACCTCAGATTTTATTTTTCTCGCACCATACTACTTGCGTTCTGAGTGAGAGCGAGACGGAGTGGGGCGCTAACGGGTCTCAAGCCTCGAAAAGTGTAGGTAATTGCTTTTTACGGTGAAAATAATGGTAATTAAAAAAAAAAAAAAACGTAAGACCTGCTTTATAGATAGTTCACTTATTATGCAAAGTTTCAAGATCTAATTTGAAGTATTTTTTTAATACCAGCGGTATATAGTTCTTTTTAGAGGTCACTTTGGAATTTTAATGCTGCAGTATTTTCGGCATAACAGAGGATCATGCTAAGCAATTTGAGGTAGGGTGCGCCCTTAATCTATATTTTGAACGTAAAAAAAATAGAATAAAGTAGGTAGATGGAGCATCGTATTGTAAAAGAAAGAAATCCCTTTTAAAGCTGGCGACAAAAAGTCATAACACAACTTATTTTTCATCCCGTTCTAAACCATTGCCTAGTTTATTAATTCCAGCATCATTTTGATTAAACTGTTTGTTTTAAATCCCCGTCAGCCGTCGGCGGTCATAATCAGATTACTTGCAAGTGTATATCGACATTTATTCAAATGGCACCGACAGAGGGGCGGCCTATTTAATTACAAAGCTAGACGCAGCCACCGGTGCGTTCATGTGTGCAGTATTGAACTAACTCAGTCCATTTCTGTTGGCCACCATGCAAATATATATGTATGATGGAATGTTGTGAATTTGAAAGTACTAGCAAGTACTGACATACGTAGAAACTTATTTTCTTCTTGTATTGTTATATGTGAATACATATAATAATAATATTTTAAATTAATAAATAGGCGAAATTTTACTTTGGATACTCATTTACCTTTTCTATTTTCTAAAAATATCCCCTTAAGTCTGGAAGGCTGGACAGAGACCGAACGGAGGGCCAAGAAGCCGGACATGGCCGGACGAATAGTAACTGGTAATTCCGGAATCGAAATCTATAGCACTCTGTCAACTATGACCTATAGAAAGTTACCAACAAAAAAAAAACTTATTCTACCCTAGGGTCTACGGCTTTGAATTTTATCCCTCCTGACATGTAACATTACACAACCAATATCTCACTGAGAACACCGTCTTTTCATTTTTCTGTCCACACGTCTAGTAGGCCAGTCCGATTAATCGGACAAAAGGAATTACGTAAATCCGGCCAGGTAGCTGCTCCATATTCCGGCGGCAATGACCTGGATGCCCATCGATCCACCTTTGTGGTAGGTCGCAAGTCGTAGGTATCGCGTGACAAAATAGTATTACGCTAAATATATTTCACGCCGAAAACTGGGGTTGTTCCCCGATTGCTTGGTTTGTAAGTTGGTTATTGATTAACTTTTTTATTTGATTGTTTGGTAGTAGAGTTAGTAGTTTTTCGAGGTTGACATCTTTTCGTAGAAGAAAAGTTGTTTTGTAATATCGTGATATGAAACCAAAGGCTTAGTGAAGACGGGAAAGTAGAACAGTAAGTGTTCGATTTTTAAGGGGTTCTTGTAGGCACGTGGTTCTAAGTAGGTAACGTATAGCAGTCTTAAAATCAAATGAGTTAATTCAGTACATTGCCATTATTTAAACTTAATGGCGGCTCGAAACATGAGGCGAGTCGCTGCGCAGTAACAAATCCATGGATCAAAAGGGGGTGAGGGGTGGGGTACTGCGCAGTGAGTAGCATACTTCCGATCCGCCATTTAAGTTTGAATCTAACTATACGTAGCTGCATGTTCGGTTTATTGGAGTTAATTAGTTCGAGATGCAATTTCATAAAAAAAACAATTCAGTAGCTTAGGTACCTATCTGCAACTTTAGATATTTCTACTTAAATAAAACTATGTATTCTACTTTATTGTACTTATAGGAAAACTCTAAAGGTGACTCCACCATCTACCGGCTTTAACTTAGTCAGAATTTCTATTATTCTTTTTCGTTCCAGTTCCACCGGGTACTTTTGCACGTAACTAAGTTAGGTTTTAATTGTTTCTGCTCCACCGCAGATTGCAACTATGTACCGCACGGCGCACGTAGCAACACGAAACAAACGCCTGTAGATTTTATGATAGCAATACGTATTAGCGAAACTTTTGCTGTTAAAAGTGTTTAGGCGAATAAAACGGAACTTTGTTGCGTGAGCTGTAGCATAGTTTCTAAGTTATACAGTCCACAAATGGAGCTGTAGTTAGTACTTTAGTAGCAACAATGTTACGTATATTTGAATGTCGTTACTATAACTAAGTTTTGATGCGCTTTTTATAAGGTATTTCGACTATGGTTTCGTAGACGGGAATCCGCTAATGCAATGTTAGTATTGTCTAACAGAGGGCCATGTTATACTTAAAGTATTAACTACTAGATTTGTAACGAATCTGTGACCTAAAACCATCTTTTATTCTATACCTAAACCAACATAGCAACAGCCATAATAGATGAGTAATTAAAGCAATAGACAACGAACAAAGCTCTCAAGCTCTCAAGCGTTACAGTACTTACTTGGATTAAAAGTAAATCAGTTTCAATACAAAATAATTATATTTATCGATTTGTTCAAGCATGAATCCGCAGAATCCCTTGTTGATTAAACGTCGAGAGCTGTGGCGAGTATTCTCGTACCGCTGCCTACAGGGAAAGCCGCAAAATCAATCAATTTGTTGATTTATCTGACACTGAGCAAAGAGGCGTGGGGCGACTACCCTTTATTTCTAAGAAAAAGAATGTTAAACTATGGTTTGATTTCTCCACTTAATTTAGTTTTTTTTCGTGTAAGTACTTTTTTATATGGTTTCAGCCCAGTGGACCTGTTGATTGCGGCATCAGTCAAGTATCGACTTTTTTTTCCCGCCACTCTTATGTTTTTTTAGTAAAAAAATGAAATGTGAAATTAATTCATCAATCAACTCTTACGAGTATCAATCGCATAAATAAATCAATCTGTCACAGGTACTCTTTATACATATGTGTATATTTTACAAATAGGCTAAAACAATAACAAATAAAGAGATTTTTGGGATGTGGTGTGAATCAAATCGTTAGCTTTTGTAATAATTATAATTAAATTGCTTCCGCCCGCCGCTTCACCCAGTAGCCCCAAAGTAAAGTAGCCTTAGGCCTTCAAAGTATACCCATATCAAATTTCATCCAAATCGGTTAGGCCGTTTAGCCGTGACAGAGTAACAAACAAACAAACTCACTTTCGCATTTATAATATTAGTTACGATTACCAAAATGATGATAACGAATCGTGAAAGCAAACATGAGAACTTTTTTACATGTAAGCTTTGTATGGCAAGCATTTACGTGGCTTTAGAATCACTTGACCCTGTTTAAATAATGTAAAATTACTACTACTAGCATGGGCACCACGGGCTAGCCACCTATTTAATATGAGCTTAAACACAGCTAAACGCTTGAGTGACTTTGTCTAGACTTTTAGTCGCCGATGTCTTGGTCTGTACCTATCTGAACTGGGAGACAGCCAATGTCTAGACTTATCGCGACTGCTGAAGATGCATTATAACATGTGCATGTGCATGGTATGATAAATGAATTTATTAACTTCTATAATAAGTTAGAAACAAATGAGTTTGATTTACTGCCTCGTCGATTTTTTACGCAAGTGACTAAATAGTATATTACTGTCGCGACCTGCAACTGGCGCATTGATCGTGACGGGACGAGGCGAAACCGAGGCTCTCATTATGTGAGTCCAACAATGCCTGGTTGAAGTTAAGGCTTGTATAGTACTTTTCTCAAATAATGCGCGGAAATTCAAACTGAGTAAATTAATTATAATAATGATAATTTTTCACGTGCAAATAAGTTAATTTATTTCTTCTTTACTTTAAACAGCTCTATTTGCAAGCCAAATCAGTTTTATTTTTTGTAAGTTGTCCTTGTTTGCTACGTGCTGAAGTAAAAAGTTCGTTCCATTTTCAAATAACACGGCAGATATGAGAGTTCATAGTAACATTACCGGCCGCATCGTCACTTGTTTCAGACCAGTACAGCAATTTCGATTTATCTCGAAGAAGGTTGTCAAAATAATGCTAGAATTTCCAAGCATGTTTGAGAAAATGGTATTTTACTTTACGCGTTTTAGTCTTCCTTATTCCAAGTAGTAGTTCCCGAAAACATTGGCCCCACCTGGGTGCCTTTCAAATGAGCAGCGGTGTTTTCCATGATAAACATAAAAAAGCAGTTTCATTGACTTCTTGATTATGGACATTTCTGCTCTTCCGGCCATCACTAGGTCAAGTTTTCTTTTTGTTTCTTCTTTAGTTTCGAAAAACAAAATTTTAAGCTTTGCTTTTGAAGTCGCAGTTTTTCACGCATCATTTAGATATTTCTCTCAAAGTAAGGCTGAGTATAATATGTACAAGTACCCAGTAATTATAATCTTTTGCTATATAATTTACGGCTGCGCTTAGCATTTATTATCGATCAGCTGCCTGCATCAGACTTTCGGTGCCGCCAACCTATTAGCACTAATCGGATAACGCAGCTACGTGAGCTTGCAAATTGTTAATAGGCTTTAACGGAGCAATTTTAGACAGGTACGCGCTATCTCCGTCTTGGACCCGAGAGGCATCGATTGGAGTAGGTAATTGACTGAGATAATTAGTAGATATCAAACTACGAAATGCCTAGGTAAAGTCAACGTAAATTGTTTGTTGATTCAAATCATAACTGTCATTTTTAACCGTCTTCAAAAAGGAGGAAGTTCTCAATTCATCTGTATGTCCTTTTTTTTGTGTTTTCTTTGTTGCTTTCTTTGTTTGATGGGTCAGAGGAGGTGCTGCCACCATGCTTCGGAGGTGGTCCCATATTAATTTTATTGACTTTGCTTGCGTAGTTTTTGAGTTAGCTTCAATATTACGTATTTTTCCCACTTAGTATATTATGTTGACGATGTTTTATGATCTTCTCGATACATCAATGTTACTCCGTCACTGTTATTTATATAGCAGGTAGTGGTATTCGAATTTGTGTGGGGTAGGTACCACGTAGTTGTATCATTGTATGAAAAGGAAAAATGAGGGGTGTCAATTTGTTTAACAATGTTCCAGACTGTGCCGGGTTTTATCCAAAGCGGAATCTTGAGATTTTAACCGCCTCTGTGGTCTAGTGGTTAGACAGCATGTCTCAGATCCAGAGGTTCCGGGTTCGATTCTTAGTGGGGGGGAAATTTTCTGCTCGGTTTGGTTGTGGTGGTAGAGCTTCAGTGTTAACAGTATTGTTGTTTCGGCAGTTAGAGGTAAGATGTCAGTGCCTCTGTGGTTGAGGATTCCGGGTGAAGCTCGCTTCCACCTTCGGCTTGGGGGCCTACCACCCCCGCATACAGCAGTATTATAGAGTAGTAGAGTAGTAGTCCTGTATAGAGCTTCACCTCTTTCCTACACTGAAGTAATATTAAAAAAATACTGCTGTATGCGGTGGTGGTAGGCCCCCTGATCGTCACTTACCATCAGGTGAGATGCAGGCCAAGAGCTTCCCCGTTGTGGTTAATGAAAAAGAAAAAATGAATAAGTAGCGGCGGCACTTTAATCCTTTGGTACTGTTAATTTTAAGCTTTTGTGTCGAAACTTTTATGAAAATTGTTTCTTTTGAAAGTACTTAACTAGACAAAGGCTATATAGGTTGGCTGTTCATTCTCCAGACATTGTAAAGGTTTGACACGAATTGTACAGTCAACCGCACATGTGGTAGCAATTTGACAATAATAGCGCCTTCATGACGTAGCAGTAAGGGCGATTTTCGTAGTTCAATTATTAGTGTTACCACTGATGTTCGGCTGACTGTATCAGCTCAGCATGGGTAACAAGCATCGTGGCACCCTCTATAGAAGTACCGATAGAATAAGTAGATACCTAATGAAACATAGAAGCTAAGTAAAATAAAATGGTATTCAGCAGTTATGTGAGTGACGTCCTCGAATGGCATCGCCCGTCGCGTCGGACGACCGCTCCACATGTCACTAGCAAATGAAATGTGAATAATGGACTGCGAAACGCCGTCCGAATTGAAAATAGCAACCAGACATAGCTTACAGAATTTGAAACTGTTGTTTTCACATGGCGCTCCGGAATTTTGTTATTTTGCGAGTTGTCTTTTCCATTTTCGCATTTTTTTCGCCTCTGTTTTAATTTAAGTGACTTGGGCGTGAAAGGAATTGTTCTGTAGCTGTTTCTAATAAATGGTGAAGAAAAGAGGCTTGTAATGTTCGTACGTATAATTGTCTGCGAGACCAGGGTAGGTAACCTTCTATTACGCAGGTAGAAGAAAATCAGCTTAAGGAAATATGTAAAAGTCAATCAATCTGCCTAGCCTTTTCCCAACTATGTTGGGGTCGGCTTCCAGTCTAACCGGATGCATCGGATGAACAAAGAAGAAAGAAAAAATCTTACAAAAAAGATGAAAAAAAAATTGGTTTCAACCGAAAACCAAAGACTAGGCATGACGTCACTCTTTATGGATTGTACAGAATTCGACTTTCGATCACTCTTTCGCCAACGTCCATACTACGTTGAATACACCGGTTCTCGTCCGATCACCGAAGTTAAGCAACATCGGGTGCGGTCAGTACTTGGATGGGTGACCGCCTGGGAACACCGCGTGACGTTGGCTTTTTGTCTTAATGTTTCTTTAAAAAAATATTTAATATTTTTATCAATCCCGGATAAAAATACTTTTATTAAATTATGGCACGTTGACTAAACAAAAATAATGTTTTTTGCCATTTCTCAGATGATATAAACCTACATAGCTACAATTTTGTGTGTTACAAAAGAAACTTTTGTAAGACCTTGCGCTGTTGTTTGGTTGGCTTAATGAGTATACCTTTGCTTACTTTGAAGGCACGCGTGTAGACAAACAAAAACTATGCGAAGAAAACTTTTTAGGTACAGGTTGGTACTACCTTTATTTCCCAACCCAGCTTATAAATAAGTTTTACCTGTTCAACTGAAAATATACTTAGGTTCTAAAAAAAAAGTACATAAATCGCGTTATGCCTGAGAAAATATGCTTTTACAGGTCTATAACTTATAAATAATACTAATTTTTATCCATTATGGAATTCCAAGATAATATCTGAAAAGTAAAGGCTCTTACGTACTGGCGCGACTTGTCGCACCACGCGACGCCTCCGGTATTGTGCTGCCGTGAAGTTTCTCAGAAATTATTTTGTTAAAAATCACATCGTGCGACAAGTCGCGCCAGTATGTAAGAGCCTTTATTCGTATCGCGCACATCTATTTCTTTTGTAATAAAAGATTCAATTCACGGGCATACTCTGTAATTACGAAACAATATAGAATTGTAATTACGTTTGACGGTTGGACTCTTGCCGCTTATTAAGGAATCTGAAAATAGCCAAATAATTCCTAAGAATTATTGTGTTTGAATAGTAAGTAGGTACTCTATGTATGTATAAAGTTTTCGAGAAATTTTGGATGTCTTTTCTATTTATTCTAATTTCTTTCTAGAAGGCACTGGCACTGCCTCGTTGCTCCAGTGGTCGCAAGAGCATGAGGTCCTGGGTTCGATTCCCGGGTCGGGCAGTGATTTTGTTACGCCACTTCTGCCCAGCTAAAGCTTAGGAGTGGGCGTTTTTGGGGACTGTTTTACAAAAGATTGACGTTTAAAAATAAATGCTTAGCTTGATTTGAATAAATGTTTTTATTGATTATGGGTTTTTTCATCCGGAATTTCTAGCTGCCCGGAGTCTGGAGTGGTGCTCGGTTGATGGCAATAGACTCGCCCCTATTACGTGGGACTTAAACATAACTAGCGAATTGTCGGTGTACTATACTACTCGTACCTCTGGCCTAACGCTTTGGGGAATAGGCGTTATGTTATGTACGTACTGGGATCCTTTGAATGCAGGCTAGTCAGATGACGAGCACACCAGGCTCTGATCGGCTTGAACAAAATAGCAATGCACCTTAACTTTTTAGGTGTTTGTAGTTACTGAAAGTTAGTATAGCTCTCGTATGACACTGAAGCGAGGCAAGCATGCTGTTTTCAGGGGCTCATAGGACAAGGTTTTTCTGAAAACAGCCCTTTTATAACTTCAGTAAGGTCTAGTTTTTGTTTAGGTAACCCGTTTTTACCCGACTACGGCAAAGTCAAAAGGAAGGGTTATGTCACTTATTTATACTATGTTGTGAAAATCTGACCTATTTTTTTCTTAAAACTCATGACGACATATATTACCTCCTCATCGTAAAAAAATAAAAAACATGAAAAAAAAAACATATACTTATAACATAATTTTTGAAAATGAAATGTCAAAAAGCCAACGTCACGCGGTGTTCCCAGGCGGTCACCCATCCAAGTACTGACCGCGCCCGATGTTGCTTAACTTCGGTGATCGGACGAGAACCGGTGTATTCAACGTAGTATGGACGTTAGCGATAACTGTGAACAAATAATCTTTCGGTATAGCCCAACAAGCGTCAAATCATTGATCAGTTAAAAAAACGAATCCTTTTTACTCTCTACGTTTATTTTTAAGTTCAATGTTGTTAAAGTTTTGAAATTATCACTATTTTGAACTACATGATGCCCTTTTTAATTGCAATCCCTTTTTTCTTATTTATTGTTTCTCCGACGCGCATACAACTTAAAAAGTTTCATCCCAATCGCTCGAGCCATTTTCGACTTTTTGCGAGACTAACGCAAGTCAATTGATTTTATAAATAAATAGTTAATTGTATACTTAGATAGATAGTGGTGCTTCATAATAATCATAATACAGAAGCTTTAGAAAATTATAAGTTAAAAAAAACATGGAAAAGCAAAAAGCCAACGTCACGCGGTGTTCCCAGGCGGTCACCCATCCAAGTACTGACCGCGCCCGATGTTGCTTAACTTCGGTGATCGGACGAGAACCGGTGTATTCAACGTAGTATGGACGTTGGCGAATAACGTGTTCAAATTATCATTCTGGTATAGTAACTCGTTTCAAATCAATGCCATCAGGCGTTTTTTACAAGCAACCGAATTCCATGTTTATTTTTAAATTTTATGCCAAGGTTATTATTTTTTTGGTGCTGCTTTTTAGCAAGAAGGTGCAATGGCTCCCCAAATGTGCGCTAGAAACACTTCTATTTTCAAAAAAGTCAGTAGTCTTCAAAACAAAAGAACACCCACACATTCGCACAGTCATAAACCCATAAGCAACTCCCCGACAATCAAAGAAACCCTTACATTGTAACATTCGCGGGACTGCATTAGGCCTACGTTATGAGTCGGAAAATGCGACACTTACCGACAACGAGAGTTTCTCCCTATTTATGACGTCACTTGATTTATTGCCTGCCTCCCCCGCGAGACGTTTGTTATTTCTTTGTACTCAGTTCAACGACCTCTGTGACTCAGCATTCAACAGATAACTCGAAGTGGTTGAAGCCAAAGTCTATTATTATCTTTTTCCAAGACAATTATCAAATTAATTGAGTGTGTGTTTTAATAATTGAATAGCTTCTGCAGAAGGTGTTGAGCTCGTGGGATTTGAATATTATGTCAGAATTACGCGATTAAAGCCTTCTGACTTTCATCACGTAATTCTTCACATTTATACCAAGACTTAGAAGATTATGATGGTTAGCTGTCTGAACTGTCCAGCATAAAACAATGCAGTTAAGCCGTTGCTCAATGGAGCAGGAAAGTCATCAGCGGTTAACTGGAAGGCCCGTTACAAAAAAAATATCTACGTGTTTCAAATTGTGGTGTGTACACACGGCTACACATCAAGCTATACATTTCCAGTATGAGCTGACCTCGCATTGTACGGAAATCCTTTACAATGCGAGATCAGCATAAACTGGAAATGTATAGCTTGATGTGTAGCCGTGTGTACTTCTACCTACCTACTTTGAAAACATCTATAATGTTACCTAGATTTTTTCAAAAAAGTATAGTGGTACTTTCTGTTTTTATTTTTATGAAATGTCACAAGAAAAACGTAAGTAATTTAGCAGAATTATACGTAAGTAATACCATGCACCATGCATGAGAGATGATGAGATGATGATGAGACATGTAGGTAATAATGACAGCAATAAATTCGAACTGAGGTCGACTATTGAGGTTTTTTGCCTATTAGGTACTCGTGTTTTTTAACCGACGAAAAAAAAGGAGGAGGTTCTCAATTCGACGCATATATATACATATACTATTTTTTTTTTTTTATGTATGACCGCGCATAACTTTTTAGTGAGTAGTCCGATTTGAAAAATTCTTTTTTTATTGGGAAGGGTATACCTCGAAATTGGTCCCATTTAAAATTGGAAACTATAATCCACCCCTAAAGGTATAAAAAATGGGGTTGATTGATTTTTCACCAACTGAATTTTCAACTGTGAACCGATTCTGTTGAAATTTCGCACACATACATAGTTCTGATGACACAACCACTCATCATCAACTCCAGGTCTTTAACCTAGAGTAACCCCCTGGAGTACCCTGGAGAAAATGGTAACTCAAAAGGGAAAAATAAAAAAATTTTTTACAAAAAATTCAACCGACGAAAAAAGAACTGAAAAGCGAAAAAGAAATAACTTTAATTTCGGAAGTCGGTGGCATAAAACGAAAATTGAAAAGCGAAGACATCGACTTCCGAAATTAAAGTTATTTATTTTTCGCTTTTCTGTTCTTTTTTCGTCGGTTGAATTTTTGGTAAAAAAGTTTTTTATAATATCACATAATGTAGCGGCATGCCTCGTAAGTCTAGTACAGGCAAGCACGACTTTTGGGGATGGGGTCGTTTCTGAGTTCGATCCCCAGGTCGAGTAAATTATTAATGAGTTTTTGTATTAAGACGTTTTCAGTTTGCAGTCCGGACCCCGTACTTCTGCCTCGTTGATGGGAATAGGCTCCCCTCTATACATGGGGCATCTCTACCAACGAACCTACCTCTATACGTATAACAGAACGTATTAGAGGTAGGTTCGTAGGTAGCCAGGCTGCATGCAGTTCGGCCTTTTTTTTTTTTTTGAGTTTGGGAAATTATCCAATGACTTCTCCCGCTCTGGGCGGAGCGGAAGAGCGTGTCAGACTTTTACTGACTAAAACCCACCCGTTTTCCTTCATTTGCCTGTTGCCAAGGTCCCGGTATCCCTTTCGGACTTTCCCGCAACCCTGGCAGGGTGCAGTTCGGCCTAAGCTATTCTCGCGTTTAAAGCTGGAGGCGGGAACAAACGTTCTTTAATAGCACGGTGAAACTCGGTTCGTAGAAACCTCAGTGTTTGTGGGTCATTGTAGGCTAGCCGAATATATGGAACAGAATTCATATAGCTTTGCATTTGCAAACTAGATCATGTCCGACATGATTGATTCCAGAAATCTCAAGATAAGTCTGAACACTACTTACCTGGGCTCGTGGCTAAGTAATAACAGCGGCACGGGTAGATCCAATGGGTTAAGCTACGCTTGCCGGGGTTGGTCCGTGGATGGGTGACCATCTTTACACCGAGACTCCTCCTTGCCTCGGAAAGCACGCTAAGCCGTTGGTCCTGGCTGTCATTCGTGGATCTTTAACAGTCGTTCGGAGCCTGGGGATGTGTGTTGTAGAGGTCAGATAGGCAGTCGCTCCGTGTAAAATACTTACTGGTATTCAGCTGCATCCGGTTAGACTGGAAGCCGACCCCAACATAGTTGCGAAAAGGCTAGGCAGATTGACTACTTACCTGGGAAAATGGGGTACTTAATCGTAATTTAATAATAATATGCTGTCCACTGAGTCAATAAAAATGCTAAAAGAGAAGCATTGACATTTTATGCCTAATTATTAGGTTGTAATAATTGTTATTCTGTTCACGCATTTATTTAGATGTTCTTTACTGGTACTTAGCTTAGAAATAAAAGGTACCTACCTACTGTCTTTTTTTCCACCTTCTGTTTCGGGCGCTTCCAGTTGGACTCCTCTGCAGTTACAGTGGCTAAGGTATTTAACACAAAAAAAAAAAGTTTATTTCATTAGCCAGCTAAAAATACAACAAGTTGATGATTCGTGTCTCCTTTTAAGCAAAAAATGCCTGTATTGGGAGACTCCGGTCCTCCATAACAAGATAGTTCTAGTTCTTTTAATTTTTTACATTTACTTTTACTTTTTTATTTTTACTTTTACTTTTATTTAGGCATATGTCTTCCTGCCCCATAGCGCTGAGTATTGTACGTTTACTCCCAAAAATCTCAGCATATCCCTGGATCTATTTGCTCAAATCCCATCCTAGAGACCCATTTCGCAAGGCTAGGCATTTCGATCAAATTTCACAACCATCTATCACGTTCACACTGTGCACCGAATGCTATCATCCCTTAATTTCATGCATGATCACCGTACCATATTGGTATATTTAGAATTTTGTTATAATATCCGTGTACCTTAACGATGGGATGTTCGGCTCAAGTTGGTGGAGTGTGAGTAATCCGTCGGGACGGGTGAGTTCGGGGGGCTGGTGGGGTCTTGCTACCCTCGGTGTGTCTGTCGGTGCTGTTATGGAGACTGGCTTGCTAGGACATGTTGCTTTTATCTTGTTGGACAAAAATGTGGGACATGTAGTGTAGGTATGTCATTGTTTTTTTGGAAGACTTTCAAGACACATTAGATACTAAAAATAAGTCTGAGTGACCTGATTGGTGTAAAATTGAATTTCATTTTATCATATTAAGTGGTCAAGTAAAGCGAAAAATTACAGAAAGCACAGGTATACATATAAGTACCTAGGTAAGTACATATCTGGTAATAAAACAGGTACTATTTTCCTGTTTATGATTTTGTGTGGATGTCAACTTAAAGCAGATGACCTATTTACCGATAATCCCGTACACTATTTTAAACATCAATTAACGATTTTTAATTACGTCACTGACCGCCTTTGCACAAGGCAAACGGTCTCCCTGTTTGGGATTGGCAAAGGTTATCACAGTATGTAATATAATATAACAGTAATATTGTTTGTTTTTCAGAAAGATTTTGATAAGATTCTATTTATGTACTAAGAAACAAGATGTCATTTTGTCCCTGGTCAGAGGTTTAAGGGCAAGAGCACGACTGGAGCGAATAGACCGTAAGCAAACTTATTATTGACCGAGCGAGCTAAGCGAGCGAAGAGTCTCTGCTTCAAGTCTGGCAAAATTTGCTTTCCTCTTTCAGTTTTACAGGACGTATTTTACAAGTTACAACCGATCTGGATGAAACTTGGTATACAGGTTTTACGACTTTATAGATTTTTTTGTCGTCGGGGATTTTTGATTGCCTTATGAGATCTTATTTCGATGGTTCTTTTTCATTAGATAGCTTTATGTTGGTCTCATAAAAAATTGGTGAAGATTTGATGAGAATCGTCGGCATGATGAGCAGCATTCACTTTTAGATTTATACCAGTGGAATTGGCCCTTTAACTACTAAGTAGGGAGTGATAGGGGGTTATTGTAGGTAGTATACTGAATTCATAAAAAAATATCAATATGCTAGTTTACAACCCTCAAGCATCATTGTTCACTATGAGATATAAATATAATAGGTATATATTATATCTCGAGATAACAAAACTGAGAGCGAACTTTAGTTCGCGATAACGCGACAATATAGCCCCAGCAATAGTGAGAAGTCAGCTTCATACTGGTTTCCCCCATTTGGATCCAGCAAATCAACTGTCATTTTTAACAGCTTCAGTTCTCTTTTAAAACGAAACAAAGCAATAGTTTTTAATAGGTGAGCATATATTTGACTAAAATGCACCCACGCGGCCCGAATATCAACTGATGAGGTGCGCCCAACCTTTTGTAAAACACAGTCAAAGGTATCAAATTTATTTGTTCTGTTAATCGACCTCTCAATATCAGTACGTGGGGCGTACTTTAATTCTATTTGGGCAGTCAAAACAAGGGTCAATTCTGATCCCTTTTCAATTAATTTATCCGAATAACCCGGGGCCGCTTTTTACTCTATTACCATTTGGGCAAATCGAAAATGCGAGTACGTTGTGGCAACTTGACGAAGTAACAGATATTATTGAGTTTTCTGTGGATTCGGTGTGTTCGACGGTTGTTTTAATTACATTTTTTGTTCTGTACCGATATAATGAATGTCGTCTAGAATTATTTTGGGTTACTGAAATGAACTGATCCGAATAGCGTCTATTGTTCGAGTTGATTGATGTACTTAGATATTTTTTGCGAAAGAGTTTTTCTGCCAGATTGTTGTGAACCATGAATGAATTTAGGTATGTAAATATTCGAGAATGAATGTAAGTATGAAAGTGAAAAAACAAAGTATAAAAAAATTGGAACGGAATTTTTATAAAATTCTAAACAATTTGTGTTTCTGCCAAATAGCCTACGTGTTAAATATTATGAACATGAAAAAATGAAGTATTGAAACCCAAAAAATATGAATTTAGTAAGTAACCATCTTCACAAGTGTCTGATACTAAAAAAACTTTAAACGATTTCTACGTGATATCCAAGGTTCTCGGAATAGCAGATTTAAGCAAAATCTTTGCAGAAAACATTTTTAGAATGAGGGAAAATGGTCCAAAAATTTAATGGGTAACTTCAAAGATATCTGCCTCTGTATAAAGCCTTCCTTGTAATGCAAGCTATGCGTAAGCGACGCTGAAAATCGTGTCACAGTAATAGTAAAAAAACATATTATTACTTTATCATTTTATTGAAGCAATAATTGTCGAGGTGAACTCAAGCGTGGCGGTTCAAGTATGAGGGAGTTTCTAAGATACTCATATGTGAGGGGTTACCGAGAAGACGTATTAATTCATACACTTTTATATTACACACATGTCTCGGTCTTATTAAATTTATTGCGATACAAAACTCGAAGGAAGAACGAAAACGTTCCGGTTCTTAAACAAAAAAATATTGAGCGTACAAACTTGCAAATTCAATTTGAATACATTTAGTGATTGGACATAAACATGAACCAATAATTGATTATTGATTATATCCTGGTTTTTACATTATGGTTCCGCAGTATACACAAATTAAAAGGTACTTAGGTATCGTCAATCACCCATATTATGTGAAAATTGCAATTTTCTTTCGTGATGTTTTTTTGACGATACGTCATATAACACCCTTGTTTAATTTAGGACTTTTTCAGCACGATCAGCACTAAATCGCCGCCTCTCTAATGGTGGAGTGACACCATAATAATTGATATAAATTGCCGTGTTCTTTTTTAATAATTGCATTTTGCCATTTTGTGTAACTTTCACCTGATTTCTCTGAAATTGCGCGAGCGCTTGATAAAATACCCTCATTATAGATTACGTTGTCAAACAAATTTAATGGCGCGTTAAAACGAATTATGTTTACTGAATTGTGTGCAATGTAAAAACTACGTCAATTTAAAAGTTTAATAATACTATTGTGTACGTTTAGTTGGAATTTACGAAAACTTTACAACAAAACTAATTCGATTGAAAAGTCTGTCAGATTAGAAACAAGTTAACTTTAATAATCTAGGTATCTATGATCAACCTTCGAAGATACACAAGGGTGGGCAAGTATATTGGGAATACTGAAATAAATTTTAATTTCGGGAAAGTTAATTTAATGGCCGACCTAGGGATTTTCCATAAACACAACAAAACAATCATTAAATTACATTACAATAAATTTGGTGATGCTTAGGGGAGGCCTTATACACACGTCTAGTACTGAACATCTTTCGGCTGAATGTATGTTAAACGATGAATAGTAGATATTGTAAACACTGTTTCAACCATGAGATGTCATGTAGCTGTCACTAAAGTCAACTGTCAATCACCACGAAAACGTGGCTGATGGGCGACTTGACGTTGATGTGTCTGACGTGTGTGCATGAACCTTAAATACGGGACTAAATTACTATTTAAGTAAGACTTGGAAGATATATCGGACAGAACATCATTGTCGGCACAGCTAAAGAAACTTTAACCCCTTAGTATATTTACGTTTTGCCGATTATATCCCGGCAAAACCAACGGTAGTCATTGTTGCACGCAACTAGCACCATAACAAAACAAATATTGTTTAAAAGTTACGGTGAGGCGTGAAATAGCGTGTTGCTGTCCCGTTATCTGGAAGCATTGTGCCTTCGCTCAATATTATCAATGCATGTGTGTTTACGCCATTTAGCTGAGTGGAGACTACTAGCTGGAAAAATATGAATAAAAGAATGGATATAGTGTTTACCTACACATATGGATGGATGATAAAGTAGGATGACGAGAATATCGATATTACGTTAGATCGAGTTGTAAACATACGTAATAATAGGCCACAGCCCTACTTGCTTCTGTAACAACGAGGTCGTATCCTCTCGAAAGCAAACCTCAAAATGGGACCTCGTAAGGAGCACTAAAAGCATTGTCAGATCTGTTACGCAGTACCTAGGTAACCTAGGTATATTCCGAATCCTGGCAAGTTCACAAATCCGAGAACTTTAGTTTGGATATGTTGGCCAAGCGGTGTGGTATGTCGGCTAAGCTACCGCAGGATTGCTGCTTTCTGAATTATTTACCTTCCACACGTTCTAATCGGGTCTGACGTTTCTGTAATAACTTGCGGTACTTATGAACTGCAAGAGGCATGCAAGCTATGAATAAAGAAAAGGTCGAGAAGTTGGTTGGGTCTGTCACTTTATTATCGTTAATGAGGAAATTGTCGTTTTTGCTACATTCTTATCTCAAAAGTGTTTTTAAGATTTATTTATTTATTCCCTTACTCGATGAGGTCACTGATTATTTCTAGGTATCTGCAGTTCACTTAAAACAACAAGACTATAAATAAGTAATAATTTTGTTGTTCATACATTAATATTATCATCTTTCAAGGTTATCAAGTCATGTGAACCCATCATGTCATATTTGCGAAAAATGCCCATTCCTATTCACCAGGTGGATGTTACTTATTTTTTCGAATAATCAAACCGTACGATTACAACAGCGGTACCTATCGGTGTCTCAAGGTTCATGATTCGTGACGGGCTGGTACCGTGGTACCGGGGTATTAGTACCAGCGATCATGTATTATTCATGCCACGCTTTGTAATCAGTCACAGGTGCCGATGTATCGACGCCACTGCGATTTTTTTGCCGCAAATTTTTTTTGGCATTTTTTTTATTAGACTCTCTCAGAATCGGAATTTTTGGTCCTTCGGGAGTTTTGGGCGGTGCTTATTAGAATGATAAAATCAGTACAGAATAATGGTTACCATTTGATTCTTCTTCTATTTCTCTTTGTTTCAATCTAGGCCGCCAGTTCGATTCTTCTTCACCGCTACCTTTATTTCCAGACACAATCAGCCATGTTTCCACTCTTCGATATTTATCACTAACTGGAGCCCCGTTAGCTGTTTAGAGAGCCTATTGAATTGTCACGATTGTATGTACTATCAAAATCTCTCAGCTTATTATCAAATTAAGTGGACCGTGTTTCAAATAGACCACTGTTGAAAAACAGTTGGATACAACTTATAAATAACTTATAAAAAAAGTCATTGCCATTTTTATGAACTATAATTTACATTCCAGCAGTAAAATAAAAAGCACATGAATGAAATGTACTTGGCATGCTAGTATGAATGTAATAAAAATGCACTGATGCAGGGCTGCATTGCGTTGCTTGGTTAATAACCTAATAAACTATGAGCAACTAGTTTTGATCCTTGCATGTCCTTGTTCACAGCGCTCGCGATACGAATACGAGCGACGCTCTGTAGTTCCGCGCACGCCCGTCACAGCCGTGTGTCGCCCGCGTCGCAGCCGGTAGTACTGCCTGGCGCTTCACGAGAGTGGACGTACGCTTCTCGCGCTCCGCACTCTAGTTCAACGTACGAAACAAGTTTCACAATTTAACTTCAGACAATTCTAAACATATTCAGATACTCATCACAATGGACTTGAGTGATCATCTAAAAAGTACTTTTCTCCATGTAATTTCTTAATTTTATTTTACTTTTCTTGTGGAATTTGTGGCTTTATTATCTAGATTGAAAGATACGGTTCGTAAAGGTGGAATAGAAACGCGAGTGAAATTGTTTATTGTTGTAAAAGACAATCCGTTGAGGAGTTTGAATTTTCTGTTGTTTTTTATTGTTTACGAGGACGCAAACCTTAGCGTGTTGAAAAGAGACAAGATGAGGTCCAAGCGTGCAAGAGCGACAGGTGTGGTTGCTTTAGCGGTTCTGTTGGCAACTATAACAGGTAAGTTAGGTCACAAAAACTGACTTTATTCTTTGTATTCATTTAATAAATAGTTCTTAGATTCTAGTTAAACTTCATTTTGACCAAGTAAAACCATATTTTCCAAGAAAACACTCGTAGTAAACCAAGTTTATCAAACTTGATAACAATTTTTTTCTGATGTTGGCACTGCATTGAAGTGTGTGTGATTCATTGAAACAAGTTTTGTTTGAGGTTATGTTTTGATGAAAAAAGGTTTTATATTTATGTTTTACTTTGTCTCAAGCAAGTGCGCTATTGCATGCATATGCACAAATAATACCTACAGTAAAATACTTAAAATTGCACCAACTCATTGTACCTACTTTCAATTTAATGTTTTATAATATTCAAGAATTGATTAACATCAAAGCAGCTACAATCACATTTAACACTAATTAGTTTCTTCTAATAAAACTCTCCCGAGAAATCTCTAAAGTTTTCTAACAAGAAACTTGTAAAAGAAAATTTAAAGCTTTTTGCAACGAGAAAATAGTTTCAAGAAGAGCCCTAAAATTTAAAAAGGTTTCGTAGCACCAACAAAAGAAGATCCCAACCCCATTAAATGCAATCATTAACAAAAACTGCCAATTAGCCATTGTGCAGACTTTACTTGAGAAAAACAACAGTAATCATTCACCTAGATCCGAAGCGCAAACAATTAGAAACTTCAGTGGATTGTCGAACGTGACGATTAGCGACAAGCCAAGGCCTAGTTGTGCAAAAACCGTTGTAGTCCGTTATACATTGAACAGGTGGCGTCCACGGAAGCCAGCTTTCCAGGAATAATTGCGAATTATGCCACATTTGTTCTGAGCGTAGCCAAGCGTTACTTTCTCACTGAGTCGAATCAATCAATTGGAAATCTATATTCGGACGCCTGTATTTTTCACATGAGCTAGAATAGTAATTTATAGTTCCTTTGCTCGTTTGGAAGAATTGATGCAGCTAGAGGTTTTTTTAGGGTTTTTTCCATTAGATGAAATTGGCAGTAATTCTCTCCCTCCTCCGCACATTATCCAATCAATCTGGATAACTTGGCGTTCTGGTAAAACATTGGCCCCTCATATTATGTTGGGAGGGCGAACCTTTTTCATTTTACTGTTTTATGGAAGACTTAATAACTGAAATAAAACAGTTTTACTACACCCCAGGTGGTATGAGCAAAATTTTCACGTCTGGTTTCTGATTACCGATTTCAAGATTTAATGTTTTCCGAGTTTTTAAACAGATCAAAATGATTCAATAAACTTTAAAATGCAGTTTTGATAAATACTTATTTCTTCTGGAAAATAAAATATAAATATCATCGAGCATTACATTGTAAAATGAATCCCTTCACTATAATTGATTGGAAATATGAATTCTACAGAATCAAAAACACGTTTAAGAAAGCGATTATAGCGTAGAATTTTCGCTGCACAGTATGGATGACAATGATATATTTGATTCAGTGATAAAGTATCGTCAGTGTCGGCATGATCCCCAGATCAATAACCTGGCATCGCCTCGCTGAGCGTGAGAGCTTTCATTACTTATCTGCTGTAATGAGTATTAAGTTAGCAAACTATAGCCTGAAGATATTGCGCTGGAATTGCACTTCAGATAATCCAGTATCCAGTATATGCGCCATTATAGAGAGGCTGTTATCCTGAAGATTACTAACGAGAACAATATACAGGCCGAGAATGTGTTCCATGAAGGCTTAAGTAACTATTGGAACTATTATCTCCGTATTTACACACGGAATACAATTCATACAAATTCTAAGCATCTGCCATGTCATTACCCTCAGTTATTTAAGTCTATTAACGCAGCGAGACCGCTGTAATGGCATGTTGACGGCACTTTCCACGGTCATGACTGTTCGTGATTACGACTAGCAATAAGATGCAGAGATATTGCTTTATACTTCAGTTACAATAACGTCTCATTGACCACTGAGACGCAGGGATTAAGGGACGCAGCTGGAGATGATGAGGTCCTAAATTTGTAAAGCGAGCAATGTTTTTGGAGATCGAGTTGGAATCGTGCCCAGTAAATGACGGGAAATTCGCTCCCATTCACATAAAATGTAATACTATCTCCGACCAACCTGATCCTTAAAAAAACTATGTGTTTTACGGATATCGGATATTTAATAAAAAAATCAGCTAAACCAAAAAAGTAAGTAGCCGAAAGGACTGAAATAATACTTCATCTCATTTCCCCTTTAGAGTATCCGTCTCAATATTTCTGTCAATGCAAGCATTTATTGGAAGTAGTTCGTAACTTCCTTGGATTATTTTAGTGATGCATTCTGGAGCTGATATGAATTTAGCTCTCAGGATTATATCGGCTACTGGAGCTTCCTGGACGCGAATAGCAACTTGGGATGTAATGCGTTTCTGATTGTGCAACACTGTTACTGTTGCACTATTTAGAGATATTATAATTTCAACGACGTCTTTCATTGCCTTTATAATAGCTGTAAACTCATGTCTGCCACATGTAACTGCATTTAGAAAAATGGTCACGTTTACAAAAACAATTTTCACATCAACATACGTGTTAGTTAGTAAATGAAGTAATTTTATATCTAACTGTACGGACGCGTGATGTGGGTCATCTCGATGAATCATGTGAACTCAGACTAACACGTTAAATTGCCTTACGTTACGTGACATCGTAATCTTGTAGGTACTAACGAAGATCAGATAGGTTTCTTAGAACGTTAGACGAGCTGTCAGTTGTCACATAACAGGTAACTTTATTACTTTTCCGTTTATTGTGTAAAGAAAAGTGGTTTAGTAAATTGAACTGAAATTGCTTTCGATGATTATAGATACTTTTAAATGAGGAAATATTATGTTCTTCCGTACACTGTTCCTACTGAAGAAAATGGAGACACCAACAAAGGAATTAATACAGATTCAATGAACAATTTTGGAGACAGGTCCAACAGAATCTCCGTTCATGCAAGACAAGACCGTTGAATTATAATTCGTGTTCGATCATGAATACACAAGCCGGTCATTAAGTAAACAATACACGTTTATGCTACAACCGGCCAGCACGTTACTGGGCTATGTCATCAATTGATAAGCCTTATCTAATCAGGTGCAGGTGCTTCCCTATCGGGGACGTATTCGACGTAAGCTATCCCAGATAAGGACTCGACGAAATTCTATGCAAAAACGGACACCTGAATTACGCCAGTGTTTTTGTTGACACCTTGTATTGTTAAGCTAATCTTGAGGCTATTGTGAAACTTATCTTAAAGGAAATATATTTTAGGAGAACTCCAAAATATATATTAAACTGAACAAGATATGAACTTCTCAGGTATACAGCTTACGATGCCAAAGCAGTGATAAGCAAAATGTCTCCAAATGATAAAGAATATATGCTATAATATACCTAGAAATTCCTAATGATTCGTAATTTAGAACATCCACCAGCCAAACATAGCGGAAGTTCAGCGGAATTTTGAACTTTAAGACCGTAATCATTGTGCTAATTATTATGGCTAAACTTTTAAGATAATTCAAGAAATGAAGAAGTTCAAGGTTAATATGATAGCATTAGTGTCATTCTATTAACTTTCAAAATTACATAAAGCTGGCAATGTTATTTTTAAACTTAACGTCTTGGAACGATCGTATTACATTAGGCGCCAGGCCATATCCTCTGAATATAATAATATACGCCCACACGGGTATTACGCTATATTTTTTTGTAGAAATTGTAAAAAAAGAAAGCGAAGTTCTTAAAAAAATAAGGGTGATGACAGCTGGATGAGTGATCGACTTATACCTGTTCAAATTTTTTGTTAGTTTTTTTTTTTCACAAAAAAGTTTTCGCTGCCTAGCCTCAGAATTTACTATCTTCTTTCTATTTTCCAGGATATGTGTTTCCGTTTCCCTAAGCATCGCGTCGATATCGCTTTCGTGTGGTTGTTGAGTTACTGATAAAACCTGTAGTTCAGACCGGTTCAGCGACGGGATGTCGGGCCTGACGATTTTCGCAACATTACCATACGCTGGAATGTCGTATGAATTTTTTTTGTCCACTGCAGCCTGATTGGTATTGTAAAAGAAGATTTTTGGGATTGCAGGAACTTGCAAGTCAAGTTAAGGTTCGAGTGTCAAGGAAACTGTGGGTACAAGATTTTTTTTGTCACTTTGTGTTGATCCAAAATTTCGGTAGCATTTCGATAGCATCAAATTTTGCTTTAAAGCGCTGCGTAACAAGGCTGTAATATCGACGAATTTCATAATAATGCAAGTATTTTTATACTATTGCATTAAAGCATTACTCGTTACCAACCATTGTTAGTTACGAGTAATGCTCTGATAACATTCTTGATATAATTTAAAGGTCTAAGGTAAAACGAGATCGTTGTAGTACTTAATCAGTCATTCTTTTCATAATTCATATCACTTGGAGAGATATGAAATGGGTGTGGGAATGATGATAGAGTAACCAATGTAATTTTATCAGTTACTTTATAGATTCCAAAATGGACTTTAGATTAGAACTGCGAGAAATCAGAGTTTACCATTTGAAATACATGGTAATGACATAGTTGTAATGTTCAAGTTGAAAAAACCCATCCCAAACACAATGCATTCAAATAAAACCAAACAATACACATGAACAGAAACGTCACAGACCGTTAACAACTTACTGTTACGAAAATCTGAACAATTAGTTCTGCCTTTGCTAAAAACTTGCATCATCATAGCACGGACTAAAGAGGTGAGCATCTACCAGCTCAATTGTGAAGAGTAAAAGTGATGCTTTCTAATTCGTCTATGTTCAGTGCAAGGTTCAGAGGTGCCCCTTGAAAGTTGGGAGCAACAAAATCTTACGAATCATTTGTCATTCAATTGCTGTTTTTATCCCGAGGTTGCGATAGGTCGTGTTGCAAATAACTCAGTATACTACGAACTAAAACCGAAATCGTGTATCGTATCTAGCAGCCACCGCCGTGGTTCACGTTATCTTTTTTGTTATAGCTGGCGTTTCATGGTAGACCGATTTCCCTTTGTGGTGATCGGGGGTGTGACCAATTTTGATGTCATAATTTTAGATTTCTTTCCAAGAAGTTCATGGTTTGAAGAGTTTTAATTGATGTTCTCGTTTCAACTTTTTCTAATGTTTAGGCGCCACGGAAGCGCGAGCGATTAACGTGCATCTACATATTTCCTATGAAAATAGAGTGGCCAATTTATATTGATTATACTACAATTTGAAAAGAGCAAGTTCTTATAATAGTCCTATCAAAATAATGTTATCATTCATGTCGTCAATGAGAGCTAGTTTAGGAATAAAGAGTCAATGGCATATTGAGCCGTCCAATTTTCAATAAAAAATTGGCCCACTAGTGCTTCTAAGAACTCTGACTGAAATGATTGCTGCCAATAATTCGTTTGTGTCGCTACGCCAAACATTAAGAGGTCGCCTAGGTTCATTGAAAACTTCGCAATGATCTATATTCTCGTGGAAACTTTATCTATCTCTATTTTCTGCATTTTGTTTTAACCTTTAGAGTATTACATAAATAGCACCTTCTACTCTAGTCGGGTTATATTTATATGAATTTCTGAAGTTAGGTTTGAGTACAGTGATTGGGTTTGGATTGTGGTTTGTTGTCAGGAACAAAATAAGCCCAGCAGTTGTTATACAATAGGAATAACGCACAAGATCAGAATGAAAATATCACGCAGTGAAATGTTAAAGGATCAACAATTTTCACCGTTTAGTACATCGTTGGTACATTCAAACATCAAAGCAACATTGTGTTCCGTGATAATTGTTCTCTCAACGGCGACGGTCCAATGTGGTGACTCAGGGATGAAGTCAACTAGATGGCCAGGCTTATAGTAGAATTTTCCCACTATATTGTTACAGACATTACATTTACAACGAAAGTGTCTTAACCAAAGGTCCCTTGACTCCCAAACTAGGTTTATACCTGTGACTTGGGAGTCAGTGTTCCTCCATTAAAGTCGTTTCTTACGTATATAAATACTGCTATTACCAATTCAATTTGTGATACAAATGCTTCGTCCCTTGCGATCATTGTAACGGACTTCGAGGAAGCCAAAGCCTACAGGCCTCTTACGTACATAAATGTGTGCGTTAACAGCTGACTAATACCTATATAATAGCAACACATAAATATAATTGTTTCATTCAACCTAATTGATACAAACTCTGACGGTATCAGTGGAAATGCGTCGTATCAATAATTCTACCAATAAGTGTAGGTACTTACTACTTATTAATGAATCACTGTTTTGACGGATGTCCGTAATGTGTGAATGTGAGTTAGAGGTGATAGGCCGGATATCGTAGTAAAATATAAAGTTGTAGTTGTTGATAGAAATGTGAATTTAATTGAGTGTAAAGTAGGTATACATAATTGATAAGCTGCGGTATTAAAACTGGAATACAATAATGTGGTTTTTTTTCGATCATTTGAACAGAAACTGGTACCGTGAATATTTTCTAAACTTGGTGTACCACATCGCCTTATCTTGAAATGGATTTGTGCTAAGTAAGCAGCCAAATAAGCCAAGTAGCTCCAGCAAAATCTGACTATTTATTCAATGAAATATTTGCCTAATACAGCAGTTCTGTGGTAATGCAACAACATAATGAAGTACAACATTTTTTAACTGGTCAAATTCTCACAATCGATTGACTGAGTTTCGAGATAAAACCGGTAGTTGAACACAGTAGACACAGAACAGTTTAAACTGCCATCATGACTTCACCAATTCAGAGTTTTAGATAGTTGAACAGCGAATCATGTCACGACTATAAAGATGTCACATTCAATGTTATGACTTCGTAAATTGTTTGAAATGGCCAGCACGGGCTTAGAGAAATAAAACCTCATTCTTCAATTGGTTTGATGAGAGAAGGACTCAGTACGCGTGCTTGGTCAACGTTTGAAACATCAAATACAACGGGTTTATGGGTACAATGTAGCAAACAGAGTGTGTCGGTGAGACTGGACTGGACTGACGGCCGGCGACCGAACGTCCGTGGACCTTGACGGGCTCACGGGGTTGCATAAGTACTTATACCACACGTTATACAAGTTTTTCGCATCGTGCCATTTAAACAGTCTCCTTTAAACTTTTTTGTTCGTACGCCTTCGCGACGTACAGACTTTAAATCAGTTAGTACTTCGCAATCTTCGCTTGTTGGTTGCTGTAAGCGAGGTAGACCGTTAAAGATATTTAACGGTCTCGCTCGTGTAAGACCAGAAAGCGAAACGCCTAGACTAGCTTAAGCTGTTTCAATGTATTTTGTAGCTAAAATATTTAGAATTTGCGGTGAACTGCATTGATTTTATTGTACAGTTGCGAAAGGGTTTTGTTTGCGACAGTAATAAAGACCTCGTATTTTCTTGAAATTTTCAAGACGGTCATTAAATTATAGTATGTTGCAACGGAAATGTAATTAAGACTTAACAAGCAATGAAAAGGCGAGAAAGATTTATGCATATTTAATTATGTTCGTACACCACCAACAAATTGCTATTTATTAGTGACAAATTACGACCATGATGAATTGATGGTCCAATTAATGTTACATGTAGTGAGAAAATCCGTATTCACTGACGGTCCACTTAATTTGTTTAATTCAATTTTTGTATTGGTTTATTTATTGGTTTTTATCGGTATGCTTTGAACATAAAGCTATCTGGTTTTGTTAATTAAATTATTGCTGGTGGGATTCGTACCTGTTTAATTTAATTTAAAATACTCATAACATGAAGATTTATTTCGATATTTTGGGCATTCCACTAGGTAAATTATTTAAATTTTACTTACCTTAATAAGTATATAATATCGTATTATATAACTTGGTACCTATTACTTGCTTTAACATAATTATTATATAAAAAAACACATAAACTCAGGTAGGTAGTTATGTACTGTTAGCAGCGGCTGTATTGACTTATGTATATTTTCAGTTGTGACCTTAACCGAATGAGAGTATGTTAGTACGTCTATTGCACACAAATACAGCAAAAAAAAGCTACATCTCTACATTAAAAGACAATCAAAAAGTGTGTATAAAAATATACAGGGTTATATTTTAGTCGTATAAATCCTCTCGAGGGGTCGAAAAAAAATCAGCGGTTCCTTAAATTGCGACGAGCTATGCGAACATAAATGTAGGGAACGGCTGATTTTTTTTCGCGATTTCAGGTTTGTTTACATAGTGAAAGTTGTTCATAATGATGAGTACAATGACCCCTTAAGAGGATTTAAACGACTAATATTTTTATGAACCGAGAACAAACTTTCAACCTAGTCAAATTAAGCAAAGTCCAACTGAAATTTCGAAGCATTTATAATAGAAGGCTCAACTGAAATTACATTCATAAGCCATAAACGCAACTCGGTAAAGTGTATAAATGTGTTTACGTCAGCACACTCAACGGGTGACAAATGATTTATAGAAAATTGGACGCAGCAATACTCGCAGATACTCGTGATAGACATGTAATACATAGCTATATTACCTATCTATAGGCATGAAGAGTTCTTTGGAACTTAACCTTCGTACATTTACATAATTTTTGGGTTTGGTAATACTGAAGACGATCCCTCAAGCGGTTCTAATCGTCTAGTGTGACAAAATGTTTGTCTCTTGCTGATGAGGCATTACATAATGGAATAGATTACCTACTTCAGTAAGAAAATAAGGGACATTAAATATATCTACTTAATTAATTGTTTTTGAAAATATAGCAATATAATTGATGTAAGTAGTGCACAATGTTTAAGGATTCAAGGCACATGTCACAGATTCGAATTAAAGTACATTCGCGAGACTACAAACGAAGTTTTGATAGGCTTACCAACTCTTTGCTTTTACACTTTATAATTTACACAGTGCAGATAAAGTTCAAGTTGAATTGACTTCAGGCCAACAATGTGGCTTGACCTTAACACTTCATATGGAAATGCGTCATGTATGTGTAAATCATCAAGATTTTGACAAATATTTGTGTCTCATACATCCGACATCACTTCATCAACCGCAACCAAATAAGTTATATAATTAAACCATCAAACACCATGAGCACAGCAGGAAATTGCGCCATTCAGATTATCATGCAAAAACTCCTGAATGGTTTAATAAAGCTTACCATCTGTTTAAAACTATGGCGGACACAAAAGAAAAATAGACCGCGAAAAAAGGGCGCGCGCTAGCCAAGGAGCAAGAGAAATTCAATAATTTGCATTTTATTTCCCACACACAGCCACGAATTTCGTTCTCGTAACTGTTTCCCACCATTGTGGTTCCCGTATAATTGTACAATGTTAATGATTCCACACGATCTTTACTATCTGTCTCACATCTCTGCTTCACCCCGTAAAACACTGGCCATTATAACTCACTTTTAAACAATGTTCATGTATACGTATGTCTCAATTTTTCACACCTTGTTAGGGCTGCGTTTCGCATGTCTGTAATTACCATATTTCGTCAAGAATAAGACGTCTTCATGTAATATATTGGTGCTAAAAATGAAAGTCTTGCATGCCAGTCTAATAAAGTGAGTAACGCTCCAGTTTTTGAAAGGTATTTATGACGTTTTCACTTGCACTCATGTGACTTAATCACGAAAAGAATACCATAGGAATGCCTTTATTTTTAAGTATAGTTTCTCTGTTCTCAGCTTCTTTGAGGTTGTTATTTATTCATAATATTGTGCCTTCGTAAATCCAAAGGTAAAAGCCTCATGAAGATCCGTAATAAAATCTTACGTACCGCAGAAAGGTCGCTTTATGAATGGAACGGTTACCTGAGGTCATATCCCAGATGATCCTAAAAAGTAAGTACAAAACAAAGTAGAATGTGAATGATTTTATGAACTTCCTTGAAGGTACAAAAGCCATTCGTTCTCTAAACGTTACGCTAGCAGCATTAAATAGAAATGGCTTGTTTGCGGTGTTATGTCTTGATAACTTTGAGGCAAGCAACTTGGAGTTAGAGAGGACTCGAGACAGTATTCAGTCATCATAACTTCTCCCTTGTCGCGTCCTTATGTAAATGGACTCGAGAACTAAGCCTGGAATAGCTTAAGTTTTAAAGACGGCTTGCACTAAGAAAAAACTCACTTGAATAATAGGTAATTCAGTGAAGAAAATAGTTAACACAAATTTAATCAGATGAATACATTTTTAATAAGCAGATCCATTCGTGAATAGAACGACAATCGTAATTAAAAACCTGATACTACTATGACAAAGATAAAAATAAAAGAATAGGATTCGCAATCATTGACAATAACAATCTTTCACGATACAAAAAGAAAGAAGCAATAAAGCATTATTTCACAATGAACAACCCAACGCATTCCCAGAGAATGCATTCCGATAAAACAATTCGCTCTCATTGATACAGAAACTGAATTATTCAATTACTTTCACATTATCTCTCGGTAATTATTCATTTGTATCTTTATGCGGCTATTTTGGATCATAAGTGGAGTGATAACCATGGTTGGAGTACCAATCGGAGGAACATTAACCGAACAGGAAGAGAGGGTCCGTTTAATGTTCGATATTAAACGCCTCTGCTTTGATATGAGTGGCTAACGTCTTCATCTTGATAAGGAGTTTGGTTGTTTGGCTCAATGAGGTCTTGGTTCTTTTGTAGTTTCTTTGATTGATATTGGTATATGATATCTTACTTCTCTGATAATAACTTTTTATTTGAGCATAGTTCCCAATTGCTAAAACAGATAATGGCATTTCGTTTCTTTTATCCTTTCTTTGTACAGAACAAAGATTTTGATTGGGATTGAGCAAAGAAAATATGCCTTAGTCAATTTAATTAGTTCTGAAGAGTCAACTGCGCATTTAATGTCCAGGAAACTTCCCAAACATAAATTTCTATTTTTATCAACTGGAAATCCCGAAAATGGCCAGGAACAGGACCATAAAATTTCATGCAAATTTTATCTGAAGGAAACAATCTAATTTCAGCAACTGCTGTTGCTTTCCACATTACGCTTTATGAAGCAAGCTATGCAAAAAGGATTTCACATTAACCACGGTAGATGGAACTCAAAGGTTCTGTAAGGAGACCGTTGAACAGGAAACCGGCCCAAGGTCAGGGCAACTTTCTCTGTGTGCGTTTTATTTACTTCGTATATTTACTAAACATATCGAAATATTTATCTGCCTGAGAGAAATTGTAAAAGGTATGCCATATGTTATTTTCCCACATTATGAATACGTATCGTGAGATTGTTGTTAAGACATCTACGTCTGTGGGCTTGAGATATGTATCTGTTTAATATTTTCCATCTATTAAATGTTCATCTTTATTTTCTTTTCAAGATATGTCTTTGTTGGCTTGGTGCTTAGTTTCATTATGTTTATTGTCTTTGTAAAAATTATTGCTTTTGATTAATGCAAAAATGCACGAAAACAATAATGTATGTATAATTTCATAGCTACCACTTTGAAAGCATATTGCGAATGTTGCCAGCTTGTTACTTCCCATCTTCACTACACCATTATCTTTTACTTCAGCAAAAAGGCAAGCAACAAGTACTGATTAACATTTCTTCTATGTTTCCTCAAGGAAATACGCCATATAGGGAAAATGCAATAAAACAGGTCATTATCTCGTAAGGAAACTAGGACGGTAGACCACATTATTTTCATACCCACCCAACTTATATGCCTCGCATCGTATGGTCAAGTGCTTAGGCATTTTATTAGCAGTTTCAGTGGTTTTGGTGGCACTGGTTCGCCTTTACGACTGTGACGTCATCGAATGAATGCTACTTTGGCCGCATGCCAACTGATAGCCACTCGACCCGGCTTACCCCGATGCTTAATGCTCGGGTAATGACCCACCGTTTCCAGCAGGTTTCCAGAAGTTTCCTCGAGTACTCATAAGTACTTATGTAGTTTGTAAGTAGGTTACGTTAAAAGGGTTATAACTTGGACGAGTCATTAGATGATGCGATAAAGTCGTTACTCTTACGAGTTAGCTCACTTGAAATGCGATCGTTGAGTCTGGGTTTGACGACCATTCATGTTGAAATTAGCTTGGTAATGGCTTCCTATATTCTATTTTTTCTCAGCACCATTATGAAGAAAACGTTTATCTTTCTTATATTTTTTAAACGATGTAATTAGTGCAAAGCGGTTCATTAAATCATGAAGATAAATCTTGGTAATACTTCAAAAGTATCAGCGGGCCGCACATAGAACCTTGCGTCAAAAAGTTTCAAACAAACGGCAGAGTGACAGTTGGAAAGCTGCTTCCCTTTTCAATCAAGTTAGAATTCGTTTTGTTAGCTAAAGGTAATTAGTCTTACAACAATGAAGGTTAGTCGCAGCCGTGATAAGAGGGTTGTCAGCCTTCATAAATATTAATGGGGCCCACTTGTCTTTGTCTTGTATTAAAATTAATGTGTTCAATTGCTCGTAGCATAACTCGCTCACTGAGACCCCTTTCGCGATGAAATTATAAATTTCTCGGTGACCGAAAAAAAAGGCTCGTCATGCTCTTTTGTTTTCATTCCCTTGCATTTTTATGTAAATTGTTTAGAGACAGAAAAGAAATATAGAAACAAGAATATATACAGGACGTCCCACGTATATGCCACATGGAGGGAAAGTACCTTGAATATTGTAGACGGATCATTTTACTGAAAGAAGACATTATTTGAATTTAAAAAACAATTTAAACTGCATTCATAGATATTTAAATAATTACATGGTTGAACCGGGAATCGAACACCTTCCATGAGAAAAAAAAAAAATCCTGTAGCTTTATCATACCGATCGAAAGGCTTCATCATAAGGATTATTTTTTGCTCAATAACATAGTGACACAAATAAAAGGAAGACCATGAATTTTAACATTTTTAATACAAAATTAATCAATTTATCAAATGCTCATAATGAGTCCCTTCCTGTTGAATACAAAGTCGCACTCTTTTGATTATTTGATTTGTTGCATACAACCAGGTACCTACTAATTACGTATCTCTTTATCATTTTATCATGCACTTAAATTATAAAAGGGAAATGATGCGTACTTCTCAAGCGGGTACATTTATTAGTAATAGGTACTTATGATAATGTCAGTTGTATGTCCTTACGGCAACGTCAGCTTTTCATTTTTCTGAACAAAATTTCACATTAAATGTTAAAATTCATGGTCTTCCTTTTATTTGTGACACTATATTATTTAGCAAAAAATAATCCTTATGATGAAGCCTTTCGATCGGTATGATAAAGCTACAAGGTGATTATTTTTCTCATGTAACGGGTTCGATTCCCGGTTCAACCATGTAATTATTTACATATCTATGAATGCAGTTTAAATTGTTTTTTAAATTCAAATAATGTCTTCTTTCAGTAAAATGTTCCATCTACAATATTCAAGGTACTTTCCCTCCATGTGGCATATCCGTGGGACGCCCTGTATATTCACCTGTCATCAGTCTATATGATTCTACGTTCTGGAACAAAACTGACCATTATGAATATAAATCTTATTCAAATGAATGATGCAAAAGAAGATGCAATTATTATTAGTAATGGAAGCGCTTTGTTCAGAATATTCAAATAACAAAAATTACTGTCTCAGTCATGCTGAAAATAATAGTTCATAATTAATCTGAATGAAATAGATTTGTATGAAAAACATTATATATCATCATTAAATATATTAACTTCGCTGTTCACGCTTGAAATACAGCAGTGAATAAAACGAGTGTTCAAATTTTACAAATTAACGCCATTTTGCATTTAGTGCGGAGTGCACTCACGAGTAGACATTGGCCGCAAAATTCGGATTTACATTTTTGTCACAAACAATAGATAGTTACTAGAATTATGTATATTTTACACATGTCATGTATATTTAGAGAGAGATAATTTTGTTGTAATATTCGTTAGAGAGATAGCAATATGGATGTAAATACTATTGAAAAAGAAAAGTAGTAACTAAGAACTAGGCAAAGATGATAAATACTGTAAAATAAAAGTAGAGACATTTGAAACAGTACAACAAAAACTATTTGACAATTTTTATAGTAAGCATGAAAGTCGGTAATGTAACTCCTAGACCGCCTTGAAAAAACCAGTGGCGCCACAAAAACTAGGCTTCAGCTTCATTCATTCAGTTTTTGTTGGTGAAGCAACGGCTGCTTGTAATCGTTGAGTAATTACAGCAATATTGATCGTGTCTCTATTCTATTGCTAGAATTAAAACGGTACTTAGGTAGTTATTATTTGCCCTTTGGTTTCTTATGTATTTTTAATAGTGTTTTAATTTGAATAGTCTATTTATGTAAATGTTGGCGTTTTTATATGGTTTGCTCAAGCTTACATATGACTGTAAACCTTATATTATCCTGATATCTATAACTAGACACTAGACCTACGAGTTGCTTACTCGTTTGTCTAGTGATCGCAAGCGCTACTGCTGAGCACGAGGTCCTGGGTTCGATTCCCGGGTCGGGCAGAGTGTTATTGGGTGTTTCCATCTGAAATTTCTCAATAGCAACCCGGAGTCTGGATTTGTGCCCAGTTGATGGATGGCAATAGGTTCGCCCCTATTACATGGGACTTAAACATAGCTGGCGAAATGTGGATGTACTATTGGTGCACCTCTGCCTAACTCTTTGCGGAATACAGACATGTTATGTTATGTGTTGTAAGCAAAATCATTCGTACTTTATAGCCTAAGCAAAGTTAATATGATGTGAATTTTATACTATCTAGGATGCGTCATAACTTTCAATTAATGAAAGTGCTGACTCAGCGTCATAACTGTCAGCTAAACAATACATTTTGAAAACCACTGATCAATGACCATAAAAAATACTTGCTGCTACTTTCAATATATATTTTACTACTGCAGCCTCTTGAACCACAGCGCCTAATAAAAACTTATTTACTCCATTAGTACTCATAAAATTTTATATGTTTTTAAGTAAAACTGAGGCGTGCTTAATGTGTCATCAAGCGGTTGTTTACGGCGTTTCAACGAGACACCGCAATTACGAACATCCTGGGGGAGGCAAGTTCCTGAAACTTTAGCAGTACCTACTGCAAGATATGCTGGCTAAGCACCTATAAAAATGCCGAGTGGTACACCAAATTTGACGGTGTAGTTGTTAACGATTGTTTACGTAGAACTCAGTTTAAGTGTTCTTAGTAAAACATGCTTGGTAATTAGTGTGTTTGGAACATCAATAGGGATTCTCTAATTTGGAAGTCTTACTAGTTAAATGAGACTCATCTGCAGACAATTTAAACTATCTGGGCGTTTTAAAACAGTCATCTTCTTAAATTCAGTTCGTTCGTTCTTCATAGTCCTCAGTAAGGAGAGTTTTAAATTACACTATCTGGGTTTTAAACGACGGGAATCTTTGTTCTGGGCTGAAAGCTTTAAAACTTGTAGTAGTTTGAATTTTGAAGATGCATTTTGTACGTAATGCATAACATTTTATATTACTCTCTTGATTTTCTACAGGCAGTTGAGATAGTGAGCGATCTTCTACTAAGTTGCTGTTTGATAGTGTTTGAAGTTCCATGGTCCATGTGTGTGTTATTGCCATTTATAAGTCACGTTTATAAGAAGAGATTTATTACTTGTCGCAGAAAGGAGAAATAAGAAAGAAAACAATTCAACTCAATACAAGTCACAATAAGTCTTGGGTGGCAAAGCAAACAAAGCTTGAAAACCGTTTTCCGTATAGCGGAAATAGATGTTAAACTACATTTTCAAGAAACATATCAAGTACATAAAAATCATCGCTTCCGTGTACATTTAGACGAGTACCTACTTCAGCTTCCTCCCAAGAAATTACACATCCGTTCATCAAATGAGATCCACTGAACAATCACACTGGCGTGACATTTCACACGTTGCAGTCGCATTCAGTGACTCAGTCGTTAGTAAGTGTGTCTGGGCATTATTTGGGCAACATTTATTGACGTTAACGCATATCGTATCCGGCAGGGTCCCAGTGACGTATCACATTACTTCTGAATAAACAAAGGGGACAATTAGGGTTTCGAACTTCATGAAGGAAGTGGGACGTTGATTAAGGTTGAATATTAGTGGATGAACGTTGGTTGCATTCAGCCGGCCGCGTTTATGATTGTTATTTGAATAACGACTGGGGTGACGTCAGACATGATCTGTCTGGGCTCTGAGTTATGTGGTGTAGCATGTGCAGAGAAAAGTTTCGACAGGATTAAATATTTTTGAAAAATTGTGTTTTTCTAATGGCGTTGTTTTGGGAAAATCCAAAATAGAGGAAAGTATTAAAAATTGTATTGGAACCGATTTGGCTTAAACTAACAAATGTATCAAAATGCACTCAAAGTATTTGCGAAATACATATCCCACAAATCTCGCATATGGTAAATGGATAAAAGAGTTTGCTATCCGATTTTAATTGAAAATTCGCATCATGTTTTTTTTACCAATTTTGGGACCGAGTAACGAATTTATGATTAAAGCGAAACGAATTTTCGCGAATTCATTCAATATTGAATCAGTTTATTAAATCAGAATCGAAATGATAAAAGTAACTATTTGACGATTCTAACGAAGTGTCCTAAGCTGACAGTGACGAAAATCAAGCAGATTTATTTTTGTGAAAATTGTATTATCTACTTCCCTGAGGCTAATTTTCGTTTCGCTTCTTCGTATTTTTAGGAATTTCGTGGACATAATTACAGCAACTTGGTGAGTTTGCTAATGAAAAGTTTCCTTGTTCAATTAATTTTTTAAATTATATAAACACAGTTACGGGCTAATGTTTCTTCTCCCAGTCATTCTGAGTTCATCCCAGCTTATAAATTAACGTAGACAGTTCTGCTAATTGGTACAATTACGAATGTGACACGGCCGCATTCCGTGGTTTACCATTGTTATCTAAACGACGCCATTTTAAACTGCAAGCCCGATCGTCACTTGTTATGTAGAGCATAAATCATTTGAATTCGTCTTTTGTTTTTACTTTTTAATTGTTCTGTACCAAAAACGAGGTGTTTAACCCTAGCGGATCGGTGTTGCGAACGTTAAAAATTACCACTAATTTGTAACAACAATAGATTGAATCACCAGAGTTGCCATTTAAATGTTAATTTTCCGTTATACATAGTTTAATTTAAATGAGTAAGAAGCAGTGAATTAACTTCATCTTAGTCATGCGTTAATATATTAATTGAATTTATTAGTTTTATTATTCATACAATACTTTAACATTATGCAATATTAATGTGCTATTAAAATCTATGCTACATTAAACTTATTAGCATAAAGTTAGCGAGTTATTGAATGTTGTAAGAAGGGTTAACGATGTCCGCTTGCCAACTGCCTCCTTCCGAAAATTTCGAGCAGCTTGCTTGCAATTATTGAAGCACGTAGTAGTGGGCTTCGTTTTCTACAGGAGGAAATAATGCCGAAACGTGTTCTCGGAATTCCCAAAAAAAAGTCCCGAAATGGTGTTATTAAACATTCTTTACTTGAAAAAGCTTTTAAATTGCCCGTTATTTTATAAAATACTAGCTGCTTCGCCTGCCCATGGACACTGATTCTTTTTCTAAAATAAAGGTAGCCTAAGTTACTCCTTATAACGTCAGTTGGCAGACGCTAGTGAAGGTCCCGTCAAAATCCGTCCCGGCCGGACGGATTTTGACGGGACCTTCACGACACTTTTGGATAGCCGGAAAAAAAACATAGTTTTTTTTTGTTGTACCTACCTCATATATGGTTGCTGTTTCCTAGTACATGTCATGGGTTTGATTTCAGAGTTAGGTAATGCGTTAAAGTTTTCTGAAGAATAATGATGATGTGAGAAGAACTGCGCCGTAGCGTAGGTAGGAATTAACCTGTGCCATATTTCTTCTCATAAAACTCTAGATTAGTATAAGTACATTATTCTGAAGTTATAAGACTACCTTGACAACAGTCCAAACAGATGCAGAACACTAACTTGTAAAAGCCTGTTTGGAGAAGTGTTACTAAGTACTACTGTGCCTTTTTGGAACTAAACTATGAGTTCCTATAAAATATATTGAAAGCTGAAGTAACCGCATAAACACTAAAAAGGCCCCCACAGACAAGCGTGACTCTAGTAAAACAATTTCTATAAAAACTTCATGGAAATTGTTCTACCAGAATCGCGTTGCACGGTCGCTTCGCGCCTGTCTGCGCCTAAATAAAGTCATCTGTCAATATCGCCACTTACCAACTGGTACAAAGAAAATAAGTATAAATTCTTCTCCAGTAGTTTTACCTTGTTTTTCTAAAATAATTTGCTTTTAGCGTCGTGTGAGTTAGACAGCGGTAATTGTGTTACCACGATGCTCCATACCATTAACTCTATCACACCTGCTGTCGAGAAAAAAAAAACGTATTCGTAACATTTGCAAGCGGAAATTGCATCAGGTGTTGGGAAAGTGCCTGTGATTTTACATAGAAGGCTTGTGTAGAGACCTAAAATAGGGATAAAATATCTGGTCTACTGGTCGCAAATGCTACTGCTGAGCATGAGGTCGTGGGTTGAATTCCCAGGTCGGGTAAAGTGATATTGGGTTTTTCTATCTGGAATTTCTCAGTATTAGCCCGGAGTCTGGATTTGTGGTCGGTTGATGGCAATAGGCTTGCCCCCTGTTACATGGGACTTAAACGGGACTGGCGAAATGTAGGTGAAGGTACTATAGGTATACTTCTGCCCAGTCCTTCGGGAAAACACGGCGTGAGGTTATGTTATGTAGTAAATTAATTTGGGCATATTTCTGTTGTAGGTTTTTCTTTTATGCGTCATGTTAGGTGCGAATAAACGTATTTTCCATCTTCTTTCTTGGCTTTAGCCATCTTTTGTAAATCTTTGTAAACCCTGTTTTTTTTTTATTTTTTTTTAGATTTGTTTATTTTTATTCGGAATTGTATATATATTTAGAATGTAACAACAAAAACATACTATAGACCAAGCGTACATTTCTCCAACATGTAGTAACGACTTGTATACTTTAACGCTAGGTACTTAAAGTTAAATGTACATTTAACTTAACGTGTTTCTGTACGGCGCGGCGTTCCTGCTTCGATATTAATGGTGAAACCCAATTTATCCCAGCAAAAAGCGTCAGTAATAAATAACTCGGCATACCAAAGAAAATTCAGTCCTCTAAATAACCAACTCCATTGGACTAAAACTTAAACTACGAACGCGAAGCAATTTACCAAGTTAGCTTACTTTCTTACTTCAATGAAAGAGCTCGCGAAAATATTTGAAAACATAATTTTACTCGTCGCAGTTCGGGAAGGAAGTAAGCGACATTTGTGTTTCTATAGAGCTATTGTGTTGTGTAATATACCTGCGCGAAGTTCGGGGTTGGTCGCGTGTTCGAGTTTTTATAAAGTTGAGTATTCGTTCCGACTTATTTAACCTTTTGTGTGAGGTGACGCAGGCTAAGCGCCAGGGGAGGAGCTCCCATGTTGATTGAAGATACGCCATACAATTGTAGCGTAATAGTTTCCCTTTGTCGTGCTCTTGTTGTGACATATTTAGTCAAGTTCTTTAAGTTGTTGTGATTTTGTAACCTGCCATTACATGGATTATGCATTTAAAGTTGTCAGGAAATGAACGTCACTTCGTTGTCGAATTATATTTAGATTTGTGTATACTTTGGCTTGAGATTTACTAAACTGTGTCTTTAATTTCGACATGGGAGAAGAGCGCACAGCTGTAGAGTATTAATTGAGCTGTTAAAACATCTACAATTTATAGTGGGTAGTGCTCATTTTTTGTGCGCTCACAGACATATATTTACCGGTAAGTCAATTAATAACTTGAATAGAGTAATTTACTGTCCCTAAAATATGCACCAGCTTCACGCCTATTTTCATATTTTGCTCTTAGCTACCCTACCGACCGCCAAATTGCATAACAAAGAAAAAAAAAACAAAAGACGGCTCGAACAATGGCGTGCGTGACGTATAGCAAGTCTCAGGAGCGATCGTCATTGTTCCTACTGTATGGAGGGACTCTGCACGATGCAGGGAAGTCGAATTTCGGAGACGTCGCCCTCTGAAGCTAAGCTTTTTTCTCTCCACGAGACCGTCGCACATTGCGGTAGTGCGAGGTTCATCGTAACAATTACGCTGCATCTCTAATAAGTGTGGGCGATGCACCGTCGTGCGGTCACCAACCCCTCGCAGCACGCTGAGCATTGACTTCGCTATTATAATGCCTCGTATGTCGTCATAATAAATACCATCACTAAATACCTTGTTGCGTCACCGCTGTGCCCGACCAATTTACACCATGAATTATGTGCATCTATGCCTAGGGGCCCTTTGTTTTGTTTCCTCGTATTCAATCCTCATTAATCCATATTCAATCATACGCGCACGGATAAGGATTGAAATTCATTATTCTACATTCTACACCCTACTCCGAATGAAACAAGTACTGTCTGAGAATATCACGGTGGTGGAACTGATCGTATTTCAAGTGCATCTTGAGATGTGGATCATTTTGTAATCGGAGATAGCATTGAGTTGCATCGGCTCACTGCAAATCGTTAAAGAAAGGCTTGATTGTGTCTTTTCTTGCGTACGAGTACTTAATTGCTTAATTAATTCTAACACGGTTACTCATGATTTATTTCCACTTTTGTGTAACAAGAATTTTATGTGAGAGAAAATTGTTTTAATTTTATATACAAAGGCTACAATTGAACAAGTCAAGGTGGACTATAAATGTACTAACAGCTTTTTATCCCTGCGGGCGTATTTCTATTTTAAGCACAGGTATCTGGTAGAACCAGGCAGTCTCAGCCACCTCCACTATGCTCGGCTTCAAATAAAATTAAAACCTCTATGAAATTCCTCGCAACTTGCAACCTTTTTAAATAAATCTTTTTGTAGGAACGAGTGACGGAATGTAGAAAGTTTGTGGCGAATTATTTTGAAGATGGAACGTGAATTGCATCTGTGCGCTGCCATTATTATTTCGACACCGAAGCTAAAAGCACAAAAAAGGAATGCCACTTGACCGGGATCCTTCCCGTATCGGTGGTCCATAATCGTGCTATTTTTAGATATAAGAATGTGGAAAGATTTGTCGCATGTGAAGGAATCCATGGTCGTGGGGATCTATCAACGACCGTGCCGACCTAAAAACTACCCGACAATGTGGTCGCGATGCGGAACCACACCGATGAAGGATACGGGAGATTGTTTATTGCTTATGAACGTCCCGCCCGGGTGGCTCGAGACGTCACAGATTTGGAGACCCCTTTTTTGAACTGTGCGAAATTTTATTTATCGATTCCATTCCCCTTTTGTATTTCTTTTGAGGGAAGCGCTTGAGTTGCATTTATAAATTTTTCATCACTGTTATCGTGAAAAATTTACGTTTCTTGTTCCTCCTTCAAAAGATCTTCGCCTACGAGTTGAAAGTTCGAAACGCAAAAAAGTCCAAAACAAATTACAGTAGGTACAGCAATTTCGAATATTAACGAACTCCCTAATTTTTACGCGCATTATTAATTAAATTCTATAAAAAACTTTTATTTTAAAACTCATCCGAACCTTAATATTTCACAAAGGAGGAGATTTTAACATTTTCACGAAATGAATTCAAGTGCTCTTACTTTAGCTTTAAACGCTTCTTTTCAATGAGGTTGATTCCGAAGCGGGAGATAGCTGGCTGCGGTCCAAAGTGCTTTGTTTTTTATGGCCTTAGGACGCCCCTAACAACAGTGGAGATGAGCGATCCGGTCAAGTGGTCCCGACTTTTTGTTTGTCTGCGCTAAGATTTCTTTAAAACATGAAATCTCATAAATTTTAAGGAACATTTCTCTCAAGACCGTGCAGAGCAACGTGTGCATTGCTTTCGAAACCGATCGCTTGGTTTCTATTTTCTAAGGTTTCGTAAAACTGTGACCTGAAAATTAAACTGAAACTATACAGTACGCTTGCATCTGAATACTTTAGATCCATGATAAATAAATACTATTGAATTATACATTTCATACCTTGACGCGATGAAATATGTAAATAAACGAAATTCTAAATAAATATTTTACTACAAACGAACACTGGACGCCACAGATTGCCTTCATATAACTTTTGATTTTAGCATATATGAAACCGAACATCCAACAGCTAAAGCAGCTGTGGCTACATACAGTTTATTCCTTATTGTAGTTTGCATTGTAACTTTGTCAAAAATTCACTTGTTTTACCCTAACACGACAAATTAATTAAAATAAACACCCTTCTTTATCCTTTTTAAATCACTTTAACTTTACGTTGCTACACTCGTTTAAAGACAAAATCTACAGTTCTACTTTAATATTATAAAGAGAAAAGATTTGTGTTTTTTTTTTGTAATTAATAACCTAAAAAAATAATGGACTTTATGAATTCTAATATACCTTATAACTAGTACAAGTATATAATATAACTTATAACTAATATTATATTATAAATGCGAAAATGAGTGTTTGTTCATGATGCTTTCAAGCTAAAACGGCTTAACGGATTTGGATGAAATTTGGCACATGGGTAGACCAGGACAAGGACATAGGAATGTTGTCCCGATATTCCCACGGGATTGAGACTCAAGCGGGTTAAACCGCGGCACGCAGCTATTAATTTATTTATAACTAGCTGATGCCCGCGACTTCGCCCGCGTGGATGTCGATTATTATATACTAAAACCTTACTCAAGAACCTCTATCCATTGATGAAAACAGCATGAAAATCGGTACAGTAGTTTTTGGGTTTATCGCGTACAGGACGACAGACTTTTAGACGACAGTATTTTACTTTCACATACATGTGCTGTATTACTTATGAAGTAAAACATTTATCATAGTGTAAAGCTTTTCAGCATAAATCATAAGTTTGTAAATTACAACCCCTTATGCTTAAACACAAGCAATTTTATGGTTGTTTCAGTATAGTTACATCTTTCCTATGTTCTGCGTAGTTTTAAAGGTCTTCTACAGACATGCTGATTTTAATTTATTGTGAGACGCGAGAGAAGATGATGGAGCATTAATATGTAGTATTATTATAGCGCTTCACCCGCGTCTTCCTCCGCGTGGATTTCGTATATTCCCTGGTTATTTTTTAAAAACCCCCTCCAAAATAACCCCCTTTAAACCCCAAAATAACCCCTTTTTACCCCCTTTAAAATATAGTTAAGTATTGAAAATTAATAATAAGGATCTTATCATTTACTCAGATGAGCATTCGGGCCAAACATATAAATAAAACGAATAAGATATTTATTATGTTAGGCTCAAAAAATCAAAACGCTCACTTACGACCAGTAGAAACTATGGGAGACCAGCAGGCCAATGCCCGTAGTTAAAAACGTTCGAAACCTAGTCGCAATCTCGAGGTATTCCACTCTTAGCAGTGATGTCAACAGCACTTGTCCGAACCGCACCTGAGCACTTCCACTAACAGCACTGAAACAATCGGCAACGATCAAAGTCAAAAACTTGTCAAAAATTATAGGTATTTTTGACAGATTGAAACTGAGATTGGGAGAATGCGAACGTTCTTAAAACATGGAAATTGTTGAATCTGCTCTAAAATAGCCATAACATCATCCTTGAAAGATAATTAGAAGTCAGCTTGTACGCCTTTGTGACGTCTCTAGGCGTTTTCTCTTAAACATCCTTACTGTGTGACGATGAGGACTACTGTCCTCGTCAAGAAAAAATAACGCTGGCCGTTTACCTGCCCAATGACCGATTTATCGATTCCAGCCTTTCCCACAGTACTTAGTAGCTAGTAAAGTACCTATTATGATTCTACAATAAAACAATAGCCTAGTACTTTTGGACGCGATTATACCCGTGCGCATACACATCCCCTGCACTGTCGCTCAGCGTTCTTTTTACCTGACGACAATACCCACAATAGTATAAGATTATTTTTTCATATTTCTTGTTCCTTTTTTGTTTCAAAAATATGTTTCCATTTCAATATTATACCTTGCATTATAGCATTTATAGCTGTGTTAACGGAACCGCAAATGTTTTATGTCGTAAAATTGACACGATAAGGGTAGGTTTTACACCTACCCTTATCGTGTCAATTTTACGACATACAGTACGACGACGACTTTGAGTATTTACGATGTCATTTTATTTCAATAACCTTGGAGTAAAGCTATCAAATATTGAAGGCTGAAACTTTATGTTTTATCAGAATACATAAATATGACAAAACGCCTGAAAGCGAACTTCTTCAAGGACGATCCGAAAATTACGGGTCTCCCTTGTTTTACCGAAAAGAAATTGCCAAATTATCACTTCCCAAACAAATTTTCGCATAATTTCATTTGCCAAATTATTACTTACCAAAAAATCTCTTTACAAATAATTGTTACGAAAACCTATGTTTGGCAAGTGAACGTTTGAACAATAACTTGTTCACCAACTAGTACTTTTACCATTTTTTATCTAGTCAAATATTTCAGTTGGTATAACATATTTTACGCAAAATTATCTCTTTTTTCCATATTTTTTTCTATATAATCTAGTCGTTTCTGGCACTCGCCGGCCGCTGCCGCGGCACCGCTCGCTTCGCTCGCTCGGCTCATGCGTAGGTGGTCACAGTTTTAACCTAACCTAACCTAACCATTTTTTTTAAATTAATAACCTAATATTTTATATACATAAATATTTTATATATATTTATAATATATAAATATTTTATACTAGCTTTTGCTATTTTGTACTCGAGTTAATAAATGATTACCTATATTAAAATAAAATTGCATTTTTGATTATACAATTCCCAAAAAAATCTTATTTTTGCCTTTATATTTTTTGTCATAACAAATCATTTGACTAAACGTTTGTTGTCTAAATATTGTTTGCTGTAATAAATCATTTGATTAAAGACCAAAAGCCTTAATGACATTGTCCTTGGTAACAATCTGCCAAGTAAACATTTGACCAAATGAAAATGTGCGTACTAAAATTATTCCAAATATTACATTGGTATAAAAAAAGGTTGCTAAAATTTGTTTGGGTAATGAAAATTTGGCAAAATCTTTTCGGCAAAACGGCAGGATCCCGAAAATTACTGAACCAGATAAGTAAACTGAATTTTATATTATACATAACTTTAGAAAGCAGGACTAATATTATGTGATTCATTCGTTCATTTTAACCTAAGATTTTAGCCTTAATCTGGATAGGAAACGATTAAATTAATGTAAGTATCTACTACCCACTTTTAAAATAAATCCTTTGTTTCTTGGCACACAATAAGCGAAAAAAAAATTGAGATAATTGTGGAGTGTGGGTAGGCTTCTGTTTATATTAGTTTACTCTTCCATGCATAAGGTGTAGTAACACGTATATACATAAATATATATCTTCACGTTTGTGTTATGCTCAGGCATAGGCAGGCACACCAGTTAGGTATACCTTTTTTACTTCCTGGTACCTGAGGTAAGCCTGTTGCCATTAATTGTAAACAAATCTAGATTCGATAGTTCGAAGAAACTGAACGCGATCAAAGGCCTAGATAAGTGACAACCGCTTCGAAAGCGTTTCGTATTTCTACAACGACTTTGACATAAGGTTTTCGATAGCTTATGTCAGTCCTATACATGTTTTCCTTTTCTATCGTTATCGCTGACAGAATGTCACTTTGTCTAGGGCCTCAGGACATCTAGCGTTCAAGAGCCAGTGTCAATATTCCGCAACAATGATGACACTGACAGCTTTTTAACGCGGTTTAGATGTGCTGATCGCGTTCAATTTCATAGGTGAAATCCGTCCATAGCATTCCCTACGATTAGATCTACGAAACAGTAACAGGAATACAATATAGGTACCTGTACTAAAACAGAAAATACATGTGGATAATAGCGGTTTACAGACGAACACAGGTACATTACCTGTCATGTTATGTTACAAATCAATTACCAACTGAGTGGCGTTCCAAGATACGTTTGACATTCAGCCTTCACCACAAGGATTAGTAGACAGTGATATACGTCAACACACATTATTGTGTTGTAAACAAGGAATCCAAATTCCGTAACCTGTCTGTATTTTGATCAGGAGAGCAATTTTTTAAGTTTTAACCTGGGATTTAAGAAATATCTACTTTGCCTTTGCAAATTTTTATCTAATCTTTAATGGTATCACCAGCTTGGTGGCTCGGCATGGTATGGCTGATGGGGCCGAAAGGTTCTGAAGTGGCGACCGCGTACCGGAAGACGTAGCATTGGAAGGCCCCCCACAAGGTGGACCAATGACCTGGTGAAGGTCACAGGAATCCGCTGGAAGCGAGAAGCATAAAACCGGTCGGTGGCGGTGCTTGAGGGAGGCCTATGTCCAGCAGTGGACTTCATTCGGCTGAAATGATGATGATGATCACCAGCTACACAAAATTAACAGCTCACACCATACTAAAAACTAAAGCCTTTCAGCAAGGTTGGTAGCAGGCCAGCACGCGTAGCATGACAACCATAGAAACGGGTTTTTGAAAGACAAAATGACAGATGAACAGTCACTATCTGTCATTTCATCTATTCTTCCGTCGATAATACCCGTTTCTATTATGGTCATGCTAAGCGTGCTGGTAAAGTATAATACCAGGTAGAATCAATGTACTCCTTTGAATATGTCAAAAACTGGAGCAGTTTATGACTTAGGTTCATAACCCTGTAGATAAAGTTATTGAAAATAACTGCATTGCTATTCTCTAACATCTCACCGTTAAAAATCAAGTGAACTGTCACTGCCTTAGCATCAGTAGGAATCGATGACAATGACAGTTCACACCACGCTCACTTCACCGAAGTTTTCACGGTGAGATGGTTACAGAATAGCAATGCTGGTGTTACTAGTGCAAAAAGTAAAACTATATTGAAGTAATTTGTGCTATTTGTAATAAAGACTTTTACAATTCCTGAACGTAGGTACTGAAAATATAGTCTTCCTCATAAAAGTCGCAACTAAGTCACGAGTGCTTTCCAAGTCATTGCTCATACACGTCACATGATATTATGCGATGCATGTCTAAATTTAAATGTTCTATTTTAAGACCCACTTAACAATCAACTGCCACCCAGTGCGGTCATAAATTAATACAATTAACAGCAGGAAAGAAATATAGAGAGAAACAAGCGGCCAAGTGTGCGAGTCCGGGTTCCGTACCACCGTAGAATATTTTCGATTAATTAGATCGAGCAAAAAACACGTTTCTTGTAATTTTTTACTTTATTTTATTTTTATTACTAGCGACCCGCTCCTGTTTCGCACGGTTTTTACGACTTGACAAATCATCGAGATTTCAATACCTTTAATATTAACGTATTATACACATAAACCTTCCGGAATAAATTCTCTAAACGATGGTGAAAACCTCATCAAAATCTGTTGCGTGGTTTAAAAGAACAACGCGGACATACCGACAAACAGGAAAAGCGACTTTAATAAATTGTAATTAGATTTTCTGGTTATAGCGATCTTAGTAGTACCCACTCTGTGAAAATTATGATTGTCTACCTATTACTGTTTAAAACATACACCCTTGTGACAGACGGACGGATGAACGGACAGCAGAGCCTTAGTAATAAGGTCCCGTTTGCACCATTGGGCACGGAACCCTAAAAATGACGTACATAGTATCTTAAAGTGTCATAAACTTCTATTACTCTTGTCATTGTCTCCTTTACAGTATATTTTAAAGCTGCTGGTACAGTAACCGTTGTTTGGTTAGCGCCCAAGTGATCATGATTCAGTTTTATGGTATTAATTAGTTAAACAAAGATGGTGGGAAGGGATACGGGAGTTGATTTAATTGTTGGGAACTTGCTTAGTCATGGCGTGTGGTTGCTAATTACCGGTCGACCAATAATAGGCCTTCGAGTACCGTACTGCTGCGGTAAGAAAAGTAATGGTTTGAAGAAAAGTTGTATAGAGTTATAAACTCAGCTTAATAACCGCGCTTATGTATATTTGAAATGCGATAATGTTGATAGATATGTAGGGAAAAAAGAGGAGCTAGGAGTGAGGAGGGAGGAGCTCGTGGCTAAGTAATAACAGCCGCACGGGTTGACTCATCAGGTTAAGCTACGCTTGCCGGGGTTGGTCCATGGATGGGTGACCATCTTTAGATATCGAGACTCCTCCGTGCCTCGGAAAGCACGTTAAGCCGTTGGTCCCGGCTGTCATTTGTGGATCTTTGACAGTCGTTACGGGTCGTCAGAAGCCCGAAAGTCTGACAACCAGTCTTGCCAAGGGGTATCGTATTACCCAGTTACTGGGTTGTGGAGGTCAGATAGGCAGTCGCTCCATGTAAAATACTGGTATTCAGCTGCATCCGGTTAGACTGGAAGCCGACCCCAACATGGTTGGGAAAAGGCTAGGCTAGGCTATGATGAGGTTCAAGAGGACCGGAGCTATTGGAGGACTTGCGCCTCTCCCACAGACCGCCAATCAAGCGGCTGACTCCCGACCCAGGGAAGGACATGCTGAGGAAATGGAATGCCAGTGATGGCACAATTCCATTTCCTCCAGGCGAATATCAACCACGCTGCCAGAGCTCAGGATCTATTGCTCCAGAGCATGGCGGAGTGGTCGATTAACGTGGCTGTGGTCGCCGAACCGTATTTTGTTCCCCCTAGGGATAACTGGGTGGGAGACTTGGACGGTTTGGTGGCCATAATTGGCGGGGCTCTTGTCAACCCGTCCCGAGGTCACGGCTGGGTAGCCGCCCTCGTGGACGGCATTGGCACGGTTGGGGCGTATTTTTCGCCCAACAAGAGTCTCGCCGACTTCGAGAGGTTCCTTGTCGAGTTGGGTGCCGTCGTGGGCCATCTCCACCCTCGTCCGGTGCTGTTGCTAGGGGATCTCAACGCCAAGTCTGCGGCGTGGGGATCCCCTGTGACCGATGCTAGAGGTGAGGTGTTGGAGGAGTGGGCGGTCACGACGGGCTTGACCGTCCTAAATCGGGGCTCGGTTCACACGTGCGTGCGGCAGCGGGGCGGGTCTATAGTGGACGTCTCGTTCGCTAGCCCTGCTGTCGCGAGCCGTGTCCGCGAATGGCGTGTCGCCGTGGAGGTGGAGACGTTGTCGGATCACCGATACATCCGCTTCGACGTCTCCGCCCAGACCGCCGGCGGCCGTGGTCCACCGGCCCCACGAATGGACGGTCCGCGCTGGGTGCGTAAGCGCATCGACAGGGAGCTTCTCGAGGAGGCCGCTATTGTCCAGGCCTGGAGCCGGGAGTCGGCAACGTTCGGACCCGTCGACGTCGAGCAGGAGGCGCTGTGGTTCCGCGGGGCGATGACGCAAATTTGCGACGCGTCCATGCCCCGGGTCCATGCACAGTCCGCAAGGCGCCAGGTGTACTGGTGGACCGCCGAAATCGCGCAGCTGCGCATCGCGTGCGTGGCGGTTAGACGCCAGTACACCCGTTACCGGAGGAGACGTCTTCGGGTCCCTGACGAAGAGGCCGCGCTGTATGAGGTGTACCGCGCGGCTAAGGAGACTCTGTGGCTGGCCATCGGCGAGTCGAGGACGCGAGCCAGGGAGGAGATGTTGGAGACCCTAGACGGGGATCCGTGGGGGCGCCCTTATCGCGCGGTCCGAGGGAAACTTCGAGCCGCGGCGCCCCCACTTACGGAGAGTCTCCAACCCGAGCTGCTGGAGGAGGTGGTCTCAGCCCTCTTCCCGGCAAGAGCGGAGCATACTCCACCACCGATGGCTTTGCTCACAGCCGCAGAGTCTACAGAGGAGGAGAACGCCATCAGCGTCCCAGAGGTGACACAGGCAGAGATGAGGGCAGCCGTGATGCGGCTCCGGGCCAAGAACGTGGCCCCGGGGCCCGACGGGATCCACGGCTGCGTGTTAGCCCTCGCTCTGAAGGAGCTTGAGCCCCAACTAAGAGGACTCTACACAGCGTGCCTTGAGCGGGGCCAGTTTTCCACTTTGTGGAAATCTGGTCGTCTGGTCCTGCTCAGGAAGACGGGGCGCCCTGCGGACTCGCCGTCCGCGTACCGGCCCATAGTGCTGCTAGACGAGGTGGGCAAGCTATTTGAGCGGATAATTGCAGCCCGCCTCGTCGGCCACTTGTGCAGAGAGGGGCCGGACCTGGATGACAGCCAATTCGGGTTTCGGCACGGGCGCTCCACAATCCACGCTGTGTCGCGGGTAAGAGTCCTGGCGGAGGAAGCGGTGTCCCGGGGCGGGGTGATGTTGGCGGTGTCTTTGGACATTTCCAACGCCTTCAACACCCTGCCCTGGAGTTGCATTCGGGAGGCACTGCGGTACCATGGGGTGCCTCCCTACCTCCGCCACATCGTTGGGGCTTATTTGTCAGAGAGGTGTGTCACCTACATGGGACGTGATGGCGGAAACCAGCGCCGCATGTCGTGCGGTGTTCCGCAGGGCTCGGTTTTAGGCCCACTCCTGTGGAACATCGGGTACGACTGGGTGCTGAGGGGCGAGCTCAGTCCGGGGGTAGACCTGACGTGTTATGCAGATGACACGCTGGTCACTGCCCGGGGGAGCTCGCACAGGGAGGCAGCGTTGCTGGCGACGGCTGCGGTCTCACAGGTGGTGAGCCGCATACGTCGCCTAGGCCTGGAGGTGGCCCTCAGCAAGTCGGAGGCCATGGTGTTTCATGGCCCCCGGCGGGCGCCGCCACCCGGCTCACACATCGTGGTCGGGGGGGCTCGGATCGCTGTCGAGTCTACCATGAAGTACCTAGGATTGGTGCTCGACAGCCGGTGGGACTTCGGGCCCCACTTCCGACGGCTGGCGCCCAAGTTGCTGGGCGCTGCTGGGGCGCTGTCAACGCTGCTTCCCAATCTGGGGGGCCCGAGCGCCGCTTGTAGGCGGCTCTACGTGGGGATCGTGCGATCGATGGCCCTTTACGGGGCCCCGATCTGGGCGGCTGACCTGACGGCCGGTAGTATCGCAGTCCTGCGCAAGCCGCAGAGAGCGATGGCCGTCAGAGTCATCAGGGGGTATCGCACGATCTCCTACGAGGCGGCTTGTGCACTGGCCGGATCCCCGCCGTGGGACCTCGAGGCGAAAGTACTCGCGTCATCGTATCGGTGGCGCGAGGAAGCGAGGGCGCGGGGTGAGCAACCGATGCAGCGACACATAGAGCTGCATCGGTCTCAGCTTCGCGAGGTCCTGGTGGCGGAATGGCGGGAAAGGCTTTCACGCCCTACCGCCGGCCTCGACATCATCGAGGCGGTCCGGCCGGTGCTCGAGCGCTGGCTCGGGAGGAGGCACGGCTCCCTGTCGTTTCGGGTGACGCAGGTGCTCTCGGGGCATGGTTGCTTCGGGAAGTACCTGTGTCGCATTAACAGGGAGCCGGACGCCCGGTGTCACCACTGCGTCGACTGCCGGGAGGACACGGCGCGGCATACGCTGGCAGAGTGTGCCGCTTGGGAGGAGCCACGCCGTGCCCTCATCTCAGAAGTAGGCAGTGACTTGTCGCTGTCGGCTGTGGTGAATGCCATGGTCGGCAGCGGGGAGTCCTGGGACGCGGTGGTTTCCTACTGCGAGACGGTCGTCTCGCAGAAGGAGGCTGCGGAAAGGGAGAGGGAGATCTCGTCCACTCACCCGGCCCGCAGCAGGCGCACCGGGCGTCGGCGGAGGGCGGATCGCCCTCTTCCAGCCCCCCTAAATGGGTCCAGGGGTGACGGACTCGGGGACGTCCGTCGCCCCCCACACATCAGGACCCGAGGTGGCGGCGCGTAGTGTTCCACGCGCGCCCCTCTTAGACGTCACGGGGGGAGTCAAACACCTCACTCCCCCCCCTGACCCGAGGAGGCCCGCAGTGGCGGGCCGGCACCAGTCGGGGGTTGCGGAAGATTCTTACGTTCCCGCGACCCCCGGCGTAGGTGTGAGTCGGAACACCGGGGTGGTTTTTAGTCAGTAAGAGTCTGACAGACCCCTCCGCCCACCCCAGGGCGGAGGACATGCATGAGGATTTTCCACCTCGGAAAAAAAAAAAAAAAAAGGCTATGATGAGGTAGTGAAAAAAACATTACACTCCTTTTTGGGCAGTCGTGTAATAAACAGCCGTAACACGGCGCTGTCTAGTCCTGTACAGTATACACAGCTACACATCAAGCTATACATTACCAGTATAAACTGACCTCGCATTGTACAGAAACCCTACACAATGCGAGATCAGCATAAACTGGAAATGTGTAGCTTGATTTTTAGCCGTGTGTACAACGTTTTTCTTAATGTCCTTCGGCATCCTTCGTGTTTCGTCAGTCGTCGAATTTTTATTAGTTACAATATTTTTGGGGTAAACAGTTCAGATCACACGTCAATATCCCACTGTTCATACGGGTTAATAGGTACTGCATGAAACTGCCATGTGATCCCAAAATTATATAGTAATAATAATATATCGTACTGATTGTATCCGTATGAACGGGGTCTAAGGGAAAATCTTACAACTTAATTTTCCAAGACGGTAAACCAAGAAAATTATACGCGTGTAAAGCCGTGTGCACATTAACTTATTACCATAACTAAAAGGTAACATAATGTGCCAACTTTCACCTTAAACTAACAGTTTGAATGTCAGGACTCAAACATCAAAGAGCTAACGACTAAGACAAACACAATTTAAGTCTCATTACACACAGACGTTGCTCAAACTTACTGAAATATACATTAAAACTTAGATTTAGTACATGTCTATAAATTATTCACTAATTAGACACAAGTTTTGGTCGTCTAGTACACCAATTTCGATGCTCGTTAAGTATAAGGAAGTATTAAAACTAGGTTTATAGTAAAAGTAACGTCGTTCAATTAATCAGTTGATTAAAATCTAATGGATGTTTTACACATTTCGGGTGTGTTAACATTTTGTTAAGATTTAATCTAAAGTTAATGTTGCTATTTAGAAAGTTTATGTTTACTAAAGATTGTCATAGTTCCGGTTGATTAAGAATTGGTATTGCATTAGACTATGCAATAACAAAAAATACTATTAAAATTGAAGGAATTGAGAGTAGGTACCAATTTAATTTGGAATAATCAAACTGGTATTGTGTATTGTGCTTATTGCTCAACCATTCGTATTTTTATCGAAAGTACTTGTGTGTACAGTAGCAATTTTTTTTTTCTTAATTTTGTATCGCGAACGTCAAAATGCGGTTAAATTTAATCCCCCGTTATGTTAATCCAGTCGTATTAAGTACGAGACTACTGTGTTAATAATTATGTATGTTAATCTTGTTGCAGGTACGTGTCCAGGCTATTCGACGGTAAAGTAATTATGAGGAGACCTTTTTTTAATTAATTTATGACATTTTTCTTTTTTCTGCTCTCTTTTGACCTACCAAATGGCATTAATGTAAGCTAAATGTTTGAGAGCTTATACTCGGGGCAAAAGGTTAACAGAGAGCTTACAGCTATGAAGCTGAACATAAACTTGAAGAGGAAAAAGAAAACCCGTTGTTAAAAAAATATTACATGTAGGTATATAAACTAAGATTAGTGTGACCCGCAACGGAATTTTTTTGAACATTGAATTTTAAAAATCGTAAGACCGCTTCTTTAAATAAAAAGCTTTAATTCTGTTTATCCGAAATAAATAAAAAAGTTCGCGATATACTTTCTTTGTTACACGGTAGGCCCGACTTCACAAAGGCGGAACAAAACGAAGTTTTCACAGAGTATTTGATAAGATCCGAAGCCCGACAACAACCTATTCAGAAAGTTTCCCCTTTAGCGGAGCGATCATCAGTATGTTTTCTTATTAAAACTTAAGGCGGAAACAAGTTACCTGTTGTCTTCACTCAAGTTCAGCGTTAAATACTGGGCTAAGGTAAAGGAGTATGTTCTGTTCAAAAAGTATTAAGGCCCTACACTACCTCAAATTGCTTAGCATGATCCTCCGTTATGCCGATATACTGCAGCATTCATTTTGAAATAAATATATATTATGTTAAAGTTGAGGATTGATGCTAGGTCCTATGCCAACGGGCCCAACGGTTCACTGTGCTTTCCGAGGCACGGAGAAGTCTCGATATGTAAAGATGGTCACCCATCCACGGAACAACCCCGGCAAGAATAGCTTAACCTGATGAATCGACCCGTGTGGCTGTTATTACTTAGCCACGAGGTCGTTTCAATACACGCATGCACTTCTTTAAACATAAAAAGCAAACATACCTACAGGTTATCGTATAAATTAAAGGTCAATCGCTTGGTTCTTGTTCTCTTATCTCACGTTAAGCATATAACTGTCAAAACAATGTCGGAATTTGAGTTATGACTGCTACAGATCAAGATAAACATTTGAAATGTCAGAAGACTTTATCTGTGTTTGAACAAAGCTGGCCTTAGCTTGGGATTGATTTTTAGATGTTACACAAGACATAGGTACCATTTTTGTACTATTAAGGCTTTTATATACTAGCGGCTTGAGGCTGATACACGTTGCAAGTAACTTGAGCATGTTAAGGTGCGGGATACATGACATGGCTAAATAAATACACAAGCAGCTCGTAAGAGCCTCGAACATTTGTGCACGGTAGTTTAAACATTGCATATACCCTGCGTAGGCTTCTGAACTTGTGAATGTTACATGCATCATACACAAGCACTGAATGACTGTGCCTGTGCACATGATCAGACCAAGATTATATTTGAAAGTGACTTTGAACCCTGAGCTGATTTCGCCATTTCTTCTCAGGGTTAGTCAGATTGGAAATATCGACTCCATCTAACTTATTTTTATGTTTATATGACGTGTAAAAGTGATTCCGTTAACCTATTTGCAATAAAAAAATTACATTCAATTTTGTGCAAGACTCGTCCCTTGCGCCGACACAGAAGGTTTCTGTATGGAAAACCGCGATCTGTTTCGCAAAGAGTGTGCAAGTCGAGCTTTTGTTTTTCAATAGTTATATTCGCGTTCTTGTTGCGCTCCCGTAACGTACTCGTTGCGAAGCTGTGACGTCATAAACGTCAAAGATACGCGACATAATGATGTGTGCACTGCACAGCTGTGTCGCCTCACTGAGAAACCGCCAGTTACAGCAACTGTAAGAAGGCTTTTACCAGGATTAAAAGCGAAGCTGGATTTAATTTAAACAGTATTTGCGCAGTTCTCATACTACGCGGCTTTTATGAAAGATAGATGTAATTTCTCATTCATGTTCCTCTCCAAATTGTAGATTTAACTTATTATGAAACTGTGACGAAACTGTTTCTCTTTTAAATTAGGTTATGTTTTTTAAAATTGCTAATTTAAATACTGTCACGTTCGCTCTCTTGGGATCTTTAAAAATTAGAAAGTTTTCAGAACAAAGTAGCTTTCAGAATTATAAAGTACGAGACATTATAAGTTGTAATTTGAGTTGTCTCCATCTAATTTTTCATTCCGGATTTAAATATTTCGGCTGCTGTTATATATATTTTTTTTAAATTTTTCTTTTATTAATTCCATATCAATTTTACCAACGTTATCGATGTCAAAGAACCTTTAAAAACTAAATTTAAAAAAATGTACCTTTTTATTTTTACCTATGTTACATTGTAGATTCTATTTATATTTTGTGCATGTGAGAACGTTGTAGGCTTAATAGACTATCTATAGATTTTGTAGATCATTTTCTGGTATGTACTTGTTGACAGTAGCGCTTATACCTTAGTAGATTATCTTATTTCTCTGATACATTGGTTTATGCATGGTGTTTACTTTTAAGTAACTGTTGCACTGTTATTTTACTTGAAACAATGTAAGTATTGTAACGCTTGAGAGCGTTATCTTGGTGTGAGGGTGTGTGTGAGGTGGCAAATCCAAAGACGGCGAGGGTTCAAAGGGGGTTTATTCTAATATTTAATTTTATAAGAGACGCGTACACTGTTCGGTAGCTAAGCTTAGACTGATGAACCAAAACAAAATGCATTCCTAACATATTTAATCCAAATTGTTGGAACGTTCGAAACACATGGTTGCCCTCTAGCCAGCCTGTACCACGCGAGGTTGCGCCTCGCATACAAACTCCTTACATGAGCTACGCCCACCCTTGAATAAAAGGATTGGCGTAGTCTGAAAAACAAGACTTTTATTCATAACGTTCAAACAATCAGGCCCTTCCTACCTATGCCTATTAGAAAAATTACCTAACGCCAGGAAAAACACGGGTGAGGTCTTTCTTTTGCAGAAGAAGGCTTAACTCAGGACGAACGATAAACACCCCGACGCGTGTCAATTAAATTGAAAGTTAACATGTGCCATAATGCACCCATAATAGCAAACGTCGTCATGTTTAAACCTCGTCATACCAAAACTGGCGAAAAAGATATGACGAAGCCTCAAGAAGGAAACACGATGTGATAATTCACATCTACTCGGAAGGGATTTATAAAAACAACATCACCCCATGTGTTTATAAGACTGTAATCAACTGTTGGTGAACCTAATAAAATAAATAAATTATTTGCGATACTATCAGATATTAACAAGAAGCACATTATTAATAAAAACAGTGTTACAAGTGAAACAAAAGCCCCCTATGAAGCTCACCTTCCTATTTACTATTAACTCACAAAGGGCGTCATTTTCTCGCATTGGGGAACAAAAGACTAGCGTTTATGTCTGAGGGGATGCTTCTAAGCAACGATATCGACACACGATACTGTTATGAAGAAAATGTTTTTAGAAGCTCATAGGAGTAATGTTAGTTGTCTTTTGTTTTTATTATTTGCTTTTGATACATTTTCCTGTCACCTGAATCACCTGCATACACATAAATACGTGTATCTGTAGGCACAGGGTAGTTTTTCTTTGCACAGAAGCATGTTTAGGTAAGTGCAGTCACGGACTTTAATTGATGAGCCACTTTCAATCTTTAAAATTTTGCAGTTTCATACATTCACGAGATTACACGATTAAACACGAACTCAAATCGCATTCTCGTTAACAAGATGACAAATTGCTAGTAATCGGAAATAGTCTTATCCATAGAGGTTGACTAGTAAGTTCTCAATGATAAATAAATACAATGTTTATCCAATCTATTTGATACTGACCTCCTTTGAATCAGAGCTCATTAACTCGATAATTCTGAAAACCTTTCCAAAGACAGTGACAATTGAAATGTCGAAGTCAGAGGCGTGATTTTCTAATTTGTCGAAATGATTAATTAAAGTTTGTCCGTACGCTACCGTTACTATGGCTACGCTAAAACAATCGTCGCTAGGTTACGGTTGTTAGACCTACAATTGGTTGACTTTGGGTAGTCACTCTGCTGTCAAGTTTGTAGTTCTGGCTCTCAGGTTAGCCAAACGGTAAACATATTATATATAATTTTCTTCTTCGTCTTTAACATGAAGACATGACTATTCGTATCTGGATGTACGAGTATAACCGACTAAGTCCGATTTGCATTACACGGCTAAAATATGAACAGTGCCAAGTGGCTCATCAATTAAAGTTCGTGACTATACCTATGTATTTACATTGCTGCGGTTATTTAAGCGTTTATACTTTATTTTAGTTTGTCTGTAAAGACAACATTATTAGCAGCTATAAACTCAGCTCCGGTAAATGCTGAATGTGTTTTTCTAATATATTTCAATCACAATATCTTATCATCAGTGGCCGATCTTTTTGATTTCCTGGTACGTAATGCTTTTTCTACAAACTGAAGTATAAAGCTTTGTGAACGACCTAAAAATATTAGTTTTTAAAACAAAGTGCACCTAGATAACGGTATCCCAGCCGCTCCATTCCAGGTCATCTCCAGTATAATATGAAGCCATAAATTTTCCAGCTGGTCAGGAGAGTGTTATCACCTTCATAGCACCTACCTCCTCACGGAATTCATGAGACACAGACAATGGTTATTGTCGCCTGCCCACCGTGATATAAGGCGACCATTACTTACATTTTGGGGTATATTATGGAGACGTCTTGAATAACATGCGTGATAATGTAGGAATTGTATGATACGCTGAAGTAGATCAGTGTGATAGAGATATGCAATTAAATGATTATGCTAGTTCAAATATCATTTAAGATGAAACTGAAGTATAAATCAATACTGAATTAGAAACAGAGGAAGATATTGATAAGAATAAGCTAACCTTTTTAGATAACACAGAAAGGCAATGAAAACGGCTATCAGCTTTGCAACTATCTGCTAAGTTGCATAACGAAATGGTAATCATCCGTACAGTGAAAACAAATATACAGGGCGTCCCACGGAGACGTCCCCCGAAAGACGCTATGTTATTTAGCAAAAAATAATCCTATATACTAAAAATGTTAAAATTCATGGTCTTCCTTTTATTTGTGATACTATGTTATTTAGCAAAACATAATCCTTATGATGAAGCCTTTCGATCGGTATGATAAAGCTACAGGGTGATTATTTTTCTCATGTAACGGGTTCGATTCCCGGTTCAACCATGTAATTATTTAAATATCTATGAATGCAGTTTAAATTGTTTTTTAAATTCAAATAATGTCTTCTTTCAGTAAAATGTTCCATCTACAATATTCAAGGTACTTTCCCTCCATGTGGCATATCCGTGGGACGCCCTGTATAATTATACAGATCGGACTAACTTACCTAGTGACGTCCGATCCTTAATTATATGAAATAATTTCGCCTTCATGGAAACTGTGTAGTTTGCACTGGTGCACTACTTGCCAATCACATTATTTAAAGATGAAAGCCTTCATCATAGATAAAATTTAAAAAATGTTATCTGTGGTCCGTTCGCTGGCGCGTCATCCTGTCATCTGTCAATTCATTCTTTCAAAGCATATGAACGGGACTTAACGATGACCTGTATGAGCATCGTTTAGTCCCGGTCATAGTGCATACAGCTAAACACAACTTTTAGAAGGGGTTTAGATAATCCAATACACATAAGTAGGTTGATTATTTGGGAAGGGTTGGGACACCATGAAGGCGAAATTATTTCATATAATTAAGGATCGGACGTCACTAGGTAAGTTAGTCCGATCTGTATAATTATACTCATAATTTCGCCTTCATGGAAACTGTGTAGATGTTCAAAGAACAAAGTTGTGTTGGTAATCATTTCAGCATTATTTAACAACTGAACATTGTAGCTAACCATGTTATTCTGAGTTTGTTAGTTACACATTATAAAATATATATTCTATATGAATCAGTAAGCATACATTAAGGTAAAGACAGACTATTAATTCCTGGAATGCTTATTCAGTCTTGAATCAACCAGTGTCATTAGTAATCTAATATGGCACACATCAATTACTTATAAGCAGACAATTAAAATTGACATAGAAATATAATGAGTTTTATGAACAGCCACTCTCTATAGAGCATACAGCCTGTGCAAAAACATTAGGATCAGTATTGGTCACCTACAAAAGGTTGAGAAATGGTCCAACCAACCGCATTTCCTATGACCTCAACATTGATACCTCCCCCCCCCTCAAAGGCCTTTGAAGTAGAGGCATGTCTGTATGTGAATTTAGAAAAATCTATTCCATTATTATGCATTTAAATTTTGGTTTGTCCATCCACTATAGTTACAGTAGAGGCGGCATGATAAGATTTTCTTATAAAGTTATATTGTATGATTTACAATCTTGTCTTTTACTCTCAGTAAAATCTAAGAAAATGGTAATATCAAGTGGGGTTTAGTACTACCAGGTGCAGAAATTTCACATATTTCTGGTATCTTTATTTAATATTAACCTCATTTTAAGAAATGTTATCTATGTGTCATAATGAGTGACACAGTTTGAATTCTGTGTGCAATTACAAGAGTTAATATGGTAAGGTATATATAAAAAAGTCATTTTAAACCATTGGTTATTTATGAAAGACATGAGATAATCCGGAATGTTCCTGGGGTCCCAAAATTATTTCATGTTTGGGGTTCTTTGCTCTTATTTCAATTATACCAAATTACCCTAAGAAACTTTGACACTGTCATCTGTGCCAATGTGGGGCCTAAAACTAGAGCAATTGCTGACTCAATAGTCAGCAATTTCTCCTGTTTCAATTTTTTTTTTTTTTTTTTTTTTTTTTTTTTTTTTTTTTTTTTTTTCAGTTATATAATTATAACTCATTCAATATCATTAGGGTATTGGGTGAGCTATACAGCAATCCTTCATTAAACTTAGTGGTCAATAATAATATTACCATGGTGACTAAGCCTAGGAGGGGCCAATATCTTGACTCTGTCAGAAGGGGATCCATTGATCCAGAGCAGTTTCATATCGCTTTCTTGCTTTGCTATACAAGGAAGTTAGTACTATATTAATTGAAGGGATTGGTGTTCCTCTCCTCGGGAAAGCATCCCTGATAATCTTGCGGTAATCAGTGTGAGACTCCTGCACAATGGGTGTGGAGATCCCATTTAACAGTGATTGCATCTACAGAGCATGCACCTAGATCAGGGAGCCATGATGTCATTCTGACACTTAGAATTGGGCTTGTTTGTAAACAGGTTAATCGGGGGCTCACCCAGCTTAACAGCAATTGATTCGAAGGTATATCCACCTCACTTCCATTCAATTTCTATATTTGGGCGTCTAGATCAGTCGTAATGTTTCCTTTAAAACTAAAATAAGATGCATAGCCCATATTTGTCTTTCCTCGCACTATTGTCATCACTGTCTCGTTAATCTTCAGGTGAGTAGAACGAGTACCAATCATCTTATTGATATAGGCAATGGCTATTGTGATAATATCTATACTTAGTAGGTAACACCTCACAGTACCAATCTGGAAAAGCTTGCAAATGTTTTGAGCCCTATAAATGCTGTTAATAGTTCAAGGTAATATATATGGAACTTTTTATAATTACATACCAATCAGTTTGAGAAGCAACAGAATAATATTTCAAGAACAAGGTCAAATTGTTTAAATCCATTGTGATTTATTGAAATGTGAGCAACCTTTGCGTAAATGATTTTGAATTTGATTCCAGTTTTGTTGTATTTGCAATTAAATGATTTTGAATTTGAAATAGTTATATCTCTGCCTAGCCCTTCGGGGAATACAGGCGTTATGTTATTATGGATTTGAATTATAAACTAGTTATGGCCTTGTTATTTTCATTGTTATTCTTTAAGGCTACTGTTCTGTGACCTTTCATCATCTTGGTGTAAAGCAAACCATATTGTACAGCTGGGATGTTGCAACAAGAATACCTAGTAATTAGGCAAACTCTACTATTTGCATTTCCTTATTAGACTTAAAATTCTTTATGAACTGGATAACTATCTTTTCCTGTCTAAGTGAAATGGCCAACTGGACTGAATCTAACAAAAAATTGCATCGTCTGGATTCTAGGGGGCTCTTTTCAGTTTTGAATATTTATAATAAATCCTATATTTCTCATATCATAGTTTGAATAGTAGACACATTTTCTAAACACTTTGCATATGGATCGGCAAAGCATAGAATATTGTGAGAGTATATGACAGAAAACAACCTTTATGACCTCAGGTGACAGACCGCTGGCTTCATGATCCCTGCCAACACACATGGTGCTGTGTCAAGCCTGGAGGCATGTAAACTCTTACAATATAATTATGTTAAAACAGGAACTGGAGATATCTTCAAATGTATTTTGTTATGGGTACCAATTAACATGTATTTATTAAATCTATTGTTGGCAAAAATCATTATTATAGCTGTCCTTTAACCACAGTTAAAGTGGGATTTAACAACATATTTAAGTATCTCCAATTGTCATCTGATTTTGGTAAGAATATACTAAATAAAAATTGTTTTTTTTTTTTTGACAGGGAAACATTTTTTAAGGCACCTAACTGTAAGAGATTATTAATTTCTATGGAAATAGGGTTGCTTTCTCTCCAACTGAAGTTCTTATTCAGAAGTTTGAACTGGAAGTTCAATAAAGGGTAGCTTATAACCCTTGATCCACTATGTATGGTTGGATTAGTAGTAATATCCTCCAAACTTCAGGGAAATACTGCAATCCACCAGTCCGTACCTGAGCTAGTGACAATCCTGACTTTAGCAACGTTTGATGGCATTGAATTTATCTTTGAGGCTTATAGCCGAACAAATATTTAGATATTGGTGCCCGCTCCATCAGTTCTTTCATTTCCTTATTAAGGCTGGGTCAAAATCAATGATCTTCATGTGATGCAATCATAATAATTACACACAGTAGTCTAGCTGGGTCAATGTTTAATGTTTAGATTTGAAATGCACTCCCTTGGGAAGCTATTAAACTGTTAAGGCCCTTGTCAATGGACCCAATGGCAGCAGCCACTTTATTCTGCCGCCCCCTGATCCTTTGGTGTCATTTGATTCCACCTTCATTTACTGCAGCGGCCACCCCCTTGTCAATCTTTGGTGGGTTCAACAGGCCACAGATTGTGGGTGCTTCATACCTCTCATAAATGTTGCTTCGCCGGCACATTTAGTTCATTTATCATAACTTTTGACCACCAAAGTGATGTAGCCAACTGCACCCTCAGACCAGATTCTCAACATTTGAAGGCAATGCTTCAGGTTGGGGTATGGATACCATTTCACTCTCAGTCTTCTTCCGGTTGGACTGTAGTGGAATTGACGTAAATACTAACATAGCATATTTAAGTTAAATTGTATACCAATAGGTATCTAGAATTATTGTAAGTATTTTGAAATTTTTGAAGACCACTAGGTGTTGTCTGTTAAGTAAATAAATTTTAATTGGTGGCATTGAGTAGGCTATTTGGTGTCCAGATTCGTTGGCTTTGGTCACGTGACTCACAGCCTCTCGAACGTGTTCTCCTGGTGCAAGTTTGACTATAGTGTCTTCCACGGAAGCGGGCTTCGCACTCATAATAAGAGTTAGGTTCCAGACTGCTCAATTCCACAGCTTACATCAGGTGATGGTGCAGGGATGTTTTTATAACTGAACAATATACCATGGCTGACCTCTCGTGAAAGCTCATGTGGTGTGGTTCTTTTGTAGTTATGCGGCAGCATAGTTAGTGGTCTCCTGGTTAACCTCTCGTGAAAACTCTTAGAGACTGCTAGGGATCTAGCAGGGATGTGTTTGTAACACTGAACGATACACCAATGGTTGACCTCCCAGTGAAAACTCATGTGGTGCTGTCCTTTTGTAAGTATACGGCCTAGTTAGTGGTCTCCTGGTTAACCTCTCGTGAAAACTCTTTGAGACTGCTAGGGATCTAACAGGGATGTGTTTGTAACACTGAACGATACACCAATGGTTGACCTCCCAGTGAAAACTCGTGTGGTGTTGTTTTTTCGTAAGTATACGGCACAGTTAGTGTTCTCAAGGTTAACCTCACGTGAAAACTCTTAGAGACTGCTAGGGATCTAGCAGGGATGTGTTTGTAACACTGAACGATACACCAATGGTTGACCTCCTAGTGAAAACTCGTGTGGTGTTATCCTTTCGTAAGTATACGGCACAGTTAGTGCTCTCAATGTTAACCTCACGTGGAAACATATTACGGCAACCAAGGTAATTTTAGTAAAATGATCTCAGGTAACGACAAATTGGTAGGTATATCGAGAAACTTACCGGTGTCCATGACGCTTTCATGTAGGTATTCACTCGATTTACCAGTTCTCGCAGATATTCATTCAGGTCCTCCATTTCCTGGTCTCGTTTTCTTCGATATTTTCCCATTTCGATAATTATATCTAAACTTTTTATCGGAAGCGTGATCAGCGCGCGGCACAAAAAAGTACAATGAATTGACAGATGACAGGATGACGCGCCAGCGAACGGACCACAGATAACATTTTTTAAATTTTATCTATGATGAAGGCTTTCATCTTTAAATAATGTGATTGGCAAGTAGTGCACCAGTGCAAACTACACAGTTTCCATGAAGGCGAAATTATGAGTATAATCACTAGCAGTGATATAACTAGCAGTGACATAACTGTTTTTTTTTTTTAATTATCATTTTCAGTTATATAAGAGCGTAAGTAGGGAAGGTACCTAGTGCAACTGTGCAAACGAAACAATATCTCAATAAGATTTTTTTCTAGAGAAAAATCGTATTGATATACTTATCTTGAACATAAATTATAAAAAGTAAGTCTATTCGCGAGTAGATTCTAGCATTTCAAAGTTTCACTCTACATTCCCAAGTAGAAGGTCGGTTGAGATACTGTCTCCTGCGAAACAGGTTCACGATTCCAGTATTATCTTGAATGCCAAGGTTATACATTCCTCTCGGCTGATCGAGATTTTACCGAGTGATTCATAAATAAATTCCCTGGCTTGGTGTTTAACGGCTGAAATGAGAGGAATTTTTATCAGAGGTACTACATATCTACAAGGAAGACGACCCCGTATGAATTATGCACTTGATGAAATATTACACGAGCGTTCTGACCGAGGTCAATAGCCCATCTATATGGACGAGATGACAATATAAAAGTCGGGTGCTTATAAATGTGCGGGCTTCGTCCGCATTGTGCGCCGGGAATGGAGTATGCATATTTCTCTATTCTAGTTACTGTAGCTGAAAGATTTCATATTTTCTTTTGAATGTTATTCGGTTTCATCCTTGCGTTTTCCTGATTTATTTCCGTTCGATTTGTTTGCAGACAGTGGTTTTGCTTTTTATTTTAAATCTTAAACTTTAGGTACAGGCGTCTTCAATCGCCTTAAAACCTTCCATCCATTAGAGTGGCCTTAATCCTTCTTAATCATTAGAGTGGCCTTAAACCTACGATCTACGAGTCGTAGGTCGTGGGTTAGAACCCTGATAGGCGCTTTACTTTTGCGTAAATTCTTTAATCGCCACTGCTCTAAAACATCGTGGAAAACATCGTGTGAAAACCGGCATTTGCTAGAACCAAAAATACCAAGATATGTGACATCTACCAACCCGTATTGGGCCCGCGTGGTGCATTACGGCCCACTCCCTCTCACTGAGAGGAGGTCTGTGTCCCAGCAGTGGGAACATTAGAGGCTGATTATGTTAATCCTTCTTCCTTTTTAGTCTAGAAATAAGTGTAATTTTAAATTTCACTCAAAACAACGCTTTTCCGCTCAGTAAAGGTTAAAAACTCCAATAACAAGGTTACTGTTCGGATACGTCAAACACTAAACATTAAGCATTACGTCATCCATAGCATAGAAAATAAAAATTGATGTGGGGGTGCTTAAAAACGTATCAGTCAAAAACTAGACTGAATAAAAACTGTATGTAATCCCATAAGTGGGCTAGGGAGCTCGGTTATCGTCGTGAATGGTGTCGGTGTAGTCCTTCTAAGACTCAACGTGACAAATTGCTCGCGTATCGCTTTTCATCGGACACTTTTTATTCCGTGTGAATTTTCCGCGGGAATATTTTTCTTTAGTGAATGGCCATGATAAATGTTTGTAGGTACCTTATCATGAGTTTTAAAGTAGAATTAGTTTTTTCTGTTGGAATTTATTGGCGATGTTGCTATTTTTTTTGTTATATAAAATAAACACTCAAAAAAATGAAAACCTAAAAGTTTTTTAGGATTTTTAGGTCAGTACTGATACAGTACTGATAAAATTTGTATTATTTTTATGACTGTTGTTCTATAAGGCGATAGTCTAGGAAAACTTACACTTGGGGTAGTGGTTTTGGACACGATTCATCAATCTAGGTTATAAAATTGTACTAAAATAAAAAAGTTAGGGTTCGGTTCTGTTTTGTTGCCGCCATAAACCGAAGAAACTGAACATATAACATTTTTTATTAAAGAATTACATCTTACTTCCTTCTAGATAAACGTACACGCATCACCGTCCCTTATTTGGTTAATATTTACGATTTCGTTGAAACATGCTACACGCGATCCCAATAAAACTTTTATTGGTTCCTATTAGAATTCTCTTTTACGATTTTGTTTCAAATTATACCTGTGCTACGAAATATATGAAATTTTAGAATATTTGACCCAACTTGTACCGCTTTGAAGGGCTTAGAAGTTCTTAATATGCATTAAAGTGTTTTACATATTTATCACCTGAAAACACAGTTAGGATAGAAAGCCTGGGGGCTATCTCAACACCCACTTACTCAACCCTCCGATCTGCTCAATTCACTTCACCGTTTTATGTTTTACTAAGCCGTACAAACACGCCCAAGCCTTTTAGCATCTCGCGCCGATCCATTCATTGTATCCCTAATCCAATTCAAATACTGACCACATCATTAATTCTCCACAATATCGCACCCTCAAAAAGCTTCGTCTTCGATATTTCAACGGGAACTATTTATATTTCTGGAGCGGTGTAACAAAGGCGCGGGCCATAAATAAAGGTCCCCACTCTACCCCTGGGGATACCGCCTTACTGCCTTTGATACGGTCCCTTTTCTTATTTTGATGCGGTCTAATGTAACTGACTCCTCTGTGTATCACTTGCTTTGTACGCACTTCATAAATCATTACCTGTTCACGAGAATTGTGCGAGTTATAGAGTGGCAGGTTGTCTGTGAACATCTGTTAATGTAGTGTTGGACATTCTAGATGAAAGTGCTGTAGGTATCATTAAGTGTACTGAAATTGAAAGAGATGGTACTGAAGACATTGATAAGAGAATATAAGAAAGTTCAGTGACTAGTGATAATGACATTGTAGTTTTAATCAAAGAATTACAGAAAAATATACTTCATTTACACAAACAGAAAACACTGTTCCAGAAATACTTTAGATAGGTACTAAAACAACAAACAAACAAGTTTATTAAATTAGGGACCAGTACCAACACTAATACAATAGAGATATATTTCACATAGTCGTTTGTAAGGTTTCAGTTCCCATATCAATTACACATGAGGAAACTGCTAGAGGTACAACTAACTGTTATTAATAGTTAAGTTGGAGCCGACCAAGTCCTCAGACACATATCTAGTGGACCCAGAGAAACTAATTTAACTTCAATTTATTGCAAGCGTCTAGCGAACTCTCAAAGCGAGACCAATATTTATGATTGGGAGCCGTCAGCTCAGTTGTAGGTTCAATGCGCTCGTCATATCTTAGCCAAGTCGTTAGCAAGAACTCCTCTAGCATATCCACATATGATTTGCAGTACAAGTTCGCGCAAGTTGTAGTTAGTTTATCGAGGTCGCAACTTAGGTTTCAGTTTCCACATAAACATTATCCTCATGAGTTTGTGAAATGTGTTAGATATTGATTCTGAGAAGCAGTATCCATAGACATTCTGTATGCTGATTTAATATTATTTTGTGGTAAAGATATTGAACTGCGTATTTCCACTGGATTCAAGAAACAATTTTAAACAGGCAGTCGATGCGATCGCTACAATCCAGACTATTGGTTCACTTAACTCTGAAGGAGCAGCATACTGATAACGCGGTACAAAAATAAGTCTGGCTTAAGTTTGCCTTGAGTGTTCTGATAACGGCAGAGATATATAAAACTTGACAGCCAAAGGAGAAGTCAAGGACCAAAAAGTAAAAAAGTTAACTACCAACAACGGTCCCACTTTTGTGGAGCTATACAAAAACAAATCTCGAAACTGTAACGTTGTTTTGCAGTTACTGTATAGTACTTTTCGTATAAATTAAACTCAGCTTCATTCGCCTGTTTAATGAACAGTGTAGCTCCGCTAAAACTTTCCGAGCGAGATAATACATTATGTCGGCTTGTCGCCACAAATAGGAGAACCGCTTAACTTTATTCCGTTGCGAACTACTTAACATTGAAAATGTGGCCGAAGTTCATTCATTAACTCTTTGTAATGTCAATATGTGAGGTGGTTTACGGTTTGCCAGCTTTAAGTGCACGTCAAATGAGTGCTGTTTTGGATGAATCGATTTTACTGACAAAAACCGGAAAAGTTTTGCATACTGTTTATTCAAACCATGAATACAAACGCGATTGCTGTTAATAAAGCTCAACTTTTATTAGTGCTGCCTTTGTTTTTGTTGCACAATTTTAGCGAGTAATTTCCTAGTACCCTTTGTTCAACTAATTAATGAATTAAACTTTGCATGATCAGGCTTAATAATACTGATTCAGCGGGGACTCTAGACACAGTTGAGTTCTATTTTCACTTTAAAAGTACCATGAATTATGTTTGGGTAAAATTAACTTATAATTACTCAAGTATTACAAGATAATTAGGGAATTTTGGAAAGATTACTTCAACCGAGAAGCGAAGAGAAAAGTTTTGATACTCAGCTTAAACTTTAGGACCTGGAGACCAATTTTCGGAACTATACTTTCAGAATGTCTTCATGAAATTTGTTATATCACTTAGAATTAAGTAACTTCATAAAATGTGGAACCGTAATAATAAAAATGTGGAATAGTTTATTGATTGATTAGAAGCTTATTTAAGGAGAAAAAGAGAAAAAAATTAAGTTTGATTAATGAAAGATGATAATACGTTACATATCAATCAAAAGAAACAGCACGATGTTGCTAGATATTTTGAGTTCTGCAAACAGAGAACTGACAGTGCAAAGCTTAGATAGGGTTGTGCGAATTTCTGGATTTGAAATGCCGAATCCCGTACCAACAAATCGGATTAGCAGAAATAGCGTCAATCCGTTAGTTAGTACGGAGTTCGCTGCTAAAATACACATCATTGGATTTTGAAGATCTGTGTATAGAACCAGAAATGCTTACCTCTCATCTACATGTTATGATTATGTATTTCACTACAGTCTAAATACGTCAATAATTCAGAGTTCCGAGTTTGAGGCAGGCGGTTATAAATTAGGCGTACCGCAAGGATCACTTATAGGCCCCACGTGATAAATATAATACTCAAGCTTATTTGTTTAGAACTGACTCATAAAACGTTCAAGTAGTTATATTTTAAAAGGCTAAGTGCGAGATAAAGGAACTGTATGAACCAACATTCTTTTGGCTCAACCATTTTGTAATTTTAAGGCGTGCACTAATAAACCCACCATTTAGCAAAAAATCTTTTCAGCTGATTCTCTAATATTATGAAACCATGAATAAAGTGGTAGCACTATTTTCCTACTTAGTTATTAACTTTAAAGTGTGAACGAGACAATTTTTGTTAGTTGCCTTTTAGAGTGTAGTGCAGTTTCGAAATTCTAACCAGTTAACTTTTAACGCTTGGTTGAGAGCGTCGAGTGCTGATAACAGTAACCTAGCTGGCAATTTATTGGCTTCAGCTCGCACCCCAGGGTCCTACTTACATGAATTTCGGGTTTTGAATTTTGCCAACAAATATTACAGAGAAGATATTTACCACAACGTATTCCCATTAAAGGTATTGGGGAGTTTTTTTATAGCAAATCCATTTCTATAATGGGAAAAAAAAAAATGGAAATCCAGATGAATGAAAAAGCTTAACAATATATTATCAAAATATGTGTTTAAAAATGTTTCGGTTAAAACGTTAAAAGAAAATCTTACTAGAATATTGTGCTGTTTGTAGAAAACTAGAATATATAACGTGACACGTTGCAAAATGTACATCAGTTTCACAGAATATGAAAAGCATTTAGTAGAAAATCAACTCCTGTTTTGCAAGGGTTTACCGCTCGTTTGTGAATATTTAAGTCTTTCTTGTTAGCTAGTAGCATGCTAGTAACATGGACGCTTTGTCACGTTTTAAATACTATACGATGCATGATTGCCGGGAACGCGACCACCCTGTGCCGTCGTCTGTCATCAGTACTCGCCGTTTCATGCCACTTTGAACGCGTACACGACTCGGCTCATTTTCAATTTATGACTTAACGCCAGTTAATTTTGAAGCCGCCTGCATTTGTGTCCATTGACTTTGCTATTGGAGTTTTAGAATTCCCGCCTTTGTTATCGTCGGTCGTTTTGTTCCTTTGATAGAAGATTGCTAACGTGGTTGAGCTTCTAATTAGCTTCACAAAGAAGTAGACACATTAGCTGGTAACTTTCCTGCTTACAGAGTTACAGTCGTTTTTACATACTTCATTTGGCGTATCTTTCATCACATTTTTGTCAAACTCAAACTCAAACTCAAAGCATTTATTTCAATTAAACCATTCACAGGCACTTTTGAATTGTCAAGGAGTCGGTCAGTCAGAAATATGAAGCTAGTTGCCCATTCCAAAGCGTAGTAGGTACCTATGGAGAAGAACAGGCAAGAAACTCCATGGACACTCTTTTAAATCAAAATATTGTTACAATATGTGGGTTACATCATTTATGTTGAAATTATACATGTGAGAACAATGTAGAAAGCACGTTAAAAGCGTCCGCAATTATTACATAAAACAATTCAAAAATTAAAATAAGCCATGGCAGCTAAGAGATGACCAGTCACAACTGACGGCGCCCGTTCACGAACATGACGCATGGATCAGCACCATTCAGCTCAACCATTTTGAAGGGAGCTAAATGATCCGACACACGCGCCACCACCAGCGCGACATTTCAGTGAGCATGTGTGTGTGTGTTGTTTCAAGTGTTAGCCACTTGTATTCAGGTAACTTTTTTTTTTGCAAATTCAATAGCCTTTACGACATATGGTAGCAATTTTGTGGTCGACTTGTCTCTTAAAATTCTGAACATGTGGCCGAGTTGTACCCATATAGATAAAGTATAGTAACATAATGTGTACGGTATAGTGAAGCATTGAGTGTATTATTTTCGTTAGGGTTTATTATATTTACCAATTTCGTGATTGGTATTTCAATTTACAAATTGCTCAGCTCATAAATTATGTTCTGAAACACTCATTCTGTCGCTGTTCACGTAATTGCCATTAAATTTCTTATAGGAAATTGTTGAAAAATGATTCCTTCAGTAGTATTGAATGATACAAACGTACAGTTCCCGGCTATTGGACTCCTCTGCAAATAGTTGCGACATGGTATCCCCGTGTTTGCACAATTAACGTCCCCTCTGCAACCATTCTTCTTTATTGCAATATCAGCAGTGTCCTGTCGTGTACAGATCAAAACATTTTTCTTTGGTACACATCTTGTTTCGTCGGAGAACCCGCCGGGACAGGGCGCCGCGTGCAGGTAATAGCGTCTTACAACTTGCAGACGTCTAATTGATGTTGCAACTTGCAAAGGCATTTATCCACATAACTTCTACAGTACCTTCCAGAATAAGGATTCTGTATTGAAACAAAAAATGTTTTCATTCTCAGATTTTATGGATTGTTTACACAATTTTCCTGCTTGCTGAAACTAAAGCACAAAAATACTTTATTAAAATGACTCGTATGGTCGCAATTTACGAGCTGCAGAAATGAAAAAAGCTGGCACACTTGCCCGTAAAGTAAAGCAAATTATATCATAAATCAAGCATTCAGTGCTTGAGTTGTAGGAACAGGTAAGTTCCGCGAATTTAGCTAACAATAAGCTCTTAATCCTTATTCGAAGGAACTTGACACGTCGGCATCGAATCATGGAGCTTTTATTTCCAATTCGCTTCGATTAGGCACGTTTTTGCCCATTCCCTCTAGAGCACGCTTGTTCCCCAATGTTTGTTATTGTAACAAATGCCCAAACACAACGTTTGTTTTGGCTGGTGAGAACAAAGACCTTTAGCTTTTTCTTGGCGCGAGGTACTTTAGTTTTGCTTGAAGTTTTTACGGTGTAAGCACTCGCAAGCGATCGTTTATTAGTATTACACAACATTTTGAATTTATATGCTCTTTAACGACGCTGAGTATATGAAAAAGAATAAGTTCAGTCCAAAAATACGTTTTCTTTGTATAAAAGTTAAGAAAGCAATATGAGTTTTCAACGCCTCGCTGAGTTACCATAAAATTGCTGACTTTATCAGAATCTCCTGGACGTAAAAGAGTTCATTTCAAGTCGAGTTCGCGGTTTTATGCCAATTTAGGTCATTGTTGATATCCCGCCGATGTCGTCTTTCGATTTAATCTTTTTTATCAGCGCCTATTTGAATTTCGCCACTCGTGCCAAATAATAAGGATCAGATAATGATGTGTTCGGAAAATGCAGAGATGTATTTTCATGTGTGAAATTCAACGTTTTGAACGAAATTTCCACTAATTACATTAATTTTACACTTTTTCCTGAATTACTCACTAATTAAGCGATGAGATTGCATGACGCATTTCTAAATCGATTAATTGGGACCGGTCGTCCGCATAGTCTGCCATTTGTGCAAAATCATTGGTTTGTGCTTCGACAGCAGAACGACTATTTATGACGTTCGGCGCTACTGATTATTATGGTGTTTAAAACGGTAGGTATTTTACATTAACAAAGGTGCCAGCTTTATTTGTGTTAAAAAAAACATTAAAATTCCTGCAGTCAATAGGTAGAGCAATAATGAAAACAAGATGAACAACTTTGGAACGTTTTCACATTTCTTTACCGTAGCGAGTGCTCGATCGTCCGAAACTTTGGATTTATATGCATTTTGATGGTGCCACGGGGTTCGAATATAAACCATACCATTTTACTTATGAATGTTAATAATATACATACAATCATATAAGGCTTTTAAGCAGAACTGTTTAATTTATTAAAGAGCGTCGGATGAAGTGTTTGCCCAGCAGTGGGATTGCTGGGCAAAGGCTTCCCTACTCTCTGTCCAGAGCTGCCAAGACCAATCTTTATTGAAGGAGTCCAGGGTGAAGTGTACGAAATCAAAAATAAACAAACAGATTCTCTAGAAATTTTCCAATTTACGGTGTCATTTCATTGTATACCAATATAATAAAATGGTAATAATAATTTTATAATTAAAGTGGGACCACGAAGCCACACGATTGAGTTCATTGTGAGATTGACCTTTACTATGGTTTCACAATGTCGGCGCTGCTTTGTTATTGTCATTTGATGTAATTTGTAAATCGCAGTAGCCGAGTTTGTGTGTACATTTTCATTGTATTTTATAATATTGTTCAAAACAAACATAAATAGACGCTGCTATGTTTGGTATTTGGCTAATTACCTACAGTTTTTCTTCTACAGTACATTAATATATACGAGTATTGGTATTTTGATACTAATCAAATCGAATTCGTGTAATGTAATTGGTACGTGTAATTAGTATTATTCTATATCATTAGCTAAAGCTCTGAGCTAATTTAGATCGTTTAGTTCATCACAAAATGATTTTCCACTCTATCCGTTAGGTATTTCATACAACGGACCGCTTTAAAATTTAGCGGAGTCAATTTTGTTGTTAATTAGAATCCAGCCGCTTAATAATATGATTGATTACCATTTGGATTCGGTAGTGAATTTTGCAAAGACATTGCAGAGCTTAAATTTAATGATGAAGAATGATTGCCTAAAGAACAATTTTCTATACAATAAAAGTAAAATTAAAGTACCTGCTATCTAAAATCTTTGTGATTTCATATCTCTTATAATAACTATGACAGATAGACTCATTATTTAAGTACAACAAAAAGGTGCAACCTAAATCTTTCGGAGTAGAAATTTTCCTGAAGATGGTAGATAAACACTAAGAGCTTTCACTGAACGGTTGTTTAATACACTTTCTCTCAAAAAAACAATTTGTTACGTTGAACGAAACCAAGACAATGAAAGGGTAGCTTTTGTAGATCACGCTAAGCTTGCCTTCATCTTGATAACTAAACTTATCGAAGGATCCTAGAAAGTAGGCTTTTGTTTTAAAAGAGATTTCTAAAGTGGATTAGATGTTGTTTTGTTTGAGGCTGTTAATGAAGAGGTTTTAGTTTTTCTTATCATAGTTCGCCTTATAAAACCGTTTTGGGAAACGAAAAAAAATATTGGTGTAATATGCCTTTATGTCGGAGGCCAGTTCCAATTTCATTCAACTCGTACATCGAATTGAATAAAATTGGAACTGGAAATTGGAGTGTCCCAGATTTAATTCAAGTATTCCGTTAAATCAGAAGGCGAATTCCCGTAATTCATAACGTAACGTCACGCTTGTTTTGCCCCGAATGGTTAGGCAGAGGTCTACCTATAGTATACCCACATTTCGTCAGTTACGTTTAAGTCCCATATAATAGGGCGCGAGTCTATTGCCATCAATCGGACAATCCAGACTCCAGACTGCTACTGAGAAATTCCAGTTGGAAAACCCAATGACACTTTGCCCGACCCGAGAATCGAACCCGGGACCTCATGCTCAGCAATAGCACTTGCAACCACTAGACCAACGAGGCAATCAGTTACGTTTTTAATTCCCGTAATTAAAAACGTTAATTTAGTCTCAATCTCATCTCAGCGACAATTAATATCAAAAACTTGTCAAAAATGTAGAGATTATATATGGCTAGCTGCGCCGCGCGATTTCATCCGCATTAAGTCTCGAACCCATAGGAATATCGGGATAAAGGGTATCTTATTTCCTTCTCCAGGTCATGGTCTACCCATGTGCCAAATTTGATCGAAATCCGTTCAGCTGTTTTAGCGTGAAAGCGTAACAAACAAATTCACTTTCGCATTTATAATATTAGTTAGGAAGTTAGGATTTGATAGATAGAGAATGAGATTAGGTTGAGAACTTCTTAAAAATACGGGAACCTTCCCTCTGATTATTGTACTTTATCCCACATATGTTAGGCTCGTTTGTCCTTACATTGTTTAGGAAATAATTCAAAAGCCAAATCATTTGTGTAATGAAGTGTGTTCAATGGTGAATAGTTAGTAATCACTAATTGGGTTTCGTGGGGCTCATTAAGCGAACACCCACTGCTTTTGAAAGCTCAAATCCGTACTACATTGTCCGTTCATTCTGTCAAAATAGTGGAGAGTACGTGATTCGCGTTACAATGTTGGATGACAAAGGCTGGTCTTTGTTAGAATTGAGGAAATTGCATCTCTCAAAACCTATTTGAATACGACATGAAGGCGTGCGGCCATCTCACCAATTTAACTTGACTGGCCGCTATGAAATTCGAAATTCGAACTGCTCCAAAAAAAAAATGTTTACGGTCCATCAGAGGGCCAATTCTCGTACTTAAAAAACATTCACATTCAAGTCGCAATCTGTCAAACTTGTCAAAAATGTTGGTAAATTGATGGTTATTTTGACAGATTGCGAATGAGATGCGAATGTGAACGTTCTTAAAAATTACGGGAATTGCCCCTCAGATGTCCGGAATCTCAAATTGGATTAAGATTGCTCTCAGATTGGGTAGCATCGTTTGTTAAAGTTAATTGATCTCCTGGAGAAAGGCCTGTTTTCGATTGTGCGTCCGCTAATAATGAGCAATCTAATCTTTGATCTGTTCACTTATTTTATCGCTAATTATATTTTTCTTTATAATTACTTTCGAATGCTCTAGTACTCTCAGTGGAAGTAGAAGGTATGAAAACTTTTACCTCATAACATATCATTACGCCTGTTTTCCCCGAAGGGTTGAGCAGAGGTGTAGTTACCTTTAGTAAACCCACATTTCGCCAGTTATGTTTAAGTCCCATGTAATAGGGGGCGAGCCAATTGCCATCAACCGGGCACAAATCCACACTCTGAGCTACTACTGAAAATTTCCAGATCAAAAAACCCAATATCCCAGCCCGACCCGGGAATCGAACACAGGACCACATGCACAGCTGTGGCTCTTGCGACCACTAGACTAACGCGGCAGTCTTATGACTTTTACAATATTTATAATGCTTCATTTCAATTAATATCTTTACGATAGCAGGGTATCCTATTACTTCGGCATTAGCTACAGCTTCATAAACACTTAAGGGTACAAACTACATTAACTACTGCAAGATAATAATACCAGGTATCCGGTGGCAGGAAAATGAAATTCTCATTCGTTAACATATCTCAAAGTTTTTGTAACTTTCACGTTGAATAAAAAAAATTTTTTTATTACTTAATTTTTTTTTTTAATTCTTTTGGTGTTACAGTATATATATTTTTGAAATGTGCTCATTAAGGCCTTTTATTTTATACCCAACATGGTACGATTAAACAATTTTTTTTAGATGCTTACTTTATGTCCTCTAGAGGGCGCCATTTTTTTTCCACCAGCGGACCATCAAGACGCTTCCAACGATACCTCATTTGTCAAATTGTGATGAGTGGTTTAGGAGATAGGAGGGAACAGATGAACATACTTACATACATACCGGTCAAAATCATAACCCTCCTGTTTTCTTCGCCGTAGTCGGGTAAAAATAGTAATGAATATCTCAGCGCAGCGTACCAAATTATATCCTATAGTAGTCTTTTTTGTTTCATTCATTCTTTGTTGAATCTGTGACCAATTTTGATGTCATTATTAAAGTTTAATTTGATGCAGTTGATTCCCATGTTATCAGATGCCCAGTTGGGACAAAAACATAATGCGTTTGTCTATTAAGAACATCTTGGGTGGCTCGATGACGAAAGCGGTCTGTTTTCCATAACTGGCTTTCCTGTCCCCCTTGTGTTCCCACATCGACGTCTTTCCTGTCAAATGTATAGTCAAGGATAAAAGTATCTATGCACTTGACAAAATTAAAACGGTCTCTAATTTAAAAGTATCGGTTCAATCATTGAAAAGTTCAGAATTCTGCGGGCAAAGATGCTATATACACAACTCCCTCATAATCTCCATCAATAATTTAGGAGGGAATCGTTGTTGAATTTCACTAAGTTCAACTTGCTTTTGCCCTTGACTGTACCAGCTCCCCTTGTGTGACACATGCAGAATTTTGATGAGGCAATGACAAATGAGCAATAAATCAACATGAAAGTTAAGATTTTGTTTATTTTAACTTTTATTGAGTGAGGGTTGTGGTTATGAATATTAGGTATTCTTTGTTTACATTATTGAGTATATTTTTTGCAAATCGTGTATAAGAAATCACTTCTAGAATTTCGGCAGTTTAGGTATTTTATTGCTACTTACGTTGGTAATTTATTCCAATTAGGAAGCTTGAGTTCAGATGGATTCATTAAATTCTTGTGACAAAATGGAACACGCACATACGCATTAAGGCTCTTACATACTGGCGCCATTCACCGCGCGACGCGAATTTTAACAAAACAATTTCTGAGATAACTTCACGGCGAACAATGCGGCGGCGTCGCGTCGCGCGACGAATCGGCCAAGTATGTAAGAGCCTTTACGCAATACAACATCCACTTTATACATTTTATTTTTTGTGGTATGAAGAGTTCATTAAGTCATTATGTTTAATGCATGCACGAGACTTTGTTTAAAGCAACACTTGATAATTTATTACAGAGGGTCCACATACTCATCACGCCACAAATATTAAAACCTCCATCGGTTTTAATTACTTGCGGTACAAATATGCAAAATAAATCCTGAAACGCAAATATGAACGCATGTGCGCTTTCGAGCTTCGACGTTATTTACGCCCACTCATAAGAAATGTGTGTAAATAACAATATAGGTAACGGAGGGTGCCCGGACACGGTGATCTATATGCAAATGTTATAACCCGCTTATTATATTTTCCGGACGGAGAACAGTAAGCCGTGAAACAGCCAGCGATACTCCATCAAAATTTATTGAGGGTTCCGTGTGCGCCCAGCTTTACAATATATTCGTACCCTGGTGTGCCTGTGGCTTTATGAAAAACATGTTTTTCCTGGGATGTCCCAATTTGTTTAAATTGATTGATGGTGTCCCGATTGTTGTTTAGATTATAAAACATAATATTGAAGCGCCTACTTTTGATATTTTTGTCACGTGTTTTGCATGCCTTGAAAACATGGACGGTTTTATAAAATAGGTTGAAAGTCTAATAATAAAAGAATTTTTGTTATCTACGCGTGTGGTTTAATGAACGTTGGTCGTCGAGACTGACAAAAACTATAGTTTATCACGAATGTTCTAAAAATAATATAGACACTTCATTATTTTTTGGTAAATTCATAGAAACACTGGATAAATGTCCAGATCTTAATATCCAATAATAAGTAAACTAATAATATTTTTAAATATAGCTGCTAATTTATGTTCAGAAGCTTACTATTTCCAAATCCACAAAAACAATTAGCCTATAAAATCTCAGAAAAATACAATTAGCAGGTGCAAAATAATCTTAGTATGTAACTGATTATCTGGAAAAGTTTTTCCGTATCGGTTATTTCGATACATCAACTTCGTGATTTTCCCTTCATTACTTCCAAAGTAATTTGTTGTTCGAATTGCACATTCAAATTAAATACACTCGAACATCAAAGAGTCTTCATACGGTTGCGGAAATGCCATTTTACGGTTCACTTAATAGAAATTACATGCGGAACTATACCATTGAATTTCGTTCTTCTACGTCATTTGCACAGATAATTAATTGAACGATAAATGTAAAGTAAATTCGAAATGCATTTCAATTTTCAATATTGTTCTTTGATCTGCGTTTCGCAAGTATTTAGAAGAAGTAAAATAAATATTTATGATGCAATTTCTTCCTGTGTACTTAGTGCTGTATGTTAATATTGACAACTAATTAGTTTTATCGTAGAAACTCTTTAATAAGGAAATGAAAGAAAATCAAATATCTAGATGCAAGATCTCAGACTATTCGTAAAGCACCGCTATTACGCAAAGTAAACAGTAATAGAAAACGTAATAGTAGGCAGTATAAAATAATTACGCTATTATAAAATCGAATAGGATATTGAAAAAATGAGCCGCGAAGTTTTTAATGGGCATCGAACGCAACAATAGGTGAAAGCAAATTGCCGAGGGTAGGACAAAAGATGACCCGACTATTTTTATGTCCCGCCGTGAAAGCGTGATCTTAACGAATTAATCAAGCCATGGCCGATCCGAGCCGATTCACTTTGCTACTCCTTGCATTGTTGGGTTTATGTTACAAATTCTTTGCGACTTTTACGAGTAGTCGACCGTTATTCAGGTGTGTACAAAAATTGGTCACATAATCATAATCACACATAACAACTATTTTATTGTACCTATGTTAACAAATTAACATAGGTACAATAAAATAGTTGTTATGAAAAAATTACAAGCGCGCTATGTTATACCAGAAGGCGTACAAATACATGGATGTCATTGATACTAAAAATTTATAACATAATTACAATAGTCAAATAATATAAATTGATTTTCTCAAAATAAAAAATAAGAACAATATACATGTCAAAAAGAAAACAAAAAATAAGGTTACTACGTCAGACATATAAATATGATTTCACCTCACTATTTTAATTTCACGCACCGATTTCAATGAGTTTCATCTTTGAACATTTCTATGAGAAATCGGACCATGTTATTACGCGAAATTAATACGTGCCCGATTCGACTTTATTATCTAGCTTCGAACGTAGTAATAATAGAAATTGCGAATTTGTTCTGCCCAACAATTTAGTCGGGTAATCGCAAACGTGCGCTATTCCTTAAATTCCCCCTAGTTTGGTACGCCCCTACCGGAATTCCTTATTCATTTGTGGCATTACATTAGGAGTATTGTCCCAAAATGAGACGTTGAAAGAAAATACAAATGGCGTCTTTTATTGAGTTTCCGGAATGTGTTGTGTTGTGAAATTATTTGAAACGCTCATTTTATGGGCTCTAAATGGAGCTATGGCAATTAAAAGGTCTAATGAGGGCTTGCTTTGGTGAGACAAGTGTAATTATTTACATGTACTACATACATATAGGACTGTCATTAACACTTTATATGTCTTATGCAAATTAACCTTAATAGATTGCGGAACCAGGAAACAAAGCAATGATTTAAATTATTAAACAATTGTCTCAGAAAATATATTGGCTCTTTACACAATCTGCCTAGTCTTGTCTCAACCATATCGGGGTCGGCTTCCAGTCTAACAAAACTTATATTATAACATTTATAACTGTATGTCCAGGTTTCCTCACTGTCAGATACGTCCAAGAAAAACTTAGAAAGTACATAATGAATTATTGACAAAGTCACATTAGAACTTACCCTTACTTTACTAATAAAAAAATTAATAACCTTAGCTATAAATCCAAAAAAAAAACTTACATTCCTTCAGAACGATTTTTTATCTACTTTTCAATGTGTTCTCAATGATATTTTAGTTCAGTTTTTTTCGGAAACGGCTCGCAGACGTCTTCAACACAGAATGCTTTCAGTATCGCTGTTACATCGAGTTATTGAATTTCATTCTAACACATCCTTTATTTCTTGGGATTGATATTATTAAAGTTTAAAAATAGCGCGAAAGTATCCTAGTATTAATAAAATGTTAATGAATCCTAATCTTATTGTTATAAATGCGAAAGTGAGTTTGTTTGTTTATTTGTTTGCTACGTTTTCCCGCGTAAACGGCTAAACGGATTTGGATGAAATTTGGCACACAGATAGACCAGGCTTAGGACAAGGGATACTTTTTTTTATATCGGTAGTAAGTTCCCGTGGGATCATCGACCTCCACACGGCCGAAACCGCGGGAAAAGCTAGTTAAAAGTAATCGCGCGAAAAGATAGGAATTATTTAAAAAATAATAATATGATATAATATTATTTATAAAAAATTAAAAAGCCTTTGATATATTATTTTACCTGTGAGTATTAGCAATAGCTTCCTAGTTAAGTTTCGATTAAAAAAATACTGCATAACAATGAATACACAAAAAAATCTGCTATATAGAATAGTATATTACTGTTGCGGCCAGCAATAAAGGGATTGATGGACGATCGTGAAAATGTGGGCCGAGGCAAAGCCAAGGCACACATACGTGAATCCATCAATTCCTGATTGAGGCCAAGGCTTGTATAGTAATTTTCTCAAATAAAGCGCAGAAATTCAAACTGACTAAATTAAATTAAAATTCCAGAATCAATGACGGACAAGCATAATTGTTCATGCGCCAATATGTTCATTTGTTCCTTCTTTGTTCTATTTGCAAGCCAATTCGAAATTAAAATAAAATCTTTGATACCTCCTTGGTTGCCATGTGTTGAAGTAAAAAGTTCGTTCCATTTTTAAATAACACGACAGATATGAGTTTTCATAGTAATTTATTTGGCCGCTAAACACACCATATAAATGGATTTTCATAGTAACTTTGCTGGCCGCATCGTCACTTGTTTTTGACCAGTACAGCAATTTCGATTTATGTCGAAGGTTGTCAAAATAATGCTCGAATTTCCAAGCATGTTTGAGAAAAGAAAATTTTATCCTACCTGCCCCTTTTATTTATTCTGAATGAAAAGTCAACCTGATTAAAATGACTTCTTGCTCCGATTAAATATTCCGAATATTTCCGCTTTGATTCCGAACGGGGCTGTTAAAAATATTTTTCGGAAAATTTTGGATGAGACCCTACGGCATTCTTTGAATATTTTTGGCCAGTGTGCTTGTAGACTCGTACCTATTTATAGATGTGGCCAATTTGAACGCTTTCGAATTCGGAGAAAACTGAAACTAATTACCTCGTAATCAAAATGGCAAACTAGCATAAGCCTTGTTTAGAAAAGTAAATGATTCTAACACTACGATCAATGTTTGATGATACATGCAATTCAGAAGTCAAATTAATTTTAATAAATAACTCTGATTTAAAGGAGGAGCTCGTGGCTAAATAATAACAGCCGCACGGGTCGATCCATCAGGTTCAGCTACGCTTGCCGGGGTTGGTCCGTATCATCTTTACATATCGAGACTCCTCCATGCCTTGGAAAGCACGTTAAGCCGTTGGTCCCGGCTGTCATTCGTGGATCTTTGACAGTCGTTACGAGTCGTCAGAAGCCCTAAAGTGACAACCAGTCTTACCAAGGGGTATCGTATTACCCAGTTACTGAGTTGTGGAGGTCAGAGAGGCAGTCGCTCCATGTAAAATACTGGTATTCAGCTGCATCCGGTTAGACTAGAAGCCGACCCCAACATAGTTGGGAAAAGGCTAGGTAGATTGATGGAACTCTGATTAAAAAAAAAAAAAAAACTTACTTAATTACTTTGCTTATTTAGTTTTATTTTTAACATTTTGGTCGACTTAGTATTGAGGTTTTGTATGAGACAGCTCATTTTTTTTCTCAATTACGACGTTAGCCCCCATGGAGAAATGTTTCAGTTTTAAGGTCTGTACCACACCCTTGAATATGACCACACATTTTTAGGGTTCCGTACCCGCTGTCCGTCCGTCTGTTACCAGGCTGTATCTCATGAACCGTGATAGATAGACAGTTGAAATTTTCACAGATGATGTATTTCTGTTGCCGCTTTAACAACAAATACTAAAAAACAGAATAAAATAAATATTTAAGGGAGGTCCCATACAACAAACGTGAATTTTTTTGCCGTTTTTACAACAGAAAATGGTACAGAACCCTTCGTGCGCGAGTCCGACTCGCATTTGGCCGGTTTTTGATACACGCTATAGTATAACTACCTTTGATTATGCTAGGTATCTACAATACAAACTGGGGAGGATTACAAACTTGAGAGGCTTTATTTTGAATTGAAAATTGATAATGGTAAGGAATATATTAATAGAAGCCACACAACGTTATTAATTGGATTCTATTACGTGGTTAATAGCTTGCGCGTTCCTCGTCAGTTATATTTAACTTACTTCATTACATAACATTAGAAGAAGGGGAATGAAAGATAGTTATTATTTTGTCGGATAAATAAAGGTGGACTGCCACGTTCGCCTAGTGATCGCAAGCGCTACTGCTGAACTTGAGGTTCTGGGTTCGGTTCCCGGGTCGGGCAAAGTGTTATTGAGTTTTTTCATCAGGAATTTGTCGGTAGCTGCCCGGAGTCTGGATTTGTGCCCGATTGAAGGCAATAGGCTCGTCTCTTTTACATGGGATTAAAAGATAACTGTTGAATGTGGGTGTACTATAGGGTACGGAGGCTCGGATACCGGTTTAATTTTCAATAGGTATGATGTACTTTACGCAAAAACCTTTATTTTCGGTTTCGTTTGCATATTTATTTTTTTACCGGTATTTGGAAGAGTAGAAAGGTTTTTTCGGAATTATCGGTTTAGAGCAAAAAAAACCGGTTAATACTTTCAGCGTGGAATCTTCACAAGTTGCAACACTTTTACTAAAATGCCGCTCGTAGAACAAACCGGTTAATTTAGGATAAAATAAAGTTCTTTAAACGTTCGCGTTCTTTAGAAAAGTTCGGAGGAACACCGAAATAAACCGGTATTAACCGGTATTTTACAAACCGCCTCCGAGGCTTGGGGTACACCTCTGTCTAATCCTTTGGAGATTACAGGTGTGGTGTTATGTTATGTAAATAAGGGCCACACAAAACAAAAATATTCATTTTTGGTCGTGTTCCAGTTTGTTTATTCCTCTCTTTGGTGCAATATTTATAACATTGAAGCCGAAAAGCTACAATATTTGAAAATTGATATTCCTGAAAGAATCATTGATGAATCTAAAAACATTCGGTTTGAATAATACCAGATGCACGGGAAGTGACAAAATAGAAATAAAAAAATTGATATTGCCGTTTTTGTTATGTGATCGTTTTATTGTTGTTTCGATTCATTGTTATCATTATAGTTTCAAGAGTGATGGAGAACTTTTTCTTTATAAAATAAAGTGGTATTGTTTTGATAACCGGAATTCGGAATTTCTAACTAGAAAGTATTTGCACTGCACCGATTTTTTCCTGAATTTGGGTACCTTGTTTATAGACCCAAACTAATCCCATTAACTATTTTTAAGTTACCTAAATATATATGTTCAGCGTGAGATTCGGAATATAACTATTTAGTTTGAGAATCAAACCTGAAACTAAGTAAATAGTATCTCCACCATTTCACTTACAAAGATTCCACACTACTAAAACATGAAACATGAAAAACAAATGCTACCCATTTCTCATCCACTGTGGCCAAATAAGAAAGATTCCCATACGTTCCCCCTGCCTAGAGCTTATCTAAACCATCCTTGGATAAATCAACTGGAAAATTGAAAACCGGGGAATCCTCCGGGTAACCCGGTGCAAAACTTAAGACTAACTTTGATTAACCGGATGAATCTACCTGATTAAAATTTGTGAAAGTTCCAATTGGGTATTATTATACCTTTTGTAATTATTTTACTGTTGTTTTGTTTCTGCTTTTTGATTGAGGATCGATTTATTGGTTGGATTCAAGTAATGTATCTGGAGTTTGTATTTAGAAATCTATTTTTGGAATTTGAACCGAATGTATGTAAGAAATTGAATTGACTATAACCTAGATTTAGACCTTGAATCGGGATCAAAGTACTTTAAAGAAAATCCTTTTAATACCAATGATGTAAAGAACTCTAAAGACAAGGATGTATTGCAGTCATTGATACTCAACGTCAGGGCCAGATTTACAGGTGTGGAGGCTTCGAAAATGTAATGGAACAGATGAATAACAAAATTGATTTATATCGGGTTTCGGTATCAAAGTAATTCAACGTATCATCAACCCAGGATACGAAAAGAAAATTAAAAAAGGTTCCTTAAGAATGTGAACTTTTTGATCTAAGAAAAATTTATGGAGGCCTCTATTTTGTGAAGGCCCGGGGCCGTAGCCCCTGTTGGCCCGCCTTAAACCCGGCCCTGTTCAACGTTAGTTTTGTTTCTATTGCGAGATCGAATTGCTTACCTAACTCTTAGATACATACAGAACTTTTTTCATACAATGGAAAGGTACGCTTGACTTAATACAGACCTACTAAGAGACTTTTACTCTTTCAAGCGATTTATTGACTAAAGAAATACATAGAGTCGTAAATTAATGTGTTTTCTAAGTGCAACAACAATTTTTTTTTCTACAATGCGATTGAATAGGAACGTCAATGACCTCGATCTGTTAACAGAAAAATTGAAACGGCATGCAAAGTTTTTTTTTGTTATCCGTTTTAGGGTCAGCGCAGACCAAGAGCAGAGCAGAGCATTTTCTGAGACTACAGAAAAATGAATCTTATGACAATTCCATATATTGCAAAATTAAATACACGTTGAGCGTCCAACTTGATGCTCGAGCATGCTCGAGCTTTGCTCTGCTATGCTCTGCTCTGCTCTGCTCTTGGTACGCGCTGACCCTTAGTTATATTTGTTGTTATGTATTTGTTCTTGTTAAAATATCTCACTGACTGCTACAAAATGAGTAAATGAGGTGCTGTTTTTCAAAATGCTCCTGCGAACAGGCGCGACGTGACTCTAGTAGAACAATGTATATGAAAACTTTATGGAATTGGTTCTATCTGAATCGCATCGCACCGTCGCATCGAGCCTGTCTGTCGGAGCCTTAAAACGTCACAAAGTGGCGCAAGGTTATTCCTATTCTTAGTTGTAATCGCCTTGTATACGAACATAGCCAACAAGTGTATATCGAGACAGAACTAGGACAAAATGTTCCACAGTCAACACAATTGTATAAATAGGTAGCATCGCTGTCTTTTCTTTGTATATGTGTCGATAGAAAATAGAATTGCGATGTTTCCATCACGATACAATCGCATAAAAGGGCAACCGGCTTGATTCCGCGACTTCTTCAGATGAAATTTAGATAAGGACGCGTCCTCACGCAGTCTCCGTACTGTAAGTAATTGGATGGGGCGGGCGTGGGGTTGGACTTATCGACACTCGTCAATCGCAATAAAACTCGGCAAATCGCAGCGTGTGGACGGTTACTTATACGATTTATCGATAAAGAAGTAATGACTAGTCGCTTACTCGCGTCCCTACTCGGTGCAGTTATTACTGTATTCTGGAAATCAAATGCATTTACCGATTTGAGGTTAAATTCCCGCTAAAGCTTGTTCGAAATGTCGTTTAGAGCTAAATTGCTAAATAATACGCTTAGCTGGTATTGCGATTGCACATTTTAAAAGTTTATGGAGTTATATCAATCTGTATTCACTATTGTTGATTTGGATTAGATTTTGATTTTAAAGTTAAACTTGAAAACATGTCTGGTTTACCATTATTTACGTAGGCCCAGTTCCTCTGTGGTTGAAGATTTCGGGCGACACTCGGTGCCGCCTTCGGCATGATCATCACTTACCATCAAGTGAGATGCAGGCCAAGAGCTTACCAGTTGTGATAAAAAAAAAAAGTCTAGGTACTGTAGAGGTTTTGTCTGGATGGTTTTGCCAACCAACCTCCACAAATCTTTGTTAAGTTAATGGCATACCTATATTAAGAGATAAACACTATTTAATAATTAGAAGAATAAGGACTACCTCGTTGGTTTAGTGGTAGTAAGCGCTGCTCAGTAAGCATGAGGTTCCTGGGTTCGATTCCCGAGTCGTGCAAAGTGTTATTGGGTTTTTCCATCTAGAATTGCTCAGTAGCAGCCCGGAGTCTGGATTTGTGCCCGGTTAATGGCAATAGGCTCGCCCCCTACTACATAGGACTTAGGCATAACTGGAGAAATGTGGGTGTAGTATAGGCACACCTCTGCCTAACCCTTCGGGGAATACAGGCGTGATGTTATGTTATGTTAAGATAAAGATAAAGAAAAGATTCGACAGTCAGCTTGGATAGCTGACAGCCTCCGTCTTAATGAAAATGAGTAGTTTTGTCTATAGGAATAATTGCTAGATAATTATTACTCAATACGTGTTTTGTTTATACGATCCCAAAGAAATTTCGTTAGCACCGACCTAAGTCAGCATGCTAAGCAAACGTGGTGTTATTTATGACACTCGTGACGGGAATCAGGAGCACGAAAATGTACCAACTATTTGTGTAAGATAGGTTGGTATTTCCAATGATATTTATTCAACGTTCGATCTTCAAAAACGGCACAATATCATACTATTAGATGGTGACACGCGAAAGTAGGACGGCATGTCGTAATTATCGGGAGAGAAAAAGAGACAAGACACTCTTAACTAGGCTAATTAGCCAAGTTTTGACGTGCCGCTTGCGTAGCGGGTATAACCTATCTGCCACTTTTTACCCGACTGCCCCAGAAGGGGGGTAATGTTTTTCGAGACAATGTATTTTTGTATGTATGTCTATTTCTTTGGCTCGCTCTATAGCCGAAATGGCTTGATGGATTTTAACATTCGAGGTGTCGTTAGGTTCGCCTTTTAATTGTGGGAGTGACATGAAATATATTTAAAAAAATGTTTCATCCGCAAATACAAAAAAAACGGAGGGGAAGGTTTTTTTAAAATTAATTACAACAATATTGGTATTAAATAAAAGCTAGTAATGAGTTAATTCTAAATATATATATTAATAAAACTAAAAAGCTTTAAATAACCTATATCCGAAAAGAGAAAAACAAGCATTGAACTTAGTTTTTTGTAAGGTATTGCAGGCGGGGACAAACCAATAACTTGAAATATGGTGTAACTTTTGTTTGTCGGGGGCCTGCAATACCTTACAAAAAACCAAGATCAATGCTTGTTTTTCTCTTTTCGGTTATAGGTCTTTGCAGACGGGTTTTGTTTTTAAATAATTTGTTTTTACTTATAACATAATTTAAGCGCAATTGTTTAGACTAATTCCCAGCCTCATTTTAATTAGGCAAACGGAGAAGATCAAGTTGTGCGCTGCGCATTCTCAATATCTACGCGATTATTTTTATTAATTAAAATTAATTAGAATAAACAATTAATCATGAAATGAAAACCAAGCATCGCGTTATGCATTGTAACAATTAAATTATAATAACATCGATGCAAAATAGGGTTAATTAATTTCAAATCTAATTATTTCAGACATGATTGAAAATTGAAACTACTTTATTTAATTATAATTATAATTTCTTTTGACTTTCACATTAAATTATGCGAAGATGAATGATTACAAAATTATTGTTGTTTTAATTAACTTGTGGCGGTATATACATCGCCACATGCGAACTACGCACCAAAGACCTGACGTCACACAAAAATCCTGCATCGCGCAATTAAAGTTTACCGTGCAATGGACATATATACAAGAACCTGACATCAATTGTTGGGCAGTTGCCCGCCAGACATAACACCCGTCTGGACGGAGGATCCTCCCTTTTCTATGGTGGATGAGTGAACTTTACACCTGCTCCTCATACCCCTAAAAACGTACCAACTTCATTTTCAGTTATTCTAACTGTAGGTATACTTACTATCATTGTTACAAGTATGCAACAAACTTGGCATCATATTCTCAACCAGCGACGGTTAAAAATAACTTATCTTAGATATTTTTGGTTAATCTCTAGTGTTTCTGCAATTACGATAAGATTAACTCCGGGCTATGCTACAAATTAATCGTATCGCAAGCCGCTCTCGTAAAGCTCGGCGCACACTCACGATAACCTCCTCTGGAGTTTTAACGCCCGACTATAAATAGTCTGTAATAAATTTGTCGTTACACTAGAGGAGTATCTAACGCGCAGGAAATTACTGGTTCACTTGATGACCCTTATTTTTACTTCATCCAAATTGAGAACTCACACGGTTTTAATTAACATTTCCTAATGAATCGACACTTCATGTCAGTACAGCTTCATTATTTTTTACTTTCGGAACCGCAGAATACAGAGTAAGAGACCCGCTAAATAAGCCAGCGTAAAGCTCAAATGTACGCTCACAAAAATGTGGGGAATAATTTATGGACCATAATTTTACTGAACTACTTTAAAGACCACAAAATGGGAACGGAACACAACGAATGCTTTAAAATATGCACAGAGTCCCAGTCAATATAATTTTATTACAACATTCAACAATCAACAAAAGAACTCGAGACAAAGGACCTTTTTTGACGGCTCATAAAACTTAATTTGATCTCACCCTAAATATAAATAACCACAAACATAGTTTTGCCAAAGTACTCAAAGAGTCAAAGCTATATCTTTACAAATGTGTTCGAAAATTGAAGTCTGTTAACGGATTTTTTCCTATTTGAACAAAGAACGTTTCGTTCTATTTTCTAATTTCGGTTCCGATTACGTCACAGGGAAACAAAGACCTGTTGATGCAACTCATAAACAGATGAAGGCAATGAATGAAATGTGCATTTTGTTAAACTACCCATATGTTTTTGTAAAGGGATTTGAATTTAAATTGTTGTGTCAATTGATAAGAATATATATCGGTTTGGTAATGGAAGTATGTGAAGAGTTAAGATTAATAGTACTTATTTATAATTTCCTGTCTGGGCCCGTTTCCGTTTCACATCGAGCTATTGACATATTTAAAACTACAAAGATAGGGACGAAGAATTAAAAATATTAGCTTATACGAAAGATTTTACTATCAGTAAGTAATCAAAATTCCTTCTGATTCCACACCGATATTGGCACGTAACATAAACAATGCATTCCTTATCGTCCTAACAAAAAAGAAAATCGATATTTTCCTTCTATTCACGAACTCATAAACCCCGCATGAACGCACGGCTGTATTACTTTTTCTTGTTAACAACAATTATGTCGCACATTTCGGGGCCCAACGAAATATGTGCGGGCATTAAAATGATTTTTATTGTTCTTCGTAACTGCGGGGACCACGTGTAGCTACCATTGTATGGAACGTACGGTTCGTACGATTACTTAATACCGTGCAGATGTACGATTTCTTAATATCGGATTAAATGTTCGCTGGATGATGGCCGTGTGAACACGTGTTGGGATTGTTATTAGATAATTATGTCACTTCATAGGCGGTTGGATGTTTTATTACACAAGAGTAGATTAATAAGGGCGTCGTACGGGCTTTGATGTTGTAATTTAGCTATTTTATGTTATTCTTATTTGAAAATTTAATTAAAATTTACATTATGCAATGTCAATATTATACGGTTCAACTAAACTGATGCACTTTAGATTTAATTTTATGTTTACCGGATTCAATTTGACTGCTTCTTGGTGCAAATTGGAAGGCAAATGTCAAGCGTGTAATTCCGGCGTCCTTAATTCAAATTTACATAATTTGAATGTCAGTACTGTTACAGATAGCCCCACTATGATTAAATACCGGAAATGATCTGCATAATCGCAACCGATTACTTAAATCTAAATCTTAAAAATTTAAACGTCTTTTCTCCTCCTTTACCTCATTGTAGATAAAATGATTCATCGCTTTCAATACTTAGCATGAGTAGTCCAAGATGACTCTATTTTTCATAAAGATTCAACAAAAAAAAGTGTGACGTAATGCTCTTAATATTAAACGCCATACTTTCATATTGTCGTCGCTTTGAAAGAAAGATTACTTTTTACGAGTGGATGCGTACCAGATGATTACGTTTTCTGTCGTCAGTTGAACGTACCCATTTCGGAATAAATGATTTACATGGGAAGATTAACCACAATCTTATAAAGAACAGTAGTTTGGTAGTTACATCAGTTTTAATAGAAATTTCTCTTGCATTCTTTATCGGTAATAGTATCAGAAGAACAATACGTCAATAATATAATATAATATAAGTCACTGTAGAGTGGATTTTAATTTAATATTCGTCGTCGTGATAATAAACTAACATTACGGAACTTATTTAGTACTGTAATTTCATGTTAAAACTTTTACTAACGTCGTAAATTGTCTCGGTTGGTAGAAAGGTTTTCTTGATTACCGTCATTAAATGATTAACTACTACTTTTTCAATCAATATTTCTAGAACAAAAGAAAGTATCCGATGATTTTTACTTCGAAAGTTCATATTATTATCGCTGATCGATCAGAAAATGGATTCGGAAGAAAAAGTGAGTTAGTACAAATGATTATCTTGTAAAAACTTGATAAAAACGGTGTAAAAAGTTATCCAATCTCTTCGATTTCAAAAGGCTTTACTAGGCTCTATTATAAGTTTTGTATAGGAAACCATAATAAATGTAGTATCAGTGGGGACTCGTTGAATTACCCTGCAGGGGGCGCGTCTTCCCCGCGGGGAACCTGAGTACTGACTCATTCGGGGTAAGGGAACTTTGTTAATGCACTCCACGTCACACGAGTTTATTTGTTTAGCTACGATTCCACATAGAATAACTTTATTACTGTGCTATTAATTTTTTCAGTGCGGTTATGATACTGTGGCAACAAATAAGGACTTATAACATAAATGTATTATTGAACCTACATAATATGTTGGAGAATGTAAGAGGAATGCTCAAAGATAATTAATTAGATGATAAATGAATACCTCTCTAGCTTTTAAGGAAATATCGAACACTTGATTACGAAACCGCGTTGAAATAAAACAGTCAAGTTTTTTCTTCCTTCTTTTTTCATTATTTTTAATGAAAACGTCTGTTCTACATCCTAAAACATCCTAATCGTTGCCAAAAACCTTTCTTATAACCAAGTCCTCACGTAAGTTAGGTACCTACTATAGAAATCAGATCCTTTTCAAAACGTACTTATTTCCATACGTTGGCATGTTATTGAAGAGTGGTTCTTTGAATTGCAAATAGGCTGGTCCTCGGGCGAGTTCCATTGAATTGTCAATTTGTTTTCTATTGGGGTGGCTTGTTTGGCAACCTCAAGACATATCGTCTTACTATTGTGTGTTTTCGCCTGTGGTAAGATCCACACTTTTCCCTGTGTGACGGGGATGTTTGCTGTGAATAATCCGTGCGATACATTTTTATTTCAAGGCTTCGGTTTGAGGGAAGGTACAGGATAAAAGTCAAGTGATACACGTAATTTCGATGGTGATTTGAAATGTACGATACTCCTGAAGTTGTCTTTGTGAGCTAAACTCAATAGTTATTTTGATAGAAGTAGATCCTTTACTATCTACCGTAAACTATGCCACGACGTAATAACAGTGGAGTAAGTATATTGAACCTAAATCGATAAAACAAATAGGCACTAAAGTATTTAGGGAGTAATTATTTCATGATGATATGATAATTAACTTTACAAAGACGGGAACAATAAATTATTAACTATAAATAAGCTTGCTTATGGATTAATGAAAAACTGATAAAGATTATTTTTATAATACATTACACAGTGCTTATCTGGCACTTTCTTCTCAACAGAAATTCTTGTTTACAACAGAACATCACGCAAAACAAGGAATTGTAATGCTGAAAATTCAGTACATCTCTAGTGGGTACTACGAGTAGCTCTAACTCTCCAATGATAAAGCCAACAATAACGGCTCCAAAATTTAAAACTTCGTACTTTATGAAGTGGGCTCTAAATTTTGGGGGTTTCTCTTTTTTGCGGACAAAAAGTGTAGTCGCCGTGTTCGGTATCGCGGTATCCGGGATCCGGTTTTTATTAGTGGCGGATATCGAGTGGCTTCTGAGGGCTTTGTAGGACGATTTGGTCCCGAACGCCCATTGTGGTACGTTGTGGTACTGAACGCCCTATTGTCAGCAAGATGTCGCCGGCTTTGTCGTTCAATGGCGGGAACGTTTAGCACAATGAACTATGCTTAACTGCATATAGTTATTGATTGTTTGATTTTTTGTCAAGTGACAGTTTTTGTTGAGCTTAATTTTGGGGTGGTATTTTTTTTGTTTTTTTTTTTTGATGTTGAAGCCTTACAGTGGCTTAATAGAAACCTCAATGTTTTTTTTTAAAGCAACACCATTTTTGGTTAGGAAATGGCATGCGTTGTCGAAAATAACCTGCTGTACTTTCCAGGAAAAAAGCATTACCCTGTCTTTGCTGTCGCGCAGTCGGGTAAAAAACTGAAAAGAATTTCAAATGTTTTCATTCCTAATTCTACTCACTATTTGACTACACTTCTATTTGTTGTTAAAAGCACGTCCAGTTGTTCCTCGACACAAATGTTTGTTACATCGAAGCGAACAATAAAACAATTATGATTAATGGCCATAATGACAATACAATACGAATTAATATCGGTGCGAAAATATCGATTGGGAAGCGATTTTTTTCACTTGTACTTCAGGCGAATTCTGTAGACAATGGCTTTACAATAGATTAATACTGGCAATGAATTTATACTGCTAAAAAAAGGTGAACGACATTTTATTAATGTGTTAAGATTTGGTTTCCTGAGAAAGCGGTGCACGGTCACACAATACTGGCTGTCTAAATACAGAGTTTTTGACACCTAAATGTCAAATACTGGTAAAAATTACAGATTTACATGACGGCCGTTACATTGAGATGGAAGCTTTTTCTTAAGAAACTAAAGGCTCTTACATACTGGGGCGATTCGCCACGCGACGCGACGCCGCCGCATTGTTCGCCGTGAGAAATTGTTTTGTTAAAATTCGCGTCGCGCGACGAATCGCCCCAGTATGTAAGAGCCTTAAAGCTTTCAAAGAGTAAAGCTACTTTTATATACCTAATGTCACTTCTTCCCTGCAGAGTTTTAATGCTCTGAACGCCAAGCCTAGGTAGTCCAGAGGCAGTATTATGAAGTATTCATGCCATCATTTATTCCACTGCGAAAACGGGATGGTGCTAGCGGCCTTGTCTAGCCCCGTCTCTCTCTCACACTGGAAAAATTGTGGCATTAATACTTCATAATACGGCACCAGGCTTGGCGTTAAAAAATATTATCATAACATAGGTACACGGAGAGCGTGCTATAAATAAGCTCTCCGTGTACCTATGTAATGATAATATTTTTTTCGTAGACAAATGCTACTGCGTGCTAGTAGGTAGCTTGAAATTCGCATGCTTTTGTGTATGGAGTTTTAAAATAAATTCTGTAGGTGTTATTAAACCTTCTTTCTCGATACCTACTCAGTAGGTACACACGGCTACACATCAAGCTATACATTTCCAGTTTATGATGATCTCGCATTGTATAGGATTTTCGTTCAATGCGAGGTCAGATTATACTGGAAATGTATAGCTTGATGTGTAGCCGTGTGTACGTCTCGGAAACTGTTTTATTTATCCGAACGTCATTCGTTCGGATAAATAAAACAGTTTATTGAACTCAAAACTGTCGATCCGATTCAAACTGTTTATCTAATTGTTTAGGTTATTAGGAACGTTTCGCAGAATTCCAAACTCAATGAAGTCAAAAAACCACTTATTCAACCTATTTTATTAGTTTACTGTAAACATAATTTTCCGAGTTTAAAACAAAATAGGTAACGAGTTGAAATCGTTTACTTTTGGCGCCATCAATTTTATTACTAGGGTTGGGCACAATAAACTTAAAATCTAGGATATTTCGAATAAAATTGTGTACCGAATTTATACGAACGACTAAGTTTGCAACAGGCAGTGTCCAGTAGAAATGGGAAATGCTGGGAAAGCGAAACGAAACAAAATGTAAAGGATTTGTTTAAAAAAAGACGCAGAGGTATTTGTAGTTCGGTCGCTCAAAGCAACTAAGTTGATTGATGGAAACGATTTTTTTTTTGTATTGTTTACTCTTGATAAGTAAGGAAATGTTATCTCCAGAATTTTACAATTTTTCAAAGCTTCTGAAAAGAAAAGAGCTGTATTGTATGTAGCACTTACCTTCACTAAAATTCATGATTACGTAGAGCGTTGTCCAGACTTAATAACAAAAAGGTATTTTTCTTAAAATTGTTTGCGAAAACCTTTCACTAAGGAATCAAGTGCACACCGACAACCCTATTCCAGATCCATTGAAATTTAGATTAACGTGCATTAAGATTCAGTCCGGAACGCGGACTCAGTTAAAATGTTTTTGTTGTTCATTGCTGCCATCGAATTAATGATCCGCCTTTGTGTCGCTTGATTACATCGATTACTATCGCATAAAAAACACATTTTATTCGATTATTCGAACTTCCATTCAAGTAAAAATATTCGCAATGATTGAATCCGCCGCAGCTCATCCATACCCATTGAAGTGTTGGACAGAATAACTTTAAATTAGTTGCAAAAGAAACTCTGAAGTTGGACGAAACGTTAAACGCGTGTAGCGTAGTTTTTAATAAAACCGCCGAAGAAAACTGCATAAGTAATACTTTAAAAGAAAGAGGGAAAATAGTATTTTTTAACACTTTAATTTCTTATACATTTCTAAGTATCATTTATAATTTTTATAAAACAGTAGGTACGTACAGTCAAGGAAATTGGCATCTTATGTCAATTATGCGTAACAGCGATTTCACACAAATAAAAAAAAAATACAGAATAAAAATAAAACTGAATAAAACTGTTCATTTTTCTTACGAAATAATTTTCCGGATATTACTTAAAGTCAGCAGGTTATTTTAAGTGGAACATTTTTAACATTTTTACCATTCGTTTCTTTTAGTTTTCACAGCAAACCGGGCTTCTGGCTATAAGAGCCAATGAACTTGCAATCCAACAAGGAATGTTTACGTAGCCCATGGCACTCAGCTGTGGGAAACAGCCGGTTATTTTTGCAGAAACGCTATTTTGAGCAAAGCACTACCGCCTTTGTTGGCATAATTTTATTGTATCCTTGTAAGTTATAGCGTTAATTAGTGGTTTTATTTTAATGCCAAGAATTCTATAAGTTGGATTTGGGTTAAGTAAAATTTCATATGAAAAATAACTGAAAGTTTTTGTAATTGTGTAGGTAATGCTCATTTTCATAAATATATTAACTGAAATTCAAATACTGGAGTACCTACTTTACTTGCGCAATATCGAAAAATATCCTTCAAGTTGGTAGATAAATAGATAGAATACTCTTTAATAAGTACACCATAAAAACTACAGATAGAAAATGTAGATAGTACAATTATAGCAGAATTAAAAGTAGGTAAAACTTTAATTACTTCTCTACTTACGTTACTCAGTCTATGAGCAGTTCCAAGTTAAAACATCCAAGTCACAAGGGACTTCTATTTTAAAGGCTCATTGTTAGTAGGTTAGTGATTCGTACGGTAACCCTGTTTCCACTGGGATTCTCGAATAAAATGGGAAACCATCAGAATGTTGCGAATAAACCTCCACTTTGTTTAGAGAAACGTCCAATGTTTATGTTCGCACACGATGTAAAGCTTAAAGCTCATGTTTACGATTCTTTTGTAGGACAACACTTTATTTGCTTTAAAGGTTCTGTTCGAAACATGTTTTATTAGGTCAAAGTATTTACATTTTACAGTGCCCGGCCGTAAAAATGGCCCATCGAACTTTGGGAAAGATTCTGTCATACAAGTTTTAGAGATGACGCTCTACAAAGACGAATCTGAGACTTTTTCAAATGCTGTGCCATATTTATGGCCGGGCAGTGTACAATTTTATGAGGAAGTTGTAAAGTTTTGAAATGTGATCGATCTGTCTCTTGGCGGATGGGTGGCCAATACAAATGAGACGTGACGACCTTAAAGAGTATGCGGCTTGATTCCGGTTGCTAAATAAAAAAGTAAACATTCTGAAAGTTTTTTTGTTTACTACTTGTGTCAGGAATGTAAGTAATGCGTGGCATTGTGAGTATACTGGCCTTTGCTTTCCTTATTTTTTTAAATGCTTGTGTAAGTGCTTTACCCGCCACACTATTAATAGACAGATACTTTAGATTTCCTGTAATTTCTAAGTCCGAGTAGCTATTTCAGTTTTCTCCCATCAATAAACTGTTTTCTAGATGGAATTATTGACCGGTTTTTATACTATAATAACCAATATTAACTCATAAGAAAACAATTATTGGAAGTCAACCATTTGTTTAAGTTGTCACAATATTTTTGTCAGAATGTCATCATTTTAGTATTTTCTGACAAATCAGTGACTTTGCCACATCTCACAGAAAATTTTAGAAAGAAAATCGCTTTTACTATGCCCATAAAAAGTAATGGCTACCTATCAAATCAATCGTGATACACAGTAGTAAAGAGAACGCCATAACAAAAATCGTGCGTCAATCACCTTAACGGCTTCAAGTGCGATTTTCTCATAACTTTTCACACATACTTTCACCAAAGAAATTATTCATGTTGTACATTGTGGGTATTTCTCCCCTTCACGTGATGTCAGTCAACTGTCCGGTGGCCATGGTGGATTAATGACTCTAAAACAAGAGGTTACTAATGGACCCGGGACAGATTAGTCGAAGTCACTTAAAGAAAGTGATGCTTTCGCGTGAATGGAATCAATTTTAAAGGAAATTTAGGTTGGCGCTGGGTTCAGTGTAATGTTCAAAGACTTTTACATTAACGGTATAATGCTATTGAAAGTTAATTTGATGCATGCTGTTTTTACGAACCAAGGAGATATTTTAATAAAGCTTTTACTAATGTTTTAATTCGGACAGTTATGTTTTCATGTAGTAATTACTTCACAGAAGTGTATAATGTTTAAAACATTAAAAGAGCGAAACTCGGTTAGAACATTTTTATGGCCGTAATAAAAATAATTATTCCAAATGTACACAAAACATTTTCATTTAGTCCATTCAAAGATAACAGAGGGACTCGAACGTGAAATATAATAACAAAATGCATTTAACCCGAACATGTAACGAATTCCCAAAGCGCTGTGGCTATCAGCCGTCAGTACCAGGACAAACTGACAAACTTTAATATCAGGAAATGTCTGATACACGATGACGCGCGGTTTTACATTAATATTGTTTTGTTTATACGTAGCTGGTTTTATGTAGATACAGATGGATATTCTAGGGTAAATATTCGATCAGTTTCAATTAAAACTCGAGAGAATTCATCTTGTTGTTTTTATTTTATATTTTGTTTGCTTCCAAATTGTCCGCAATAGACATATACTTAAGAAAAAGAAAGAGAGTAGGGAATTCTTTGCCCAGCAGTGGGACAGTAATAAAAAAACATATACCTGAAACATGAAAGCAGACAGCCGTCTCTGTGTACACTTATATGGTAAATGTGCCAAGATCCTAATCCGTTAGCTAAGTGCAATGATATAGCAATTAACGAAACGGTCCATGGGGAGACCGTGTGGAGTAGACTTGACGTCAGGGCAGATAATGTCTCATGTTGCTAATTGTGAAAAATTGAGATTGACTTCGATCCCTCGACTCGATTGCGTCCAATTATCGTATCATGGTAATGAAAATGGACAAGTGAGACTAAAGTCTAAGACATGACGATGAAGAAGGATTGAATACGCCACGCCACGCATGCATCACGCATGTAATCCCGAAGTGTTATTCAGAGGTGTACCTAATAGTACACCCACATTTCGCCACTTATGGTTAAGTTCCGTGTATTAGGAGGCCATCAACCGGGCAGAAATCCAGACTCCGGGCTTCCACTGAGAAATTCCTTTTAGAAAACCCAATGAGACATTGCCTGTCCTGGGAAGCGAACCCAGGACCTCATGCGCAGCGCTTGCGTCCACTAGACTAACGACACAGTCCAGGATTGAAAACTTACGTAGAGGTCGATAATGATGATGACAAATATGACAATGTAAATCTTGGAAGTTCTAAATCTATATATCATGTCTCAGTAACCCGTCTCATTGTAACACAACACTTGAAGATGACACGTGCAAATGACACAATTAATCAACAATTACAATGGAAACAGATTAAATTAAAGTAGTTTGCAATTCAGTGGCTGTTCTACTTAAGCGGGTTCTCTGCGATCTGTCATGCCGTACGAAACAGCGCTTGATGTATGGCCGACGGAAGTTTCAATTGCGATGTTAAGCCCTTCATACTCAAATCATTATTAATTTATTTACTGTCTTTGTTTGTTGTTACGTATATCCACTGCTTTGTCTGATTATTCAGTGCTGTGAACTTGAACCAGTTTGTATTGTTGTGATATTCCATGAAATGGTGTTGCTGGTTCCTTTATATGGAGTTATTTTTAATTTTAATATTCATTTTAATAATGGGCATAAGTTGTACTTTATTAAGGTTAGCTAATGTTAATGAATGGCCTATTTAATGAAAAATTATGAGTCTTCCACTAACTCGACTTATTAAATTTTTTGATTACATCGACGTTCCTTAAATTAACAAATCTGCTTCAACTTAGCATGGATATTTTAGAAAGCATTAAGTCTTAGTTAGTTAGAAATGTCACGTTAAGTATGCGAATCCATTTCACATTTTGACATGACATTCAAATGAGTTTCAAAAATAACAATAAGACCAATGTCACTAAGTGCTTGGCTCCCTATTCTGAATAATGGCGTAACGAAACGGCATCGGAGGGAGGAATTTCCGTAAAATGATTCTGTTGTACTCGTCCCTTATTAAATGTAAATAGTTATTGATCCTATAAAGATAAAATGTGATGGGTTTAGGTAAGCAAAATGGAAGAAAAGATAAGAGTAATAATATCGTGTTAATATTTTGTTCATGGAAAAATATTGTTGCCACAATTATTCAAAATGAATAATAAAGTAAACATATACAGTAAGATGAAGCCTTAATTATTTTGCACGTTTGTTTTTGCGTATTAATATTGGATAATAAATAATAACAAGTTTCCATTCCGTTTCTCTCTTAGTAAAAATATTAAATAATGAATCACACGCATTTCTGAAAACGTACACAAAAAATATACGATACGAAATCATTTACCTTAATCGCCTCACAAAGTTATGCGATACGCTTATTTTTAATAATAAAGAAATATGAACCGTGGAAATATAATATTCCGTGCCGTTGAACAAGTCACGTATAGACGTTGCTGTATGGGGCGTGAGACGACCTAAAGAAAATGAACCTCAGTGACTTTCCTGCCTTGAAAGCTCACACGAACCCGTTTATTTTATAAAAATCTCACCGTGAAAACTTAGGTGAAGTGAGCTGTCATTCCACCTAATGCTAGGGATTTCACACTATTGACAGCTCAATTCAGGTTCACCTGACCTAAGTTTTCGCGGTGATTTTTTTAATGGAATATATTGGCAAATGCTAGGGATTGACACTATTTATTTATTACACATGCGTAACTTCTTTTTGAGATATATTTATTTCCCATAAGAAATTTCACTGACATGAGAAATATTTAACTAATTTAAACACATTATGATTTAACGTACAGTTTTGGCAAAAAAAAGAAACAATTATTACAACACACAAAATATTCTAAAAGTGTAGGATAATCGCTAATAATTTAACACAGCTAAAATGTAAACTTGGTCCAAACTATGCAAGTAGCTTGTATGCTGTTGTGCTCTAATAACTTCTGGGGGCCTACCACCATCGCTTACAGCAGTATTATTTAAATCTTATGTGGCGAACCAACTTATTATCTGTGATTCCCATCATAGATAACCTGACAACACTGGTTGGTCGACGATTAGTCTATGGTTCATTAAGTTTGGACACTAATCTGTAAAAACCTGCTAAGATAATAATTACTATAAACTCTGTGTACGTACCAACAATAATATACTGTGAACAATAGTGGTACTGTGCTGTGTTATATTATTAATACATGTCTTTTACAACTGGACTGAGTTTCATTCATAGGGCGCCGTAACGCGCCTAAACTTACTTAGTGGGGGAAAGATATGGAGCTATACGTCCAATAGAGCTTCATCTCTTTCCTTCACTGAAGTAATATTAAAATACTGCTGTAAGCGGTGGTGTGGTGTCTATGAAGACAGATGGAATTTATATTCCTTGATAAACCCATGTAAAAGTCCTTACATTTTATAATAGTGCGATAAAGTAACTAAGTCCATGAATAAAACATAACGTATACCTATTCTGAATATTAAAGACTAAAGTAGGTGTCATATATGAAGATCATATATCTTTGCGTTATTATCTCATGAACCATCCACTACAAGCAAATGGATTACATTTTTGATCGTTTCCATTCCATCGCGCTCATTGTCTAGGGGATGGTGTTATGTGACTGATGATACCCATCTACCGTTGTTTCTTTGATTAATATTTTGCTGTTTTTGTATTGTACATAAATCATCCGTAGCTTAAATTTCTTATTTGCAAATAAGGAAAAATAGAAATTATGATTTAATAAATTGCTGGATGTTTATTTTATGAGAAAAATAGGTAGACACAAGTTGTATCGGTATTTGAATTGATTTTAAGTGTAGAACTGCTCTGTTGAAATTGATTTTAAGTGTAGAACTGCTCTGTTGAAGTACCCAAGTATTCAAATTGGATTTGGATCGCCTTGGTAATATTGTTTTCTAGGAGGTTGTAATGAGATGACAGCGATACCGCAACTTTATTGAAAAAAATAAACATGTTCATTTATTTTTATCAACTTCAAGTACTGAGTATTACCAAATTTTACTCATTACATTACTCACTTCTAACTTAGCCTACACACCTAACGCTGTCCCTTATTTTATAATTAAGATGCGCAAAGTTAGCAGTAACTTTATTCAAGCAATTATCTAATACCATCTTTCTTTGTCCCATAACCCCAATAGCAAATATTACCGAACTAAAATAAAGCATCCGGAAAATCTTTTCAGATTACCCACACTTTCTTTAGCATCTTAATTTATTGTACCCAACTGGGCCTTTTTGTAATCCTCTTGATCGCAACGAAAAATCCGACAATCATCGCGTACCCAAACTTATGTCATTAAAAGATTGAAAGATTACTTGTTCACTTGCTTGGGGTAAAAATCTACCCTAAGGCTGAAGATTTATCTCATTAGTTAAATGGCCCGTCGGCTAGACGCGAGATCAAGTTTTGGTATCTCGACAACTGGAATAAGGATATTTCTACCAATTTCTTTGCTTCCAAGGGTTAATTTAAAAGAAATTAGTGAAGAATTCTGTAAGTCCTGGCTCAATTATTGCTAGGTTATTATGGTTACTAAAATAAAGATTAACGATAATACTGTTTATATGCGAAGTAATGATATTAAAAATGCTGGTTCTGATAATATTCCTTGGTCATGCAACAGATACTTAGTGTCGTTTTATCAGTAAATTGGTGTTGTGGTAGATTATAATCTATTAAAAAGAATTCTTTTTAAATATCAATATTGATTGTATCAACTGAAAACCATTCTATACGAAGCTAAAATCAATGTGCCAAATATAGCTCCCTGAGGAACCCTTGAGCGATGAACCCGCAACGCCTACGGGAAGCATTGAACTTTTTAATCCATTATGCTATTGCATGGTCAAGGATTATCAACAGTGCCCCAAGGCTTACATACCCAAGACCGAACCTGTATGAGACGATACTCGCCCACTAAACCCGTGACTCATTCTGCAAACATTTACGATGGTGGTGAAGGAATGCATCTGTGGGGGAAGCTTATTGGAAAAGTTTTAACTGGATTAGATTTGATTAGAGCGTTCGAGTCTCCCTGTCACTTTGCTTTATGGCTTGTAAGTAAGTTGTTAGCTAATTCTAATTCCAAGTTTTGATGATATTTTTATATTGTCAGTCACGAAGTAAATTATGCTTTAACGATGCACGTTTGTCATATTTCATATTATGTTCTCTCTTTTATGTAACGAGTGCCTTTGATATGCACTCCTGCAATTGTCATGAATTTATATTGTGTAGTAAAAGGGACATGATATAAAATGAAGTCAGGCTTTAATTAATTCGAATGAAGATTATTATCTTGATGGGGATTCTTCAACGGTTTATAGTTTATTTAGAACGAGATGTTTCTTGGTATTTAGATTACTGGTATTGGCTATTTAATTGCTGAGGTTTATTTTTAAATATGACTTACTGTACTGATGGTATTATTGTAAGCATAGTATTTTCTGAAGCACTTAAAGACTGTAAATCAGCACGTGCTTGAGGGTAATAATAAATAATCACAAAGCATCGACAAAAACAGACTAACCTTTTCCTAATAGTTACAAGTGGACACTTCCATAAATCGATCACCACAATAAACATAAGTATTTGTTTGTTTATCGTTTATATTACTGCATACTTGGTTCACATTAACATAAACATTGTTCTCAGTGTCCTATAATTGAACATAATTTTGTTGTATTACGTTTACATTACCGTCTGATCGCTGGGCTGTATAAACAAGCGATTGAAGGCGTCGATTACTGACACAATGAGTCTCAAGTGTACCTCAGACAGGTTAATGAGGCGTCTCCGTAACTTTACAGTTTGACGGGTTACTCATAACGGTTACGTTACTGTTAAAATAAGTTTGTAGACTTTGGAGTGCTATTTTTGTAACTGCTTCTATAACGAAATAATTGCTTTAGTTTTGTGAAGTTTAATTAACAAGTGCGTTCTTGTTAACTGTTCTTTTTGTAGCTTTCTTATGATATCTTGTTCGTACTAAGTTATCTTTTAAGGCTCCTGATCTATCTCAATTTTATTTTAAAGTTATCTTTTAAGGCTCCCGATGACAAGCGCGACACGACGGCGCGATGCACCGACTTTTAACTTCCGTGAAGATTTCATAGAAATGGTTCGATCAGGGTTGCGTCGCGCCTGTCTACGGGAGCCTTAAAAGATAACTTTAAAATAAAATTAAGATAGATATGTCAGCATCAATAAAATTAGTGGCATCCAGGTCCAACGGGCCAATAACATATTACATTTGAATGGATTTACTAGCAAGATAAAAATATTCCAATAATTTTATGTTCTGCTTCGTACATACATATCCTTTTCATAATTTACTTCAAATACTCTCAGATAGGCAAACATACACTGCGAGGTTATTGCATAACTTATTCGCAAATGCTACCTCTATATTTAAAATGTTAAAAGTGCTCATACGAAGTCTCATAACTCACGAATACAATTTGTGCAAGCGCACCGAATGTCACAAAAGAATCAGGCCAGTTGCAGGAAATAAGCGAACAAAAGTAGACTAGGAATTACTTTAAAATTCCCTGTAAATATCAAACAGAAGAAAATACATTTGAAATCCATATTCCCCGGCATCCAGAAGTCTAGAATGGCAAACATTTCTCGTCCAAATAACAATAACAGTAAAAGTCCTTAAGTCCACCACCCGTCTCACCATTTGTCTTACCAGGATGCAAGTGAGAAGCGGAGGTAGAGGCGGGAAATAGGATTTCCGAAATTATAAAAGTCCAGTTTAAAATTGCCGTCTAAAGACTATTTTCGTACAATAAAGTTTCATTTAATAAAAGAGATTACCTGTATTAAGGTAATTAACGTTAAATATACATAGTAAATGTACATAGTTACAAACTACATACCTGTTTACACAAACCGTGAAGTCTGCAATAACTATTTACTTACAACCGATAAACATATAACGCTTGAAAAAATTGGTACATGATTTATTTCCTTCCTTTTGCTTTCCACATAGCTTTGTGAGCTTTAACAGAGTTTATATACCCCTCCTCATTAAACAGAATATTCTAAGTACTGCATCTCCTTTTACGTTGACAAACAAATATAAATGTGAGTAAAAGCAAACAGTTGCCGCCCGCTCGTCGCCGTTCCTTTGCACCAGCCAGTGAACTAGCTGCACAAAGGAAAAGTAAACATTTTGTACGTGTTCACACCATTCTCTAGCATTCTCACGGCTACCACGAAGTTTGCTTGCGGCACCCGCTTTTAAATTCGGGGCTTTGCAGTCCACTCTGCCAACTTGGGGAGCAAAAGTTTCAAGTAAATTAAACCTGTTGTCTCCGATAATTAACAGAATACGAATATAATTGAGGTCGCATTCTTGTTTCTTTGATTAACATTTTATATCTTTCTTGTTTTTGATTTTATTGAAATTGTGACGATACCTAAACATTAATCATTGATGCAAAATTCTACAAACTATGAACTTTGAACGGAGCTTACGATAATGTCCTAGAACAAGAAGCGCCAGTTAAGAAACCAATTTTAACTGAACTTGCTCCAGCTCCAGAGCACAAAGTGACACCTGTTTTTTCTCAGTTGGTCGTTACTGCTTGCCTTCTGGAGATTCAACGAAAACATGTCATATAAAATGTTCCTTTGTGGGTTTGGATTTTTAAGGCAAGCAATCGATAGGAGTTGCATATGTGTCATTAAAATATTCCGCCTTTTCTCCGAATGCAGGTGTCAAGATTAGCCTTATATAATTGTGTGGTGGTTTTCCCTTAATGATATTATATAGTTACGATGAGTTTTAATAGCAAAGGTCATAGGTATTCAGTTTCTGTATCTGTGTTAATTGTAAGATGAGACAAATCAATGCGGTTTGTACATTCAATACCCATCTACAGGTCAGGCTCATTGGGGACAAGTCTATCAACAACAAATATATTTATATTTATTCATACATCTTAATTAATATTATTTAACTCTTTATCGGCACACTTTCCCATTCATCATTCAATTTTATTTTACCCACTTATATATCTTATTCTTTGGTTAAAGGTTGTGGAGCCATTTAAACCCCTTTTTCTCTTTGAAACCCTTTTCAAAGATAAATACGAAATCATTAAAAAAAAATGTGAAGGGTATTTCGAAATTCATTTATTTTGTTTCTAAAATTTATATTAGAATCACTACCACATTTTTGTGATTTGAATTTCATCTTTAATTGGACGATAACAAAATGAATGAAACTATGAAGCGTTGTATTCGGTTCGACTGTTCGAATATGGACAATGATAAAACCAGGAATAAATACTGCAGTTCTGTATAGCGATTTGAGGATTCTCTGTATTCTTATTACACATAAAGATTTTGAAGTATATGTTCATGAATGAAATAAATCTTTGCTCTAATCTGACTGACTTAGAAATTCCTACACCACATGCTTAAAAGGTTTACTAGAAAATAGCCATTAAAAATAGCTCAAAGCCCATCTCATGAACATGTATTCAAGCCAGAATGAGGTAAATGGGTCACTGCTGAACCCAAAGGGCTCGGGTTGACAAGACAAACTCTTTTAAGAGCAACACATATAGGTACCTGACATGCCTCTTACTCGCTACATGTCACAGCTACGTAAATATTTACACAATATATTTTTGGCAAAATTATTCTACAAGCTTCAAAATATTAAAGCTCGTTGTCATGCGCTGTATTTTGCATTTGCGACATCCACCCTCTTATTACAAAGCAGCATCCCGCTCCATCTGTATTGCCCATAATTTTCGGGCCAAATATCACGCAGGTGCACCGGTTATCATTAGTGGAGGATTATATTTCTCCTGCATTTGTCTCTTTTACTCTTCCGTATTCACGCTTTCCTCTCATTCGCACGAATGGTCGCCGACAAAATTATCGCGAGGAAAAAATATAGTCGGCTCTGTTTTTTTTTTTCTTAAGAAGCCCTATTAATACCAGATTGAGTTACAGCTTACCCCTTTCGTTTGTGGTTGGAAGAGCTTACTTTACTGGCCAGCCATGTTTTGTTTTAAACTTTAAGGTTAAGCACGTAAATGTAATTTATACTTTTTTATTTCCTGAGCATAAAAGGAATGAATTTCACTTTCGTGCTTTCTTCTTTTATTTACTTCAATCTTTTTTTGTGTCCATTTAGTAACATTGCGGCATAACTCTTAGAACAAAAATATTTTATGCAGCTGCACTAGTCTGGTATGTCCTAACGAAACGACAGAAGCAATCCTTCCAGCCTTCTCTAAAGCGTCCTCATCTGTTTGCTATGCTATTCAAAAAATGTTTGCATAGCTGAGTCACGTAGAGAGCAACTTTATCTTATTTTCCTTTGACACTCAAAGCGTGGGGGCTAACTTTTTCGCCTTTTAATTTGGGGAGGTAAATTTTGACAGAGATAATACCGTTGTACAGCTTAATTAAGTTTATTAGAATTTATTTTGCCGAGAGGTGCCGACGTTATCCGAGCCCTTTATACTGTTTATGGCGAACGGCCAAAGCGGTCATTGAGTTAGATATGTTTAAAGGAAACTCATTTACTCAGTAATATTATGATAGCATCATTATAATAATTAATTAGACACGCTTTTACTCAAACATGATAAAATATAAACAGTAGATGAATCAGTACAGAATGAATTACTTCCGCTTGAATAACTTATCGATACTAACGCATACATCTTGATTAAAAATTAATTCCAAGCAACAGTTATTAGCTGCCCCACTTCAGATGGGCTATTAATAATTCTAATTTCATCGGGCATTAGTTCTAATGTTATAATATTAATGCAAGTTAAAAGTGGTTCGACCCGGATGCATTAAAAGCCAAACAAATACACGTACACTGATGCATGGTTAGCAGCTGATGTGTTGTTTCTTAGAAATCAAAGAGCACGACCACTTTCCTGATCAAGCATTTAAGATATAATTATTTCTTCTATTGGAGAAGACGCAGTTTTAGATTTATATATTTTATTGGAGAAAAACTGGGGGCTTAAAACGGCCACATTGGCAGAATCATAATATTATGAGTTATCGTAAAATGTCACAAACTGACAAATCATAATATGATCTTCGTGCAATTCATGATACGCAATTCATCTTTTTGACAGATTTATATGGAGATTCGTAAAATAGTCTACAAATTATGAATTGCTTTATTGAAGAGTAATGTTAAATTAAAATTAATTAATTGAAATTATGGTCATTTTAATAATAATTAAGTCATTTTAATGCAGCAATATTTACACCAAATATGAATTGAATTGAGTACATATGATTAAGCTAATATGTGTCACCATTTTGTGTCTTTGAGGCTTTTGAATTTGTAATTTTGTAATTGCTAATGTGGCCGTTGTAGGGCACCCTGCTTTCATAAAACTCATCATTAACATCAACATGTTCTGCATTTGTAAAAGAGTACCAAAGGCCTTCCATATGAATTGATTCCGCTGACAGAAGAGTAAATTAAATGCAGGTACTTACTTGTTGTAAAATGAGCAAGGGGGTTCTTTGTAAGTGAGCGCATAATATTACTTCCCTGATTGTTTAAACGTTTTCCCCTTTGCAGACATTACGTTTAATGGAAATTTTATTCCATTGTTTTAGCAATAGCCAGGTAGAGTTTTCGTAAATTCTGTGGTTGTATTGTATTGATTCTGGAGGTCCAAAAAGTAGTAAATTTTTAATCTCTCTCTCTTTTTAATCTTTCATCTTTTTTTCTGAATTATTAATGTTACTTTTATTAGGAACAGAATAAACACAAAACGTATTGACTCAGCAGCCATAATGCATGCATTGATCAATAACCAGCATCGTCTATAATCCCTAAAGACGGAATCGATAAGGCATCAACAAGCAGACGGCTAATCCCCGACTATAGAAGGACTCTAGCTAGCCGCATATTTTATTCAGCCAATCACGCATGCTCCATCTGCCCAGGTCTAAGACAAAGCCCGTGATTTAATATGGACGTGTAAGAGGCACCGATGTTTGCGGAGCCTGCCGACGTTGCCCATTAGTCAGTGCCCTGCCCGTGTTCCTACGGTTTGTTCCCCTTGACAACCGTATTATTTGACCATCATTTTGCATTCTGGGCAAGGCGGTTTTCCACTTTTATTAAGCTGTCATTTGTTTTTCGAAGTCCAGAAGGATTTTTGTTGCGGTTTTTTTATGTCTTTCAATCTTATGTTTTTGTTTATTGTTAAAAAGCCAGCGTTGCTTTTAAGATTTGTTCTTTTAACTGATATCCCGGGCAGGATTGGGTTTTAAAACCAACTTTCTAAAATGAAATACATTATCGACAAGTTATTCTTCGTAAAAGGTGAATCACGGTTTGGTATTTTACTTTTAGTGATCGTGATATAAAATAAAACAGTCAAAGATATCGAACTGTTGTTCTTTTATTTGGTAAATGATCGACGACGCACGATGACTAAAGCTAATGTAGAAGGTAAAGAAAGGAGTTGCATACCGTTACTTTTTACGGATTCTCCAAACTTTAACGAAAGCTGTTTGGGTGCGGAAATACAATAATAAATTATGTTTATGGAGTTGACATTAAAAGCGAATGATTGTCTGACCGCTAATCTGAATTCAACTAACGGATTGTTTTCTCTTTTCAGGTAAATAAAGATCCTGCGAGATACGACCGCCATCGATGACGACGCGACGAGAAACTTAAGTACCTACCTAGTACCTACATACATTTTAATATCCTGTGACTGCATCATCGGTCTAAAGCATTATTGCTAAACATGGGGTCCTGGTGCCGTATTATGACGTTTTAATGCCATAATGATTCCAGTGCAAGAGAGAGATGGACCTATACATGACCGCTAGCACCATCTCTTTTTCGGTCTGGAATCATGATGGTATGTATACTTCATAATACGGCCCCTGAGTTGGCTCCCTAAGATTGTCACAGAGTTTTGCTGTAAGAATTGCTCCTTAGCAGCCCGGAGTTCAGATTATTTTTTGTGCCCGTTTGATGTAAATAAGGTCACCCATATTTTATGGGACTTTAATATAACTGGCGAAACTTATACATACTATTAATACCTATAACTTCTCCTTTCTTGAACATGGGTGTGATGTTATGTCAAATTTATTACTAAATTCCTAATCACGTACTTAGTGTACGTGATATGTCGTGAAAATCAGCGATTATTCTCACCTAGTCGGAAGTAATGCCTTCTACAAATATATACTGTGACGTCATATTCAACCCTCGTAAAGGCTCCATTGTTGTAAGGAAGATTATGTAAACTGAAGTAACCCTTTGTTGTTTTAAGCTGATTTCGGTAAGCACTTACGCTGCATGGAAGGTTATACATTCCGTGGTAAAAGAAAAGTTGCATCTTGTTTAGTTTATACTTTGACTTTATCGAGTTACTAGCTGCGCCCCGCGGTTTCACCTGCGTAAGTCTCGATCCCGTGGGAATATCGGGATAAAAAGTATCCTATGTGTTAATACAGGTTATAAACTATCTGTTTGCCAAATTTCATCCAAATCCATTCAGCCGCTTTTGCGTGATTGAGTAACAAACATCCAAATACACAAACACACAAATACACAAACACACAAACTTTCACATTTATAATATTAGTAGGATTTGAAATATTAATTATTCTTAAGGGGGATGCGCCAGGGTAGCCCGCGAAATTCAAATTTTCTTACGTTTTTTGCAATTTGCAGGTCGGTATTAGATTGTATGTTGATCTAAATATGATTTGCGCACGTAACAAATATGGATTTACAGAATTATAAACATTAGAATCAGCAATACAACTCTCTAAGTTCATGAAAGACTCAAAACTCATGATTTCATGAAATCTCGACATTTGAGACTTTCATGAACTTAGAGAGTTGTATTGCTGATTTTTATGTTTATAATTCTGTAAATCCATATTTGTTACGTGCGCAAATCATATTTAGATCAACATACAACCTAACACCGACCTGCAAATTGCAAAAAACGTAAGAAAATTTGAATTTCGCGGGCTACCCTGGCGCATCCACCTTAATTCCTTCCAACTTATTTTTATTCTGTCTATATATTTTTAGTCTGGGATTCTTTTAAAAGATACTAACAAATAGTGATAATGATAAGCTCCTGAAAAAGTTCATATCCATGACTCATTCAAAAAAAAAGTCCGGTGTCGTAAAAAAAAGTTCCATTCGCTGTTTATTATTTATTGATACAGAGTTATCTAGCATAACTTTTTAGCTTCTAAAAACTTATTAATGGCTCTGTGTTAAAAAACAAAAACTTTGAAACTTGAAAGACCTTGAAACTGACTTTTCCGGGCATAACGCTTTTTCGTTACGTGACGATTTTGATTGATATAAAGTTCTAAAAATAGGTAGGTAAAGCGTATTTTAGTACGATTGTTAATGACGTTAATTCATAACAGTCCCTTTTTACGTAAAATTAAGAGAATTAGTGGCAATCGTTTTATTGAATTATACGCTAATAATGTTCATTTTGTATCATACCTAATTATAGATATTTCACTATCTACTTTCAAAGTGACTGAATATTGCCAACCACAACGGGAAAACTTCGTTAGTAAATACAGTTTAAATATTTGATTAATTATTCAGAGAGCGCCCATTTGGGGCGGATTAATTATTTGCTGGATAATTATTAAAACGGTAATTCACGCCTGTGTGACAACGAGCTAAATAAATTCTGTTGGAGTTTCAGTATAATTGAAATATTCATTATTGCAACTCAAAAATGTTAATCCGATTTTGAGACACTTTTAGGGGACTCGATCAATATTTATACAAATAAATAAAATTTAATTTTCTGTTTGTAATGTCAAAATGAAAGTATAAACATTACTTATAAAAAGATAATCAATTTTTTAAATGTTTGTCTATCTGTCTGTCTATTTGTTCCGGCTAATGTCCGAAACGGCTATACCGTTTTTGGCAAGACTTTCACTGGCAGATAGTTGATGTTATAAGGAGTTACTAGGCTACTTTTATTTTAGAACAATAATTAGGGTCTACGCTGCGGGGAGCAGCTAGTTGAGAAATAAAACAAATAGTAAGTACACAAAAAAGTAAAATTTTGCAAAAAATAAAGAGTAGATAACTGAAATCGTCAAACTGTTTACTATCACCATTTATCACATAATCACCCAATAACGCCGAACTTCACGAAAACGTCCCTAATTATCTGAAAATGAGGATTGATAGAAAAAGGTCGAAATTGAGTCGGCAACCTTCGGCATACTGGCAATATTTCCACGCACCCTTATCCCGGTGAAACGCTAATAAAACGTTAATAAATTGCAACAGATAGGTACAGCCAGGGGTTTGCACCGAAGGTTGACCAAACCTGCTATAAATCTGGATTAGTCCTCGCTGATACGTTTAAAACAAACGTAAACAAATTGTTGTTTGTGGTATAGTTTCTACTAAAGCCGTGGTGTTAGTGTGACTATCGGGACCTAACGAACCGCAGCGGAACGCTGATTATACTATCGTGTGTGATTTATTTTACTATAATACAGGATTAGATATTTCATTACAACACTAAAACCAGATTATGGGATGTAATACACTGGTTTATTCAGTGATTCTGAAAGCATTTGTCTGTTTTGGAATCGTTACAGATTTTATATGTTTGGCTTTATCGCTGAAACTCAGTGCTGTCTCGCATAGGATCGCAGCATTATGCTAAGCAATGGCCGATTTGCGTGGATGTTACACATATTTTCCCCCAACTTGTTGTTTTGTTTTTGTTTTGTGTTCTTTCTTAGCGTCATGTTTACAGCAAATAAACGTAAGTATTTTGTTTCTTTCTACTATCATTAATTGAAAAGGTATTAAATGAACCTGACCTTTCCGGAGAATTAAAAGTGTTAGCGAAATTCATGCCCTTAGCTACTTTTACGTAGGGCAGATTTGTAGCAAAAAATACAACATGCAAATCTCGAAACTGCGCTTTAAAACTTGAATTTAAAGCGCTTGTCAACTGTCACCAGTTGTATTCCCTCGTGACGACATATTTGCAATCCCAAAGGAAACAGGTGTGCGCCTGAAACTGACAGTTCACAGATGTCGTGAGAATAGACTGAACAATGTTTGCTCTGCTTTTTTACATAGCCATAACGATGCTCTGTTCCGCTTTTGTTTTTGTAACAGAGGACAATGAAGAAAAAAAAAATCGTGCGTGTGATTTTATGCTTAAGAACAATATAATTCCACAGGGTTATAAAAGTATTGATATTGTTTTTAAATCACAGCTCCAATTCAAAAATCTAGTAGAACCAAGGGCTAATTTACATCATAGTTTGTTAGATTTTAATCAAAATTCTTTCTAACATGAAAACCAGACCCTAACAAAATTCATAAATTCCTTTCATTATCCTCACCAACTTTGGTAATAGTAATAACTTCATTATAAGCTTAAACTACACCCTTCCAAATATAACTCATAGTTTTAACCGACCACTGATCCACCCCTGTGGTAGTAGAGTGATCTCTCTTGACAAATTAAGCGAGCATGCACCTGAGCTAGGTGGGACTTGTCTGAGGGACATATGGGACGCTCAGGGGGGTGACACGACCGTACATCACCATTCTGCATCTAAGACTAAGGCAGGGACAGAACACACAAGGCTCACTAACAATGTGACGTAACAAACATGACGTATGAACACTGGTTATGGTACTATTCTGGAACTAGAACGCAGATTGTAAGCGGTTTATGATGAATACCGATTCGGTTAATGTTTGTTTTGAGATACAATAGGTACTTTGATAATGTTTTGTAGATACTGCTGAAATGATATTGAATAATATAAATGGGAATGTATCAGCCATATCAGCATCAAAATGATATCCAAAGAGTTTAAATTCATTGGAAATTCTAGCGAAACTGTTTTTTTTTAAATTCGGTTAATGTTTGTTCTTGTGATACAGTAGGTACTTTTATAATGTTGGAATGATATCGAATAATATGAATGAGAATGTTTCAGCCATATCAGCATCAAAGTGATATCCAAAAAGTTTAGATTAATTGGAAATTCTAGCGAAACTGTAGTTTGATATTTTATTGCCCAATTACTCAGAATTAGGATTGATCAAACTCCTAAATTAAATGAATATTCCGAAAATTTTGATATATTGTTGTTTTCATTTTGGAGTTTATAGCACATTGAAATAATTATTTAGACCTTTGGAACATACAACAATATTTCGTGTACAACAATATTAGTAATTCATTACTATCGGATTACACTCGCTACATTTCCGATGCAATGTCTGTTTAGATTACAAATGTTAGCGGGAAATGTATTTCGGTTCATACGCTCGCTTGCCTAGTACGTTAATTTGCGTCCATGTAACTGTGTTGCGTAAATTATTGTGTTCCCAAATGAAGCCAGATCTGTTTACTTGGAAGCTTCGTTAGACATAGTGATCAGTACGAAATACTACAGTATAAACGGTGCGTTTATACTATAGTTTACACTCTCAGTGGCAATGTTGAATCAGTTAAATGCTTTCTTCGATCTTTAGATTTTCTTTCCCACGACGCAACCATTACAATGCGACCGACAGACAGTCTCGGATTCTTGAATAGTCCGCTGTTCACAAGAGTGACAAGAATGTAAAATTTCTTTACAGAAAAATATCAACATTCATTTGCCAGCTCGACATTTAAAATAATCTCTGATATTTTCATTATGAAAGGTATAAATCCTCGTTGAAATGTTTAATCCGTTTCTCTCGGATTTGTGAAGTAATCGTGTTTATTTAACACCTAGACGACAGATTTCAGCGTCTGAGAATACAGAATAAATCTTTATCGTATTTCGCTGTTGGAACTTGGAAATAAAAGATGAAAATATCACGAGGTTTTATGCTAGGCTGATATATTGGAAAATTTTCAACGCCTGCTGTCTCGCGATACGATACCTTCAAGAAACGAACATTATTTAATATTGCTAACTTTTTGCCTGTACCAACTCGTTTATTTTTTGCTTCACAACTGGCTTATTGCACGGTTTTGTTTCTTACAAAGTTGATACTTCTCTTGTTCGATTTTAAGTTTTTTCTTCACTTTCCTTTTTATAAATAATGCAGGAGTTTTTAAGTGCTTTCATCTATATAATATTACTTATATTGCCGATGCCGACGTCAGTTTGCCCTTATTTGCCTAAGCGACGTCCTAATGATCATCATCAAAACCTCAATTTTCTATAAGCTCCGTATCTCACATCTCTTTACTTCCAGCTGAAATTGTAAAAGGATTGAATTTACGATGTTGCAGTACAAGCAAGGCTCTGAGGCTTGCATCCCATCACTCATGCACTGCGCTGTAAGCCTCACACGTCTTATGAAAGTAGCTCGAGAAGGCACATTTTGGCAAAGACTCAAAAGGCGCCAACAGTGCTCTATATTATTCTTTGGAATAGAAATATTGCAATGCTTATAGAATACAACTGCGTGAAAAATTGAGGAATTCATTTTATTTTTAACCGCCTCTATGGTCTAGTTGTCATACCATCTATTTCAGACCCAGAGGTCCCGGGTTCGATTCCCAGCCGGGATTTTTTTTCTGCTCAGTTTGGTTGGTGGTAGGGCTTGTTCTAAGTCCGCCTGGGTAGCTAACACAATCTTTTCTAAGTCTGTCGCCATAATAACAATGTTAACAGCATTGTTGTGTTTCGGCAGTTAGAGGTTAGATAGCCAGTTCCTCTGGGGTTGAGGATTACGGGTGAAGCTTGCTTCCACCTTTGTCCTGATCACCACTTACCATCAGGTGAGATGAAGGCAAAGAGCTACCAGGTTGTGGTAAAAAAAAAAATGTTTTCATGTCAGATACTGCACCTGTCACTAAGGTCACCTGTCATAAGAATTAATTAGGTATTGGCATAGCTAATCCCAAATTATTTCCTGAGAATGATCCATTTTCTTTGGTCTAACTCCTCCTTATTTAAGTCCTTGACATCCTGACATCGATCAAACAGTCAGTACATATGGACTATCACTAGCAACAATGAATAACTAGTATCAATGAATACGATGACACCAACAAAAATCTAAACAATTGAACTGTGTGATTCGTATCTAAATTCTAAAGATCACACAGTTCAATGCCCAGTGCTCACGTCAGAACAATGAACTGAATTCGTCCTTAGAATATTGGTGCAACTATTCCAACCTTGGCTCGTATTTGGCATATTAGTTTTGTAAGCAAATCGTTTAGCACTGACCTGAAACAAGGTACCTAATTTATTGGAAAACGGACAATCTTAATGTGCCCGTTATTGACTGGTAAATAATGGCCTGTGGTTGTTGCTAGAGATAGTGGTTGGTTTACAATGATTGTAATGGTTTCGATAGGTGTGGAATATCTTAGTTTAAACTGGGTTTATAGTCTTGCAGGATAACTATATTGATTAATGTTTTGGTTCTCATAATGTTTGTTAAAATTCCATCTACCTACAGCTGTTGTTGTAAATGCGAATAAGAGTCAAGTGCCTCATGTAATGAAGTTTGTATAGTTGTTGCAAAGACTGTTTTATAATAATTACACACTCTATATATAAGCATAATAATGTTCCCACTGCTGGGACACAGGCCTCGTCTCTGTGAGAGAGAGTGGGCCGTAATCCACCACACGGGTTCAGTTCGGGTTGGTAGATGTCACGTGTCTTCGAATTTTTGGTTCTAGTCTAGGATATGCCGGTTTCCTCACGATGTTTTCCTTCACCGTTTTGAGAGCAGTGGTGATGAAATAATTTACACAAATTAAAGCGCCTGTCAGGGTTCGATCCTACTACCTACACCTCGTAAGTCGTTACCACTGGGCCCCCACTGCTCACGATGAATACGTATAAGAAAAATCATAAACCAATGATTGAACATTGAATAGAGAAAAGTTTTCCGACAGTCCGCCAGCTTTTTCAGCTACTGTAAGTTTTAATATGCCAGCGTTAATTCAATAACGTCGGGGTCCAAAAAAACATAATTATCGCCGTCTACCGATACATTTTTTTTTTTTGATAATAGGTCTAATACATGTGTCGCGGACGTGCGGAACAAAGTACTGTCGGAAAAAGAGTTTATTATCTACGGGAAATAAATACAGCGCTATACGCTAGCAATATTTTATTGTTATTTCGCGTAATATTTTTTTCAGATACACTAAACTCGAGATGTCAAAGACCAGACCACTCACCGGACGCACAAAACGGATTAAAGAGGAGCTCTTGTTGCCTGTCTGCAAGCTTATCTCTTTTGTTGTCTGTACATAAATACATAAAGTTCCGCGTTGTCACGCGTGGTGGGGGCGCCGCTGTCGCGCCGTCTCGTTATGGCGAAATACGTGACGAGACTGAACGTGGTCTCTGTTTTGGTTGATGCGTATTATGGTATACACTTAAATAGAATAGATTTAATTTATGGATTCTTATGTAGGAAAGGATGACATGTTCAGACTGTAAAAAATCGTGAAGGTTTTTAGAATTCGAACCGCTAAAAATGATTTTAAGGTCGAATCTAAAATAGGAATCGGATATCGATTACGTTTACCGCAAATAAACGTATTTTCGTTCTTTAAGTTTAATGAATTATTTATTTTCTAAATTAATCTAGGTACAGAGGGCTGGCCAATTTCTAGGTCAAAGAATCAGCATTGCCATCCAACGTGGCAATGCTGCCAGCCTTTTGGGCACTTTTCCCACTGACAGCGATGCGGAAGAGTTTTTTGACGCCCTATGAGCCCTTCCTTTATACATAATTTTTCCCTTTCTCTATAACGTTTATTGATTGATTAATTAGAACCATTTCTAAATTGATGTCTGTAAGTTTAAGGTGTACATAATATTAAAGTAATAGAATAATCTAGGTACCTAATACGCCAACATTGTGATAACGGGAAAATTCACGAAAACAGATAAATAAAATATGTTTTAATTTTATCTCTGGGAGTAGAAAGACTAGGAATTCAGCAACATAGTTGGGGTGAAACTGCTAACCGATTTTTTCCGTTTAGAACGCCCACTTTACCCACAAAAGAGCGTGAAAATACATTTCCGTCGGTCCGCCTTTTCTATTTGCTCGGGATTAATATAATATGGACCGATATAATACGGCGATGTTTATTATCCCTTCGGACACGAAACAAGAGACTTTACGAAATATGTTTTTAGGCGTTCGAGATTAAAGCGAGGTCAGAGAAAAATGTAAAAAATTCCCGGATAACAAGGAGGCGTGTTTTCTTCTGCTCTTATTTATTACTGAACCCGCAATTTTATTATGATTTATTCCGTGACTTATCCAATATTTATTTGTTATTCGAGTAAAAATAAATATACTTCCCGAGAGATGAGGAAAAATTTATCAGTTGGAAAACGAAACAAAACAACGGGACGGAACTTCTAAGTAATAGCGGCCCACTTTTAGAAGCAATAAAGTGGGTGCTCGACTTTTTGTTCGAATTTTCACGAATTAAAAAAGGGGGCGTGCTTCTGTTACGATTAACTTTATTAGAATTCATTTGAACGAACGTTGAGAGCTTGCTAATGAGCCCTTAATCCCTTTCTGAACGAAACATTGGAGTACACATAAAAAGTACTTGAGTACTCGTATTTAAGCTTTCGCAAGTAGACAGTACAACTTTAAGCTCAAATATAGGTGCACCGACAAAGTTGAAAATGTGTAACTTCCGACTTAAACCTTCGGTTAAAGCTCCACACACTATTGACTTTTTGAGCGAACTGCTTTGGTGAAATGTAGAATAATGTAAAGTCAGAGGAATTGCCGTGTCATATATTCATAGAATTGTGAAAGAATGACCATTGAGATTAAAATTGGTAGTGGATTTGCTTAAAAATCACGTTACTTTATTATCTATTCAATGATTTGTGGTTTTTATCCTGAATAAAGCTCCCTCATTCATATCTCCTATGGGGATGGCCAGTAGCCTGCTGCCTTCTAATACCAACTAACTTAAATCTACGTGGCAAGCATGCTGCTTCTGGCAATTTTCCCGATGTTTGTTTATTCTAGCGGTTATTGGGCCGCATACTCAACTCATATGAATGAGTGTACGAGTCTCATATCAAATTATGATGATAAATTGAGGTAGAGTCATTCTGGTAAAGAGATTAAAGTCAGACCGGTCTATTCTGACTTGTATTCCCAGATCTAGATAAATTAGGCGCGCCAAGTTAAAAAAAAATCCTTTCATTATAAAGAACCAGTTTAATAATAATTCATTACAATCTAGCCGATAAGTAATTTAATCTAATTTAATTTTTACGTGATCATTATTTTTAAAATTAGCAGTGTTGATTAAACTTTACACAAGTACGTTCCAGTTTCTTAAAGTCTGATATAATAATATTATACACACTTTGTTCATGTTAATATGTGTATCATTGTCAATATTATTTCTACACATTTTACACCACACTAATTCAAAAGGTTTTGTTCGTTTTAGTCCTCGCATTATATTTCCAGGTTTAAGGCTCTTACATACTGGCGCGACTTGTCACGCGACGCGAAACTCAACAAAACAATTTCTGAGAAAACTTCACGGCGAACAATGCGGTGGCGTCGCGTCGCGCGACAAATCGCGCCAGTATGTTATAGCTTTTATTCACGATGTTTTCCTTCCCCGATATCAAGATAAACTATATCTGAACATTGGTACTACTTGGCTCTTCATAAGTCCATGATCATAAATATTAAAATCTCATAACATTTGGTGAAGAATACAATTTATCAGCATTTTAAAAGTACGTCCACAGAGTCCCGTACACTTATCAATACATTTGTGTAAATCGTGAGTGACGGCCTGTTGTCCCAGAGGTAGATATCCCAATTTGCAAGAGATGACAAGCAACAAAAATAACTCCTAACATTATTATTCTTGTGCGTCCTTTTTTACCGTATCAGTTTCTTAGAAATTGTTACGAAAAAATATCGTCCGACCGATATGTTTACTTAGAATAACTTTATCAGCTTGTTAGGGTTTCGTACCTAAAGGGTAAAACGGGACCCTATTACTAAGACTCCGCTGCCTGTCTGTCTGTCCGTCTGTCACCAGACGGTATCTCATGAACCGTGATAGTTAGACAGTTGTTTTCACAGATGATGTATTTCTGTTGCCGCTATAACAACAAATACCAAAAAACAGAATAAAATAAATATTTAAGAGGGCTCCCATACAACAAACGTGATTTTTTTGCTCGTTTTTAGCCGACTACGGCGAAGAAAAAAGGAGGGTTGTGATTTTGACCGGTATGTATGTATGTATGTATGTTCATCTGTTACCTCCTATCTTCTAAACCAATCATCACAATTTGACAAATGAGGTATCGTTGGAAGCGTCTTGCTTGTACGCTGGTTATGTGACGTCACATTAAATAATGACAAAATGGCGCCCTCTAGAGGACATAAAGTCAGGAACTAAAAAAAAAATATTGTTTAATCGTACCATGTTGGGTATCAAATGAAAGAGCAAATTTCAAAAATGTACATACTATAAACTCAAAAGACTTTAAAAAAAAATTAAGTAATAGAAACTAAAACCCAACTATGACTAACAAGGTATAAACAAGACACCGCAGACAGACAAATTAAAAATCCGGAGTCACACGTAATCTGTTCGATTTATGCCCTAACACGTGTGACTGCGAATTTTTAATTTGTCTGTCTGTGGTGTCTTGTTTATGCCTTTTTAGTCGTAGTTTTCTTTAATTTTTTTATAGATAATGTTACGGAACCCTTCCTGCGCGAGTCCGACTCGCACGTTGGCCGGATTTCTTTAAATATGATGCGTACATCATATTTAAAAAATAAAAAACATATTTGCTACTCGTAAGTAGCAAATATATTTATGTAGATTGTTTGATCTTTATATAGTCCTCCAGACCGTATTTCAATCTCAACGGAGACTAGCTATTGACGCGGAAGATTTTATAGATATTTATAAGTAGATAACTAAGTCACCATCATCATTCACAGTCTGTGTTCACCCACTGCTGCTCTTTTCTTGTGCCAATCCCCACGTCCCTGTAATATGACCATCAAACTCACTGGAGTTTTATAGTCGTAGTGTAAGTAACTAAGCCACTTCGCCTCAACTCTTCGGTAATGTCAATGATGAATTAGGAATACGACAGGAAGATAGGCGGAGGCGGCAGTGTCCTCTGAAACGTTGGCGGCAAAATACTGATTTTAATAAACCTTTCTCAAATTAATTTGTATTATATTCCGTAGTATTTTGATGTCCTTGATGATCAGGGTGCCTGACTACACATCATTGTTGACTTTCACTCACAATCATCATTTTCTTACATAAAGGCAAGTTGCGCCTACCCCTAATTATTTGGAGTCGGCGCCGGCGCAACATGGCTTTTTCTTCCATACTTCTCTGTTAGTAATCACCCCCTTTCTAGCCATATCAGTAGGAACATTCACCGGGTCTCCCTTGTTTTACTGAAAAGAAATTGCCAAATTATCACTTCCCAAACAAATTTTCGCATAATTTAATTTGCCAAATTATTACTTACCAAAAAATCTCTTTACAAATAATTGTTACGAAAACCTATGTTTGGCAAGTGAACGTTTGAACAATAACTTGTTCACCAACTAGTACTTTTACCATTTTTTATCTAGTCAAATATTTCAGTTGGTATAACATATTTTACGCAAATTATCTCTTTTTCCATATTTTTTCTATATAATCTAGTCGTTTCTGGCACTCGCCGGCCGCTGCCGCGGCACCGCTCGCTTCGCTCGCTCGGCTCGTGCGTAGGTGGTCACAGTTTTAACATAACCTAACCTAACCATTTTTTTAAAATTAATAACCTAATATTTTATATATATTTATAATATATAAATATTTTATACTAGCTTTTGCTATTTTTTACTCGCGTTAATAAATGATTACCTATATTAAAATAAAATTGCATTTTTAATTATACAATTCCCAAAAAAAACTTATTTTTGCCTTTATATTTTTTGTCATAACAAATCATTTGACTAAACGTTTATTGTCTAAATATTGTTTGCTGTAATAAATCATTTGATTAAAGACCAAAAGCCTTAATGACATTATCCTTGGTAACAATCTGCCAAGTAAACATTTGACCAAATGAAAATGTGCGTACCTACTAAAATTATTCCAAATATTACATTGGTATAAAAAAAGGTTGCTAAAATTTGTTTGGGTGATGAAAATTTGGCAAAATCTTTTCGGCAAAACGGCAGGATCCCACATTCACCATTTCCTTGGTCTTCCTCTACTCATAGCTATCCGCATTCATTCATCCACTTTCACTTACAATCAGAACAAGAAAAGGCAAGACGGCGAAAACCTACAAATGACCCTTACCGTAATTTCTCCGCTTCTAAATCCCATAGTTTTAAACAGCCCTTTTATCACTGTTCCTCTAGAGAAAATATTAATTCCGTGAAAGCGGATTGTAGGCTGAATCCTGTCGGCCCGCCGAGACAGGCTTATTTTATTATTATGCCTCTTCCCTAGTGCTTGGCTGCTCATTTACATGTGATACGGGCATACTTTAAATGAATACAGTTAAGGATTATGGTTTGTAACTTTTTAATTAGCTGTTATTTTGAAATGCGTGGAGGTGTTGGTATAATTTATAGATATCCGATTAAAAGAGCTTATAGCGCGTAATAATGGTATTTAGATTCGATTTTCCCAGCGATGTCATTAAAAATCTTGCATCTTGTATTTTACTTCTGCAAACAAGACAAATAGATTTATTGACGTCAATTCTTAGTCCCACAGCTGTTGAATATAGGCACAATGAGTCTTTCAGTTCCTTATTTGAAATACTGATAGGTTCTTGCGAGCGTAACTGGAATCGAAGCATCGAACGATATTGATGTAGGCACATAGTTTCTGGGAAAATTACCTTTCATTTTGTTTACAAAAAAGTTTCAAGTACCTATCTACATTGTATTATTACCAGAAGCTATGATGTGCTAATGCTACCCATCCTATTAAGTATAATGGTAATAAATATTAACGACCGGTATACAACGAAATAATCCGGCAACAAAAAGTACTGGGCATTAATTTTGATTGAGGCTTTCACTGGATGAGTATAAATAACTGTTATTAAGTGCCATCATCACGCGGTTGTGTTTATTTAGATACCTTTAAAATTATTGTAGAACAGTAGGTGGCCCAATTAAGCTTTCATCAAACTGAAAATGTATTTTTTTTATATGTATGTATCTATGTATGTATTAATTAGTATTCATTAATTTTTCGAGATATATGTATATCTTATGTTGCACCTGCCATGTCTGTCTCTGCATCACCCTAAGGTTGACTGGCAGAAAATGCCTCAGGTATTAAGTCCACCTTTGTACAGTCGTTTTTTTACTTGTGCATAAAGTTTTAATAAGTAAAATAATTAAATAAAATGAAATTAGGAGAGTAGTGGCATGTGGCAGGGCCGCACACGTTTGTCGCATGTCGGATACATTGTGGGCTAAGACCACCACAACATGGGTGCCTGAAAACGTCTAACGGCATCGCGGAAGATTCAGGCGTAGATGGCGGGACGAACTTGTCGCAGAGATTGGTTGGCTCAGGATCGAGTTGAGTGGAAAAAGGAAAGGGAGGCCTTTGCCCTGCAGTGGAATAATATGAGCTAATCATTATTATTTCATTATTTACATCATAATTAAATATTAGAAAAAAAAAAATAAAAAAAAAATAGTAGCCCACCGGTATCGGGAACAGAGTCCAGGCTACCGGCGCGGGCGTTCAGGGCTCCAGAGAGTGGAACTTTCTAACAATGCGAGCCGTGTCCAAAAGTACCGCTTAATCCAGCTGGCCAACGAGAGCCTCCATAGGTGTCGGTCGAGGCTCTTGGCAATTAAGCCATTCGCTGATACTGGCATTATTGTTGTCATGAGGTTTTGGAATTAGTTTTTAGTCATCTATTGCTGTATTTTTTTTAGAATTTAATCATCTGACTTTTCTAAGCAATTCCTCGCTGATACGTAGGTAGTGGTGTCGCTCAAACTATTTATTACGAAAGCATGATCAAGAAGGTATAGATAGGTTACCTACTAGAAATGGATAAGTTACATTAAACTAATAAATATAGGTTTTAATAGTAGGTAGCATTTCTAATTAATTGACAAACAAATCGAACGCTCATTCGATTTCCAATAGCGCGCTTAGCATCATCAACATTCCGTGTAGACGAGGATACCTGATGACGGAATGTCAGCGGATGATCGCAATTTGCAATGTCTAACTCAAATTAATTGCTTTTTATTGTATACTCATTAATGCTCATTTCCTATACTTCCGTCTTAAAGCAATAAGAGCGAAATTTGATAAATCAATCGATCTGGAAATTCGTGATGTACCTATTTAATCAGACGAGATATGGGAACTTGAAAAGAGATCAATTCTCAAGCTCTGCTATAGGTCATCAATTTATTTGTTAGTGAAATGTGTTTTTTTCATTTTTGATGACGCTAAAACGGAAATCGACAATTTATTTTATGGTGTAAATAGTTAAGATAAAATTATAATGAACACTCAACGTCAACGGCATTTTATATAATTTTGTATAGCGTTATACATATATTGTCCTTCTTTGTAGAGCCGAGGACCAGATATTATGACGGAAATTACTTCATTGTCATCTTTTATCTTCTTCTCATCTTTTCTGTATCTCCACTCACATGCAAGTAACAATGTTACCTCAAAAACAATACCTGCACTTAGTAAATTTTTAGTATTTTAAATCAAAACGGTCTCCATAGTTAATCCAGTAAGTTAGGTAATTAAGATGAATCGTACAAATAAACCCAATCAAAACATAACCCTCAATCGCTCAGTTAGACAAACAACTACACGAAGCGTTAATTACGAAGTGCGATAACTCGAATTTGGAATTGGAATTTTCGGGGTGTTGAGCCCTACCGCAGCAGACGGGTTGGTTTTCACGCGCCAAGATACACGGGGTGCGAAACAGTACAACTAACACAACTAATTTTGTGCTGAGATTTACCCGGATAGAAATGAAATGCTTTACTAGGACGAGGAGTAAAGCGAGGCGATTAAAGCAAAAAAAAAAAAAGTCGTAGCGTAGCTGTGTTATTTATTACTTTCTAGAGTTCTTTAAGCTTCGTTTTTTTTTTGAAACTTTTTATATTTTTGTTAGTAGAAGTTTTGTTTTATCCTTATTGCTAGGGATAGCTTCGTTAAAACTATATTTGTACAATATTTTTCATTTAGAAAATAATAAGTTACTATTCATTGCACTAGTTTGCAAACGACCTTTATGTTTTTATAGAAATCAAGTCCATTTGATATGATTATTATGACGTCATATATTATTCAAAATACGGAAGTTGTTCCATGTTGTTCAGTTGTTGTTGTTGTGTGTGTAGATCAAGGGGTATTCCCAGATTTAATGAAGTACAGTAAAGTTATTCCACTTTTCAAATCCGGGGACAGCAAAGACACTAATAATTATAGACCCGTATCAGTTTTGCCGGTTTTCAGCAAGGTGTTTGAAAAAGTAATGTTAAATCAAATGCTCATTCATTTTAATCGTAATAACATCCTACACGATCAACAGTATGGTTTCACCAAAGGACGTTGCACAACCGACGCCGGTGTCACCTTATTAAAACACATCTTTAAGGCATGGGAAGAGGCACAAGATGCAATAGGTATCTTTTGCGACCTATCTAAGGCTTTTGATTGCGTGAATCACGAAACGCTGCTCTTGAAACTTGAGCATTACGGACTGGGTAAACTTGCGCTTAGCTTAGTAAAATCATATTTGAATGATAGACTGCAGCAAGTTCAAATAAACGGTGTGAATTCATTGGGTTTAAAAGTCAAAATGGGTGTACCACAGGGCTCGATATTAGGTCCATTCCTCTTTTTAGTATACAGGGTGATTGGAAGCTGGATGCAAAGCCATAAAGGGGTTACAGTTGACACCCTTTGGAGCATTTTGAGCATGTTTTTAAAAACATTAAACGATTGAGGCTATTTTATAAAATTAAAATAAAATGACAAAAACCACGCAAATTGTTCAAACTTTATAAGTATTCTACGACTTCAAAGGTGTCTAGTATTTTTTTATCAAATTTAACTGGGGCACTCTTAGCAATTACCAGTCAGAGTCAGAAATTGGGGTATTCATTTAAAAAAAAAGTTAAAGATAACGTACTTCGTCTAAGACAAGTATTGCTCATAATGCTCAAAATGGTGTCAACTATCACCCCCTTAAGACTTTGCACCTAGCTTCCAATCACCCTGTATATAAATGATTTACCTCATCTACTAAAAAACCAAACACAAATGGTGTTATTTGCTGATGACACATCACTGATTTTTAAAGTAAATAGACATGCACAGGAGCTTGACGACGTAAATAACGCTATGTTAAAGGTCCATAATTGGTTTACTATAAATAATTTGGTATTAAATGAGAAGAAAACGAAATGCATAAGATTCACTTTACCGAATGTTAGAAGTAGTGAATGTCACGTTGTACTGAATAGGGAGATACTAGAATTCGTCGAAAAGACAGTTTTCCTGGGGATCACGCTTGATTCAAAACTACAGTGGGGTCCTCACTTAACATCACTTGCAGGGCGACTAAGTTCAGCCGCTTATGCTGTTTGGAAAATCCGCCAACTAACAGACGTGGATACCGCAAGACTGGTCTATTTTAGTTACTTTCATAGCATCATGTCTTACGGTATTTTGCTGTGGGGACGGGCTGCAGATATTGATTCCATCTTTATACTGCAAAAGAGGGCTGTACGAGCCATCTACAACCTCCACAGACGCGAATCTCTAAGGGAACTGTTTAAAAAAATTAACATCATGACGTTTCCTTGTCAGTATATATATGAAAACATTATGTATGTTCGGAAAAATCTACATCTTTTTAGTAAAATAAGTGACAGGCATAACTTTAACACTAGAAATAGGAACAAATTAGATCAACCACGTTTCAGATTGTCTAAAGTACATACTTCTTTTATGGGGTACTGTGTAAAATGTTATAATAAAATACCACCCGATATTCTTCAACTAAATGAGAAGAAATTTAAAACATGCATTAAACGCACACTATGTAGACAAGCATATTATAAGTTGGATGATTATATCGTAGATAAAAATGCTTGGCTTAATGCTGGTCCTGCTCCACAGGCACTTGGGCTCAATAGTTAAATTTTTTATATTTGGAAGAATGGCTTCCCCTTATTTTTTTTTATTTTTTCTGACTTTAGGAACTTAATGTTTATTTTTTATTTAAATTCTATTATATTAATCTCTCAAGTACATTGCTAACTATAGTTTTGTATAATTTAGAAGCACTTTTTCAATTTTGTAAATGTGAGTACCATGGGGCCGTTTCATATGGTATCACGTTGTATGTTGACTTGAAAGAGCCTGGCAGATGAGAGTATGTCATACTCACTTAAATGTCTCGCTGATGGTGGCGCGTGTGTTGGATCATTCGGTTCCCTACAAAATGGTTGAGCTGGATGGTGCTGATCCACGTGTCATGTTCGTGAACGGGCGCCGTCAGTTGAGACTGGTCATCTCTTATCTGCCAGGGCTTATTTTTAATCTTATATTTTGAATTCTTTTTGATTATTTTTCGTTTGACATTGTTCTCACATATAGAAGCACGAAGAATACTGTACCCAGGATTTTGTAATATCTATATACATTTTTAAAAGAGTGTCCTTGGAGTTTCTTGCCCGTTCTTCTCCATAGAGATCTACGAATTTGAATGGGCAACTAGCTTCAACTTTTTGACTAACTGATCGACTCTTTGACAATTCAAAAGTGCCTGTAAATGGTTTAATTGAAATAAATGCTTTGAGTTTGAGTTTGAGTTCAAAAGTTGTTCTTAGCTCACAACCATATCATAATGTTTACTCGAAACGCTAGAACTTTAGAACTAATTTTGTACAAGGTTCAAGCGAGGCGAAAATTAATATAGTGCAGTTATATTTATTAACTTTGTGATATAATCTAGTTTCCTCTATGACTACATAAAGTTTAATGTATGGAATATTATTAGTTAGTTTTAGCATAAGTTTAAGAAAACCTTTTTGTAAATATAGGTAACACAAATTTTGTTTTTGTTTATTGCAGCTAACTGTGCGTTTCCACTGGCGAAACATTCACAACAAAACATGAAGTTGAAGTCTCTAGTTCCTTTCAAAAATTTTATGGAACATTGACAGAAAATAGAGATTTAAACATGTTTCGTTGTGAATGTTTTGCCAGTGAAAACGCACAGTAAGAACATCGATACTTTCATATGTTGACTCGACATCCACACTTCACTACGGAAGTCGATTAAAAATATACGGCTTCTACTCAATTCGTAAGGATTTTCTGTGCACGTTTTTACACCACCACTCAATCAGAACGTATCCCACAAAACACTGAGTGAAGCCATCAAAATGCTCTGCAGTTGCGGTTCGTCGACGCACTAACTTAAACAAACATGGACTTCAATAATCTTTCCAGCTGAATTTATCCCTTCGGCGTTGAAATGTATGCACAACCATGCCCCCTGTTTGTGAATCCGTGATACTGCTAAAATTAGCTGTTCTCACATCCCCCGTGTTTTGCCAGTTTACGCCTCGTTGGATGACGTTATCTGTCAACATGGATGTTCAACGGTTCTGCGCGTAATTTTGTTTTCTGATACAATACTGGTGTACCTTTATCAACATGATGTATCTTCTTAGGCTCAGAATGTATTCGAACTCATTGCATTGTTTACCGAAATTAAACATTTGTGATGCATCTATCATTTATGAGTTTTTATTATTATTTAGGGGTATGAGGAACAGGGTGTAAAGTTCACTCATCCACCATAGAAAAGGGAGGATCCTCCTACCAGACGGGTGTTGTGTCTGGCGGGCAACTGCCCAATGATTGATATTGGATTTTTGTATATATGTTCACTGCACGGTAAACTCTAATTGCGCGATGCAGGATTTTTGTGACGTCAGGATTTTTGTGTGACGTCAGGTCTTTGATGCGTAGTTTGAATGTGGCGATGTAGGTACCGCCACATCACTCCCCTCCGGAGACCGAAGGTCGATAGTGGGCTGAGTCTTGTATCTTGCGATGCTTGCCAGTGCCAGTTGTGGTTCCAGTGAGTCGGAACCGGGTGCCGCATTGTTCGCAGTGGGTCGGAACTGTTTGCGGCGATTGTGGTGATTGAGTTGATTGAGGTGATTCCCCAGTGGGTCGGGGTGATGAGGATGCGGGTGATGACCAGGAATGCGCGTTCGCTGCATGCTGGTGGTCAGGATACCCGCTGACGCCTCGGGTGTTGGCTTGGCTGTGTGACTCGCCTCACTGAAAGCTTGCGGGAGTGATGATGATGACGTCACGCTGGAGTAGTTGCACGAAGGCTGCGTTGACGTTCATATTCGGGGTCACCAATTTAGGGGTATGAGGAACAGGGTGTAAAGTTCACTCATCCACCATAGAAAAGGGAGGATCCTCCTACCAGACGGGTGTTGTGTCTGGCGGGCAACTGCCCAATGATTGATATTGGATTTTTGTATATATGTTCACTGCACGGTAAACTCTAATTGCGCGATGCAGGATTTTTGTGACGTCAGGATTTTTGTGTGACGTCAGGTCTTTGATGCGTAGTTTGAATGTGGCGATGTAGGTACCGCCACAATTACTTTAATTAGGAATTCATACAAAAAATCATACATACTCGTTATTACAACATACAGTTGGATTGGCATTATGACACACACCAGAAAACATACATTTCATTTTTCGCTTTCAATTTAAATATTCACACAAAAGCTTTTACACGTCATATCGTTGAAAAACTTATCCGTCCATCATACGTGGCTCTTATAAAACCATTCCGTACTAACAAAATATCTGGTAATTGGTGTTCACCTGACTTTTGCAGTATAATAAATAGATCCTCGGCTAGGGGAGGTTTCGTAGGGCTGCAGTTGACGAGAGCCGTGGGCGACATGACGGAAAATTGGACTGGAAATATAATTGGAAAATTATAAGGGTTCGCCACTTCCCTGCTAGTGCACCTATGGGTTGGACCCTGGGGCGAATGACTTTTCTTACTTACTGCCCCTTGGCAGGTTGAAATTGGAAAATAATTTGATTCTAACCGAAGAACCACGAGACATACGGATCGGGACTGTTGACAAATATTGAGTATTTTGGTAACGTTTTGTCACAAAATCAAGATTAATTTCATTTTGAAGCAAGTATTTCACTTTTGAAAAATGCTTAAAAAATATTCTCTTCTTTGTAAAACATATTTTAATCAGCCTAGTAACATCAGCAACACACCTATTTCCAAAGCCAAGATTCTGTGAACGCAATAAGGCAATTTTCACACCGCGCTTACCGGCACTGCGGTACACGTTGAAACGGATTTACGTTCCACTACTCTGATAGGGATCCGTGGTAGCTTAAACACGTAACACGGCGCAAACTGTGTTATCACTCGTAAAGGCTACTGTTTGTTTAGCTTCGATGTTTCAGTAATTAAGTTGTAGTTCGCCTGTGCGATGTGCAAATGACCTATTTTGTGTCCACTGTGTCTTAGGGAAAGTTCAGCGCTGGGATAAGACTGTACGAATCAAATTCCAGACTTATTTGGCAACATTTTTTAATGCTGAAAATCATTCTGTTTTGAATCTTTTTGTTCTGCACCGACTATCGGCACAGAATGAAATGGCGCAGAATTTGATTCGTACGCTCTTATCCCAGCAGAGCGCAGAATTTACCATAACATACTTTACTAGGTATTAATAACGTCATCAACAATACAGTCTAGTTAGGATATTGGCCTTACCAAATTCTGCCACAATAGTCAATCCTACGGGTTACGTATGTATTCTATTAGCGGATGCTCATCCGTCCAATATAAATGTGTGAAGTAAATTTAGGGCACCCACGAGGAATGCGCTACTACATACCGGGATATATGACTAATTTATTTGTGACAAATAGTAGTAACTGTACAAGGTATCGTTTGTTTAGAAAAACCATAAAATTATTCATATATTTTGAAGATACTCGTAATGTTGTCATGTTTCTTAAAATTATCCTCTCAAGAAGGTTTGAATCTTGAATGAGTAGGTATTATTATTTTATTTTTATGGGTTTTGTATTCAGCTAGTTTTGAGTCTGAGAATATTTTTATTTGATTTTCCAATATCATTTTTGTGACTTATCCCAAGGGATGGGAGTTATCCCAAGTATTCCTGTCTGTCTGAATATTTGGAATTGCCACTGCGTTTCATTCCACATTTCATTTTTTTTTTGTCACGCACGTCAATTTCCAATTTTCTGCTGGTGCGATTGTCACACAACGTAACGGAGAATTTTCTAATAAAGTTGTTCCATACAAATGGTTCTGTGGTTCCATTTTGCTGGAGTTGACTGCGGAGTTTCCAATGGCTCCGTATATTCAACATGTAGGGTTTCAACTAAAGGAGTCTCTTTCACTTGTTTTGTTGTTTCTCTTTTCTTTGGGATCGAGGTCTCGTCTTGTGGATAATATTGTTTCATCTTTTATTATATTTTTTTCTGTTTCGATCGAGCGAATATGATAAGGAATTTTCTCATCGTTTTATATGACCGTAACCAATCGCAATTATACGTTTATTTAATTTAATCTAACATTTTGTTTTTGCATTGCGAAAACTGATTGTTCTAAAATTCGCAAGTAATTGATAAAACAGAAGGCAACGCAGACTAGAGAATGACTAATTCTCTTAATTTCATGCTATTTAAGTACTTGCCGCCTAAAACGCTTAGCGGCTTGTGTTTACGCATGCAGCAAAATTCGTTAATTGAATTCCCTTTACGCAACGAACGCTTCACGGACGGCCGCGAAAGATTCCAAATATAATTACTAACCGCGGTGTTCAAGGAACTGTCTCCAGAGATTCGGTGTCTTATGATAGAAACGGATAATAAATCTAAGAGTACCGCGCTCCGGGTACAGTTTGTATACGTCAGCATAGCGTGTTGAATCCGTTAAAAGCTCCAATTTGTCTTTATAATCCACTGTGCTAGCGTAAACAGCGCAGCGTAACTTTGCTTGCCTCCACTGATATTTTAAGTGACGTGTATTGCTCTCGTGGCGCTTTAATTTTGAACGATCGACAAACAATGCGTGATCTAATACGTTGCCACCAGATCTATGGGAGGAACTTACAGTATAATGTATCTTGAGTAATGTTTGGTTTAGGATTTGCAAGTGTTGCAGGCTTATTAGTTCATGTGTATGGAAGCGTACAAAGTAAATGTTTGGTTTCGCACGCAAATGCGTCATGTTTTTCTACTTAACTTTCATTCTCTCCACAACAGCAGGAAGTAACATAAAACATTACATTTGTATTTGCTCCATCTTAAGTATCATTTCTGCGCATGTTCCATTTGCGGCCATACTGAAAGATTTTAGGTAAAACGTTATTTAGTACCGCATTTATTCAAACATTTAACAGGCAATTCATATTTTATGAGAAACAGTCAAAAGTACAGCACGCAGCGGGACTGTTCCTCCGGAAATTATGAATTTCGTGAAAATTTTCCACGTTCCATCAAAGTTTAAATTACTTGCTTTTTTGAGATTTAGGTGTCTTTTGATAATATAAGATTGTTCGTTATAATCAGTAAGGCGTCTCACGGCTGAACAAATTGTGTGATGTCAAAGATTTATAGTGAAAAGTCAGGGTTGGTTGGCTTATTGGCAAACATGGGAGGGTGGTGGATAATTAATCTGGCCAGACGGATGGGCGAGAGGTGCGGAATACAAATCGGCGGTGACGCGACGTGCTGATGTTATTCATGGGGATACTTGTTATATATTTGGCAGGAATTTTAATTTATCAAACATTGAATGGAACAGTTTTGTCATAGTTGAATTTTGTAGGTGTTTTGTCACGTAATAAATGAGTCGAACCTAAACAGGTCGTAAAGAAATTTAATTTTCGAATTGGTTTATTTGTTAGCCGTAGGTATGTATTTAAAACTCAGCTAAATTGTTGTTAAATTCATATGTAGGTAACTGGATTCTCCCCATAACTAAATAAAATGTCCCATATTAACTGGGAAATATAAACCATTTCCAACGTTTCACGTGGCCGGTTTCCACGATTCCACTCTATGTACCTTTTTTGTCCGTTTGTGAGCTTCTGATATTGTGGTGCAGATTAAAACACGCTCCAGAATCCCATTGTTCAACTTGAATGTACGGCAAGTGTCCGACTTGTGAAAAAAGCGAGGTATGAGCTGTATAAAGCCGCTTTGTGGGTATTTCAAACTGATCGTTGCATAGTAACTTTTTGGAGTTTTGATTTGGTTGAAATTTTTAAATGATTGAAGCATTTTCTTTGTATAAAGTTCTTTTATTTTTATTTCATTGATATAGATATTATTATTGCCAAGGATGAAGTATTTAATCTATTTCCGGGTAAAGAGTTCAGTATGAATCCAGTGATTAAAATTTACTCTAATACTAGTTATTGGTTACATGAAATCTTTAAATAAATACGCTTAACTTTACAAATTACTCGAATAAAGTGCAATTCAATAAATGTTTCTCAAATAAACAAGTATGTAACATTCGAAATCGCATTTGATTCCAAATGAAGTATCTCTACAAGGTAAACGAAGACCGCCATCTACAAATAAAATTAAATCGTGGAGTACGTTTTCAAACGAAATTGGCATTCCTTCTAGCTTGGTATTTTCTCTTTGAAAACTTTTATATAGATTAAGCCTGTTTTCTCTTGAAAGGCGATGTTGCTTTGTATGAAAGATGGACTTTGATTACTTTAACATTACGACTTCTAAGGCCTTTTTTTGTGTAGGCATATGTGTTTCTGAGAGAATATCTTATGAAAATGTAAAAATAATATAATTATGCCAAGGCTGATTGCTCGAAGTGTGCTTGATTTTTCCCTAATACTTAGTTCGTCCCTATTACATGGGACTTAAACATAACTGTCGAAATGTGGTTAGTACTATACTGGCACCTCTGCCTTACCCTTCGGGGATTACAGGCGTGATGTTATGTTACCTAGGTTCTTATGCTGATTATACACAATTTTCTGCTTTACTAATTAATGCATCGACAATTCTTAAAGGAATTATATTAATTAATCCATTTATTTTTCTTCTATTCTTTCTACATTTATCTTTTCCCCAGTTTATTCATGAATTCAAGTCAGAAATGAGTCCCCATAGTAAGAACGTTCGCAGCTAAGTCGTTGTTTGAGTTAAGAAGAAATTTTCTAGCAATTTTGCGACGGCAGCTTAGCGTAAAAGGCTGCCACCATCCACAGGACAACATAGTCTTGTATAAAAGCTCATCCTGCGCAAATCCTTTTTATACAGGGAACCTAGTTTTTGTTAACCGTTCTTTAAAACTTTTTAAATAGGGAAGGACTCATAAAAAAACTTGCCACTTTAGAGTGCAGAAAAAACTCTCTGAAAATTAAGTTATACCTTTTGATATTATAGTAATATTTATCTTTATAGAATTAAAACTACTTAATTTTATCACAAATATTCCTTGTTTTAAACTACTTTTTGTAACAACCTTAAATGACCTAATATGTAGGTGTGAATGAATACATATCAGTAAGCATATACATCGGCTTTGCGACCAGTGGAACCGGTTCCAAATAGCGAGCATCGTGAATTGAAGCTAATAGTGCGCGTAGGCAGACCACTTGGTCATCGTTATGTGGAGTTACGACAAAGTTACGTCATCGGACCGGACAATGATCTTGAATAGAGCAAACTAACGTAGCGTAGGTACTCTAGTTGCAAACTTTTCATTGAATATTCCTTTGAATTTAAAATACACCCGGAGAGTCGGAAAAATCAAAGTAAAAAATCTTAAAGAATATTTAATAACTCTCTGTTTTATTAATGAACCGAAGAGAGTTCTTCTTATTTACCTAGACGTTCAAAGATTTTCATTATAACCTGCAACCGCTTACCTCTAAAATGAAAGATATTCAAAACTTTCCGGTGAAGTCAATTACAGATGAGATGAAAACTTTACAAGAGGTAATAAACAACGCGGGGTGAAATGATGTCGGTTTGTTTGCGGGCTATCAAATGAGGAGCAGGCTTCAAGGGGCCTAGGAGGCACCAACCAGTAATTAATGCTCGCCGAGGGGCGGCCGGGGAGGAATAGGATCAATTTTCTGGCTATTCTACGTTCCAAAGGGTGGGCTATTGGCAAATAAACATTGATTAGGCTAGGAATTTCCTTTATCTACAGTGTTTTTTTATCTTTGTTTAGTTCCTTCGAAAAATGAATGTTTTAAAATTATATATAAAGACAATGTGGCGTTCTGCTTATTTTCAAAATTCAACCCAAATTTACTGAACCCATGGGACGCCATAAATTTCCAACGCAATAAAGGAGTCCAAAAATTCTCCATAAAAATTCTACGAATTCAGCACATATTGAGTGGTCTCGAACAGTTTTAAGTATGGGAAGCGCGGTGTATCCTCCGACCCTCGTATTTAGCTATTGTTTTAAGTGGGCACACTTCGTTACGCCCCTGCCGTTAGGCGAATTTTTGAGATCGGCCTTTTTTATATTCTTTTTAGGCGGAAGAGCCCTCACGCTAAACTGATAATGACGCCGACCTCGGGGGGAATTTGGATGTACGCGGAGTTTAGCAAGGCTTTAACGATGAAAATTTATTGTAACGGTTGTAATGCTTTTCTTGACTCGTAATAGCACCGTTAACGGTAATCCCAAGAATTGAAACACCTGGGTCAGCGTTGTTGGAAGTATTCGGAATAAATACGCTGACTTATAAACGGCCCTATAAAAGACTGGTGTTAGCATAACACCTGAAAATTATGTCAAGAAATCAAAACATGAAAAGAATTTTGTTTCTTTTTCGGAGTTGTTTGAGGAAAAGTTTACTATGGTAACTTTATCGGTATGTGTGATATTTGTCGCGGAAGTTTTGTCGTTTCCGTGCGACATCAGGTTTCATCAAATGTTTTGCCACATGAGTCACAACGAGGGTTTCCTCTGGCTGTTCGTCTCCCCTTTCGAGCTCAAACAATCCGCAAGAGTAATTTATCTCATTTCCCTCAATTACGTGCTTTTCACTAGAGATGGAGTCACATGTCAAATGGGGTGAACTTGTTCGTCGAAGTGTGCATACATATTTTATGTGTACGCGGTAAGAATGACTAAGTTAAAGGTGTTCGTATCCTGCAATCAGTTTTGTGTTCATATCAATGTTTGGTTTGGAAGGATATTCACTCAATTATGGTCCCTAAACGTATTTCTTAACGCACCCTTTTGAGCGGTCTCAGATAATTTGTAGTATGGATTACATTTCTAAGTTATTTGGACAGGCATTCTCTCTGCTATTTGTTATAGAAATAACTCCACCCTTCTAATTTGCGTTCAGCGTTAATTCAACAGATTTTCCGATTTTATCAGCTGAAGTCGGCCCATTTGTATTTGTTTCAAGTTCGCAGACACTCCCTCGGGCGACGCATTCATCGTGAGGGGAAGGTGGGCTTAATTAGGAAATAATGCCTAAGCGATTAATCACAATACCCCTACGAAGGTTGTAACTGCGTAGACAGTCTTTTGTTTCTAAATTTTGAACCCGACCCGGTCTTGAAGCTGATTTCCAATGGGAAGTAGAGGGACGTCTCCGCCAGACCTGAAACTGTGACGGTTCGTTTCACATCCCCGTATTGCTGTTTACCCATTATTCTAAAAGTCAGAGGTGAAATTGAGGGACGGCCATGGGTGAAAATATGTTTCCAACTTTTAAATTTACGGCCTGACAGGCTTTATGGCGGAAATAATTTGGGCATATTTATTTATTTCACTGCTCAAGAAGATGATAGCGTTTGGATTTGTCTGTATGTTGGTATTTTTAAATGAATATAAATATATTTTTTACTACACACGTCTTTAGGTATATCGTTGAGGTTTCATAAAATAAAATTAATACTTAGGTAGGTTTATTTCATTATGAAGCTTACACAAGACATTTTAAGTACAACTCTTTGTTATTAATGAGTTTTGCGGCACAGACAAATACATCCAAACAGCTTGTTATGAATTAAATGAAAATAATTGGTAATACAAAACCGCTGGGGACACGGGGTTGTTATGAAGCACACAAATTTTCCGCAAACCCTTTAATCCCGCGCTCGCTTATTTCACTTGGCCCCTCGTTGTCGAATGTCCCCATCTCCCCTATGCTAGTTGATGAAATTTCGGTGATGCCTCAAAGTATAAACTAGAAAATTCATGGTAAGCATTTGATGCGGCAGTTTCTACATTATGCGTTACAGGTATGGAATGGGACACAGGGGAACAAAGAATAATGTGGCATTGTTATTTTAATGTAATGATATACTATTTTACTTTGCATTTTCCACTCTACCTTTGTTTTGCTAGATTTTTTGTGATATTTTTATGTAAATTTTGAAACTACAAAACGTAATGTTGCAGGGCCATGTTGCATGCATAGATACTAAGTACTTTTAGTTTTTCCGGGTTCATGAAAAAAGGAACAGAATGTTGCAGCTGTTCCCGTTGTGAAAGTTTTAGAGGCAGACCGTAAAGTTGCATACTTATTGCAGTACTAGGCAGAATGCAGAATTTGCTATCTGTTTTTGCATGTTTTAATTAGCAGTATGTCTGTGTGTCTGTCTTGCAACGGAAATATTGTCTTAGTTAGTTTTAGGGTTCCCTACCACAAAAGGAAAAAACGGAACCCTTATAGGATCACTCGTGTGTCTGTCTGTCCGTCTGTCACAGCCGATTCGCTCCGAATCCAATGGACCGAATAAGTTGAAAGGTACACATATATCTGTGACCCAAACAAGGATGTGTAACGATAAAAGTTAAATTTAAAATACCCCTGATAAAAACTAAGCATCTAAAAAGTAAAAATATATGTATTGGGCCTTTAAGTTTAATATAAAGGTTGTAGGTAATATTTTGATGAAAGCGTCGTCGTCGCTTCGGGGGACGGCTAATGAAAATAAGAAATTAACAGCAGCTATCCTTTCTACAATAGCATACATTTATTATTCCTAGTGTATGTTGGCGTTTGATGATTTTAGCACGCGGGCCCAGCGTGGTAAATTATAGCCCCATTCCCTCTCGATAAGAGAAGGCCTGTGTCCCAGCTGTGGGAACATTATAGGCTGATTATGCTTACCTATGCTGCGAAATTCTTAATGTGACTTTAACAACTAAATAATACTACAATATGAAAAAAATATTTGAATGCCATCTACTTTTTAGACATCTTTTAACTACCTAATAATGATGAAAATTTTGTTTACATACGTGAAAGGCATGAGATTTTTTTTTACGAACCGGGTTCTACTTAAGACTGTAGGTACGTTGAAGGAGCATCCCTCGCAATGCTTCAGTTATTCACATGGGACTCAATACAAATTCCCTCACCCAATCTACATGAGGTCGCCGTAACCGATTTATACAAAAAAGTATAAAAACTCAACCCACTGAGAATATCTTTATTATAAACCGCTCAAATCTATTCAGATTTTCCCTTTTATTTTTTGGGAAACAGTGTCAGCATTTTGTTATTTTATTGTAATATTAATGAGCGCAAAAACGAATTTGGTTGGAATATTACAGAGATAAGGACAATAAAAATTGCTTTTGGTCAACAATTGGGCAGATTATTTAAATAACCCAGGACCCGATGATCCAAAAAAAATTAAAGTATTTTTTGCAGTGTCTGGAAAGGCTCCGAAAATCCGGGACAGAACTTAGGACCACTCTAAATACAAAATATTAGGATTTTGCAGGATTTATGTAACGTCAGGATTTTTGTGTGACGTCAGGTCTTTGATGCGTTGTTCGCATGTGGCGATATAGATACCGCCACAAGGCCATCGCCGATTTAGTCCGTCCATAGATATACCGTGAGAATAATAGTGAATTGACAGTACGACCCGTTACAACACACATTATCATAACGCCTTCGTTGGAATTACTACTACCTAAACTACACAATATGGCCAGCTGTACCTGACTTAGTCGTTATTGTTCACTGTACTGCTACGGTTGCCACTAACGATAAACATATCTACATCTAGGCGCAGAAGATTTGCTTCACGATAATATTCCTTCAGCTTGAAAAGCAAGAAAAAGCAATAGAATTCCCACGTTGTATCGTATAAAATGCAACCGACGCAGTTGTTGGCAAACTCAAGGATAAATCGAAGGGTCGGCGCGTGGGCTGCATATCTAACAAGTTGGTAAAAAATTCTATGAGTTTCCCGCCTACCAAGAGAAATATATACCTTGAGGTACACGTTACTGCGGATATTATAGAGAACGAAACAGCCTTTTCAGATGTGGTGATGTTGGTATATTGTATGTCTTATTTATTTGACGTATGCGTTAAAGGCAAGGATCGAAAAATATGACGGGTTGAGAGCATAAACTTTTAGAACAAGGCATGAAATAATGTCGGTTTTTGTCCATAGATTCAGATTAAGTTTCAACTTTTGTGTTGATTTATTTCAAATGATTCAGATTCTTCCAGAAGAAGAAGAAGATTAATGATCGAAACTGCATTTGCTAGATTTATGCAAAATACAGTTTCCAGCTATGTCATTCACTAATCCTCGAAATTCTGGTCACAAAGTCAGAATTCTTAACTTTCATTGAAATCTGTAAGTACTAACTAATGATGATTACCGAAATTATAACGGGAGTTGTAACAGCCCAACTAATGATTATTGTTTTGACAGGTAACATTTTCATTTATTTACCTCATCACTATGCCAGTGATTAGTTAAACGAAAATGTTATCTGATATGCTATCTGTATTCAAACGATAATAAATATTAATGAATTCAGTTTACAACACACAACACACAATTTAATTTCAGTAACTTTTAATTAATTTTAAATTTTATACTCTTACGTAAAGGTTTTTGATTCTAAAACTTTGTGTAGCTCTATGCTCGTGTAATTTATATTGTTATTTACGAGTATGATATAATGTTATGTTGGAAACTTTGAAACTAGTAGTCTAACTAATACATCATCAGCTTTCGCGTGTTTTGGGGTCGGTTTCCAATCCAAATGATGAATATCTATTATGTAGTTTGTTTCCAACTGATTTGGTTTTTACTTTGTTTGAGGTCTAGTCAAATTGAGCTTTAAGATACAATTTTATACTCCTGGATATAAGTAGAAAGAAAAAACCTAACATGCTAATCTTGATATAAAGGAGTACATCAACTTTGGCCCAATAACACCAAAACTAAACTGAGCCAACTCCAAAATAACTCAATATGGCGCACGTCCAAAAGAAACTTCGCATCCCTTATCCATTTTTCGAGATGACCCTAAAAAATAAATTGTGAACGGGAAGCGAGAGGCGACGGACGGCTCGAAATCCCTGCAATAACGAGACGTGCCCACATGAATAGACTTGACAACACTTGAGTTGATGCCACAGATATACAACGTAGGAGATAACGTAGCACATAACTATAGAATCTACAAACACGCAGATGGCACTGAAAAACTGAGGAGTTGCGTTGAGACTTCAATGTTTGTATGATCGCAAATCCTTGATTTAAAACTGGTCGTAACACATTGGAAATATTTTACAATTAATTACTTTTACCTTGCAATTAAGGTATACATAAAATAACTCATCATTCATTTCTAAACCATCAAGATTAGCTTTCTAGTCTCTTGTGCCAACTGCATTAGTAGCATCATCTTCAAAGAAAACTTAATTAACAAACTTGTTATTATCACTTCAGGGTTTTGGGACATGCACGAGTTATATGCACATCATGTTATTAACGGTGCGGTCACTGAGGGACGGGTTAAGACCTCTAATAAGCATCACGGTCACGTGCCGTCGAATAAATTGCGGTAAACTTAATTAAAGAGTTGTGCTTCTGCACCAAGTCGGCTCCGCAGCCTACGTGTGTTTATTTTGCATTAGATGAAATTAATTTTGTATTTAGCATTGCTAATTCTTGTAGCACCTATAGTATATTCTGTAAAGGACTTAAATATATAATTAACTTTTGAGAAATTCCGACAGCTTCTGATGAACATGGTTGTTTGACAGTTGACACATTTTTAATGAACATGTCTCTAAATTTTCTTTTTGTTTCTTTCGCAGGATGTTCAGCACAGACCCTGAGGATATTTCCGATGCAGAAGCAGCAGACGGTGGCTGTGGGCAAGTCGGTGGTACTCACGTGTCAAGTAGATGCTCCGGACCCAGCGCTCGTCACGCAGCCACAATGGAAGGACCCTAAAGGATTCGTCATTAATGAAGCCGCGTAAGTAAAGAAGGATTGAATGAACTAAGATTATTTTGAGCTAATAGTTGACGATATATAAGGACCAAAGATATGTTTTGACTTGAAACTGCACACAGTAGTGAGTCACTACTGTCTGAAAACATTTCGACTTCACTATTGAATGTCACTACTATTCGGTCAGAGGGAATGTTTTCTTTGCAGATTGAGTACCATAAACCTTCATTGTTCATAGTCAACAACCAGTGAAAGAAAAACACTCCGTATGACATAGCTATAATTATATTGACGTACTGTCAATTGAAAATACTTAATATAAAAATAAAAAAACCTGACTGTATGTACTTACCTACAACAATCCTTACAGTAGTTTCTTCCAGGTGTCTAAATAAATTTATTAATTTACTATCCATTTTATTAAGGGAGATTATTCGGAAGTTAATAGTGTATATCATGTTATAAAGGCAACTCTGCATCAATCAAAACCAATAACCTCATTCTCAACAGAGCCGGCACCCGACCTGAGATATACACGGAACCAATGCCGGCGAAGCAGCTGCAACTGCTGTACATATCGTCGATCACTCCAGGCATGGCGGGCAACTACACCTGCGTCGCCACTTACACTAACATGCCACTGAGCGCCAGTGTTGTCTTGGATACGTTCGGTAAGTACTTTATAAGATTATTCGACTGTTTTATCGGTATTGCTGCTTATGGTTAAAATATTGGATGGTCCAGACTGCCTCAAAAAGGTGTATACTACAAGAATGTATTTGATAGCCAACCTGTGTTTCATAATAATGGATCAATGTGTAGCCGTAGCCACAAAACATAATATTAAACATTGATGATCACTTGTTTGGACACGAATAGTTTTTAAAGAATTTTTACATTCACTCGATTGTTTTAAATAAAGATGTTGAAATAAAATACCTAATGGTATACAGAAAATAGCGCTGAGTAAAGTTGTAAGCAATTTTCTACACAGACTGATTACTTTTTTTACAACTTTGTATTTTATGAGAGACTTGACCTTTATTAAAATATAATTTTCACTTTAGTTGCAATTACTTGGACGAACGCTAATGAGAACCAATACGCTACGAAAGGAAAAGATTTTAAAATAATGTGCGAAGTTACTGCTGAACCTGCTCCGTCAGTTGATTGGTTCAAGGAAGGAAATCCTGTAAGTAACAACAATACTTTGATACTATTTCTTTTTTATACAGGTAAAGACAATATTGAAACTAATGTTGAAATATCTTTTTAGGTTGTAACCGGTGACAGATACGTTATTCATGCAAATGGACTGATGATCAAAGGTGTGGAAGAAAGTGATGACGGAACTTATACTTGTCGTGCCGTGGTCATCCAAACTGGTGAACTTGCCGAAAGAAACATCAAACTTGAAGTAAGAGAACAACAAAATAATTAAAACGTAAAAATAGTAATCTTAAAAACAGTTCGGGGACGTGTTCTTAACAAACATTTGATTTTACCAGGTCTACACTGCACCAGAAATGGAAGAAAGGGAATCTAGAGTTGAAATCAAAGAAGGTGAAAGTGCTGCCATTTCATGTAAAGCCCGAGGAAAGCCACTGCCTACTTACTCTTGGATCAAGGCTTCAACTCGAGAGGTAAATTATAAAATTAGATTTAAAAAAATATTTAGATATTTATGTATGCAGCGATTTATTTTTGAATAACTCCATGTGTCATGAATTAATGTTACTAAAATCAAGGTCTTTTGTTTTAGAATCTAGCAAGTACATCCCGATTCAGCGTCAACGAAAACAGTGGCCTCTTAAAAATCGATCGCGTAGAAGCCGGTGACTACGGAAAATACATTTGTAGCGCCGTCAACCAAGCTGGTCAAAACGAAACCGAAATCGAAGTGGAAGTGTTGGTGAAACCTAGAATATTCGAACTGTTCAATAAAACAGCTGATGAGAAGCAAGAGGGTAGATTAGAGTGCAAGGCAACCGGCCGGCCCGCTCCCCGCATTAGTTTCCGCAAATTGAGCAACCCTGACCGCTTCCTGAATGGACCTAACGACGAGGGCAGGTAAGACAATTGGCTATAACAATGGTGTTTTACTATCTTAATTGACACAGGTGCTGCGTTAGGGTTGGTTATGTTTAGCATTATGTAGTTAGTTCATAGCCTGGAAGAGTAGGTGATAAAACTGGGCTTTTAATATTGAAAGTGTGACGAAATATAGTAACAAAAACACTTTGCAATGATTTGAATGATAAAATATCAACTTACTTTAGCCGGAAAATAAAGACTTTTCAAGATCCAAACACAATTTTTATTTATAGAACATTAGAAAGTTTATAAAATAACTCCTTTTTTTAGGATTACGGTCGAAACAAGCACTCGGCAGACTGGTGACCAGATGGAATCTAGTGGAGTTATCACGATCGCTAAGCTGAACAGGACTGATGATGGTCTTTACGAATGTTTTGCTGAGAATACTGGTAACTAATTTGTCTTTTATCGTTATAAGCGTGTTCCCTGTTCACTTTGTCTACTCTTATATTTTTGTCTTGATTTTATTCGATAGTTAGTCTGGAGTCAGTTTGATTGAGTGCAGGTACGTCGATTTTGTTTCATGATTCAAGAGAAACCTAAATCTGGCCAGTGACACAAGAAAAATCGAGTTTCGTGTTACTAACTCTCTATTTGTGTACAGCCGTGCTCACCAACAGTAGTGACCCGGCCATTTTTGCAGCAATCTATTTTCGCATCTTTTCATAAATTTTATTTTATTTTTAACTGTTTAAATTAAAGTTTATTATTTTTATTTTAGGTGGTGAGGCAAGAAAAAATGGACATTTAACAGTTAATTTCAAGCCAACATTCGAGCACATGCCGACAATCCCTATCTGGAGTTGGAACAGCCGTCCCGCCAATTTAAGTTGTACGGCAGAGAGTATCCCGAACGCCACCATTAAATGGAGGTAAGTGCGTTAAAACAAAGGAATGCCTCTAATGCAGTCATTAACTTAGTTCGCCACTGTTAGGCGAATTTATGACGAAGCTTATGTAAGAACAAGGTGCTTTTTTCTTTGATACGAATTTTGGAGCATCATGACGTGTACCTACATTTTTGATGAGACTGTAATGCAACAACATAATTTTATAAATCTTTCTCAATGTATGATGTTCCGTAATTGTACGGAACGATAGTCGTCTTCATTGGAAGAGGACTACCAAGTAATTTATTAAATTGCCACGGCTCGTGTATCTTACCACTGCAAGCATAATTTTAGTTAAGCATTAAATTCTCCTACCAAGTTGAAATATTATATCTGTTACAAAGTTTATGGAAATGTAGCTTAACTTAAATAATAAAGTTTATTATAAACATTAATATTTCCATTAGATTCCGTGACCTGGACCTGGTAGAAACTCCCCAAGTGAAGATCTACGGCTCTGGCCCATCCAGCTACGTCATCGTCACACCAACAGACAAAGGCCTGTACGGAATTTACAAATGTATTGCTACCAATACTCTTGGTGAAGCCGAACACATTATTCAATTCAGGGAAGCATTCCCACCGGGACCTGTTATTCAAGTAAGTGAAACAGTAATTACAGTTTAATTGTTTGGCGTGTATTTGGACGGTAAAAATTTAACCGAATAAAAACCACACAGTGACGTCAGATCGCGGCTTGAGGGACAAATCCAATTCGGGGTACCTAATGGATTTAAATCTGCACTCACCTCGATTGGTCAGTGGTGACCTGGTTCTAGAATAGAATAGACTACACAAGCCTCGTTTCGAGCTGTAATCAAAAGTAGTTTTTTTTTAGATCTTTGAACTATTTCTTACACTGGACAACTTTGTCTTTTTAATATTTTAACACATTTCAGCTCTCCATCGTCAATTACATGTAACATTACGTGAATCAATATATCTGAAGACCCCACACAACTGTAATATGTTCTAACATTGGCGTCACAAAAAACTTCGAGATCATAACTTTTACGTAATCCTTGGTCCACATAACTTGTACCGAATCCCTTTTATTTCATAGGCCCGCCAAGAAACAATAACAGCGACATCAGTATCATTCAATATCGTGGGACCGGCGGAAGAAATGGGACCACCAATATTGGCCTACACAGCCCAATACAAGGAAAATGGGAATTTCGATTGGAATCTCTCCCAAAACAGGACTTGGTCTGCCAATTCGCCGTACATTGTGGAGAATTTGAGGCCAATGTTCACTTATGATTTTCGATTCGCTGCCGTCAATCGAGTCGGGCCTGGCAGCTGGGGTGCACCTATTACAGTCATTATGCCCAGGAGGTAAGGTTCTATTCAGCCGTGAGGCATACAATACTGTTTTAAGTTTTTTCTGTTTTTGTTTTTGTGTACCCAAATAAATCAAATAAATTTATTTTCTTTCTTTCTTTCTTTCTATATGCTACAGCTTCATATTTAGGATTCAGATCGTAGATTATTAAGAGATTTGTTATCTCAAGAATGCAAATTAATTTAATTTCTTTCTTTTCTTGATTTTTTTTTTTTTCTTCTTTTTTAATTTAAATTTAATCTTCACGCATTGTTATGAACTCTTACTGCATTAACGCATCAAGGACTAATAGCGACATCTCGAGGCAAGAAACGATACGATATGCTATGTAAACTTAATACCCATCTCTCGACCGTGATTGGTTTTATTTAAAATATGAATCCCAATACCCCTCTCCTTGACTGTTGTTAGATCAAGATGACGAATACATAATTTGTTCGTTAAACTAAGGCATCGGTTTTATTGAAAATCCTCAATACAATTGATAAAACACTTGAGTATTCACCAACCTCACCGCTGCTGCTACACGCATGTTATTGGGTTACAACCGGACACCGAATCGTTATAACTTCAAATACACATCCATTCATATTTGTAATAATATAACTATAGATTATAACTTCTAATAAAAACATTAAAAAAAAGAATACAGACGAATTGATAACCTCCTCCTTTTTTTGAGTCGGTTAAAAAATAAATCACAGCATGCAAAATCAACTTCTGGAGAGCACATCTCTCCAAAAATTGATTTTGCATGCTGTGATTTGTTTTTTGCTGGTTGAAATAATCACCGACGGCCGCCATGGCCCAAGCACAATGGTCCACCTGAAGAACTAAGTGCGGAAACCAGATCCCATAACATAGAGAACATAGAACATAGATAAATCACAGCATGAACATTTGTCATCACTATTCATATCTTACTTTTTAGATCGCCACCGGAGCAACCAAAATGGTGGGAAAACGAAAGCCCGGAATCGCTTATTCATGGTAAATACGCAGACAGATATGAGCTGAGATGGCGCGTACCCGCCAACAATGGCGAACCCATCGATATGTATGAGATCAGCTACTGCCCCGTAAGTTTTTTATTGTGTTGTACCATCACATAATATTCCCATTTCCACACACAATACATACGCTTTCAATAGATTTGTTTGGATGATTTATTTCGCTTTTCATACCACGTAGAATCCGATAAACTTATTACTTATAGTAGTAGTCTTTTGTATTTCTATGAGATTCCTTTTAGATAAATGTTTCAAGATTGAGATTTCATTAGTGATCAAGAAAAATGATCCAACAATTTGTAGCAGGGTAAAACATTTATGAATTCACGTGCACGTGCATTTTATTTAGGTGCTGAAAGTGAGTGGAGAATGGCGCATCGCATCTGAATCTCAATGCATCGTTGAGGAGCTAAAGTCCCTAGAGGCAATCAGTTACGAAGTACGTGGTCTGCGCCCGGACACGCGGTACAGAATGCACGTTCGGGCACATAACGTCCTCGGATATTCCCTGCCTGCACAACTTTACGTCCAAACGGCTCTCGGTGAGTACAATCAGGAGAGTAATGAAGTCCTTGTAAAGGCCGGCTTCTACGACGTTTACACCGCCTCAGAATCAATATACAATTCGAAAGCAACGACCATCTCTTCCTTCAGCCTCATCTTTGTTTTGTGTTTGGTTTTGTGAACTTAGACCTCAAACTAGTGTTTTGTGCGCCTTTATTTATTTTGCCGTGCTCCTGTAAAATATTATTTTTACAACGAATTTACCTGCCATGTGTTTCCACTGGTTCTATGTTTTTTTTGCTTTTCTTTGATCAAGTACAAGTATTCATAGTTTAAGTCATCCGCTTGTTAACCATTTTTGTGTTATTTATTTTTCTTCTTATTTTTACTGAATAGTTTTATGATACTAATTTGTCATCATTCACGTTTTAATTTTTATTGTAAAATCTTGCCTACACAAAATAAAATTAACATTAATTACTTTAAAAATGTACAAATACTTTTAAAATATAGCAAATATCAATTGTGAGGAGTGTGTGAAACTGTTGTATTTGGCATGCGTTTTCTATAATTTTTATATTATTTTGAAAATTACTTTAGATTTTGAGTACAATTATGATTTGAAGTTTGTTATGACGTACTTTTATAGTTTTATAAAATTTCGTATTGACGATTTTATATTATGTTGGTGTTAATTTATTACCAGTGGTAAGTTCGAATTGCCTACTTATAATTTATTTGTTGATTTCTTATGTAGAACATTTTTATTTGCCTTATTAATTAAGTATACGTATTTATCATTATCAAATATTTTCTAGGTAACCCAAATGGATGTCCAAGTCATTTCAGATGGGCTCACACTAAAATGGAAGTCTTAGCGACGATATTAATAATGTTTTATATAATATAAACTAATAGTTAAAATCTAAATAATCTTCTAAATTAAGCAAGTCCAAAGACGACTGTTGTTATTTAGGGAAAATACTTGTTGTGATAATGCAATTTGTTGATGTGTAAATAAGTGTAAACGTTATTTGTGTTTGAAAATATCATCAAATGATTTTTGAACTTTAGTGATTCCAATTGTGTGTCTTTACTATTAAATAATTAAAAGTTTAATATGATTTGATCGAATTTTGGAATGGCGTTTTGAATTATACTGAAAGGATTTTCCATACTTGATTTAAAAGCTAAATATAATCATATGTAGGTAATTAAACGGCTAATAAATTAACACTGCCAAAGTATAAAATCGTAATATAGTGTTAATTAAGAAAAAAATGCCAAAAATTAAGGCATCCAATACATTTTATCATAGAACGTTGTATAAGAATTCATAAGATTTGTGTACGAATTTTTGATGACTATTTTGTCTTTTTGATATAGTATAAAGGTGGGAAAACAAATCGTCCATCTGAATGATAAAATGATGTTCGAAGGGAATATGAATGTTGAATATTGAGGGTTGAAAATATAATGTAGTTAGCCAAAAGTTCTACTAAGATTGCAAGGAGTTCGAATTGTGATCTGTTAGAAGAAAAAAAATATGACCAATGTGAAAAATAATAAATGTTTTCAAAACAAAGTTTGCCATTTGTAGTTTTCTGTATAGTGCATAAAATGAATGAAGTTCCGATCACTAGCTGTAAATACTGTGATCATTTACATACTGTTGGTATAAGGTATTGGTACAATGCTAAAACTTCATCCATTTTCAAAATGTAACTACCATCACCAAATTCCATGAAATTAGAATAACCCTCATCCCTTAATGTACCCCATGAAACTAATGATTAACTGTAATAAGAGATCAAAAAGAAAGCTGTCAAGATGCTTATCAAGAAATCCATTACCTAACCCTTTGAATGTTGATCGTTACACAAGTGTGTATGTGTCGCCCTGACTGAAATTTGGGTAAATATAATTTTACTTAATATGATATTTTTTAATAGTTAATAATCCTGCTGCTAGTTTCCTTTGGAATGTACTAATTACTATTGCATGACCTTCATGTACACCCTCAAACGCTGATTAATTCACAATGTCCCGATAGCATGGTCCAAACATTGACGACTAAACATTGTATATCGATCCCTATATCAAATATATTTTCGGTCTTTATCATTTTAATTATATTTATTTTAGTAGTCATGATAGATGACAATGTTTATAGAATTTATATTTTGGATTTTCAAGTTACCCTAGTCGTGCCGGTTTATTTTTTCCAAGCATGGATGGTGTAATCTATGAAACTGCCAACACGGTCCGATTCGTTGTCTTGCTACCGAAGCTATTTGACCAGCTGCGGCAGTTTCACCAGGTTTTAGGATTTCTTATTAGAAGTATATAAACAAATTGTTGTTTGAAAAATTAACTAAAATTTTACTACATTATTAACGTCTCCTTTTTTTTTAAAGGAGACGTTAATAATACGTTTCTCCTGGGATTTGATTAAACGTTTTTCAAACAGCAATTAATATTTTCCTTAAATTAAGATTATATGTGTACTGAGGTGATGGTTAATAGAGTTCCATCCAATATTTAGTTGTTTTAAAACATTATTATTGTTCCAAATTATTATTCTTATTATACGTTTACATTAGATTCCGAAACCGCTTTAATAGAAAACAAAACTTGTCATGGGGTTTGAACATTTATTTTGCGATAAAGAAAATCATTTGGAATGTTTGCATCTTGACAACTTTTCTTTCTTATGATTATTATATTGTTATCATTAATTTTAAGGTCTTCGATTTATGCATCATCATCTTTTGTTTCTATCATTCGTCATCTTTCATTTTTCATTCAAACCCCATTTCATTCTAGCGGAGAGCTTTCTTCCAAACCAGTTTGATGAGTCATTAATGATAGAATAGTTGCCGGTGATTGGGTGCACGATTTCTTTATCTGAAAGCACTCCTTGTTTGTCACCAATTTGCTGATTGCAATGAATGTCTGTATTGCTGTGTACAACTTATAAAAAACTTACATTTAATTTAATTACACAAGAGCTGAAACTGCATTGATTACAATCACTTCCATGTCATCTAACATCTTCAGCTTCTGTGACATGATGCATAAAACTAACAATGACAAGAGCAGTAGATACATTTACCACGTAATTTGCAGATCACACATTGATTTTATTATTTTATAGCAACTGGTAATCTGCTTCTACTGCTCTTAAATACATTGCAAGAAATATATCGAAACAATGTTGTTTTAACAGGCGTCGAACGTTCGGGATTTGCTCCACCACAACTTTTGTCAAGTGGCTCAATAATTGGACTGGCGTTGGCTGGAGTTTTCATCTGTCTTCTCGTCGTGGACCTCCTTCTCTTGTGCTTCAGACGGCAGGGAGTCATTGCGACTCTTTGTGGCAAACGAGGAAAAAAACATAACGACGATGAAGCCAAGTTGGGAAGGTAAAGCTTTTACATTTTTTTTCTGTTTCTCAAACGAATATTCCTATCTATGTGATCAAAAATCCCTAAAACAAACAGTTCATCCGAAAGCACTTCATCGACATCATAACCGATACACTCCAGTCTTCCATTGACTATAACAATTACCTATCTATATGTATTTCTCCTTATGTTTAATAGTGTCAAAGCCTATCCCTTTGTGTCCCGTGTTCCATGTTAAGTGTTAGTGTCGATGAGAGATGTTTCTGCCCGCTAGTCTGTACGGTTGGCGCTTCCCGCTCCCTTATTGCAGCACGAAGCCGCGCGCGCCGCCCTCCCCCGCGCCCCTGCCGCCGCCGGTCAAGCTCGTGCCGACCCCTACGTAAGGCACCACACAATAGCCATACGAAACCTTGAGACTGCCTGCATGCTTTGTTTGTGCGGATGATATGGTTCGGCCCTTGTGAGGAGGAACATATCCTGAACCGAACGATCATTTGGTTTGGACGGACAATTAAGTTATTAATAAAGGGGATGATGTATGTATAAGACTTTTCGCTGGGGCTGAGCAGTTTGTACATATCAAAGACGAGAAGCTTCGCGTTTTGCCTTATGTATATAGCTATGGAGATAATCATAGAAAACGTAATGCTTTGGATTGAAGACTGTTAAAGTGTTGTAGTTGTGAAGTAGTGTACAGTGCCGCTTTTTGAAGGTAAACTAATTTAATAGCAGCAGAGATTTGTATAATTTTATAATTGGAGCAGGTGCCACGTCTTTTGTATCCGAAAACTTCCCCCAAGTTCTGTTAAACTGGAACATCTCTTACGACAATTTTTTGTTATAGTTTCTTTTTGAATTTATTTGTTTTGTAATCCTATCATTACCTTATGTGTATAACTCTTCCCAAAGCACTTATGTCACGGGTTTTCATAGTTTGACTTTTAGATGTTTACTATTTGCACAATCCACTAACAAGTATTATTTGTCTTTCCCTATGCTGCCCATTTCAACCACGTGTAGCTATGTACCGACCACGCCAGTGTAAGACATTCAAATATATATCATACGACTTTTTCCTTTTTATCAGTTTTTGTTTGTGCCTTTGTGTTTCGTGATTGCAGTCTGCAAAACTGTTTTCTGCATTAATTCCTTGGCTTTCTGTTATGTTCGCTTTATTTACCTTCAATCATCTATCATCACACCTGTGTAACGTCTATATCTTACATCAAACACCCATTAACGCGCGTAGTTTTGTCTGGTCATTGTTTAAAGTTGCAGAATTACAAATATATTTTTTTACTTGTACTTTTATGAACTTTGTTACAAACAAATGCAACTCTAAACAGCTGACATGCTGTAAATAAAGCCTGAATATCATCTGAGCCGTAAGCAAGGCCTAATCACAATTTATGTCACAGGGACGAAAAGGAGCCACTGAAGGACACCAACGATGATGCTATCAAGAGGAACTCTTCAGTTGAATTCGACGGACACCGAGTATATGCAACCAGTGGTGGACCAATTATTGGCAAGAATTCCGCCGTATAAAAACCATGTAGAATTAAAAGGAGATTGAAATTATCATGAATGTTTAATCGTCAAAACTTGGTGTTATATTCGATATGCTTGTGTATATGTGAGCGCGACCAGTATTTTAAACTGCCAAAAGTATTCAGCTTTACTATCTCAACCTTGTTCATCATCACATATTCTCTATATATTTTTATATAATTCTAAATATAATCATGCAAAACATAAGTACATATTTTATACAAATTTCTAGAGTTGCTGAATGAGGCAATGCTTTTGTCTTTATCAATTGAACTTTAATGCACTCTATACATTTCTTGAAAGATACAGCTGCTTCGAGAGGTACTAAATGTGCCTTTTAGTATATTTCTTATAAATGAGGGTATTATATTTTAGTGTATATAAGATAATGTATATGTAACGATACACGCCACAATATTATTTTTATCACCAAGTATTATATCAATGAGTATTTAAAAGACAATTATTTTTATATTTTTCTCTATTTCTATTTCTTGTTCATATATTTTTAAGAACTTTCTTACTATTTTCATTAGTCATCACATGATAACGTTGTAAATCTTAACCATCATGATATTAACATAAAAAAATGAATGGAAGGAACTTGACACTATAATTTGCCGAATTGTTTTTATTTTAGTTAGGTGAGTTGCCTTTAATTTTAGTGAATAAATCTGAACTATAGTTGTAAGTTAATGATAGGCTTTGTAAATAAATAGTTAAGGCTGTAAATATTTTCTTATTCTAACTGTTTTTAATGTCTCATTATGTCGATACAATCTCAAACAAGGTTTAATGGAGATAGGATCCAGAAATCTGTTATTCTTTTTTCAAAATAATATTGTTTATGAGACGATTTTATTAGGACGCTTGCTTATGTCAGTATAAGCTGCCTAGGTGTCATGTTTAATTTTATAAACAAAATCGTTAGTTAGGTAATGTATACCTGTTAGATGATTTAAGACTATTTAGATATTCCTACTTAGGGTTATGTAATGATTTAGGTCTTATAAAGCACAATGCACATAAAGAATAGAAGGCAATAATATACACGAATAATTGCAAAAATCCTAGTACTTAACACTTTGATACACTTCAACTTTTGATGTACTTACCTATACATATTTTTATACTTCTGATCTCGATATTAGTTTTAATATACTACTTCTTAGCTTTAAGAATTTAATATACTTCTGTCTTATATGTGTATTGTGCCAGCTCATTTGAATCAGACTGCTAAATTAAATCAAGTATACCACCATGTTTTTTAAAGTCGTCAAGCAATTTAGCAGTCTGTTCTTATAGAGGCAAAACGTTTTTATAACCGCTTAGTTATATTTAAGTTATTTTTAATCATAGTATTTATCTACATCTTGTACCTAAACTTTCAATTTTTTTATGTTTTTAAACTTTCATACAGTCTTTGATAAAAAAAGAATTTATGAAGTAATCGTAGGATAATGTTTTGGGAATAAATGTTAAGAATCTGTTTGCTGGTATATCGATTGTTTAGTAGTACATCTAATGACGTCACTTAGAAAAGGCGTTGGAAATAGTTCGAGAAGTTTCTAAAACTCGTAAGCCAGGTATGACTCAGAACCGCTAACTCTTGAGTCGTCTTTAAACTATAATAACAGGCATTAAACTTGTCTTGTTGTAAATCCAACAATCGATTCCAATTTTTCTATCAAATAGCAACGAAGTCTGCCTCAATAGATACAATTTAGAGCAATTGAATTACGTGTTTCATTGAACAAATTGCAAATTGAAGAGTAACAAAAACTTCAGCATAGTCGTTTGCTTCCTCATGTACAAGCTTAAATGTTATTCGTATGTAAGTTATGACTGTCTGCTTTTAGTGGCCGGGTAATCGACAGGACGAGAAGCGCATTTTTATATGAAAATAAATGTATTGAAAATACGTCTGCGTATCATTTTGGACATCCTAATTAGGTAATTTCCTGGGGAGCATTTGAATAGGGGTTGACTTATTTCTCAGGAAATGATGGCTACATAAAAAATGCCTTTCATGACAATTGTAATTTATATTTGTAAAGAAATTATAAAGGTGAAATCATATCTTATTTTACGGTTCATTAATATTAATTTGCGTTGTAAATAGAGCTATTATAAAATAGGGACGCCCAAAAAATTTGTCGACAAAGAGATATGATTTATTCTAGTTACTGTAACGATACAAAATGGTATGCTTTTTAATCGTTATTGTAATAACAATGTAATCTTTAGTGAGGGGATGATGTAGTGAACAGACGGGGCCCGAGGACAATGAAGCAAATGTTGTGCAACAACACTTAGAAGCGTATTAAATGTAGTGATGGGCTTAGTTACGCTAGTCGATTTGAGATTTTTGACTCATTGGAAGTAAAATTGAGTTTGTAGTTATTTATTAGTCTGGGGTGTATTTTTGCTGAAGCTAAAGGTGAAAGAAAGAGGTACCTACATATCTTGATTTCAAATGTAGCTTCAACTGCATTCTATTCAACCATGCAAATATACCTAACCAACCATGTTTCTATTTTTGTACAAAATGTATCAGAACAAAGCAGACACAAAACAATTTCTCATGTAAAACATTTTATAAAATATGTAAGGCGAACCAGTCAACTAGAACCAAATTTATTGAATGCCATTGAACCTATCGACTTTACATGAGCCGTGACGCAGTTAGCAGCACTATTTCGCAAAAGTAATGCGTCACGCTTGATCCACAGGGTGCAGTCAATCTCTGCGGTCTATGCGTGAGGCGAAGGACACAATGATGCACCCTGTTTCTGTTATAATTTATTTTTCACTGACATTTGATGTAGGGGAACCGTGCGTGCTTTATCTAGCGGGACATGGTGAGTAAAATCAAGTGGACTTATAGTGGTAAGGCACAATATTAGACCTGAAACTGACGTTTTAAAATTTTGATTTAAAACTCGACATTCTACTTTGGTCAATAAATACATATGAAAGATTGTAAATGACGATATAAAGCGAGCATGATAAATATACAGGATAAAGCGTTAGTTGTGTAGGTGTTTTGTCGTTACAGTTTTCATTAATCATTCTACTTGACATGTCTGTCATCAACGGATATTGTACTGTCCTAAATGAGGAAAATGACCAAATGAGTGTGCGAGCTTCGGGAAATATTTTTTAACTAGGTTCTGCTCGCGACTATGTCCGCGTGAAATTTCGGATCCCGACCCACCGCGTCGCATCGCATCGCCCACACACGCTATTTCTTCGTTTTCGCTTAGCGTTCTTTGGGACTTTTTGCTCGGCTCCTAGAGTCCTAGCGTTATGTAACATAGTCTAAGGAATAGGCATATCCAAAAAAAATGCAAAAAGAATTTTTCAAATTCGACTGCTAGCTCTGGAGGTAACCCCATAAATAAAAACAAACTTTTATTTGTATAGATGAAGTTTCGCGATACATACCTTCTAAAAATAAATTAAATATTGTTCTCATATTTCTGATTAAAATCGATATCTCCGTATAATTGCACCTATCTATTGCCTAAACCTCGGAAAATTCGATCCAATAATAATAATTCAATTTCATCGCAGTCACCCTACTCTAAGCCCATATTGGTTATCACTGGCAACAATTAGGGCCGTCCACGCGGCCAGCTTATGTTCGCTCTAACCAACTTCCCTTTCAAATAATTACCCCAGTAGCAGATGATACGGATTACTAACGGGGCACAGCCCTGAACACAATAGAAAGTAATACAGGTCGACTCATTTCCGATACAAGTTGTCATTACGAAAAAATACACCCCTAAAAAGTTGATGCCCTTTTTTAATTAGGGGTCGTATTAAAAGGATATGTTTAATATTACTTGTGTAAGTGATCCCCTGTTTGAAATTAGTTTGCGAAAGTAGTTTTTCAAGTTGGTAACTGATAGGTAGTACAATGATTTGATTGGGGAGAAAAATAAATTGCTAATCTAAAAACATCGACGAATTTTATTTAAATTCGGAAGAATAGGATGAACCTTTACATGGAAATAAAGCAAGAAAGACACAAAGACAAAAAAGAACAAGTTATGAGAAAAATTAACGCAAAACGGCTACCGCTTAGCATAATACTGCGACGCTATGCGAAACAGCCCCAGCGCTGGTTTTCACCGACAGCCGGTATTGACGTGATGACGTAGGTGCTAGAAAGAAGGGTATTTAGAACTCTCCCATGATCTTCTTCATTTCAAATGAAGGTGAATGGAAGAAGATTCTATGCCGACCTCGAATTTAAAAGGACATACGGAAGGCAATATTGAACAAAAAAGGTTACGCAAAAATAAAATACATCAGTAAGTCTAACGGTACCTAAATAATCAGTTGAACCTACCCACATAATTAGTTTCTAAAATGTAAAGTCTGTTTTTTTAAAACTCGTAAACTAATTTGACAGTTGCAAATGTCAAGCTCGAAATTGAAAAAACAAACGTCAATCACTTGAAATGTCAAATTAGTCTACGAGATTAAAAAACAGGCTTTAGAATACAATTTGTATTCATCTAAATAAATTTATCTCAAATCACTATTAGATAGATAACAAAATAACCGACCTTATGACTAAATAGTCTCTTAGAACTCGTACTAACAGTCGCCTTGTGATTAGATAGATAGAATACTCTATAGATACAATATATTCTCGGAAACAGCAATCTCATTTAGTAAATAGCTGCTCTTCGTCTAATTGCTGCAGATTAGTTCAGATTTAGTACTTACACGTAGACTAGTGAACGGGCCACTAGCCTCGTCCATAAAGGGTCTTATTTGGTGTTGAACTGAATGATTTACTCAGACGACCCACACGAATCCTTACATATTGTAAAACAAAGTCCTCCGCCGCGTCTGTCTGTCTGTCGTTCTGTACGCGATAAACTCACAAACACCTGCACCGATTTTCATGCTGTTTTCGCCAATGGATAGAGTGGTTATCGAGTAAGGTTTCAGTATATAATAACCGACATCCACGCGGGCGAAGTCGCGGGCATCAGCTAGTGATTGATAAAACAAAGTCCTCCGCCGTGTCTGTCTGTCTGTCGTCCTGTACGCGATAAACTCAAAAACGACTGCACCGATTTTCATGCTGTTTTCACCAATGGATAGAGTGGTTCTAGAGTAAGGCTTTAGTATATAATAACCGAAGTGCACGCGAGTGAAGCCGCGGACATCAGCTAGTTATATATAATGAAAACGAGGCTTGGGGTATCTAAGGGCCTAATCTGTTGTCTAATTTTGATCTTTCTAAAGACTACGAGCTTATTTTTGGAATACCGTTCGTAGTACGTGGACGACTATCGAAGATCATGGAATAGTTTCACGAACAATCAAAGAATATCGAACACTATCATAATTTTCTAACAAATCATCCAATTCAAACCGAACATAATTACTGGATACCCAATAGTAGACAATGTGTACATTTAGTAGAAACATTAGGTAGGTGTACCTATTGAATTGACTAACCATGTAGGTATATAATTATTCTATAATTGTAACCAAAACATATTAATTACGCTGCCAACATCAAACAACCGCTAAAATCATACTAATTACTCGGCTCTAATGACGCGAATATCACAATATAATGAGATTGTACCGAGCGCAAAGATAATATAATTATAATTAGAGAGTGCAGGATACGTGCTCTATCAATTTAGCTCCAATATTGACAAGGAACGACGTGGGCTATCCATCAATGTGCCAGTCTCCCCTCTGACTGGCGAGGGTGATAAAACAACCTTGATGCAAGGGCCTTGTCGAGTTAACAGAAAAAAACAACATTAAATTTTAAAAAAATATTGGAAAATATGTAGGTACCTTAGTTCTGAATACCGCACAATAACATCAGGCCTGTATTCCCCAAAGGGTTAGGCAGTGGTGTATCATAGTATACCCACATTTCGCCAGTTACGTTTATGTCCCATATAAAAGGGGACGACCCTAATTGCCGTCAACCGGGCACAAATCCAGACTCCGTGCTGCTACTGAGAAATTGCAGATCAAAAACCTAATAATATTTTGCCCGACCCGGTAATCAAATCCAGAACCTCATGGTCAGCAGTAGCGCTTCCGGCCAGTAGACCAACGAGGCAGCCTATTAGGTACTTATATTTTAATGACACTGTTAGTGCAGTGACTGATCTGATTGACTTCTGCGCTAGTTCCAGTTTCGGGACGGAAAATATTTAAATGGTCTGTTCTTCTCCTCTCCTTTTCGCGTGGTTAATGACCAACCTTGAGTTTGAAAGACGCCCATGAGCCTCTGACTTGACTGAATGGGTGTTGGGTGAATGGTCTGCCGGTCTACAGATAGTTGTTGTGGGTAGTGTTCCAGTTCTGAAATACTTTACATAAGAGTTATGTCCTGTAAATACTAAAAAAAGAATGATGTCGTGAAAATAACCCCGAACGAACAGTTTCTGGTGTGCGGCAAGGTATAAAAAACCTTGTTTGCAGAACACTTGAGAGTGACTAGATGCAATTTCCGTCTCTGCTCTGGTTTAAAGTCATTAAAATATTTTGCAAAATACAAAAAGAGAAATATCTTTTGCTCTGTAGAAATATCCTGCAATAACGAGGAGAAAAGGAGCGTCTCTAAAACTGCTGAAATAAACCGTTGAAATGCGAAGAAATATGATTTAGAGCTTTTCAAAATTTTAAGCATTTGCGAGAGAACATCTTTTGAGAGTCTGACTAGGACTAGCTGATGCTCGCGGCTTCGCCCGCGTGGATGTCGGTTATTATAAACTAAAACCTTCCTCGAGAACCACTCTATCCATTGGTGAAAACAGCATGCAAATCGGTGCAGCAGTTTTTGAGTTTATCGTGAACAGACAGACAGATAGACGCGGCGTAGGACTTTGTTTTATAATATGTAGTGAAGTACGACCAATCAAATATGTATCCATACTAATGCATAATACTTCCATCCATCCATACTTCCATATTAATATCCATACTCCATAATATCAATCAACCAATCAACTCAGCCTATATATTTATATTTTTTTGTTTATGTAATGTTCCCCGATTACTTGAAGACAGCTGGACCGATTTGGAAAATTCAATTTTATTTGAAAAGATAAACTTCCTAGGTGGTATTAACTTTGTTTGGGTAATTTTTGAGTTAGCTTCAATAATACGTATTTTTTCCACTTAGTCAATGTGGATGATGTTATAATAACGTCTTGTCACTGTAATTTACGTAGCACAACTTAAATGTAAAAATAAAAATTTAAAAAATAAAAATAAACGACTTAAAAAAAAAACACTACAAAGTGAAAAATAACTTTAGTTTCGGAATTCAGTGGCTAAAACGATAATAAAAACCAAAGACTTCCGAAATTAAAGTAATTTTTCACTTTACTGTTTTTTATTTGGATGTTGGTTGTTTTTATTTTTGTAGAAACTTTGTAAACATGTCTTGTTACTTATTATATTTGATGTATCTTTTATGTGTAGGCGGGCCACGTCGTCGTACAGAAATATTATCCTAACCTTGCCTGTTACCAAAGAATCACAATAAATGTTGTTGTTAACGGTTTATTTACGCTCATTATAACAATGTTTATATCTACGTCAACATTTTCTAATGATCGAAAGGTTTATAATAATTATGCACCCTTAGTTGTTATTAGCTCCTATATGATAATAAATAATAATAATATCCTTTATTATAATGAGCCTAATGATACAATCTCGCTTGTCATTAAAACGGAAATTAAGGTTCGTTGCGGGAAATTATTATTGAACTAACTTTTACCAGCGGCTTCGCCCACGTGGATGTCGGAAAATATCCCACGGGAACATACTACCGGGATTAAAAGCACTCTATGTTAATCCAGATTATAAACTATCTGTGTACCTAGATCGCCGTTTTTACGCCAATCCGGAACACACGTCCAGACAAACAGATAAACGGACAAAAAATCTAAAAACTATATTTTTGGCATCAGACTCGTTCCCACATCTCGTAACAATTATTATTTTTCTTTTTTTCATCGTACAGTTTTGGCTTCGTTACTTTTTCATTATTTTAGTAAAGATTTGCTTACATTCAGACGGCCAAGCTAGATACAAAGTGGTAACGCAATTTTCCGTTTGTAAAGTACCTACTTATTGTCAGTTATCCAGCTCTTATGTTTTTAATGACAATGTCATAAAATTAAAAACCCTGTTCACCTTTACAAAGAAACCTTAGAATTTTTAATTTCAAATTCTCGTTTCTTATACAAGCTACTAAAAACAACATGTTGATATGAATAAAAAGCTTTGCGCAATTCAAAAATTCTTCACCGTAGCTGAATCTCGACGTAGATAATATCTCTGCTGGATGAAACTCATTTGAAACTGGGTAATTAAAATCCTTTAGATAAAACGTACTCCTAAGAGTTTCATTTTCATAGTGTATTTTACTTTTAGAACAATATCCTGAAGGTAAAACATTATGATGATGAAAAATAAAGACCTGCTATGGATGTATTTGCCTAGAACGAAAGAAAAAAGAAACAAAGAAAGATTGTTTATTCTGCACAAACAAAACGCACATAACAAGAATAAAAAATAAAAAAGACAAACTATACATTCAAATTAGCCAAAAGCCTCGCATTGAACCAATAAAAGTTTGACATTTCTGCGCATTGGTTGATGTCAAGGACAGGGACCAAAGACAATATTGCGTAATACAGTATCTAGTACATTACAACATAGGAGTTAAGAATATTAAAATTTCCAGTAACTGTTTATTTCTGGACCATTAAATAGTATTTATCTTGCGAAAATCTTTATGGAAATTGGTAACAGCTTGCTCGAGGAATAGCGATCCTTTATAAAAAAAAACACTCGAGTAAGATAGGTTATAATATTTTATAATAGCCTATCTTACTTAGTGTTTTTTTTTTATGTTTGAAATGTGCTGGTTCTGTCTAGTTTGAATAAATGACTTTTAATTTTTTGATCCCAATATAATTGAAAATAATATAATATATATTTAAAAACGGTCTAGTAGTTTATTCACTACAATACAAACCTTTTCTCTTTATAACATTAGTGTAGAAGATAGTACTTTATGAAGCTATTGTAGGTAAAAAATAATTAAATATTTTGTTTATATTTTTACAAATAACCACACCAATAAAGTAATCTTACAGCCAATCATTTGTAACCGTTTAGGAGTGTAGATATACAGTAACTTACGTCAAAATACACTTGTGCGTCATCCATCACTCAAAGGAGATTAAACTTTTTCTCCGCTGCAGAGTTATTGCAGCATTCAATAATTGGCAGTATGGGGAGCCATAGGGGGAGCGAGTCTAGTCGCTCGTCTAGACACCACGTTTATAAATAAAGAGAAATGTCAAAAACAAACGCAAACTTCGGAAAGGAAGGCAACAGTGACGCACCCCCGTAAATGTTCTTTTCCTGTAAAACTTTCGGGCTCCGAAAATAAAAATGGTATCCGTTGGAATCATAACAAATCGACGCCTCTGACGCACGTTTTATTTTCTCCTATCTGTTTTCTTTTTCAGGAAAATGAAATAAAAATGTACCTAATTGGCTTTATAGAGTGACTTCGGTTAGTCGCAGTTTCAGTGCCTTCTATTGAATTTGCGTTGAAGTGTCTTGTGTTATCTTAACAGTCATCGTTCAGCGGATTTAGTAAGGTCAAGAATGATTTGTTTTGCCTTAAGGGTTGTCATGGTAATAATATCAAATAGCATCAGTTATATTCTCTTACTAAATTTATGGTGTGGGTATATTAAAAATATACCAACGTGAAATCTCTACATTATAAGAACCAAGTCCCCGCCGCGCCGCGTCTGTCTGAACGCGTTAAACTCAAAAACTTCCGAACGGATTTTCATACGGTTGCCACCGATTGACGGAGTGATTCGTGAGGAAGGTTTAAGTATATAACTTATTAAGATTTTGTGTAAATTGGCTGAAACATGACGATGATTGTTGAAGATGTTGGAAAAAATCATGCCGACTGGGAGCTTTACTGGCGTGCGCCGAATAAATCAATAGAGTTATATGAAAACAATATATTACGGAAGTAATACATTGTTTACCTGGATTAACACACAGGGTACTTTTAATCCCTGTAGTATGTTTCCGTGAGTTATTTTCCGACATCCACGAGGGCGAAGCCGTGGGCAAAAGCTAGTAATAGATATAATTATGGCTTAGCGCTGAGCACAGGTTAGACATGACCATGAAATAGGTCATTGATGTTAATTAAAGCAATGGGAAAACGAAGAAAGACATTGATTGACTGCAAATAGAAAAGACGTCAGTCAATTTAATTTGGATGTCTAGCAAGAAATAACTGTGTTGACGATATAAGTACCAACTACAAGGCCTTCTAAAATAGCATTCTAAATACCTATAAGTAGTTTTACGAAAGTCTTGAAATAAACGAAAAGAAGTCGATAAAATTACTTCGTAGAGACATCCTTAACAAAAAAATGATCATACAGTAATAAGTAATTTAAAATAATAATTAAATTCTTATTATAACTTGGATATAAACTCGTTGAGCACCGCTCTCTTCGAGGATTCTCGGCCGAGACAGTAAAACTTTGAAAGCCCATTTCTCTCGGTTGAATTTGAACATATTTTTCTGCCGACGTTGAAATGTTGGATAATATCATTCTATGATTGAAGAAATTATTACATTTTTAATGAATGTTTTCTCATAATAAATGCTTAGTGAATGGGTAATATGGATTATATGAAAGTATAGTTATGCTAGGAGCGACAGAGAAAATAAAAGAAGTAAGACTGGGTGATATGGCGTAGCTGATTAGGCAATAACTTGTTCTACTGATAGACTAAAATGAGCGCAGTTGATTAAAAGATTACTTTCTTCACCCAATCAAAACAATCATCAACATCTACTTTGTGTGGTTTTAATACGTATTATCAAATTAAACTCAAAAACTGCCCGAGCAAACTTAATACAGGGTACCACCGCGCAAGCTTCCTCTACCAAAAGAAAAATAATTTTCAAAATCGGTCCACAGTTGATAAATATTTTGAGGATCGCAATAAAAAATTAAAAAATTAGAAGAACATACAGGCGAACACAATAACGTTTATGTAGCAGGCTCTAAAACAGCAACATTATATAAACCCAAACAAAAAACAGCAACATTTTTTAATTTACTCCAACAAAGATAACCGAACTAACCCCACATATGCATAACAAACAATGCTATAAATTATCGTAAACCCAACGTGGTTGGGACTCATATTAATCTAATCGAGCCGTTGTTTGTCCGGGCGAGCCCACCGGACAAACAGAGGGACCCCGGATTATGACGTTACTCTAATTGACACCGTTATTTGGGTCCAAAACCTAAACAACGCACCCCTGTTGCGTGATGATGCATCCTGATTAGAATTTCTATTGGTAAAGCCCGAGCTGTTGAGTGTATTACCAAAATTGGACGAAGTTTGTACGAACTGATCCGATGAACAGGTGGTGTCAAACCAAAATTTTATCCAGTTTTGAATTTCCGTTATTAAATTTTGCGTGGGCGTGCCTACCTGCTTATTTTGCCTTTGTTTTCAATAATGGTTCTCGTCAATTTATGCTCTGAAAATTTACATTCATGACAACCAGCGTTAAATTAAGATAAGATAAGATAAGATTTATTTTAATTTTCTCACCACAATACATATATAACAGTACATTATTAACGGTTTAGACAATTAAAACAATTGATACCAAACAACGCGAATTATTTTAAAATAATAAGTTTATGAACCAACTCTGATTCTAATTAATGGTTTTGGCCTATTTAACTAACCCTTATAATTTACAGCGCCCTACATTTTCTAAATCCAAATGTATAATTGAGAAGATTTATTACGAGTTTACATTCATACATCACATACGACAACACAAATCCCTTATTACACACATCGGCATTAGTTTTCATTGTACCAGGCCCGCATTACGCAAAGGAGAATCACCGTGACCACGCGTTTATCAACATCGGCACTTCGGCAATATTCGTACATTTTCGGGCCCTGACGAATCGGACGCAGATGGTCAAGCAATTGACCGGATCTGTTTCTATGAACAAAATCTCACCTAATGCTCGAATATTGCCACCGACAGATGTTCGGTCATTTGCCTATTGGTAACTGTCGATAAGTTTGCTTAACTTGCGCGGTAAGTGAACATAAATTCCAACAAATGTATGTTGATATGGTAGCAATTTAGATACAATAATTTCGAAACTGATTAATATCCTGGACCAATACAAAAGTTCTTCAGTTTTGGCAATAAATCAAAATATTTAACTAAAAGTTCCTGTAAAAGTTTACAAGAAATATTAAGGCTTGCAGAAAACTGAAACGTTGAGGTTAAATTTTATAGATAGCCTTCCGCTCTGAAAAGTTATCTTGATACAGTTTTTCGAGAACAATCCTTGAAGGAAGAACATCTCTCAGTTTTAAAGATACTTAAAAATCGATTCTAGAGAGAAATAATAACATATACCTACCTCAAATACGAGAGGTGTCGCTGGACACCGGGTTGGAATGAAATTCCTTTCGCTGTATATTATGTATTAAATAACAGGCACATTGAAATAAATCAACAAAGTTTGACAGTAACTAAAAAAAAAAAACGATCATAATGTTACACTTTTTTCGCTCTTGGTAACAAAGTGTGCAGAGTATAACGCGCGATAAGTAACTCCGTTCCACAAACCTAAAAAGTAATCCTTTACAACTTGAACTGATACACAGGATAATGGTACCATAGTGCAAGCTCAGTACACGACTGTACAATGAGATACCAAATCCAGTAGCAATCCCGGTGGTTACTAACAACAACCACCGTTACCGATACCCCATGAGCGATATCTAACAACAGATCAGAAATCCTTTGATTTCAGAGCAAACCCTTCGGTTCTGTCACACATACAAATGTATGACAATCGTAACAGCCCAATCCGTATCTAATCGTTGCACGCTTTATGGCCTTGTGAATGGTCCCTGATATGCTCTGTAATCCGTTAACAATACGATCTCATATTCAAGTTTACCCACTATAAATACATGTTCTTACTGACAATAATAATATCACACTGGTTATATTGGGCGCTGGTTATATTGGGCTCAATTTAATAAATCGATCCGTCTAGGCCGTGCCGATAAAGTCACATCACGGATTGGAAAATGCTGTTTTTCGGCAAACCAAATTAATAATGCAACAAAATGATGTTGGATCGTTCGGAATTGGTGGAGGATTAGGAGGTTTTTTTTTTCAACATTTACATGACAAAAAGATCTCGTTGATATCCTCAGACCAAATGAAAAACCAAGACAGAGCGCTGTCAACAGTGACTTGACGTTTCATTGTAAATGGTTGTAAATGTGTGCGTGTGAGCTTGTATACACAGAGCGGAGGTGTAGTTTTGGCATGCTTCACTGTATTGTTCGCAGTGCTCTGTCTTGGTTTTTTATTTGGTCTGAGTTGATAATTATCTAAGTACTTTGTATTCACAACTACCTTCATAATAAACAGTTGAATTTACAGTCAATTGTTCTCGTTAGGTCAATTAATACATATTATTATTATCAATTATTTACCTAACAGTATTCACAAATGCACCTTTCGATAGCATTTTGAAGCTTGCACCTAAGCTTTTAATCATAATTAGGTCAAGTACTGTAAGATGCTGGGCAGGATACTTTAACTATGCGAAGGCGGTTTATGGTGGACCACAGAAAAGTCATGCGATGATGTGTGTAGTTGTATGTTGATGCGATTAGCGCACATAATTATATTTTTCTATTCATTCAGTAGTACCCTTGATAGTTTTTAAACATGGTGCAATCATAAACACTTTAGAGTTTTACCGACCGAAGATTACAAAAAAGGAGGGAAGGCCTACAGACCCGATGAATACAGGCTAGTGCTGATGATGGCGTTTATGATTAAATTGTAAAAAAAAAATAGAGGACAGCGAAACCATGTCATACTCACTTAAATGTCTCGCTGATGGTGGCACGTGTGTTGGATCATTCGGTTCCCTACAAAATGGTTGAGCTGGATGGTGCTGATCCACGTGTCATGTTCGTGAACGGGCGCCGTCAGTTGAGACTGGTCATCTCTTATCTGCCAGGGCTTATTTTTAATCGTAAATTTTGAATTATTTTTGATTATTTTTCGTTTGACATTGTTCTCACATATAGAAGCACCAAGAATACTGTACCCAGGATTTTGTAATATCTATATACATTTTTAAAAGAGTGAACTTGGAGTTTCTTGCCCGTTCTTCTCCATAGAGATCTATGAATTGGAATGGGCAACTAGTTTCAACTTTTTGACTAACTGACCGACTCTTTGACAATTCAAAAGTGCCTGTAAATGGTTTAATTGAAATAAATGCTTTGAGTTTGAGTTTGAGCGGCCCCGAAAAAAGTATACCAATTTATGTAGATATCACCAACGTCATACGATTTAAACTTATGAAAGAAACACGAGCGTGAAGACTTCATATAAGCTGTCTCTAAGTAGAGTATCAAGGATGATAAATTAAGTGCTTATGTTTGCAGCACTTGAGTTTTTTTTACGATACATTAGAATTTCTTTTGGAGCTTGGAGGTACACAAATTGTGACAGCGTTCATACAAATGTCCTAAAACGATGCTCTTGTAAATAAATTATGTAAATATAAGGCAATCTCGTGAGCATTTCATGTTTCGTAATGAATCCTTTCCACATAAAACCTACGTGCTCTTTAACTAAAGTGAGTAATAAAACATGGGCCACATTTTTCCAGAAAAAATGGGAACGAAGAAGGAAAAGCGAACACACAGGGTCCTTTGGGATGTAGTTTGATGGGGTCACGTACGGAAACTTTTTCGGGTATTTAGCAAAAGGGCAGCTTTTCACGATTTTTACTTAAATTGAATTATATGACGCAGAAGTGCTTGAGACTCGAGAGCCTTTGATGGCTGCAATGGCTGTCACAAAAAATATACGAGAGCAGCTCGTATTTTGGCTTATTATACTGTGGAATATATTCCAGATCGTATTAGAATTGTCCCTCTGTGGTTTAAATCGGATGCTGGAGTTTAGCGCACACTAGCTTTAACAGGAAACGGTGTCCACAAAATGGACGTTACCCAAATAGAATTTAATTGTTACGTCCACAATGAGAATCGGTGCAATTTATTTTTATAACGCAACAATCTTGCCTCTAATGTACGAAACAAAATGTAAAAGTATACTACCCCTTTATATTTGTCACGTAATAAAGTTTTACGATATGGCATTTACTTAACGCATAAGTTGACCCTACCGTGAACCCCGGTTACAAAAGTTTATAATTTAATTATAACACCCTTAGGAGTCGTTAGACAGAGCTCTCTGCATTTCAAACGCGGATTTGTACCTTCTATTGGATGAAAGTAAAATCGTTGTTCAGAATTTGGTACAATTATTCAAAACAAGCTATAGATCTATTTATAAACTTGATTGATCGTCGCGCGTCGGATAGAAACGTTCTGTAAATAATTTTATCATTCCAATCAATGATTAAAAACGTGGAACTACGTCAATTCTAGTCGTAGTTTTCGATTCATGATCAAACTCTTTTTTTTATGGTTAAATGGAGTACTTACCTAAATCACTATTTGTTTTCAAGTGTCCCTATGATGGGAGACGGTTATAAACTTTATGGTCTACTTGAATTTCTGAATCGCTAAGTTCATTAAGAAGTAATTTAAGTCCGCTTTATATGTTTGACTTTAACTTATTAACTAACAATACCCTTCAAGTTATGAACTTGATCAAGAGGCTGGCATTAACTTCAAAGGTATTCGGCCCTCACAATGAAGTTTTCAAACAGTAATTTTAGCCTCGTTTAGAGTATCAACTTTCGGGCTTAATTAAGCGGATTTTTTAAATCTAAATCGTGGCGTCTAAAGTACGAGTACATCAGCATTGAAGCGCTTTTCTGCTAAAAATTGTCTGCCACTTAGAGTAATTCCTTTGAGAGCTATAAATCTCACAAAGAGACTGGACTGAGGAATTCTAGTATATACTCTATTGAATTAATTAAGCTGGTTCAAGAAAAACAAAGAATATCTCAGTTTTTTTTTGTCAAGAGTATAGCCGCAGTGAACTAATTTGTATTAACATAATAATAAGGAAGTAGGACGTCATGGTAAGAAAATATTTACTATCTCCTTGTTGCAAGCTAATTAAGTTAGGTACATACAGACTTTAGACAGTTTCATTAGTTACATGTTACTCGCAAAATACTATAAAAATAAGGTACCCATTTGTAGGAAGCAATCCATTTTAAATAATACCTTAAAAATAATCCAACATATCATTACAAAACATACTGTAATATTGCAACCCATACTTTGAACAATGCAATTACAAGTCAAACATTCATTACACAAACATAAACACACCGCAGCTCTACGGCCAGGGTTGCCAAACACCAGTTACTTAAGACTGGCCAAGTGTTAGGGCTGTACGCAAATGGTCACATTCACTCTCGCTTTGGCCACACAGCTGAGCCACAGAAGGGAGGAATGCTTTATTGTACTGCCGCTTTGTGTAAGATACGTTTGTTGTCTACAGAAGTTTCAGTTTTTAGGGACTCTGAAAATTGGGAGTATTTAGAGATTTTTTTAGGTTTAGTAAACAATTTAAGGATAGTGCCATCCATGAAGTCGCGCCTCATTGCATTCTGCGATTACTGTTTGTACCTACTGTAAGCTGTGCTTTAGTACGGAGCGGAACGGAGCGAGGCGCGTCTTCGTGGATGTCAATATCTATAGCTAGGTCAAATATTCCGTATAAACAATTTCATTTAAAATAGAACTTTGTTAAATAAATAAAACTTTGTTGAGTATGGTGAAACTTTAGTCCAAATAGCATAGATAAATACCTGCTATTTGGACTACATAAATCTTCATCCCAGTGAAGTTTCCTCTCTCAAACTTGGAGGTAGGTAATCAAAGTAGGTAACCATTTAATTATTTTCAATTTGAATTAAATTTAATACAAATCACGAGGTACCCAAAACAAAAGTTGCTTCTTAACTACTGCGATTCTCGAGCCCCATGCAAAGGGTTTTTCAACTAGCAACCGAACTCGTCTGAGTGTATGTGCACAGTGCATTCGCCACTAAACTTGCTAAATAACCAGCCGTTTTAGCGTAACACAGGATGCGGTGTGTTAGAACTTTGAATAGCCGACCAACAGCGCTGAAACGCATTGTAAGCACTTATGGTGCATTAGAAGACGAAGTTATTAGTGCCAATAAAGTGCTCACCCTGTTCGCCTAATGGAAAACGTCTGCTTGCCGGAGGTGTGCGTTATTGCTATTAGCAATTGTGCAGGAGTTTTTGGGAGTGAGAAAATGTAATCGTTTTTATTTGGCGCTAATTTTGCAGCGAAAAGATGTGTTTGGTAATTTTTCATCTCTAATTTTGTCTGTTTTATTTTTCGTCAAACGATATTTGAACAAAAAAATAACAGGGAAACGTAAATATATAAAATTAATTAATACTTGTATTTTATAAAAGCTGGCTAAAATGGATTTCTACGTTTTCTGTCGTCATTAAGTACTGAAAACTTTACTGGGAACGTTGATCAACAACACAACTACGTACCTATTAATATTTTTCATAATAAATATAAATATTTAAACACATCAAACACAACAATATAAACTACCTTGTTCAATATAAAAATTACACACCCCGTAATAACATTATACAATTTTCAAAGCAATATTTAATTTTATGGTGTGGAAAAAGCCCACCCCTCGAGGGGCTTCCCTTAGACAATGGTATGATTTGTAACTGCTACAGATATCATCTACGAAGAAAATTCTCATCTCAGAGATCCATGTTCAAGGAAACATTATTCTTTTTTTTTTTCACAATAGCTAGTGCTGTGCGTTGAGCCGTTTTTATTAACGTTATTTATGACGTTTCTTTTTGGTCACGATTATCTTAAACGATCTTTTTTATGACGTTTATTTAGTAAATTAGGGTAGGAGGAGGTATTGTCGTACTCATTTTGTTCGTCGATATTTTGTCTTTTGTCACTTACCGGAATTATGAAGAGCTTTCTGGGTGGTGCATCTGTGAACAAAATACCTTATTTATGAATGGAAGTTACGGTCAGATAACGGATATGTGCTATTATAAATCTGACGAGGGGGTGATTGTGCTACCCGTGGAAAGTTAATGGAGAATTATATCAGAATGGGAAAGGTTGCTTATTTATTATGTCGAAGTGTCGAAGTTAAATGTTTTTTCCCTGATATGTATGTATACGGCACTCAAAATTAGTAATGATGTAATTTTTATCACATTTCGCACTCATCTAAGCGTTTCAGATTCAAATATTACTGAAAAAACACTAACATCATCTGCCTAGCCTTTCCTTGGGGTTGGCTTCCAGTCTAACTGGATGCAGCTGAATCAGTGTTAATATAGAGCGACTGCCTATATGACCTCCACAACCCATCTCCTCTTCCCATTTATTGAGCAATAAATAAGCCCCTTGTTAAGACTGGTTGTCAGACTTTCGGTCTTCTGACGACCCGTAACTACTGAAAAAGCGCTAACAAATTAATGAAAACAAAGCTGTTCTAAATTGTCTTCATTACCCAACTACAGCGAAGAAAAAAGGATGATATTTTAAATCTGTATTTCAACGGTAGCATCTACAGCGGTATACTATTGCTGGAGTTACACGAGAAATATAACCAAACTATATCTAAGTAGTCCTTGAATATGTAACTACTTGTGTCCCTTGTTTCTTTGAAACCCAACACTACGCTGTCTCGTGACGTCGCGAAGAACAGTTGAAGGCGTAGAGTTGATGTTTTGTTTTTAGTTTAAATGAAGTTGTTTTTCGTGAGTTTTGTGCGTTGAACTTCGAGAATTCAAGGATGGAATAAACAATTGAAATCGATACTTAGTTTATTTGAATATCAGTCCTACTTTGTAAGTTAAATCACATTTAGACAGGTAAATATACAATATGTGTATTTGTAACTGTACCTTGTGATGGCCGCGAGAATCCGCTAAATGCGAGAAGCACAGGACCGGTCGATGTGGTAGTGGATGTATTCCGGCTGAAATGATGATGAAGATTTGTGGCACTGTAGTCAATATGACGTACACAGTGACCATGACGCACACAGTGTAAGCTGCATGTTGAACAATTGAAATTGTCACAGATTTTATCAAAATCGCGACCCTTTTACAACCGTTAAGAGCCCCAAACTTAGCCATAGATCCATACATAAATTCAAACCCTCAAATTGGTGCTAATATTTTGAGTGCGCCACGTGCGTCGATTGGTCACGCAGAACAAACTTCATTGCTAATAGTGGAGTGACCCTTGCCCGCTGCGCCTGACCACCCTTTTGTATTTGTCCACTGATACCAACCCCATCTTGCTATAATTATCGCCTGACGCACGCACACATGCGAAACTGTCGATGACATGATATAGCAGCAACGGTTTTTAGTTTTAACATTATGAATTGGTACCCACATAAGTATAACACAAATATAATCACTATTTCCTTCAGTTGCTCGTTTATGAATAATCAACAACAGTTATTATCACTGCAGGGATCCAGCAGAAAAACTAAGTTAAGATGGACACCACTTTAGTTAAAAAAACTTGAGAAACCATTGAGAAACACACCGTAGTAGGTACCTTTGTCGTTCTAAAACTAAATTTTTTCCATGATTCCATCTGTCAAATTCAAATTTTCTTTCAAATGTTTTTTCTATGTCATTAAGTTGGCAGCAAGGCACAGAACCACCTCAACAGATCTTGTATTTTTCTTTGGTTCTATTTTTGAAATTTCATGTTTTTTTATTTCATAAAATAAATATAGAATAGGATCTAACCACAGACTCCCACAAATGCTTCACAAAGGACAGTTCCAAATGTGTGCGTGCGCCCAGCGACTAATATAGGGAGATAATTATCAATATGTACGCAAAATAAACTTCACTACTTATATCAGAGGAATGGACCTCCCCCTAAGCTCCCTTGGTATTGTCAATTAATTAATTATCCACGTCCGATGGACCGGTGGATTTCAGCTGTGCGACTACCAAATTCATTAACGAAATTAATGATTGACTTTGATCATAATATTCATTCATTACGTGATACGGAAAGTGCAGCAGTGTTTTGGTCACTGACTGTGGTGTGTGTTCTATTTTGAGTGTAGGTGAAGTTAATTATAGTCTATTTTTAATCTCGCAGACTAATTTGACAGGTGCAAATGTCATACTATAAATTGAATAAAACACACTTGAACTGTCAGATTAGTCTACGAGATTAAAAAACAGACTTTAATTCATTAGCAATGGATGGCGTGTTCTATGGCTGTTTGTCTTAAAAAATAATAGTGTTGAGTCTAGCTCGAGATATCAGTAATTTTATGTCTAAGTTTATAACATACTAGCTGCCGCCAGCGGCTTCGTCGGCGTGATATCTATAAAAAGTACCTAACTATGTTACTCAGTGATAATAATTACAGCATGCCACTAATACTATTAATTTAGGCACACACAAATGAAAAAAAATCCTTTCTTTAATTTATTATTTATACTATATTTACATAAAGCTATACATTTCCAGTATAAGCTGACCTCGCATTGTACGGAAATCCTATACAATCCGAGATCAGCATAAACTGGAAATATATAGCTTGATGTGTAGCCGTGTGTACACACAGTACTTAAAGATAAGACATAATTATAATTTGCTTAAAACCTACTGATTATTTCTTAAGAAATTTCTTCCAGCAGACCTGCGAAAGGAGACAATAGTGTGTGAGAACAAGAAGAGAAAAATATGATTATGCGAAGTTTTAAACTAAAATATCTCTTGGTAATATTAGTGTATTTGGTTTATGTTTCTATGACATCTCCTCTTAATGACCAAATCTCATAGAGTAGTCGAGATAGACAGTGTATTATATTATGCCCCTAAAATTTTTACAAAAAAAAAACAACCGACTTTCGAAAAAAACACAAAAAAAGTGAAAAATAACTTTAATTTCGGAAATCGGTGGCAAAAAACGAAAATTGATAGGCAAAGACACTGACTTCCTAAATTATAGTTATTTTTCACTTTATTCGTGTTTTGTGTCGGTTAAAAATAGATCACTATGGTACAAAAGCTATCTACGTTCTATACCTACAATAGATACTTCATTAAAATTCGAGAAAATATTCTGTTCATGTTACCTATAATCGCAAGACCTGTCATCGGTACCTAATTATGGTACCTACCTATTGTCCATTTAACTCATGTAATAAGATTAGGAGAATAATATCATTAGGATAGAAACGAAATCAATATTTACTTCGTTAGCGTCCCGCCCCTAATTCGCACGGTTTTTACGTTTTGATAAAACATCTTTGTTTTGAGTTAGGTATATACATAACACAACAAAGGGTTGGGCAGAGGTGTACCTGTAAGTACATCCACATTTCATGTTAGTTAATGTAAATGCAGTTATTATGCACATAGACCTTCCGGAATAAATTCTCTAAATTATGGTGGAAAACACATCAAAATCAGTTGCGTAGTTTAGAAGAACCAAGCGGTCACACAGACAGACACGAAAAGCGACTTTAATTAAAACATTTATAGGTAACAAGCACTAAGAACGCTCATTATTTTGTAATAAGTTCTCGATATATATACCTACTACATATTGTAGAAAAAAAACACCCTTTTTTCTGAGCATAATCTGCTGGTGTAAGCTGGCATTAGGATACAGTGGGAATTTATAAGATTAACTACTTAGGCGCCCAGGTTTCAGTTGTTATCCAAGACTTCTTCCAAATTGTATTCAAGCGCTCGAGTTTAGCGTTGGGGCAACTATGCCTCCATGAACCATGCTTGTTGCCCCAACGCTAAACTCGGGCGCTTGAGTCCCTTAGGTAGATGGAGTTGTAGTGAAGGGTTCTATATTTATCAAACATTTATTCCTAATCTCGAATTAAATAAATACAATTCTAAGAAATATAAAAACTATTTAAGCAACGTGTAAAACAAGTGCTTTAATAAACTTTGAAACGGAATCATAATTTTCGTGTTAAAAACTTTTTAAGTAAGTACTAACAACATTTTAATGGACAAATAAAACTTTTACCATTAGTGTAGAGATTTTTACTTTTTAGTAAATAAAAATTAATGAAATTACTTTCCTTACTATTAGAAGGACGAGTTGTATGAATAATGTGAAGAACATTTTTGGATAACATAACTAACCGTTGTTTTTATTCTGTAGAGAGTTTAAAATGAAATTATTTGAATTGCCCAGATATAAATATCTTTTAGCTGTAAAGGATCCCGCAGACACGCGCGACGCTACACCGGTAGAACAATTCTTGTAAAGTTTTCATAGAAATTGTGCCACCAGAGTCGCATCGGGCATGTCTGCGGGTGACTTAAATCCTGGCATTTTAAAATACCTACATAATTTTGTGACTGTTTAATTTGTCATTTAGAACTCTTCATTTGAAAATTTTCCTTTCCTCAACCAAAATTCGTCACCACAAAAATGACGAAAAAACATTGTTTTTCACTTTACGGCTTTCTAAACCGGTATAAAAAGTAAATGTGTCCATGGAGTCTGTATAAAGTATTTATTAAGGGTGGCTCCAGGTAGGGGTCCCTGTGCTGATGTTCTCGGTCCGGTGGGACATCCGGCCCGCGCCTTTGTTTTTATGATATACCTTTATATAAACGGACAGAATTTCATTATCTCAGTAAAAACGGCTGATCTTGTATCGTGAAAAACGTTATGTTCGTTGTTTTGCAGACTTATCGACAGTTTTATCAGTTGTTCTTTGGATTCCTTTGACTGATGAAATCAGAAAAAAACCCGTTTTTCTTTATTTTGTTTTCTTCATGTGTCTTTTACGCTTATCCTGTAAAGAAAGCAATATCTGAGGATTAGACCGTCTTGCGTAAGAAAATAGGTAAGTAAGTACCTACTTAGATCTTGGTTCGTTATCGGAGACTTATTAAAAACTAAATCCTTTCCAAAAAATCTGTGATGAGGCGTGGGACATACACAAGTGGCGAGTGGCGCAGGCGTGACGACGATGACGGTGTGGTGCGGGCGTTGCGCCGGTCCTTTCATTTTTCATACAAAATGTATAGGCGCGACGAGCCACGAAACATACACAGGCGACGAGGCGCGAGCGTGGCGCAGGCTAAATATGAAAGGAGCAGTGCAACGCCCGCACCGCACCGTCCCCTCACCCACGCCAATTCTCTTGTGCATGTCCGCGCCTAAGGTTACCCAAAAAAAAACATTGAAACATTAGACCAGATTTAGATAAATAAATTCTAAAAAGTTTAGATACAGATGTAAGTATACATGACCTGCAATCCCACCATGCGTTCAACTTTTACAGCCCCATATATACTTCGGAACATCCCCATAAGTTTACCCCTAACCACAGCTCCTAATAACGGCTCTAAACACAGCCAAGCTGCGTCCAGAGGTGAATGACCCCGTCTCTCGGGACACCTGCTGATGTTATTGACAACAAAACCACAGACAAAACTGTGTTGTTTCTTTTATTTCCCGCCCGGCAAGGGAGCGAGATCATTTCGTTCGGTGTTGCAGCTATAAGAACGTTATTGTGATGTATACGTTGCTAAGAAAATGATAGATAAATAGGGTGGTAATAAGCCATTCAAAAGGTCTTGCTTTAGTTTTTTAAAATAAAATTATAGTAAACGGTTACTCTATAATTTCAGATTTAAAATATTGTTCAAGATGAAATTTTCCACGAAATAAAAGCAGTTTTGATGCAGAAAATATATTCGAAAATCGAACCCGAATCCCAATTCGATTGCAGTTGCAGCAGTGAATTCAATATTCCAATTTGAAAATTGGAGGGATGTTGTCCGAAAAATCTTTCAACTTAAAAATTGGCCTGTCATAAAATAATATTTTGAAGTTTTGTTTGTAAAATACTGTTTTAATTACAAAGGATTCCAACGAAATCTGTCTGCAACACTCTAGTGGTAATGCAGTGTATTATTTTGTAATATACTTCAATTTTATTTTATGTTGATCCCGAGCTCCCAAATATGGCTGCTAAGGGAACCGTAAAGCCGCGGCTTACATCGCGTTTTACTAACCTGGCTTTTCGAACATAAAGAATTCATGGCAAAGAGAATTTTTGAGGTAAGATACACTTGTTTGTGAATTTTATCTTTATGTGACTCTTTCGTACGTTTATATTCTCTGTTTTGATAAATGTAACTGCAGAGGGTAGGGTACTTACATACTTCATTTTCGGTGTTTTTTATGTAGTTGCATGCTTGTCTACTTTTTCGTTGTAGACTGTACTTTTATATTTCCTGTATGCAAATGTCAAATTATGTTTTTCAAGTTTTCATTCATGACCGCACGATAAAAGGTTCTTGTTCCAATGGTATCGTTTTATTACCAACGAGGAAGTCTTCAATCCTTATCTAATATTACAAATGCGAAAGTGAGATTCTTTGTTTGTTACACTTTCACGCTAAAACGGCTGAATGGATTTGGATGTAATTTGGTACTGGGGTAGACCATGACCTGGAATAGGACATAGGATACTTTTTATCCCGATATTCCCTCGGGATCGAGACTTACGCGGGTGAACCCGCGGGGCACAGCTAGTAAGCATAAATGTATCGACCCTATCGTTGCTAGCAAAGAATACCTGCCACGCCATTACACTCCTTGGTCACCTGTGTGTCGTAAAATGAAACCTAAGGGCAGCACAAAAGTCGATTGCCATCAGTATCCTCCTGAGTGATAATAACAACACACCATCAACACAGCCATCTTTGAGTATACAGTGAAAATGTAAACACCGTGGAGCGATCTGGGAAGCTAACAATTCGCACTGATGACGTCTGATTATCATGGTGGACGAAGAGCAAGTAACAAAAAAAGCCGGTGGCTTCGCCCGCGTCGAGCCTTAGTTACTTAAAACACTAGCTAACTGCCAGTGACAGTTACGTGAAAAGCGATCTAGCCGTTACGAAGATTTGCCAGAACAAACAGACAGACAGACAAACATTTAACATTTTTTTGTTTTTTGTTATATGTACCGTATACGTATACATTCATAATAATTATGCATTTAGTAAAAAGCCGTTATTTTGACATTACAACCGAACACTTTATTTATTTGTATGTATATAAAGATAAAACGGCCCAGGCAAATTACATTAGTTAGACAAAAACTATACAACCACAAATCACTAAACATGTTTAACGCTAAACAAATTTAAAACATCGTTCTGTCTCTTTCATCTTCAAATGATTGACAGACACAGAGCGATATTTTGAATAGGTACGTTTAGCGGTAAAGGTAATTAGCGTTTTGTGGTGGAACCGAGCCTAAATACATGTCTCATTAAAATCTCCGCAATACTTAAGACGAAAACATTCAGCTCACATTATTCTTTACCGCTTTTACAAAACCCCAGGAAAAATATCTTAGTGTGACACCACACGGTACATTTGCCAACCAAGATTACAGCAAGAAATACTGAAATTCTCCTCGATTTAGTAGGAACTAGGTTGAAATGGGTAAAACATGCATAATGTGGCCTTTGTTTAAATTCATGCTTTACTCTTTTGGCCATCCGACACTAGCACCTTGTGGAATGGCGGTAATGTAAATACTCAGAACAGATTTCCCGAGTAGGTACCTATTCGCCATTTCAGAATAATGTGTCAAGTTTATATTGTGTTATTTTACATAAACGAAGCTTTTTTGAGATAAAGGGCAGCAAACATATTTTGTTTTAAAATAATGTTACAAGTGTTTTTTATTTCCTTGTCATTTTTTTATTTTGTTTATAAAGGCAGTTTTTTTTTCATTTGCAATTTAATATTTCAGGATGTGGTGATACTCATGATTATGAACATGGCACAGTTTTAACTGGGATTAAAGGATCCTGCAGACAGGCGCGACGCAACGGTGCTACGCGACACTGATAGAGAAATTTCCATGAAGTTTTCATAGAACTTATTCTACCAGAGTTGCGTAGCGCCGTTGAAACTTGGTGAAATAAAAAATACACAGCAGCATTTTTATATTTTCTGGTAAATAACTAAAGTATTGGGTAGTATGTGGATGTTACTCTAGTACACCTCTGCTTAATCCTTCGGGATATATAGGCGTGATATTACGTTATGTGTGTGTTAACTAAAGTATTGAACTTAAGTATAAACCAGCACATTTTAATATTCGGTTGAAATTGAAATGAAAAAACCGGCCAAGTGCGTGCCAGACCACGCACAATGGAGGGTTCCGTAGTTGGGATGCATTTATGCCAAGAACAAACTTAACATTGTGCAAATTTAAGTTGGTCGATTATTACACGGTAACTTGTGGAGCCTACGTAGCGGTGATAATTTTCCTTTTAATTTCATTATATAAACTACTGCCATGATTTTTTTCACATATCCAAAACCAACCATTTAGCTGACGGGGGCACTTGACTCTAACAGAAATTAACACTTTAAAGCTCAACATTTCGCAAACGGATCCATGAAAAAAAAAATCTACAATTTTTTTTACCTCTTTGTCGGCTTTATCCCAAATTACATACAAATTACATTACCATACCCAATTATAACTTTCTAGTACCAATAACCTCTGAGCTAAGCCGCGGACAGACGGACGGACAGACAGACGGACATACTCTTAGTAATAGGGTCCCGTTTTACCCTTTGGGTACGGAACCCTAAAAATTAATTGAATGAATGTTGAGTTGGTGAAATTGTGTGTACTTCAATCAGTACCCACAATTTCGCTAAGCACTGTCTCACAAAATGGTTACGTCACGTACAATAAATTTAACAAACGTGTCTTGTAAAACAAATCGCCAACCCGAAAATCCGAATAACTCAGGACGTCAGGAAGTTGTATGAATCGAACCGTAAAATCGAAAATGGCGGACGTCGTGCAACCCCTCAGAGTCGTTTGCCACTAAATCATATTCACTATAAAAGTCCCGATAAAACTATAAATATTCCTTATGCATTTATTGTATTCCTGTAATACTCACTAATCTTCAGATATTGTTTCGATAGTATGAATGGGGTTTCTTCGTTAGTGCTGATTTATTTACGTTAAGAAGTCTAGGTTATTTTTCATACTTTTTGTTACCTATAACCATAGATGACAAATCTTATAAATAATGTAACACTCAATTAAATGACTAACTAAATATACAAATAAATACAAAAACAAAAGGACAATTAATTAGCCGTCGAAGTATGTACTCGTTCGCATGGCTGTCATCCGGAAACGTGCCCAGAAGACTGGCAGCATTGCCAGGTTATTGATTATGTAGTATCGAAACTTCTGAATTTTAATATAACATGAACTTCTAACGTAAAACTTCTTAATACTACTGTTTAGTTTCCTGTACAGTCCTTTCATTTACAAAGATAGAATAAAAGTAGTAGAGGGGTAAAACTAAACTAGAATTGACTTGGGTTTATTCCTTGTTAAACTCTTCCAAAAGATGAACTTAAAATGAAATCCCCAAATGAACTTTATTCAGTCATATTCATAATTCATATTTTATTTGCATTCCATAATGTAGATAAGGTATTACAATGGCTAGCTAAGGTACAATTACGGACCCTGTAGGGCACAGCAAAAAGTATAAAATAAATCCTTTATATAAAAATCAAAATAAGCAACAAATTAAATAATAATCAACATTTGTTCTTAACATTAATTGAGATCCGGGGGCCTAAACCAGCCACATTAGCAATTCCTCTAATTTGACATAAAAGCAATTCATTATAATTTGTGACCATTTTACGAATCTCATAGAAATCTGTCAAACAGATGAATTATTTCGTATTAAGAATTACACGCAGATTATTATGAATTGTCAGTTTGTGACATTTTACGATGATTCATAATATTTTCATATTATTATTCTGCTAAAGGGACCGTTTCAAGCCCCCAGATAGATTGTGATATGGTCTATTCCAGTCACACAAAAAAACGTAATCAAGAACAAAATTCACACAGAGGCGTGATATACAAAATAATGTCGTCGTTACAAATAATGAACGTATAAATTCTAGTGACCTCACCTACCAGTTACCCTTTATAAACTCTGTAAGATAAAACCCTTATTAGCATTCTCCCGTTCATGAGATTTCTCATCGCTGACTCAGTTGGCGGGCAATGTCATCGCTGGGAAGACCTATGACACAGATCTATAAACGTTACTTACCTCGTAGGTTCTTTGATTAAAGTCAAAGTAAAAGTCAAAGTCAAATAATTTATTTCAAATAGGAAAGAAATATAATTGATTCTAGTTGCCCGTTCCAAAAGGTAGCTTTCGTATGGAGAAGAATGGGCAAGAAACTCCACCGTTACTCTTTTCAAAAATGTTTACAATATTTTGTATACATGAATTATATAATTATATGTGAAGACCATGCACCCACAATAAGATTACTGTCCCACAAAAGGCAAAAAAAATTATAAATGGAGCAATGACAAATAAATCAGTTATACATGGTGCTCACATATTTACAAACATTGTAAAAGTATACGATATTACAATATCCCTAACATCTTTTTTAATACCCAGTTTCTGAATAGAAAATTTAATTTGAAGTTAAGAACCTTTCAAACTCCACTTTAGCATGAGTTAAGACGAAAGCCCGCGAAATTCAAAATTTCTTGTTTTGCGGGCTACTTTGATGAAATTGCCTACCTTATGTAATGCTACAATAGATTTTGACCAGTTTCCATATTTAATTTCTCAAATCAGAAACTGGATATTAGACATACCTATTCCCATCTCTATCTTGCAGTTTGACAGTTGTAGGATATTGACAGAAATAACGCTAAACAGTACAGCCAAAGTAGGAGTGCTAAGTGACGTTTATAGATCTCGGCCTTAGACTCACTGACTCATCTCATTTGCCTAATCTGTTGCTTCAGTATGGTTAATTGGAAAATTGCTAGACTTTACATGGGTTTATAGCCTTGTTATGAGATGTATTTAAGGTGAATTATGCGGTTATATCAAATGACATCGTGTTTGTTTTGTTTGTTAGGATGTGTGTGGTCCTTTGTTCTAGTTTTAGATGTATTCGAACGTTATGGTTTATAAGAAATTCTGTTGTCATAGCGTAATTGAAAAGCAGTCAGCACCCTAATTGCATAAGTCACAATTTGAATCGATTACAAACAAATGCATAATCCATGGTTTCATACAGGATAAGTTCAAAAAAAAATCTGCTCAACAACGTTAATAACGCAATGAACTGTCAAAATGAAACAGATTAGTTTTAATCGGTTATGAAAAATTAGTTACGCAATATTGCGTAACTAATTTTTGCAGTTTTTGTATTTTTGTATCTCAATCTGATATCTAATTAGATATCAGATTGAGATACAAAAACTGCTGCTTATTTCATGTGCCAAGCCCACCAAATCTTCAATAGTAACGAAGGCATTCTAGCCTAATCTTTCTGAAGAAAGATTAGGCTAGAATGCCTTCGTCAGCCCGCTGCAAAATTATATCAGTTTTCACTTTAGGAAGATTAATTAATGAAAGAAGTTAGAAATCCAGTGGTTTCTCACAAAATGGTTACCTGACACGAAATTCATGTATCCAAGTAATCTAATAATAACGAGACTCGCATCGTGAGGAGGTTTCTGTCTCTGGAGCCCTAACCACCGGTAGCTTGGACCCTGCTGCCAACATCCTATCCTCAATTTTTTTTAAACGTTTTTTAATAAAAATATTTAAAAATGAATTTAATAAGTACGAACATAAAGAAACGGAATAATAATAACATTCTCATTCATTTTCTGCAAAAAAACGATAAACGCTGAGTTAAAGAGAAATAAAACTGATTATTCCATAAACATTCCAACAATTCTCACCATATTTCATTTGCGGAAATATTATGAAAGCAACAAAACGCTTGTAAATTTAATAACAGGCTGTGTAAGACGAGAAATTTCCAACTTGGTGGGATTCAAACATCCGCTTTTACTTAATTTATGACCGATTCGTTTTCACTAATTAATTTCAACTCTTATCTAATACGCTTAATTGGAGTTGTAGAGTTTGTTCGCGATTCATTAGAGTTTAATATTATCACCGCAATGAGTTTTGGTGCCTAAAGGAATTTTGTGATTACATGAAACATTGTTCGCCTTTTATGTGATTATTTCTGCTGGAAAATACGAGCCTCGGAAAACACGTTAAGCCGTTGGCCCCGGTAATCTGTGCCCCGGCTGTCATTCGTAGATCTTTCTTTGAGTCGGACGCGCAAAAATCTGACAACCGGTATTATCAAGGGGTATCGTGTTACCCAGTAAATGGGTTGTAGAGGTTAGATACGCAGTCGCTCCATGTATAAAAAATATTTTACAAAAAAAAAAAGTCGTATGTTTTTTTTTTGTTGTAAAGTAGTGTTTATTTCTCACTTTTTAGTGGGTCAATTTGTAATTTATCTAAGTTATAATAGCCTAATGTCAACTGTTCAACACCCTTTTACAAAATATTGCTTTTCCCGATGCAGGGACGTTAATCGTTGAGGAGTTCTCCTGGTACGGCACTATCAGCTTCACTTCAACATATGCATTGTGACGAGCATAAATTGCTTGACAACCATATTAAAGTAATGGAATCGCAACCCGTGAAATACTTATTATTGAATAGTTCCGGTGGCTATCTATGGTCTTCACCAAATGGTGCTTTCCGAGAGCAAATGCACGAGTTAGGTACTATAAAAAATACCAAAATCCTTATAGGTGTGCCTATAATATTTGAAGAGTTCCCTCGATTTCTCCAGGATCCTATCATCAGATCCTGACCTGATTACAATGGGACCATTTCGAAAGTATACCCCTTCAACCAAAAATTTAATTTAGCAAATCCGTCTATATATGAGAGAGTTATTCCCGGAAATATATTTAAAAAAAATGTAGAATCATCCGACTTGACAACCTCCTCGTTTTAGAAGTCCGTTAAAAATACTGGTATTCAGCTGCATCCAGTTACGCTGAAAGCCGACCCCAATATAGTTGAGAAAAGGCTGGACAGATTGATTGTCTGTTGATGGAAAACATAATTTCAACTTGCGGTTCTAATCTTGAAAAAAAATTGGTAGGTACCTTGAGAAATACTCAAAAATGATGTCTCAATTTTTTTATTCCCTTTTTTATGGAGTACCTATTCAACGTCCAGTTTATATGGTTTAATTAATTATATATTCAAAACCTAATGTTAATATCGACGTACTTACCTACCTAATATTAGGTTGGGCCGGATAAGTTCTAGGTATGTACCTATTCTTTAATTGTTACCAAACAGTAGGTTTCTTAAAAATCGAATAACATCCGACAAAATCTATACTTAAATCTGAATTAACTGTCTACGAGTAGGTCGAGCAAAGAAAGTTATAATGAGCGATTCACTCGATCGTTATCTTTCAACTGTTCACAGGTTTCCTCGAAGTTTTCACGACTTCAAGACTTCGATACGTTTTCACGAGGACTACTGCGATTAGGACCCGTCGAAGTCATAATGGCCGAAGTTAAACGTCAACAAGACACGACTTTCAAACTGTGACAGAACTACCTAATCGTCCTAAAAACATTTTTGCTTGCCTGTGCGGGATGAAAGTTTTTCGGAGGCCATAAACGACACTGACTGATTGAAAGGTAACTTTGGTGTCAAGAACTAGGTACCGAAATATTATCTATTATATTATTAAACAAAATAAACTTAGTCTGGAGATTGAATAACGATAAAGAAACGTTAACGATAACGAAAAAAACAAAACGAATAAAGATAGGTCTACCTAATGTTATTCGTTAAACTAAACTAATAATCCAGCAAATCAGCGCCGGGATGATTCTGCCAACTTCTTACGATATGCTCACGTGCCTTCACTTTAAAATATAACCGACTAGATCATCCAAACTAGTAGCACTTTAGTACTAATCTGCGTGGACGTGGATTAGATCCACGTTAGAGCTAAAGGACAGCATTAGCATAATATTCCTATTTTGGGTTTTAGTATCAATTTCTTAAAGTCATCTTGTCCTAAAAAAATCTTAAGAAAAATGTGACAATTCAAAAAAATGCCTTCATAACCCAGCAGTAGGGTTGGCATGAAGACGTATGTTATTATAACGTCAACCCATATCACGTGGCCGCTACGTAAGTGGGATATTTTATTATGACAGCCCTTTGTATCCCTCTGAAGATAAATGCCCTGTACCTACAGTAAGTTAACTGAAGAAACGGACTGACACTGGACAGAAATGGGGCGGCTTAGTGAAATGTAACTGATATAAAGTACACCTTAATTGTTTTCATATTTGTATAAAGGGTGAAATTGAATGCATGGGCATCCTCTTAAAGGCTCATTGTACTCATCATTATGGACAACTTTCATTATGGGACTATCCCTGAAAACGCAAAAAAAATATCTGCTGTTCCCTACATTTTGACGAGCTATGCGAACTTAATGTAAGGAAAACCTGTTTTTTTTTCGCGATTTCAGGGTTGGTCCCTTAGGAAAGTTTCCATAATGATGAGGACAATGAACCCTGGATGCCCATGAATTCAATTTCGGCCTGTAGAATGTAATTTTATGAAGTTTACACTAGAGATCTTGGCGGTCTCTAGTGTAAACTTTTACTAGAAAATGGTTCTTCTGTTAGCAATTATTGCTTTCATACTCAATATCTACATAACATAAATTAAAGTCGTTTTTTGTCTGTCTGTATGACTGCGTTGTTCTTCTAAACTACGCTACGGATTTCACTATCAAGGTCTGTGTGTTTATTACATTAATATTCAACTTACACCTAATACTTTAAGAAATCTCAATATTTTGTCAAGTGGTAAAAACCATGTGAACCATAGGCGGATCGCTATAAGCTTATAATATAAGAGTCAAGTCAAACTTATTCTTTGTTACAAGCCAAAAGGCACTTTAGATTTCTTTTGTTAACGGTTGTGAATTCAAAAACAACACTCTGGTATTAATAAATATGTGACCACCATTGTTCCCAGTTCAAGTTTTTCAACGTGATCACACATGCTATATTTTTCGCTTTGCTATATATTTTTTTTATTTTTTTTAAAAAAAATAGCAACGAGCTCAACTCTCGACGAATTCCATGCAGTTACTGAAGCAAACAAGAATGTTGCTTCGCACCGAATTCTTTCTTGCCTGAAGCAAAGAGTCCTCATAGCAAAAACATTTCGCTGTTACCATATTTTAAAACCAGCCAGTACACACGTTTACTCACAAGTGGAACCTAGAAAAGTAAATTCGTTTGCTCATTTATTTCCTGAATGTGTACGGTTCCGTCGTTCATTGTTGGTATACCTTTGGTTTTTCTTTTTTTGTGTGGCCTATTTTTTCTGAGTTGTTTCTTTATTAGGCCGTCAGCAAGTTACTTTTATTTGAAGACAGCAAAGGTAAGTTTAGGAACTTTTTACCCGCCTCTGTGGTCTAGTGGTTAGACCAGCTGTCTTAGACCCAGGGGTTGTTCGATTCCAAGTGGGGGCAAAGTTTTCTGCTCGCTTTGATTGCTGGTAGGGCTTGTTCTAAGTCCGCCTGGCTAGCTACCACCATCTTACTTATGTCTGTCGCCATAACAACAATGTTAACAGCGCTGTTGAGTTTCGGCAGTTAGAGGTAAGATAGCCAGTTCCTCTGTGGTTGAGGGTTCCGGGTGAACCTCGCTTCCACCTTCGGCTTCATCATCACTTACCATCAGGTGAGATGCAGGCCAAGAGCTTCCCCGACGTGGTTAAAATAAAAAGAACTGGCTGTATACTTATTAGTAAGAATAGTCACCAGTTTAACTGCCTCTTCATAGCCTGGAAATTTTTAAAGTGATCTGTCCAAGTTTCAGAACTTCAAGAGATAACCAAATCTTCCAAGAATATTTTTTAAGGATCTATTCCCATAAAAAGATGTTGAACAACGTAAAACCAAACGGGATATACCTATACATTTATTTTACGTAAACCTCTTAGTATCGTTTCTAAAAAGCTTACATAGGGATGGCCCTTTTAATTTACAAACTCTATCTATCGAAAGAACTTTACTGGACCAGGATTGAATAAAAAATAGAGCTTGTTAGTGCCTTATCGTTCCTAAAAGTTATTAGGGTATAGAGGAAGCCGGGTAAGTTAATGGAGCTTGTACGTGATAGGCTACCGAAGTCATACCTACCTACGTAGTTAGTGTTGGTATGGTATTAAATAGTAGTTAGTGTTGGTATAGTGAAGTACCTTCTGTGTAGATTTGATTGATTTCGAAGGAACATAAAAACTTTTTTAACTTAGACAAATTACAAACTGACCCACTAATAAGCGAGAAATAAAAACATTTTTACAAAAAATACAACCGAATTCCAAAACAACACTACAAAGTGAAAAATTACTTAAATTTCGGGAGTCTGTGGCCAAACCCAAAGATACTACACACACACGCTGGCACGTTCCGGTGGCTATCTGTGATCTTCATCACCAGTTCCACTTCACCAAATGGTGCTTTCCAAGAGCAACTGCACGAGTTACTGTAAAAAAATACCAAAATCGTTATAAGTGTGCCTTATTATATTTGAAGAGTTCCCTCGATTTCTCCAAGATTCCATTATCAGATCCTGATCTGATGACAATAGGACCACCTTAGTAGTATACCCTTTCAAATATAATAAGAATTTTGGAAATTGGTCTACAGTTGACGGAGAAATCGGTGAACATACATTAAAGCAAAACACATTAAGTCGAACATAAAACCTCTTCCTTGTTGGAAGTCGGTAAAAATTAGACTCTGATTGTAAAATTCATGACCCATATTTTAGATAGGTGCCTTATAATTTCCAAACAACATTTTCCGTTATAAATCGCGATACAAAGACCATCGTTTCAAAATAGAAGAACCTAAGCAGCTAACATTATGTTCATCCATTTTATTATTCTTTTGCTAAACTATTTTAATTTTCTGGATCTAAGTTGCATTGTTTACGCATCGTTACTCCACTTACGCTTCTAGGATTGCAACTGAGTTCAAGACTAGCATCCAATGCTAAACCATTGGCAAAGTTTCGTAATAAATAAACATACTAATCGTGTTTCTTCATCATTAAGCTGAACGGAGTCTGGCTTTGAGCCAAAAAACTACAGCATAAAAAGGTTTGTTAAAACTGTATTTAAGAGACAACTCTGCATGTCTGTTTTCATTTTCTTAGAACTAAGCACCTTCGTAGCTTGCAGTCCTTTCAATATAATTCACACTATAAGACTCTTGCAGACGATCATCGATTCCATTGGATGAATGGAAACAACAATGTTCTGCAAACAGCATATTGCTTAGGACTACTTTCATAGTTTGAAGATGTAGAGTTGGAAGGCGTCTCACAAGGTGGACCGATGACCTGTTAAAGGCAGGAATCCACTGGTTGGAGAAGCACTGAGCCGATCGAAGTGGCGGTTTGGGGGAGTCCTATGTCCAGCAGTGGACGTCTTTTGGCTGAAATTATGATGATGGTGGTGACTTTCATAGTTGGCAACCCAGCTTTCAGTTTTGTATGTTCACATACACTCAGACTTTACAGTTTACAAGTGATATTGATTTTAATAGCATCTGTCTTACCATTTTCATGTGTAGATATATAGGCTCGCCGCTTAACTGTGAACTGTGCGGGAGGGGTGACAGCAGTTGTCACAAATTGACGAATCACTGAGCTCTCGCATGACGACACCACACCCCTCCCGCACAGCGCAGCTACCTCAGGAATGGACTCAGATATGCAGTCGGCCTATAGGAGGTAGGCTTACTTAAATTTTCTTTTTCCTCTAAATGTTTTAAGACATCACGTAAAACGTATACTACGTTCAGCATTTTGATGGAACCCAAGCATCAACAATAAATATCCATCGTATCTTTTTGTTGACAGCGAAGCGAGTGGCATGCACTCGTAGTGAAGGCATGCCATGACATCAGTATTCAGTTCTCGTAGTTAGGGAGGGGACACGTTCCCTAGCATTTCATTACTGCATCCCTACTGGGTTCAGTCGAGACCTATCATGCGATATTTCGACATTTTCTTCCAAATATGTTGCACTTTTTGTGTTTTGTTTGTCATTTGGTTGGCACGCTGTGGGAATATGTTATCGGTTATGTTACAACACAGGATAATGCTGCTCTTGCTTGAACACTAAAATGAAATGATATTTCCTTGGCTTGGCTTTTTTGCCATTTGAATAGTTAAAATTAAGAACATTTAAAATACTTTCATTGATTTTTTTTTACATAGAATAGAATAGCACCACACTAGATAACGCCTGTGTTTCCTTGTAGGGTTAGGCAGAGGTATACCTATAGTTTACCCACATTTCGCCAGTTATGTTTAAGAGCCATGTAATAAGGGGCACAAATCAAGACTCCAGGGGGCCAAGTCTACTAATTTACAAACGTGTCAATGGTCTCACAATGATGAGTTTTTGACAGATTTGCCATACAAAATCTGTCAAAAACTCATCATTGTGAGACCATTGACACGTTTGTAAATTAGTAGACTTGGCCCCCAGGCTGCTACTGTAATTTAAAATAATGAGGAAATTATTTAAATGTTCCAGGTAATAATTAATTAAAGTTATTAGCTCGGAAAATTCATTCTACTGAAAGGAGCGAGTAATTAATATATTAATATAGTCATTAATACATCCTAAGTATGTATAGCCTACTCGTTTTTCTGATATTCACATAAACAGATTTTCAAAAGTGTAAAAAGTGTATCAAAAGTCTGTCATCGCTGTCAGTTTTTTACTACCTACAGATACCAACAAATTGCGATTCTTTTAAAAATAAGCTTGTGCCGTTGGCTTTATTAAATTAATTATAAGTAATTGCCATATAACGTGGCAATGCTACCAGCCTTTTGGGCACTTTTGGATGCGGACGGATTTTTTGATGACCTACGATTCTTGCCCTCTAGCTGCCCGCCCTGGCTTTGCACTGCCTACCTCCATACCTACCTACCTACCTTAAGACAGTTAGATTATAACCAGTTCTTAGATAAGACTATGATGGATTTCCGGAGTAGTGGAATAATTAAAACGGGAGACATTTTTTTTTTGTCTGGTTTAAATGAAATTTCTATTGCGCCTAATCCGTACCTTATTTTGAACCATCGACGAAAAATAAGACGTTCCTATTTGAACATCTAATTTCCCATAACATTGTTCCAGCGAGATTAACTGATAGGTACCCGAACCCTTCTCCAAGACAAAGGATTTAAAACGCTGTCCTGTCTTCAAAAGAATAGATCCATGCTCAACAGCCCCGGATCCCTATTCGTCGCACGTTTTCAGTTTTATTGGAATTAAGTTATACGGAACCCTTTACTTCCACCGACGTTTTGGTGGCATTAGCGTGGATTACTTTCCGAAGGGTGTGACTCAACCGGAACAATGTAAAATAGGCACATTTTACGTATTTACGGACCCCTAATCCTTATTACGTTGTGTTTGAAATTATATTTTGTTCATTGTAGGAATAAATCTCAATTTGCGTGGGATGTTTATTGGGCTGTATTGTAATGTATTATTCATAATGAATTTTAAAGGTCGAAGTTTATATGTTTAGATGGGTATTCTATACCTACGTATCTCGTACGACATAAATGTACCTAGATCAATACATATTATAAACTAGCTGTGCTCCGCGGTTTCACCCGTGTAAATCTCGATTCTTTGGGAAATATCGGGATAAAAAGTATCTTATGTCCTATTCCAGGTCATGGCTTACCCATTTGCCAAATTTCATGTAAATCAATTCAGCCGTTTTAGCGTGAAAGCGTAACAAACAAATAAACAAAAAACAAACAAACTCACTTTCGCATTTATAATATTAGTTAGGATTAGGATTGTAGTCATGTTTGTCTGTAAGTCCGCGTTGTTCTTCTAAACCACGCAACAGATTTTGATGAAGTTTTCACCATCGTTTAGAGAATTTATTCCGGAAGGTTTATGTGTATAATACGTTACTATTAAAGTTACATATAACTAAGAAATCTCGATGTTTTGTCAAATCGTAAAAACCGTGCGAAGCAGGAGCGGGTGGCTAGTAATGTGTATTATGGCCAATTTTCATTTTACTGAAAGTCTGAAGAAACACTCGTCATCTCATAGAATCTCCATAATATAGGTACTAGAAACTAGTTTCAAAAGGCTAGAAAAGGAAGCCTTTTATTACATTTACTTGTGACCTCTTTTCAAGCTTTGATTGAAAACAATCCACACCCTAATTGTGTAATACACGATCAATCATAATCTGAATCGGTTTGAAACAATTTTCTAATCCATTGCTTCATAAGTTCGAAATAAAAAATCTGCTCAACAACGTAAATAACGCAATGAATGTTGTTGAACTGTCAAAATGAAATAGACAGATTAGTCTTATTCGATTACGAAAATAAGTTACGCAAGTAGATAGCTGGTTCTCTATGGCAGGAAGTTATGTTTAAGTCATTACAGAGCTGACTTTTAATACCTATTTAATAGTTGGCTTACTTCTATCTGAGGAATAAATATTGTGGTTTGACAGTTTATGCATGGAAAATATGTGTAAAACTGTCTTTTTTTTTTTTGAGATAAACTACCTTATTATAACATAACCGTGTTTATCAGTTCTTTAGCCTAAACATCTTTTAAACATGACATTTCTGTATGGAGTTTGACATAAAACTGACACTAAACACGCGTTGAACAAGTGTCTAGGTTTTTGTGGTAAGGCCCTATCTGTCTATCTATAGCAAAATTAGTCCTTACCTTAAATATAATAACATAACATCACGCCTAGCCTAGAGCAGAGACAGCCTAGTAACTACCGTCAGACTCAGATCACGATATGATCAGACTGGTAAGTCATAGGTCTCGAGTTCGAAGCCAACCCATTTTCGAATTCATGTGCGTTTTGTATAATTACCACTTGCTTCAAAAACGGTGAAGGAAAACATCACGTGAGGGAACTGGCCTGCATACCTTTTTTTTTTTTTTTTTTTTTGAGGGTGGGAAATCATCCAATGACTTCTCCCGCTCTGGGCGGAGCGGAAGGGCGTGTCAGACTTTTACTGACTAAAACCCACCCGTGTTCCTTCATTTGCCTGTTGCCAAGGTCCCGGTATCCCTTTCGGACTTTCCCGCAACCCTGGCAGGCATCGGTCCTATTGGACCCCGTCATTTTTGCTGACATCTCTTTGAGGCGCGCGTGGAACACGACGCGCCATCGACCCGGGCCTGGTCCTTATCGGACGGCGAGCTGCCCGTTGCTCGCCGTCCGCAAGCCCGCGCCTATGGTGGCCGGAAATCCGCCTGGGATTCCCGACGCCCAGGGCGTCTCCAACGGCGGCGGTTAGGGGCGTGAGGGCGCAAACTTTGCCTTTCCCTCACGCGTTCCGCCTCCTCCTTCGCGAGCATTACTGCTTCGCAGAAGGAGGTGACGGCTTCCCATGCCCTCTCGCTCCGTACCATGGCCTGAACCAGGGCCGGACGCGAGAGGTCACCGTCGCCAATCGCCTCCGCGAGGACACGGCGGTGCTCCGCCCAAGCAGGGCACACCTCAACCGTATGCTCCACCGTGTCCTCCGGGCGATCCACACAGTGGTGACACCCGGGCGTTTCCTCCCGCCTAATCCTACACAGGTACCTCCCGAAGCTGCCATGTCCGGTGAGGACCTGTGTCAGGCGGAAGGTGAGGACGCCGTGGCGCCTCTCTATCCACTCCTCAAAGAGGGGACTTATCGCCGCTATTGTGGCAAGCCCATGGCCTGCATACCTGAGAGATATTTCGCGACGGCATGTGAAGCCAAGTCAGAGGCCCTTGGCCGGCTTTAAAACTCTGACAGCAGGTTAGTCACTAACCACATGAAAAGAAGGAGACATCACGCCTGTATTCCCTGAAGGGTTGGGCAGAGGTGTATCTATAGTACACCCACATTTCGCCAGTTATGTTTGAGTCCCATGTAATAGGGGGCGAGCCTATTGCCATCAACCGTGCACGATTCCAGCCTCCGGGCTGCTACTGAGAAAGAAATTCCAGATGGAAAACCTCAATAACACTTGCCCGACACAGGAATCGAACCCAGGACCTCGTGGTCAGCAGTAGCTTGTGACCACTAGACTTAGGAATAAAAAGCTTACGGACTATTTTATTCGCATACATTATTTACTGGACAGTAGTTCCTAACTATGTACATATCATTATTTCTAGTGTACATCAATGTATCAGAAGATGTTAGCACCTGCCCATTAGAAACACATTTCGCTCAGGCGACCAGTTAACAGCCTGGGTAGTGGGTAATAATGACCAGTCAGCATTGTAAATGGTGATTGTATTATTCAATGGCTTTGATTAGAATTGAGGTAGCTCATTGCCACAGACCACTAAATATTTGATACTGAGTGTAACTACATAGTTGACTTTAATTAGCTGATGTTGAGATAAAACAAGATTTTTTTTTGGACTGTTTGGTAAATCCTATCATAATATAAAAGCACTATCTTCTTCAGCGAATTCGTCCGTGTGTTTCGGCCCCCGACCCACCACGTCGCATCGCATCGTCTCGCATCGCCTCGCGTCGCCATCTTATGTAGGTCGCACCAACAACAGTGTTAATAACGATGTAAACAAAATAAATTATTTACCGATACATAAATAATTTACATGCGTATATCCCACACCTGTGGAAGTACGAGCGATGGAAAAACAATGAATGTATATTGTTCGATCGGCAACAAAAGCTTCATTACCACTATAATATTCATCCTAGTATGGTTGACAAAAGAGATAAATAGGCAGCTTACTTGGAACTACTATTAATCCAGCTTGTGCGTGCCCTCCATACCGAATTTCCACCAATCTTAGCGGAGACGGGCCATCGACACGGGAGATATTATAGTGCACAAATGTGTGCGCAGACACAGGTGCACTCTCTCTCTTTCCTCACTCTCATGGTAGTCTGATGGAATGGCAATTCGACAGGACCGCGATGTCCGAGACACGGGGGTATCACACCGCCAACTTCCAAATTCCTGGCTCCGGTTTTTGACCACAGATATTATCGGACTTCTGTGTGTGTCTTAAGATTGAAAAGTTATAACGCAGAAAATAACAATGCGTGATGGAAAGATGAAAATGTTTTTCCTGTTAATCAAACTCTTTTGTTGTCTGTACAAGTAGATACAAAACACAAGTGCAAGGGGGTGCGTCTTAGTAATAAAATTGCTCGTACAGTCGCACTCGTAAACTATTGTGCGTTTTTATGATTCATCTCTGTTTGCTGAAGCCCTCACTTGCGAATATGGTACGCTCGCGTGCTAAAGGTATATATCGTAAAATTCGTATTGTTTTTAAATTACCGAGCGAAAGTACTACTTTACGGCATAAACGTTGCCGCATGGGCCTGTAAAAGTGAAATGTTTAAAAACTGTGGTGATGCACGAGTATATACCTAGTATTAGGAAACAAAGCCAAGAAATCACCAATTAGATGTATTATTTGACTGTCTACTTAAATAGTAACTCCAATCTGACATCTTCGAATGGCCGAAAGGTTCTGGAGTGGCGATCGCGTACCGGAAGATGTAGCGTTGAAAAGCCTTCCACAAGGTGAACCTGAATCCGTTGGATGCAGGAAGCACAGAACTGGTCGAAGTAGTGGTACTTGGGGAGGCCTGTTTCCAGCAGTACTTAGATGTCTTTCGGCTGAAATCATGATGATGATGATCTTCGATTATCGGACGTTTACAGTCTAGTTTTACCAGTCCCGGAAAATTGAGAAGAAATTACGAGCAGCAAAATCATGACAAAGTGTCCCCAACACCAGTGTGCGTGACTATACGGTCAGTGCGAAATTTGTGCAGTGCCGTCTAAGTAAATTTGGTCATCTCACCCAATCTGTGTTTACGAGGGGTCACCCTGCGTGAGCCATCGAGATTTGAGGGCCAGTCGCCAGCCCTTACTATGAATCATTGTCGCGAAGACGTCTCTTATTTAATTTCCTCTCTGTTTTACGTGTATTTTTCTTAGTCACCCTTACTTACGTGTCTTTCGATAGAAATAGTGGTGAAAAATATTGTATGTGGTCACGTTTCTTTTTTGTTTGCTCAGTTTATTTTAGTTATCAACAAAAAAATACTATGATTCACGCCGAATGTATAGCGCACCCACTACCAAAGAAACAAAAAGTACCTACTTATTAAGACTCGCACTGAAAAATCACATACTAAATTAACCACAATCATAGACACATAAGAAAAAACAGAAAGTCGTATACGAGGCCAAAATACTCCTTTATCAGCATGATCCTGCCACATTTAAAAAAAGAGTGTCGCTGCTCTAGTATGCTGATAGGTCCTGCTGTAATACCACTTCATCCCTACATTTAACATTACTAATGCAAAATAAAGTAAGTAAGTACAGCTTGGCAAAAAAGAGTTTGGAAAAAATGAGGGCGCCACTACCGCATTTATGTCACTTCAAATGGGAAATGCGTCAAAGAATTTAGACCATAGTGAAAAACGCTGCTTGTACTGACTCAAAACCTACTAGCACTTGTCGGCAAAGTAGTGCCAACATCATAGGTTTGCATTACTTAAAGTAAAATATTTAGTTTCATCTGTCACCGCATCATACTCTTTTTTGCCAAGCTGTAGATGTTCAGATACGAGATAGATCAAGTCAAAAATAAGAAAAAGAAAAAGAGAGAAGATAATTATAATGAGCTCTGTCCATCTAACACTACAGCTACTTTATCGACGAAAAATAAATTATAATACAACGAAATACTGAGTAGTAAATATTTAAGAGCGTGCATTCTCATTTGGAGTCTCCTAACACAGGCATTGTTTGCCTAAAAGGAGACTTTAAACAAAATCAAAGTATGAAGGATTTTGCTAAAATAAAAAATCATTTAATTTTCATTCTTCAAACTTTGGCAACGTCGCAAATAGCTGTCAAATATTTTACCCATTTTTATTAATTTGTTATGGAAATATGAAATATCGCTATATATAGTGTGCAATAAAATATTAATAATGAATTGCAATTATTTGATGTTGTAACCGTTTTAGGTGCAAAATAGGCATTTTAAAGTTTCCAAATACTTACTTTTTTTACATCTAAAACTAAATATTCAGTTTGACGATATTAATTATTGCATTTCATAATCAATATTTGAGTTCAATATAGACCAATATTTCATATTTTCATACAGTAATATTGTCTAATTAATTAAAACAGCGAAATATTTGACAGCTATTTGCGACGTTGCCTACTTTCAGATTGCACGCTCCATAATTACTTATTTCCGTTATGAAATAAAATTAAACCATAATACGCGAATACATCTAAAACAAAGGCACCGCAAATTATCCTCCATGTTTGTCACTTAAATTGGAAGCTCTTAATCCCTTAGGGGGTGTAGGCTTAAGATACACGCACGCTACACACCCTCAGGGTATATGTCGATGTTCTACGGAACCCTAAGACAGTATCGTCGGCCATATTTCTCTTAGGCCGTCAACACACGATCGTGTCTGTTCGGAGCGGAAATCTGCCAGCCGCAGCCATTCCCGCCATCGACACTAGGGTTTATTTAGCGTGAAAGCTTATAGTAAAGGGTAATGTAGATTCTACATGAGATTGGGAACGAAAGGTTCTTCAACGATCTGGATCTAAAACTATTGTGTTTTGTAAGTCTGGATTTTTTTAACTTAATTATTCATTGGTCATTTAAGTTTTCATTTTATTGTCACATCCAGATAAAATTACCATTACAAGTGTCTTTTTAGAGTGAGGACGCTTCATTTCTAAAAAGTAATTTAAAAAAAAATACAGTCAAAAACAAAAGTATACTAATTAAACCAAAATCAACCCAATATATTTCAATTGGCTGCACGTCTAAATTATAAGCGTTTAAAGTTTAAATATTACAGCCTATCAATACCACAATTACACTTTATTTTTTCACACCACTTCCTAATTAAATTACTTACATAAAAACGTGTTCTACATGTGTCATTTGATTTGACAGGGTTGAATGAGCCTTCGGGGTCAAATAACCATTGATGTGTATATATTTATTGGAATTTTCCTCAAGAGTAGCTCCAGAGTCACGTCCGTAACAATATTTCGTTTTTATGTGAAGACTCTCAATATTCTGCGTTGATTTCTGATGTGTCAGACATAGGGGAAACTGTTGATTTCCAGTTAACACGAGTGTTTTTTTCCTCAAAAATAATAATGTTTTGGATTTTTTTATTTAATTCTAGATAGTAGTCGTATTGAATTAATATAATAGTTGAAAGCTAATATCGGTCAGCCATTCTCTAACTCTATCATACAAAAAAAATATAAACTTAGCAAATTATAAAAAAAAAAAAAACACACTAAAGACTACTCATAAGTAAGTAACATATTATTATTTCTGTACAAAAGACTGATCACCTTGACCGATTTCCTCACTTTGCCTTTCGACGTTCACCGAACGGACACAACAAAGGGCAAAGTTGAATAAACAAGCGAATGACATAAAAAACTAAACTGAATACAAAATGAAATGGGTAAAGTAAATAACATAAAGTGGGACATTTGCATTTATGTTAATTTCGGGAAATTTTGTAACAACGCTCATATAATGCGAGCCCACGGGAGCTACCAAATACAAGTTTCACGTACGACTCAGTCCGATGGAGAAATTAAATCCACGTTATAATTCCACGCTCGAATCGACAATTTGTTTATTAATTTACGGGAATATTGCTTTCTTTGTAATTGGTAACATAAATGGGGCTCGGGATTTAATTACTTTGTTACTTGTCTGTTATGCGGAATGAGACCTACAATAATAATTGTCAAAACCATTTATTTTTCTTCTACAACTTTGGTACTTTTTCCTGGATTGGTAATACCTGATATTAAATTTAAAACGCAGTTCCAAAAACTCCGCGGTTTGATAATGAACAAAAATCCATTATTATTATTATTTTGTATTGGTAATACACTGTCAAAAGTATAGAATTCTCAACTAATTAAATGATAAAGGAACACACCACTATGAGAAACCATACTATTACTTGCAGAGTTTCACTGTATGAATTGTTGAGCTCCTTATATTGAGCTGCACGATTACTGATAAATGCGTGCACTGACTGGACAGGTCCACTCAATCTGTGTGGTTCTTTCCTCAAAAGACCATTTCAGACACCAATCTACATGGTCTTCACATGATCTGACCAAGATTATGTCTGGACTTTAAAAGAGACTGTGACCTCTGAGTTTGTTTCGGCCTTTCTTCTCAGAGTAGTCAAATAGGAAACGCCGACCTCATCTAGTTTAAAAAATGTGATTGACGTGTAAAAGTGTTTGTACAAACCTACTTACAGAAATAAAATCATTTATAATTTATAATACGTAACGTTAGTATTAGAGATGCAGGTGAGAGTATTCTGTTATTAGATAATCTCGTTGTCATTGAGCACCAAAGGATTTTCTTTTGTATAACTCTCGAACTGTTTCAAGAGCGAAATTAAATAAAAAACTAATTCTCGCCATGTAGAATAAAAGTAAAAATAGTTTCTTTGCACCTTGAAGTGAAAAAATATGGTTTACAATGAAAATAGGCCTTAAGGTTAGGTAGTAAAGTTGCAGCCAATACCAAAGCTAAGATAATTTAATATCTTGTAATTATAGGTATCAGCACCCACTCTCGAATATTATTATAGCCAATGTTATTGTGTTTCTATACATGTTATAAATTAAAGTCGCTTTTCGTATTTGCCTGTATGTCCGCGTTATTCTTCTTAACCACGCAACAGATTTAAATGAGCTTTTCACCATCGTTAAAAGAATTTATTCCGGAAGGTTTATGTGTTTAATCCGTTAATATTAAAGTTAGATATAACTAAGAAATCTCGATGTTTTTTCAAGTCGTAAAAACCGAAGCAGGAGCGGGCGCTAGTGTAGAATAATTTAAAACAAATTAGAATAACATCTTGCAGCAACAACACAGGTGATCAGTGAGGTATAAACAAGTATTACAGGAATGATTATTATTGTTTATTTATTTTATTATTTATGTACACACAGTAAAATACAAAGAGATACAACATAATATGATATGATTTTGAAATACCTAGATGAAGTTACACGACCTTGCGTAGAATTCCCCAAACTAGAGCTCAAAATGACATAGGACCAATGGGAAAAGTTTCCCGTGGAAATTTAACAACATTCATAGCAACATTTGCAACATAGCCAAACAAAGTCAAAGCTCAAAAAAGTCAAAACATACATAATCCAGTTATTTTTTTTTATGAAATGAAATGAAATTGTTTAATCTGTAAATAAATACAACTCTCTTAGTTAAAAGAGACTATACAAAAAAAAAAAAAAAAGTTATTTTATTGAATTGTCAAAAGACAAGTTTTCACGATTTTGAGTAGCTATGTTTTTGTTATGTTGTTCATGATGGGATGCTACTTTGGAATGGTTATGTCAGATTACAAGTTTAGTAAATCAACAGTCAACTCAGCCTCTCGCAGTCCATTGCTGGACATAGGCCTGTCCCAGTTTCCGCCACAACACCCTGTCCTCCACCTTCCACATCAGTCTAACCCAGCCAACTAAACCTAAGTTTAGCAAATAACACAAAATGATTTCTGCTTGATCTTCTCTCATTTTACAAATCATTTTTGCAGAAGCTTGCCTACCTCATAAGTAAACACTTCATGCTGCTTTTCAGTCCCCACAGACTGACTCCGGCGCATTTATTAGTTAATTTAGTGTTTTCAGCGCAGCAGCGCTTGTCAAACACTCTTTGTACCTTTAGTGAGATATTTTAGCTGAAAACCGCAACCGTTGTGGAACAATTAGTAAGGGCTACTATTACCCAGGAGCTAGAGTTCAAATTAATTGAATTTACAATTAAGTTCAAATTAATTGAATTTACAATTAAGTTTAAATTAATTGAATTTAAAATTGGCCAACGTTTACTGTAATGAACCGCAGGTTAGGTACGGGCCCGTGAGTTGGTAATTGTTCTTTTTTACCCGACTGCCAAGGAAGGATTATGTTTTTCGCGCGTATCTTGTATGTATGTTTGTTTGTAAATTTCTTTTTTTTTACTTTTGTATTATTCGTTAACACAGCGATGTTTGAAGCAACTCCTGCATTTTGGTATGTTATTTTAACCACAGGCCTTCTGTGTACTAGAATAATGAAAGGCTTTATTGAAATTATTAATGGAATTTACCTCAAAAGCCTAAATTTAGATGTATAGTGTCCATTGTATTGAATAGTTTCAATATTAATCAAAATTTAACATGCTATAAAACACAATTTGTCGCGAATGCAACTGACGTTAGCCGCAAGGGTTAAACCAACCCTGTGACTGCCACCGTCCTTCATAATTAATCGGGAAACGGGTCGCGCGGTAACAAACGGGAAACACGGTTCGAACGACATTTCATCCGCTGACCGAACATCGTTCTCTGTTATTTCAATGGGAGATTGAGGCCCTTTTGTGTTTTTTGAGTGTACAATTTAGCCTGTGGCAATTGAATGGGTTAAAACTCCTATTACGGTAGTCGGCTAAAAGCGGTGGCCTTTTCACACGTGGGCGATAGACGGACTGGTGGCCTTTACAAAAAAGAGACGTGTTTTAAGGTAAAATCACTTTGGTCAGATTGGTGCTCAAATGAACAAAAATACTAACTGTGTGTACTCATTCTTTGTGTAGCTTCGGTAAACACATTTCAAAAGTATTAAGCGGTACATTGGTTCGTATCTAATGAAGGCTACTTTAGGTAAAACATTGTTTTTGATCAAATCTAGAACATGTTAGATCGCAGTCTACTGCCGAATTTAGACTTCTCCCAAACACCCACTTCCACACAATACAACGGAACATTGCCTGAATTTAGTTGGGGGCATGCACAAACTAAAACGCAACACCGCAGATACGAGCTCTGATAAATATTTGTTGAACGTGACTATACGCTGCACTTCGGCATTATTTTGTAAACAAAAAAAAACATAGAACCGTAAATAGATGTATCGTATTGTAAATTACAAAAACACAGTTTTGGATTTTTCCTAATTTTCATTTTGAGTCAAACATAATTGGGACGCTTTGTTATTTCTGTACTTTGATTGTTGTTGTTGGCGTTCTTCTCAATACATTTCTATTGTGATACGTTTACTTTAAAACATTTTCTGAAGATAAAAGTAAATTATCCTAAATCATTTCCGAATTGCAAGTTTATATGTGTTTCATTTTTTTAGATAGCTTGCCGTTTCTTCAATACCGCTGATTGCTTGCAGTATCATATCGGCTAATAACATAAATTCAAACACAAATAACCCTACGTGTGCATAAAAAAGTGTAAAACAAACGCATCGACATTTTTTTATATTCAGCTGGGAGGATATTTCATTGATCTTTTATTGCATTTACACTGGGGGGATGTAAGGGATAAAATCACAACTTCGGGGAAGAAATGAACTGAGAGGAGAAAGGGTTGGTTCCGACACGACTTGAATAGACAATGCTCGTTCGGAATGTTGATTTGTTAAATCGCTACGCGCATACCAATGGATTTAGCGAACTTAAAATTAAATTGTTCTGTAAAAATGAACATGGATTTTGTAAAAAGTTATTCTTACATTTCTTTGTTTGAACTCAATAGAAATAGTACTTTTTTGTACAACATTTACATTTGAATTCGAAATTCTATAATGCGTCTTGCTTGTTGAGTTTTGGCTTGAGTTTTCTGAGCGATTTTGAGGTCTGTAGGACTAACACGAAGTACTTATTTCATACTTTCGAACGATTTCAAAATTGAAGTAATAATTTTTTCGCAAACATAGTGATACAAATTTTTGCGCTTTAAGGAAGTTTGGGTTAAATATTTTCGAATCAAAACTCGTTCACATTTACGTCTTTGCTTCTATTACATTTTTTCAGGAATCAGTAAATATTTCATATAAATATTTCATCATACTTTGGGTGTAGAATTGCTTCGATAAGCTAAGCGGATACTAACTAATTTAGCAGCCAACTCATCTGCTACAGATATAAACTAAAACTACGCTAACGCACGGTCCCTAATTATGACGTTGATTTATTATTGTTAGCGAACTTAGTTTGTTTAGGAAAAACCTGTGTGACACAAACGTGGAACGTGTTTTATCTGGACCAGTTCAATATTTTAGCTTGTTTTATTCTGATATTTATAGAAGGCGAGTGAAAGGCCACTAAAAATTAACAAAGCAGAGGCCCTAGACGAAGTGACATCCTAACAGCGATAACGATGATGGAAAAGTCAAAAATGTATAGGACTGACATAAAGCTATCGAAAAGCTTATGTCAATCCTGTTGAAAGTCGTTGTAGAAATATGAATCGCTTTTATTTATTTATTTAATATTAACGCCGGGAGGGGAAGCCCTAGAAGGAAATACAGGGTCAAATTAAAAACGCTAGCGAAACTCCGCAGTCGGGATGGGTATCAATATTTTATTTATTTACCTACTTAACTAAAATAAAATAAATAAATATGATAAAGCAAAAAATAAATTATGTTTTTTTTTTACCTCGGCTCCCGCTGGTATTTTTGTTATTTGAAGTATGAGTTGAAAAATCTGTATTTTTTTTAAATTATATTTTTATTTATATATCGATACCCATCACAGTTGCGGAGTTTCGCTAGTTAATTTAAAACAGGCGTTAACTAACTATTTTTACCCGTACTTACCAACATCAGTCTGTTTGGAAAATATCTAAATATTGAATAATTTTTATTTACATAAGCGAAACTATTATTCTGCTTCAAGGCTTTCTACCTTATTTACATTTTCCTTAGATCAGAAAATAAACAACTTATTAACTCAATTTTCCTTCTCAATCTGCATGGAAATGAAATACATCGCTGGCTTTCTTTATAATATACATAATGTTAATATTCTTACTTCGCCGCAGAATATATTCATTTCATGGTAAATAAGATATTCATCCGCCGGATTCGGATCCGGATTTAAAATTACATATCAAGAGAAACTTAATGTACCCCTAAACCTTGGTTTGCGACTTCATTATGATTTCTGTTTGTTGTATTATTGTGTTTGGCGACGCAGTATTTGCAGGAACATAATAAAATTTTGACTGCCTCTTTAGTCTAGTGTTTGCAAGCGCTACTGCTGAGCGTGAGGACCTGGGTTAGATTCCCAGGTCAGGCAAAGTGTTATTGGGTTTTTCCATCAGGAATTTTTCAGTGGCAGCCCGGAGTCTGGATTTGTGCCCCATTGATGGCAATAGGCTCGCCCCCTATTACATGGGACTTAAACATAACTGGCGAAATGTGGGTATACTATAGGTACACTCTGTACACGCACACTTGTATTTCAACGTAGAAGGACAAGTGTGACAAGTGTGCGTGTATAGAATGTTTAGTTCTGTATCAATTAAATTTTTTGTTAATATTATTTTACTATAAAAAAATTAAAAAAACGTTTTTTTTAAAGGTTTTTTTTTTACACTATACTATTGCAGGTTAGCGGAAATGCCCTTCGTTAGATAACATCTGTATAATTAAACTTAGCACACCTTTTTTCATAACATAAGCAAACGTTGTACATACTATTTTCAGATTAATACCTTCTCGTAGACGCCTTCCAGCCATCCCTTTCAAATCTAGAGTAACTTTATACCCTTGGTTTTGTGCAAGCTCATATCTCTCTGCGATGTAATTTAAGTGAGACTGTGGCTTTGAATTACACGCTATGCAGTCTAGAACATCTTTTCTAATAACACTTTCATTTCAGCAGGATTATTGTGTGATATTGTGAAAATTGTTGTAGTTTGTTAAGCTGTTGTGACTATTTATTTTGCAGATCTTATGGAAACGGTTATTTGATTATAGCTAAGGTAGAGCTGTGTTTATATACAGACTACAACTGTTTTCACTAAATGCTGAATTCCTTAAACATTTGGGGAATGAGAAAGCAACTTTTTATCGATGCCCTAATAAGTTGCTAATAGTAGCAACTTATAAGGGCATCGAGCATTGTTAACTTTGACTAAAACGTACAAAAATAACATCATTCATTCACCTAAAACTTTTAAATAAACTCAATTAATTAACCCCGGGCCATAGATTTAGTATGCGCCGGACGCCATCAGCGGAACGAGGGTTAATCTGTAAATCATGTCAACTTCACACCACCGTTAAAACCTAAATACAGAAAACAGTTTTAAACGAGACTAGCCACATTTTGGCACTGCCTAACACCCTTATTGCAAAGGCATAAGGTAGGAATTGAAAATGTGTTCGGATATCCGCAATTAAATGACCAGAGACGGGTATACATCAGCGGGTGGTGAGACTGTGCCCCCTAGCGGACAATCACGAAATGCTTTTATTTTTTCAGTCAGCCGCCCGTTATTGCCTCATCAGAGGCTGTTATGGTCTGGGGCACTGCAGTTACCGCCGCCATTGCAATTTATATACGTTAACGTAAGTAAGTACATGTGTAACACCCCTGTGTGGAGTACTTTGGAAAGTTAAGAGCACGAATGAGGAATTATGTATGAGGAACTTATGCTTTGCTGTTTTCATTTTTTACAGGGAACTGGTGTTTTGCAGCTGCACTGACGACTGAACTTTCACAAGTGGATAGCGATAGATGGTACCTAAACCATTGAAATGGAATTAATGCTTGTCCCTATAGGTAGGCTTTAACTTTCAGTATTCAGTCAGAACTTATTTATTTACTTATATAAATATTTAAAAAATACAAAAGAATACAAAAAAAAAATAACGGGCACGGAGCTCATTGGGCGCCAAAACATTCGTCCGCATCACTATCAATGGGAGAATGTACCCAAACGGCTGGCAGCATTGCCGCGTTGGATGGCAATGTTTCTCATTTTTGACAGTCGTTAAGGGTCGTCCCGTAACGACAGTCAAAGATCCTCGAATGACAGCCGGGACCAACGGCTTAACGTGCTTTCCGAGCCACGGAGGAGTCTCGAGATTTAAAAATGGTCACCCATCCATAGATCAACATCGGCAAGCGTAGCTTAACCTGATGCATCGATCCGTTCGGCTGTTATTAGTGTTATTACTTAGCCACGAGCTCCTTACTAATATTACCCCATCTAATCAAATGCTGCCTACCTATTTGAATCAGTATAAATTAATTGCTAGATTAAGCTAATACCTACTAATTATAATTGGGCGCCGCGCCGTTACGTTCGACAGTGCGAATCGTTTAATCAACGTTAATAATTACATCGCAAAGTCAAACATTATCTAATGGGACTAATACTGTGTAATCTATTGTTGCTTAATTATTACGTTACGTTACGTTTATATTATTATTGTATGTATAATTTTGGCAGTGTTCTTTGCTAGTACATTCGGGTAAATTGAGTGTAAATCAGTTGAAATTAGTTGTTTATCTATATAATTGTCTGGATCGGGGTATTGAAGTTCAATAGTACCTACTTATCGAAAAGTTTGAACCATCTTCGCATCCCCAATCTTACCTTTTAACGATTTTCACTTATCCTTCCATCATACATGAAAAACTTTTAAAACTAATTTACCCACTTAAAAAACTTTGCGTTACCAAGTATATCGGGAAGGAACATGCAAGTGCAATTTGGAAGGAAACTTTTGGAAGTGCTTCCTAACTTGAGTTGGTAACAGTACTGTATGCAAACTGGGTGGCGTAATCACTGTGCTTAACACCCCGTTACCGAAACCACTTCCCGTGTCTCTTGCCTATTGTCACGGAGTAGTGAAAACATGGATTCATAATATGCTCGTAGAGTAAGCGCCCAAAAAGGGCAGTAACACTGTAAGCTAAGTGACAGTTGAAAATCGGTCGACATGTCAGCATTATTTTGATACGTTGCGTACAGTTTTGTTTTTCCTGAAAGAATTATCATTTCAGTCTTTAAAATATCACTGTTGAGCATATATCATAAATTATTATTATTTAAGATTAACCACCAACACCAATATACAATAATACTTATTCATAGTCTCTGCCTACCCCATAGGAAGAAGGCGTGAGTTTATTTATGCATGTATTAAACACTTTTTCACATAATTTTATTATTTTTGAAGTGAAAACTTCTTTAGGCGCATTGAGCGATTTTTGGTGGGGGAAAATCTTATGGGTTCGCGTCAAATAAAATGTCTGTAGCTATGAATAGTTTAAATTTTTCACTTCTGCCGATAGTCCCCACGAGTGCCTATGTTTCTTAGTTTTTTTTTTTTTACATTTTACTCTAATAACCGACGCAATTATTTGCCCTTCATTTGTTGGTCACTCTGTGTTAACTAACTTCTCTGTGTATATGGGAGGGGTTCACGAAAATCTACTTTCAGACGAAACTAGACTAGGTTTAGTCGCCGTTTTGTAAAGAAGATTCGCTGGAACCGAAGTTTCATTAAAGAACAATAAGTGAGAGTCATATTCCGTCACGACTGGATCGAGGATTTTCTATTTCTACTCGGAAAATTATTTGTAGAAATGAAAGTAGGAAGTCTGATAAAATATTTGTGTTCTTTACATTGTGTTCTCACAGCCGCACCGGTCGATTCATCAGGTTAAGCTACGCTTGCCGGGGTTGGTTCGTGGATGGGTGACCATCTTTACATATCGAGACTCCTCCGTGCCTCTGAAAGCACGTTATACCGTTGGTCCCGGCTGTCATTTGTGTATCTTTGACAGACGACCCGTAACGGTCGTCAGAAGCCCGAAAGTCTGACAACCAGTCTTGCCAAGGGGTAGGTAATAGGTAAAACGGGCTGGTATCCGCAACTCCACGTCAACAATTGTATTACCCAGTTACTGAGTTGTGGAGGTCAGATAGGCAGTCGCTCCATGTAATACTGGTATTCCGCTGTATCCGGTTAGACTGGAAGCCGACCCCAACATGGTCGGGAAAAGGCTAGGCAGATGATGACATTATGTTCTCATTACATCCTAAACAAAAATAAAACCCTTGAAACGCTTTTAGTTTCGACAGCCTAAGTGGTTATTGAACTTAAGCATTTGTCTTTGTGCAGACTCAGATATCCCACTAATGGTGAATATGTTGGGAAACCCTAAAATGGTCTTGTGATCGATAATTTATGCTGCTTTACAAAAAAGTTTTACGAATAACAGAAATTGAAAACTTAGTTATAAAGCGCTTCTTTTACTACGGGTTAAGACATTTATATCTCAAAAAGAATACAATTCACTTATCATGAGAAATACAAGTTAATCATAAAACTAAATAGTTATTTATTTTATAAAATGGTTAAATAAATAAATACTTACTACGTTCATTGCAGTTTCCAATTTTCACCTGAAGACTGTCATGATCATAAATAATCATCTCCTCATATATATTACGAAATCAATTATTTTATAGGCATAAATTGAAGCAAAACACTCAGATTAAATAAAAAACCAAGACGGAGCGCTGCGAACAATACAGTGAAACATGCTAAAACTACACCACCTCTCTGTGCATACACGCTCACAACTACAACTATTTATAATGACACTACAATCAAACTACACCAAACTAAGTGCACACATGTTTAGGAAACCGCCCTCACGTTACTGTTGACAGCGCTCTGTCTTGGTTTTTTATTTGGTCTGAGGTGAAACAACGAAAATTGATCATAACGTTCCTGAGGTGAGGGAATGCATTACATGGGTAGAACCATGTAATGCATTCCCTCACCATGTAATGCTAACAGAAAAAAATACAAAAAGTGTAGACTGTAGACCGTACCTACCTGAACACATCAAAGCAATTTTGGTTTTATTTTCGGGAAATGAGGTCTGATTGTCTTTAATACAGGCTACTAAGTAATTGTATTGTTACCTACTCATCTCAGATGTAAACTACTCCTAAGTTGACATCCTACTTTGTATCAGACTGTACCACTTTTTTTTTATTAAATAAAATTATATTGTTCATAATCTTATTTATTCAAATTCTCAGCGACCTGATTAATTCTAAAAGCATTAACGTATAAAGTTACAAGTGGGGTGAATAACATTTATTGACTTTAAAAACTGAAGAACATTTAAATACTATCTATAGATACCTAACCTTTAATTTGGAATGTTGATGTTCTATTTTGCAATTCAAGTTGTTAACATTTCGGGAGTAGGAAAACATGTATCTGAAAAGTGAGAATTAATATGCAAGGGGGAGTAAGATACTGTATTTCTATGAAACTGACGCCGAAGTGCTAGCTACGCAAGGTATTTCATAGATAGGGAAAGGATGGGGCAATTAGAATCAGTTCTATTTCTTTGTTTTGGACGTTCGAAAGTGCCTCTAATGTGCCTATTTGAAATAAATTATTTGACTTTGACTTTGATATACATAGAAACCAGTCATGTCGCAGCGACACGTCGGCTGCTGCTGCTCGCGGTTGGCTGCGGAATGGTACCTTTAGGGTAACAGTGATAATCTCATGGGTCAATCAGTTATTTATAATATTAAGATATTTTTACCTAATAACAGACAGCTACCATGTTCTGTTTCAAGATTTACATATTTCAGATTGTCATTTGTTTACCACACTTGTTGCATTCTCTAGAGTCAATGCTTGGTATTACAGGCCTTTCATAGTTATTTTATACCTGTTTTTGCGTCACAGTGATCTTCTTGTTGCTTTTATGGTTGCTGTCAGAGGTGAAGTAACTATGACTATAGTAACATGCAACTGCCAAAATAAGGTCCAACTATATACTAAACTTGCGACAATCTAAGAAGTCCGTTTTGACAGCTATAAAAACGCTTTGTGTAGCGATGAAAAAAAAAATTGGTTTCTTATAAACTGATTCTCGAGACATATCGATTGAACATACTTACAGAGTTTGTAATCGACGACTTATCTACATTGATTAAAACTGATTCTCAGGGCATAACATTTTATTACATGTACGAGAACGAAACGTTTAAACGGACTTCTTAGATTGTCGCGAGTTTATATACGCGTTACGTCCAGCACTGGATTTAATACACATTAGGAAATAAGTACAGAATTATTTAAATGTTTTTATTTTAACTACTAACACTAGGTTCATAAGTTTCAATGTACTAACACTCTATGGATTTTTAATCCGTAGTTTTTAATCTCAAGTAAAAAGTTGTATTTTTAATATTTTTTATATGCCATTAGGTGTCACCCTGATGGCTAAATATTTGTACCTACCTGCTTACTTACCATTTAAATACCCGTACACCCGTACACAATGGCCAACCTCCATCAAATTCCATGGGTCTATTTGTACGAAAGATCAATCAAAGTAGTTAGCAGGTAATGAGGGTAAGGGTCACATATTTGTGTTGCCAGTCCTTAACCCTATCGTCAGGATTAACCTTTTTAGTGACAGTTCAATTTGAATTCGACTGATATACTTACCTTCTTTCGTATAGCAAAAGTATATAAAATCGTATGGTGTCTATAAAGTGTCGTAAAAAAAGAATTGAAATATTTTTCTAAAAAAATTGCTATGAATATTTTAGTTTTCCTATATGGTAGCTTTCAAAACGGAATATGCTATTCATGCTTTCGGAAAAATCATTCATAGGGTAGCATGAACGGACAATGCAGCCGTGAGGTATCGGATGCGTCACGTGTCGCGCCACCACGTCGCGCCGTCGCGTCGCCGACGCCTCTCGCGTCGCCTAGCAACCCTCCACCCCGCATTTATAATCTCCTCGGGTGTGCTGACCTCCTAGTACTTTGCACACAAATCGCTGCTACCGTGTTTTAATGTTTTAAGTTTTCAATCTAAATTCCAGCATGTCTACGGAAACATCTCACAGATAACATCTTGAGAATTTCCTTAATTTTCTTTATAGAATAAGGCACAAAACTCCTTTAGAGAACAACTTCTATAGAAGAAGTAAGAGCTGCTGTAGTAAAAACTAAAACAATAATAAATAGTGAAGTAAAAGGAAACTTTTAAAGACTGTATCAAACTTCCTCTTACAATGAGTTCGTAAACAAAACAGATTTAAAATAATATTACATAAGTATTGTTCAACACAATAAACAAATTAAGACTTGTAGCTACAGCAAAAGTACCAGGTAATAATTTTTATTGGAATAATGGCTTTAGTTCCTTCCAACATGTTATATAATTTGCTTTCTACTCAATGGCGACTAAAGCCTGGGAAATAGGAAATTATGCAATAATTTATATTTACCCTATTTATGGCAAAAGGAATATTCTTACGATCAAATTATTTTAAAAATAAAAAATAAAAAATTGCGTTCCAATTAGGTATTCTATTGTTTAACAAATATTTATAGTACATTACTGTCGCGGCCTGCAACTGGCGCATTATGGTAAAAGGTATAAACAAGACAGAAAGAATAAGAAGTATAAGAAGAAGTAAATCCGGAGTCACACGTAATCTATTTAATTTATGTCTTAAAACGTGTGACTCCGGATTTTTAATTTCTCGTTCTGTGATGACTATTATATTTTTGAAATGTGCTAATTAAGCCCTTTCATTTGAAACTCAACATGGCTGCAAAAAATTAAAACCTTTTTACCTCATGACTTAATGTCCTCTGGAGGGCGCCCTAATCAATTTAATGTGACGTCACATTAGCCTATAACCAGCGGACGATCAAATCGCTTCCAACGATACCTCATTTGTCAAATTGTGATTAGTAGTTTAGAAGATATGAGGGAACAGATGAACATACATACATACATACCGGTCAGAATCTTAACCCTCCTTTTTTCGTCACCGTAGTCAGGTAATTAATTATAAATTGCAGAATCACTGACGGACAATGATAATTTTTCACGCGCCAATATGTTTATTTGTTTCTTCTTTACTTTATACAGCTCTATTTGCAAGGCAAATCTAAATTTAAATAAAATCTTTGATAAGTGATCGGCCGGTCCTTGATTGCCATGTGTTGAAGTAAAAAGTTTTTTCAATTTTTAAATAACCCGATAGAGTTTTCATAGCAATTTATTTGGCTGTTAAACACGATAGATATGGATATTCATAGTAACATTGCCGGCCACATCGTCACTCGTTCTTGACCAGTACAGCAATTTCGATTTATCTAGAAGAAGGCTGTCAAAATATTCGATTTCGAAGTCGAATTTCCAAGCATGTTTGAGAAAATATATAAAATATCATCCGGTTTTTAATTAAACATAATTCCATAGGTAAGTACCTATCAGCTACGAAAACATTTACGATTTTCAAGAACGTATAAAAGATCAGTTATTCTGACATTATTATAATGAAGTTATCAAGCAAGCACCTTCCATAAAATGCTAATGACAATTTTATACTTAAAGTATACTCTATTATACTGTTGGGCGACAACTATAGGAAAGATAAAGATAGAAATTTTCTTTTAAACTATGATTTAAAAGTTTGTCCGTGAAATATGTCGCTCTATCTGTCAGGAAATTTAAATTTTAAATCATAAAAAATGTTTTCGCGGCGGGCGCCAGTAGCAAAATTAAAGAGTTTTTTTCCGACTTGGAGGGCTTTTTTACAGCTAGTCTTTATTTATAACTAGCTTTTTCCGTGGCTTCGCCCGTGTGTATGCCAGAAAATGTCCCACGGGAACGTGCTACTGGAATTAAAAGTACACTATGCGTTAATCCAGGTTATAAACTGCGCCAAATTTCACCCAAATCCGTTCAGCAGTTTTTGCGCCAAACCGGAACATACATCCAGACAAATAGACAAACGGACAAGAATTCTTCGTTAACTATTTAATTACATGCTGTTTGAGGTTTTATATTTAACGCACAATTATCCACCTGAAGGACTAACTGCAGAAACCAAACCCCATAACATAGAACACAATTATTTCAAATACTACAATATATTATTTATTTATTTAATACTTTAAGCACATAAATGTATAGAGGCGGACTTAATGCCATAGGCATTTTCTACCAGTCAACCTTTGGGTGAAGCAGAGACAAACAGTGGTAGGTGCAATAGCAAAAATTGTTGAATAAATACAATTTAAATACGTTAACCTATTAAAAAAAAAGGAGTATCGTATTACCCAGTTACTGGGTTGTGGAGGTCAGATAGGCAGTCGCTCCATGTGAAATACTGGTATTCAGCTGCATCCGGTTAGACTGGAAGCCGACCCCAACATAGTTGGGAAAAGGCTAGGCAGATTGAACCTATTAAAAAAAAAAAAAATATATGTATATAAATATATATTTATTTTGTTCTAAATAGATCGTCTAATCATAAAAATTAGATTGCGGTCGATACACGTTGATCGTCGATACTTAGTGATCACGTCAATTCCAATCGATGGTCGATCGATGAACGTAAACTAGCTGCCAAGCACCATGCTAGATCAACCTGAGAGCCTAGATATGCGGCAATCGATGTCAAAGCGTTTCGAATTTTCACAATGATTCAACAGGATTATCATAATCTTTCTGGTCGCCTCGGTAGGTTAAATCAATCAAATCAATCTGTCTTCATGGTTCCCAACTATGTTGGGGTCCGCTTCCAGTCTAAGTGGATGCAGCTGAATACCAGTATTTTATATGGAACGACTGCCTATTTGAACTCCACAACCCAGTTACTGGATAGCACGATACCCCTTGGTAAAGACTGGTTATCCGACTTTGGGCTTCTGTCGATCCGTAACGACTGTTAAATATCCCCAAATGACAGCCGAGACCAACGGCTTAACGTGCTACGTTAGTGCTTTCCGAGGCACGGAGGGGTCTCGGTATGTAATGATGGTCACCCATCCATGGACCGACCGCGGCAAGCGTGGCTTAATCTGATCGATCGACCCGTGCGGCTTTTATTACTTAGCCACGAGCATAATTTAATCCAAATACATTTTTGACTTTCCATCAACGTTATTGCTGATAGATTATCACTTTGTCCAGGCCCTCTGATCGTTCCATGTCATTAATCGATGTCAATCTAGTTCCACATTACCATTGCAGCAGATTGACACAGCTCTTATCAAAACTAATATTGTAAAGAGAAAATATTTGTATTTTTGTTTGTTATTAATAAACTCAAAAACTACTGGACCGCTTTAAAAAATTCTTTCACCAGTAGAATAATATATTATCACTGAATAACATAGTTAACTATATAAATAGTTTTTTTATAATAAAGTCAACATGATTACATACTAATTATAGTATTTATACTTATATCCATAATATCCGTAACTAAAAGTCATTTTAGATCCCATACAATACTTCACAATCAATATAAATAAAATCATACCTATTAACAACAACACAATTCGCTTTATATTTGTGCAAAGGCAGTGGAAAATCAATTTTAAAATACGGAACATTAAAAACGCAGTTTGCGAGGGCAATCAGAGATAGCAATATAGCTCGAAGCGATTACTGCGCTATTACGAAGTAGTTGGAGCAATCTACGTCATAAATCAATTAACCCTGCATCGAACGTTGTTTGTTTATGTTGATGTGACAAATGACGAAATATCTATGTTCTTTAAAATGCTGAGGTTTTTAAGAAAAGTGGCTCTGGGTCTATCAAAGCCAAAACCCCAAAAGTGTCTTAAAAAAAGTGTATTCTCTATGAAATGTATACACGAAATCTATTTTGAAGTTTAGCAAAATGGATTCTGAGCAGTTTCTTAAAATATTATGTTACCAAGCTATCTTACAAAACTATTGGTATATCTACAGACACTTGCGTGTTATCTGTAAGAAAAACTTCATCTACTCATCAAAGTTCTTTGAGCGTGAGTAATTAGATGCACAAATGCTTCAAGATTTTATACAACAATAATATGTCAGAGACTGTAACATAATTCTTTCAAAACAACTCGCTCCCCTAAAACAAAGTAAGCAAAAACAAAACGCTTGTTCAAAACTTAGGATCTCAATTAAAGTTGAGGTTGGGTTAAGATTATTAAATTACAAATTATAAAATAACAGTCGGCCGTTTTCGAAGTTGTTGCTAATCTTGATTATCCCTTTGGGTCGTGTGGCCGGTTGATGTGTCAACAGAAGGGTCTATTAGTCCAGACAGGGCATTACCTGGCGCTGTCCTTTGTTGTGTTCGCAGATTTCGGGTCACGTGTCACGAGATTTAATTCAGGAAAAAGCCGACGGAAACCGGAGGTTGGAAACAAAATGTCCTCCTGTTAGCTTTTGCTTTGGTCGTAAGTTAGTTGATGAAGGATTTTGGTAAACTTAATTTAATAACCTCTTCAAAACTCCTGTGTTACTTGAGGCATTCGAAATATCACTTGATTACGATGAAGAACTTTCAATTGTTTTTCTTTCACATTAATATGAAGGGATACCGCAAGGTACTATTCCAGGCCCTTTGCACAAAAGAAACGAAAATATAAAACAATTTCCACTCAACTAGTCCGAGTCCAACAAAGAATGGAAACAAAGAAAATTATATTGACCAACCGTTGCTATTGAATTATAGAGATTTCTATTACCGTAAGTGGAACCAAGCTGTCGATAAGAAAATACTTGTTAAAGTTTAACGAATATGGAAAACGATGTTCAATAAGTAATGTGATGTAGCAACGCAATCCGATCGCAATCAGCCGAGCGATACGTTCATGACGTCATGATGACGTAAACAATTTGCAATTAGCGATCGTCCATCATTTGTATTGTAAATAATAATGATCAGTAACGTGATATTAAATAATGTCCTGTTAATTGTCCTATGGATGACGTACCTACATTGTGAAATGGAGTATACGCTTTCAGAAACAAGGGTCAATTTTGTCATTGGGATATAAATAAGATCTTTCTCTATAACTCGTTTTAATATTACTGTAATATGAAGACAACTATTTGTAACGATAATCATAAAAAGCTAGCATAAGCATAAGCATATAATGTTCCCACTGTTGGGACACGTCTCCTCTCTGTGAGAGGGAGTGGGCCGTAATCTACCACGCAGGCCCAGTGCCGGTTGGTGGATGTCACATGTCTTCGAATTTTTAGATCTAGGATATGACGGTTTCTTTACGATGCTTTCCTTTGCCGTTTTGAATTGCTTGCACAAAGTAATGTGGCTGTCTGGGTTCGACCACGACCTACTAAATCTAGGTCGTTACCACTGAGCCACCACTGCTCACTGATCAAAAGGTAAAATGGAGAAATTATTTTAAAATAAGTAACCTGTAATAGTGCAAGTAATTTTTCGTAAACAAGTTTTAGCAAAATCGTCTTTGTAGAGCGCGAGTGTCGTCACGGTCAGTCTAGCCTCCCACTAAGCCAAACATTTGGATTTGGTTCACTTTAATAGTGCCACAGACGGGCTTCAGGAACTATTGAAAATGTTTCCTGAAAAGTTTTCCATTGCTCAATGACAGTAGTCTTGCAACTTTTTTTATCAAAGACGCATTTCACCCTGTCCCTTTTTTTAGTACTATAGTTGGTTCAGAAGATGCTTCATGAAAAGTTTTTTATTGCTCATTGCCGGTCTGTAGTGATGTAACATTTTAATCAAAGACGCATCTCACTCCATCGCTATTCCCAGTTTAGTTGGTTCTAGGAAAGAGTGAGAATCGATATTTCATCTTTGTATCGAACAACAGTGAGCGTAACTGTATCAACCATTGAAATCGGGCGATCAGGATTACATGGAGCAGTCCATCACAGCGAAGTTGTGAACATAAACGCAATATTACATGATCCTTTGGCTGTCTTCACCTATTTTCGTTGCGACACATTTAGGATCTGGAATTCATGACATGACAATACATATGTCATATGCCCCATATTCCTGGTGCTGGATTAATTTTTTTTACTTCTCTAATGAAATTCGTTTTCATTTTATGCATCCAGCACGCGTAACATGACCACCGTAGAAACGGGTTTTGTCGACGGAAGAATAGACAAGTGACATATAAACAATCACAATCTGACATTTTGTCGATTCTTCCGTCGACCAAACCCGTTTCTATGGTGGTCATGCTACGCGTGCAGGAAAGCTGGTGCATCTTTACAAGACTAAGTACCTATAAGAATCTAACGTTACTTGCAAGTACTTACACAGTTTAGATTTCTTACTATTTCAACACAATACCAAAGCAACAAAAAAGTTACATAATTGGGGCATACAAAGTACATCTCGAGGAAAAATATTGAAGATTAACAATGAGCGAATCACAAAAAAAAAAATAAGCTCTATTGTCCCGCTTCGCTCCACTGTTCAAAGGACACACTAATCTTCATAAGCCGATTGACTGATTCAAAACACGATTGTCAGAAGAAAGAGCAAAATTACTAAGGCTAAAACCACACAGATCCTTACATTGACTTATTTTCTACTATAATATTATGAAAAGGCAAAAAAAAACTTGCAAAACTGAGTAAGTACATCTTCTTAGAAGTAGTTTCTGTTATATTGAAATTATTACGCCAACGTAGGAAGACATGTGGGTCGCATTCTATTAGTCTGATATACAAGAAAGCTTTTTAAAGTACAATGATATAGGTAGGTTTTCGTACTAAAAAATAAGACCTCAACGTAAGTTTTATTAAAAACAAACATTATTTATGCACTGAATACTCTATAAGTAGATTTAATACTGATAATTATAATATCCAACAAAGGAACTCTACATTACGAAAATAGTTAAAAAGCTACAATGTCAATGCTAATAAACAATAATGAACGCACCATCAATGGAAGCCAACAGAAAAAAAATCATAACCCTTCCTTTTGGCTTTGCCGTAGTCGGGTAATAAATGCATGCCAGAAACTTGATTCTACCCGTAGTTTTTAAAAAAGAAACAATTTAAAATTAGAATATTGAGTAAATTTTTTCAGGCCTTATATTTTGCTTTATTTTATCCGTATCGAAAATCACGTCTTATCGACGTTGCGTGGGCGTTGCGTCTACGCTGCATATTTATGCGCTCGACGAAGGCCTACACTGGACCAATGCAGGAGCTCAAGGCATTCTAAAACCATGACATGGCGGTTTTTTCTAGCACGTAAATCGAAAGCTTCATCTGACCTCTTCAACCCTTTGGGAAATCTCGTTGATGCAGTATTATTGTTATAGTGAACGTTATTACTAAATCACTCACTTTTTGTAAACAATGTTACAAAAATCGTTTACCTTATGTTGTATCGTTTCCATTTACAGGAAAAAAATGAGGTTTCTTGATTAACTTACTTCATAATTTTAGTTCTTAGCACCAACTTTTTGAAAGATCTATATATCTATATATATATATATATATCCTACTAATATTATAAATGTGAAAGTTTGCATATGTATAAATCACGCAAAAACGGTAAAATGGATGGCATACAGGTGGTTTATAACCTAGATAAACACAGATATTAATTATCCCTGTAAACGCGGACGAAGTTGCGAGCAGAAACTAGTATTTAATGATTGTGAAAGTCAGTTTTCTTGATTTTTTTCTTTTAAACTGATTATCAAATTTGGTAAATTCGTAGAGAATATGCTACACGGAAACAGCCATTGGCATTTTATCCAAGCATCAAGTAAGCGAGTTAACAATATTATTCCCTCATTACACCACAGTGCACTTGCGGGCAGAGGTCTGGCTAAAATTAAACCTTCACAGAACTTTGGGTCACAGCACACAACGGCTTCCCGCAACCCTCATCAGGTCATCGCCCTTTACTTCCTGGCTTGTGGTCACTTCCGATCACTTTGCTGTTACCCTATAGTAATTCTCGATATCATTACTCTCACATTTCTGGGAAATATTATGTTTTAAAGATTAAATGATGGACTAAATTATGGACCATGGTGGCCGGTCGTAGTCAATAGTTGTTGTACTCTTGCTAACTCTGCCAAGTAAATGAAATCTTCTTCTTGTGGTAGTAATCACATCATTGCAGCAATGATCCGAATAGAACGGTTGGGGTTTGAACACACGATACCTCACAAGTATTCGCAATCGTGTCTTAACTATTATGGCTATTCATTCATCCACATCATTCCCAAACAAACTTCAACATTTACCATCTAAAGATTGTAATCCAAACCCGAATAATTCCCTTCAACAGCAGCTTCTCTTAAACGTCAATAATCCCAGTTAATGTAAGTTTATAAGATAAATTGTATCGGATAAGATTTATCGTTCACTTCCGATGAGTCGGCATGATAATGGCAGAGAGTCGCAAAGGATAGCTGTGTCTATATTAGGCGGTTTGAGCGGTTGTTGTTGATTAATCATTGGGGATAGTATTGGTTAGGAATCTGGTACCGTGACGTTTTATTTGATCATAATAATTTGATTTAATTTTTTGTTCATTGTCAACCTCAACGTAGTTGGAAAAATATTCATTAGTTTGTTTTACATAGATAATATGTCCAAATTTATTAAATCAACTCAGCCTGTCGCAGTCCAGCGGTGGACATAGACCTCGCCCAGGCTGCAACACAACAATTCATCACCTTCTGAATCCAAGGCTGCAACACAACAATTCATCACCTTCTGAATCCAAGTCGTCCCAGCCACCTGTATAAGGTCGTCGATCCATCTAGCTGCGGGGCGTCCCACACTACGTTTGCGCGATACGCGGTCTCCACTCTAGGTCCTGTCTGCTCCGCCGGCCATCGGTCCTTTGACAAACATGGCCAGTCTACTGCCACTTCAGCTAGCTTACCTGCAAGGTATGGCGGAATCTCCGGTTCTTTTCCGGATAATTTAATTTCTGATTTTATCCTTCAAAGAAACTTCGAGCATAGCCTTGCTCTATAGCGCGCTGAGCGACCTTGAATTTGTGGTCTAGTCCGATTATCTAAATTGCCTTCGCCTAAAGAGCCTCCTCTACGACTGAGATTACTCATTATCCTTGCTGATGAATAATCTCTCACGGCATAAATGACTGCCAGACAACTATCAAACACAAGAGACTGTACTTATAGGTACCAACTCCTACTGTTGCTGGCAGCAATGCTGCAAGAGTTAACTAGCATTTAGACAATGACAACCTTTGACATTTTCTAAACGCTAGTCATCTCTCCTTTAGGGCTTGTTCCTCGTATAGCACACAAAGCGATTTATACTAAAGAGTCATTTCCACTACACTGCCACTCAACAAATACCAAAATTAAATTCTACAAATTCTTACTTCCAAAGCTGCACGTAGCGCGCTTTTTTGCTTGCACTTTAATATACGTATCGTAGCTCGTACCTCCTACCGATACGTAATTTCAGTACGCGACGGCGCGTTTCCTCATACAAATTAGCTGTACGTGGCGTCGCGACGCATATGAGTCAGGTACTGCAACTTACTTGTAGTAACGTGTCTCTCAGTCAACGCGTACACTTGCGAGGAATAATAAGTATGGAGTGCCTATCATGGTATTAAGTAGGTAAAGTGTATAAGCGAAGGCGGGAAAATAGGGTTGTAATTTTCGGGAGGAAAGCTAAGACTTGACTTGGTCTGATATTACAGTTGCTGATAAAATTCTAATCCCTTCTTCTTTTTGACCGAAAATGGAGGAGTTTCCTAATTCGTCTGTATATATTTTTTTTTTGTTTCGCGATTACTCATACTTTTGTACCACAACTAAAAAGTGAAAAATAAAACCTTTTTCAGAAGAAAAAAAAAACACTATAAAAATTCAAAACCAAAGACACCGACTTCAAAACCTAAGTTATTTTTCACTTTTTAGTGTTTTTTTTTTGGAAGTTGGTTGTTTTTTTTTTTTGTAAAAAAAATTCTAATTCACTTTCAAAAATATTTGTACGAAACATTAAATCAAAACATTAATTTATGTAATCACTAGCGACCCGCCGCCGCGCCCCTGCGTCGCATGGTTTTAACGACTTGACAAAATATCAAGATTTCTTTATTATATGTAAGTTAAATATTCATGTAATATACACCACCTTCCGGAATAAATTCTCTAAATGATGGTGGAAACTGCATCTAAATCCGTTGCGCTGTTTAAAATAACAATGCAGTCATAAAGACAGACAGACAGTTAAAGCGATAGATACATATAGGGTGACTGGTAATAGTGACCGATACTTAAACACGTGACTTTACTCATCATTATAAACAACTTTTACTATGGGACCAAACCAGAAAACACGAAAAAAAAAAAACAGCTACTCCCTACATTATAACGAGTTACCGTGCGTATGCACTGGCGAAACATTCAAGACAAAACATGTTGAAATCTCTAGTTCCTGTCAAAGTTCCATACAATTTTTGACAGGAACTAGAGATTTCAACATGTTTTGTCTTGAATGTTTCGCCACAAACGCACGGTTACAGAACATTAATGTAGGGAACAGCAGATTTATTTTTCGCGATTTCATGTTTGGTCCCGTAGTAAAAGTTGTTAATATTGATGACTAAAGTCACGCGTTTAAGTATCGTTCATTATTTACTAGTTACCCTTTATATAGATTTAAGTAAAGACTTCATAGTGATTCCACAATCAATAGATAATCTCGCTTCGACGTAGTTATTAACAAACAAATCACTGTATGATGTGTTTCCCCACACAAAGTAATAAAAATGTGGGTACAATTAATTCCCCATTAGATTCTCGGTGAGGGCCATTCATATTCAATTTGTATTCAAAAGATTTATAGTGATGCTAATGTACTAAAATACATGTAGGTATAGCTTTTGAATGTAGTAGGACTTAGCAGCCAGTAGGTACATTTCATTCACAAACGAATTTCTTCTAAAATAACATCGTGGTTATTATTGAATTTTTGGAAAAAAAATAAAATAAAAACGTTGAGATTTAACTGTACATATGAATTATGTTTTGAAAACGAATCAATGTGTGTCATTTTTCAATGGGAAATCGCATTTGAATATCGTAAATGCACTCGTTACAAGAGGTAAAATTTTCTTCCGGATGTGTGAACAACTCTGGTCTGCAATGTATAGCTTGTACCACGTAAAGGTGCGATATATTATGATACCTACTTGACAATTATTTATTACTTATTTTAACACTAGCTGCTGTCAGCGGCTTAATTCTTTTTTTTCTTTTTCTAAATTAGAAGACTGAGTTTCTCTTTATAATATCAGCTATCTGTCAGTGAAAGTCCGTCAAAATCGGTTCAGCTATTTCGGAGATTACCGGCACAAAGAGACAGACAGTAAAAAAAATTGAAAATTGTTTTTTGTTGTATTATGTACCGTATATACTTTCATATGTATTTAGTAAAAAACTGTTATTTTCACATTACAAATATACACTTCAAGTTTATTTATTTATTTGTATGTATGTAGTATGTATTTTTAGATAATACTAAGTACCTACAGATGTATTTATTGTTTGAAGAATGCCTTACCAACAAGAGATTTTCATCTCGATTGCGAACAAAGAAAGTAGAAAATAATATTATTTAATAGAACTCGAACAGGATAAGGCGGAAAAGCTTTAAGGTAATCTAATTCCTTTGCTTGACTTTTATAAATTGCGCCAGATAACGAGCCGGTGATGTTTTTCTTCAATTTTCATTTTATGAGACATGGTTTCCGATATTGCCGGGGTCAGAATAATTGTTTCGGATAAAACATGGTTCGTGTCGTGTCATGAAGCATGTTTTTTATAGCCCAATTTACAGAATAACACAATTGTTTACCTTCATTTTTGGCTAAATGATAACAGCTGGACGGGTCGATCGAAGGTTAAGCTACCTTTGCCGCAGTCGGTTTATGGATGGGTGCCAATCCATTATACATAATATATTGAGACAAGAAGAAGTTCGTGTCTCGTAAAGCACGTTAAGCCGTTGGTCCCGGCTGTCATCTTTGACATTCGTTCATCACGGTTAGACTGGAAGCCGACCCCAACATATTTGGATAAAGGCTAGGCAGATTAATTGATTGAAACCATGCTAAATTAAATAATCAATTAAGAAATAACTGACACATATTTGTTTTTTACGGGATATCTTATGTGTGAAGAAGGCAGATTTAATGAGTAAACGCCTGAGTGAAACCATACCATTGACCGTGAAAGCTTAAAACAGTGTTACCACCTTTTATTTATATAAAAAAATCGCTTAAACGGAGATGAATATATATAAAGGACATTGGGCGATTCTGCCCTGAAGCCGAATAGGGCAGAAAAGCATAGTTCGCTGCCCATTCTCCTTTAAAATGTCCTTTTACAAATCTCAATCGGTTGGCTTCTCGTGTCTACCCGGATGCATCTAAATACCAGTTCTCTTCGGTTATTTTGTACCTTTAAAATTTCCTTTTAACCTTCTAACCTAACGAAGTTTTATTGCTGCCCAATCCAAGCGCTGCCTCTAATTAATTAGTTTAGACACAAAAAACGTCATTTATCAGTGTCGTTTTACTTTTATTTCTAGGAAATAATTGAAGAAAAGTGTTTTTGCTGTATTCTAGAATAAAAACCAGCTTTTGTTTTAGACAAATTGAGTTTTGATTAATTTAAGGGAGAAATTTGAAAGGAAGTTTTTACTTTTGTTTGGGGAAACTTTCCTTTTGTCTGGAATTTACGAGACTATTTTAGTCTTCTGATGTCCATTGTCCATTATCCCATTTTTTTTCCGGAGTTTCAAGCAACAAATAACGTAATAAGTAATGTTTGAAGCAAAAAATAAGTAATGTTTGAAGCAGTACATTCGGTTCCACACTGGAACCGAATGTACTGCTTCAAACATTACATTAATGTGTGAAGGTCGTTATTTAAATTGCCTAATTTAATTCAGATCAGCAGAACACTGCATACAATTGGTTAGTTTAAATTGCTTCGCGGGGTCACCTTATAAATTAGGCCAAATATTTTTCATGGTTGCTATCTGCTATGAAAGGCAAGATAATCGAGCATTTGGATTAAAATGGGAAATATTTAACTAATCGTCTAAAAACTTCTTGACCTTCAAATGATGCTCGTCTATTTTAAAACTCTAAACTTATTAGGCTTTTAATGATGCTTTGCACTTTTTAAATATAAATGAGCCTTTTTTAACTTTTTAGGGTTCCGAACCTCAAAAGGAAAAAAAACGGAACCTAAAAAGGGTCACTCGTTTGACAGTTGGTCGCAGTAACTAAGCTCGGGTACCCCAACCAATTGCGTGAGGTTAGGTTAGATCTGTGACCAACCGCGAAACCTACATCCAAGTATTTTTAGGAACCCAAAATAGGAAAGGCCCAATCATTACATTAGATGAGTGTTCAATGATATTTTTAGGAGCGCAAAATGAAAATTATTCGAGATTCGATTAAATACACGCCGATCAAAAAGTGATGACATAAAACAGCATAATACTGCAATCAATGATCCGATATCCGCAATAACTGTTTGATATGACTGTCAATGGGCTAAAATTATGATGATTTCAATTCTGGATTACCATATTGTGTCGACGACGAATAGATTTAAGCTTCTAAATATAGCAGCATTCAGGATTTTTATCAAATCAACTTACTATTACTGAGGGCGGATTTAACCAAAGCTAGATATCTTTTATTCGGGGAATAAAATTGTGGTCTGATAGTTTTTGTATAGAAAATCTGTCAAAAATTTAATATTTATTCGCTGGATTAGACTTATAATAGGGATAAAAGTTTGGTCGAATTCGCCCTCATTAGGTATAGTTATTAGAGAGAAGGTACAGACGTCACCCTTATGGAGTTTTCATGCAACCTCTGCGAGTATTTCATTAGTTGATGGCATAAGATTATGATATAACACTAAAAATAATCGCTCTTCAAGCGGACAAAACGCGTCATAATGTAAAAGCAGGGAATACTTAGGTCAAGTCAAGCTACCTAGCCTTTTCCCAACTAAGTAGGGGTCGGCTTCCAGTCTAGCCAGATGCAGCTGAGTACCAGTATTTTACATGAAGCGACTGCATATCTGAACTCCACAACCCAGTAACTGGGTAATACGATACTCCTTGATAAGACTGGTTGTCAGACTTTCGGGCTTCTGACGACCCGTAACGACTGTCGAAGTTCCACGAATAACAGCCGGGTAAAACCCGAGGCACGGAGGCGTCTCGGTATGTAAAGATGGTCACCCATCCACCGACCAACCCCGGCAAACGTAGCTTAACCCGATGGATTGACCCGTGTGGCTGTTATTACTTAGCCACGAGCTCCTCCTGGGAATACTTAGGTATGAGTTTCTTTTTTAAATACGTAATGGTTCGGGCAAAGTGTTATTGGGCTTTTCCATCTGGAATTTCTCAGTAGCAGCCCGGAGCTTGGAATTTGTGCCCAATCCACAATGTTGGCAATAAGCTCGCCCTGCCGCCGCCGCTCGCCGACGCACGCTCGCCGCCGCTCGACTCGGTATTACCTGGAACCATAGAAATTACTTATATCTATGCCAAGGACCTTAGACAATGTTTACATGTCTGGCGAAATGTGGGTATACAGTATACACCTCTGCCTAATCCTTCGAGGAAACAAGGCGTGATGTTATGTTATATCTTAATGTATTTTTATGAATCCTTTGATTGTAGCAGCAAGACTTTAAACAGATAAAAGACTTTGATCACATCTGTAATACCAAAGAAATTATGATCCTTTGGACAGTTTTGCAGCTCGACCACCTGAAACATAAAAAGACTTTTACAAGAAATACAAAACGAAGGAACGAAGTCCCGATCCTTTCAGTCTCCATTTCAGATAAATATTAAACCTTTCGCATTCAAAAGCGTCTAACTTGAAGGCGAACTGAAAACTTTTGACACGGACATCAAACACCTTGACTAGTATTGAACGCGATTGTTCTTACCAACTACTGCCGTAATATTTAAACTGAAACTTGGTGAAACTTTCGGAAGTATTCGTAAACATTCGGAGTTTACGAAAAAGCGGGCAAGTGCGAGTCGGACTCGCACGCGATGGGTTAAATACAACCGTACAATATTTAATACAAATTTTTATACGTATTTTTTTTTTTAGGCCCGTTTCTTTTATTTAATTCCCATTATTTGTTTTTGTACATACGCTGTGACAAGGGTCTTAATAAATGATAAATGATTTATTTCTGTAAGTAGGTTTGTACAAACACTTTTACACGTCAATCACATTTTTTTAACTAGATGAGGTGCCGTCTCTTATCTGACTACTCTGAGAAGAAAGGCCGAAACAAACTCAGAAGTCACAGCCTCTTTTAAAGTCCAGACATAATCTTGGTCAGATCATATTAAGACAATGTAGATTGGTGTCTGAAATGGTCTTTTGAGGAAAGAACCACACAGATGAGTGGACCTGTCCAGTCAGTCTACTCTACCTATTACGGTTCAAAAGATGAAGCCCTGTGACAGACGGACGGACCGACAGTGGGCCTTAGTAATAGGGTTCCGTTGGCACCCTGCGTAAGGAACCATAAAGACTAAAGTTTCGTAGCTTTATATGAGCAAGCAGCTTGTAGTGGAAAGGATATTGCTAACCTCGACGCAGCTGTGCAAGTAACTTCGTCAGTGATTTGTGCACACGCTCCGAGTGAGTGATGAAATGAATTTGGGAGCCGACATGGCTTACTGCATCTAATCTATATAGATTTCTGGAGTTTAATGAAACTTTGGTAGACTGTGGATTAATTAAAACGATAGTGGTAAGTTTTAATTGCATTTCAATTCAAAACTTGGAATACCTATTCGATGTTTGTCTTCAATGCGTCGTCCGCAAATTTCCAATCAAGGACTTATCTTTCACAGTCAGATGAACTAACGAACAAAAAACAGATGAACATAAAGGAGTTTTTTGTTTAAATTAACGTATTGGCAAATAGGCTTTCTATCCACCAGTCGAAAAATGGATAGGTAGCTCCGACACCGAACGGTTATTTGACGTACTACCAACGCGCAACGTTAAAGATACCTACGTTAGAATTTCTTAGGTTTTCAAACCCTTTGAAACGAAATGCAGCAAGACTCTTAGATGACAGAAGTGGCTATGCTAGTAGGTTACGTACCTAAAACCGAATTTACATTACGAAACTAGTTGCGTAATATTAGTTTCATGACATTTGTTTCACTGATAATTTCACTTGTAAATAGATATAATTTTGCGCAAATGTGTCATGAAACTAATTTTGCGCAAATAGTTTAGCAAAATAAATGCTCTACTACAAATGGTCTAAGACTGCTACTGAATGTTTATTTACAGATTGATCGTATTATTTAATGAACATCAATTGAAATTTTCTTCCTTTTATTAGGGTACGATGGGGATATTCGACCATAGCTTTACCAAAAAGCACAATTTATAAATTACTAGCGACCCGCTCCTGCTTCGCACGTTTTTTACGATTTGACAAAACATCGAGATATTTTAGATACGAGTACGTGTAACTTTAATACGAACGTATACATAAACCTTCCGGAAAAAAAATCTCTAAACAATGGTGAAAACCTCATAAAAATCTGTTGCGTGGTTTAGAACATACAGACAAACACGAAACGCGACTTTAATTTAATAATATGTATAGATTTGAAGTTATTATGTTCTTTACATCCATAAGCTCACGCCTTCTTCCCATGGGGGTAGGCAGAAACTACAGAACGCCACCTGCTACGATCTTAACATAACAATTTGACTTCGTTAACATCACAAATAAGGTGTAATATATAATTATAATATGTCCTTCTACGTCGTCCCCTACCGCGTTTCCACTCACCTCTGCCTTTCAAACCTTGTTACTTGTCTTTCATTCATTCTCTTAACATGACCAAACCGCCTAAGGATACCTAATCTTTTAAATTTTTGTCATAAAGTTCTTCTGTGACAAATTTTGAACTTATAAGTTACTTTGTATTCAGAAAATAATGTATTTTTAAACGAGCAATATTCTGATATGAAATCTTTGGCACAGGTTGTCGATTGAACCATAAACTGAATAGATGAGTTGAAGCGCTTCAAAGCGAAGATATTATCGGTAGTGTACTTTGTAAGGGGAAGTACTCGTAATATCGATTTTTAGAAAAAGCAAGTAATTGATCCATTTAAATATTATTCTAGTAGATTTAACACAAATTGTATAAAATTTTCAAGGAGGAAATAATATAGGTGCTATAAACTCGATTTATTGCTAACCTTTTTTATATATTTAAGTTTTTATAGCTCTATTTTTGCAGTCAGCCTTACATTGGTTTTGAGTTGCGAAATTGGTAGGGTATAGTAAAGCATAAAAACAAAATTAAGTACTTACAGCATTTTTGACTACTAAAGTATCATTTAACACCAAACCTAGAAATATATAAATTAAGGCCCAAATCGAGCCAATTTATACGAACCAACTCGTATACCTAGTAGGCATCTATGGATAACTATACTTTAGTATATACGTAGCCATAGCAGAGATATTGATTACCGATTTACGGTACTCCTAAACTTCCCCGCGTTAAGGTGGTAATATTAGTGGACCATCTGTGCCGCGTCTCCCCTAGGGAGATGCACCAATATTTGAACATGGCGGTTTGTTCAACGCAAATAATAACTTAGAATAAATTGTAAGTAGGTACAGTTGCCCTTTTGGGAGATTAAATATGTATTTAATACTGAATTTATGGGATTATTATGTATTGTGCGTTTCATTTATGGTATTTTGAATAATAAATACCTTTTTTTATGTACCTATGTGGTTTTTGAGCATCAACTAGTTATTATTTTTGAGAAGTCAAAAATTATATTATTAGAGTCATAATTCATAGCCTGTTCAACGATGTCAACTAGTGCAATTTGACGTGTGAAAAAAATCTAGGTGTAAATTAAAAAAAAAAACAGAAAGTCAAAATGCACAGAAATAGCTCTTATCTACCCACCCAACAACTGTAAAAAAAACTCGTAGAAAGACAACTTGGTCAGTAAGGGCGGATTTCACCCATGAAACTGAACGCGATCAGCACATCTTAAACGCGTTCAAGAGCTGTCAGTGTCAATAAAAATCAATCTGCCTAGCCTTTTCCCAAGTATGTTGGGGTCGGCTTCCAATCTAACCGGATGCGGCTGAATACCAGTATTTTATATGGAGCGACTCACCAAACTCGTAGAAAGACAACTTGCTCAGTAAGGGCGGATTTCACCAATGACACTGAACGCGATCAGCACATAAACTACGTTTCAGGGCTGTCAGTGTCATTATTTTCTATGGAATATTGACACTAACAGCTCTTGAACGCATTTTAGGTGTGCTGATCGCGTTCAGTATCATTGGTGAAATACGCACTTACTCAAGCAAATAATATTTACTTTAAAACAAAATCTCTATAATCTTAAGGTTCTTCCATCCAACAATACCGCAGCAGTAGGTAATGATTATTTAATAATCGTATAAAACTGTTTATCTCGTCTCGGCGACAATTCCGTGCAATTTGTCACTCATTATAAACTTGATTGTCACGCCAACGACCGTTCTTGACCAACATTTAGATGTTGTGTCAATAAAAAACGTTATCTGACGACAGTTTCAAATATTTCGTTTGGATTACTTCTTTTAGTTTTGTCAGTAGTGTTTGGCTTGTGGAACTAAGAAAACACTGTACTTAATCCAAAGTAATTAAGTTCAAAGTCCACTCGTAATACTTAAATCTTTAAATAAAATAATAAAAAAAATGCCTAAAAAAGCTAAGTTGGAGGGGTTTAAACGACAAAAAAAATCTGATTGAAACTATTAAACCTAAACAATGTAAACATAATACAGCAACGTACATTTATGAGTCTCTCTACAATATTTCAGATAAAACAATTAAATATGGCCGTCCTCTTAAAATCAATGCTACATTTGTAATTCCACTCACATCCAACAGTAAAGATATATAGGTCAATATTCCTGTTTCCCCAATTCGAAATCAATAAATCAAACATCATGACAGGCCCATGGGACATCATGAGGTTGCGTAGCCCTCGAGGGCAGCCATCGGCTTTTAATTTAAAAGCTATTTTATGTAACAACTTGGTCCATAGACCGTAGGGAAACCACTCATTTCTGCTTATTTTTCACTGATGTGTCAATCAATCTTGCTCATTGTTGGAGAGTGCAAACAATGATGGCTTTTTGAGGAAAATACTTTATTAAAGGTACCTACGGTGTTTTTGGGCCTTCAATTTTGGCCGTTTTTCTCTTAATATTTTTTCTGGCGCAATATTGGACTTTGTGACAATTCTTGAAGTTCGTGACTCGTCATTGAAGTTATAAAGAAAAACTAGCCAAATGCGAGTCGGACTCGCGCACGAAGGGTTCCGTACCATTATCTATTAAAACGGCAAAAAAATCCCTATTAAAACCTTAAATATTTATTTTTTTGTATTTTTTGTTATAGCATCAACAGAAATATATCATCTGTGAAAATTTAAACTGTCTAACTATCACGGTTTGTGAGATACAGCCTGGTGACAGACGTACGGACAGCGGAGTCTTAGTAATAGGGTCCCGTTTTACCCTTTGGGTACGGAACCCTAAAAAGTATTTATATTGTTTTTTATTTGGCAATAGGCTCGCCCTCTATTACATGGGACTTAAACATAACTGGCGAAATGTGGTGTGGTGTATTAGGTACACCTCTGCCCAACCCTTCGGGGAATACAGGCGTGATATTATGTTATGTTTGTGTGTTTTTTATTTAAATGTTATAAAGCCAAAATAACTTGTAAAGTGGATAAAATAGTTTATCAAAAAAACTTTTCACAAAAAAAAACCGACTTCTAAAATAATACTAAAAAAGGGAAAAATAACTTTAATTTCGGAAGTCGGTGCCTTTGCTTTTCAATTTTCGTTCTTTGCCGCTGACTTCCGAAATTGAAGTTAATTTTCACTTTTTTGTGTTTTTTTTGGAAGTTGGTTGTTTTCTTTTTGTAAAAAGTTTTTATTCTCCACTTTTTAGTTGTGGTACCTACCCCACACATATTCGAATACCACTACCTGCTATATAAATAACGTTGACTTCGTCATTGTTAATAAGATATTATCGTCTACATAGATTGAGTGGGAGAAATACGTAATTATTGAAGCTTACTCAAAAACTACGCAAGCAGGTTAATAAAATTTATAAGGGACCACCTCTGAAGCATATTCTACCAAACAAAAAAATAATCATCAAATTCGATTCATAATAGGCGGAGTAACCGCGGAACATACACACAAAAAAAAAACACAGACGAATTGAAAACCTCCTCCTTTTTGAAGAATCGGTAAAAATATTATAAATGCGAAAGTGAATTTGTTTGTTAGTCGCGCTAACCGTGCGTTTGCACTGGCGAAATATTTAATACAAAACATGTTGAAATCTCTAGTTCCTGTCAAAAATTGTATGGAACATTGACAGAAAGTTGAGATTTCAACATGTTTTGTCTTGAATGTTTCGCCAGTGCAAACGCACGGTAAAACGGCTGAATGGATTTGTATTTGGCACAATGATAGACCTATGTTAGCACATAGAATACTTTTTATCCCAGTAATACGTTTCCATGGGATAGTTCCGGATACCCACTCGAGTGAAATCGCGGGCAAAATCAGGCTTTGTATAAATACTGATACAGTAATATAAAGATCCAGAAAATAAAACACAAGTCCTTAAAATTAAGTTGTGTTACTAATGTACTTTGTATAATATTTATTCTGGTACTTTATTCCCATTTTACAAACTAACCAAACTGAATAAATGTTATAAATATTTTCTCAAATATTACCTTGCCGTTCCTTGCATAACCTGAAGCAGAATTCGTATCCAAATTGTATTTTTATCGGGAAATAGAATATGTAGGTATTAGATTTCTTCAGCGAATTTATTTTATCGGCGTGCTAGTTTGTTTTATTTTTATTTTGTTGTTATTTCTGAGGTTATGTTAACGTTTTGCCTACGGCTTCTTTCAGGATGTTTTCAGGAATAGTAAATATTTTTTGTATTCATTATCTTGTTTTTAGTTCATGTCCTCGAAAAAACATTGAGGAATTATTTGAGTACTTTAACATTGTCACTACATAAATGTATTTTTTTCTTAACAAAGCTTTATTTTTTTAAAGTGAATGTTGTTTACAGTATTTAATTTCCACCAGAGCGTAATAAACAAGCAAGATGAAACCCAAATATAAACTAAAAATAAACTCGGCAACTCACGAAAACACATCAGATTCAATTCTTCAAAATAAATTCATACAGTTGGACAAAGTTCAGTATAAAGGCTCTTACACACTGGCGCGACTAGTCGCGCGACGCGAATTTTAACAAAACAATTTCTGAGACAACATCACGGCGAACAATGCAGCGGCGTCGCATCGCGCGACAATTCGCGCCGGTATGTAAGAGCCTTAATGCTGCGAAACTAAGTTAAAGAAACAAAGGAAAGACTCCAGACAGGAATGAGCAAGGCATTGTGGCGCCAACAACCTGCATAACACAATTTCTTGCGTCAGCAGTTCCAACGCTGAGTTAAGAAAGAGGAAATTGCAAGCCTGAACTATTTATAGCTACTAAAGGTGCAACCCGAGTTTATGGGACTTTTGATAAATACTCTCAAGTATTACCTAAAACCCCATTTACACGATGCAAGTTTCTGGCCTTTTGCATACAACTTGCCGTACTGTTGCACACTCCAAGTCACCTATTCCTCGCACATTAGCCGCTGTTACTCAAACACAGATCTTGATATGTTTGCGAATGAATGGAAGAAGACACTGTCAGAATTTAAAATTTTTTGTGAGAAGAATGCATGACTGTGTTAAGTAAATTATATGTTTAAATAGTATAATTTGGCTTCGGCCGTTCTATTTAAAACAAATAAATAAATACAATGAAATTGAAGCAACAAAATGACTTGCCCGTCTTAACAGTGTATAAACGGTGCAACTTTTATTGTTGGTATGCGACAAGCAATTAAATGGCACCGTGTAAATCAAACGTGTAGGCAGGCTACTCAGCACTGGCAAGAAACTAAGAAGTTTCAAGCAATTTTCGGTGAAGGTACAGTTGGCTACAGTCCTATGTAGTAGGTGCCTAAGTAATTCAATTTAAAAGTTCAAGTGAGAATAGCGTCTAAAGTAGGATTTCGTCGAAACTCAACTTATTAAGTTCACGAGGATAGAGTAGTTCCGGAGTTCGTTACGGAACTGATGAATTTGGTTTCCTGTTTTACTTTTGTTGATGATTGAGGCGAGGATTTTGAGGGATTTGCTCTCAAAATCCTCGACATCTTTTTATAGGTTTATCAATCGGTGAAGTTGAAAATATCTAAAACGTGTCCAAACAAAAGTTCCCAATCAAACGAATAGTCTTCTACCGTTGGATCAAGTTTTTATTCCAACATTTGGGATTCCTAGAATTGCTTTTTTTGGGATCAAAGTTATTCTGGGTTCTAAATTGTAATTCCAACTTGAATGTCAAACGCCCAAATTAGTTTAGCCGCTTGTGAGTTGATTGAGTGCCTTCGGTATTCAATTTAAAGTTCGGATTTGTAAATCGATTTAGATTTGGTTGTTTACTCAACTATACCTAAAGAAATTACTTTTTACAAAAAAACAATCGACTTCTACCTATTGTGTGTTCTTATTATTATTATAATCTTCTTTGATTTCGAAATTAAAGTTATGTTTCATTTTGTAGTGTTTTTTTGGAAGTCGGTTGTTTTTTTTTCACTTTTTAGTTGTGGTACATACCCCCAAAATTAAATACCTACGTATTATTGAAGCTGACGCAATAACTACCCAAACAAACTTGCTTCCTCTACCAAATGAAAAAATAAACACGTAAATCGGCCCAAAAATCACAGACAAATCGGTTTTAAAAAAAAAACTCGAAGAACCTCCTCCTTTTTTGGAAGTCGGTTAAAAAGCGCAAGGAGTAGATTTATAACAAAGCATACAAATCCATAGACACAAACCCTACAATATTACCTACCATGGATGCCGTTACAGAAAGTTTTCCCGTAATAAAGTTAGAGACATCAGACAAACGTGATGGCTCCTGACATTCGTACCAGGCTCCCGACACTACGAGCAGATGTCAACCATAGATATTAGTTCTACTAGACGATTTAAAATTTAATCAAGGAGTTGAACTAAAGTGAATTGCTTTATAAGCTGGTAGAAGGGTTCACATGGTGTAGGTATAGATGAGAGGTACAGTTACAATAGAATTACCTATGTAAGTGAACGTTTTATACTTATAAACTCAGAACTCTTCATGTAAAGTTCATCTTCATTCAGAAAATTTATCGCAGCTAAATATTCATCATTTTGTATGCGTTCGCTCGATAAACAGATAGTTTTATAACGCTATAGTCAATACTATAAATTGACTAACCACTAACCACATTTTGTATTGAACTTAAAAACTTTAATGTCATCAGGAAAAATATATAGAGTTAGCTTGGCTATGGTATTTGTATTCTTACCCTGAAATAAAATACCTAATCCAAGAGTGTAGTACCTAGCAGCTAAATCTGCTATCAGTATAAATGTATTTCACATACCAGTGGAAAATCCAGACGCGTATGAAAGGCAAGAGTTCACACAAAGAGATTTTATCATGTAGTCGAGAGATAACGGTGTTCTTAGGTTTTGTTCACATGGGAAGAAAATGATGAAGAATTCACGATAGTCAATTGTTTAGATATATCAAAGCGTCAATAGATAGTAACCTTCACGGATAGTTCATGCATAGATTTCCAGCAAACCGAGACCTCGAGAGTGATCCTTATCATGAAGAGCTTGTTAAAAACCCTTACCCCATATTTTATTCGAATAGCTGTCCGAATGACCGTCAGTTTAGGTTATTCATGAGAAAAATATTCCTAAAATCTGAAAACGTATAGGTACTATTCATTCCTAGAATAGGTATCAGTTTTTCCGAGTTGGTTTGGGTTGTGAAGGCCAGACAGAGTCGCTGTGTTACATTAATTTAGCATGTATGTACAAAGTGTAGTGACCAATTACATAACATCTTCCTGAAGTGAAACGATTTTCATAATCACTACTTATATAAAACAAAGGCCTCCGCCGCGTCTCTGTCTGTCTGTTCGCGATAAACTCAAAAACTACACCGATTTTCATGCTGTTTTCACCAATGGATAGAGTGGTTTTGGAGGAAGGTTTAAGTATATAACAACCGACATCCACGTGGGCGAAGCCGCGGGCATCAGCTAGTGTTTAATAAAAATTAGATCTGTCATACCAAAATGTGACTCGTGACCTTGATAAAAGAAACGTTTAATTAATTGTACGTACGCTCCTAAATAAACTAATTATTTTATAGCAACTTTGCGACATCATTCTCCCAAACGATGTATGAAATAACAAAGAACAAAATTGAATTAATGACTCAGTAGAAGAAATAGTCTAAAAATGCCATGTGATTCTTTTGAAATTCGAATTGGCGTTGCTCCGGGAATATATGGCAGTTGGGTTAACTTCTTAGATACAGTGAACACCAATTTATCTGTCAATCTTGTATGTATTTTGGCGGATAAATTCTGTTATCTCACCAGCAAAGTATACCAAAATCTCCTTGATAAAGAGTTCATTTGGAAAAGTACTGTCGCCAATTTCCATAATCTACTTACTGCTGCGGGCCTAAAACTGCCACATTAACAATTCCTGTAAAAGCAATTCATTTCCAGAATTTCCAGCTTTCATTAGCAATTCCTCTAATTTGACACAAACAATTCATATTGTGTGGACCATTTTACGAATCTCTATAGAAAACTGTCAAACAGAAAAATGATTTCGTAATAGGAATCGCACGCAGATCATAATAATGAATTGTCAGTTTGCGACATTTTACGATGAATTATATTATTTTCCTATTATGATTCTGCCGAAGTGACTGTTTTACGCCCCCTGATCTATTTTTAAAGTTATTTAATTGGTGAAGGCAAAAATATAAATATGTCTGTATAGAAATTCAAAGCTGTGAACTCGTCGAAAAAAATAGCGTCCGAATGTTAGCCGCTAAATGCACGCACACTTGACATACAGCACAATGACGTGGCGCGAGAATAAGACGAAGCTGTCACGCAGACCAGCATAAAATTGTTGGCCTGTTTGTTTAAGTTCTATTGCAGCGCAACACTCTATCTAGAGATATAAATAATCAAAGGGTGAAGTATTAATTAATGACACTGTAGACTTTTCAGTTTCACCTTTGTCTCAAATATCGGAAATGCATCGACAACCCCCTTGCGATAGAAGCCGTCTGTTTGCCAAATTATACAAATTGGAAAGAGAAAACCTTATGTACAATTGTACATACCTATGGAGGGTTTCTCTTTCGCAAACTTCACGAACCATTTTAGACTAGGTACATAGTCTAAAAAGGTTCCATCTGCAAACGCCCTAAGAAACACACAAACATGTCATACAATTGTAACAAAAGATCTCATGGAAATGTTTGGTCATAGCTTAAGGCGCATGGCTACAATTAGGGGAAAGGTGACCAAAATGGCCTTCTAACAGGAAAACAGCATCCCAGAAAGGTTTGGACAATGGGTTCCGAAATAATCGGTGTTCCCCTTCTCGGAATGTTATTGTCAATGTTTGCCTCAGGTTTAAGGTGATTGTTTTTGTAGGAAGGCAATTAGGCAAATTGTCCGGGCAAACACTCAAGAGGGACAAAATTCTGAAATTGTTCCAACGATTTCGGGGAAAGGCTGGAAGGACCTTTTTTGTAGTTTACTTTCAAATTTATTAATTTGTAGCTGAAGCGGGTGGATAATTAAATTATTATTATAATTGTCAATTAAATAAATACTTAACTCCTAATAATTGGCAGTGATTACCATCAGTGATGCATATATAAGGATTACTTTGTGTTCTGTTTTTAAATAAAATATAAGTACAAGCTTTTACAACTCGATCATAATTTTATATTTAAATAGCTTTTAGGAGGGGTTCTATTGTTTGGATTACTTTTCTTGTCAGCAATTCGGGTGCTTTTATGCGCGATTAATCTATTAGAACGCATTTCAAACATGATTAAGCAACGTTGCTACTTTAGAGCTACCCTTTAAGTTTCCAGAATCCATTATACGCCATCTTAATGCTGTTCCTTTCAGTAACAAGGAACAATTTATTTAAGTGGGGAAGCATACAGCTTGTTCGTTTTCGTGCACAATAAGAACCCCTTAGACGTTCAAAAGGGTGATCGTACCGCAAGAATAAAAATCTGAAATATCATCCCATTTACGGGAGAAAAACGATTAAACTGAAAACAACAAAAAAATAACGCCTTTGCCTTTGTAAAAAAAGGAAGCAAACAACCCGACAATCCACTTGTTAAAAAGTTACGTAAGGTTTTAATTTAACCGTTTAAAAATCTTCGGGTGAGTAGTAGTACACCATACAGAGTGACATTCCAGCAGTCCCAATGCTCTAAAAATAAGCGTGATGTTTATACTTCAATATTACGTCTCGTTTTCGTGCTCAGTGTCAGTAAAAGTGGCACAAACATCAGTCGCGTCAAGCCTTGCCCGCATCTGCACGAACCATAAAAAATCACTTGATTTGGAACGCAACTAGATTTTTCGAACGCATTTTAATAAAAAAGGCGCGAAAATAGAATGTGTCAGCCCTGAACTTTTATTATCTGCATTGTTTGTGTTTTGTTTCGAAAAAAGGAAAAAAAAATCACAATGAAGAAGAATTTTGTTTTTTATGCTGTTTTCGTGATATTATTTTCAAATGGTGAGTTTTATTTTAATTTTTATTAAGTTATATACAAGTTAATTTATTTTTTGTAAACAAAAAGTTTTAACCTTTTCCATTGCATAGTCAGAGGATTCTTGTTGCGCCGACCCCAAATAAATTGGGACGAGGGCAGGAGAATAATAATGAATTATCAGACGCTTCTTCTAAAACCAGTGCGTATTCAATTATTATTTTAATAAGTGACTTTTTTACAAAATTGTGGGATTGTAACGTTTATTAAATACCTGGTTGACCCGAGGCGTTAATATGCAATATCTGAGTAAAGAAACAAGTCATTGCATATATTATTGCTTCACAATATTTATCTACTTACCATACCTTCTTATTTATGTTAGAAGCTACATACTTAGCATTTAGGAGATCTTATCTTCGTAATCAAATAAAGAAACATAGTTAGGTACTTACATAATGAATAACAAACACTGAGGTAGTTTTAATAATTTCATGGAATCTTTCGGAAAGCTTTAATCATTTAGGTCCCTCAATTTTCACAGTAAGCACAGACGATTCGAAAATATAATATTAAGACATTGTTTTGAATAGATAATTAATAAAATTGAGGAGCTCGTGGCTACGTATTAACAGCCGCACGGGTCGATCCAACAGGTTAAGCTATATACGCTTGCTGATGTTGGTCGTGGATGGGTGACCATCTTCACCTAACGAGGCTCCACTATGCCTCGGTTATGCCGTTAAGCCGTTGGTCCCGGCTATAATTCGTGGATCTTTGACAGTCGTTACGGGTCGTCAGAAGCCCGAAATTCTGACAACCAGTCTTACCAAGAGGTATCGTAATACCCAGTTACTGGGTTGTGGAGGTCAGATAGGCAGTCGCTTCATGTAAAATACTGGTATTCAGCTGCAACCGGTTAGACTGGAAGCCGACCCCAACATAGTTGGGAAAAGGCTAGGCAGATTGATTGATTGACATAATAAATATAAGTATTTTCGACAGATTTGACCACTAGATTATTACTAATAATAATTTTAATGTCTGTTAATTAAAAGCGTAATAGTTTTGGAATTATCTAGTAGTTTCGGAAGTACTTAGGCTTCATTTTTTCAGCACAAGCGCGATATTAGATAGCTGTAATGTAATTGAGAAACCCGTCAAGCTAATGCGAATCTGTACATAGTTACATAAAGATATATACTACCTAACTGTGACCGCGGGCTTCCTCCGCGTGAAGGGTTGGTAATCAATCCTTTGGGATTTAAATATCCTCATAGCCAACATAATTACCTACTTCTTGGCCAAAAATGTTAATAATCTTGTCGTAACAAACAGTCATATTCAAATTCTCATTTCTGTGAGTGTACATAATGTACAGAGATGTAACGAGTAGGTAATAATAGAGTACAATTGTACATATATGCAGTGTTTATTGTATATAATTTACACTAATAATGACTAGTGTCGGGAGGTTTGCGTGCATGACCACAAGGTCAAAGCAATTTCTCAGAAGTACCTCCCAATACAATCGTTGCAGGTCAATTATTGTATCAATAGATAATGATCTTGGCCGACACTTTGAGTGTCATGTAACTTTACAGTGATTGATTACAAGGACTTTCGCGGAATATTATTTAAGTGGACATACTTCCGTAAAAGTAGTTTTGTGTGGGAGCCCCACACAAAACTGCGAATTCGCAACGCAGAAGCTAAGCACAAAAGAAAATCTTAGGATACCGTCGCTGATACGTCGCATCGCAGTTTTCTATGGGAGCCCATAAGAGTTTTCGTAGATAGTTCATTCTAGTCGAAATTTGTGTTTTTAAATGTTGTGTTTGTAATGATACCTGCTTTGTTTCCAAAACGTAATCAAAACACTAAGGTCACTTTACTTTTACAGATATAAAAAAAAAGTTTCCTTATTTCGATTTTCCTTATCTTCAGATACCTAAAGTACAGATTAGATTGAAGGTTATTCTTCTCATTATAATATATACTATTATATCCGTTTTTATATTTAAATAACTCCTATTTATAAACTGCTTAGACCAGTTATACCATGAAAAACTTTACCTACATTGTGTAAAAAAAAATTAGGTTTTTATTACGGTATTTTTTATTAAAATTTGATTCTGTATTTGGAACAGCAAATTTAATAACTAAAGTCGAAGGCAAACTGAAAATAGGGCTGTCAAAGCGTGCATGAGCCAGTGTTCAGTATTACGAAGTTGGTGCAACTCAATTTTCATACTGTCTATCAAACCAGAAACCATTCCGAACTTTTTTCCCCGAATTGTGTCATAACGGAATAAAATATCATTTTTGATATTACTCAATAACCAGAATCAGGGAAGATGAAATAAATGGAAAAGGTTTTAATTGAAAATTTTCAAGGAGAATATTGATGTTTATTTTTATATAAGTAATATAGGTGTTCTTCGGTATATTTAATTACTTTAGGTTTTATGAAATGTAAGCTTTAGATTATTTATGTCTAAGCAGGACCTACGTCTACCTATATGTAATAACAAAATAAACTCAACTTGGTCAAAGGTTCCGTAGGAAATTAAGTTTTAGTACACTGTCAGGGGCCAAGCAACGCCTTGAGAGTTTATCCAATAATCTTGTGTTTTAAGTTTAAATTCAAAGCTAAATTATGTAGCTAATAGAAGCAGATTTGCGATGAAAATGTTACCTGCAATCATGACCAGAAATCTTTTCAGTACCGGTAAAATGCTACAACATTGCCGTCACTTTACAACATTGCCTAAATCCTAAAAATGTTATATCATCGTCTTATAGAAACGGTTTTATTATCTGTGGTACTATTAAAAGTGTACTACCTATTAAGTGGTACTATTAAATCTTATTTTAAAGAGTCAAATTATGGAAGGCAAAGTTGTAGCAGGTACCTTAGGAGGCGACCGTTTAGTTGTATGAGAGTTTTATAAAAACGTGTTCAACTTTGCCTACCCTCGTTAAAAAATATATAATATTGTTATTAAAGACTAGATAAAGTCTAACATAGAAAAGAAATTATAAGCAAAATAGGCGCCTAATCGTCCCCTTTGCACCCATAATAGTCAATGATATTTTTAGCTAGGCAATGTTGCAGTTTGCAACTTAACTTTGCCTACGTTTTTAATGCACTTTTTGGTGATCAATAAGAGTTTTTTTTACCTAATAAGAACTTTATCCCTATAGCTTAAAGTATAATGTTGAATTGTAATTGAAAACACATATGACTTTCTCTAAAATGAAGGATTTATTTTAAAAAAACGTCAAAATGTAGGCAATGTTGTAGCATTTTACGTACTCTAATCTCTCTGTAGAATTGAAAATTATTTTCCGTTCGGAACGAGTGTTGAAATAAAAATAGGCTCAGATAGTTAATTGATTCAGGCGTGACTCTTAGTCCTCTGAGACTCTGCTTCCAGCACTCAGCGTAGCAATACGTCGTGTTCAGGGTTCGCGACAGGTCAATCGTCAACCTGAGGATGCCTCGTTGAGAGGTGAAACACGTGTCAATTTCTTACAGGTTTTTTTAATGACTCCTGAGGAATAGTTAAGCGGAATAGGTTACTAAATATATCTACGTCTCATCTGCCTAGCCTTGCCTTTTCTCAATTACATTATAGCTATCTATTATCGTGCTTGTGCTGGAAAAATGAAATAGGTACCTAATGTACTGACTATTCTAAAGTAATTCCAAAACTTTTACGCTTTTAACTTAATAGACATTAAAATATTATTAGTAACAATCTAGTGATCAAATCCGTCGAAAATAATTATATTAATTATCTCAATCAATCAATCTACCAAGCCTATTTCCATCTATGTTGTGGTCGCCTTCCAGTCTAACCCGATGCAGTTGAATACCAGTATTTTACATGGAGCGACTGCCTATCTGACCTCCACAACCCAGTTACTGGGTAACACGATACCCCTTGGTAAGACTGGTTGTCAGACTTTCGGGCTTCTGACGAACCGTAACAACTGTCAAAGATCTACAAATGACAGCGGGACTGTGGCGGGACCAATGGCTTAACGTGCTTTCCGAGGCACGCAGCAGTCTTGGTATGTAACGATGGATATCTGCGTCTATTGTATTTGAAACATAGGCGTGTTTCCTTTGATCACTATACCCAGATGTTAGCTAATTACCTACTTCCCATGACCTAATCTTTTTACATAGCAATAGCTTTTTATTTAGATCTATAAACAATTTCTGTTAATGTTTATAGGATTGTAGGATAGTTTATATCTCGCGTCAAATAAATGTTTGAAATTCAATCCGAATTGGTATCTAAGATAAACACGATAATGTTTAATCAATAATGTTATACGATGAGTTTAGTTTATCTAGACCAAAGCACGATAGTTTAGCGGCCCTGGCGCTCCTGGCGCTAATGCTTCAATTGCAGTTCAGTTTTTAACCGACTTTTTCAAAAAGAGGGAGGTTCTCAATTAGTCTGTATGTTTTCATTTTTTTTGTGTGTTACTACGCGATTACTTCGCAAATTATGATTCTTCTGTGATTGAGATTCTTTTTTGTTTGCTAGGTCATTCTTATTGCGATAACGATGTGCCTCTATCAATTTTCCGATGCCAGTCTTTAAACACCAGAACTTGATTCGCCTACAAATAAATTAACGTCGTGCGAATCGCCTCAAGAAAATATAATATTATTTAAAAGTGTCGATTGGCCCGTTTCGGGCGAGCAAATTCGGGCGAATCACCAATAAGCTTGTTTAGCCTTTTAAGATTCTAATAATTTTATGAAGTGTATAGAGTGCCGCTACCTGCATTGGGTATTTAATTCAACATAATATTCAAACAACAAAAACACCTATTTCTAGCTTTGAATTACAACAAAAACAAAAAATGTCCTAAAATAACTCGGTGCCAAAACGTCATAATCGGGAATCAAATATTCATACAATAGCGATCCCGTCATGACGTCACTTTAGGTCACGTGGCACCGCTTGATAGGACGAGAGCAAGCCGGTGTACACCGGGTTACGCTAGAGAGACAGATATAGCAATAATGCGTCAGCGAGAACGAGATGGAAATATTGCACATTTTATTTCGTTTTCACCTGTTCAAGTGCATCCTTATATTCCTGTAATAATTTAAGAGAAATCTTTAATCTCTGTCTAATATTTTCTCTATCTTCTCATCTTTATTTCTATCTCTAATCTCTAACTGTTATAAAACAAAGTAGCTTTTCGCGGTTGTTGGTGCGGTTTTCACCAGGTTCATTTTGAGAACTTATTCTGGAAGATATATGTGCATCAAACATTAATAATATGTATTTAACTTAAGTAGATACAGAACGGAAATCTCGATATTTTGACATGTCGCCATTGCACCCGCGAGAAGCCGGGGCGGGTCGCTAGTTTATTTTAAAAGTTGACGTAGTCGAGAAGTGACTTTGAAACTATTTTTACTCTCTCTTGGTCTCTGACATTTTGCTTGATTATATAAGATAATGAAGCATTATCATAATTATGTAGGTAAAAGTTGCCATTAATATAATTAAGAAGTGACTCTGGAACTATTTTTGCAAAAACGATCCGTAGACTCGGAGAGGAGCTCGTGGCTAAGAGAGAGGAGCTCGTGGCTAAGTAATAACAGCCGCACGGGTCGATTCATCAGGTTACGCTACGCTTGCCGGGGTTGGTCCGTGGATGGGTGACCATCTTTACATATCGAGACTCCTCCGTGCTTCGGAAAGCACGTTAAGCCGTTGGTCCCGGCTGTCATTCGAGGATCTTTGACAGTCGTTACGGGTCGTGAGAAGCCCGAAAGTCTGACAACCAGTCTTACCAAGGGGTATCGTAATATCCAGTTACTGGGTTGTGGAGGTCAGATAGGCAATCGCTCCATGTAAAATACTGGTATTCAGCTGCATCCGGTTAGACTGGAAGCCGACCCCAACATAGTTGGAAAAGGCTATGCAGATTGATTTTTTGGGTAGACCATGACCCGGAGAAAGACATAAGGTAACTTTTCATACTGGATTGCAAACGAAGTCGCGGGAAACAGTTATAGTTACCTAATATAGTAGAGTTTCATCGTGTTTCGTCTTTAGCGTTCGTTTGTTAGTATCTTTTTGGTTGCTACTGCTGTGCGATAGATAGTGTTCAATTAAGTTAAGGACAGACTTTTATTTTTTAAGTTATTAATAATTAATTAATGTTTACTTTACTAATAAATAAGTATGTAGAAACGGGCTCCATTTTGGCTTCTCATACTGCCGTGATAGAATGCCGCTAGCGGCACTTTATCCGATAGTGATAGAATGCCGCTAGCGGCACTTTTTATACTGCCATAATTTTATTCAGTTGTGCACATGCGCAGCTAACCAACTAAATACTAAAGCGACAGAACAGTTTCAGTAGCAGATATAATTCCAAACTAGGTCAAACCCTTAAGTGTATGTTCAACATTGTAGGTAGTTCTAGTTTTATTAGTAGTGGCACAAAGTAGCTACACTACTTTCAGCGTTACAGTAAACCATATCTCAGTGACAAACTTACTTTCTCCAAGGTAAAGCTCCGTAATAAACTTTATATTTTTCTCTTACACCTGAAGTAGTGAGATAGTGTAAACGAAATAATGGAATAGCGAGATAAGTGCGAGTAACGTAACCATCACACGTCTTCAGAAAAGATTTCTTGGATTTTGAAGTCAGTTTTATAAAAGTTACGTGAGTGTTAACTTTCTTCATTTTATTAATGTATGAGGTGCAAAGACGTCTTTGCCATTAGTATCTTTCTGCTCATTCGTTATTTAACACAATCTTTACATATGAGTTAGTTTTAGCTAGGCATAGAAAAGCAGTTACTTAGGTACAACCCTGTGTCTGAAAGATATCTGTAATAATCTATAAGGCACTATCCGTGTGAATTAACTGTGCACCTCAAGCTGTGACGAAACCCTTCTTTTTTTTTTCACGTGTTGTTTTTGACGGTTTTGGTGGGAAATCATCATCAAATGACTTCTCCCGCTCTGGGCGGAGCGGGAGGAGCGGAGTGTCTGACTTTTACTGACAAAAACCCACCCATGTTCCTTCGGTTAGCTATTGCCAAGGGTCCCGGTATTCCTTTCGGACTTTCGGATGACCTCTCGCCGCGCGAGAGATCATCGCCGCCAATCGCCTACACGAGTACACAGCGGTGCTCCGCCCAAGCAGGGCAGATCTCCACCGTATGCTCCACCGTATGCTCCACCATGTCCTCCGGGCGATCCACACAGTGGTGACACCCGGGCGTTTCCTCCCGCCTAATCCTAATCGTAATACCTGGCGGCACTGTTTGAAATACAAATTATATTCGTAAAAATATATTCAAGATCTTTTTTTCAACTTTCTTATTTAATTTTTGTATCGTTATAATAAGAATAATCACATTAAAAAAAAAAAAAAAATTTAAGCGAAGTGTACAGTTAAGTCGCACGGGTTTTAGTAAGAGTTTATCAAATGTCACTTAAACTCTCAAATTAGCTGCTGTGATTGGTTGGCGAAAATAACACTTGACACGAGTTTTTCAAAATACTTTGAATAACCTTTCAGAAATCGGTGGTATTCTTTTGTAATTTGGAGTCATAATTATAAGCGCAGCTTCGAGCCACATTTAACATATAAAACACAATAATCTTCATATTTCGGTATTATATGTTCCACAAGTGTTAGTTACGGTAACAAAATATTTAAAAGCGTAACGTTAGGAGCCTGCATCGTCAATTTGATGCGTTCGTTCGGTCGCCGACTAGTTGAGCTCGTTAAGCAAACGTGACGTTATCAATTCCTGAAATTATGAGCCCCATTATTTGTGTCATGGTGCTGCTAAATGGGGCGCGTGTTCGGGCTTTGGAATTGAAGAATTTTTGTCTAATGCTTTGCCATCTAATTTAACAGCCTTGACAGTTGCTTTATTGTAATATAAGTACAGAAAATGTAAATTACATAAACGTCTCCTTCGACCGAGTTGCGATAAAAAAAAATTTTTGAGCATCTGTAACGTGTAGTTACTTTATCTTGCATAGGCTATTTGAGAGAGCAAAATGTTTGACAGTTTGTGTAGAGGTGGAAATTCTCTCTTGAAATAAATAAATTAAATAATCCATAATTTCTTTCATCCACCAGTCCTCAATTTTATATAAAACCAAAATGTTTTAAAAATAAACTTAACAAAAGGGGGTTTTAATGCATACAGATATGCCAACCCCATCGTATCTTATCAACTATTAATTTATCTTTAATTAAGGTGCCTAACTTTAACTATATACTTAAATACTGTAACATAAATTGAACCATTTACTAGGCATGACATAGAACCTTAAAACACACGTTTTGTTGTTATTAAAACGGGATATTTTAGCACGGATTGACAGATGATTAACTCGATCAAAGCTGCTACAGACAATGTTTATAAATATTGTTCCCATACCACTCCATTGTGATTCTTAGATGAGCCTGTTAGAATTTCCAACACAAATAACTATTTCATCAGTGAGAATCTCGCGAAGATTGATGAGCTACCGAATACCAGAGTATACTGGATTTATTATAAAAACTACGCGTTAGCTGCAATATTAGCAAGTCAAATGATACACTCGACCTATAAAACGAAAAAGTACTTAATCGATTGCACAAAATAAAAATGAATCTTTCATAGTATTAAACGATTGAAAACAAAAATACTTGATAGATAGATTACTTACGAATTGATTGCATTTTGTTTGCCAAAAGGAAGCTTCTTAATGAGCACTGGAAAGTTGGTTAAATACACAATACAGGCTTGTTTTTTTTTTTTTCATAAATGAAGAAAAACACAAACAACACAACGAAAACAAGCCACAAAAGCAACAAAAGTAATTCAGTAACTAAAGTTACTGAATTACTTTTTCATCGAATTAAACGAGGTTTTCCTTCACCGTTTTTTAAGCATGTGATAATTATGCAATGCGCACATGAATCCGAAAAGTCAGAGGTGTATGTCTTGGGTTCAATAATCGTGAAGGAACGCATGCAGCTTGAGAGATATTTCTCGACGGCATGTGAAGTCAAGTCAGAGGCCCATGGGTGGCTTTAAAACTCTGACACTAGGTAAGTCATAAACTACACGAAAAGAAGAAGATCGAATTAAACGATAATTATTTTTTAATTGTAAAATTGAAAACTGTTCAATAAAAAAGTTACCGTATAAAATCCTTTTCCTATTAACTTTTATTTTACAGCAACTTGTTGCAAACCCTCGTTATTAGGTCGGTGTATCTTCCTTTATTTGAGTTTTACTTTTACGATAAAAGTAAAAGGTCGGAACTCAAACACTTACTCCTGATTTGCCCTTATTAAGCTGCAAGACTAATACCGTTCACTAAATGTATTCAATTGGATAATAACGATGTCTGTTCTTGACTGATATACGACAAGTCGAAAGAGTGACCTTGTTTTTATTTAATAAGGAATTTTTGGGTGTTGGTATTATGTTGCTTTATATTTCTTTAGTATTATTTATGTGTAACTAGCTGCACCGCGCGGTTTCATTCGCTTGATCCCGTGGGAAAATCGGGATAAATAGTATCCTTTATCCTATACCAGGTCATGGTCTACCCATGTGCCAAATTTCATCTTAATCCGTTCAGGCGTTTTAGCGTGAAAGCGTAACAAACAAATAAACAAACAAAGTCACTTTCGCATTTATAATATTATAGATAATATAATTATGTATGTATAGTTAGGATGCCAATGTGCGCTTTTGTAATTTCTAATGTAACGATGTTATCACATCAACATCGTCACGTTAACAATTATAAAAGCGCACAATGGCCAATACCGACGATGCGCAAGCGATGCGCGTCTCTGGTGCGCAGAGTGCGGGGCAGCGCTAACATCGTCCTGGCGATGAGCGGTAACAGACTGGATTGCCCTTATATCCGGCAATGCTGCAGCAGGTATATTGTTACCTTCTGAGTGTTCGTTTTTGTATGTATTTGTTATCCTGTCTGTATCCTTTTATGAATATGTTTGTTTAGGAGTTGGGTTATTTGGATAAACATTTTTTTTTGGTGTTTTTTTTTCATACCAGGCTAAAGGTATTAGCTTAGAATCTAGCTGAATTTACTCGATAAAATGATCTATTCAGGCAGATTTAGCGCATCATCACGCATGAATGAACAAAACTTTAAAAATAAATTCAAGAAATAAATAACACTAAGCTCGTGGCTAAGTAATAACAGCCGCATGGGTCGATCCATCAGGTTAAGCTACGAATGTCGGGGTTAGTCCGTGGATGGGTACCGTCTTACCGAAACTCCTCCGTACCTCGGAAAGCACGTTAAGCCGTTGGTCCCTCACCACTGTGCGGATCGCCCGGAGGACACGGTGGAGCATACGGTGGAGGTATGCCCTGCTTGGGCGGAGCACCGCCGTGTCCTCGTGGAGGCGATTGGCGGCAATGACTTCTCGCGTCCAGCCCTGGTCCAGGCCATGGTACGGAGCGAGAGGGCATGGGAAGCCGTCACCTCCTTCTGCGAAGCAGTAATGCTCGCGAAGGAGGAGGCGGAACGCATGAGGGAAAGGCAAAGTTTGCGCCCTCACGCCCCTAACCACCGCCGTTAGAGACGCCCTGGGCGTCGGGAATCCCAGGCGGATTCCCGGCCACCATAGGCGCGGGCTTGCGGATGGCGAGCAACGGGCAGCTCGCCGTCCGATAAGGACCAGGCCCGGGTCGATGGCGCGTCGTGTTCCACGCGCGCGTCAAAGAGATGTCAGCACATTTAGCGGGGTCCGCTAGGACCGATGCCTGCCAGGGTTGCGGGAAAGTCCGAAAGGGATACCGGGACCTTGGCAACAGGCAAATGAAGGAACACGGGTGGGTTTTAGTCAGTAAAAGTCTGACACACCCTTCCGCTCCGCCCAGAGCGGGAGAAGTCATTGGATGATTTCCCAACCTCAAAAAAATAAAAAAGCCGTTGGTCCCGGCTGTCATTCATGGATCTTTGACAATCGTTACGGGTCGTCAGAAGCCCGAAACTCTGACAACCAGTCTTATAAGGGGTATCGTATTGCCCAGTTACTGGATTGTGGAGGTCAGATAGGCAGTCGCTTCATGTAAAATACTGGTATTCAGCTGCATCCGGTTAGACTGGAAGCCGACCCCAACATAGCTGGGAAAAGGCTAGGCAGATGATGATGACGGCTAATAGCTCTTCCCCCTTCTTTAAGTTTTGTTACTTGTACGTTGATATTTTAGTGTTAGCCGTTCGAAATAAATAAATGACTTATATAAAAAAAACATTTACTTATGGTTGTTACCTACTACATTCTAAGTATAGATACTTTTGTAATACCTATCTATTTTAATGAGGGAACCTCAAAAGCCAGTGCGTAGTTCGTCGCCCCCAGAGGTAATTTATTATTCATAATGACTAGTTGGATTAGTATTTACATAGACAACAAATATTCTCTAGCATGAAATAATATAAAACGATTTATATTCTGGTTCGCTTTAATCCAGACTGCTATTTTAACCCAAAGTTATTAATGTAGAGTAAATAAGAACATAATTAATTTATGAGTCTAATTTCACAGTCAGCTGACAGTGTGCCTACGATACTTTGTTACAAGGAATGCCGTCAATTTTCTATACTTTCTTACATATTATAAAACAAAGTCCGTCTGTCTGTGGTCCTGTACGCGATAAACTCAAAAACTATTACACCGATTTTCATGCTGTTTTCACCAATGGATAGAGTGGTTTTCGAGTAAGGTTTTAGTATATAATAACCGACATTCACGCGGGCGAAGTCGCGGTCATCAGCTAGTTTACAATAAAATTGTGTTAATATCCCAAAAATAAAATATGTACCTATTTAAATCTATCTCAATATCAACAAGTTTCGACAAATACGAAAGTGCTACATAATCGCTACGATAGGTTATAAACCGTACTTCCCACCTGCCTGAGACGAGACTTCATTTCACTCGTAGGCTCGCAGGTAACTCTATCAAGAAAAATCGATTCTGATACTGTCTCTCGAGACAGGACGTGACTCGTGTAAGTGTACTATAATCTTCAAAGCTTTCAGGAGAACATACGTTAAGTACAAATAAATCTCTTGAAAGCTGTACTGAAAGAAAAACTGTTCATTTTGTAAACACAAAATAATAGTCATCAACATCATCTGCCTTTACAACTATGTTTGGATCGTCTTTCAGTGTATCCGGATGCAGCAGTAGGTATGGAATTACTGCTAGTCTGCCCTCCATAACCCAGTTACTGGGTGAGCCCATATTCCTTTATAAGACTGATTCTCAGGCTGTCAGGCTGACTATGATATGACCGTAACTACTCTGTCAAATATCTAAGAATGACAGCCGCCGTGCTTTCTGAAGTACGTAGGGGTCTCAGTATGAAATGGTTGGTCAATGGACCCGTGAGGCTTTAACTTTGCTACGAGCCCCTCTAAGTAGAAAATAGTAGTACCTACTATTATACCTGAATGATTCATCATCATCATCATTTCAGCCGAAAGACGTCCACTGTTTGATATAGGCTTCCCCCAAGCACCGCCACTTCGACCAGCTCCGTACTTCGCCCATCAAGCGGATGATTATCTGAATACACAGATAATTATATAAACTTATCTTTTCATGTTTCCTCCCCATCTCGTTTGCTCATTAGCAAAATCACCTTGAATATCGGCTAGCTTCGATAATAATCTTATAATTACGTCAAACTCGTATTACGTACGATACAATAGACGCTAATTAATACCAGATGACGACCAACTATTTATAGGGAGCTTATGATCCGTGACCTATTAACTTTTAACGGTAATTCCTATTTCAGGATTTTATGTAGGAGACTGAAATAGGATTGATTGGAGTGTTGGCCAAATATTTAAAACGCAGGAAATAAAAATATTACACGATTTCGATGACTTCCGCTTGCGATCTGCATTGTTCACAGTTAATTTTGCTTTCATGTTTTATATATAGAGTTTTATTATGAAAGATCTTTCATAATAAAAATCAATAATGCCAAAAAATTAATAATTTTAACTTCATTGGGTGTTTGTTGAAAAAACTAAAAGGGCATTATTTTCCCACGTTCCTAACGGATCCCAAAAAGTGGGATCCGACCGGAATAAGCTTTATTTTCTTGTTTTGCGAGAGGAAAACGATATCGGTCATTTCTGAAATTCAATATATATAGCAGCTATATTTAATATATGATTTTGTGTGAACGTTGTTAGTATTTCGTCGAGCCTACTTAATATTGTGAGTAGTAAGTACCTAAGTACGTCTAATAATTGTTGTTCCTGAAGTTACCGCGTTATCTTTAACAACACTAATAGAGCCAATGCAAAAATACCTGTAAGCTCATTATTTGTTACTAAAAGGCTTAGTTTGAGCAGTATTTCCGAGTAAAAAAATACGACCCGGATACAGTAATAATACTATGTGGGTACAATAGCATGACCTCTTAATTTTTTACCAGTGTTCCTATATGGATATCTGATGTTTCCTTCCCATAATCATATTTCCCGGCGAAACAGGAAATATTCATATTCCTGGAACGTGTCCAATTCGTATCCCATGTCAAGTTTTTGACATAGGTAGATAGGAAATAATGTTTAGAGAAATAATATTCACACGTGTTAGTAAAGCCTTTACCAGACGATCCATTTTTCTGTCCGACGACAGACTTGCCGAATTGCCGACTACGGGCTGCTTTGGCCAACGTGAGATATCTTTTATCCGTTGAATAAAATTGACGTTTGGCAGTTTTTGTATGGAACAAACGTCAAAAATTAAAAAAAAATCTTTGATAAAAAATCTGGCGTTGAAAAAATCAGCCCTAAATTGTGTAGACAAACGGTTGGTCTTCGAAATTCAACATCGTATGTACAGCCACGGACTTTAATTGATGAGCCACTTTCAAACTTTTCAATTTTGCAGTTTCATACATTCACGAGATTACACGATTAAACACGAACTTAAATCGCATGCTCGTAAACAAGATGAAAAATTACTAGTAATCGGAAACAGTCTTATCCATAGAGGTTAACTAATAAGTTCTCAATGATAAATAAATACAATGTTTATCCAATCTATTTGATACTGACCTCCTTTGAACAAGAGCTCATTAACTCAATAGTTCTGAAAATTTATCCGAAGACAGTGACAGTTGAAATGTCGATGTCAGAGACGTTATAATTTCGAATTTGTCGAAATGACTAAATAAAATTTCTCCGTACGCTAAAGTTACTATGGCTACGCTAAAACAATCGTCGCTAGGTTACGGTTGCTAGACCTGCAATTGGTTGACTTTGGGTAGTCACTCTATTGTCAAGTTTGTAGTTCTGGCTCTCAGGTTAGCCAACCAGTAAATATATTAAATATATTTTTCTTCTTCTTTAACTCGTGTTAAGTCATGTCAAAGTCATGTCTTCGTAGACATGACTTTCCGTGTCTGGATGTACGAGTATAACCGACTAAGCCCGATTTGCCTTACACGGCTAAATTACGAACAGTGCCAAGTGGCTCATCAATTAAAGTCCGTGACTGTACCTACAATTTTGTCCGTCATCGGGTGTCGGTCATACTTGCTACGATTTGTGTAGCATTGTAACTGTTGGTTTATAACATACTGTTGGTCAATGTACCCCACATAAATTAAATTGTTCCTTATTCTCAACTTAGATTGATGACTTGCTTGACTGTGGCCGACTCCCGGACAAATGAGACCAATCAACTATGCATTTGTTAAATGTTTTAGATGTACCGATGCTATTACTGAGTAAGTAGATCTACTTAGACAACTATAATGTATTATTATTATTATATTGTGATATTAAGTTGAATATAAAATCAAGTATCATTTGTTCAGCTTCCACGACTTGTGAACTCAATCTCATATTTTTAAGACGAGTCTATCAATTGACACCTCTGGTATATAAACAAATAAATAAAATTGAAGTGTCTGTTTCTAATGTCAAAATAACAGCTTCTTACTAATAATTATGAAAGTATATACGGTTGACCTATAACAAAAGAACAACTTTAAAAAAAGTTGCCTGCCTGTCGGTCCGTTCGTTCCGGTTAATCTCCGAAACGGCTGGACCGATTTTGACGGGACTTTAACTGGCAGATAGCTGGTGTTATTAGAAATACTTTTATTTTACAAAAGAATTAGGGTCAACGCGGGTGAAGCCGCGAGCAGCAGCTAGTATAGGATAACTTTATTTAACTTATCTAATTGTACTTACACTTTTAAGACATTGACTAAAGACAAAATCATCTCAATAGTGCCGAATATGGCCCTTGTCTATATGCCAAATATGGCTCTTGTCTATAAATAAGGGATCTATTTCCTAGTAGATAATCACCTACGAAGCAATTAATCCAGACCTTTTATTGAGGAAATACTACCCCACCCCAGATATCGCTAAACTCTCTCTCCTCTGTGTGTCAAATTACGTCGATATTATCGCGCAACCAATTACTTATCCCACTTAAATTGCCTACAACAACAGAGTACTGCGCTAATTATCCCAATATTTCGCTCAAAACTAGACCGAGTTCGGCATAACCAATTATTAGTTGTTTCATCTCTCGATTAAGGTCGGTATCACATGTCTCTGGAACAAACGTGTCCCGTTCGGGACATCTTTAGACCGCTGCGTTCACATTTGCTTCGAGTTTCTCCCATCTTTTCTAATGTTCTGGCACTGGTGACAAGTCTCGCGAAAACGTAGGGCAAATACTTGTGTGTCCCAGGCGTTAGGAACACACACATTGTTTTGTGCGCAAAACCGTGACGTGTAATCTATTCTGGTTTTATTTAGATGGACAGTGATTAACACGCATCTGCACTCAATGTCAAATGGTCATACAATATTTAGTGTATTTTGTTTGGGTTATTTTCATACAGATGTTGAATGGACGGAATATGGAATTTAGCAGATGGCCGTTTTAACTTTAAATTCATTGTATCATGTATCGTCATGCTGTATTCCCTTCCGGCTGTGCAGAATTAGCTTGAATGTAGGTGTGAATGAATGGAGTGTAAATATTAAATGAGAACGCATGAAAGCGAAAACATTATTTACACAGAATTTTCTTCTGAAATGCTGATGAATCCGATAGAAAGAGGTCATGAATGAAGTGTTCATGTGTATTTTTTTAAATAAATATATGAACTTATTTCTAGATAGAATGTGGTTAAATCGAATCGATAAAGAATCTATACAAGTCTGGAAATGTTTGAAATTTACATATTTACTTTATAAACAATTCCGCAATGGAAGTTACAGTAAAAATCAATAATCTGACTCATAAGTTTCTACTCTATTCATCTCAATCAGACAGCAAGATTTCAATGCATATTTTCCTCTCACAACAAAACGGAAAAACAATGCAGCAGTTCAGTAAAACGATACGACAAACAACAATACATGTTTTATAAACAACACTTGTACTGCAGCAATATAATGGGGCTTAATTGAAAGACAGCGCGGCGCGACGCCGACGATAGTTTAATATGTCACTTTAATAATACTTCGCGCGACAGGCAACTTGTGGCAAGTGTCGATACTGAGGCGACTAAATTATGGGCGATTAGTCTGATGATACGTTGTTCGGACGGAATATTTTATGAGTAGCCGAGCTATTTGTTGAAAACTTGATGGTCTCATTTGATAAGTGCTTGTAAGACGGTGACAGTCACTAGATAATCTATGTAAAAAAGTTAATAAAATTTCGGTCTATTGAAATATTTATTTCTTAAAAAGAAAAATGGGTTATCAGAGTAATGATGAGTGATGAATTCAGATGATACGTTCCAGATGCTGGGGTCACATTGTAACGATAAAGCGAACTACACTTCGCGCGCTCTCTTTTACTCAGCGAGACGTCGAGCAGTGTGCGAGGGAGAACGCGCGAACGCGAAGTGTAGTTCGCCTTGTCGCGACACAATGTGGCTGTAGCATAAAACAGCTCAGCTAAAGAATATAATGAAGTTACGTACGAGACAAATATTTACTAGAGGTTAGAAAAACGGTTTTATTACCTATATTTTGCACTGAAAAGTCATTTTAACATTCGGTTATAAGAAACTTCATTCCGTTTGATTCAAACAAACTAACTTATAGCTGTATTGACCGAAAATATAAGCATCTTTCAAAGCGATATTGACACGAACCCCTCAACATTTAAATCTTACGCTCATTTTATAGGTTTTTTTCCATTTGAACCATAAACATAACGATAGGGCTTCACCCCCCGATGTTTTCCATGTGCTAATTCCTACACTTGGGAGAAATAACATTAAATCGTAGTGGTTTGCCCCCTTTTCCAATGCTTTTCCACTAACGAACCGATAATTTAGGGGGAGTACAGAACTTTTCTTCGGATTTACATTATTTTTGTTCGATTTTCCCTTATTTTGGTCTGCCAATAGGAAATGTATTATGTTCGCGGTTCTGTGTAAAAGGCGAAATGGGATTAAAAAAATAATAAAAAAACGTTTATTATCAAAAAAGATATTCTTACATTTCCTTGAAACTAATACAAGTAAATTACTACTAATAATTTGTTTTTACAAAGGAAACATAATTTTAACATTAACTTGTGGACTCCACACTAGGTCGTGCCTGTCTCGTGGAGTCCTAAGGATAATTAACTGCTTTTTCGAAGACAAACACAATCAAACTGCTTTTAAGGTGCATGCACGTGTTTCATGCACGTTCTACACTTAACATTACCTAAAAAGTTACACAAAATACCTAACAAATATTCAAAAAGTACAATATCGTCTTGGCAGCATAACATAATTATGTCAATAGAAATAGGTATTTTCAATCAACTTTTATCCAGGGATCACCTTGAATAGTGTCCTACTTCCATTTTCACGACAAATTGCCTAATTGGTTCGTTAACCGACATTTTTTGCGACAAAAATAGTAGGTCTTACGTCACAATAAAAAGGCAGGAAGCGCTAAATAAAAATGGCTAACTTTTGCTCCTTATTGATGATTCTAACGCCTCAATGATTCCGACCTTGCATTCCTTGAAAAATATGACACATATACCCCACATAAATTAATTATGTTATTCATCCACTGCTTTGTTAAATAGACATAAAAACCGTCATCTTTGACTTTAGAAGTGATGTAAGGGACTGTAATCTTGAGATCTGTAATTTTGTTGCATCTATTTGCATGTGTATTGTGTTTCAGACTTCAGCGTAATCTGGTTAACTTTGTAATAGCGTTCTTGGAATGTAATTGCGTAATTGTATTTAGATACTTATGTACCTACTCGTTCCACCATAGTTTATCAAGACGTCATCAAATAACAATGGCTATGGCAATTCTGAAGGCTAATTTACTTTGTCTTCTCCGTCAACGTTTCAATCGATTGACATTCAATCGTCTTGTTTTATTTATCTAATTACCCAAACTTTATAGACTGTAAATGTCTGCTATGGAATCCGAGACGAATCGATAGATTTCTGTAATGATTCTGTAGTAACTGAATACCTCTATAATTTTTAGACTTCAACTTGGTGTAGGCATTTAGTAAATTCTCAATACTCATTGAAATTGTTTATTACTCTTAGTCTAGCCAACATTTTGTTTGAGTAGCACTATAAATTCTAGAGCCAAAGCAATTAATTTTCAACATACCAATTTTATTTATGTTTAAAATTGAAGTGGTTTTGTTTATAAAATTATAATTCACTACGGGATAATTAAATTTTATGTTTCGGTACAAGCATGATCGTTACTAAGCGTCGGATCATCAGATAGTTTTTTGTTTACATTGTTTGTAGGTCATTAATGTTGAGGGCAATTAACTTTCATTGTTTTTAACGAGATATAATTAGTTGGAAATCCCATGTGGACATATAGCCAGTAATGTTAGTCTTGACAATTGTAAAAGAAAATTCGAAGTTAGATATTGTTTCGTTTTTCAAACAGTACCTTGATGGAAAACTATAACATTTTCATTAGAAAGTACCTATTAATTAAACTATTTTAATAGTCATAGAAAATGGGGAAGCGATCTGCCTTGGACAGGCAATTTCAATTATTCACTGCATAGATTTACGTTTGCACCATCTTGGCTTGGCTGTTCTTATTCGTCGCCTCTATAGTATATAATATAATATATCCTTTGGGCTTTGTGGCTATTCTTTATACATCCTAGCTTCCTAATAGCTATTATAAAGTTAAGTCGCTATTCGTGTTCGTCTGTATGGCCGCGTTGTTAAACCACGCAACAGATTTTGATGAGGTTTTCAACATCGTTCAGAGAATTTATTCGGGAAGGTTTATATTTATAGTACGTTATGTAATTAAGAAATCTCGATGTTTTATCAACTCGTAAAAACCGTGCGAAATAGGAATACTATATATCCTTTGGGCTTTGTGGCTTTTCAATTATCCTAACTTCCTAACAAATATTATAAATGCGAAAGTGAGTTTGTTTCTTTGTTACGCTTTCACGTTAAAACGGCTGAACGCATTTAGATGAAATTTGGCATACGAGTAAAGCATGAACTGGAACGGGACATGATACTTTTTAACCGACGAAAAAAAAGGAGGAGGTTCTCAATTCAACCCGTATATTTTTTTTTGACGGTGGCAAAAAACGAAAATTGAAAAGCGAAGACACCGACTTCCGAAATTAAAGTTATTTATTTTTCGCTTTTCCGTTCTTTTTTCGTCGGTTTAATTTTTATCCCAGTAGTACGTTCCCCGGGATAATTTCCGACCTCGACACGGACGAAGCCAATATAAGATTACATACCACCCTTGCAAAGTATTCAATAACAATAAAAGTACTCCTTTTATCTAAATTAAATTAAAACTTCTAAATATAGTAGTAGTGTGGAGCTCGTGACTAAGTAATAACAGCCACACGGGTCGATCGATCAGGTTAAGCTATGATTTCCGGGGTTGGTCCGTGGATGGTTGACCATCCTTACATTCCAAGACTCCTCCGTGCCTCGGAAAGCACGTTAAGCCGTTGGTCCCGGCTTTCATTCGTGGATCTTTGACATTCGTTACGGGTCGTCAGAAGCCCGAAAGACTGACAACCAGTCTTATCAAGGGGTATCGTATTTCCCAATTACTGGGTTGTGAGGGTCAGATCGGTAGTCGTTCTATGTGAAATGCTGGTATTCAGCTGCATCCGGAAGCCGACCCCAATATATAGTTGGGAAAAGGCTTAGGCAGATTGATTGAAATATAGTACAAAAAAATCCACACCGCGACAAAAAAACCTGTATAAGTATTTTTTTGCTTCAAAGAAATCATAATATTATTTACTTCAGTTGAATAGCCATAATGACTGAACCAATAACATCGTTAGCAACATTGAATAGATCCTTTCAATACCTCTCCCCTTATAAGCCTTCGGTATTGATTACGCTGAGACACAGGTTGGTCACAATTTTCGACCACTATGTACGTCAATTTCATCTGATTAGTTGTCTGTAGGGATTCCACCTAATAATATCGTACAACGAAAATAATGACCTCTGGGAAGCTTAAGGTGTCTTTGATGTAGGGAATAAAATCTTGGGGACACGTTGAGGATAATGTTTTTCTCTATTCTGAACTGTTTGGTCGTTATATTTATTACTAACTTTTGCCAGCGGCTTCGCCCGCGTGCGTTATTATCCCACAGGAAAGTACTACGTACTAAAAAGTATTTTTTGTACTGATTCAGGTCATGGTCTACCCCTGTGCCAAATTTCATACAAATCCGTTCATCGGTTTTATCGTGCAAAGCGTAACAAACAAACTCTCTTTCGCATTTATAATATTAGTTAGTATAAGTTAAGATTATGTTTTAAGAGCTCGTGGCTAAGTAATAACAGCCGCACGGGTCGATTCATCAGGTTAAGCTACGCTTGCCGGGGTTGGTCAGTGGATGGGTGACCATCTTTACATATCGAGACTCCTCCGTGCCTCGGAAAGCACGTTAAACCGTTGGTCCCGGCTGTCATTTGTGGATCTTTGACAGTCGTTACGGGTCGTCAGAAGCCCGAAAGTCTGACAACCAGTCTTGCCAAGGGGTATCGTATTACCCAGTTACTGGGTTGTGGAGGTCAGATAGGCAGTCGCTCCATGTAAAATACTGGTATTCAGCTGCATCCGGTTAGACTGGAAGCCGACCCCAACACGGTTGGGAAAAGGCTAGGCAAAAAAAAAAAGTTAAGATTATGTTTTGAGGTAGAAGCTTACCTTGTCTTGCTTTAGAATTCAATCTTATCCTTAGTCATAATCTCTACTATCTTACTGGAAATTCGGTGAGAGTATCTGTACTTAATGATTCGAAATTGCCAACACTCGGTGAGCATCGTAATGATTGCTCGCCACGAAAAGCCTTATTTGAAAAGAGCCTTGCTATACGATACCAATCATAAGCTGATCCTGGAACAGATTAATCTTATTACAAACAAAACAACTTTACAACTTCTCTGAGATAATTAACATTTCCATTCGTATCATTTACATCTTTCATACCATTTGCATCTATAATAAAACTTTTCAAATTACACAGAACTTGTATGATTTTTATGGATAATATTTAACTGCGATCTAATCCCGCCTTACGACAATCTCGACTGATCCGATAAATGAACTTATATAAAAGTTTAATATTACGTTACGCGTCAAAAGCGCGGGATTGCGATCTTTCCCGACGACTGACTTTGGGCAAAGTTAAATAAGCTACGCCATGAGAAAACTCGGCCAATCTACCTCGTCAAGTATAAGTACAGTTCTCTTTAATAAGGTTTATTGTGTGGTTATTATTAGTTGGATAAGTATGCTGATTTGATTTGATTGTATAATTGATTATTATTTAACTTTATTACGGTAATTAACAAGCGTGTGGTTTTGCGAATATATGAAAACGATTTATTAGAAATTGATCAAACAGTTGATTCAATGTTTGTCAAGAGCAGTGTATTGCTATACAATTTCTAAATGTCTAACTATTTCTCATTCTCACAATAGATAACCTTCAGATTGTCTTCTGAACAACTGGAAAGTTCTCACAGTTCATCAGTCTTGGCATCGCTAGACTTAAAATAACTATTCAGGACTATAATATCTCACTTCTACTATATTGACTCAGGCCATAAGGTCACCAAGTTTCTATATCTAGTTGTTGGTAGGCTTTTATGTAAGTACTTTTAGTATTACTGGACCCGGCCTTTCATTCACTAAGGTAATTACTATTCTCTCAATCACGATTGTTTTTGTTACAGATGGCTCAGCCTGTTTTCGAGAAAATTCAGTCAGCAACAGGAGTGTTACTACTGGGAGTTCGTTCTATGAAGAGTGTTGTTGTGAAGAACCAGGTTATACGCTGAAGCACTTGCAATGGCTAGATCCTTACAACAAACCTATTGTGGGGTATGTGATATGTTTAATACTTTCATCATCATCATTTCAGCCGAAAGAGGTCCACTGCTGGACATTGGCCTCCCCCAAGCACCGGCTGCACTTCGACCGGTTCTGTGCTTCCCTCATCCAGCGGATTCCTGAGGGCCTAGACAAATGACTATCGCTTCGAAAGCGTTTCATTTTTCTACAACGGCTTTCAACAAGATTGACATAAAATTTTCGATAGCGTGTCAGTCCTATACATTTTTGCCTTTTCCATCATCGTTATCGCTGATTGAATGTCACTTTGTCTAGGGCCTCTGATACTTTACTAGGCTAATTCAATAACGGCTCGTCAACATTTTACAACTAGTTATTTTATCAATCATGTCATATGTGGTCATCGTGATCTTGAGTTTAATTTTTATTAACATTCCCAAAAACCTTCGATGCAGCCTGAAACGAATTGCGCTTTTCGTTTGAGGTACGAGTAATCAATTGAATTCTATTCTATTCAATCAAGGCACATTATCGGCGAAATGAAGGTATATTTGTTTATCTACATCCATGCTATAAATCTTCTATAAAAGTTTCTGAAACAGTAAGCTTATTGCCATCATTAAAATAAAACAGCCAGTGTCGTAGTAACCATAATACCACCCAAACGAGTGTTATAATGTTGTAAAAAATTTCATTATGCAACTCCTTTGCTTTTTCGATCCCTTGCTTAACATTGTCATGCACGCGCGACAAATTATCAAAGCGCCGTTATTAAAAAAAAGTCTTATATGCAACTGTAAATAATTAGATATTAAAACACTCATGTGATACTATTATTAACCCACATTCGTGTTTTAATACCCCTTATTATATAACAGTTGCATAAATAACTAATATGTTATTCGAATTCACGTCGTATCCCTTTTATGGAGGATTCATATTATCATGGATTCATATATTATGCAACTGTACTTAATTAGGTATTAAAACACTCATAATGTGATACTATTATCACACTCGGCTTCAACTCGTGTTTATCACACCCACATTCGTGTTTTGATACCGCTTATTATACAACAGTTGCATAAATAACTATTAATTAATGTTCGTTTTGTTAATTGTTTTTGCTGTCAAGTCCTAAATAAGAACATTGTTTTCACAAGACCAGGTACAGATTCAAATGTGTACATCGAGGAGCAGACTGACTGCTTATCTCTCCATATCCCGAGTGCAAGCAAGACGTTATCAGGAGCGTATCGATGCGTCACGACCTTCGAAACAACACAACACTCTCAAACTCATAATCTGGATGTATTTGGTAAGACGGCTAAGTGCATTTTCCTTCCCCTAATACTTATATTGAAATATGCGATCTTGAATAATGATAGAAATAGTCACTGTTTTTATACCGAAAATCCCATGTTCCAATCAATATCTACGTAGCTATGTAAGAATAACTAATCTAAAACTCATTGTCAAAGCCTAAGCCGCATCAGACGCGAAAAATTATTAAGGAAGCTGGTTGGGTAGTGAATTACATATTTTTTATTTCAGTACAATTCCTTTTTTATATTAACATTATACTGTACATTCCTAGATCCGTTATACTTCTATGGGACCGCGATGAACCAATACTTGGTTCACAGCAACAATTCTTTAATAACTTGTCAAGCTAAGGGAGCCACTGCGCCTCTTATCAGGTGGTACAGAGGAAAAGACGGACAGAATGAGGTAAATATTCTTAAACACACTTACTACCGGTTTTTTTTGTAAATAGCTCACCGTGAAAAGTTAGGTGAAGTGAGCTGTCATTCCACCGGAAGCTAGGGATTGACACCATTGGCAGCTCATTTTAAGCTCATTTCACCTTAGTTTTTACGGTGATATTGTTACAGAATAATAACAGTACCGTCATCATTCAGAAGTGCATTTAGTACATTTCCAGTATAAGCTGACCTCGCATTGTACAAAAATTCTATACAATGCGAGATCAGCGTAAACTGGAAATGTATAGCTTGATGTGTAGCCGTGTGTACACCACATCCACTGCTGGACGTACGCCTCCCTTAAACATTGCCACAACGATCTGTCCTGAACTTACCGCGTCGAGAGGATTTCCGCAAACCTAACCAGGTCTTCGATCCATCATGTAGCTTACCATACCCGGGTTTAAATACTGACACATGATCATCTGCCTAGCCTTTTCCCAACTATGTTAGGGTCGGCTTCCAGTCTAACCGGATGCAGCTGAATACCAGTATTTTACATGGAGCGACTGCCTATCTGACCTCCACAACCCAGTAACTGGATAATACGATACCCCTTGGTAAGACTGGTTGTCACAAAAAAACACAATAAAAAAATATAAAAAAAAACTGACTCATCAATCTTTAGAAATGTACTGCCCGTGACTGTCCATGATGTTGAAAAGCCATTTTGCAGAAAGTAATGGGATTACACGGCTGCAGTCTCGCCAACAGTCGGTTGAATGTGTGAGCATGTAATACCCGGTTTCGTTAGCTTGTTAATGATGCCCTCGGGCTTCTCATTTCCTGTTGGCATAGCTACCAAACCGATTAGAATCCTTTGCAACTTTTGTTTATCTGAATTTATTGGTTATTTTTCTACACGTCACTTGCCCCCTTGGTAACAAAACGATTTATTAGATTTGAGCTGACTTCATCATCAATATCTCCTATTATTATGTTTTCCTTGAATATGTTTTTAAATTGATTGCAGATATCCAACGGCACAGTAAAATATCAATTCATGCCTGAAGGACTGATTGTTAAGAATGTTAATAATGATGATGAAGGAATATACAAGTGTTCAGCATCAGTATTGTCTACTGGTGAAGAAGTTGAGATGGATATAGAAGCCAAGGTAAGGACAACACGCGGCGACAAAATCAAATTTAATACACGAATTGTTGATATCGAAATGTAAGAAATTTAAACTGTGCTGGAAGGTACTATCTATATGATGTCTTCCATATTGTGTGTCAGTAAATGATAGATTTGTAACAGAGTAAGTAGTAATTTTAATAATTTACAAGAGATTTCTATAATAAAAAAAAAACAAGGTAGTTGCAAGATCAATTCTTACATCATCATTAAATCTATGTATAACGTTCAACACTGTTATCACTCAGGTAATGACAATACCAGTAATTACACAACTGTCAGCCAGTCCAGAGGCAGTGTTGGCTGCAGGGGAAGCTTTGATGATACAGTGCATGGCGGAAGGGTTGCCAGAACCTACAGTGGAATGGAAGAAAATACCTGAAGCGGTAAGTAAAAACATTTTTTTTATTTTTTAGCCAAAAATCTAGTCACTGCTCATGCTCAACGTTAGTTTCCTCCTAAGAGCAAGAATTAAGTAGTTTTTTAAATGAATTAGAAAAATCCATGTAATTTTGGCTTCACTACACTGCCAGGAGCACCATCCCCTTCATGTTATTCCATACTGCTCTTACGTGCGGAAAGATCAATAAGATAAGAACTGGGATGGCCTGTTCTTTGCTCTTTCATCATCATTCTTCTGCCTTTATCCCAATGACTCTTTCTTCCATACTTCTCTATTAGTCGTGATCTCGGCAGTCACCCCCTTTCTAGCCATACTATCTTTCACACAGTCCATCCATCGTGTCTTTGGCCTTCCCCTACTGTTATAACCATCGACATTCATACTCAAAATGTATGAAAGAATTTTAAAAGGTATTTCTAGTACGAAGATGTAAATATGACTAGTCTTTTAATTTTTTTTCTAGTTTTTTACAAGAAAGACTTAAGTCTGGTTTGCCACAAGAAAAAGTTAGAATTTTAGACAGGAGGTAGGTAGGTACTCTGTTTGTGGTGACCTTTTTAGAGGAACCTCTAGAGATTCACCTGCGTAGTAAACCTTTATTATATCTGACAGCTCACTTACTTAAAGTCACTAAGGACTCATTGTAGCTCTATAACTCGAACGGACCATAAAAGCAAGTTGGTTTAGTACTTTGCAAGTAGGTACTCAACTTATGGAGAGGTTAATAGCAAGAGCAAAAGTTGACTGATGGTAATTGAGGTGCTGCTGTAAAGCCTCGAGATTTCTTTAGAAATTGTTTGTGGTGAATAAATTCATGAACTATTCATAGTTTGAATTTTAAATATAATACCAACATAGTTTAAGTTTTTGTTGCTTTCTTGATTCTGTAAAAGTGGAGAAAATTCTAGATCTGGCGAACTGGGTCCAAAAATTGAAGCCAGAAGATGATTATATTTGTAACTAGCTGCTGCCCGTGGCTTGACCCGTGTGGTCCCTAATTATTTTTCTGAAATAAAGGTAGCCTAAGTTACTCCTCATAGCATTAGTGCCAGTGAAAGTGCCGTAAAAACCGTACAGCCGTTGCGGAGGTTAGCCGGAACAAACATACAGACAGACAAAAATAAAAATAAATAGTTTTTTGTTACAGGTACCGTATGTACTTTCATACGCATTTAGTAAAAAGCTGTTATTTGACATTACAAACAGTATTTCAATTTAATTTATTTGTGTAGATGCTTAAAGTGTAGTAAATTGTTTCATGTTTATTTGTAGAGCCCAAACATGACTGTTAGCTGGATTCAACAAACGAACGACACTATTCGCTTTAAAAGTATAGCACCAGACGACGCTGGGACATACGAATGCATTGCTAGCAACTTCGTTGGAATCTCTAAGAAGCAAATCAATATTGTGGTAAGAATCTCTTTTTATAGTAAAACATCAAATAATATTGCTGAATGTCATGACGCTTATAAGACTAATATACAATTTATTTGGTTTTCTAAATAGTTAACGATCCAAAAATTTAAATATTTAAGCATATATTTAATTCATTAGATAAAATATTCAAATTAAAATCAACTACAAATTTATATTTTTACACTCCGTTTCCTATAAACTGTCTCATTATCATAACCTCAGGTACTGATTCCTCCTGAGATCATAGGATTCACCGATAGATCGGCAGTGGAAGGAACAATGTTACCAATCATTTGTAACACAACTGGCTTGCCTGAACCAAACGTTACCATTACTTATGAAGGAAAGAGTTTGGAAGATGAAAGGTTTGTATTTGCATGATTTTCAGAAAATATTTGTCAATTGTAAAAAGTAAGAGCAAATTAGACCTAAAATCGTTGATGACAGTGTAACCACGTTTATTACATAGATTTAAATGACCACTTACTACAATATAATGTTGGTTCTAGGGAAACAGAATATGATGAAGAAATAATAAATTTCTCAACAATCAAAGTAACCAGAGCTAGCGAAGGAATATACATTTGCAACGCTACTAATGACGGTAAGTAAATTAAAACTGAACAAGAACTTGTAATTTGAACATTTTGAAGAACATAAAACAAAATGGCCGTCTTTTATCAAGCACAGGAACATCATCAACATAAAATAAAATTTAAAATAATTTTATGTTTGTAAATATTCAGGCCTGTCTGTGTTAATGTGTCTGTTTGCCATTAAACGTAGGCCATTTCAATACAGAGTTCTTGCCGTTTTTCCCTAAATCTAGCAAACGGTAAGACATTATGATAATCAGCATTAGGTAAATCTGCTGAAAGGCGATTAAAGAGTCATTGCATGCACAGCATGTCGTGTTCTGGTTTGCAAGTAGTCAACCGTCATCCTGAGGATGCCTCGTTGAGAGGTGAAACACGTGTCGATTTCTTATAGGGTTTTTTATGACTCTTGAAGAAAGTTAAGCGGAAGAGGTTACTAAATATATCTACACGTCTATTGTATTTTATAATGGATTTCCGCAAAGTCACGCCTGAATCAATTAACTATCATTAAATATTATAAAATGATATTAATATTATGTTTTTATTAATACTAGTGGACACGAAGACGAAGCTTATGTACCTGTCAGTACTGCATCAGCCGTATTTTGACAGAACATATGAACCTCTTTGGGGATGGAACGGAGAAACTGTCAACATAAGCTGTAAGCATGACAGTAACCCACCTGCGAATTTTACTTGGAGGTATGTTTTAGTTAGCTATATGTTTGGTATATATATTTTTCAAACTGTTCTTTCGACCTTCATTAATGGACTTGATATCTTATTACATCACTGTTCAGGGTTTCAAAAGCCCTTCTTTCCTTTTAGAAAAGGATGATTTGCCTAATATGCCATAGTAATGCTTTGGTACATGGATCTATGTGTTGGTAAAGCCCGACTTGTTTCATCCCAAAATCGGAGACTTTATCCACGGCGATTTGACTTGAGTCCTTTGTAGCCTAAAAGAGTATCGTGTTTCTCAGTAACTATTTTGAGGAGTTCAGATAGGCAATCGCTCCATGTAAAATACTGGTTAGACTGGAAGCCGACCACAACATAGTTGAGAAAAGAAGAAAGAAATCAAACTCGGTAGCCTGAATTCTTAATTTATCTTATAAGCTTAATGTAACTTTTTCTCTTTTCAGTTACATATCAGGCAATTATTCAACAATAGAGAAACAAGAACATGACAATATAGTTCTAGATTATGAAACTTCATTAGAACATTCGTTTCCATTCTCAGACCAATTTGCACCGTTTGGAAAACATGAGTGTAGAGCTCGCAATGAGTATGGCGATGCAATCAAAATTTATCATATCAGAAAAGGATTTACTCCATCAGTTGTTGAAAATGTAAGTTTAATGTTGCAATACCTTAATTTGTTTCTTTATGCATATCGGAACTAATATTATAAAAGCGAAAGTAAGTTTTTTATGGGTAGACCATGTCCTGAAAAAGGGCATAGGCTTCTTTTCATCCTGCATTGCAGATGAAGTCACGGGCAACAGCTAGTTATTTCAATAATTTAAATATAAATGAAAAATTATCTTTATTTCTGTTTTATTCTATAAAACACTTTTACATGTCAAAAATTGATTATGTTTTAAAACTAAATCAAGTCCGATCTGACTACTCTGAAAAGACAGACCGCACAAACATAGGTCTCTTTTAAACTCCAGAAATAATCTAGGTCAATCCATATGAGGACCAAGCAGATTAGTGTCTGGGATGGTCTACTCAATCATTTGTATGATAACATTTTATAAGCTCTTTGTGCCGTAGGCGATAGGCTCACATGGGACTTAAATATAACTGGCGAAATGTGGGTGTACTTACTATGGGTACACCTCTGCCTTACCCTTCTAGGAAACAAAGCGTGATGTTATGTTATTTTATAAGTACTCGTTTATCATAAATACAACATCTGTTAGTCAGTACAGCATAGTCTTACATTTGACCTTTCCGTATTCAGCCCACATGGTGGTCTAGTTTTACGTTTAAAAACAAACTGTTCTGTCGTGTCTATCTCATTGCGGACATAACTGTATTTAACACGCTTAACCATCCGCGAGCAATTAAGCCATGACCTTTTCCATACTCAACAACTAAAGAATTTAAAATTCTGCATACATTAAGTGGCTTCTGAGTTAAGCCTTTTAAACTCTAACTAAACAAACACAAAGTTAATTTGACTCACAAATAGATTGTTATTGTAGTTAAATCTTATTTCTTTGAAATTGAGCAACGGACTTTATTTTCATCTTTTGTTGTGGAACTTTGTAATGATGTTTAAAAAAATGTCGTTGTGATAGTTTATGTTTTTAAGCCAGTTTCAATTTAGACTATAATCAAACTTTTTATGGTTGACGAATTACTTTATTTACTGAAAAAGCTTCAAAGGTATTTTAATCATTATACTTGAACCTAACCTGATGATCATTGCGGTCCAAATTTTGCGTCATTAGATAAACAAGATAATGTTAATCTTTTAACGAGATGTAATGTGACGATATACAATCTAAACTTCACTAACTGTTGATTATTTTACTACAATTATTTATTGTGTACGGTACCTTCCAAGGCTCAATAAAAAAATGTCATAAAATCTGCTTTTAAATATTTAAATATGTTTCACTAGAAATGAAAATATGCTTCCTTGCGGAAACATTGTTTATATTTGAATGTATTCAAAAGGCTCCTATTTGAAATTCTTTTCCATTCTTCCTTCGTAGTTTAACGTTAGTGTACTCTTGAAACCACAGTAGGCAACTACAGAATCATGAAGTAGATGTGTAGTTGGCTATGCATTTACACATTTTACACTTTAGTAATCATTATGTAGGTATATCTTTTTCTATTGACATACATAAATGATATTCGTATGAATATAAACAATTTTCAAATCTACATCAAGAGAATTACCGACTTCTTTAAGATCGTCGTGTGTAACACAATACATTGAATCTACTTCCTCAACTGTCACTTCAGCAAGAAAATCAAGACTATCAATGTCGTTCTAGGCAACAACAACCGACGAATCGGCAACATCAGCGTCTTTCTACATTCAGTCTCCAACTGACTATGACGGTCCTGACGTTATCGGCTTCATTGCCGAGTATGACGAAGCTGCCAACTATGAGGTCACCAACATTCACCCCAACAGGACTTGGGCTACTGGCATCCCTTTCAAGCTGGAGAAACTGAGGCCTAACACTACGTACTACATTAAGTTTGCTGCTATCAATCGGGTTGGCACTGGAGAATGGAGCGAAAGGCTCGCCTTTGATACCATGGATAAGTATGTTTTTGTATTTTTTTAGTCTCTTTTATTCAGTTTCTTATTATTATCGTCTTTTATTTATTTTCATAAGTGGATTTTCCTATCAGTTTGTGGGACCTGACCGCTTAGATCTTCTAAATAATGCAACACAATGGACCTTGATACGGTTTGCACCATAATTTTGATTTATTCCGAAAGTTTTATGTTATAGCACAGAAAATTTGAGGAATTGACATGTCACTATTGCATCCGTGCGAAGCAGGAGCGGGTCGTAAGATTGTTTGAAAATCAAACAGACATGTTTTTCATTCAAAAGTTTCAAAACTATAACGTGCAGTCAGCCTTCAGTTCTGATCATAAATATTATTGATTCACAATCTCAAATCAAAATTTTATGTAAATTCCTCCGCTCAATCTGTTATAAATCTTTTCAATTGCAACATTAGGTACTAATAGCATGTTTATCATTTTTTATATAGTTTGAGGAAATACGCATACTAATACACAAAAACCCATCAATAAGGAGTAAAAAAATGTGTACCTACTTACACTGTTCTATAAACCACATACGTGACTCATATTGTTGAATATTTCCGTCTCCTACGCGTTCAATTTAACGTTACGAACCGTATTGTTTTTTTACGCTCCATAAAATAACCCGTCGCAGTCATTATCGTGTAATACGTTTCGATTTAATTAAGATGACGTTGCAGGATTGAACGATGTGATTATTAACTTGATTCAATTTATTGCTGCCAAAAAAATATTGATTGGACATTTTGAAATTGGGAGGCTCGTTCGTTTGTCGCTTAGTTGCTACGAACCTTATTACAGCTACCCTTCATCAAGTCAGTTTGCTGAATTGTATTAGAAAGGGACAAAATGCTAACAGAGGCTCAGTAAAAAGGGTCCCGTTGATTGTGGTACCTCTAGTTTTTATATCTATCAGAAGCAACACAAGCGAAACCGTTTTGATAGCTACAGTTACCGAAGGCGCATGAGTGAATCGTCAGTTGTAACTAAATGATACTACAGAAAACCGCGAAAGTAAACAGTTTGTTACACTTTTTCCATTTAAACTCCTTTTTTTATCTAACGATTTATTATCTTTGTAGGTCAGCCCCAGAACCTCCGATATGGCAAGTAGACGCGCTCGAGTTATCTTATAACAAGGTGCTGAAGTGGAAAGCTCCTGAGAACAACGGCGAGCCCATAGACTACTATGTTTTACGATACTGCCCGGTATGTATGCGTGACGTCATTACATGGATAGAGGAGTTGCAGAGAGCGAGATAATCGTTACCGGAATGTACCTACTGTAAAGAGAAGGATCGTGTGTTTGAAACGCTCTGAACTTTCGCCAACCAGAAAATTAAACATTAAATCCGCCTTTGTACATTTCTGTGCTTGAAGTAACAAATAGATAATAAAAACTTCCTACACATTTAACTTAAGCCAGGTCTAAACAATTCTCGAAGCAGTTGTGGATAGGTATGATTTCGTATTGAACCGAGAATCCTAGTCTTTTGTTGATTATTATACTTCAAGTAAGAAATATTGTCACATAAAGTTATGTAAACTAAAGCGCGCTTGCATCACAAATCATTTACTTATCGTAAAAATCTAAACGTACTTAAAACAACTGACTGCCTAAGTCTAGTGGTCGGAAGCACTACTGCTGAGCATTAGGTCCTGGGTTCGATTCCCAGGTCGAGCAAAGTGTTATTGGGTTTTTCTATCTGGAACTTCTCAGCAGCAGCCCGGAGTCTGTAATTGTGCCCGGTTGATAGCAATAGGGTCGTCCCCTATTAAACTTAAAACATAACAGACTGGCGAAATGTGGGTGCACTAAAGGTACACCTCTGCCTAATCCTTCCGGGAAACAAGGCGTGATGTTATGTTATGTATTTAAAACATCATTTTATCTCTATCATTTTCAACCAATTGACAGAAACAGAACGTTGTTTTAGATAAGTAGGTATGTTTAGCGCTAAACGTATTTAGTGATTCGTGGTGCAAGCTTGCCTTAAAATAAAAGAATCAATATTTCAAGTAAGGCGCTGTTGCATTGTTTCACCGAAATATCTTTCCATCATTCACAGCTTCCGCTTTGTCAGTCAGTTGCGGTAACTCAACTGTCACCAATATAAAATAACAAGCTATTAAGAGGAAATAGGGTTGGTCTTTTCTCCATACAAAAAGTCATAATTTGAGGTTCGGCTCGCGTCTGTTTCCTCCTCCAATATTAGACCACTTTGAAAGATATTTTATTAAATGATTAAGAAAGATATTTACTGTGCCCCTATGATTTTATTTTTTCATTAATAGTTGTCAAATTGGTACAATAGGCCTCTGATGACAGCGATCTTAACAGGCAATTTTGAGCATTTTCTGAAAGTTCTAGTGCGTCTACAGATAATTTATCATCAAAACGGAAAACATAGGGGCATAGTACTAGTTGATATTTATATTATTGTAAAAAATAATTGCTCTGAGATCATAAAACCAAGAGAAAACAGGCGAGAGTATTTGTATGGAGAGGGGACCGACCCTATTTCCTCTTAATATTTCAAGTGACTTTGTTAAATAATATCCTGTTAACGATCTTCTTTTGTTTCTGTCAAACGTACATTTATAATTTCTGCGACTATAGATACCTATTTGTTTGGAAATTGTGGACAGGCATATAATTGGTTGATTTACAAGGCTAGAATAAATAAAACAAAGTGTAATTAATTATTAGTGTATGTACAATGAGTTGATGTACTAATTCGAATCGAACTAGAGAAAAGAAAACCAAAAAAATTAAGAATGAACCAATATTTCTAGAAAGGTTCTTAAAATTTGGCTAGGTAATGAACTAACGACATCCAAAGCACACGTTGAAATTTATAGACTAATTGAAAACTACAATAATATCAACGTTAAAGCGTATTCAGTGCTCGGAAACAAGTTAATTTAACGTAACTTACAAATGATTCCCACAGATGGAAGAGGAACTAGACGAGTCATTATGCAAAGAGCACAGACTGGAAGCGACAACTGAGCTGGAAGTGCGTGATCTGCAGCACAACACCACTTATTACTTGGAACTGATCGCGCACAACGCCGAGGGGAATTCTACGCCCGCTAATATGTCACTAACTATAGGTAGATACTTTGACTTCACAAGTGTATTGCAATGTTCATCTTCATTTGCATGTTTTGTTTTGTAATTAGCACCCTAATTATATTGCAATTCTGATTGGTCGTGTATATATACAAATTATTTTAAAGCGCTCCGTTAGATCCGCTCGGGGCTTAGTTTAGGAAAAAATCTTTTCTTATTATCCACACCTCCCATGAGGACATTTGTCCACCTTCGTCCTTCTTCAGTATTTGTCAATCTAAGAGCCTGCACATGCTACGACAGTGGATTCTTATAAGACGAATAAGAATATAACTTAATAGTATGACAATAAAATTTGAATTTCAATGATAATGCCTAATGATACCGCGGCATTGTTCCGCTCAGTATCCGCTTGCATGTAGTGATGCCGAGGGATCCCCTGTCGTGAAGCGCCGCCTGTGGAAGCAGGCTCTTAAGTCCTTAGAATATATTGTTTCCAAAATTCTTCATGAAAATTACATAAATCATTCTATAACCTGTAGATACGAGTACCTATAACTAGTACCTATTCCCATAATAAGGTACAACGGCATGTACCTTTTCCTATAGAAATCTTATTAGTGCGGGCCGTTGGATGCATCACATTGCTTTTCCCTTGAGATTTTAAGAAAAAAAAAAACAATGTTCTGAAAAAGAAATCAATCAATGCTAGGCGATATCGCGGCATACCAAGACGAAAATGGAGGGACAAACTTGACCCTGACCGAAAGGAAAGCCATCTCTCTCCCTTTTCCACACACATATGTATACGTGTGTGGAAAAGGAATAGGGAGGCGTTTGCCCATCAGTGGGGCATTATAGGTAAATGTAAAAAATCAACGTCAAAAGTAATTTATTCAAACTTAATTTTTTTGAACATCATTATTACTTAAGACATGAAATAGGAGGTTGACAATTTAAGAAAGTGCGTTTTTTATTAATGCATTTTCATTATAATCAGGCATAAAGTTAAACTTCCCAACTTAAGATACCTTAAAAATGCATTTCTATCATTTACAGGTGAAATCCCACTCGCACCAGCTTCTCTTTTATCAGCAGGAGCGCTCATAGGAATATCAATAATCGTAGTGATTATATGTCTTATACTTCTGGATGTACTACTGTACTTCTGGAAGAAGCAGGGCATCATAGCCAGCTGCTGTTGCAAGAAGAGTAAGAAGAGGAAACCGAATCCTTTGAACGCACGGTAAGATTTTAAGACACCAAGTTAATATATGGAACAGCTGTAACGGTATTTAGTATCTCAACAAGTACCTCACAAGTAAATATGAAGGATCATCTTTAAACTAAGCTTAATAACATAATCATCGTAGTACATAAATTAATTTTCCTCTCAATTTAATTTTTAATAAAAATTCCCAAATTACATCATGAGTAGAGCTGGCTCTTAAAAACGGTTAAATCAGAAAAATTACGCTCCCGAAGCTCGAACTTCAAAAATTTTCCTACCAATTATTAAAAGGCAAGTAATAAACGACAAATCAAATCAAAATTGACTAAGCCATCCCGATTTCAATCAAGCAAAATCGAATTCGGAAAAAAGATTAATGAAAAATCTGGAATAACTTGCCTTGAATTGGCGCGGCACCTCAACCTTGATCCGACGTCTTTTTTGTTGAAGTTTTAAATCACGTTCTCTAAAAGTCGTATTGATTTTCAGTGACAAGAAAGGTCTGTTGAAAGACAACGGAGAATCTGGCACCGACGATACTTTGAAGAGGCCTAACAATGGGCACAAAGAGTACGAATACAATAAGACCACGGGCATTATTACCGGGAAACATTCCTCTGTTTAGAGTAAAGAATTTTAAAACGTTTAAGATGACGTGAACCGTGCGATTTTTGTCGGGAAATTTGTTGTCATTGTTGGGTCTTTTCTTATATACCGGTGGCGATAATGGAAGCGTATGCTTTGCATGAACAGCTTTTCTATTCCATCTCAAATTTTCATACATCAAAAGTCTTTAGAGTCATATCGTTTTTGTTGTTCATCTTTTTTTTAGAGTCTAATAATCGCTTGATATGATCGTGCTTTTGAAATTATATGAATGAGTTATGGATAATGGCACCAAATTGTGACAAAATAATCGTACGGTTTACGTTTATGGTAAGTGAAAGTGATATTGTGAATCTGTAAGACAGTGCAAAGTTGATTTATGTTTGTAATGATATATTTTATTGAGTGGTCGACTCTTAATTGTATGCGTTATTTTTTATTACTTTATCTTTCTACACATTATATCATATCGTCAGAATTTGTACGTAGGTTTATGCTTAATTTTTCATATTTCGCAGAATCAAACAAATCTAATCTCTCTAAAACATAAATAGTATATTTAATGGTATATTTTCAACAAATTGTTATCACACTTTTGGTTACTTTTATTACCAATACCCAATATTATCAATATAAATTTCTTGCGTTATTGACGATGAAATGTGTGCCAATGTCAGTTCAAACATATTGTAAAAAGCATTTTGTTCATTTAGTCTGATTCCAATGAATATATCTACCTATGTGCTGATGATATAATTTCTTACGCAGATACCTTTAAGGGTTCCCCGAAACTTTCAATTGCAATTGATCAATTGCCATCAGTTTGTATTGTAGTAATATTGACAGTCGCTTGTAATTGCATTTGGTAGTAGATCAATTTAAGCATCAATGTACCTATATCAATTACGTAAAAATTTACAATTGCAATTGATCGTTTCGGGGACCCTTTAGTTGAAATTAGACACGAGTTCATACTTTGTAAATATTTTTTTTATTTGTATCTCAAAAACTTAATTAGTAAGTTTTCCTTATTTTATAAATAACATGTTATTATAATTTCATACAGTACAAACATATTGAAAATGCCTTTATTGTCACATAGCCTACTACTTATTAACGGTACCTAATATATTTATCATTATTTCTTTAAACTTCCAACTGTCACTAACGAGACACAATAGAATTTTAATTGTTATCGACCTTCTAAAGGTAGTAGGGAAAGGCTAGGCAGATGATGATCGACCTTCTAACGGTCAATGAACAGTTGAGCGGATAAAAAAAAAAATTCAAGAATAGATCTGAAATATTTAATTTAATAAATGTACCTACATTTATATTACTGGACCTATTATACAATATTATATTACCTTCAGTGCCCTCCAAAAATTACTTGACATTTTTCCACTTCAAATGTGATGCCATATAATCATTTAAAATTCTAGTTTCAAATAATGTTTAACGTTTACGTTTATAAAGTTTTTATTGACTAATTCAACTTCTTACCTATGACATTATAAAAAAATAAAACATGTAACAGGCAGGTATTTCAAACTGCTCCCGCCACAATCCAGCTTCTAGATGATTCTAGAAGCTTCAACACGCATGCTCACACACGCTTCAGCGCGCATGACATGTTGCTTGTCATCCGTCAAGTGCTCCGCAGCTGTGAGAATTAAAAAGAACTATATCTTCGACCCAAAACCCTGTGTTTACATATTATATCTGATGTGTTTATGTTAAAAACATAATAATGTGGCATCACAGCTGAAGTGAAAAAATGTCAACTAACTTTTGAAGGGCACTGTGTATTAAGTGTAGGTAAAGTATCTCAGTTATGGGCTTTTTATTAAAAAGAAAACTATGTGCTATAACTGTGAGCAGCAAAGAAATGTTACCCTCATAGATCATGAAAAATATAAAATATTTTATTTTATATGATAGCATAATATATAAAAACTCTTTAAAACATAAGTTAAAATTGTTATAACTTCATGCCAAAGAATAAGTCAGTTTCTATATTTATACATAGATGAAGTACCTATAGCAAAAGTACTGTACTAACTTGACTTTTACAAGAAAATCAAAATTAAAATAATCACCGTTATTTCTAAATACATAAACAAGCAGTTAATTTATTTATTTATCTCGTATTTTGAAACAGCGTTTTTTTTAAAACTTGATTTGCAATAGGTATTCTGTACTTTGTATATTATAAGACCGCCCCTAACCCACACTAGCAACAACTGAACGACAAGTTCACAGTACTTTTGCTATGAAACATTGTATTTTTATCTTTCATTAAAGTTTATATAAAATTATGTTGTGTTTCATTTTTAGGGTTCCGTAACCAAAGGGCAAAACGGGACCCTATTTCTAAGACTGTCTGTCTGTATTTCTAAGTCTGTCTGTCCGTCTGTCACCAGGCGGTATCTCATGAACCGTGAAACATCATCTGTGAACATTTCAACTGTCTGACTAAGACAGTTGTTTTCGCAGGTGATGTATTTCTATTGCTGCTATAACAAAAAATACTTAAAAACAGAATAGAATAAATATTTAAGGAGGCTCCCATACAATAAACGTGATTTTTTTGCCGTTTTTATAGATAACTAGCTGATGCCCGCGGCTTCACCCGCGTGGATGTCGATTGTTATAAACTAAAACCTTCCTCAAGAACCACTCTATCCATTGGTGATAACAGCATGAAAATCGGTGCAGGAGTTTTTGAGTTTATCGCGAACAGGACGACAGACAGACGCGGCGGAGGACTTTGTTTTATAATGTGTAAGGATGGTACGGAACCCTTCGTGCGGGAGTCCGACTCGCACTTGGCCGGTTTTTCGTGTACATTTTCTACCTTAATATTATGTTAAAAGCAAGGCAAGATGTCTACCGCCCTTAGGCGTGACTCTGCACTAATCCTGCTGTATTTAAACCTCACTTTCTACATAATTTGAATACATAATTATTTTTTGTAAGTTTAACGGGACAAAATGAAGGTTTTTGTTTACCTCATTAAGATGTTGGAGCAAATTGGACTACGTATTCGTACAGTAAGGCCTGAATTCCTCTTACGCTGATGTCGGTCGCGTACGTCGGTCGCGCTTGCTTAAATATATGTCATTGTGCTATATAAAGCACCACATCGCGACGCTGACGTCCGCAGCGCTTACTAAGGTGCTATGCGTACACGACAAACTGTACGCGACCGACGTGGCGACATCAGCGTAAGAGGAATTCAGGCCTAAAAATTATCTGCCGCTTCCATTATTGGCTTTATTTGTTAAGACCAAGTAACAAGACCGTTATTAATTATGATGGTAGGTTAGGCAGAGGTGTACCTAAAGTATTTATAAGTCCCACGTAATAGTGGGCGAGTCTATTGTCATCAATCGGGCACAAATCCAGACTCCGCTACTACTGAGAAATTCCAGATGAAAAACTCAATAACACTTTACCCGACCCGGAAATTATAGCCAGGATCTCATGCTCAGCAGTAGCATTTTCGGCCACTATACCAACGAGACAGTCTTACTTTTTTTATTACAATAATTCAATATTATACACCAAACACTAGAAGTTATAATAATATGTACAAGCATATAAAAAAGGAGGGGAAAAATCACTTATAATAATAACGTGTTTCAAAAAATTCTTCCGCATTTGTAATTTTAATTAACTGTAATAATCGTTATGCGGATTGATTCATGAAGCAATCTCTGGCGCGATCTAAATCATTCTGAATATTTAATGAATTCGATTCCAAACGCTTCACGGGCGCACCTGTTATTGAAAATTAATACTTTAGAAGAAGAGAATCAGTAGTGTTATAAGTTATGAGAGAACAGGGGGCTTAAAACAGTCACTTTGGCAGAATCATAATAGGAAAATATTATGAATCATCGTTAAATGTCACATACTGACAATGCATAATATGATCTGCGTGCGATTCATATTACGAAATAATTCCTCTGTTTGACAATTTTCTATGGAGATTCGTAAAATGGTCCACACAATATGAATTGCTTTTGTGTCAAATTAGAGGAATTACTAATGACACTTGGAAATTCAGAAAATGAATCGCTTTTGGATCAATTGTTAATGTGGCCATTTCAGGCCCACAGAAGTTTACCCGCTAGGACGATGTTGCCTTACTTGAATATTTACATACATTTCACACGATGCTTATATGGTAGAAATCCATAATCGAATGCTTCACCCTCATCATTGTACCCGAAAGACGTCCATTGCTGCATTTCGAGCGGTTCTGTGCTTCTCGCATCCAGCTGATTCCTGCGTCCGAATTGATTCGTACCTATACTTTCCCGTTAACAGGAAATAACTTTTATGAATCATCATCATCATTAAATGACACTTTGACTTCTTGACGAATTATAATAAGCTTCATGATTTAATAGCTGGCTAAGCACCTAACTGAGATACCCCTCCGCACACCTACTTAATATTTAAACAAACCTAATAGAAAAAGCCAATAATCTTCTATTTTCCTTACTAAGTAGTAGCTAAATATTTTATCAAATTATGTTAATATTAGGTATACCATAAAATACCCATTACATACCTAATATTTTACCTATAAAATGACCAATCCCGCTTCATCTCACAATTTGGGCCATGCACCGTCACCTGCACCGTTGATATTAAACGTCTGAACTGCAAAGCAGACGAGCGTGTTATTGAAAAATTCTGATATTTTATGATATATCACCACTAGAATTAATTTATGGGTATCTTAGTGGAATTAATTTATTTAGAACTTTCAACGTACCTACCTATCTAGGTGTAGGTTATGTAATCATTTGCCGCAAGTAGCTTTTTTACGAGTAATATTTGGAATAATTTTCATAGAAATTTTCATTGCTGCACTGACTGAACTATGACGTAATAAATAATGCTGATAGTCTTCTAAAATGAATGACCAAGTGGGAGAATAATATTTTGCCATAATATCCATTCTCGAGATTAATAAGCACATTATGATGTTAGGTCTTAGCTTATTAAAAAGACGATGCTGCTCGTTCTGGATATAATAATGCCATATTACACACGGTGTCGGATACCATAGACATATTCACCTGTACACTGGGTGAGTTCACAAGGGCCACGTACTGAGTAGCATGTACGGTATAGTTATAGTTAAGTATATTTTAAGTTACTTTATCACATTCGATTATTATTATCTGTAATGGCAAAGGAAAAATGGTTAAATAAATAAATATTATGTTTAAAATTCTTAATTGCGAATTTACAGCGCTTTTTATTTAAGATTTTGCGCTGAAAAGCATTTTCAGACCATCACACATTATGCTATTTTCCATTTCATCGAAAAGAAATGATGTTTTATTACAAATCTTTAAACGAAATTCATTTTTATAACGGGAAGCACATAATCATTTATCACCATCTTCCTTCTTAAAAATATTCTCAATTTTCATTACCCTCGCACACTCCCGCAATAATCTGTAGAAATAACCGCAAGCAATACGGTTAGTGGATGCAACTGTCAGTTCCCACGAATAAGCGGCTATTTGGCCGATTTATAGGCTTTCTAACTGAATGGCCCGCAGGTGTCAATAATAGCCTTTAAACGTAACATTTTCCGGTAAAACGAAACTCCTCGTAAATTAACTGTGTCTGCTGCAGGTATTAGCAATAGATATAAAGTTTTGTTTTTATTTTTTGCGAAAATGTTTTTTTTTTTACTTTTCTCTTATAATATGAGGAGGGGCACGTGGCTAGGTAATAACAGCCACACAGATTTATTAAAGGTTAAGCTACGCTTGTCGAGGTCAATGGATGTTTTGTTTGGTCGTCTATGCCAGTCGAACTTCGTCTCATACGTGAAGTTATTACTTATGCCAGACTTATGTTATTGAGTTTGGGTAACAAATTAGTCTTGGACTTACATACACAGTCTCCAATTAGAGGTACCTAAACCAGCATTCTCAAAAATAAGTGTTAACACGGAAAGAGAGAGAGAGTGAGAGTGTGTGTCTGCTCAGGCGTCCGGCGCCCGGCGTGGCAACACGTTGTGTTTGAGTTCGCGATAAGTCAATCGTCACCCTGAGGATGCCTCTTTAAGAGGTAAAACACAAGTCCATTTCCAACAGAATAAGTTACTAAATATGTATGTCTACGTCGAATCGGCAAACGTAAACTAGGACGCCCTCAGGCTAGGTGGAGCGACGATCTTCGCAGGGTGGCTGGTAGCAGCTGGAGGAGAGTTGCCGAGAATCGAGCTGAATGGCGTGCAATTGGAGAGGCTTATGTCCAGCAGTGGACTGCTATAGGCTGATGATGCTGATGATGATGTCTACGTCTATTGTATTGTATAATGGATTTCCGCAAAGTCACGCCTGAATCAATTAACTATAAAACTATTGGAGCTAGAATTAAGGTATGGCAAAATATTCCTTTCATTCGATCGATGAAACGCATTAATGCGGTTTGCGGTAAATTATGAACTGTTTCCGAATATTCAGTGAGGTGTGTACAATAGGAATGAAACAGTTTCAATAATTATCGTTAATTACATGTTAGTTTTCAGGGGAGATATTTAAACGACTGATCTCGTCACGAAATCTAATTCTAAAATTTCTAACACATTTACTGAAAGTGGTGACTAGTTACGCTCCTCAGACCAAATACAAAACCAAGACGGAGCGCTGCGAACAATACAGTGAAGCATGCTAAAACTACACTACCACTCTGTGCATACACGCTCACACACACACATTTACCTACAACTATTTACAATGACACTACAATCAAACTACACCAAACTAAGTGCACACATGTTTACGAAACTGGCCTCACGTCACTGTTGGCAGCGCTCTGTCTTGGTATTTTATTTGGTCTGAGGTACACTCCTTGTTTATTTGCCCTGTACTGTACCTACTAAGCGGTAAAGTTTCAGGTCGGTATTGCCGACTTTCAAACTCGAGTAAAAAACAGCATTTTGTTTAAAAAAAACCGGGTATGTTGGTAAGTTCGTTTGTCCACCGCAGCCGTCACCGGGACGTTGCCGAAAACGAGATGACGGCATCGAAGTTAAGTAGTGATACATACATTTACTATAGCCGCCAGTCCAAGGCCCGAACGAAATTTTTTTAAATAAAAAATCGGCCTCTTTTTATACAGCGAGTAAACAATTTGTATGAAAAATCCTTCGATTTAGAAACTTGAAACTAGACCCAAATTCTTATCTAGGTAAATAATAAAGACCCTAATGATTAACTTTCCAAAATTACCCTGTAAAAGGGTGGAGGAGGGGGAGGGATTGTTGAAGTTCGTAGGTGAAAGTACGAAATCCGCGCGGACGAAGTTGCAGGCGAAGTGGTAGTATTTTACAGAATTCCTTTTATTCAGTTGTTGAAAAGCAGAAAAAAATGCTCCAACAAACTTTATAACCAAAGAAACACGTCATTTCTCCTCATTCCAGTATTATTAATCAACTTTAATATCTCTCCTTACTTCACTTTGTTATAGTATAAAAACTACGCTGAGGTGGGTAATTAGAACAATCCACTTTGTTTACACTTTTCTCTTGACGTTTTTCTTCGTAAATCACTCCAGAGGACAGCGGCCACTAATTACCCTTTCCTTTTTACGCATAAATTATACCTACCTTAACACTTTAATTAAAAATGACTGATTTATTTACACTGGTCCCTTTCATCTAGAGGCAGGTTTCACTGCTACGATTTGAATTTATTAGATGCGGTTAACTCATTGACTAGTGATGTTTGATGTAGTGTTGGTCCTGTTATAATTAGAGCGGTAATTATGAAATGTTTTGGTAAGTGAAGTAGGTCGTTGGTAATTATACACGCAAAACTTTCCCATGAATGACTCCGTCCATTGATGAAAACCGTATGAAAATCCGTTTGGTAGTTTTAAGGTTTTCGCGTTCAGACAAACAGACAGACAGGCGCGGTGGGGGGAATGTTTTATAATTATTATGTAGTATTGTGTGCATCCATAACACTGACATTAGGTATAATATCCACTAGTACATTTGTCATAACTGAAGTGCCTGCTACACGGTTGCCAACCGCGTCCCCGACAGCGGTGACCTTAGTTGGCGACCAGCAGAGCTGTTTCAAATTTGATAGTAAACCATCATCTACACGGTTGTAAACCACCAAGGTCACCTCTGTCGGGACGCGGTTGGCGACCGTGTAGATGGTACTTCTCTTGATAGACCAAATAATATAAGTAAATTAAAAGAGAGGGGTTTACATTTTTTCAGTTAGAGGATTTCGAGATTATTTTATTATTGTTTGTTTTTCGAGGATTACAGGCGTGTGTGTATGTTTTGAATCCATTTCCTTATCAAATAGAATTATTTATTTAAACTTTCCTTTCGGTAGGCATCAAAGCTGAAAATAAAAACCTATAATGTATTGTAGTTTTTCGTTATATTTATACAACTAAGTATCTCTGCGTAGAACTAGGGGTGCCAACCCTACTATAATAAAGTAGGTATTCTGATATATTAGAGGCCTCACCACTATTTTAAAAATATGTAGCAGGCGAAACTACTACTATTTTTGGTGAAAAATGTATTTAACCTTAACAATTTCTATTAAAAGAATCAGTTAAATTAAATTCTGGACATTGCTCTGTCTGACCAAAAAATTGTAAGTAAAGCTAGTGCTGAAAAATAGCAACAAGTGTTGCTCAGTTATTCAGATTTATCTAATATTTAACAAATTCATTTCTTCTTTAACAGCAACTTCATCTGGGCACATATTTACAACAGGCTTCCGCCCGCGTGGTATGTCTATAAAAAGTACCCTATGTCCTTCCCCGGGATGCCATCTATCTCCTTGCCACGTTTGATCGAAATCCGTTCAGTAGTTTAGGCGTGAAAAGGTACCCAACACACAGACAGACAGACAGACAGTCAGAGTTACTTTCGAATTAATAATATTGGTATGGATAGTATGGATGATAAATTCAAAATGGCAAGATGAGCACAACGGGGCCAATATTAATCTCATAAAAGCTAAAGTAATGATATTTTGTAACCTTAATTTACAGTGTAGTTATGAGACATTAAAAAACATAAAAATCTGTTAATAAAGGCATACTCGTAAGTAGCAAACAATATGCTTTAAAAAATAAAAGAACATTGTAATACAACTATTTTTTTTTCACTTTTCTATTACTATAAATGCGACGCTTTCACGCAAAAACGGCTGAAGGGAAGAGGTAGACTATGACCTGGAATAGGACATAGGATATTTTTTCCCGATATTCCCACGGGATCGGGACTTTGGCGGGTGAAGCCGCGGGGCGCCGCTAGTCTGCTATATTTTTACAGGCAATAGCTTCGAAAATACTAACTTTGTTTTAAAAAGTTGGCAACCCTATGTAGAACACAAAGTGAACAGCCATTACCAGTTGAACAAAAACACTGGCATTGTGCATATTTTTGTATGTTTTTGCGTACATTTGTCGACATAAAACAATAGAGAATTAACTATTTATGTGTAGGTACATCTGTTTCTAATAAACTACTGTCTATCCTACTGATGGATAAATCCTGGGGGATTTCAAGTCTTGACTCTTGATTGAACGGCCTAGGTTACTTCTAAGGCAAGTGGACCGTATCGCTTACCATCTGGTGAGATACTTAACTAGGTGATCAAACGCCTATTAAAATTAAAAAAACATCTTCGTGCACTGTTGAGAATCGAACCTAAAACCTTGCGCGCAGTCTGCATGAGTAGGCTGCATGATCAACGCGTCATCGGAAAGCTGAGGCGCGGCGCGGCGCGGGTGCTCCCCGCGCTTGCAAGTATGGTAAACAAAGTCATCATTGTCATCAGTTCAGCCGAATGACCTCCACTGCTGAACATGGCCTCCCTCAAGCACCGCCACTTCGACCAGTTCTGTGCTTCTCGCATCCAGCGGATTCCTGCGGCCTTCACAAGGTCATCGATCCACCTTGCCGGAGGTCTTCCAACGCTAATTCCTCCGATAAACGAAGGTCCGAAGGAATGAAGGTTTTCATAAAAATTCCCGCCACAAGTTGGCAACACTTTGACAAGAGGTCTTCTATTTCGATAATGAATATAAAATATATGATGACGTTACTCATTTGTTTCATTCATTCGTTCATCATTCAGTCACGACTAAAGAAAATTTAGGCGCTTTGACACTTTTGACAGGTGCCCGGACCCGACGTCTCAGTGCTGCCACCTAGTGAACACCATTATACAAAAAACTCTCATTGCAAAATCTACCTGCGCATTTAATGGTATCTAAGTAACCTAAATAATTAGGAGTGCTAGTTAAATATGTACATTTATCAGACGTAAGTATCAAACGGAGCCAGAAACCGAAACATTCTAAACATGCTTACGTAGGCGAAGTGCCAAACTAAACTAAAGCACACGGATCAAAAACAGCATGGAATGGCAACTATACAGTTCTGTTTATGTTGTACTAACTTGTGTTTGATTGATCCTTTGAAAGTTCCGACGGTAGAGTGACAAAGAATTGAACAATCTATGAATGAACGAACAATCCCACAATCAAGCTTCAATACATTTAACCAACAAAATCTGCTCTGGCTGAATACATTTTCAGTTTACTTTTACCGGAGAAGTAAGCTTTAATCGCAATATTCATCCATATGCTGTCAACCAAATGTTCTGTCATCACTTCCAGTAAATTAAAGCTTGCCTCTAGTCATCCAGTGCAGGGATCAGCTGAACGTAACTGAAAAGAATATAAGACAATCTCATACGAGTATCTCTTCTAGTAAACCTTAACTTGCGGCGTGTCGTCCACACGTTGTCAGAGCAGTGCGGTCGCTTGCCGCAAGTCAGCTAGTGCAAGGATCAACTGAACGTAACTGAAACTTTGTGGGCCGACAATGTTGACTTTCTTTCTCTATCAATTTGCGCACTAAGTACTGTTGAGTCTGGAATTCTTGAAATCCGGATTGTTCATTGCTTAAAGTTGTAATAGATATTTACATGTCATTATACTACAATTGTATAGTAAGTATAATTTAAGTTATATATTTATGGGTATAAAACAATGCATTCGTTCGACATAATAGTCCGCGCGCGACTGCTTGTCACCGACTGAGGTATGTGAGCGGTGAAACGGGGGAGGTAGACAAAGGCCAAGCTAACTCAGTCTGCCAATTTTGTCAATGGCGCCCTCTCTGGTCTCATACCTCATACCTGAGGCGGTGACTAGCAGTCTCGCGCGGACTATAGTAGTAGGCGTAGGGGTGAGGCAATGTTATTAGTAAAGTCAATAAAACAATTTAAGTGACGGAGTGGTTGACCATCCACCGCTAAACTTCCGGCTGGGCCGCGCGCGTATCCAAAAAACACCGAAGCGAATTAAAATGTCCTTGAAACCTTAAAATGTTGTTATTACTATTGTGTACCCGTTTACTATCTTTAATTATTCAATTAATCAGAATTTTATAAGAGTTTATTTTTTATTTTAATGTGTTATCGTGTCTCACAGTGCCCAATAGAAGAAATAAGAACACTAATAGTTCCAAAGTGAACTAATTTTCAAATTCTTCTTACAAAGAAAATGACAATGTAAGCTTCAAGAATAATGATAAAAAATATGTGTCAGGCAATATCCGAGTCACGTGACTTGCAATATCCGGACGCGATCGTATCCGCGCGTCCCACTTCCGAAAACTCCGATTTACTTATAAAATCTCATTTTTTGACATCACTGTCGTGTGCGAAAATGAAAAATGGAGCCTTCGTGTTAATAATACTGATTCATGTTGAAGAAACACACATAGGTATGTAATTGTTTGCAGTAATCAACTAACAGTGAACATCAAGAATAGTAAAAAGCTTTTTACACAAGCTAGGCAAAGACTTAGCTTCTGTAAATAAACCTTTGTTATTACGAACCATAAAGCAAACACCACTTATGTACCTAACTAACCTATAAATGTTTTAAGCCTAGTACTAGCTTTATTACAGTAACAATCCTAGACCTTTTAGTCATGGTTTAAACCAGTACTTTTGCAATTTTTTGTAATAAGACCGAAACAGATTACATACTCAATTCCCGTTTTGTGCAAAACTGGGTATTTCCGAAAAATAAATGAGGTTAATAGTAAATTAGGTTACCTGGAGTCCTGGAACTAATAGCTAGCAGGCGGGCAGACGAATGGAAGAGTTCATTGATAAATTTTCAATTCCGGTAACCGTTCACTAGTGTCCGTGCCATTAATGAACCAAAGTTGGACGGACAATGACTTTCTGCACGATTGGAGTTTTCGAATCTGTCTTATAGGAATGTTTTGTTTTAAATGTTATGGATCCCGGTATTTTTGAACATCGATTTTTTTTTTGTTTTTGTATGAAAAATATAAGATGAAGTTTCAGTGGAGTTTTCTGAAAATTTTCCCTGAACAGCAGTGAAGTTTCAAACTGAAAGAGTTTTTAACTTTTTCTCATAAAAACGCCTTATGATTTTGCGTTTACTTTGTAACAGAAGAAAAAAACCCATTAATTAGAACTTAACTTTTCAATTGCACTACTCGGAGGCCCTTTTTGCTTTGCCGTGATTATACCTATAACTAGTTTATGTAGATCAAAATCAAAAGTCATTCATGCAAACTAGGCTGAGAATCAGCATTTTTCGAACGTCAAAATTACATATGACTATCCCCCAAAACGCTCACCCTTCACCACTTCCTAGTGCTTTAGCTGGGAAGAAGAAGTGGCGCAACAAACTCCCCAGTAGCACTGCTGTCTGTTCAGTTAGAAAAAAACATTTTATATTTACATTACGCAACACAAAACATAAAGCTAATTATTAACCGTATGTCAGATAGTACAATGACCTCCTATGAGATTTTATGAAATAAATTAAATTATATTAATTTCGTGTATGAAAGATACACCTTATATATAATTTTATACAAATATTGCTCATTTATAAGTAAAATGTATCCAATTTGCCTTACCTTTGCTAGAAACCACTTACATTCAGTTTCATTTGGGTTCCATCCTCTTAATATAGGTACCACTGAATAATACGAGAGGGCTACGAAGCGAATACTGCCGACCACTGAAACCTAGCTATAGTCAATATTCTCTCAATAAAGCAAAGGGGAGTGCCCACTGTGCCAAGGCGGTGTTAATGAAATCTCTCATGTATGCTGCACACCTTAACGAAGCACGAGACTGTCGAACTGAAACCCGTGTGTGCTCCTTTGTGATTGAAGTTGTGATTTATGTACGTAACCAAGCAGGTATCGAGTGTACCTACATTAGAGATTGGAAAGGGGCGGGTTTGAGCTCAAAGAAAGTGGTCAGTAAGCTAAAAATACTGTAGATCTATATCAATATGTTAAAGCAGGTACTACCGGTGAAAAACGTTGGTGGTTCTTTAAAAGATTGTCAGGGGTAGCTTTTTTTTTTTTGAGGGTGGGAAATCATCGAATGACTTCGCCCGCTTTGGGCGGAGCGGAAGGGCGTGTCAGACTTTTACTGACTAAAACCCACCCGTGTTCCTTCAGTTGCCTGTTGCCAAGGTCCCGGTATCCCTTTCGGACTTTCCCGCAACCCTGGCAGGCATCGGTCCTACCGGACCCCGTCAATTGTGCTGACTGTCTGGGGTACCTACAGGGTAATTTTCCAACCTACTAATTGAGTAATTACTTATTTGCAAACAAGTTCCATCGGCCCTAACATTATAATAATAATATGGAGTGAACACTGAGGGAGAACAGAGCTCCCACCTCATTCTTGCCTTGATTGGCCGGCTTGAGTGGAGATTCGCAAAAGCAAACGTACTCGGAGGAAGGAAGTATTCCAGTAAGATGCTGGTAGGGATCTTGACCGTACTTCCGGGATTGTCCTGATAGCCGTGGAATACTTCTCTACTCCTCTTAAGCTCCTCAGGACATGTTGCCCCCTTGTCGCTACGTCACTATGTGCTAGCGACCGTTTTCGGGGGCCCATTATTGAGTGTGCAAGTCACCCCTTGCCATTTTATCTGTGTATTTTATAAACATTGGTCAGGCAGGGGCCATAGTCTTTCCATAGTTCAAGATAACCAGTTCACTTAGCCACCCAAATCCATAATCCAATATCTTTGTTTCCATGTTCTGCAATAGTCCTACACCAACCGGGGGTTGTCCTTGGGTGCACTTGCGTAGTGCATACAGGGATAATCGTCGGCTGGTGCCTCATTCTTTTTGACATTGTCTAAGGGGCCTCTGCGAGTTGGCTTCGGCCCCTTGTACGCCTTCCAAAGGACCGGGACCCCATGGTCCCGAGATATGTAAACACAAAAATTATGATAATTATCATGATCTCAAGAACATTCTTAACTAGTTGAAAGTGGAGGATTTCTTAAAAGGAATATTTTGTGTAGGTACCTACTTGGTTTAATTGTTTTTTCAAGATTTAAAAGCTGATTTAACTGTTTTTTTTTAATATTTGAGAGGCGGATAACGTATTAGCACAGTATAAATATGTAACAGTATTCTATCTTCATAGAAAACGGCCGCAACGACGCGTTTCGAAATCTAGTAGGTAGGTGACGAGAGCGCAGCAGTTACGCTCGGACACGGAAGGTTTATCTACCGAGCGGCAGTAGGTAATTATTTCACGGTCATTGCCGAGATATAAAACTGTTACTTATTTATTCTATGGCATTGGTCCCATAACAATTAAACCTTTTTTATTTACCCCTTTAAACCTTTCTAGAAATACCACCCAACACAGTCCAAATTTTTTCTTGCTCTTAAACGTGTAATGTAACAGAATAGTGTGGAATATGATCGAGCACGTACGTTTGAGCCATTAGTGAGCTGGCGTGGAACTGCCCAACTAATGTCCGATACGTGAGTTGGGCAGGCGGCAGGCGGCCGTAAATATAGCCTGTGCTGCTGCTATGTTCGTTTGCAAATGCGTTTTTTAGGCGATGTGGAGGTTGAATTTAAAGTACGAACTTAATCATACATTCTATACTCCATTTGAAATAAGATTAGACATTTAAACAAACCTTTATACAGTCCGATCCACTGATTTTGACTTCTATACCGTAGGCATAAGGATGTCATTTAAAAGCAAAACAGATTACACAATACCAACTGTTTACCGCAGCTGCCATTTGTCATGCCTCCAACGCAATAGAAGTCAAAACCGGTGGAACGGACTGTAAAAAAGGTTTATTTAAATGTCTAATCTTATTTCAAATTGAGTAGGTATAGGTATTCTAAGTTTTCATGGCATATATTATTTTCCGTTTACAGGACAAAAGACGTTACTTTGACCGAGGCCGGTCATAATAAATCCCTCTCGAGTTTATCATATGTAAACTGTACCTACTAATAGAAAACTTGATACCTGTAGGATGATGCAGGGAAAATAATTCGAAGTTTTATGATATTCAGACAATGACACATATGTAATGGTTTATATGATAAACGTTGCTTCAGGATATGAGACTTTTCAACGTCAAAAAATGTATGGTTAACCAGAAGTTAATCACGTTTATAATTAAATCCCCTTGAGTGCAGAGACTGATCAGTTATTAATTCGAACAGATCTTAACTAACTACAACAATGAAAAATAATAAACACAAACTCGTTTAAGTATATACAGGAGCACGTTAAACGTAGTCCTCGTCGCGGTGAATATACATAAAATATGTGGTGAAATAATATTTATTTAAATTACAGCTCCCTGGAGATTGTACCCTTTTCACAGTTGAATATTTCATGTAGCCAGCATTTAGTTCGAGACTTGTGTAGCTACATAATCTTTTTTGTATGTATACTAAATTCCTCTTGAGACTGTCATGTATTTACTTTGATGTAAGATGGATTCGCACTGTGAAATAGTAGCCAGGTAGTTGAGTTTCTTTCATGTTCTTTTGGTACAGATCTTACAAAGATAATTATTATGTATTTTAGCATGTTAATATTTGTATAGTTAAAGTCATGTAGTCTGCATACCTCCATTTGATCAGCAAACAGCTCGTTAGGTTGGCATTTACACAATTTACTATCTTATTTTATACTTTAGAGGGACGAGGAACAGTGTGTAAAATTCACTCATCCTCTATAGAAAAGGGAGGATCCTCCGACCAGACGGGTGTCGTATCTGGCGGGCAACAGCCCAACGATTAATGTTGGAATCTTGTATATTGTGTTGATCGCGCGGTAAACTCTAATTGCGCGATGCAGGATTTTCGTGTGACGTCATGATTTTGTGTGACGTCAGGTCTTTGATGCGTAGTTCGCATGTGCCGATGTAGATGCCGCCACAATACCTTAAAAGCTAACCCCACAGACGTTGTCCTGACCAAAGGTTCATACAAAAATCCAATGGAAAAAGGACGATCAGTTTTTCCCGAATTTGAACATTTTTATGGGATATTTTTAAATTTTTTCTTTCCATTATAACCTAATTCAGACTATTACAATCATTTTATAACAAAAAAATCGCCATATCATTCCAGCCGTTTTCAAGTGAAGCACTTACCAACGAACAGCATTTAATTTGTATTTATTAAGAAAGATTATCGATACGAGTATGACCCAGTTATGATTATCAATGCTTATTTTATAAAACTTGTGGCATAACATTTGTAATCGAAAGTTGGTTATTATATATATTATTTAGAAGTTTTTTCGTAGATTCTTTGTATATTAGGTAAGTAGTAGCTTTTGCCCGTGGCTTCTCCCGCGTGGATTTCGGATAAAGTCCCACGGGAACGTACTACTGGGATACTTAAGAAATGCTGGGTTTACTATACAAACTTTCATCTCCTATATCACCCCGTAAAGGATTATTTTTGAAGCAAAAAGTAGCCTATGTCCTTCCCTAGGATGCCATGCCATCTATCTCCTTGCCAAATAAGAAAGCGAAACAAACAAACAAACTCACATTCGTATTTATAATATTAGTTAGATTTACGACGATGACCCATTTCAGTCATCATAAAATTAACAGCGTTAGTAAAGGAAATAGGTACTTACAACTTCTAAGCGGCCTTTTCTCTTAGTCACAGCAAGTTCCGTCAATTAAAGTCAATATTTTTCATCCACCTGTTAGATGAACTTGACAGAGGTAGACAAACCGCTCGCTGGCGTCTGATGGATTAGCTCGAGTACTATCTTGACGGACCCCCGATGTCTGACCGAAGATTGAATTAAACGCTCACTGTTCGATAAAATTCTCGTCTTCGAAAGCATTAGTAGGTACAACCTTTTCGAATTGTAGTTACTCATACAAACCTAATGGAAAGCTTCCACATGAACATCATGTTGAAGTCGTTAGGTAGAAGCAGTCCTAAGGACACAATAAATAAAATTTATTTTTATTTAAGTAAATCTCTAAATTATGATGAAACTTTTCGCAATGTTTTACGCAGAGGATATTATGTTCCAAGTAGGTACCTACTAACCTACATAAAAAAGTTGTATTCGCCTGTCATTACAACAGATTAAAAATAGTACATTACTGTCGCGGCCTGCAATGGCTGCAATAAGGGAATTGATGGACGATCGTGAAAATGAGGGCCGAGGCGAAGCCGAGGCACTCATGCGTGAGTCCATCAATTCCTGATTGCGGCCAAGGCTTGTATAGTACTTTTCTCAAACAACGCGCGGAAATTCAAACTGAGTAAATTAAATAGAAATTCCAGAATCAATGACGAATAACTATCATTTTTCATGCGCCAGTATGTTAATTTGTTTCTTATTTGTTCTATTTGCAAACCAATTCGAAATTTAAATAAAATCTTTGATAAATTACCTCCTTGGTTGCCGTGTGTTGAAGTAAAAAGTTCGTTCCATTTTTAAATAACACGACAGATATGAGTTTTCATAGTAATTTATTTGGCCGCTAAACACGCCAGATATAGATTTTCATAGTAACTTTGCTGGCCGCATCGTCACTTGTTTTTTTACCAGTACAGCAATTTTGATTTATCTCGAAGAAGGTTGTCAAAATAATGCTCGAATTTCCAAGCATGTTTGAGAAAAAATATATAAGGTGCTATAAAAATATCTGCCACGGCTGCAATGGGAGACAGTATTGTGTTTATAGATTACAATAGTAAAGATAAATTATTGATTACTTGTCATATTTTTTTTCATACAAAAAATTGTAAGTATTGATTTATTGGCATAAAACCATCCCGTAGACTTAATAAGCTGTTGCCGCACCGCACCGAATTCAATTCGCGAAACGCCGGCTACGTTCATACACTGTTGCCATTCTTATCAAACAATGCCGCTGCGCGCCGGCCACTCGCTCGTCAAAGCGCAGCCCCGCGCGCCCCCGCCTTCACCCGCACTACCCCGTTCGTCGCACGCGCTAGCCCATGGAGTATAGTAACTATTGAAAAGGAATAGAGAAGAAAGTCGACTATAAAGAACGGCCACGAAGAAAGTGCTGCCGTCTATGAAACTTTATCGGAACTAAATTCCAAAGCCGTGGTTATAGGTATATGTTTACTTATAAGTAGATAAACTGTATGTATACGTACTACCGCCGTATTTGAAAATTGAAAGTTAGTTTACCGCGAAGGCGACCTTTACAAAGCAGCCCAGATTTGCATTTAACAAAGAAAATAAATACCATCAAGAACAACTAAATGCAAATAGGGCTGCTGGTGTGCGACCGCCTGTAAGCAAATAATTAAAATAATAAAACCAAATCATCATAACATATTTTTTTAATCACATAATTAGCTTTCATTTAGATACATCAGTCACTTGGTAATTACGATAGCCGGGTATATTCCGAATTTTGTTATTATTTCTACCATTTACATAACATCTCTTAATATCAAAATTATAAGGATGAATTACATTTATGAACAATGCCACGGCGATATTACCAGTTTACCTTCTAAATACAGACAGGGTATAGCTGTTTTAGTAATGCCATGGCCTCGTGTCCTGTGTTCGGGTTTAAAATGGTAGTCACACACTTTTAATGATTTCGGAACCTTCTCAGGATCTTCATGAGCTATATTTTCGGGTACGACTGCTACCCATGCTTCAAAGAGGCCAGGGTATTTAGTTTTATTTGGAAAACCATGCATTGACACTCCTGAAAATAATAGTGTTTACTTAAAGGTAGGTACAAAAAGAAGGACTTTCTACGGGTGTATGTTTTCAGAGTTGTAATGTTGTTGGTTGTTGCTAATTGTTTACTGTTTTATAATAGATATTACGCATGAGATAGCTAAAATCTTTAGAATTTCGAGCTTTGAAGGCACGCAATCCAAACATAATTTAGCGTTGATTGTGAAAACACTATGTTGTTGAAGAAGTTATACAATGTGTTTTAACGTTACAGAATAGCCCTATGTATATTTTACTTCATTATTATGTGCAATACTTACCAAAAGTGTCGCAACCAAAAATGCAACGAGCTTGGCGAGAACTCATTGCAAGAATTGCAATGAAAAACTCGTGAAATAACAAAAACTTAACAAACAGTAATAATAACAACAGAATAAAAAACAAATAACACTTCGATAACGTAGAAAAACGACAGTTTTACACGAGAAGCAAGGCAATAGAAGTTTTCAAGATAAAATTCAAAGTTTCAAACTTTCTAAGTCATTGAATGATTTCGCCGGTACTGACAGTTCTGTTATTCTGTAAGTAAAATAGTTGCTGAAGCAAAAAGGCGCCATCTAGCGAAATGGAAAACGGTTTTATCGACATTAAGTTCTGCAAAACTTTCAAAGGTAGCAGCACTAGTCTGTCATTATGGTCGAAAATCGCAATAGTTCTAAGTTTCACGCCCCTGCGCTAGCCGACCGCCCGGCCCGCCAGTCGTCCGCCAGTCGCCCGCCAGTCGCCCGCCCCCCCGCTCGGAAGTTAGTTTTAGCGGTCAGCGTCTGGAATATCGCGCGCGCTTTCTTTAAAAATGCCACCCAGACGACGGTATTCCAATCAAGAATATCTTGAAATGGTATTGTGCTACCGCGAGTGTAACTCCATAACTTCGCATGCAGTAAACGAAAAAGGTTTGGTGTGCGAGTGTGTCATCATATTGCGATTCTTACACTAACTTGACAGTCCAAAGCCTGTTTTAAGTGTGATGGGAAGTTTATCATCTTATTTACGTCAATTTTTTGGAAGAATGCGGTAGCTGGTAAGTAATTGCACTTTTAAAACACTTGTTTGTTTGCGTATTATTGCGTACCTAGTCGATTAGATAGTGACGAAATAGTCAGCTGATTTCAGTTTTCATTCACAGAACAGATGGAAAGAGATAGCAGTTGTTTTTATTAACGAAGCGACACATCGCGCGTAGTTTGTGAACCACGTTCTGCAGAGTAGAGTCAATGTTTATTTAACTACCTACTTTATTTTCTCAAATTGACTTAACTGGGCTGGGGTACGAAATTTCTTCACTATTGTAATCTTTAAACACAGTACTACCTCCCATTTAAGCCGTGGCAGATATTTTTATAGCACCTTATATAAGAAGCCGCTTCCAAAGGTTAAAAAAAAAATCCTTAGGTAAATATGCATGCATCCTAATAAGCGATCACATAAAATAACATCAAGCCTGTAATCCGCAAAGGGTTAGGCAGAGGAGTCCATCAAAACGTAACTGTATCATCTAAAATAAATTTTCTTTTTGTCCATGAAAAATACACAAAGGTGTTGTAAAATTGTAGGTAGCTGGCTAGAATTTCCCCGTAAGTAGATACCTATGCATCCAGGTGGTACGAGATAGGATTATAGACGGTGACAAATAGCTAGTCGCGCGCACTGGATAACAAGATTCCACTCGCGTCCGTATACCGGGAACGCAGGCGATATGAAATCGTAGAATAGTGATATTGTCATTTATATCCTACACGGATAGAGTTGTATGGAATTATATAAATACCTACAGTGGCTGTGTTGGAGAAATATGTACTTAGAACTTTTCTGTAAAGCGACCTCAACCTGTCGACTCAGTATTTGAAAAGGATTTTAATCCATTTATTATTTTTTATAATAAATAACGGTGATCACCTTTCCGTTATTTCACGATAAATATAAAGAAATGTAATCTATTAATCATTTACATTAAAAAAATAACTAGAGTGCAGTAATTTCAACAATATTACATAATAACTGTCGTTATTTTTCTCATGCTATAATCATTAGATTATAGGTATATACAGCACAAAATAGGTAGTATTGGAAAATACTTAGGTATCTACAAGCTGTGTGCCTGATGAGATTTAAACTCGGAAAAAAATTGCGATGAAATATTTCATCCCAAAATCCTTATTTCTCACCTTCACAAAAGCAAACAAACTCACTTTCGCATTTATAATATTAGTTAGGATGGCGATATTTACTTACCTACAAGGGTATTAAAATGCACCATACATGGTAATATCGCTTTATTTCTCACCTTCACAAAAGCAAAAAAATTCACTTTCGCATTTATAATATTAGTTAGGATGGCGATATTTACTTACTTACAAGGGTATTAAAATGCACCATACATGGTAATATCGCTTTATTTACCTACACTGAAAATACTCCCCCATTTCCTCAGTCATTGTTTTATGCTCTAGTAAATAAGTAAAGAGGTACTTAGTTAAAGAATTCCTCTGTAAAAATACCACGATAGAGAGTAAATAAAAAATTAACTGCAGCAAATACTGTTTCAATCTTAAATGTTACAGAAATAGCTTTTCTAGCGTTTATCTCGTTATTTAGTTGCTTCCATTAAAAAGTAATTACTTTGCTTGCTCAGAGAAATCGACGGTTTAAATACTAGAAATTCACTCCAGAGAGCAGTTTAATTACAGAAACTAGGAGCAAATACCAATTATATTTGTCTTTAGAAAGTAAAGGCTAAAATACTCTCTATTAAAAAGCATGCTAGGTAGCATGCTTTTTTATGGCATGCTCTCCTTGTGTGTAATATTATCATACTCTTTTCGTATACATAAATGATAATTTTGTGCTACTAGGGAAACTGATACTGTTCGAAATTAGCATGCTTTTGTGCGACTACGTAGCATGTAAAAGTATTCATAGATAACAATGTTTATAAGTATGAGATGTGGCAAAAAATCACGAAACTCGTTAGACTGGAAGCAATGGTGACGAACAAACGCAACCCCACCAAATCGACGTAAATTATTCAAAATTTCTAGTAACCCAATTAACTATACCTTCTAAACTAAACCAATTCAACATTAGGGATGCCACCCACAATTTGCACGTTTATAATTTATACAGACGAGTGGACCGCGCGTTGCATTTAGTATGCGCGTCACATGCCATCGCGCCGGATTGCGTGCCACCCCTAATCACGGCGCCTTGTCCGACCAATAACAGTATACTATTCATTCGTTAGTCTATTTAATGCTATTGATACTTTAAATTGAATATAATTTTAATGAAGGGGATTCGTTTTTTCAATGTTTTAGATTTTGAGAAAATGTTGCAAGGAAACTGTACGCGACACTTCAAAAGATGTTGTCAAGTAGCACCTATCGTATTTATGTGCTTATTTAGATGAATAGATGAGTTTGCTTTCGAGTAGAATTATGTGCGGTTAATAAGTTCGAAGTAAACTTTACAGAAGCACGACAATCGTGGACAACATTGCTATCAGAACCCTTGCACCGAAAGACCTTTTCTAAAGTTAGATCGATTAGTTGAGGGTTGACAAACTTCTGAGTAATGTTAATATCACGATGTTATGTCCCGTGAGGATTCGATTTGCGGGTTTTCTGAAAATCGACCAAACTTTGAATAATAAAACTATTCATCTCGACCCACCGCGCACCACTACCACATTACAGAACTGAAACTGAAACAACGGTATGTTGTTCTGATCCAAACATAGTTTTCTTGTTGATAGGAATTTCATTAAAACACTGTTTGCGGTCCAGTGATTTGTAAATAGAGACCGAGACAAATAAAATATACCAGGAATCGATCAAGTTTAGCGAATAATTTTTGTTTGTTTATACCATAATATAATAAAATCATAGCGAAGTCAAAACGGTAATTTGAATATTTTTGAAAAAAAGTAACTGTGACGAGGTTATAACATATATTCGTATTCTTCTATAGTTTACCGTAAATTGTAAAACGACGAGCCAAAAGGTTAAAATAGGTATGATTATCATCACGCTATACCCTTATGGAGGTAAGCAGTCAATCAAGACATATACCTACTATAAGAACGGCTATTTTAATCAACTCTGAACAAAGCTATCTTAACGGTTCGACGACTGCTGTGCAAACCTAGATGGTTGTAAGTTCGATTCCCAACTATTGGTATTTTTTTAATGCAAGTAGTTCTATTTGGAATCTAATTGGAATTTATCTAAGCTTCATGTACCTTGCACCTAGGTATTGATCTATTTATATCTGAATTAAAAGCGTTCCATTCTTCTAGCATTTGAATTACCTCCTGTAGGTAAGGGTGACAACAAAAATCCATGAATTTCATTTTAATTAAATAAAACCCACTATCTGTCAATCAATACCTACTCAAAATAATACTGATTTTACATAAAACCAGCACGCTCCAGCGAACTATGAAATTCCCTTATCTATGATGGACAGCGCCAGAAGGTGTAATAATACGGAATTCATTTATATGCTAATTGCTGGCCAGAGTGCCATTGAAATTTTCCGATTGGGAAATTAATCGAAACTACCACCGGGCCATTGTTATAAGGATCAAACGATAGAATTAAAATGGAGTTAGATAAACTATTAATACTTTTGATGTTAATTTTTCGGTTTCTGCGAAGTATGTAGGAATTACAAACGTGTGGGCCACTTTGGCAGAATCATAATAGGAAAATATTATGAATAGTCGTAAAATTCCACAATCTGACAATTCATAATATGATATGCGTGCAATTCATTTTACGAAATAATTCATCTGTTTGACAGTTTTCTATGGAGATTCGTAAAATGGTCCACAAATTATGAATTGCTTTTGTGTCAAATTAGAGGACAGCTAATGACAGCTGGGAATTCAGGAAATGAATTGCTATTAGAGGGATTGCTAATGAGGCCGTTTTAGCTCCCCTATTAGGTAGACTTACTTAGGTATTAATGAATATTACTTTAAGATGAAAGTCATATATCGCACCAAGAGCTGCTACTTAGAGCACCACCCTAATTGCGTAACACACGATCACGATCTGAATGATTTTGAAGAAGAAAGAAAGAAAGAAAATACGTTTATTTGCGGTAAACATGACGCAAAAAAAAAACAAAATAAACACAAAAAAAGGAAGGATATTACTAATCCAGTTATGTACGTGGTCATCAGACGAATTTATCACTACATATCATAAAAACGAAGTCCTCCGCCGCGTCTGACTGTTCGCGATAAACTCAAAAATTACTGCACCGATTTTCATGCTGTTTTCACCAATAGATAAGGTTTTAATATATAATAACTGACATCTGCTCGGGCGAAGCTGCGGGCATCAGCTAGTAAAATATAATATGAAGCAATCGATTATGAATTTGGTTTGCTAAGCCAATAACACCTATGGTAAATAGTCCTGCATAATATCTCTCCGAAAAACATAGCGCTAAAAAGCTTACGGGTACCTACCCAAGGAAAGCCTCGTTAAAAAACAATTTCCCAGCTTGTCGGAACAGAAACGCAAATGAGATTAAAACGTTCGCAAAGACAATTAATCTGCATCTAGACGAGAAGTTTCCCTAATTACAGGTGAGGATTCCTAGAATACTTTTGCCGTGGCAATTTATATCAAGCAACATTGCAGATGACGACCATATTTCAGGACGTATGCAGAAAAGCAATATTTTAACTCCAGGGAACGGAATTTAGTTCCGTAATTTGTCTCCGCTCCACTGGAAATTCTAGGAGATGTGGAATCTCATGTAAACGCCACACGTTGCAACTTTTGTTCAAGATGTTATTCCATGTGAGTTTGCTATGTCATTTTGGTTAGGTAATGGGATTTTGGTTGCATGTTTTACATAAAGACGCTGATGCAGTTATTGAATGTAATAAAACCGTGAAGAACATTCTAAGACAATGTTTTCTGCATTATATCGCGGGTTCAAGCTAGGTAGAAAAGGACTATTTTCTAGCTAAGGCTTTCAAGACAGCTTTGTAGAAAGACTGGAATAAATACGATAGGTATTATTATAATATTTTGTGCTACACCATTTTGTGCTAAAGTGTTCTAAATCGATTCAAAAATTTACCTTTAAGTAATGATTGAAGCATCTAAGGTACCTAATATTCTATTAATAATCACAACAACCTAATTAAAAAACCTCCCAGGGAAAAATCGCTGAACCACAACAAAAAGCCAACATTTTCCGTACACAATTTTTCTTTGTTCATCGTCGTACCTGCAGCGAGCGACGTGACGTCGACGTGCGCCAGTGACAATCAACGTCCCTTATTAAGATAAATGATGCTCGCCCTAACGTAAGGGAAATCTGGCCCACGCCAAATGTTTGGTAAACTTAAGTGACACTGTTGTGATAGTCTGTATAAGGTCACTAAGGACGGGGATTTGATGGGTTTGGTCACGAATAGTAACGTGGAATCTATTTAATTAAGTTAGTTTTTGGAAGCCTTATTAGAAAAGGCAGATAAGACAATGTTTCGTATTGAAGGACGAATTTTGAACATTATTTATATTTAAAAGTCGCTCGTACGATTGTATAGGTACCTAGGGGCCGTAGAGAATAGGTAGGTAATTCTGATTGCTAATCTAATTTATATACCGTGTTCACCATTCGGATATCGAAAAATTCTAAACGTAAATAGGCCGATTTCAGCCCTCGTGATGTTTATTGAATTTTAATTTTTAACACATGAAGGGAACAAAATTTAAAAAATTTAAAAAAAAAACAATTTTTTTTTTTTAATATTTTTGCCATCGATAAAATTAAGCATAGATTCCCTCATTTCGATATGTGCACATTATAAAGAAGCAGAGAGACTCAACAAAAACCTCAGCAGTTCCTGAGGTTTATAGATGTACCTACCTGAATAACTGAGGGCAAGTGCCAATCGCTTCGAAAGCGTTTCGTATGACACAACGACTTTCAATAGGATTGACATAAGCTTTTCGATAGCGTATGTCAGTCCTATACATTTTGTCATTTCCTTCATCGTTAACGCTGATAGAATGTCACTTTGTCTAGGGCCCCCAGACTGTTCACCTATGTACTAACCTCATTCCTATTTTGCGCAGTGGTTAAGGCTGTGGGATGTTTGTCAATAGACTTTCGAAACTGTTTCATAATGTAGGCACGCCTTATTAAGTACCTATTCGTTTTATGTAGGTAGGTATCTAATCCCAGATTGTATCGAGAATCCGATTTGAATTAATCATTTTGCTTAATTATACTCCAGCTAGACCTCAGCAAGGTTTTAATTCCAAAAGGTTAGAATTTTGAAAAGTATTCTGTAGGTACCTAAATAATTTATTCATTGGTTATTTTTTAGGAGTATGAGGAACAGGGTGTAAAGTTCACTCGTCCACCATAGAAAAGGGAGGATCCTGCTACCAGACGGGTGTTGTGTCTGGCGGGCAACTGCCCAATGGTTGATATTGGATTTTTGTATATATGTTCACTGCACGGTAAACTCTAATTGCGCGATGCAGGATTTTTGTGACGTCAGGATTTTTGTGTGACGTCAGGTCTTTGATGCGTAGTTCGAATGTGGCGATGTAGGTACCGCCACAATTTATTCGTTGTTTGGTTACCTGCCAGCTATATAATAATAATACCTAATGATACCTAATTATTATTTCATAAATTATAATGTATTGGATCTCTATAGGGTCATGGTTTGTCCACTACCTTGCAAGTACTACCAACGGCAGCTTGCAACGACAGTGCTAGCTTGCATAGAATAAGTTAGGTATACTGGTACAGTCGCCAGCACATCAAGCTACTACTTACAATCTGTCAAATTTCTTTAGTAGATTTTAAACTTTATCGCTAAAGTATTAGGTTCAGGGTTGATTGGGAAAGTTTGACAGTTTTGGCTAGCTTTATGTACTGGCGTCTGTACTGAATCCATCCATTACCACTGGGCTACCACTGCACTGGTACCAATAGAATAGAATAGAACTCTTTATTATGTACCTACACTATAAAAATGTGTGTATACCTGTGTGTGTGTGTGTGTTAATTCTACTGTAGGCACCATAAGGTACAAATAACTACAATACATACCCCTCACTCTTCATTCAGCCCCAAGAGGGTGAGTAAAGAGTACAATTAAAAGCCTTAGGTTACCCAGTTGTCAGCAATTTGGGCCAATTGACCACTGCACGTGTGTAATTTGTGCTTAGCCAATTAGTTTTCGTTGCTCGTCCTAGAGTTGGGATTATAAGTCTGTAGGTTATTATTAACGCTGTCGGTATAAACTATGTATCGGTTTTTGTAAATAAGTTTTATCGAACTCACTGGAAATATAGGTACCTAGCTACCTGTCCCAGATGGATTGCCGAATCCGCTGTTTTACACTAGCGGTTATGTAAAACAGCAGATTCGGCAACCCATATTCTCTGTAATCTGTGAGGTAGACTAACCTAACGTACATCACAGACAGGCACATACCTACTAGTTAAAAAATACCTACGGACTCTCTTCGAAATCCCTAGACGATTTAAGGTCCACTAACTACTTAGGTACATAGTGACAAGTACAGGTAAGTAGGTACTGTAGACTCCGAGTTGAGCCTACGGTACCGGTACTAATAAAACACCGTAATTCGAAAGCATATTCCTATAAAAGGAGCTACGTAATTTATATTATTTACTAATATCTTCTGGCACCCACCCTGACAGCTCGCAGAGCCTCCGTCCTCTGTTTTCACCTATTCTTAATACAAATCTAACGTTTGTCTCCTAAACCAGCCTTCAACTTGAAAGCACTAAGGTTTTATTCTAAACCCTGCAGAGTAAAGCCTCTACAGTACCCTATCAACTTCGGCGTCTATGTTTATATCGATGTTTTTAAAATTCATGATAGGTAGGTACAGATTCAGATCATAGAGTTGAGAGCTACGAGTGTTCCAGTTCTGCACTTCGGGCTTTATTGCCCAAGTTTCGAGAGCTCGCCCATATTTTCTTTGAAAAATTCGCACAGCTCCTCGTAAACTTTCGCAATTTTCAATAGAAACATCATTCTTAGTAGCAAAACACTGAAAACACGTAATTTTACGAAAACATAGCGTGTTCACGGCGTAATTTTGCGGATGCTGTGAATCTGTGACGAATGGCTGCATTGTGTTCGAGCGATTGTGCTTTGTTTGATGGCTTGTGTGATGGAGAAAAGTTTGTCTGTAGGTAAACAATGGGTATTTCATGGAGACTGCTAGATATAAAACATTATATTTAAAGGTACGAACCTTTTTTTATTCAAAGTCAAAGTCAAAGTCAAATAATTTATTTCAAATAGGCACATAAAAGGCACTTTTGAACGTCAATTAAAAACAAAGAAATAGAATTGATTCTAGTTGCCCATTCCAAAAGGTAGCTTTCGTATGGAGAAGAATGGGCAAGAAACTCCACCGTTACTCTTTTCAAAAATGTTTACAATATTTTGTATACATGAATTATATAATTATAATATGTGAATTTATTGGTCTGACGGTACGAACTAGATGTTCTCGTTTAGCTTATCTATGATCGCAAAAGGTACAAAGTCTTTCCGAGAAATCGGAAAGAAGTGTCAGCACTCACTGAGTCACTCGTTTCACTCACGATCACACACTTCACTTACTTTTAACTTCACTTTTGATTTGATACTTTTCTTTTCAATGAAGGTTAAGTTTCGTGTTGAATCATACCTACCCACATTTGCATAAGTAATTACCAGTGATCGGAGTAGGTAGATTGAACTGGGGCCATTGATCCGAAACGTATATATTAATATGGACATTCCTCCGGAATTGGTGGATTATTAAAAAAAAACCGGAACTTATGTAGGAATTGTATTCTGCCAGAGTGGAAGGAGCCATTTGATGATTTACCATCCTCAAAAAAAAAAAGGTAGGAATTGTAATAAAATGAGCAAATAAATAAAATAGCAAATAAATAATGAATTAATTTAGTTTTGATACCTTCCTTTAAATTTTGAATTGAGTAGTAATAATATCACTACCAACATTAACAATATTTAATTGAATCCGGAAATACCGGAATTACTTTCCGGAAAAATGGCTTATCTATGTTATTCTTTCTGTGTGCATTTATGATACAAGTACCAAAAATCAATCTACCTACTCCAATCACTGGTTATTACTGCTTAAGTGTAATTGCTTAAGTACTTACTTTAGGTACCTACGTACCTAAAGTAGGTACCTACGTACCTAAAGTAAGTAGATAGTTACCTACTCAAAACTACTTTACTTAGTCCTGAAGGCAGACAGGTGCGACGAGACGGTGACACAAGTTTCTATGAAAACTTCACGGAAATCGTTCTACCGGTGTCGCGTACGCCTGTCTGCGGGAGCCTTTAAACATGTTACTAAGTACCTACCAAAGAACTTAGCTATTGTTATAAGTTTCCTAAACTTACCTTTTAGGAAACTTATAAAATTGAGTTTATCTCCAAAATTAGGCCTCTTTTTACAAACTAGTGTTTGCCCTTGTATTTGCTCGAGCTGCTACAGTGGCGAGTGAACTAATCGACCCCTTGAGAGACAGTGGACGGACACTGTGGGGAAGCCGGGCTAACATGGCAAACCACTTGGCTAGACTGTGCGACAGACTTCGCCGTTTAATGGGAAGCCGACAGGCGTAAGATGATTGGAGCCTACAATTTAGATTGCTTGTAGGTTTAGGTACGTGGGTAGATAAATATTTAAGTAATTGGGTACCTAGGTATTTATATCTTTTGTAAAAGCGTTTGGATACACAAGAACCTAATTTAAATCTAATAATAGAATCATTTTTTTTATCCAAAACTTAAATCTTTAAGAGTACGTACCTACTCAAAAAGATTTAAGAGGTAGGTAAGTAAGTACTACCCAAGTTAGTTTTTGCTACATAATTATCTAGGCATGTAGGTCCGTTCTGGTTAGATATTTTGATTATTCAATTTTGATAATGGGAGAGTACAAAAGTTGGTAGGTTGGTTAGGTACTCGTACCTATTTATGTTAAAAATCGGAGGTTGTTGGCATTCTGTAGATTATGTCTTGCCTTTTTTGATAACGGAAAAAGTGTTTCATTGAAACAAAAAATACAAACCTACAGATACTTTGCTTTTATGTAAATAATCATTCTTTGAGATTCATTCAAATTCACCCCTCGATTGTGTAGACATCTTCACACCTTAGTACCTACAGGCAAAGAAAAAACTTGTCACTCAAAAAGTTTTCAAGTCAGTCGCACGTCGAAAACATTTTGCATTACAAGCCTCCTTTGATTATTGGGCAAATCGAATTTCAGAAGTTTGGTTTACCTACCTAAACTTGATTATGAAGGTAAACCCTTGGGAAAATATTTTGGCAGATAGCTCCTATTAGGTAAAGGTACCGAGCTACCTAAACCTTTATCTGTTGTTATTATGGGGGATGCGTTAAGTTAGCCCGCGAAATTCAAATTTTCTTGCGTTTTTTGCAATTTGCAGGTTCGTGTATAAGATTCACGACCATAACTTAGATGCTGGTAAGTAGGTACCTTGTTATTAACAAAATTACGATTAAGTCTAAGTTCACTACTTACCTACTACCTACTGTTTAAGTTAAGTCATTGATTTAAATGTGAATTCTGACTAAGAAAATTGTATTGATGATTCTAATTATTATAGTTCTGTAGTTACATATTTGGTACGACCACAAACCATATTTTGATCAACATAGGACATAGCTACAACCTGATCTTACTGGCCAGCAAATTGCAAAGAACGTAAGAAATATTGAATCTCGCGGGCTACCCTAAAATATCTGACACATTAAGCCATCAGATACCAATAGAGAAGTAACCTACTTAGTGTGTCCGATATTTATTTATACATACTTTATTGTACACCAGAAAATACATAGCGAAAATAACTAAATTTAACACTACAAAACATACCTACAATGGCATATGATGGTGGTGATATTTACCATATTCCGTCGGATACTATTGCTATTTCAGTGACTGTTCAGAATACTTACCTATTTATTCATGGTTGATGGTTACAATTGTGGTATACTGACTGCCCCTTAACTTGGTACAGTACGACACAACTAAGATGTAGAATAAATTTGAAAATTTGCATTAAGTACTTCATTTCAATTTTTTTGGAATGTATTTGGATAAGTAAATGACTTGACAAGTTATTGCGTTTGCGTAAAGATCATTTTCACCTGAAACAGTTATAAAGATTATTGATGGCGCACTCAGTTCGGATGGTGTGCGGTTTTACGAATTTTGCCGATGCTGCATCTGAGTTGTGTTGTGCTGTAGGTAATTAGGTAGATACCTACACGTAACGGAACTTTGTGTCTGTGAAGTCAGCAGGGATAGTCAATGTGTTAATTTCTTCGGAAGTATTAGACCAACTACGACTACATACGACCCAAAGAAATCCCGGAAGATTTCCAAGCAACCTAACCTAAACAACCCTGAGAAAAAGTCAGTCTAGACTTTTTGTACATTTCTCAGGCTTATTTAGTACGTACCTACGTATCGTATCTAGATTTGTCTCGTCCACAGTTGTTCTAACACAGTCATCATCCTGATCAAGGGATAAAGGTGTCATTCCGAACCTCGCTCCCCGCAGGCTGTTCGTGGTGTCTCGCTGTTTTGTAGCCAATTCACGTGTTATCGCTATGGTGAACGCCTTCGCTGCACTACTGGTTTGCCATGCGGTAGACCGACACTGCCGCACAGCAGTACTGGCTCGACATTGCTGCATGGTCACATTTTTTATTCGGTCTGACACAAAGACTACAATAATAATAAAGTCTGACGTGTTAAGATGGCCGAATGCCATTCTGCGGTATACAAATTAAGACGTATTAAATAATGCTGAGTCGGTAAAGCTCGATCGTGATCGCGATCGTGCAATAAAAACCTGCGTAGCCTATTCCCAACTACACTTGGGAGCAAATAAATCGAGCCACTTCCTTTTTCACGTTTAATGAACAATATTTTTGGTAATATGGAACGTATCAATTCGAACTATATATCGCCTAAAAGTTTATAGAATAACCTCTACAATGAGGGTAAATTATTGAATAATAACCTTATTGAATGATAAATTATTGGCTCTGAAAGAAAAATGGTAATGTTGATAGAAAATTTAGTAGGCTTAGAACGGTCCAGAAAAACAATTAAAAACGAACCAATAACACGTCAATATGGGTATAATTTACAAAAACCCCCAATATGACCTTTTTTTAATGGAGTACAATCAAAATGTCATAAGCAAATTAAATGCGATAATTTTATTCTACCCTTTGAACTTTAATTAAAAATGTAAATTTGACAACTTACTACCCTCATTGTAAAGGCTATTAAATAACCTTTTAGGCGATATATCTTTCGATACGATGCGTTCCATAATACTAAAAATAATAACCATAATGCGTGAAAAAAAAGAAGTGGCTCGATTTATTTGCTCTCAAGTGTATGTTGGGGTCAGCTTCCAGTCTAACCAAATGCAGCTGAATACCAGTATTTTACATGGAGCAACTGCCTATCTGACCTCTACAACCCAGTCAGAGCCAGATTCGATCGTGCAATGAGTAAGCAAAAAAAGCCCTGAAGGTGACGAACATATTTTACTGGAAAAATAAAACAACACACGTCATGATTTGCATTTTTTAATTCTCATACAGTAAAATTAATTATGAAGTACGTATTTACAAAAGTGTCCTTATAGAAATCTAAAAAATCATCACATAAAGAGTTTCCTAGTCATTCGTACTTTAACACTACAAAATTTAAACTAGAGTTTATTCAACGGAAGATACATTTTTCACAAATTGTAAAGGTACAATTAATTTATTGTATATATTACTTTATTGCCATCGCGATACGGTCATTCAAAAACACAATATTCTTCATTAAGTATTCGAATACAATAATAATACATTTATATTTAACTAGCTTCTGCCCGCGGTGTCGCCCGCGTGCTATGTCGATAAAACGTACCCTAAGGGCCAGGCCACAACACTGCGTTGCGTCGTCGCATCGTAAAAATCTTTCATCATCGTATAAAGCATTGTATTGCTGTGCGACGTCGTTTTTGCGATACGACGCCGCAACGCAGTGTTGTGGCCTGGCCCTATGTCCTTCCCCAGGATGCCATCTATCTCCTTGCCAAATTTTGTCGAAATCCGTTCAGTGCTTTAGGCGCGAAAAGATAACAGACAGACAGACTGAGTTACTTTCGAATTTATAATATTAGTTTGGATCAGTAACACAGATAATTGATTATAACAGAACTTTACAATGTTGATCAAAGGGAATTTTAGGCCTTGTTTTTGGCCAAAATAGTAAAGCTCCCGCAGGCTCCCGCAGAAAGGCGCGACGCGACACCGATAGAACAATTTTGTGAAGTTTTCATAGAAATTGTCGCGACGCGCCTTTGTATGCGCATTTTATTACTTACGAATGTAAGTAAAAAATAATATTAACAAAGCACTTTGTAAATATTATTTATTAATTTTCTCTCAATAAATAAACCAAGAAGAGATAACAATACAATTGAGAATCGACATGCACATAATTAATTCAATTCAAACGGTTACAGATTCTTTTGTATTAACTGATACATAATTCAACCCATAGATCTTCCATTTTTAAAATAGGGCTACAAAAGTTTTCAAATAAAAAAGCAGTTAAGGTACCGGGAGTACGAATACCAAATATTTTGTCAAGTTCGAGCCCCCCACCACCACCGCTTACAGCAGTATTATTTTAATCTTACTTTGTGGGGGAAAGAGATGGAGCTATACGTCCTGTAGAGCTTCATCTCTTTCCTACACTGATAATACTGCTGTAAGCGGTGGTGGTAGGCCCTCAAGTAATTGTAAAAATCTAATGCACCGATGTTACTGATACAGCAAAAGAAAAAATAAAATTTAATAGGTAATAGGTAAATGCGCTAATTCTGTCCCTCCTTGAAGAGTGACACAAGTCTGAAAGCCTTGTTTTGAGAATAATTGATTTTAACGAACGTGTTTCGTGAAGTTTCACGTATACCTATGTAGTTTGTTTTCGCTAACATGATGACAGATGACATCTATTTCAAATTAAAGCGCGCCATTGGATTTTCATCGTTCGGCTTACCGCTGAAAGTTCAAAATCCAACTGCGCACTTTTACTTGGGCATTAATTTAAGTTTCGTCTAGTTTAAGCGAATACAGGCATAATTGTATCAGTTAACACTTCAGTTGTGATTAGTGCTGTTTACTCAAAGGCGGATTCGATCAATCTTGAGTAAATTTTATCTTGCAAATAGTTTTTACTGGAATTTTATTCGCAGGATAAGACTAACCTACTCAAGTTTGGAATTGAATCTACCCAAAGAGATAATTTGAGTTATATCATTATTCACAAGTGATCATTGCAGTTTTTCTAAAGTTTAATTGTGCACAGAGCTTATGTTTTAAATGTGCCATGTGCTAAACCAAGTTACTCATACTTGCTTTAGGAAAAATCCATGATTCAATGAAAAAACTGTTAAAATAACGGGTGTAAAAAGACGCTTAACGAAGCCGAAAGTCACTTGTTATTCCCGTCATTGTGATCATTTTTTTGTTCTGGACCATACCTGGGAACCTTCTGGTTACGGAGATATTGACGGTCAAATTTAGAACATTTTCAAACGTTTTTTAAAGAAAGCAATTTTTAAATACTACAACTTAATTTTAATTACGCCCACGTACCCTGAACTGTTTCATGCACCTATAAACACAATGTTTTGCGTGGGTTATGTTGCGCACTACCGTAAACAGAGTTTTCTCACACCAAAAATAGAAGTCGTTTTCCAGCAATTATTTTTGTGCAATGTTACATACTTTGATGTACAGAATGCGTAGTTGACGGCTATGTGATGGGTATTTTTACACCCTGTATAATTACAAAGGTAATAATATCAAGATAAACCAATAATATCGTCAAAATTAACCAGAAAAGCTACTTGTATCATTGAACACGAAAATGATTTCCCTTTCTATTGCATATACGAAGACAGCGATGACACAGAAAAATTAAGAAAAATTCATTATTAATTCAATATTCATTCATTAAGATAATCAAATGTTTCATAAGTTTTATATAAACAATGCATTAGCGCTGTTTGTCGAGTTGTATCATTCTTCATGGAGGGTACAAAAAAGTAGTTCGTGGACGCGGTACACATTTCTCTGTAAAAGTTGACATGTGTCATAAAGTTGATAAAATTTACTTTTACAACATTTTCTAATAAACATAAGTACAAAACGATTTCTATGCTAAAAGGAATCAAGTATTAGACCGATTCGGAAGTTTGAGCATTTCGTAACTAATTTATTATGCCTTCTTTTACAGCTAAGACTAACAGCTAGTAGAAAACGAAGGGTTATAACAGAGTTTACTTGAAATGTATTAGTGCAATTAAAACTTCGTGGTGAACCAACTTTGTTCGGTACGCTATTTCTAAAGTGTCAAAGCTACTGACTAATTAGGCTCGTGAACTAATTCCTTATGGTGACTTACACGGACAACTAACACTATGCAATTCAGAATAGCTATTCACAACCGTTTCATACTCTTCCGTGCCGAATCCAACATCAATTAATGTTATTAGAAGAGTTCTCTCGCCATTCTTCCAACCAGGGCTTGAAAACGTTAACAATTCACATTAAAAGTAACGTTAAGTAACGGTATTTCCGTAGAGATATCTGGATATCGGTACGATTTGGTAGCGTTACTTAGTAGCAGAACATAATAATAACGTTAAAAATTGTGGTAAAAATTACCGGTATTTTTAATGTTATTGTAAAAATAGCGGTAAAACATTACCGGTATTGTTTTTGTTATTTTATGCGATGTTGCCGGCCCGTTTTCTCAAAGGCGGCCGGCGGACAAACCAACCAAGTATATTCACAAGAACAAGCACAACACAGAATAGCAAAGAGAATACCTATTATACACGCAAATAGTCGTACGGCACAGTCTTAGCATCGATGCAGTCTGAAATTTTTAACGATATCCAGAGCGACGGTAACTAAACTAAATCATAACGATAAAATTTTCGATAGTGTAGATTTTAACGTTACGTATGTTTAACGATAAAATGTGCCAGATATAATGTTAAATATTATAACGTTATTTATTAGTTAACGATATCTGCATCAGAAGGCTGTAACGATACAGTAGTACCCAACTGATATGGCTTACCGATGTACCTGCGCAGAAGATGAATTTTCAAAGCGCGGGAAATGCTATTGACCAATCAGCACGCTCCACGCACCGCGCTTCTTTTTCCTGTACCGCTATTGGTCGGCAGCTGCCGCCATGTTAGCGCGCGCCACGTGGCATGTTAGTCAACCGCCATACTTGCGAGTGAGACGGAACTAACAGCTGCAGTGTATTATGAACCTTATAGTAGTGATTGTAAGTTTTAGCATTCTTTCGTTAATCTTCGGGGCCATACTTTCTTTTCTGTGCGAACGAAGATTCACGACGCGCCTTATCAGTTGGGTACCACTGTACCATATTTTTAACGGTATTTCAAGCCCTGCTTCCACCGGCTATCTTATGACGGGGGCAAGGCAAATTAGTAATTGATAATGTGTCATTTTCAATTCGACAACCTGTCGAATGATTGTGAATAGCTATACTGGGCAATTTCTACACAATCTTATAATATGCATTGCAGTAAATTGATCTGTGTTGTCGAGACGTGCGTTTGGACTACTATTGTCTACAATCGCGCAATTTATTTGTCCGTGTTGGTACACACGGCTACACATCAAGCTATATTTTTCCAGTATAAGCTGACCTCGCATTGTACGAAAATCCTAAACAATGCGAGATCAGCATAAACTGGTGTGTATACCTTGATGTGTAGCCGTGTGTACATCTTTAGGCTCAATACTTAGGACTTATGCGGTAAATCGGCAGTTCTAGGTTTGATTCTTAATTACTATACATTGCCAGAGCTTGTTTTTGGCAGTATCCCATCACAAAAATGCGGGTGAGTTTTGGTAGCTCCCTAATACTAAAGCACACTGGTTTTTAGGTAAGTATATTCGTATAAGTACCTACAGTTGTACGCTACGTCACTCTCTAGTAGAAAACTTTATTATTTTTGTGAATAAGTAGGTATGTTACATTAAAGTCACAGTTTGTTCTAGAGCTAAAAGAAAATAAACGCAAATGAATCAAAAAACGATAGGTAAGCAGGTATGTGGAGGTGTGGAGCAGTGGTGGCCCAGTGGTAACGACCGGCGACTTGCGAGTTGTAGGTCGTGGGTTCGATCCCAAGCAGGCACTTTATGTAAACATTATTTTCATCACCACTGCTCAGAATACGACGAAAGGCATGTCTTAGAACCAAAAATTCAAAGACATGTGACAGCTACCAACCCGCACTGGGCCCGCGTGATAGATTATGGCCCAGTCCCTCTCACAGCGAGGAGGCCTGTGTCCAGCAGTGAGACCCCATCGCTTCTAATAGAATTATCTTTGCTACATACATTTCAAAGAGATACTCATTACAAACCTGTAATTAAGGGTTGGGCACATCGTGTGAGTGCTCATTACCCTGTTCTAAATAGACACATTATTAGCCAATTATGACAAACCTAATTGATTTAAATGACAATTCAATTCAAAAGAATATTTACTTACTGAGTAAATTTCAATCAAGAATGAGTGCAAACCGTTAGAGTATTTTTTTGCTTGTCCATTTTAAGTCACTAACGTTCAAAATGGACAAACAAAACTATAATAATAATCATGTTTAGAAGTAAGTACGTTAGGAAGGTCATTATAAAAGTACCCAAATTGCTAGATATTTTGTTATTCGATTTAAGTAATGTAAGAATGCAAATTAGCGTTGAAACAAATCGCGTACTTACATAATAAGCCCCGTGAAAATGTATACCTAAAGGTCAGTTCACACCGAGACTTTTTTATGACGATACAGCATCGAATTTATTTACTACACAATAAGGTACACGCGCCGCGCAGCACCGCGCATCTCAGCGTACTTTGACACGTGTCAACGCTAGAACTGAAATTATACCTTTTCGTGAAGAAAATAAGTTCGATAATTGTTAAAAAGTGCGCGCAGTGTCGCATCGCTTCACGTCGCGGTCGAAACTGACCATTACACCAAAGATTTCGCAGACTTAATCTAGATGGCAGCAGTTACAAGATGGCGTTTAAATTACGGAAATATTAAACGTTTAAAAATAGTTGCTACATGATTTTCAACTAATGTCTATAAAATAATTTACTAAAATCTAAAGATAGTATTATGACGACTATGATATAATAAAAATGTTTTAAACTTCTAGTTTTTAATTTTTGTTATAAGAAATCAACTATAGAAAAACATTATATAAAAATATAAGACTAGCATTACACTAGAGGATGTTTTTTTTTCTCGTAAAAAATAATTATGCTATTACGCTAAATTACTTATACAAAACGTAATTTTTTTTATTTATAAAACTAGCATTTTCTACGCGATTCAGAATTTATTTTACAAAACGGTCCACACAATTAAAAACATAGTAATAAGTAATACTGAACGCAATGGAACAATTTTAAAGTCAGTGACACAAATTACATATTTATTTAGTTATATTATGATAGATGTGATGTTATCATTAAAGTAATTTTATTGGAAACCTTGGAAAGCCTCTTTTTAACAGCTAAAAATGTAATGTACTTACATTTTGTATATACATTACACCAAAATAAACATTTCAAAGCCATTTTTTTTTTCATAATTTATCTTTTATGAAAATAAGACGGCGATTTATTGCACAACCAGTCGTTAGATTTAACCTTAAGGTTGTCAAGCATTCACTGTTGTAAATAACTATTCACTTGAGTACGAACACAAATTTAGAAATTATATTACTGCGTATATGGCCACCATCTATCAAGTTAAAGTCCCATTTTTTCTGGTTTGGTTAAAATAATAATTACACATAATGTAAGGATATATTTTAAAATAGAAAATACAGTAAGGATGACGTCAAGTGGGATACAGGGTGATTCAAACTGACCTTTTCTTTATCCAATGAAACTAAAGAGGTTGATTAATGCAAATGTTATCTCATCAGTTTACTGTGTTAAGTAACACTGTTTTATTAAGACGGATACTAAACATAATTAAGTAAATTAAATATTGTTGTTATTTATTAGCATCATTATAGAATATCTTTGACATAACTCGGGACCCTTTTGACCTTTGGAAGGCGTACGAGGGGCTAAAACCAACTCGCAAAGGCCCCTTAGATAATTTTAAATGGAATGAGTTACCATTCGACAACCCTCCTAATACTAATCTTATCCCTCTTTGAACTATGCAAGTGCGCCCGAAGACAACCCCTGGTTGGTGCAAGACTAGAATAATTATTGTTGGAATAAGTAGAAATATTATTAAGATAATAACTTGTTTCCATTTGAATTATTTATTTATTAACACTTACTAGCCTTTATAGCTGATTAGCAATCTTTCCAAGGAGTCATTACTTTACAGGAACACTGTCAGAAGATTCCATATTTGGTTGAAAGGAAAAAAAAAACAGTAAGAGTAGACAGAAAATCATAATAACAATATAATAAAAAAAATCTTATGAAATAAAAACGGTAAAATAGAAACATTTAAAAATGTAAATGTAACGAAAATGAACGAAACGAAATAATCGTCTAGAAAATTAAAATAATAAGCAAAATGTCTGTATGCAAAATTGCGTGATTATGACGACAGACATCAGAAACAAAAGTTCGCTACAGATAATGTGATAATTGATTCCATGTAATTTGAACATGGAATCTTGACCATAATTTAAAAAAAAAAAAATATTTAATAGTGTATGAAATTTTTCTTATGACGTTCTTTATCGTTTGCTCTCCTTTTATCGTTAAGTGCTTTTCTACCGCTGTCTCCCTCTATCACCCAGAAAACTGCCATTGCATTATCCATATCTCAATGCTAACAAACTATTTTATTCTTGGCAGTTCAGAATGGCTTCTGCAGTCATGTATGAAATGTTTAATTTTTTCTCAGATCACATTATAATCAAAATATACAACACTAAAAGCTAGTTTTATTCATAATTTCTTGATAATTCCCGTATAAAACCTGATTATTTTCTATTTTATGTTTTTATGCCGTTCCTAATTGTATATTTTTTTGTCAGTGCTATATTTGACGTGGTTGACTTCTTGATTGATTTAAAAATAAATAATATACTAGCTTTACTAATTAATATTGCCATTCAAATAATTGTTCTCGATACTACATCAAGTAAATAACTGGTATAAGTTAGATAAAATAAGCTCTAAATAATTGCACAAAATATAATTTTGTAACTACATTAATTAATATATAAGGAATTAAGTGGCATTCCCGAGCTAAATTCGCTTTTTAACGGAACCGTTACAAGTATACAACACGGAAACATAAAGTAAATCAGACAAAATCTACAAAAAGTAGAAAAAAGACGATACAAGTTTTGTTCTGAGTATACACCAATTGAGTATTCAAATACTAAAATAGATTGTAAAAGATTAACATTGTAAAGAGAACATTTAACCCTTCAATGTACATGACGGGTTTTGTTCTGTGTGGGAGGATATTCCCCGTACATGAAGACCAATGTAATACTGTTTTGGACTCACACTTCGATGTGGTCGTCTGGGATGATAGTACGCTTTAGCTTTTTAGGGTTGAGTATTGCTGGTTTCTGCGTTCGTGTATGCCATACATACACCTTCGTACAGTTGTCTGCTAATGGCTCCAGTTCCTCTTTGCTTGTGAAGTATTTTAATATTTCGCTCTCCTGTAATTTAAACAAGGTTATGATTAGTCATGATGTTATTCCGTCGCTCCTGTTGTTTTTGGCCTCGTCGGTCTAGTGGCCTCAAGCGCCTGCTGAGCATGAGGTCCTGGGTTCGGTTCCCAGGTCTGGCAGTGTTATTGGGTTTTCTATCTAGGATTTCTCAGTAGCAGTCCAGAGTCTGGATTTGTGCCCGGTTGATGGCAATAGGCTCGCCCCCTATTACATGAGACTTAAACATAGTTGGCGGAATGTGGGTGCACTATAGGTACACCTCTGCCTAACCCTTCGGGGAAACAAGACGTGATCTTATGTTATGTATGTTATTATTATCAGAATGTTTGAAGTTTTGTAAGAACAATCCTTGACTGTGTTATCCTGATCTGTACCTTTTATTAATTTACTGGCTGACTCGACAGACGTTCTCCTGTCCAAATTTTAAAAGCCCATACAAAAAAGTACGCTCAATTTTTTGAAAATTTTTTTAGGAAAATTCTCCAATTCTTCTTCCCATAAAAATCTAACTCGTCAATTACGAACATTTTGAAACAATAAATAGACAAATCGATCCAGCCGTTTTCACGTGATGCGCTTACCAACGAACAGCATTTCATTTTTATTTACAAACTAAATAGATGATGACAGGGACCAAAAATTTCAAGGTTTGTTTTAATTTACTGGCTGATTAATGAACCTATTTGAATAAAATACATTAAAAAACGGCCAAAAGAGTCAGAGGCGCACGAAGCGTTCCGTACCACCGTAAATAATGAATAACTTAATATTTATTTTAATACAAGTCTGTTATGCCGTCATTTATGTATAACCGTAGATATATATATGTATGTATGGACCAACGCTACAGGATGTTTCTGATAAGCACTGACATAGGTTGGCATTGAGTGAAAGCTACTTTATCGTCACATAAAGCGGACTGTAGTCAAATAGATAGTAATTATAGACTTCCTATTTTTTTCCACTACATATTCGGGCAATTTTTTTAAAATATAAATACTTTTTTTATAATTATTATTATTTACTAGCTGCGCCCCGCGGTTTCACCCGCCTAAGTCTCGATCCCGTGGGAATATCGGGACAAAAACTATCCTATGTGTTAATCCAGGTTATAAACTATTTGTTTGCCAAATTTCATCCAAATCCATTGAGCCGTTTTTGCGTGATTGAGTAACAAACATCCAAACACAAACTTTCACATTTATAATATTAGTAGGATAATTATAACATCAAGCCTTTAATCCCCGAGCAGAGGTGTATCTAGTTATAGTACACCCACATTCGCCAGTTATGTTTAAGTCTAAAGATGGTCACCCATCCACGAACTAACCCCGGCAAGCGTAGCTTAACCTGATGGCGACCCGTGCGGCTGTTATTACTTAGCCACTCCTAACTACTTTTTCATAATTTCACTACAACATTGTTTAACGGTGCACAGAATACACCTTCTTTCCAATTTTCATCGAAATATTAGTAAGTACTTATGCAACTCTACCTGACCGTGCGGAGAATACAGACATGTTATGTTATGTTAATAGTCTCACATCCGGACCGACGGACATACAGACATGACGAAACTATACAGGGTTATGTTTTTTTCCATTTGAACCGTAAAGGGCTCCGTAGCCAAATTATAAACTAATTATAAAATTAAAACAAATTGATTAAAAAATAAACATGATAATATAGTTTCAAGCCAACAACTTAAAAAGTTACAAATATATATGAAATACACGTGAAAATTACTAATACAATCATTGTTATGGAAAATACCATTTGAAATTTGTATATATTTCAAGTGCAGATTGCGGTGATTGTAATCTCAAGGAGCATAGTGTCGCTCGTGACATTTCTTAAGACAATAGTCACAATTTTATTATTAAAACATCAGCTATAGGTTTGTGTGATTTTTTGCTACTATTTGAATCGTGTGAAAGAGCTGCCCAGGTATACGTGTGAATTATAATAAGGTACAGGTTAACTAGAAAAGGTATGCGCTTCGGCAATCTTCGTGTTTCCGAATTAGCACGATCGTCGCGCCACTGAGTACCCACGATTGTTGCAAAGTAGCCGCCGGAATACTTATCTCTTTTTTTAATGAAGGTACAGCCAAAAGCACATGGTAACAATTTGACATCAATAGCACCATTATTTCGAAGCAGTTTTCAGATAGTGCCATCAACGAACACGCGCCACACGATTACTGAACTGTAAGCTGTACTTTAGTAAGGAGCGGAGCGGAGTGGGTCGCGTCTTCGTTGATTGCTTCGTAAATATCTATACATACACCCTATGTAAAATTTCTACATTAATTAATACCCGTAATTTATATGGTGTACATAATAAGGCGTATTATATTTCGGTTCACGTACTCGTATTTCAAGTGTTACTATGACGTGAGCGTACATTCCATAAATAGTTATTATTGATCAACCAACCTGAAATCCAGACTGCACTTTTCTGGAAAACTTAGCTTCCGGATGTTCCAAGAACAGGGTAGCGTTGATGGCAAACCCTGCCATGTCGATGGGGAATGGTCTGAAGGGTTTCCACCACGCGTTGTACCCGCTGACTTTCCCGTCAGTCACCAGGGGCATCTCTACCCTCATCCCCCCTACTATGCCGACTGGCCAGACACCCACTCTCTTTGTTTTCCGCATCTGGAAATAGCAAAAAAAGGATTTTTTACTACACAATTTAGTGGAACTATTGGAATCTTTATTATAAACGAAAACTTTCAAAATCAGAACGTTTGATCCCTGTCTTAAACCCTATTTACACGATGTTTCTTGCCCGTGGCATACATTAAAATTGAAGTAAACTAAAAACCAAAAGACAAAAAGTACTTCTTTAATAATAAGAGAAAAATAAAAAAATTAAAAAATAACTTTAATTTCGGAAGTCGGTGTCTTTGCTTTTAATTTTAGTTTTTGGCCACTGACTTCCGAAATTAAAGTTATTTTTTAATTTTTTAATTTTTCTCTTATTATTAAAGAAGTACTTTTTGTCTTTTGGTTTTTAGTACAGTAGTCCTTTTTTGTTTTGTTTTTTTTGAAGTCGGTCAATTTTTTTTAAAAAGTTTTATTATTTTTCCATTTTTTGTGTAATTTGATTTTTGTAATCATGGGTAGACCAACTAAAGGAGCCACCCGCATGCAGAAAAACAGAATTAAAGAGACTAATACTGCTGAATAAGAACGCCTATCTAAGAATCGCAAACGGAGTGCTATGTCCGGTTCCCAAGAATCACCGTTAGCTTGTCATGCTAGGTTATCTCAGATGAGAAATTACATGCATTCTCATTTGTCACAGGAGTCGCCAAATGATAAATGATAAGATCTGCCGACTCAATCTTATTCAAAAACGATTAAGTGGCGAGTCGTCTGAACAGCGCAAGTATCGTTTAGATGTTATACGAAACCGGCTGGCTAATGAGACTCCCGTGCCTTCTCAAGAATATAAGGGTGAACACTATACATTTGCTTACACTGTATAGTTCCCCTCATCATCATATTATAAGGTGACCATAATCAGATCTGTAATGTCACTTACAACCTATATGGTTGCAAAGTTCTTATCAATATAAATGAATTAAGTCCAAACACAAGGTAATTACTGTGAACCGTTGAGGAGTTCCGTTAATCGTCCTTCGTCTTCATCATCAGACCCTTAACGACAGTCACAACCCATCCAAGTGTAAGGTTCTTATCAATACAAATTAATCAAGCCCAAACACAAGATATCTGCTGTAAACCACTGAGGAGTTCCCTCGACTGTCTTTCGTCTTCATCATCAGACCCCTAACGACAGTCAGAACCCATCAAAGTGTAAAGTTTTTATCAATACAAATTAATCAAGCCCAAACACGAGGTATCTGCTGTAAACCATTGAGGAGTTCCCTTGACTGTCTTTCGGCTCCATCATCAGATCGACTCCAGGCCTTCATAAAATTGTAGTGCTGTAAAATACTTAATGAATAAATTAAGGAATGCACTAGTTGCCCTTACGATTTTTGAAAGTTCCCCTCGATTTCTCTAGGATCCCATCATCAGATCCTGACTTGGTGACAATGGGACCACCTCAGAAGTATAAGCTTTTGAACAAAAAAAGAATTTTTTAAATCGGTTCACAAACGGCGGAGTAATCGGTGAACATACATAAAAAAAAAAAAAAAAAAAAAAAAAAACAATCATCCCGAACATAGTACCTCCTCCTTTTTTGAAGTCGGTAAAAATGACTTGCATCAAAAAACTGTTTAGACGGTGCAAGTTTTATTGTTGCTTCAACTTGTAGTACGCCACTGGTAATTAAATCGCGCCGTGTGAATCAGGCCGCATCCAGTCTGTTCCAGCCACCTTTTTAAGGTCGTCGGTCTATCACGTTGGGGGGCGTCCCTCACTACGCTTGTCGATAAGCGGTCTCCACTGCAGGTGGGTGTCGTATTATGAAGTATTAATGCCACCATTTTTCCAGTGTGAGAGAGAGACGGAGCTAAACAAGACAGCTAGCACCATCTCGTTTTCGCAGTGGGATAATGATGGCATTAATACTTCATAATACTACCCCAGGACTCGTCTGCTCTACCCGCCATCGGTCCTTCGACGAATATGGCCAACCCACTGCCACTTCAGCTTACTCTGCAGGCTATGTCGGTAACTCCGGTTCTTTTCCGGATATGAAGAATAAGATCAGAAATGAAGTTATCATTTCTGATCTTATCCTTCAAAGAAACCCCGAGCATAGCCCACTGAGCGACGAACTTCGAACAGATGACAGCCAAAGATGAAAATGTCAGAATATAAATATTCTAAGATTTTGTACAAAAAGAAAAATGTATAGTATAAAGTTGCATTTAGTCAGCTTTCATACATAGGGTTCGTGATATCCTGGGTTGGTTCTCTCAGATTCCCTGTTATTATCTGGTATTTTGAGGTGCTATCAAAAGAGCTCAAAGCTCATCGTTAATAACTTAGTGATTGTTACCGCATCTTAATTGCATGTTTTTAAATGTCACTAGACAATTGATAAGAACAATTAATTTTAAACTCTCTCAAGTCTCTACCTTTCGCTCACCAATTTGATGCCTTAGCTGGGCTATTTATTGCTCAAAGTATCTATGTACTACTTACATTACGTATTATTTGTCTGGGATTTCTGAAAATTCTGAACATTTACATTTGCGGAAAATGGTTACAAGTTAAATATCGCTCTTTTCAGACCTCAACTTGACTTTTTGCAAAGGACTAAGGGCCGATTTAACCAATGCCCGATAACTTTTATTCGGGGTATAAAATTGACATTGACGTTTAACAGTTTTTGTATAGAAAATCTGTCAAAAATTTAATATTTACTCGCTAGATTAGACTTATACTAGGGATAAAAGTTTGGTCGAATTCGCCCTTAGCGATAGCTATATGTATGTATATTGTTCTGATCATTTACAACACAACTAGTGTGAAAGTATCAAAGGTATAACAAACAGTAATATGTTATCGCAAAAACCCATAACAGCATTTATCGTCGTAACATCGATAAAAAGAATCATTACTACATTATTTATTATGCAGCTTCTTTACTGATCATTCCATTCGAATGATTTTATGTTGCTATAAGACTTTTATGTTATTACTCCAGCGAAAACATTGGCTGTTAATCACTCACAGTTTATTACCGGCATTATAAACAACGAGATGTTGACAAGGAAAGAATATTTATTACCAATTGATACCAGACGTTATTTGACGAAATGGAACAGTTTTATAAATAGGGTTGTCTATGGTCGAAGAATGGAGATAGCCGCGCCCTCTTTAGCATGAAACTTATGGTAATACATACCGTGGGCCCGATGGGATTCCACATACATTGGCAATAGTGACGAACTTTCACACAAACTTTCATCCCCAATTTCATCCCTTTAGGGGATGAAATTTCAAAAATCCTTCCTTAGTGCTAACTTTCGTTATTTATGGAGCTCTTGTGGAAATTTCTTGCTTCTAGACTCAGTGGTAGGTACATATATGCTGTGTGTTGTCTGTCAGTGAATTAACGAATTTAAGATTGATTAAGTACTTAGATTACAAGGTTCAACCAAATTTATTCACTTTGATTAAGATGCGCAGGGCGCGTAAAAAATATAACTCCGGAAAGCCATATTTGATACGGTCGCGAATCATTATTTAATCAACATACAACCTGAAACTTTTAATTTGAATTTCGCGGGCTGCCTTGGCGCATCTCCCTTAATACATAGAAGTTTTCAACTGTATATCTCACCACTTCTCCCAACGATTATTGTTTGAATAACATTAATAAGTTGTAATTGTAAAATCATCGATGAAAATTGAGATTATAATAAAGTTAACCTGAATTATCTTTAAGGTGAATTAAAAATAGAATTTCGGATAAGAGTATTCAAATAATCATTTCAAGGCACTCAATCTGTATGTGGCACTACATATTGACATCCAAAAGTACATTTTCCGATCCCATTGTTTACATTTTCATCAGATACTTTTGGAACAAACCATAGGCAATGTGTCAAATTACCATTGTTGGCAAACAATCGACAATCAGCTTGATATTGAAGGTTGTCAGTTAATTTACAAATGAATTAATATGGGTGATACCGTAAAACCAGCGATTGAAAACCGGTACGGATTTGGGGTACGGTTCTTCTAGGTATCGGAACCACTAAATACCGGTTCTTTACCGGTATACCGGTAAAATAGAGGTTCTTAACGGTTCCAATTTAGGTTCCTGGTTCCGGTTAGGGTTCTTGGTACCGGAACCACTACATACCGGTTCTTTACCGGTATACCGGTAAAATAAAGGTTCTTAACGGTTCCAATTTAGGTTCTTGGTTCCAGTTAGGGTTCTTGGTATCGGAACCACTAAATACCGGTTCTTTACCGGTACACCGGTAAAATAAAGGTTCTTTTACGGTTCCAATTTAGGTTCCTGGTTCCGGTTAGGGTTCTTGGTATCGGAACCACTTAATACCGGTTCTTTACCTGTATTTTAGGAACCTTTTCAATCCCTGCGTTAAACCCTATCTAATCAGTTACATGTATTACAAAATATGTTACGATAAGGCTGTTATCGGATCATTGTAAGTGCATAATTATGACGGAACTAACTCAAACCGGTATGTATTAAATGGCATACTGTACATACAAATGTCAACATTGAAATTTGCTAGCATCGTGCAGAACTAGGCATATTTCAAGGAAATTTAAAAATACTAGCGGTCCCGGCAGACTCTGTCTTGCCCAAACAGCGCCACCTACCGGTTTTAAGTGTATTTTCAAACCAAACTCCAAGCATTTATTACAAATAAACCAATTACAGGTACTTTTGAATTGTCAAAGGGTCGGTCAGTCAAAAAGATGAAGCTAGTTGTGCATTTCATAGCGTAGTAGGTTCCTATGGAGAAGAACGGGCTAGAAACTCCACGGACACTCTTTTAAATCGAAACCACCCAGGAAACCACTCAAATATACAGACTACATCCAAATCGGTGCAGTCGTTTAGGAGTTAGGTGACAAACCCACGTACAGAAGAATTATATGTATAGAATAGAATAGAATAGAATATATTTATTTGCTGTATATAAAGAAGATATATTTAGGTAGGTGATAATGTTATCACAAGATTATGTGCTTAAGCAAATGTCAAAGAACTTTGTATTGAAAAATATGGCGATCTAAGTAAATAAATATGACAGAGAATGTGGGTTAATTCTTCAAGGACATTCTAATTAACTACAATGGTTTATGGTACGCGGGTGTACCGCGCGCGGTCATACAGAATGCTGGGTATGCATTTAGTTAGTAGGCAAGCCTTAAATAAATAGGGCAAATAGAATATGAGCTGTTCTATTGTAGTTACTTAAGTACTAGGTCACCATTGTATTGATAAGTTTCAGTCTCAATCAAACTCCCAAAAATGTCACCAGGACAGAATCAACCGTAGAAAACCTATATATTTACTTCCTTACTAATAAACGTATTATAACAGGTGAATAGTTACACACCGATTTCTCTCTTTCAGTCGTTAGAATTTGACTTTTGAAAAAAGAAGACGAAAGTATTGTATAACTATACAGACGCTATACAACGTTTATTAGTAAGGAGTATAAGATTTCCATACAATGCGAGGTCAGCTTATACTGGAAATGTATAGCTTGATGTGTAGCCGTGTGTACCAGAACTAAAAAGTGAAAAATAAAAACTGTTTTTTTTAAAACACAAAAAAAAGTGAAAAATTATTTTAATTTCGGAAGTCGTGGCAATTTTTTTTTTTGGAAGTCGGTTGTTTTTTTTAATAAAAAGTTTTTTATTATTTTATTTATACACACAATAGACAACCCTACAGCTCCTCATACATTCAGTACGCCATCAATTTTCGCTCGAATGTCTTTAGTAATCAAGTTTTATCTATTTGTATATTGGCTTAGGAAACGAACTGGGACGTCGGAACTCCTGATACTTGCTCGGGTTTGGAGGAAATGATAAGATAGTGTCGATGACCCAAGCCGCCGAATGACTATAGGTTGGCTAATTTTAGATTTAGATAGTTGGATGACTTCTTATTGTACATGTTCAAACAATATTATCAAGGCAAGTAAAATTGAGACATTGGTAGGTATTGTGATTAGGTATTGTTTTATAATCATTCATATTCAGCTTAAACCACTATTACGCCTCCAAATATAGTTTTTGAGGCCAATATTAAACAATACCTTGATTATCACATTTTTCGCACACAAAAACGATTTCCCTTTTTTTATTATCCTTCCTTCATTAGAACAGCCGTGTAATGTGTAGTTTCATGGATTATTTTTAATGATAGTGAGTTTTTAAAGTGATGCTGGTGTTTTGTTTTGGTGGTGGTGGTGGTCGCCAAGTGTACCTGCAGGCTAATCTGGTGAGATCTTTCCATATTACAGTGACTTGCTCCTCTCAGCAAGATACACGCCATAATTCCGTCATTTTAAGTCACTACAGGTTTAATTGGCTAAATAATGTACCCAACTTTAAGATATAATGCGTAGGTGATTGTGTTCCAAAATCGTTATTGAGTTCAAGTGACCTTTTTTTTGTGAGTGGTCAGTGATGCTCTATTGTCTTGAGCACGCATACCTAACGGCTTTGGAAACAAAATTCCGCAGCCCCTATATCCCTCGCCAGATGTGGGCGCCCGCGCCGACCCTTAGGCCGCATAGCAATTGGTATTTTAACTTTTAAGATACTCACTATTTGGGTATATTATAGAATGCCACAACGGGGCATCTCAACAAAGCTGACAGTGAAAGTGTAAACTGTAGATTGTGTAGAATATGACATACCTACTTTGATTTTCATTCACTCAAACTGCTGTCTGCAGGTGCAATCCTTGAAAAGGGCTTATACTCGAGCTAATTTAAAACAAATATGACGGATGGCTATCAAGTTTTAACGCTTTTTAAATTTACTCTATCCTGGGCGCTATTTTCATTTAAAAAAAAGGGGTCGCAACAAAAATCTGATGCTGTAATGTTATTGGTTGATCAGCATGGGTAAGCGTTACATAGTGGCCGAACGCTGCAGGCGGGAATAGACCTTGCGATGCGCGCCCGCCATAGTACTATCGCAGAAAGCCAGCAAAGGCGCATGGACGCTATTATAGAACCTGGGCGGTAACAGAGGTGGTCATCTTGTGCGCGGGATTTTGTTTTGAAAGTAGTTGGTTATGGGTGTCGGCGATGTAACTATGAACAGGAAAGAAGAATGCGGGTGACGCGGGTCGGGATTTTTGTCGGGGTCTTATTAATTACTTGAGCCGAATAGTGCGCTTTTAACTCCGAACTATATTATTTGCAATCGCATCACCCCGAGGTGAGCAGCGGCGAGCTACAGATTGAACTTGTACGGCGACGGAGCTGGACATAAACAACGAGGATCGGGCCAATCGCGATCTGAACAGTGCTGCTGAAAACGCATCAGAACTAAGAAGAAAAGAATCGAGAAAGCAGTTTAACCCCGCCAAAAGATTCACCGGTGAAGCTGGATTTGAACCATCCTGACAGAGAGAGTCATCATGAGAGACTTGATTAACCACGCTAGGAATAAACCAAGACAAAAGTAAATGCACGAAATCTTAGAAGGAAAAACTGTTTCGAAACACATCAAGAATCACAGGACGTGCTATCTCGCACATGTTCACAGACGCGGCAAACCACACCTTTTATATGCAGCAATGCAGTACAAGGCCAAATCCAAGAGAGTAGGCTGACCGATTTACGCATGGAACGACAACCTAAGACAGGACATGGCGTGCTTCAACAAGGAAATCAACTTCTGGATGGACATGGCTGAAGACCGATACAAGATCACGAAAGCAGCCAACGAGATATACAAGAAACCTGAAACGGACAGCAGCGAGTCCTTGGACAAAGACTCAGAAAACAGCAAAGTGTAACACAGCACAGCAGGGAGATAGAAAAGAGCCGAGAACGAAGCATATCTCCGCCAATGGATTCAACGGTGAAAATGGAACGTAGCCCACTGGCGGCGACGTAGTAAAAAGATGCCCATCCTTAGATAAATATTACCCGTCTGTCCACTAGTCCATTGCTTACTCAAGGATGCATATCCGGTAGGCTCGCAAATCCTTCCATATCCTGACGGACACGGTCTATTCCCTACCATTACCCGCGCCCCCCGGTCTACTCTTTGATATGCAATGGCTTCTTTAACCCCATGAACCATGAGGCTCCAGGGGCTAGTGCAAATCCTGGGGTTCATTCGATTTATCGAGTCTGGTTAAGCCACGCTGGGGTCGGTGCATTTCATTCATTCATTCATTCACAAAAACGATTTCCCTTTTTTTATATTATCCTTCCTTCATTAGAACAGCCGGTTTATTCCTTAAAAACCTTACAGTGAAAACCATAGGTATAAGAAACAAGTTTTTTTATAAGTAGGTATTTGTGTTTTTTATATTTCTAATATATCTTCCCTTCGTATGAACCGCCGTATATTCTTTAAAAACCTTACAGTGGAATATATATAAGAAAGAAGTTTCTTTTTATTTGTGCAGTTTATATTTTTGTACTTGTAAGTATATTTTTTTATTTCTATGGTAAAATTCACCTAAGTTTTCACGGTGAGATTTTTACAGAATACCGGCTATTTTAGACAAATTTTGCATACTCAATTCTATATTTAGTCAGCAATTCTTCAGTTTAAAAAACACAAATGACGGGATACCTGACAAATATAGCGCCACGCAGGAAAATAGTCTTACCACTTTCCTGTTTAAGTTACCACGATTTTGTTATTGTTTATAAATTACAACGGTCTTATTACTAGTACATAGGTATGTGCCAATGAATGTCGCTACGTAGGATGTCTATACTGATAATAATTATGTCAGGATGCGTCATAGTAAAACATTGAAAATAGATAGGTAAAGTATTGAAACGCATGTGAACTAAAAGAGTGATGAATACTAATGTTGATGGATGGAGCGGGAGAGGAAGGCCAAAGATGATGATGGATTGTGTGAGAAATGATATGAAAGATTCCTCTTCACTCCCTTCGAGTGAATAATAGCGTGACGGTTGAAGAGTGGAAAATAAAACGTTTACGCCGACCCCAAGTAACATGGGACAATGGCAGAAAGAGGATGATAGGGTAAAATATAAACAAAATAGCTTTTGAAGGGAAGAAATGGAGTAAAAATAATGCAAGGAAGCTGTTCTGTCTATCCTAACTAACATAATAATAGCGAAAGTGAGTTTGTTTGTTTGATACGCTTTCCCGCTAAAACGGCTGAACGCATTTTGTTTGAAATTTGGCACAGGGGTAGACCATGACCTGGTATAGGACATAGGATACTTATTATCTCGATATTCCCACAGGATTGAGACTTACGCAGGTGAAATCGTGGGGCGCAGCTAGTAACCTATAAGTACCCAGGTCATCAGTAGTGGGGAGTCAGAGAAGATTCAGGCTATATCACCGGGGATGGGTGAGCATTCGTAACTAGGTATTTAAAATTTTGCGTGAATGGAGGTTTACTTAAATAAGGAAAATATGTTCTAATTAATGTTTAAAAATAGGAACTATGGGTATATTTCCAATAACAAGAATAAAAACACGGATGCGTACATCTGCTACCATGTATGTAGGAAATCAAATTAAAGAAAAAAAAAAAAACTGCGTCTATTGGCATTACAGCAGAAAAAAAAACTTTAAAACTATAAAAAGAGAAAAAAAAATATCTATGTAAGTATATTTATATAAATTAACTAAGCCGGTAGCCATAAACTTATTATCCTAATACTTTTTGTTAGATACATTAAAAACATTAAAAACGCTAAAAACTATTTAACGTGTACTAAACACGAACGGTATAATAATGAAAATAGTACTTATGGCCAATTTTATAGTTACAAAAAAGAAAACTGTCACCAGTATTATTAGAAATAGTTATCTAATCGTAGTGTTCTAATATTAGAGCACCTATAAAATAATGACTATAGGTGCTCTAATATTAGAACACTGCGACTTGAACGAGTACATAAATAATATTTCTTCCAAACTCATACCTCTCAGTGAATTTAGGTTATAGAACAATAATATTGTGCATGTATCTTTAAATAATTATCTGTTAATGTATTGTACTAAAACTAGGAATGACATTGCAATCATTTAATTAGTATTATTATTTAATGAATAATTTTAATGAATAATTAATCTGAATTAACTTAACTCTTTGAAGGACATTCCAATAGTTTTAATATCTCAAAATATTTTTATCTAATTTTATATGTCTCAATGTCAATCTAGATTCTGATAAACCATGTTCGTATACATTTTACATGCCTTACGGTAGAATCACTTGAAACACGTACTTTTAATAATACCATTGTAACAGTGTTTTCTGCGAAAATTTGATTTGATTTGAATCTGAAGTGTGAAACACCTAGATTTATAAGATACTCTAGACACAGCCGGTGCCTATCAGTTACAACTAGAGGCTGTCGGTCTATTTCTAAACAAAACGTAGTAATGTAACCAATCCATTATATCCAATCCATTATCTATTATACATAGTAAAGGTACAAAACAAACTTCTCGTCTCTCTGTGTGAACGCTTAGATCTTCTTATAGATAGGTACCAATGGATTTTGACGCGGTTTTTTGCCATCACAGAGCATTTATTCTTGAAGGTTTTTTGGGTATATTTAAGTTAGGTATAGCACAGAAATCTCGTTTTGAAATGGCACCATTGCCCCGTGCGAAGCAGTGGTGGCTAGTACTTAATTAATTTATTTGTCATTGCTTCATTTTAAATCTTTTTACACGACTACGGCGAAGAAAAATGGAGGGTTATGATTTTGACCGGTATATATGTATGTATGTAAGTATGTTCATCTGTTCCCTCCTATCTTCTAAACCACTCATCACAATTTGACAAATGAGGTATCGTTGGAAGCGTCTTGATCGTCTGCTGGTTATAGGCTATGTGACGTCACATTAAAAATGGTGCCCTTTAGAGGAATTAAAGTCAAGAACTAAAAAAAAAATTGTTTAGTCGTACCATTTTGGGTATCAAATGAAAGGGCTTAATGAGCACATTTCAAAAATATAAATATTATAAACAAAAAAAAAATAAATGAATAAAAACTAAAACCCAACTACGACTATAAAGGTATAATTAAAAAAAGACACCACAGACAGACAAATTAAAAATCCGGAGTCACACGTAATCTGTTTGATTTATGCCGTAACACGTGTGACTCCGGATTTTTAATATGTTTGCCTGTGGTGTTTTTACTACTTAATTTTTTTTTACCTATTGTGGTACAGTAATCTTATTCTAGGTGCATCGTCTTCACATCCTTACATATTATAAAACAAAGTCCTCCGCCGCGTCTGTCTATCGTCCTGTACGCGATAAACTCAAAAACGACTGCATCGATCATCATCATGCTGTTTTCACCAATGGATAGAGTGGTTCTCGAGTAAGGTTTTAGTATATAATAACCGGCATCCATGCGGGCGAAGCCACGGGCATTAGCTAGTATTTCTTTATGAATTTACCTTTACACTCAGTAAGTTAAGGTATAAGTGAATAGCGATAAAGCATTCTTTCACGTACATACACTCATTACAATTCTGCGCATTTTTTATTTTGTGTGTTTTGGAGAATCCCAACGAATACGATTGGCATCTCAAGATTTGGAGAAATGTCAGGAGTCACCAAATAGCGGAAAGCTGTCGGGATCCGGACCGCCGACCTATTACGAGTTTTAGTTATATTTCTAGTTTACTTTAAAAAAAATGTAACAAATAAGTACTTAATTCAAAAATATTAAAATATTTTTGTTGAGATTTAGCTTGCACCAACTTTGCTCCAGACTTTAGACAGATGTTTCAAAGTAAACAATCTCATTTCTACATTGATAATAATAATTAATTGTTTATTACTAATACAAGATGTTTCTTTTTATTTCTTAATTGCCAATATTTTTAATCTTGGTATTCAGTAATTCAATTTTTTTTTAAACCGGCCAATTGCCATTCTGACTCGCGCACGAAGAGTTCCGTACCATTATCTATAAAAACGAACAAAAAAATCACGCTTGTTGTATGGGAGCCCCCTAAAATAAAGTTTTATTCTGTTTTTTTGGTATTTGTTGTTATAGCGGCAACAGAAATACATGATCTATGAAAATTTCAACTGTCTAACTATCACGGTTCATGAGATACAGCCTGGTGACAGACGGAAAGACAGACAGACGGACGGACAGCGGAGTCTTAGCAATAGGGTCCCGTTTTACCCTTTGGGTACGAAACCCTAAAAACGGACCCCCAAGAAAACTAATTGGTGATCCCTGGTGTAGATTTAGGCCCGCTTGCGTCACAAATCACTAAAGAAATCTAACGCTAAACACAGGGTCAAATTAAATTAGTTAGGGGAACTCTACAGACGTGAGTTTCCCTAACTAATTTAATTTGACCGACCGAGACGTATTTAGTGATTTGTGACGCATAAATTGGACCCTGTATGTTTAAAACATCATTCTGCCTCTGTTAAACGATTGACGGTAAGTAATAGTCTTTAATCTATACATAATATACATTAAAGTCGCTTTTCCTGTTTGTCTGTATGTCCGCGTTGTTCTTCTAAACCACACAACAGATTTTGATAAGGATTTCACCATCGTTTAGAGAATTTATTCCGGAAGGTTTATGTGTAAGTATAATACGTTAGTATTAAAGTTACATAGGACTAAGAAATCTGGATGTTTTGTCAAGTCATAAAAACCTACAAACTATATACTTAAAGACTTCAAAAAAGGAGTTTCTGTATTCGCTTCGAATTCACGTTTGCGATTTTCTAAAAAAAAAAAAAAAGTCATTTATTCAAACTAAGCTGAGAATCAGCACTTTTCGAACGTCAAAAAACGTCTAAAAACGCGTGAACCTCCTCGGTTTCGTTAAGCCCATACCCTACTTCAGATTTTATCCTGCTCGCAACATACTACTCGCGGCCTAAGTGAGAGAGACGCAGTGGGGTGCTGACGACTCTCAAGCCTCGAATAGTTTAGGCAATTGCTTTTTACGGTGAAAATAATGGTAATTTAAAAAAAGAAAAACATAAGACCTGCTTTATAGTTACTTCAGTTATTATGCAGTTTCATGATCTAATTTGAAGTATTTTTTGAATACCAGCGGTTTATAGTTCGGTTTAGAAGTAACTTTGGATTTTTTTTCTGTCAAGAAAATTTTATGTAGGTTATTGTTTTTTCGCCAAACAAACGACCTAGCATCAATCCTCAACTTTAACATATGTTTATTTCAAAATTAATGCTGCAGTATTTTCTTTATAACGCAGGATCATTCTAAGCAATTTGAGGTAGGGCCTTAAATCGTAGACTAAAAATATATTTTTTAATAAAAATAACTGACTCGGTTGAAATCGGTTGTTCTTAATGAACACAGACTACCTGTTGAAGTGCTAATTATTACGTACTAGCTACTGCCCGCGAGTTCGTCTGGGATCCAGGATGAAAGTAGCCTACGTCTTTCTCCAGGTCAAGGTCTACCCCTGTGTGAAATTTCAAACTCAAACTTTTATTGCATTCATGTGTACACCAGCTGTTACATAATATAAAAAGTAAGATCCAACATGAAACACAATCAAAATCCGAAAAACAAAAAGGAAAAGATTCGAAATCCGATTTCAAAATCCGATCAACGCGTTTTAGCGTGATAGCGTAACAAACTGACTTTCGCATTAATAATATTAGTTAGGATTTCATAATAGACTTACCTCATCAAACACTTTGAGTGAATATGTGTTGTCATCATCCATAAAATACACAACGCCTCTTTTGTTTTCGGCCTTCTGCAAGTGGCCCTTGAGCCAATCCAAAGCCAGATTCCTTTGTTCTACACCACTCGCCTGAAATATTTACACAAACTAATTACTAAATTGAACAATCAATACATATAGACTTCCACATGTTTTGTTAGTCATCAATTCTAGAAATTCTTTTCATCAATTAGACACAAACATCCCTTTTGTAGTTATAAATACATCACACGAAGAGTAAAATAATACATAATGCCCGTTTTCATTCACAATTTACTCCATTTATTATAAATTTATAACATTAGACAAATAACGGTTCTAACTATAACCCTTTCGTTATTCCAATATAAACGTATACTAAGTTCAGTTATTTAACAGTAAATATAAAGCAATGTAATCTATTCACCAATTCCAATTAAAAATAACTCTAAAATGCAATCATTTCAACATTACACAATAACTGTTGTTATTTGGCCGTTATTTTTCTAATACACGATACCTAAATCTATTGCCAAAATCGCAGTTGGATTTTCTACGCTCAGCTTATCGGCGACAGTTGTAAATCCAACAATACACTTTTATTATGCATCAACTTTCAAGTGTCAAGTAGTGTTAGTGAAAAAATTAAATGGTTCATGAAAGACATAGATTGTTAACAAACTGTAACACATCGACTACGCTTGTTATAATTATGACTAAACTGAAAACTATATTTTACCACCAATTGAAAGAGAAAAACGAGTTTCAATTCTATGGTTATGGCAAAGAAAGAAATTCCCAGGAATTTGTTTTGCATAGATTGATAAATCTACAATCCGGCCGTCGAGAGAATGCTTTTTTGATACCTGCCGGTCTAGTCTGTAAACACCTCACCGTTAAAACTTAGGTGAAGTGAGCTGTCAATTCCTAGCGTCAGGTGGAGTGACAGCTCACTTCACCTAGTTTTCACGGTGAGATTATTACAGAATACCACTTACTGTTAGTTTCATACTAATGAATATTTGTTTTGCGAATTTAATCTATAATACAACTAGAAATTGTCCAACTGGCAGGTGTCAGGAACGCAATCTCTCAGCGGCCGGACTGTAGTCAGTGAACGTGCAATTCTTATCATTCATCTTAAAGTAAGGATTTTCGCTGATAACAAGATTACATTTCTTATCCACCTCTAGTTTATCTCAGTTGGCTTATCTTTGAAAGTTAAAAACAAATAAAGCGTAAATCAATTTTTTTCGTTCGAATAACTTCTATTTCATGACAGTACACGGCTACACATCAAGCTATATATTTCCAGTATAAGCTGATCTCGCCTTGTACGGAAATCCTATACAATGCGAGATCAGCATAAACTGGAAATGTATAGCTTTATGTGTAGCCGTGTAAACCCTAATATTTTTTATATTTTTTATAGGACGTAGTTTCGTTTGCATATCATGAAGTCACTTACATCACTAATTATCTCTTTCAACGCCTGTTTAGATAACGAAAGGAAAGAAAGAGATAAAATAGTAAAACACTCACCCATCCGCTCACACACTCACAGATTCACACATCAAAATAATAATCTAAGCGTAGGATAGATAGAGTAAGTACTAAAATACTTTTAAATTAGTACTTAGTATAGTGTAGATTTTTTTTTCTTTTTTAAGTAAGTGAGTACTCCTTCACAACATATTATTCTAGAACAAAGTCCTCCGCCGCGTCTGTCTGTTCGCGATAAACTCAAAAACTACTACTACACCGATTTTCATGCTGTTTTTACCAATGGATAGAGTGGTTATCGAGGAAGGTTTTAGTTTATAATAACCGACATCCACGCGGGCGAAGCCGCGGGCATTAGCTAGTATTTTGTGTGCACGTGTTTCTAAGACAAATAATTTTTTTTATTCTTTCATATTTTACCGTTGAAAGCTAATAAGTGGTTTATACGATGACAGTGATTCAGTCAGTGACTCAGAATTTCGGAGTCAGTGGGTTCATGTAGACGACATCAGCAGTAAGTCAGGCGGGGGTACATACTGGGCTGGACCCAGAAATAGACGAGTAGGTTAGGCAACTCGACTGACTTGAGGGCTTGAGGGCGCGAGCCCAGTTGCAAGTCAGCGCTGGAATGACTGTCACATTACTGGACTCATGTAAACCTGCCTTGATTATTGCACTATCACTGACCATAATTATTACAGAGGAGTTCATAAATACCATTTTATTCTAAACAAAAATGTTCATACAAATACCAAAAAAAATACTGTAGTCTACAAAATTTGAAATAAGTAAGTACATAAGTAGGTCTAATTAAGTTATAAGTTTTAGAATTTTGAGATATTATAGCTACCTTCGAAAGAATAGCATATCAAATAGGCCTACGACAGATTAAAAAAAAACTGATACTTCAGAAGCCAATTGTTATTCGCAAACGGATCAGTAAGTACAGATCAACTTGCAAATTATTTAGTGATGACATCATGATTTTAAATTAAGTACAATTTAATGCTATGAATATGAAGCATTATTAGATTGCTATATAATTACAGTAATTTATTAAGGCACTACCCCTAGCGAGCGACCTTGATCGTTCGGTCTTTCTCCGTCCCCGCGCACGCCGAATTCACACAATTTTTTGAATTAAGAAAATAATAGCGATTTTTTAAAATAAAATAAAACGTGAACTATATTTGTTAATACGTGGAATGTGGTGATAGGATATCGAACGTTGATAATGTGCTTTTAGATGAAGTTTATTTCTATGAATTATGAGTTAATAGCCTCTGAATAACGAAGAAAAACGCATTATCGCTACGTTTTGATCGGGATAGGCTCTTAAGTACTCAAAGTTGAAGAAAATATTTTATAAAGCCATAATTCTATACCTAAATCTCAGTATCTGTTCCTAAATGGTTCACTTTTTTAAGCTTTTGTCGCAATTTAATTAGCGAATAAAAAAGATTCTTAAACAAAACTTTTTTGTAAACAGCACAATACATTGGCTGCGACATATTAGATTGGATAGCAATAGTGAAAGCACCCAAAAGAAAAAGATTTCCATATTTCAATTAGTGCGTGAAAACTTTGACATTTTGCTCTTGGATAGACAGCATGACTGGTTGATGACAGGCATTCTGAACGACATGACATAATCAATAAATTATATTTTTAATATTATACAGGATGGGCTTGCTTGTATGTAGCACTGCCCTTCAAACAAGTTATTTTATAACTTAGTAAGGGTGCTGCTTGCAACACCTACCTGTTTTGTGAACTCGCTTAAGTCAAGTGTACCTAAGGATGATACTATTATTGTAATTTGATTAAAACAATATTATAAATTAAGTAAACAACTTACTTAGGTACAGAATGTAAACCGAACTAAATTCTTAGAAATTATGTCATGGCATGAAAAACAGAGTCACAAAGACCGAATCCCACTGTGGATACATAACACCCTTTCTGTACTTAGGTACACACGGCTACACATCAAGCTATACATTTCCAGTTTATGCTGATCTCGCATTGTATAGGATTTCCGTACAATGCGAGGTCAGCTTATACTTACTGGAAATGTATAGCTTGATGGTAGCCGTGTGTACAACCGCGGAAATTTTCAGTGAACCACTTTTCACCCTTATGACCTCAGTAATAAGGTTGAAAGGTGGTTCATTGCCAGTGTCCGCGATGGTACATGGGACATAGCATTATAGTCACGTAACTGGATGCAGTTATGATACGTGAATCATTTATTACTGTACTCACTAATTTAGGAATCGCCCCTCGATTCGGCACTAAAGGTAACGGCTGGAAAAGGATAAATTAAGTTATTTACAATAGTTACGTCTGCCGCACGTCTTTGGTAACAAGATCAGTATAAGCTGCACCCTGATTCTATTGAAACGTCCATGGTAAAAATTTGATATTGACAGCACCTTTATTAAGGGCGATTTTCAGAGTTCAAGCGTCAGTACCTAGCTTGATTTAGTTTATCATAGCAATCTAATATCTGAAGAACAACTAAGTAAATAAATTGCAAGTTTTCCTAACAGTTAAAATACGAGTTCCCTCAAATATTTGGTGGACGTACACAATACCAACTCGTGTTGAATATGCCTGTTCTAAACAGACATACATTGATATCCATGATCTGAAATGTTTATTAAAATGTAAGAAAAATATATCGTTAGCCTCTTTAGTCATCTCTGTCTGTGGTCGTTTCAACAACAGAACAGCACTTTATGTGCGAAACGATAAAGTTGAATGACCAAAATCCAGTGTCTGTACCTAGTGCGTACAAAGCCAATATTTGCTTAAAAAACAGCTGCTCTATGAGACACAAATTAATTATCTGTTGTTGAGAGACCCTCGGCAGGCCAACGTAACTGGAAAAGGCAGTATACTGAAGAAAAATATGAAATGCAACAATAGTAGATTGTATCATAAGGGAGCAAAATAATATTTTTACGGCGAGGGCGCTTTTTTGGATTCTTTAGTAGAATCCTGAAGAGGGATTCAAAGTACGTCGCCCGAGCCAAAAATATATTTTGCGCCCGAGAGATACACTCTAATTTTCATCACCCACTATGAGAAAATAAAAGGCGCCTCATATTTTAACCACGCTTGATCAAGACGGGTTGGCTATTACAGGCTTATAATTATTAACTACAAGTTCAGGTTTCCCCATCATGTTTTCCCTCACCGATGTCAGTAATTTCCAGAATAACTCAGAAAAAAAACAACCGACTTCCAAAAAAAAAAACACAAAAGAGTGAAAAATTACATTAATTTCGGAAGTCGTAATTATTCCGATAAATTTAGTATCTTTTTGTGTAGTAAATAACACAAAATCCTGCATCGCGCAATGGGAGTTTACCGCGCGATCAACATTATACAAGATTCCAACATCAATCGTTGGGCAGTTGCCCGCCAGACAAGACACCCGTTTGGTCGGAGTATCCTCCCTTTTCAATAGAGAATGAGTGAACTTTCCACCCTGTTCCTCAATCTCTCAATGCTGAATCCAGTTAGACGGGAAGCCGCCCCAACATAGTTGGGAAAAGGCTAGGCAGATTGATTTTATTTTACGTCGGTCCTAACACTTCCCCGTACCCACACGGCGCTACTATGGGCCGTCGTACCAGCCAGTCTTTATTCGAAAAATATTTGTGTACGATTTCTTTGGCGCTGAACACTAAGATGTTCCAAATTCAAAAAGTGCGCGGAAAAGATAATTGCGGCGCACTTATTCTTTGCCGCGCACTTATAAAGAGTATTAAAAACTCATTACTGCCCGCTAAAAGTTTCTTATAGAAAACACCACCTTTGAGTGCACTTAAAGGCGAACCAAGTCGTCATTTTCGAATAGATGGGATGAAAAAGACATTTTATGTTTTGAACTATGATATCCTCAGTTACTTCAGCAAATAATCCTGATTTATCATAATTCTATAGATAAAATAAATAATATTATTATTGTGGTGTACCTGGTTGCTTCAAACTATAGGTACTGTGGGGTACCCTTGTTGGCCCCTTGGAGACCAATGCTGTCTCAATAGGAAAATATGGATGCCAAGTAAATATATAATAATTATTAAAATATTTTAAGTTATCAAATAAATGTTTCAAACATACCGTAGATGATTTAGTCTTATGTGTTTTGATATTTAGATGTGTATATTTTAAATTGGACTCTTTGAGCAAGTTCGCAACCAACTTTGTCTTCTCAATGGAGTCTTCAATCACAACCCAGTGGAAGTTCTTCACATGCATCAGAGTTTGTGATAACCTGGAAAAAGGGAATTGGATTAGCAAGCAATCTTTTCTTGTGCAAAAGCTATGAGACATGCATGTTTATGAAGTGAGCAAAGTTGGAGGTGCAGCTTGTTGCTTGAGTATTTTTATGGGCTCCACTGGTCCACTGTACCCGACTCGGACTGAATCCCCGTCATCCCCTTCGTGTTAGATTCCTTTATACCTTTCCGACAGAAACAGGAAGGAGTCCCCGGAGGGGCTCCATCGATTAAGCCTTATTATTATTGCTTGGACATAAATTAAGACCTGCCACATGATCTTTCCCAGCTTTAATACTCCTAATATCTCAACAAAGCTTTGGGTTTTAAAAAATTCACTTCAAACTTCACTTCTTCATTTAATTTCAATAATAACTTAATTATTATCTACAGACAGGAATATGTGCTTTTAATAAAGCAAGTATGTACTTAGTTACTTAAAATAGTTTGACTTTGATAATATGTATAAGGAAGAATTAAGTTGAATAAAATGTAAAGTATTTTGTGTTTTTAAGTGACAATACCACCTTTCCTGTTATAACCAGATTATTAGGTGCATTTTTTCTTCATAACCATCAAATACACTGCCTGTTTAGGAAAACCGTAAGAACATGAATACATCTGGAATTTACTGTAAAGATTTAAAAAAAAATTGAGAGTTGAAATAAGATTTTATTTCATTTATTTTAACCATCTATCCTGTGGGAATATCGGGATAAAAAGTATTCTATGTCTTAATCCAGGTCATGGTCTACCCATGTAACAAATTTCATCTAAATCCATTCAGCCGTTTTAGCACCGAAGCGTAACAAACTCACTTATAATATTAGTTAGTATTTATTACACCACAAGTCAAAATATGAGGTATCACAAAGCACAATATCTGCAGTTGACCAAGGCAGACAAGACAGAGAATGATTTCATCTAGATAGTTTATGTACAAATATTAAATTTTGCTATATTGCTATACAGTCCGTACAAATGATTTTATAAGCATTATAAAAGCTGTGTAGGAAAGTTTTATGTCAGTGTCTTAACAAGCTTTGAATGGATTCCAATACTTAGAGCATTGTATTAATGAATATTAATTAATTTGCTTTATCTAATGTCTGGCTGCATTAATTTCCATAATATCAAATAAATACTTACCTAAGCACACAGGCTTATAATTTATTTTATTGTGAAAAAGACATTATTCCCAGAATCAAAAGGTGAGTAATTAATAAGGATCAGATTTCTTCGAAATCCACAAAGCTTGTCGAACGTACTTTCCATAGGACAAGTACCTACTGCATTCTCAAGGTAAGTACTCATTGTGCAAGTCCATCAATTATCCATTTAAAATAATTGTCGGCTTACGAAGAGGACCCATTGCCAAATACTTTAGCCAAACAAATGAGGTAAGCTATACTATAAATCAAGGGCAGAAGAATCACGATAAACAATTCTTACCGTGTAAGATCCGCCTTTTGTGCGAGTCTCATGTACGTTGGAGTAATCCCGTAAATCACTGGGAGATATGAACTCACTTCTGCATTAAACTGACATTGAAAAACGGGCCTAGTATTAAATAAAAACAATATAACGAAAATCAACATCCCGATTGCTAGATATTGCTTCTTGATGTTTACAAAAGGCATCTTATTTTCGATCACGTTTCGTACAATTATTTTTTACGAACACTTTGCACGCACGTCTCACAGTCGATAATGCATTATTTTACTGTTCAGTTTACAAATTTACAATTAATTGTAAAATAACTCGTAATACGAGTCCGCTGATGCGGCCGATTCGCCGTCGACGAATGACAGATTGATTTGACGCTTTCATTCACAGATATTTTACGTTCTACATGCGTCAGTAGTAGTCAGTACACTGAACAGAAAATAAATAGCATAGGTGGATAGGTTGTCTCTTTCTGTCTAACGTAAACATCGACTTCCACAAAAAAGACGGAGTTTCACAGCAGTGCAGACGTAATTGAGGAAGTAGAAAATCGTTTAAAAAAAAGTGTATCCGGTTGAAGTTGCTGATTATTCAAATAAAATATTTATAATATTTTTTGATTATACTGTATTAATTTTGGACCGGTCGTTTAAAAGGTTTTACCTCTAGACAACAATTATTTAATTTGTCTATGAGATAAGAGCAGGCGCGTAACTAGTGTTATCTGTTACGTATTTATGAAACTAACCAGAAGCCAATTCAAAAATGGTTCTTATTCCTTTCAACAGATGGCATTAAAGTAAGAACACATAATCTACAAAAAATGTGTTTTTTGTTTCATTGTTACACCCCAACCAAAACTAAATCCGTCAAACAGTTGGTTTATTTGAGTTAGTTTTTATGTTTGTTTGTTTATTTTTATTTTTTTAGAGTCTGTATTGATTACATTAATAAGTCACGTGATAGTAATTAAATAATATACCTACATTATTAGGTATGCATCTAACACTACAATACCTACTAATAATATTATGTACAAGTATATAAAAAGGGGGGGGGGGGGAAATAACCACTACAGTGCATCAAAAAATTCGTCCGCGTCGCTGTCAGCAGGAAAAGTGCCCAAAAGGCTGGCAGCATTGCCACGTTGTATGGCAATTGTATGTAATGCTGATTCTTTGCAAAGACTACTATTATATTATATGAGATTCTTTGGCCGAAGAATAGGTCACGTGAAGAGTCGACCAACCGCTTGGCGATGTCTTGATAGACTAAGTGAGCACTCGGGACCCCATGGCCCTAGGGTTTCAACCCCAAACGGCTCGAACATATAAGACCCATTGAGATTGGGGTACCTATTTGTGCCGTTTGAGGTTTTCCGCACCTGCAGCAGCAGCCCTAGCACAGCCCACTGAGCTAGGAAGATGGGATGGCGTAAAAGTGTCGACACACGTTGCATCCCACACCAAAGGCCGACCTACCTCCCAAGGCATTATGGTTATTATAAGAACTTTTTCATACCTGTAAAGTAATAGTGTACCTACCTAAGATGTCAATAGTTGGAAACCGTAGCGATTCCTATTACTTAGCTCTGCAGAAGGGACCTGTCCCACCGCTCGCGATTAAAGGCTCATGCAGACAGGTGGGTCGCGACAGTGCAACACAACTCTAGAGTTGTGTCGCAAAGTCGCGACGCGAATGTCTAAATAAAAAAAATTCTGTAAATATTCCTGAAGTTTTCATAGAAATTGTTTTATTAGACTCGCTGTGTGCGGGGCCTTAACGAGTAGAGCTGGCAACTAAAAACGAGTTGGTGAGCATCGAGTGCGCGTCGGGAACGAGCAATTACCTTCCCGCTGGTATGCGTATGTATCAAGCGTCAGTCTCTCAGCGAGTGTTCTGCCCACCAAGCGATCATTGCTGAGCGAGTAGGTACTCTCTTCTATAGCTCTTGTCACTACAAGAAACGAGTAGGTACTCGCTGGCGATGTGAACACAGTCAGCAAACAACTATTAGTAATGTAAGTATCTCTTTTCGGGCCCAATACCAGCGCTGCAACAGTTATTTTTAAATGTCGCAGCATCATGCTGAGATAGAAGCCTTTTGGCCTCGTAAAAGCCTCGTAGCGGCTGACGTACATAAATTGACGTAATTTTAGTAGGCAAGTTTTTAATCACGTCTAAACTTTTAACAGGCGCTGATTAATTTGTCAGGACTAAACTAAAATTTATCTTCTGTCCTTTTCTTAATGAAATAGAAAGAAAAAGATGCACTGAACTTAAATTTAGTTTAGTTTGTGAACAACAGAATCGGCATCATTGTGTGTTTAGTTTAGTTTGTGATCTTCCGTGCGAGTCTCAATTAATACTGTTCGTTCTTTTACTTTCACGGGGCCTGTAATCTTTTATACGTTTCATGACCGAGAAAATCGTTGATACGTAGGTGGTCGCTTCCTTGTCGGCGGTGGGACAGGTGCCGAAGCCTGAGACGTAACTATAAAATAAAATACGGTACAAGCAACAGGTTAAAGATAAACCCTCTTTCCTTCGCGATACCATCTAAATCTTTTCAAGTCAATGGGTAACATTGACTTTAAACGCCACTTCAGTTTATTTCGGTAAAAGGAGTAGAAGGTTAGAACAGCATAATGTTTATTAATGTTCTACACCATAAAATATATTACAGATATGAATGTGCAGTAGATAATGTATGTGACAGATATGAACTGTAATACATAGATTTTTACAGATTGTATATTTTTATTGCCGCTGTAACATAAAAACTATAATAATAAAATAAAGTTAAAAATTAAACGGGGCCATACAAGATTTCTGTTTTGTTTTTAATTAAATAAAGTAAGTAAGTAAGTATTAAAAAAATATAGTGTTAAATATTGTACGGTAGTACGGAACCCTTCGTGTGCGAGTCCAACTCGCACTTGTCCGGTTTTTTTTTGGTGATGTAGCAATGGCCTGTAACCTACCTACTATAGATGACCAGTAATAACTTCAGAGTAGTTTGAGCGTAGGAATCTCAGAAACAAAAATTGGTAGACAAAACATTACATAACATAACATCACGCTTGTATTCTCTGGACGGTTAGGCAGAGGTGTACCTATAGTACACCCACATTTCGCCAGTGTCCCATGTAATGGGGGTAGACAGAAATCTGCCAGATTACGCGATTAGTAGGCACGGTCATATTCTGTTTAACAACTCACCAGTACTAATAATGTATTTTTTGTAATCCAAAAACGTGACCTTTTCATCGAAAAACCATTTAAAACAGATTAAAAAAAATCACGAATGGATTCACCAAAATTTTAAAACGATGTTAGCATAAATGGGTCTCCCAAATAGCTACAGTTAAAACTCGATTCAGTGTGGGACAACTGGAACATGGGGTAGGTAAATATAGCCTGCATAATTTATGAACTCTTTATGCAGATTTATGACCATAACCGAAGCAAAAGGAGTATGTAAGGATCATAGCAGGTGGCGTTCTACAATTTCTGCCTACCCCCATGGGAAGAAGGCGTGAGTTTATGTACTTATGAACACTGTAAAATATTCTTCTACTATTTCACTCGCTTAAGGCGAAAGCTTATCATATTATGATCAACTTAAAACCTGACACTGACCTGCAAATGGCAAAGAAACGTAAGAAAATTTGAATTTCGCGGGCTACCTTAGCGCATCCCCCTCAACACAGTAGGTACATAAATGTACTTCAGTGAACCTATGAAAGCATTTACATCAATTAAGTATAGGTCTATGCGCCCACGATCAATCAATACCTACTAGGTATCAGATAGCTTTGCAACCTTGCAACTAAAATGTAGGTACACATTTCATCAATTGGTTACTTAAGGGGGATGCGCCAGGGTAGCCCGCGAAATTCAAATTTTCTTACGTTTTTTTGCCATTTCACACTCATGATTTCATGAAATCTCGACATTTGAGACTTTCATGAACTTAGAGAGTTGTATTGCTGATTTTTATGTTTATAATTCTGTAAATCCATATTTGTTACGTGCGCAAATCATATTTAGATCAACATATAATGTAACACCGACCTGCAAATCGCAAAAAACGTAAGAAAATTTGAATTTCGCGGGCTACCCTGGCGCATCCCCCTTAATCAATTTTATTAATGACTAGCTGCTGGCCGCGACTTCACAAGCGCTGACCATAATTCTTAAAAAAAAAAATGCCTACGTTACAACTTGACAGTCCCGTCAAAATCGGTCCAGCCGTATCGGAGAATAGCCTGGATAAACAAACCGTCAGACAGATAATTTTTTTTTGTGAAAACCGCATCAAAATCGTTTGCGTAGTTTAGAAGAACAACGTGGTCACACAGACAAGACACGAAAAGTGCCTTTAATTTTGCAATATGTACTAATTTGTAGAAGCCGTTTTCATAATCAAGATTTATCAGTCTACTCCTAGACATAATATTTATGATAGGCCTCTCCAATAACACATAATTCAACTCGATTCTCAACGTCTCATAAATTATTATGCTCATAAGTAGGTACTTACCTAAATATTTTTTTTTAGGGCTAACTTTTTTAATTTAATTTACTTAGTAAAAAAAGTAATGTTATGGCCTTTACCAAGTTTTAATTCTATAGGCACCAACTACATAGGTACTCAACATTATCTATCAGTTTCAAATTATTCATAATATTATTAATTGTCTGCTATAGTTAATAAGCAATTGAATAACTCTTTCCATAATGGAATAAGAGAAGCGATTGATTTCATAATTTAAATTAAAACCTTTTTCAATAAAAAAATAGTTGGTTTTTTATATTTTGAACTAGCTGATGCCGGCGACTTCGCCCGCGTTGATGTCGGTTATTATATATACTAAACCACTCTATAAATTGGTGACAACAGCATGAAAATAGGTGCAGTAGTTTTTGAGTTAATCACGAACAGACAGACGCGACGGAGGACTTTGTTTTATAATATGTAAGGATCTGGCAACATGCTGTGCCGTAGATGAGCGTGGTGATGATCGAAAAGATTATTTTGCTTACAGTCGAAGCTCATACATATTTTATATCACTTTCTTTTTACCAGAATCAAGGCTAATGTGGAAATATCCTGATATTCTTAATTCCCACACTGAAAAAGTATAATTTACCGTTAATGTGGGTGTGCTATAGTAAAAATGTAGGTGTATAACAGTAGTAAATAGTACCGCTCTACCTACTCATAATTTATAATAAGAACGAGTAGGTTGAGTGGTAGCGTTAGAGGTGGGGTAGCAGCTTCCAATTACCTACATACTTTTATAAATATAAAATAATATTGATAATATAATAATAAACAAAACCATTTTTAACATTTATAATGTTTTTTTTAATATTATAATTTTTATTTAACAAATATTTAAAAATGTAATACGGTACATATTATGAAAGCAATTAAATAAACAAATGAAAACAATATAATGTTTCAAAGTAACAGCCCGAAGTCTGCATCTGTGCCCGGTTGATGGCAATAGGCTCGCCCCTTATTACATAATATGGGACTTAAACATAACTGGCTATAACTGGCGAAATACTATAGATATACCTCTACCTAACCTGTCGGGGAATACAGGCGTGATGTTATGTTATGTGATGTTTTATAAATATATTTGCCATCAAAATTGGCTCGTGAAATCAGGATTGGCCGCCAACTCGTCACTTACGTAGGTAATTACTGGTACCTACCGACCTGAAGTCCTCGGTTCCGGCATAAAGTTAGAAATAAAATCATCAGGTCAGGTCCACTTTACTAATACTTTTTATTACTTACCTTTCAATCTGAACTTTTTCCAATAAGCCAAAACTTCTCTTGATATCCTAACTAATATTATAAATGCGAAAGTGAGTTTGTTTGTTACGCTTTCACGCCAAAACGGCTGAACAGATTTAGATGAAATTTGCCACATGGGTAGACCATGACCTGGAATAGGATATAGAATACTTTTCATCCCGATATCACTACGGGATCGAGACTTAAGCGGGTGAAACCGCGGGAAGCAGCTAGTTAGGTATTTAATAAAACTGAGGTAACCACCTTCACCAAATTCCTGTAAAGAAATTGAGAACTCGTAAAACCCATCAGTAGGTAATTCAGCTATGAATCAGAGGAACATTGTTCTTCGTCAGAGTTCGTCTCGAACCTGACGAAGCGATTTACTGCCAATAGCACCTATGAAACTAAACGCGATCCGCACATCTAAACTGCGTTTAAGAGCTGTTAATATTCAACAACAATGATGACATTGACAGGTCTTGAACGCGGTTCAGATGTGCACTAATCGCGTTTAGTTTCATTGGTGAAATCCGCCCTTAGTTGTTAAACCAGAACCTTATATAGCCGAGCTATTAAATAATTTTAGGTCATCGGATCCTAGTCATCTTTATGTTCATTATCAATTTATACTTCAACTTGAAGTAGCGACTCGCTGCTTCGCACGGTTTTTGACTTGACAAAACATCAAGATTTCTTTATGTTAATGTATGTCCAAACATTGAGCGGCAATCGTGCACGGCAGCAACACGCGGCGTTTGCAGGACACATTTCTGCCGCGCTCTAGTAAGGACTAAACCGACGAATTTTCGCGCGGCAGTACTGCGCGGCATATCCGAGACACGCCGCGCACTACAGTCGGCATCAGAACTAAAATTAAAGCGGTTGCGTGTGTCGTAGCTCTGCTTATAATTCGTCCAAACACAATTACTGACAAATGTTTCCTAGAAATGTTTGTGCACGGCAGGTAGACAGAAGCGTTCGTGCGCGGCAGTCGTCCAAACACAGCACGACACGCTGCGCGCGACATCCGCGCAAAATTGCCGTTCAATGTTTGGACACACCTAAGATTATACACATTAATTAGCGTCATCAGAGCAGACCCTCGTAACATACTAGTATATCGTTGTCAGAAACAGAAATTGAAATTGTCATCGTCAGGCCGAAACCGGCATGGAATGTTTTAACATAAAATAGCACATAAACCTTCAGGAATAATTTCTCTAAATGATGGTGAAAACCACATCAAATTCAGTTGTGTAGTTTAGAAAAACATCGCCGTCACTCAGACACACACGAAAAGCGACTTTAATTTATATTTTATGTAATTATGTATTTAAAGATATAAAAGATTCCGTCGAATTAAGTACATCCCACTTAATTCGATTGAATCTTTTATACTTCTTTCTTCTTTTTGAACTTGTATCTATTTCTTCTGTGTCCTACATCAAAGATAGTCCACGAACGACTTGTATGAAGTTTCCTCAGAATTTTACAGCTGGATCGACCCCTAAGTGGAAACGCTTTTCAATTTCTACTTTGAGAATATTTTATTGGAACGAACGGGATATTGCAACACTCTTACCGAGATACTTCAGTAGGTACCCGATCGTAAATATTGCATAATTTACGTTACTTTTAATATTCTTCAAATGTGTTCATTGGTACATAAACCTTATAATATTATAACTTGGCCAATTTTTTCTTTACATAACATCACACCTGTATTGGTTGAAGGGGTAACACTGCCCCTAATACATGGCGAAATGTGGGTTTATTATAGGTGCATCTCTGCGTAATTACTAAGGTGCAAAGTAGTGTAGGAACATGGACCCGCGGTGTTTGGGGCCCACTCAGAGTCCGGGGCAGGAGGTCTGCCAACAAGGCACTTGACCTAGAGCCTCACTCGGCGAAAGGGTGTCGGTGAAGGAAAACATCATGAGGAAACCGGCATGTCCTAGAACCAAAAATTCGAAGACATGTGACATCTACCAACCCGCACTGGGCCCGCGTGGTGGATTACGGCCAGGTGGATTACACATTACTCCTTCTCACCAAGAAGAGACCTTATCCCTGCAGTGGGACAGAAATAGGCTGGTATTATTATTTGAAGGGTCTTTTCCACTAAAATAGCCTTCAGAAGTAACTGCCTATCATTTTTGTACGGCATATAATCAATCAGGTTTTTGTCAACTACATTGGGGTTGAACTAACGAAAGGTGTTTTTTTCTTTTACGTATCTATTTAATATTTTTTGTGAATATATTACCATATAAGCTTTTGAACAAAAAAAGAATTTTTTAAATCGGTTCACAAACGGCGGAGTAATCGAGGAACATACATAAAAAAAAAAAAAAAAAAAAAAAAAAAAAAAAAAAAAAAAAAAAAACAATCATCCCGAACATAGTACCTCCTCCTTTTTTGAAGTCGGTAAAAAATAAAAACAAACTTTTTTTTTAATGGTAATATTTTTTTAGCATCTATAGACGCTATACCTACTATTGCAGGTTAACGGGAACGCCTTTCGTTAGATAACACGAAGGGTGTTTCTTTTACGTATCAATTTAATATTTTTTGTGAATATTACCCTAAAAAGAGAGAGTGGAGCTCGTGGCTAAGTAATAACTGCCGCACGGGTCGATCGATTAGGTTAAGCTACGCTTGCCGGGGTTGGTCCGTGGATAGGTGACCATCTTTACATACCGAGACTCCTCCGTGCCTCGGAAAGCATGTTAAACCGTTGGTCCCGGCTGTCATTCGTGGATCTTTGACAGTCGTTACGGGTCGTCAGAAGCCCGAAAGTCTGACAACCAGTCTTACCAAGGGGTATCGTATTACCCAGTTACTGGGTTGTGGAGGTCAGATAGGCAATCGCTCTATGTAAAATACTGATTTTCAGCTACATCCGGTTAGACTGGAAGCGGACCCCAATATAGTTGGGAAAAGGCTAGGCAGATTGATTGGTATGACCATCAAAATAAAAACAAACTTTTTTTTAATGGTAATATTTTTTTAGCATGTTTATGCCCGTTTTCACCAATATCTCATAAACTAACACCTACGTATGGGACAGTTAGCTTAAAAGCTCTCCCAAACTAGCCCCTAAATTAAATTTCGTTTCACCATCATTTTGTCTCCTAACTAGGTGGCACATACTTAGGTGACATTTTGTTTTCGATAATAGTGACTGATCCGTTTTTGAACTTATCGATACTTTGAACAAGATAATTTTTAATGAAATTCTCCAAAGTATACACTTATATGGATACAATTACTAATAAATTATGCTTTGATAGTAATAGTAAATATTATTTCATTCATATTTGTAATTCATTTCATAATTAATTGCTTATTCACTCTGTGTGTATGAAACCTCGCGTGTTATCTGTGGACTTATTTGTATTTGACATTTCTTTCTTTTGAATTATTTCTGAAAAAAAAAATACTTAATTGTAACTATGCGAATAGTCTGGCAAATGAAAGTTGATCCTGAAAAGACGCGCGAAATTTAAAAAAAACAAGACTGTTTAACCCTGTACAAAGTGCGATAACACGTGTTGTTAATTGAAATTTAATTTCATTTGAATAAAATAAAATTTCAAGTATCAAAACGTGTTACAATAGGGACAGAGGTTCCTAACTCACAAGTGTATGGTTTTCATTGGTAATCAGGTCTCCACGTAAGTATCGCCGACTAAACAAAGAAAAAATACCACGTAAATATGTACTTAGGTTTTTTTATTAGAAATATTACGTATGAAAATTATAAAAACTTAAGTAGGTACTCACCTATTGTCAGGAAATTCAAAGTTATGTTCAATAATTTCCAATAAATACAATACTGAAGATTTACTTAACCTGTATCTCCGAAAAAAGTCAGTTTCATCAAAACTTTCGAAGTAGTACCAAAAATATATCGAAACCGACCAGTTTTCGATATATTTTTGGTCTACGGCTGTTATTTACGTTGAATATAGTAGAAACAGTTTCTTAATTTTCATTAAATTCATTTATATCACTATCCATGTTCGTTGCTTGAGAGATTACTTACGTATGTGCCGGTTTATGGGCCCACATTTCGACCACCTAAATTTAGGGGACCGTTTATCGTTTAACTGATCCCTTACTGTTGGTGAAACAGAAACCACCCCCTAACAGCCCCCTAACAATTCTTAGGGGATCTCATAAACTTAGGGGATCTCGGTGAAAATGGGCAGACTCCCTTCGTTAGATAACATATTGTATATCTTTATGCAACATAAAAGGTACAAAGGCTGACTTAAAGCTTTAGGCAGAGGAGAGATCATAAGGCAGGTTCATAGTTTGTATTGAAAAAAATATCGTGATTTTTACCCGACTACGGCGAAGCAAAAAGGAGGGTTATGATTGTGACCGGTATGTATGTATGCTCATGCTAATCAGGGTACTCATCACAATTTGAGGTGAAGGTGAGGTAAAATGAGAGGTAACAATGAGGTATCGTTGGAAGCGTATTGCACGTCCGCTGGTCCGTCACATTAAATTGAATATGGCGCCCTCTAGAGGCCATAAAGTCAAGAATTCAAAAAGAAAAAATAATTTGCCCATGTTGAGTATCAAATGAAAGGGCTTAATTAGCACATTAAAAAAATATGTATTTATTATTATATTCCCAAAAAAAATGAATAGGTTTTTTATACATCGCACCTCCGCTCAAATAGTGTCGTAAGTCAAAAAATCAAACTTTCGAGAAAAAGGTGTATGAAATTTAAATTTCCAAAGAAACTTTCATTTAAAATTATAATGACACTAGTGTCATCTAGGGATAAATATTTAAACCATAAGTATGACACTATCTGAGATAAGATTTTGAAGTTTTCTGAAACGAATGGTACAATAAAAAAGGTTTTACATTTTCTTGAGTAGTGGCACTATTTGGGCGGAGGTACGAAATAATCTGTTTGATTTATGCCCAAACATATATGATTCCGGATTTTTTATTTGTCTGTTTGTGATGTCTTGTTTATTCCTTTTTAAATTGACTTTTTTGTTGTAGTTGGGTTTTAGTTTTATAAATTTTATTTTTTTAATAATTAGCTGCACAAGAACTCAAATTTCACTTCTAAAGCCGATAACACGTGGGCCTTCTCGAAATCTCTCAGTAGCAGCTCAGCATTGATATTACCAGTAAATGACAACAGCCTCACTTTACTGTAACTTTATACAGTCATCTAAATGTGGGCGTAAACAAATGTAGCTACCTGATACTTCTCCTTGCCGTTTCTGGGTGCGTAGGCATTTTTTGTAAAAGATAATACTATTATTTATTTGCCTACGTAAATAGATACGTATTTATCTCTCAAATAAGTAGGTATTATCTATAAAAAAATATCTGTGCGTGTTCAATAAGTTTAAAAAATTGTACATAAATAAATAAGTACGTTACGACGTTAAGTTACGACGATACAGAAGGTATTTTAATAATCTCCTCATGAATACTTTTCTCAATAATGATACCTGAAATTACTGAATCACCTCAACCTGATTGCATTTAGTTACATAGTTTGTGAGGAACTTTGGCTCCTGAGATACAAGTATCGTTTTACTTAGTTCAGGAACCAGCTGTTCTACCTAATTTTGATAAACACTTGTACAATCATCTTTTACTGTATAATTTATGTGTTTATTTCTTGTACAATAAAAGTATTATTTATTTATTTTATTTTTTATTTAAGTCTTTATGAAAATGATATTTCAAATTCTAAGTACTTGATTCTCAGAACGTCTTTATCAATCTAATTTATCAGTGAATGGGAGATAGAGATTTAGACCTGATATTTATTGTTTTTTTTTACGATTGGTGTAGGTACGTAAAAGTTTATATGATTAAAAATTGGATTTCATAAAATTATTGGACAGTGAAAACTAACATAAGATACAAATCTTTTTAAAACTAAGTCTAATAGGAAAACAGTAAAATATTACCGCTCCGTATCATTTCTTCTACGCTGCTACGCCGTAGCAAGGAAAGCTGATTACAAGCGTCTGCTACGAATTAGTGTCAGGCGTAGCTTTGTAGTCTTGCTACGCGCGTAGCGCTTAACTGACATGAACTTACGTGAACAAGAAGCTGATACAGTAAGTTCATTACTATTCAGATGAAAAATGTTTCAGATGCACGGACAGGTACAATAATGCTTAACCTGACTTCAGTATAAAATAAATGTGGCAGAACCTTGTAGAAACAATTTTCCAACTAAATTCCACCAGAATATTGTAAAATGTTCAAATTACATTGTGCAACAGAAACCTTTTTACAGACTGACAGACAGGTAACAATGTAATTAACTCGGCACTTGTTAAATTAAACAAATGAATATATATATAAAATTATTCACTACAATGCAATGTGAACTTTTCATGAAATTCAAGCAAGAGAGGCGTACTAAATAAATATGTACCAAAGCTCGGTAAGGCACGCGAAAGTTTCGCTCGAGCACTTCACAAGTGCGAGGAATTCAACCTTTTCATGTGCCAACAATCGCAGCAGTAATTTTGCGTTGTATTACGAGCTCGTTACAAAAAGCTGAGTGAATGAAGTGGGCGACTTATGGGAGCTATGCGTCCGCTAATGTAGCACGCAGATAGTTTGTGTTCACAGAGCCATTTCATTGTAAAAGCGGTATAGATAGGACAGGGACGAGCTGGCTGGAGGTCGGCCCGGGCTCACCTGTGCGCCAGACCCGTAGGCGCGTCATATACTCGCACAGACGCGCGGACGCGGACAGGCGCGCGCAGTCCGCGTGCGGACAGGGGTGGGCTGCACACAGGCGCAGAGTTAACAATGAAGGGAGTAGCGCGCGGGCCCCACACACACAGACGCGCCCCGCAGGCAGACGGGCGGCGCAGCTCGGGGCACTGGCGGGCGAGCTTTCCCGCCGCGAGGACCTCCGAGCCGGCCCGCGTCGCCGGCGCTCGCAAACCACTTGTTGAATCTTACAGACTTTTCACACCTTAACCGAACTCGTTCGAGTCACGTCGCGCTTGTTAACACTACGCTCTCGTGTCCGGTTATATTTAATTTTGTTTTCGGTTTGTATCTTGTACTTCTGAGCTGATCTCGAGCTACCTGTGATGCCTACTCTTCGCTTCCTCTCTGCCTTCTCTTCACTTCCACATACGCTTGGTTTCGTCTTCCTGTCAGTGTTATTATTGTTACGGACGGCTCTCTCAGTAACATGATCCTGAGCGCGTTGTAACTTGTTGTAACTTTTGAAATATTTAGAAACTGTTGTTGATACTCGCATCTGTGTTACCTGTTGACTACTTACTTATTATATTAGAAAATTCAGAATTAAATAAATATATACGTCGCTGTAAAATTAAAATATCGTTCGTTATACTGTGGAGCGTTGCTGAGCACAGGTAAGTGACATTATATGAATCGTTATGATAAATTTTCACAAGGGGTGAAATAACTACGATTAGAAGAGCAGTAAATTACTTTTATAGCATCATTTTTGGCTGCCGGACTTATAAATCAAGCTTAGTACGATATAAAAATGTCATATTTCTTTTAAATTTCCACAGGATATCAATGAGTTAATTCACCCTATTTTTTTATCAGGAAATGTAAGTCGTCGTCTTCTACGATAAAACGTAATAGGCTGCAGTCAACAGGTAAGTGCACCTATTTGCGATAGCGCCTGCCTCACCCACATACTCGGAGACAGGGTGTATCTTTGTCTGGTGCACTTACCCAATGCTAACTGAATAATATGTTTAACGTCCCGCTAGACACAAGCCTCTAATCGGATTGTGTGTGACTATTGAATGTTGCGATATCAAATCGTTTCAACGGGAATTGCATCGTATCGGAGAATAGGGATCTTAGGACCGATTATTCAAAGATAATCTTTATATTCGATGTTATATGGTTTCCTGTTTACGGTTAATAAAATCGAAAATAAGTTCCCAAGTAAAATCGAGAACAATTTCTTTATCGGGGTACTACCTATAAAATACGTCTTCTGCATAGAAATCCTACATAATCCTACGAATTTACCTAATTACAAAACAAACAATCTACACAAAAATAACACATTTTGTGTTATATTTAATATGTTAACCAGTCATCGATGTTTGCACCGCGGCTGACTGCACAGGTTGCGTCAAAGACACTAACTAATGTATGGCGAGCATGGTCAATTGTATTGGCTCTTTTAAAACACCCACAAATTCCTCAATTACAGATGATATTTAAAGCAAAAAGACCCAATTATTCCACTTGGAAATTCTCTCGGCGTTGTATTTCTTTACATTTACCTCAACATTCGTAACTTTAGAGACTTCTATTTATTATTGAACCAAACAAGCTGTGAGAAATTCCAATCGAATAAAACAATGTAAAGAAACAATGAGTTCGATGTATTTCTTATAAATAACTACTTGGCAGCTGTAAGGTCTCATGACTAAAATTAATGAATTTATAATAACCATTTATTTTAAACTGGCTGTTGCCCGCAACTTTGTCTACTATCCAGGATAAAATGCCTATGTCCTTCTCCGGGTCATGGACTACCCATGTGTCACATTTCAGCCACATCCGTTCAGTCATTTTAGCGTGAAAGCGTAACAAACAAACAGATTCACTTTCGCATTTATAATATTTAAAAAATATAAATATAATATAATATAATATATAGATATATATTTAAGATAAAATGTAATAAATTATTGATTAGAATAATGTCATGAATTGTCATAATTAGAATCAATATTATATTATGTAATTTAATAATTTGATATGAAACATTTGCAGTGCAATTCTTTTCAGGGTGCTTTTCTTAACACTGCTTCATGAAATTTTAACGCATGCCTATTAACCAGTGTTTTACATGTTGGCACATAAATAAATCATCATCAGCCAACAGCAGTCCACTGCTTGACATAGGCCTCTCCAATTGCACGCCATTCAGCTCGATTCTCGGCAACTCTCATCCAGCTGCTACCAGCTACCCTGCGAAGATCGTCGCTCCACCTAGCCTGAGGGCTTTCTACCATACATTTGCCGATTCGCAGTCTCCACTCAAGAACACGTCTACCGCACCGGTCATCGGTTCTACGGCTAACATGACCGGTCCATTACCTGTTCAACTTGATACATGTGCTCCGTCATCTCTCCGAGACACACTGTCGCTGAACGAATGTTGTTCCATATCTTATTCTTGGCAAACCAAATTTCGGATTGCCTAGTTCTTATTGTGGGCAGGGCTGAAGAATGTCTCAATTGACGATAGATATGATTGCTTTTGTACACTCCGAAGAGTTTATTTTTCAATATATCCTTATTTATATGTATATGAACAGCGAGAACAGACACTTAACCTTTGCAGTAAAGACTAAAAATAAACAACGCTCATATTTCCCCCATATTCAATTTTCGTGTCACTTTTTTCCGAGAAAGTTATTTTGCATGTAATTTCGTCGAGTTTGGTAGGATTTTCGATTATTACTACATTTTTGTGTTACAATATAACCCACGTTTTCTGATGTTTATGTTGACACTTCGTGTAATAGGTATGTCATTCCTAAAGTTTGGAACATAAACTCTTCGATATACATATATATATATCGAATATACATATGTATATATCCCGCCGTACCTAGTCAATAATTTTAATTATAAGTATTAAATAGATAGGAAGGTATCCTATGCCAAATATCGTATACTGGAGGGTAAAGAAGTCCTCCAGTCCAGCTGAATTTGATCAATGGGACTTTACAGTTATTATCATGTTAGTTATAAGACTAAGATTTTTTTTGTAATACCTATCAAACCTCTAGAAGCATAATTATAAGAAGGTACTACAGCAAGGTTTATCGCGCCTTTTTAACCGACGAAAAAAAAAGGAGGAGGTTCTCAAGTCGACCCGTATATATATATATATATATTTTTATGTATGACCACGCATAACTTTTTAGTTAATTGTCCGATTTGAAAAATTCTTTTTTTATTAGGAAGGGTATACCTCGAAGTTAGTTCCATTTAAAATTGGAAACTATAATCCACCCCGAAAGGTAGAAAAATGGGGTTGATTGATTTTTCACCAACTGAATTTTCAACTGTGAACCGATTCTGTTGAAATTTCGCACACATACATAGTTCTGATGACACAACCACTCATCATCAACTCCAGGTCTTTAACTTGGAGTACCCTGAAGTGGATGGTAGCTCAAAAGCGAAAAATAAAAAACTTTTTTACAAAACATTAAATCGACGAAAAAAGAACTGAAAAGCGAAAAATAAATAACTTTAATTTCGGAAGTCGGTGGCAAAAAACGAAAATTGAAAAGCGTAGACACGGACTTCCGAAATTAAAGTTATTTATTTTTCGCTTTTCAGTTCTTTTTACGTCGGTTTAATTTTTTGTAAAAAGTTTTGACTGACTTTATTTTTCACCTCGGTTTAACTAAAGATAGAATCATTTATTTTTATCTAAGTCACCATTTATTTACACCTTGTAAATAAGACATGAAAAATATAATAAAAGTACAGCACAAAGGTAGTTTCTCATTTCTAAAGAAATCTCTGCAAACGGCCCTGAACGAGAAGAGATTTTAACATTTTCTCCGAAGATTATTTTCTCATATAATCCTCAAAAGTGTTTTTTATTAAATCTGCACCTACCAGTTTCAGAAAGCGACGACGTCTCAGTTACTAGCGGTTACCTTCGCACAGTTCCACACAATATTACATTAACCACAGCATAATGTGGTTTCAGGAGTTACGTATATTATGTTAGCCTTTTAGCCATTAGCGGGTTATAAGCTGGAGTAGCTACAATAGTACAGGGGTTAAAAACATGTAACACTTAGTTGGGTAAACAATGGTGAACATAAGTGTCGGCTTCATGTAATGATCCTGTAGTGCCGTGTTACGTATAACAACTTATTCAATAGTAGGACTGAATCCTTGCCTCGTTAGTCTAGAGGTCGCAAGCGCTACCGTTGAGCATGAGGTCCTGGTTTCGATTCCCAGGTCGGGCAAAGTGTTATTGGGTTTTTCCAACAGGAATTTCTCAGTAGCAGCCCGGAGTCTGGATTTGTACCTGGTTGATGGCAATAAGCTCGCCGCCTATTAGGTACCTGGGACTAAAGCGCCTCGTATTTGCATACTTCGTTTCACACCGCGAACTATGAAAAGACGTGGTAGCTACATGAGCCAAGCTAAACGAACTTAGCTTCATTCCCAGGATGGCCTGCGCTTTAAACGTAACTGGCGAAATGTGGGTAGTATAGGTACTATAAGTACATCTCTGCCCAACCCTTTGGAAATCACAGGCGTAATGTTTAACTTTTTTTCAGACTCAAGTCCATTTCTCTAATACACACACTACTTAAAAACCTACTAGTTTGCATGTTTTTGCCGACTCGTCACTGTTCCTGCTCGTCATTGAAAACAAAAGATCACGATTCACCACAGTTTCAAATATTCTTGTTTTCTTAAGTACTTATCTGAGATAAAAACGTTCTGAAAGCTTGTCTGTCCTTATACAAGCTGATAGAGTATAAAGGCGTGTATGCACGAACGAACAAGACAGAATCATCCCAGCGTTAATTAGATGGATTCGTTTTCTCCTCTACCTGTCGTTATTTCTCCTAACTAAGTTCATTTTGTTTATAATGTATGTATTAATTAGTATTCATTATTACTCAAGTTATATTGTATTGTCTTTTGTTGCACGTGCCATGTCTGTCTCTGCATCACCCTAAGGTTGACTGGTAGAAAATGCCTCAGGCATTAAGTCCGCCTTTGTACAGTAGTTATTTTTACTTTTGCATAAAGTTTTAATAAATAAATAAACAAGAACATGGTGAACACGAACATCGAACGCTGTGTTCGTCAAAAATGTTCATGGCGATCCAATTTTGAATCCATGGCTACTAAAGAGAGCGGGGCGGTTGAGCGCGAGCATAAGTTGAACTGTGTTTGTTTTGTGTTCGTGTTCGCTTTTCTAATTAACGTTCACATACGAACCAAATGTTCCGTGTTTGATGTTCGTATTCATGTTCACCATGTTTTGTGCGTTCATGCGTACACGCCTTTATGAAAAATACAGACGCAACCAAATATTGAAATATACAGTTGTATTTACTAATTGACCCACATTAAATAAGTTTATTTCCCGATACAGACCAGTTATTTACTCTGTAAAACGTAAATAAATGCGCCGCTTTGATGTCAGTTTCATGTAGATACAGTTATGCCTATATCTTTATGCATCGATGCCGTCACAATTTGCAGCAGAATTTTACTTAATATATGTACGTTGAATTAACGTGAAAATCCGCGTTCAAAAGACGTATATTTACTTACATAGGTATATTATGTACAGGTATAGCTGATGAAGCTTGTAATGAGGTTTGCGGAATTTAAATTCTTGTTCACTTTGAACATTATTGATACTCATATGTGGCCCAAACTGCGTAAGTATTTAAATACTTAAAAACTTAAGCATAACAATTTTATTTCATGACAGTCCATCTATAGAGACCTTCAATTGTTAACTGCCTCGATGCTAGTAGCATCGCTCCCTATGCCATAGGACTTGAACATTGGAAAAAATATTGTTGTAATAGGGAAACCTCTGCCTATCCGTTCGGGATTACAGGCGTGATGTTATGTTATGTTCAATTGTTATTAGAAACTAGCCGTTACCCACAACTTCTGTGATCTAGGATGAAAAGTAGCCTATCGTCCTCCAGGTCGGCTTTAAGCCTATCTATCAAATTTCATAACAATTGCTTCAGTGATTTAGGCATGAAAAAGTAACTGACAAACAAAGAATTTCGCATTTTCAATATTAATGTATGAACTTAATGGGGATGCGCCAAGGTAGCCCGCGAAATTAAATACAATACAACTTTCTAAGTTCATATAAGTACATTGAATGACTATTTCATGAAATCATGGACATTTGGCACTTTCATGAACTTAGAGAGTTGTATTGCTGATTCTAATGTTTATAATTCTATAAACCCATATTTGTTACGGCCGCTAATAATATTTAGATCAACATACAACCTGACACTGACCTGCAAATTGCAAAAAACGTAAGAAAATTTGAATTTCGCGGGCTTTCTTGGCGCATCCCCATTACCGTATAAGGATATTTGTTCCATAAGAAAAACATGAAGTAGGTACTTTGATGAGTATTTATATAATAAATATAAAAGTCAGTAGAATGTAAAAAATGCGTATACCAAGCCTACTTGCAAAATTACGTAAATATATTTGCTATGAGAAGAATGCTGTATCAAAAAATGTTTGCTGAAAAAATATATAAAAATACCAAATGCCCACGATTTAATGTTAATCAAATAATTTTTGGATCATATTGATACGCAAGTAACGTTGCTAAGAATTCATTATATAACTTCGTCTTGATTATTATCAATAAAACGTAAAAGTAAAAATAAAAGGAGGCCTAACGTAAGCCAACATTTGAATAATGAATGGGCAAGTAAGCATCAGTTTGGCTTATTTTGGCTTGTATTCATTACAAAAAACTAAAAAGAAAAAAAAATCCGAAGTCGGTGCCTTTGCTTTTTAATTTTCGTTTTTTGCCACCGACTTTACAACACGACACCTAAATTAGGGTAATTTTTCACATTTTTTGTGTTGTTTTTGGAAGTCGGTTGTTTTTGTTTTTTTTGTAAAATGTTTTTATTTTTCACTTTTTAGTTGTGGTACCTACCCCACACAAATTCGAATACCACTACCTGCTATGTAAATAACAGTGACGAAGTCAAATAAAATATCGAATATAATTATAGACTAAGTGGGAAAAATACGTAATTATTGAAGCTAACTCAAAAACTACGCAAGCAAATTTAACATTTATATGGGACCACCTCTGAAGCATGACCAATCAAACAAAAAAAGAATCATTAAATTTGATTCATAATTGGCGGAATAATCGCGTAAAATACAAAAAAAAAAAAAATACATACAGATGAATTGAGAACCTCCACTTTTTTTAAGAAGTAGATTAAAAATCATCTATATCTCCATTTTCTAATACAAAATCAAACGATATTTCAAATACAAAATCCTATATTTCAAATCAAGTCAGAGTTCCGACGCTAAACAATTTGTTCGACGAAAAGCTTAAGTTTCTTCAAAACCATTCTGCCCACTGTATATTTCCTTTATTTCTTAGTAAAATTTGAAGGAAGTACTCTAGCCCACCCACTTCCTAGCTTGATTGCAGCCCACGGGTAACGCTATCTCAGCAGCATCCGCGATGATTAATTGTACGTTCTCGGAAAACGATAAAGTTTCACGGAAAATGTTTTTCCGAAGAGATCTTGTTTGTGTGACGACGCGAATCTCGACCGACACGTGGCGTTACGTTTCGACATAAGTTCCTTTCGATAAACATTTTTCGCTAATTATAAAAGGTATTTTTTACTTTTAAATTAATTAATACTCAGGCCTGTTCTTGGCCTGGCAGAAAGCAATGGATGTATGAGGTCTACGGAAAATACTCTCCGAAAACATTCTGTTAGCCGTGACGGTAGGCTTTTCGACGCACTATTTACTTTCGTTAAACAACTGTTGTCGCTTAGTAAACACAGCCTTGTTTGTTGTACTACCTTTTTACATTAACCTACCTTACTTTACCTATTTACAAGTGGATTTAAGAACAAACTATTTTGCACCCTTTTTAATTCGTCAAAGACTTTCTAATTAACTACAATGTCTTTTGGCCCGGACGCGGCCCGTCTGGTAGAGGGGGCTATCATGAAATAGAAGTCACTAACGCGTTTCTAATATCCCGTCATAAACTAAAGTCCGTTTTCTAATCTTGTAGACTAATTTGACATTTCAAGTGATTGTTGTTTGTTTTTTCAATTTGGAGTTTGACATTTGCACCTGTCAAATTAGTCTACGAGATTTAAAAAATAGACTTTAGATCCGTTTTCTAATGAATGAGAGGTAGGATTGCTTGAAAACTGAGTAGACAGAACGAAAGGGTTATTTTATTAGTGCACTAGCTTTAGCCCGCAGCTTCTACCGCGTGGAGGTCGGAAATTATCCCACAGAAACGTACTACCAGGATAAAAAAGTGTCTTATGTCCAACCCAGATCATAGTCACTTTAGCATTTTTAATATAATAATAAAACAATAAATAATGGATGTATGGATATCGATACACAATTCAGCGTGGCAAACAAAAAGTGCTTCTAAAATAAACAGAAATAAATAAGATTATATTGAGACCTCAGATCAAATAAAAAACCAAGACGCGACAAGAGCGCTGCGAACAATACAGTGAAGCATACCAGAACTACACCTCCGCTCTGAGCAAACACGCTCAGACGCACACATTTACAATCAAACTACACCTCACTAAGTGCACACTTGTTTACGAAAGCGGCCTCACGTCACTGTTTACAGCGCTCTGTCTTCGTTTTTTATTTGGTCTGACATTGAGACGAGACGATTAGATCAAAACCTTTTATGTTGTCACACGTCACCAAAACGTCAAACCTTTGTAAAACGTCAGTGAAACTTATAATAGTCCAAGATTAGTTTGGGACGTAAACTTAACAATATAAGTTCATGTTAAGTTACCAAAAACCACTGCAAAGATGTCTGCGGCGTAGACAGCTTGTCTAAGTTTGACAAAACGCTTTAGATATAATAATATAGAATTGGTGATGCAGCGTGAAAGAGACTAGTTCAAGTTAAAGTTAAGTTTATAATGTTCGATGTCGAGAGTCTTGGAAACAATTCATGTTATTTTGTTACTTTACTTAAAACTATATATTGTAGTTGGAATGTTCATTTAATCATTAAAGTTAGTACGTATTAAGTTTTATGATTGTGATGAAATACTTGAGTATAATTGAAGAGGTTTTAATGCATGTAATAACATCCATCCATCCAAAACTAGTAGTGCGCAGTACTAATCGTTTATGTAGCAATTTCATCTAGCTTTGTACTCGTATCTAGAAATAAAATGAATCTAGCATTGCTATAAAATTAAATTAAATAAGAAATACATTTAATTCAGACTAAAAAAAATTTGTCCATATAATGTTAGTAACAAAGGTCTTAAAAACTATGTATAACTATTATAGGTACAGTGATTTTAATTAATTCATAATATTTATTGCGATATTATTTTATATTTCATAAAATCATATTCATCCAATTTCTTCTATTGTCATGTTTTTATACAGTCAGGGAAATTCATTGTTAAGTGAATATTGACGTACTACGTCAAAAAAAAAAGTGTTGTAAGTATATAGTTTAGTTTATTAGTTTAAGTCTTAGCTGTCGCATTAGGGTAAACCCTGTAATGGTAGCATAAGCTGTTATAAATAAATAAATAAATTTGCCCCGCATATCCGTTTCAAACATCTGTCAAAAAATGACAGTTCTGTTTTGAATACAGCATGCCGCTTTAATGGCGACATTAATTTAACACACATAATTATACGGTTTCACGTATTCGTTTTATTAAAATATTTTAATTTCATTGAACATTCTTATTTATTGGTTTAATTACAATTTTCTAAAATAGCATCTCCAGGAGCAACCTGTACTCTTAAAGAACTGTAGCGCAGAGGGCATTTGCCGGGGTCACATATCATAACATCGCATCAATGAAAACGTGCAAAATGTAGGCGAATTGAAGGAATGCCGCGCGATTTCTTAGAAATTATGCCGTCAAAGGATCGAAACGATAGAACGTAAACCAGCTGGTAAGTAGCTTCATGTATGAATCCTTTACACAGAATGATCCCAACTTTGGTTATTGTTTTTTTTTTTAATTTTTCAATTTACGAATTATTTTATTATAATTTTTATGATTACTGGCCAATAGCCCTACCCGTCTGTTAAATTAAAGTCGCCATTGTAGCGGCACGTTGTATACCTACGAACAATTGAAAGTTGGTATTTTTGTTTACCAATTCATCTCCTAAGACTATGATTCAAGTAGATGATACACACCTAGCAATCTATGTATGTATACATATATCAAAGTACCTAATGTGCCTTTGCTCTTTCGGCACTTACGTCCAAATTGCCAACATCGATCCTGTTCAAATACACCTGAAAATAAGTATCTTTGTCCTAATATCCAGAGTAAATATAACGTCGTAGGTATGAGATAAGCCAATCGGTGACAGAGGTGATTGCGTACGTGTTAGACATTGACCAATTTATTTATTTATTTTTATTAAAATACGAGTACTTCAAGCACACCAATGTACAGAGGCGGACTTAATGCCATCGGCATATTTTTCGACCAGTCAACCTTTGGGTGTTGCAAATATAAATAGCATTAGTTGCAATTTCGAAAATTGAGGTCTTATTACATAACATACATCACGCATGTAATCCCCGAAGGGTTGGGCAGAGGTGTACCTATAGTACACTCACATTTCGCCCGTTATGTTTATGTTCTATCTAATAGCAGGCGAGCCTATTAGCATCAGTAAATTGAGTCGTATCTATACCTATAAAATATGTATTTAAAGATACATAGGTGGATTCATACATATTTATTTAGTTAAATATACATACATACGTACGCAAAATACGCGCTTTGACGTGGAGTTGCGGATACCTGCCCGTATTACCTACCTATACATACATATACATATTAAAAACTATCAATAACCTAAAAACTGGCAAATCATACAAAATTATCAACCATGAAAAATTTACATGCAATATTTCTTACCTATATAGTATTTACATATTTTTGATTTTGTTTAAATCCTACCATTTTTTTTTTTTTTTTTTTTTTGAGGGTGGGAAATCATCCAATGACTTCTCCCGCTCTGGGCGGAGCGGAAGGGCGTGTCAGACTTTTACTGACTAAAACCCACCCGTGTTCCTTCATTTGCCTGTTGCCAAGGTCCCGGTATCCCTTTCGGACTTTCCCGCAACCCTGGCAGGCATCGGTCCTATTGGACCCCGTCATTTTTGCTGACATCTCTTTGAGGCGCGCGTGGAACACGACGCGCCATCGACCCGGGCCTGGTCCTTATCGGACGGCGAGCTGCCCGTTGCTCGCCGTCCGCAAGCCCGCGCCTATGGTGGCCGGAAATCCGCCTGGGATTCCCGACGCCCAGGGCGTCTCCAACGGCGGCGGTTAGGGGCGTGAGGGCGCAAACTTTGCCTTTCCCTCACGCGTTCCGCCTCCTCCTTCGCGAGCATTACTGCTTCGCAGAAGGAGGCGACGGCTTCCCATGCCCTCTCGCTCCGTACCATGGCCTGAACCAGGGCCGGACGCGAGAGGTCACCGCCGCCAATCGCCTCCGCGAGGACACGGCGGTGCTCCGCCCAAGCAGGGCACACCTCAACCGTATGCTCCACCGTGTCCTCCGGGCGATCCACACAGTGGTGACACCCGGGCGTTTCCTCCCGCCTAATCCTACACAGGTACCTCCCGAAGCTGCCATGTCCGGTGAGGACCTGTGTCAGGCGGAAGGTGAGGACGCCGTGGCGCCTCTCTATCCACTCCTCAAAGAGGGGACTTATCGCCGCTATTGTGGCGTGCCCAGCACTGGGTTGCGACAATCGCACTCTCCATGCCGCCATGAGATCTTGCCGGAGCTCTGTCCGCTGTGCCGCGATTTCTCGCGGCAGCGGAGTTACACCCCGGCGCTTCACCTCCTCGCGCCACTCCCAGATGTGCGCGAGGACCTTCGCCTCCAGATCCCATGGCGGTAATCCGGCAAGGAGGCTCGCCGCCTCACGGGAGACCGTGCGTTATCCCCGGGCCAGCCGAATGGCCATGACCCTTTGGGACGCGTTCAACCGGCGTGCTGGCCGCAGCCTAAGGGAACGCGCCCACACCGGTGCCCCGTAAAGGGCCATGGACCGCACGTGCCCCGCATAGAGCCTCCGGCAGGAGGCGTTTGGACCCCCTAGATTGGGCAGGAGCCGCCTCAAGGCGGCCCCAGCCCGGTCCAGCCTTGGAGCCAAACGTCGGAAATGCTCCACGAAGTTCCACCGGCTGTCGAGGACGAGTCCCAGGTACTTCATCGTCGACTCGACGCCGATGTGAACCCCTCCTACCGTAATTTGGGAACCCGACGGTGGCGCGTTCCGAGGGCCATGAAAACACATGACCTCGGACTTGTGCAAGGCCACCTCGAGTCCCAACTGCCGGATTCTATCGACGATTGTCGCAACCCAGCGTGTCGCTAGATCGGCCGCCGCCTGGTGCGACCTCCCCTGCGCCAGGACCAGCGTGTCGTCAGCGTAGCAAACCACGCTGACGTCGCTAGGGAGGTCGGCGCGCAGCACCCAGTCGTATCCGATGTCCCACAGATGCGGCCCCAGGACCGATCCCTGTGGGACACCGCACGACATCTCTCGCCGGTTCCACATTCCCTGGTGACCGGGGTAGATGACGGCCCTGTCCGTCAAATAGGCCTCGACCACACGACAGAGGTAGGTCGGCATCCGGTGGTACCGGAGTGCCTCCCTTATGCAACTCCAGGGCAGGGTGTTGAAGGCGTTGGCGATGTCTAGTGACACCGCCAAGACGACCCCGCCCCGGGCCACAGCATCCCCCGTCGTGAGGGCCCGTACACGCATGATGGCGTCCACCGTAGAGCGCCCTCTGCGGAAACCAAACTGGCTCTCCGCCAAATCCGGCCCCACCCGCACCAGTTAAATCCTACCCTGAGATTTAAATACTTCAATAAATTATCTCAGATTACATTTTAACGTTGAACAATATAAAATATTGTAATATCGTAGAAAATCCTCACTTTTTTTTTTCTCCTTCAGTTTTTTTTATTTGTTACGCTGTCACACTAAAACGGCTAAACGGATTTGGATGAAATTTGGCACATGGGTAAAGCTTGACCTGGAAAAATAGATAGGCTGCTTTTCATCCTGGATCGCATATGAAGTCGCGGCCAACAGCTAGTGTTTTATACATAGATAAGATAGATAGGTAAGTTAATCTTCGGAGGATTTTTACTTAGTGGTAAAAAATATATAAAAAAATACTAAGAATCGTTAAGGCTGGGCAGTACTTCAGACAATTAGTACCTAGTTGACTGAAAAAAACTAATTGCTGCTTCCATGATGAGCAACCTCTAGTAATTTGATCACGGTTCATTGGTGTTGACAATATTTAAGCTCTTAAGCAAATCGTTTTAAACCATCGATTATATTATCATAAAGGAAATTCCACCAAGCTCAAAGGATTCGTTAAACCAAACATTTGGGTAAAGTTTGATTCCTGAAGCGGCTTTGAGGAAACTTTGTATGGCTACTTCGGTGTATTTAAGAAAGGATCGTTTCTATTTAGGAATATTAGAGCTTAAGTGCCTATTTATACGGCGTTTTTCAGGTAACACATTTTTCGCCTTAAAAAATCAGCTGTTTTTGCGATTGCGCCCAGGCATACGCGCGTCGACAGCGCGTTATATAAATGCCCTGTGCTTGGATCCTTATTTATTTATTTATTTTATTTATATATACTTTATTGTACACCAGAAAATACATAGCGAAAATAAATAACTTTAACACTACAAAACATACAATGGGCGGCCTTATCGCTTTCTGCGATCTCTTCCAGACAACCTTAGAATGGACAGTGATTGCGTGGACATAAAAAATGGGGTTGTCCTTAGTGCTTTTGGTGAAGATGCTTATTCGTGGAAGTACCAGCACCATACCAATGTCTGCCGCCAAGCATGACCTATTGCTGTGGTTCAGTTTGAAGGGTAAAGTCACAAAAAATATAAACAGCTGAAAATCTAAACGTAAAAAAATTTAAGTAATAAAAACTAAAACCCAACTACGACTAAAAAGGTGTAAACAAGACACCACAGACAGACAAATTAAAAATCCGGAGTCACACGTGTTAGGGCATAAATCGAACAGATTACGTGTGACACCGGATTTAAAAAAAATTAATTAATTAATTTAATGTGACGTCACATAGCCTACAGCCAGCGGACGATCAAGACGCTTCCAACGATACCTCATTTGTCAAATTGTGATAAGTGGTTTAGAAGACAGAAGGGAACAGATGAACATACTTACATACATACATACTCGTACATACATACATACTTACATACGTACCGGTCAAAATCATAACCCTCCTTTTTTCTTCGCCGTAGTCGGGTAATAAGCTGAGAAAATCATCTGTAAAACCAGTTTCATTCGATTGTTTGATTTGAGTAAACACCAGTAAGAAATTCAGTAAACTTCCATCTTATTGGTAAATATTGAGCCAATATTTCTCACTTAGCATGAAATTTATTTATGTAGCGTAATTTTGTAAGATGGCGACGATGTTCCCAGAATATAATGTTTCAAGATAAACCCAAGAAATAGGTTAAATACTGATTTATTTAGTTTTCTGCTTGATAAGTTTATTTTATCACCCATCCACGGACCGATCGCGGCAAGCGTAGCACAACCTGGGGGCCAATGGGGGACAATGATGAGTTTTTGACAGATTTGCCATACAAAATCTGTCAAAAACTCATCATTGTGAGACCATTGACACGTTTGTAAATTAGTAGACTTGGCCCCCTGATCGATTGCCCTGTATGGCTGACTTAGCCCCGAGCCCCTCCTCTGCAAATAGAGTGCTATTCAATAATACTATTATTGTACTATTAATGATTCATTCAATTATTTTTTCGAACATATCGAAGAGAAATATAATAACTATTGCAATCAATCTCAATTCAGCAGTACATTTTCCTCATTCGGAAAAGCTCAATCATTAATAACGATCACAGATTCAATGGTGCATTTTCACATATATTTCTGAAACGCTCATTGGTTTGTACCTACGTAGGTACGTATTACCAATGTTCATATTACATAAAATAACATCATGCCTGTAACCCCTGAAGGGTAAGGCAGAGGCAGGTGCACCTATAGTACACCCACATTTCGCCAGTCTATTGCCCTCAACCGGGCACAAATCCATACTCCGGGTTGCTACTGAGAAATTCCAGATGAAAAACCAATAACACTTTGCCCGACCCCGAATCGAAACCAGGACCGCTCAGCAGTAGCGTTTGCGACCACTAGATCAACGGGGTGATCAAAAATAAGGCTTGCCAATAAAACAAGATAAGATAGATAGATAGATTGCGACAAACACGAAGATATAAGGAAAATCTCTAAAAATACGGACTTAGTTCGTTAGCAACGTGTTTACGCACAACACAAACTTGCTGTAGGCCAGTAAATACTACTCACTATTTTCCTTACTATATATATATTTTATTAGCCATTATTGTCCCACTGCTGGGCAAAGGCCTCCCTACTCTCTTTCCACCTCTCTCTGTCCTGAGCTGCCAAGGACCAATTTTTATTAAAGGAGTCCAGCTCATCCCGCCATCTTCGTCTTGGCCTGCCGCGATGTCGTTTGCGCATAATGGAACCCACAGGCTCGTAAGTTTGGCCCATTGATCGTCTGACATGCAACAGATGTGTCCAGCTTAATAGCATTTAAGTATGGCAGCCTTTCAAAGTGACATCAGTTATTTTAGTTATGGAACGGATTGTTGAATTCCTAACCCTGTTCACAAGTTTAATACCCAGAATACTCCGTTCCATAGCTCTCTGGCAAACATCGAGTGTATATAATGTATCACTCTATAAAAAAGAGGGTGTGACTTATGACCACACCATAGAAGTTAAAACTTATGACTGGAGCCGAGTATACGCGAGTCAGCGTCAACGACCGACTGGAGCCAATTATACTCGATTCAGTGTCACCGACCCCAGCGTGACAGTTCAGTTTCGTTCACTGTTCAGAAAGACCGTAAAGTGTGCCTCAAGAAGTTTTCAAAAACAGAATGACCTACAATTCAAAAACAGAATGACCTACAATTCAAAAACAGAATGACCTACACCAATGTCTGGCACGCTACTACGTCTAATCAAATAATTCTGTGAGGATTTCTATTACGACATTTGTTGAATCGTTTACAACAAACAATTTAAATTACTCTAATCCTATATTGTCTGGGGAATATAATCGTTCATTTTGTGTGAGATTATTCAGCTGTACCCTAATATTATCTACATAAATTGTGACTTGTCGGTCCGTCCGCCGGGACCCTTAGTTTGGTCATACGTGTAGATGTAGACCGCAGACTGGGGATTCGAAGCTCAACTTGTAACTGACGAAGCGACTTACTACAAATATTTTAAATGTAAAATGTTTATATATTTATTAGTGAGGAGAATGGAGATGGATTACTATCAGTTTTATTTTGTAAGAATGATAACTAGTCGTATTGATGTTTAGGAAAATAAAAACAGGAACTTTTTAAAGTTTTGTAGTTAAATTGGTTTCTGATAACTTAGAAAATGTTGTCCTCTTTGCAGATAGCAGTTTATTGATGGTGGACCTATAATTCAATATTCCTAAATAAACTTTACATAGAGGCCGAGGGAGTGCTTTGTCCTAATTCTTGAAGAAGCAATCGCATTCTCGTATTCAACCGTCGAACTGCTAATAAAGGAAGGTAGGACCGAACGCTCTGTGCATACAGATACGAGTTTACGGGAAATAATTTACAATAAACACACAACAATTTAGAACATTTCGTATGTACATTGTACATTCACGTTTAACGAATTCAGACAGAATTTAATTACCCTCTCTGGGCTCATAACAGGACGGTTGGCATTCGCCATGGAATTTTATTACGATCGCGTTGGGATGGCATACGATACGAATTATGGAAAAATATGTGACTTTATATGTTTTGCGAACACTCTTGACAAAATAAAATTAAGTTCATTGGCCCAAATTATAACCTACTAACTAATTCCCGCGACTTCGTGTAAGATCCGACGAAAAGTAGCTTACGTCCTTCGCCAGGTCAAGTTCTACCCATATGCCAAATTTAATCCAAATCCGTTCAGCCATTTTACCGTGAAAGCATAATCAAATCAAATCAAAATATTTTATTTCACATAAGCCTACATGGGCACTTATGAAACGTCAGAAGCTAGGTGCACGGTCCCAACTGGTCGTTTCCTATGGAGAAGAGCCGGAAAGAAACTCCATAGTTACTCTTTTACAAGATAATTGGCTTTTACAATATTTTCGAATTACAGTGTTAATAGTTATGGGAGGACAGTGTGGGCCTTTCAAAAAGTTTCAGGTAAAGTTCATAAAAAAATTAAAAATAAAAGTCTACATTTCACTAAGCCTAGGAGCTCGTGGCTAAATAATAACAGCTGCACCGGGTCGATCCATCAGGTTAAGCTACGCTTGCCGGGGTTGGTCGGTGGATGGGTGACCATCTTTACATACCGAGACTCCTCCGTGCCTCGGAAAGCACGTTAAGCCGTTGGTCTCGGCTGTCATTCGTGGATCTTTGACAGTCGTTACGGGTCGTCAGAAGCCCGACAGTCTGACAACCAGTCTTACCAAGGAGTATCGTATTACCCAGTTACTGGGTTGTGGAGGTTAGATAGGCAGTCGCTCCATGTAAAATACTGGTATTCAGCTGCATCCGGTTAGACTGGAAGCCGACCCCAACATAGTTGGGAATAGGCTAGGCAGATTGATTTCACTAAGCCTACGACGTATATAAGACTACTACTACTACGTATATAAGATAAATAAGATACTACAGATAAAAACCTATTTAAACCAAATAAAAACAAAACAAACAAACAAACAAAGTCATTTTCGTATTTATAATTTTAGTCAGAATTAGGATTACGTTCACTTGAGACAGTTCAGCTTTTCAACTGCAAAGCATCTGCGATTCCTATGGTATTGCCATAGTTTATGGTGATCAGTTACCATTTGGTGGGCCTTCGGCTTGTTTGCCAGCCAATGCCATTCTGATTATTTTTACATACGTTCGTTCTAACTAAGCCGAATTTTGTTGTGCTCAATTTCTCGGGTAGGAAAATCCGATCTTATTTTCGTTGCTTATTTATATTTTTATTTGGAATGTGGCACAGATTAGTATGGGCTTTGTGGTCATAACATAGCGCCTACTAATAATAAATAATGTTTCATGCCTTTTTATCATTTATTATACGACGGAATATAGTTTTATTACTGTGTATTTATATTATTTAGTAAAGCTGTATGTAGGAGCATTGTTGCCTGTGATAACAGTGATGTATTATTTTCGTAATTATAATACGAAAGCTACGTAATACATCAACTGATTATCTTTTCCGACGATAATCCTTAAAGATGAAGGAATAACCATGTTTTTCGAAAAGATTTAAGCGCGTTACGGCGCCCTTTGAATGAAACTCGGTTAAGTGGTAATTGACTTGTGTATGAAATTATTATATGTCTTTCATGAATTTCAGTTTTTGAGATAAAAAGCTCTTGTCTGGTATGTTTTACCCTCAAGCAAAATAGGTCTTCGTTTTACGCCAATGCAATTAACTAGTATTTTATAAAGTTTTCTTGAACTAATAAAATGAACGCAAATGTTCGGTTTTTACACAGAAAAAATATTTTTAGATTCTATTATTATTACTTAATTTTCTTTGCTTTGTAGTTTGTATCTTAAATCTAATGAAACATTTTTAAACAAACAATTAAATAAAAATGAGTTTCTCAAGTAATTTAATTAAAATTGGAAGGCCAAAAATTATTATAAGCATAGGAGTGGACTAAGGTGGACCTTAGTGCTGCCAGTTTATTTTTTATTTTATTATTGACTAGCTGTGCCCCGCGGTTTCACCCACGTAGGTCTCGATCCCGTAGGAATATAGGGATAAAACGTATCCTATGTCCTATTCCAGGTCATAGTCTACCCGTGTGCTCATCCTATCCTCTTTAGAGTAGAGAAAATCGCGGCGGGGCGTACGTCGCGGCGGCGCGGGCGAGGCGCGGCATTGAACGGTTCGCGTATTGCATTTCGTGATAACTTCGAAATTAAATGTCCGATTCGAATGAATTAAAAAGTATTTTACTGCTACATAAATAACCTTAATGTTAAAATTATTTATTTGAATAAGAACTAATATTATGTTTATAAAACTCCTGCGCAAACAATGCATTAATTTCGAACAAATTTGTTTACCATAAAAAAAGGTTATAGTGAGTCAATCTTAAAAGATAGATATATGCTGTCGCGGACTTTTTTTGAGAACTTTTAAAGAGGAACAATTCCATCATACATGATATTTGCGTAACTTAAACCATTTACGCAGTGCACGCAACGTAAGCTCTCAAACAGGAATAATTTTTCCCGTTTTTGCAACATTTTTAATGTATGCTCCTATTGGTCGTAGCGTGATGTTATAGAGTCTTCCTCGCTAAATGGACTATCCAACACAACAATAATTTTTCAATTCCAACCAGTAGTTTCTGTGATTAGTGCGTTCAAACAAACAAACAAACTCTTCAGCTTTATAATATTAGTATAGATTATAATTTTATCCTTCATGCATAACCATTGTCATCTTTCTGCCCTTGACCCATGTTACTTGGGGTCTCGGAATAACACGTTTTCATCTACTATTCGCCCCTTTCAACCATCACGCTATCATTCACGGTTGATAATATTGAATCCCCTAACATAAACGAAAATAGGTATATTTAGGTAATTTTTTTTTTGAGTTTTGGAAATCTTCAAATGACTTCTCCCGCTCCGCCCAGAGCGTGTCAGACTTTTACTGACTAAAACCCACCCGTGTTTCGTCAGTTGCCTGTTGCCAAGGGCCCCGGTATCCCTTTTGGACTTTACCCGCAAGGTATATTTACTTGCTGTTACCTGTTCGGGCTATCAGAATACCAGCACTGTGACACTTATATTTAAACGTTTTAGCATCAAGCCTCGTGAAAACTGGCGCGATATCGCGGGTGCGACAGGCAGCGCTACCCTTGTCGCGCCCGGAATATCGCGCCTGTTTGTGGGAGCCTTCATGCTGAGATAGGAGCCTTTTTGCCTCGTACAGTACATTCTGTTTTATTTTCTTTATATATAATTTTGTTTTTTATACTTTTATCATTGTGTGTCATAACTAAAGTTATAGTTTAGTTTGTAATCTTCCTGTGCGAGTCATAATAAATGCTTTTTCTTTTCTTTCTTAAAAGTTACCTAATTAGTACCCTAAGTTACCTTACATTTTTTATGAAACTGACCTTATTTTACTCTCACTTTATTTTGAGTCTTTATACGCTACTTACGTTCTAATTAAAAAAAAAGCTTTTAATAACAAAAACCTCAACAAAGTTACCGAGTCAATCAATAAAGCGATTAAAAATTTAAGCTGTTCGGGACTTCCAAGAAATTTTCGATATTCCGCCGATGCTAAGAAGCCAAGTTAAGGAAAGAAATACTTACTTATTTAATATTTTAATTGACGTCTCTTTGGAGGGGAACCCACGAATTTTACCCTCTGGGTTTGTCTTAAGAAAGTTTCGAAAAACAACAGACCTGGAGTTGGAATTTGTAGTTTAATGTTCGAGCTGATTTAGTTTTGCGAGCTTAATAATTCGAATTAGTTATTTGGTTTCGTTTGAGTAACCATATCATGTAAGAAGGGCCTATAAAATAGTTTTCAAATACACTATCAGGTTTAACCTTGAGCGCACCCCGTTGAATTAAATTATCACTAATATGCTGATGATGAAAAATGATAAATTTGCCACATTTTTGAGAACCATAGACATTATAGCAGAACAAAAAAAGTGTGTGTCATAGACCACAGTAATTTTTATATTGGTGATTAAAGAAAAAAATCCGTACTACCGAAATAAAATCTCTATAAAACATTAGTACGATTCCGACACACATTTACCCAAAACTTACCATAAAAAAGCAACCAGCAAGGTCCGTTAGCAATTTAGATGTTCTATATTTTCATAGTAATAGGCCTGGTAGTTACACGCGACTTTACTTCATTTACATGTCATTAGTATACGCCGATGAAAGAATTCGTTAGCAGTTGGAATGTATGGACTTAATAATGACTGGGTGACGTCATTTCTTGGTTTGTCGTGCGTAAGTGGCGGTTCCTTTTATCACATTTTAAATATAGAATTTTTCGTCTTACATTTTTCATGGTCAGTTAGAAGACATGATTATAATAAGCGTTTTATTTTGTGATTCAGAACGCAAATCAGTATATTTAACTGCAGCCCAACACTGTAACCATTTATTTTCCCAAATTAACTGCATAACATAACATCACGCCTCTAATCCCCAAAGGTAAAAGCAGAGGTGTACTATCGAAGAACTTTATATCTTAGCAGTTTTTATAACAAAATCCCGTGAACACGATGACCACATCTGTTACCGCCCCGGTTTTATAACGGCCGAGCGCTGCAAGCAGAAATAGTCCTTACGGTGCATAGATATGAACTTCTTCGATGGTACCTATAGTACATCCACACTTTGCTAGTTATGTTTAAGTGTTTTCCCAAATTAATAAAATAAAATAAATAAATACATGAGTACTCCACGTTTCTCTGTCGCGCTGGTGACCTTGAAACCAAAATCAATGAGGCAAACATGATTATTACTATATCAAAGTACTTTATAAACCACTTTAGGATCTCCTTATCCGATTACCTATTAAACCTTCATAATACGCCTGTATCTTAACTCGGGTAAATAACAGATTTCAATTAGCCACATGTCAAGAACATGCTATAACGTTTGAACTTCGCCGAATCGGTTTGTGTTGGGTATACCTATGTGGAAGCGAATCCAGTTAGCAATTAGTAGGAAAACTCTTTGACCTAGGTATGAGCACATCTTTGAATGTGAGGAAAGCTTTGTAATTAGTAGAGTTTGCAAATGAGTTGTTTCAATACTATACTTAAGGTAAGTGAGTAAGATTTTCAACTCTAAATATAATTTTATATTTTTTCATTGTCACTAACAGGATTGAACATAGGCTCAAATTATCTGGGCATTATATCCCGGACATATTTCAACAAAATATCATGAACATAATCCCTAAATCCGGCTAGATAGAATCATAATTATGAGTAACTACAAAATGAATATTAAATGTATGAAAACGGTCAAGGATGTGCGTGTTTATATGTAATAAAAATATTGCCAAACCTCTTCAGTGGTATTTCGTTTGATGGTCCACACACTTTTTCCTAGCTCCATTGTCAATATTAATATCGTTGCTAATATCCAGGTCAAGCCGCGTTTTGAAAGTTTAGAAGATTAATGAAATAGGGGACAAATTTTTTTATTGAAAAATCTTTTTTTTATCTGCAACGATTGCTAACTGCAAATATATAATTTTTATGATGATAATTGAAGTGTCTTTATAATCTCTTGAATGAATTATAATAACAATGAAAAGGTGCCATGGCTATTTAAAAAATACTTTTATTCCAAAATCCATAATGTTGGTGGCTTCCAAAATGGTTCCCTTCACAGACAACCTAGAGAACTTACAATCTGTGTTGCCAGCTTAAACCTAAATGTACTACAAATAAAACACATGATTTTTTGCATTTTCTAATTGTTTTTATCTTTTTATTACGGACGCTTTTAACGTGCACGTCTTTCTATATTATTCTCACATGTATAATTTTAACATGAATGATGTAACCAATATTTTGTAACAATATTTTGATTGAAAGGAACTTACTACGCTTTGGAATGGGCAACTAGTTTCATCTTTCTGATTGACCGACCCCTTGACAATTCAAAAGTGCCCGTAATTGGTTTATTTCAAATAAATGGTTTGGGTATTTGCAAACGCTACTTCTGAGCTTCGATTCCCAGGTCAAGAAAAGTTTTATCGAGTTTTTTCAATAGGAAATTTTCAGTAGCAGCCCTTAGTCTGGATCTGTGTGCAATTGCAATTAATATAGGCTCGTACCTTGATACATAACTGGCGAAACAGGTAAGTGCTGTGCACCTCTGCCTTCCTCTCCGAGGAATACACTCGTGATGTTATGTTATGTTATGTAAACTAGGATAAAATATGACCGATATTATTTAGCAGTATTTGGAATTGGAGCATAAAAAATGTGCGATAACAAGCCAATTATATTTTATTGAACTCTTGAGCGATTCTTATTAATATTTTCACGAGGTTTCAATCAGGTATTACTACGATTCGGGGAAGCGAACATCACGCCTGCATTCTCCGAAGGCTTAGGCAGAGGTGAACCTATAGCAGCTACACCCACAACGCCAGTTATGTTTAACTCCCATGTAGGTAGGTACTGTAGAGGCTTTACTCTGCAGGTCTTAGAATAAAACCTTAGTGCTTTCAAGTTGAAGGCTGGTTTAGGAGACAAACGTTAGATTTGTATTAAGAATAGGTGAAAACAGAGGTCAGAGGCCCGGCGAGCTGTGAGGGTGGGTGCCAGAAGATATTAGTAAAATAATATAAATTACGTAGCTCCTTTTAGAGGAATAATTATCCCCTGCTATCGTAATATGGTGTTTTATTAGTACCGGTACCGTAGGATCACCTCGGAGTCTACAGTACTATGGGGCGAGCCTATAGTCATCAACCAGACACAAATTCAGACTCCGGGCTGTAACGGAGAAATTCGTAATAGGAAACCGAACAACACTTTTCCCGACCTGGGAATCGAACCTAAAACCTCATGCTCGGCAGTAGCGCTTAACTATGCATGCTAGCCCAATAAATCACACAGTACTAATACTTATAACAAAAAATCTGTTTTTTGAGTTTGTTCGATTAAATTATTTTTCTGTGTCAGTGGAAGCTCAAATAAAAACAAGTCGTCTATTAAAACAAAAATCGTACTCATGAGAATGTAGGTGAAGCTTCGTTAGACGCTATTGTAAGGTATACAGATTATGACGTCAACGACTCCATTTTCCCACATTTTTACATACAGCCAAAATGTCAAAGAACTGTCTTGTTCATTTTATCACGTACTTTGTAAATTCCTGTAGTCTGGGTTTCTAGTCTCAAGTACCTATACTTATAGGTAGGTAGGCAACCGTGTACTTTGTATCGTCGATTGCATGATGACGACATGGTTTACCATATAGGTGAGATATCTAACGAATGGTCAAACGCTAGGATAACTATTAAAAATATTTAAAAATATATTAGTAAACAGCAGTTAAAAGTGATTACTTTTGTCCACATTTTGCCAATCTTTGAGGCAAACTGCACAGTCACGATCACGACATATATACACTTAGAAACTTTTAAAAGTGATTTTCTCCTACTGTATTGATTGTAATTTTATGATATATAACGAATTTAGTATTTTGGAACCCCTATTATTATGAAATAGGTACCATTTTAAAAAGTAACAATCGTAATTCCACGAGAAAATCGTTATTGAATTTTGCTGAGTGTATACATATTTTTGCTCGTGACTGTACACCCTTGAATCTGCAACAAAATAAACTATGTCATAGAGAATAAATTATGAAATTAATAATATAATATTTTTTTTTTTAAATGTTTTTTATACATTGTTTTATAATATTATTACATTTAGAACAAATTATGTCATTACTTTATGACAAAATTTAGTTTGGCGGTAATCCTTAAGTCGTCTCATAAAAAACTTTACTAATAATTAGTTTCACTAAAATAATATATAGGGGCGTGGCTACGTAATAATAGCCGCATGGGTCGATCACACAGGTTAAGCTACGCTTGACACGGATGGTTGACCAGACCATCTTCACATTCCGAGATACCTCCGTGACTCGGAAAGTACGTTAAGCCGTTGGTCCCGGTTGTCATTCGTGGATCATTGACAGGCGTGACGGGTCGCCAGAAGTCTAAAAGTCTGATATCCAATCTTACCAAGGGGTAACCCAGTAACTGGAGGGTTGTGGAGGTCAGATAGTCAGTCACTCCATGTAAAATACTAGTATTCAGTACTATTCAGGTGCATCCGTTTAAACAGGAAACCGCCCTAATATAGTTGAGAAGAAGGCTAGGCAGATGATAAGTTACGGCAAATCAATATTCTATTATCAATACTTATATCATTCTAATATAAATATTCAATATTCTATTATTTCCATTTACTTACCTTACTACATACAGATAGACATAATAATCCATTCACGAACGCACCATTTGCTTTTCTAAGCATAAACTCCATTTTGCAAATAACATTTGAATCAGTTGAAATTAGGTCAATACGTACTTTATTCGGTTTCAGAATACAGCCGGGAATATTATGAGATGTACTGAGCTTTTAAGAGTCCATCGTACCTCAGCTCAAATTCACTCTTTATCTCGCTCGCATGATACTGTTCGCGGACTGAGTGAGAGCAAGACAGCGGCGCGCGGCGGGGAGAAGGCTCCAAGGCGCCAATAGTTTAGGTGATTAATATTTTTATAATTGCTTTATAGTTAGTTCAGTTACTATGCAAAGTTTCATGATCTAATTTGAGGTATTTTTATTACAATCATTGTACTTAACATTAATCCTCAACTTTACTATATTATATTTATTTCAACATTAATTCTGCAGTATTTTCGATATAACGGAGGATCATGCTAAGCAATTTGAGGTATCATAGACTCTTAAGGCTTATAATTATTCCTTATTGGGTGAATGGGAAGCCAATTAGTTTAGGTCTTTGGGTTGTTGTTTAGCTATACAATGGCATCGAAACTTTCGTAGAAATCGTGGATATTTTTTACGAAAGTTTCGTTTATTTTCTCTACACAAGTAGGTAAGTACCTACCTAATCATTTTCAATAAAAGATAATGGAATAGCATAGAATGTAAACCTATTATTTCTGTCCATAGGGTAAAACAATTTTACTTAATATCAGTCTAGTGTTAGTAGATGCAGACAGATGAATATACAATTAAAATTCAGTGTGGACTTGCATCCAACTCCGTAACATAGGGGAATCCCATCGGTCTGCGAACACACTGAGAATATTCTTGGCGCTGCTGCGAAGATGCGTCATCAAGCATATTTTTCTTATAAATTCGTTAAAAACATCATTAATATCCGCAAATATCCCTAATGCACTACAACGCCACAGCAGCCGCAGCACGAATAGTTTTACTGTATATTAAATTGATGAGGAAATGCAGGTTTCGTAAATAGATTTACGGCCAGTTTTTTTCATCAAAAGTAAGTCAACTGTTCATTTGCAATGTTGTATTTTCAATCTTCGGCGCTCAGGCGAGGGTTGTAAATCCAACAGCGCGGAAGAACAGTTGACTGTTACTTTTGATGAAGAAACTGGCTGCTAGAGTAGATAAGTACCTAAAGCTTTTGTATAAAATTTTACGAATGAATTAATATTATATATGTCATGTAACATACGTACCTATCCTATTTGATGAACAAACTTTGCGTACATATAAGTATAGATTATAATTATAGAGTTTAATGCCGATTCAAATATGTATGAGATTATAGTTAATTAAAAATACCGTTGACAGAACAATGACAGGTATTAATTTGAAATATAATAGGAGGAGCTCGTGGCTAAGTAATAACAGCCGCACGGATCGATTCATCAGGTTAAGCTACGCTTACCGGGGTTGGTCGGTGGATGGGTGACATTCTTTACATATCGAGACTCCTCCGTGCCTCGGAAAGCACGTTAAGCCGTTGCGTTGGTCCCGGCTGTCATTCGTGGATCTTTGACAGTCGTTACAGGTCGTTAGAAACCCGAAAGTCTGACATCCAGTCTTACCAGGGAGTATCGTGTTGCCCAGTTACTGGGTTGTGGAGGTCAGATAGGCAGTCGCTCCATGTAAAATACTGGTATTCAGCTGCATCCGGTTAGACTGGAAGCCGACCCCAATATAGTTGGGAAAAGGCTAGGCAGATTGATTTTGAATTTACGATTATATAGATTATTCTTATTCAATACATAAAATAAAAATAACTAATATACTATACCTATTTATACTATCCTAATAATATATTACCTACATAATTAAACACATCTAATACTTTATAATAATATTACATTTCTGCTTAGCCCTCTTCCTCTCTCCTAATGTTGCTGTGCCCGACAGGGTCCATATCGATCTTTTATTTACTGTACCATCTATGTAACATATGGAATGCAATAAAAATTGAGTATTGAATATATAAACTAACTTGTGTTCCGTTTTAGCAAAGTCCAATAAAGCAGAGCGGAGAGGCTACGCTAATTTTGTGAAATTCTATTTTGGTTATTGATTTCCTTACTTCACACGGCTCGCTCTCTGCCCCTCTTAACTCAAATGGACGGGCAGCCTTACACACACACAAACACACTCCACATTTCAACACAAGATGATACATACACAGTCATAAAATCAGTCACTTAGAACGTTCGACACACTCAACTTCAAGTTAGTTGGAATGGAAGTTTCTACTTTGACAGCTCTATACTTTATGTATTATGTAACTTAATGAATAACTTTATTTATGAAGCTACATAATACCTACATAGCTTTACCGATAGAGCTGCAGTCACTAAGTTTCCAATATTTTAAGTAATTAAAACACAGTTTAATTAAATTATGAAGTAATGTATTATTACCATACGCAAATCATGGTTTGTCTTTGAAGAGGTAAAAAAAAAATGGAGAATATATAAACGCATTTTACACACTATAAAATGTTTAGCTTTAAAATTAATTGAATGAACTATAAAAATAATGGTTTGCACTATGTATATGCTAATCTTTAAAGTTAAATAAATGACGAGATAATTAGACAATTGTAAAAACATTTTTGCGGCAGATTGTATGATTCGTCATTTTGAACTGGGTAAAACAGGTTAGGTTAGGTTAGAACTGTGACCACCCGCTACTTTCAAGTTGCTCGCAGAATTTTTTCACCATTTTCTAATTATCCGGGTTTTCGCAATATCCCTTGGGTTTTCGCTAAAAGTCGAATTAGATCAATCAGAAACTAACTGGTTTCGGAGTTGGTTTTCGACACAGTTATACATAGTGCGCAAACCATAATTTTTATAGTGATAATATTAAATTACAGATGAATTATTATTTTAAAGTCCTGATATACAATTTTGTAGCTGTTTTCATCTAAGTTGCTATTAAATATGTAAATCCCTAAAAAACTGCTTCGTTAGTCATCATATTTTGTGTACCTCGTTTTGTTGGACGTCAAAATAAGATGGGAGGTTTTCCTAAGAGATAGACTGCTTCAAAATACTTCCAGCTAGATAATGCACATACCTTGCAAATGGCTCTATATTAATATCGGATTTGTCAATACCAATTTTACAAAAGTACCACTTGAAGTAGCGAATATGTATGAAGTATGTAGCTCGTTTATGATATTGTGAAGTAATAATATTTCCATTTCGAAATCCGGTAATCTCTAACTCACATCCGAAACTTTGACAGACTAATTGAGTATTGCAAATCTGTCGGTCTATTTTGCAAAAATCTCACCGTGAAAACTCAGGTGAAGTGAGCTTGAAGTGAGCTGTCAACAGTGTCAATACCTAGCATCAGACGGAACGACAACTCACTTCAACTCAGCTTTCACGGTGAGATATTTACAGAATAGATCGGCTGATAATATTAAGGTTTAGTGAAATATAATACCTAACTAATCTAAATATAAAAAAAATTGTTTCAGTTACTAAATGAAATAAAAATTTATCTTACAAGATTGTAACAGTTGCCTTTGAAAATAATAATTTTATTTTATTAGTACCATTTTTCTTTAGACAGACGAAACCTCTGGAGATTTCGAACATTAATGTTATTGCTTTTACAAAGTATAGGCTTAAAGAATAAACTCCTAATAGCCAAGACGCAGGTAATTCTATTGAACCAAAATCGTATTATGCGATATAAATAATTCTTTTAACTTTTAGGTAGGTATGCTGATATTGAAACTTAGAAAGAAAGAGAAAGAAAACGTATTATAATTTATAAGTTTTGCTGAATCTTCTCACGTAGCTTTATTTCTTTATTGTTCTACGAGTTTGGTTCATGAAAGTAATTAGAATTAAAATATACTGGGTCACGTTAAACTATACCGGGTCAAATTAAGTTATACCGGGTCAAATTAAAATATACCGGGTCAAATTAAAATATACCGGGTCAAATTAAATTAGCCAACGAAACTTCGCAGAAGTGATGGTTTCTCTATCTAAACAAAAACAAACAACAACATTTTCTAACATTTTCTTGCGTATATTTAAATTTAATTCATGTTTTTCTCTTCTTGTCCTCACACACTATTGTCTACATTTCTTTCTCATTTCTCCTTTCGCAGGTCTGCTGGAATAAATTTCTTAAGAAATAAGCAGTACCCTTGTACTCATATTATAATTATGTCGTATCTCTATGTATTTTACTTTGTGTACATAAATAATAAAATAAATAAACAATGATAAAACAAAAAAAATAAATTAATTTAATATTTATTTTTGGTTATGTATACGTTTTATTGTCGTTACCCATCACTGTCTCATCATTGTTTGTCATTTGTTATGTACTTATATCTTCTTTTTAAAATTAATATAAAATAGATAAGTGATTGATCCGACACACTCTAAAAACAAAACTAGTATTGACTATAGAATCAATGAATTATTTAAAGATTATTGCGTGATAAAAATATCCGTTAATGCATGTTTTGCGATTGAATATTCGGTTTTTTTTTTGTTTAATACTCTGTTCATATTTTATGAGTATTAAACAAATATTTATATAATTATATTTAAGCTAACTTAAAATTATAAAATGTACATGTATAAAAAGAGGGAAAATAATCGTAAGGTAATAAAGTCACCGGAACGTTGTGGTCGCTCTATCGGTTGAAAAACCTTCTCCCATTACACATAAAAGCAATGCTTGTACAGTCCCTAATCTTTCCCATAATTGACTATGGTGATGTGTGTTACTATGACCTGAATGCAGATCTCCTTAATAAACTAGATCGTCTTCTCAATAATTGCATTCGATTCGTTTTCAATCTTCGTAAGTATGACCATGTATCCGCGCATCGATTGCTTTTGAAATGGTTACCCATTCGTCAGCGCAGAGAGTTGAGGGCTTTGTCTATACTCGACAAACCCACTTCTTCTTCTTACCTGACTTCCCATGTTCAATACTTATGCTCTGCTCATAGTAAAAATCTTCGTTCTACCAACAATCGTCTTCTACGATGTCCTTCTCACCGCTCTGGTTTCATCCACTCTTCTTTCTTCGTCCAGGCGGTTTTTCTTTGGAATGCGCTCCCCCTGGACATCAAGACGGCAACTAGTCGCATATCATTTAAAGTAAAGGCGCGTGATCACATTCGTAAGAAGTTGGCAGAATCATCCCAGCATTAATTAGATGGATTCGTTTTCTCCTCTACCTGTCGTTATTTCTCCTGACTAAGTATATTTTGTTTATAATTTATGTATGTATCTATGTATGTATTAATTAGTATTCATTATTTCTCAAGTTATATGTATTGCCTTTTGTTGCACCTACCATGTCTGTCTCTGCATCACCCTAAGGTTGACTGGTAGAAAATGCCTCAGGCATTAAGTCCACCTTTGTACAGTAGTTTTTTTTTTACTTGTGCATAAAGTTTTATTAAATAAATAAATCCAAGAAAAAGTGCCCAAAACGTTGGCAGCATTGCCACGTTATCGTTATTAATATGGCGTTGCGGACGAAGTTTATTTTAGTTTTATTTTAGGTTAACAATTCGACATAATACTTACAGGTAAAAAATATGAGTACGTAAAACGTAATACGTTTATACCGCACTATCGCAATTGCTCCGACATACTTTACCTATTTCAGTATGAATTTCACTCTAGAAATAGAAATATAGAAATATCTTTTATTTGCTACAAACATGGTAAAAAATTCAATCAAAACACATTGTTTTTTAATTGCGGTATGTATTTCTAGGGAAACGAACTAATAAATATTATCGACTAGCTAACAAAGCAATCTAAGAAATTGAAATGTGTTAATGTAAAGTGGTTGCACAATATAGAACAAACAATTGAGTGCAGAGCCCTATTTGTAAAAGCGTACTAGTTTCCCGGTCTACTACTATTATGAAATTCTAATTAAATAATTAATTTTCGGTTTTCGTTGCTATAATTTACCGATTTCATTTAGGTCTGTGAAGTTTCGCTAACCACTTTAAAAGGCCCAATCAATCTGCCTAGCCTTTTCCCAACTATGCTGGGGTCGGCTTCCAGTCTAACCGGATGCAGTTGATTACCAGTATTGTACGTGGCGCGACTAGCGACTGACCTCCACAATCCAGTAACTGGGTAATACGATACCCCTTAGTAAGACTGGTTGTCAGACTTTCGGGCTTCTGACGACCCATAACGACTGTCAAAGATCCACGAATGACAGCCAGGACCAACGGCTTATCGTGCTTTCCGAGGCACGGAGGAGTCTCGATATGCAAGATGGTCACCCATCCACGGAACAACCCCGGCAAGCGTAGCTTAACCTGACGGATCGACCCGTGCGGCTGTTATTACTTAGCCACGAGCACTTTAAAAAGGCACATAAACCCTAAACTTGCAATTCATTGAATTAAATTCTATACTATAGTAATTATATGTACCTATTTGTAATCATATTCTCGAAAACAGCTCTAACGATTTCGATGAAAATTGCAATTTAGGGGTTTACGGGGGCGAAAAATCGATCTAGCTAATAAAATGGTTTTCTCTATTTTCACCCGAGCAGAGCTCGGTCGACCAAGTCCTAACGATATAACGGCGCAGGATAGCCTTTACCAGAAGTGGTCATCGTGTGTGTTTTAGTAGCTTTAATATCTTCATGACTGTGCCGGATTGTACCAGTTCGTCGTGGACGTGGTACGACAGCGGTTCCCCTGACATCATCTCTTATCAGAAGACAGCTTCCACGCAACTAATGATGCGTCGCTCTGCTAGACCTTACCAGCAAAGGTCTCTTGTCCGGCCTTTTCGACGATTTCAGTTCCTTCGTAACATAAAAGTTATGAAACTAAAACCCAACTATGAAAAAAAAAACTCAACTAAAAAGGTATAAACAAGAATCACAGACTGACAAATAAAAACTCCGGAGTCACACGTATCTGTCTGATTTAAGCCATAACAAGTGTGACTCCGGATTTTTAAATTGTCTGTCTGTGATTCTTGTTTATACCATTTTAGTTGAGTAGAACTTTTATTTTTATTAAAAAAAAATTGGGTTTATAATATTTAATTTTTTTTAATGTGCTAATTAAGGCCTTTCATTAGATACCAAATCATAATTTTTTTATTTTTAGTTCATGTCTTTATGTCCTCTGGAGGGCGCCATATTCAATTAAAGTGACAGAATTCTCACAATAGGACTGGACTAGGTCACCGGGTAGGCTATTACACTCTGTAACATGTATTTACCCACCATCTATCTATATAAACAATCCAACATTCGTGAAGAAAGTGTTACGTTACGCACGTCACAGCAAGTCAGGAATAAATAATGTTCCCTCTGAAATATGATAGTGGAAGACGCAATAACAATGAGCGACAGCATAACTCCCCACGGCTTAATCAACGTACGCAAATGACACCGTAATGCTATGCTGTCCTGGTACCGTGGTTTGTTAAAAATAATGATAGCTTATGAATTTCAAGGAATTGGGTGGTTTCCGGGGTTTTTGGAAGGTGTGATAAAAGGCGATTGGTGAGTACGGTTTGGGTGACATAACATCACGCCTTTTTCTCCAAAGGGTTGGGCAGAGGTGTACCTATAGTACACCCACATTTCGCCAGTTATATTTAAGTACCTACCTTATACCTAATATGGCGCGAGTCTATTGCCGTCAACCGGGCACAAATCCAAACTCCGGGCTGCTACCGAGAAATTCCTTAGAACAACCCAATAACACTTTGCCAAACCTGGGAATCAAACCGAGGACTTCATGCTTAGCAGTAGTGCTTGCGACCACTAGATCAACGAGCCAGACATTGGGTGACATTGCCGCTAAAGTTATGGTTTCCTTGAAGTGCGGTGAACGGTCGCACACTAACGTCCGGCCAAATACAGAGCGTTTTTTGACACCTTTATGTCAAATACTGGTGAATATGACAGATTTTTATGACGGCCGTTACAACATGACGGAGCCGGTCTTCTAGGAAACCGTAGTTTTACGATTAGTGGTTGCGATCGCCTTTGGAACTGTACTGCTACGAAATCTGACCACAGCGGTAATGATACGACATATGATAAAACACAAGTACTATAATTGAATACTCATTTGTTCAATAAACCAACCCTCGTGTACCATTCAACCAAATTATTATGTAAGTAACATACGCCTCCAACGACCTCGGCGTAGTTACAACATGTGGAAGAGGACCTAATGAGTAAAAAAAAACAAATACACCCACGAGTATACATTTTATTCAAAGTAAGTATCACGACAATCAAGAATACCGTAAAATTTTTATGATGCACTCGATAGATTGCGTTTCACTACCCAAATCTTCCCCAACAATAACACAAATATTTTAACGAGGAAAACACGCCTCCTTGATTGGTTTCGGAACATTCATAGTTCGAGTTGTAGTTTGTCTTACAAAAATCAGGACACAAAGTGGTACACGTCTGCCAGTCCATCAATTTGGCTCCGAGATCTGTCGCTTTGTTAACTTGAAATCCAACAACGGCCAACACGATCAACGCCACCAATAGCTTCATCGTGACCGACAACTGGGTAATCGAATGGAGTGCGTAGTTTTATATTTGTTGACACAAAATAAGAATTTCTACAGAAGACACCGTTATTTATACCGATGAACAGTCCTGGACAGCTTATGTGACTTACATAGGTCACACACAATACAATTAGGTACCCCAGGGTTATCATCTGTCGTTTATATATAGATAATGCCGGGCACCGGCATTATCTGTTGTGAAATATGGTAATATTTATGTCGTAGCCATATCTTGAATTGATCATTTCATGAAGTGTTCGACCATTTCATGAAATTATTGTGTTTCATGAAATGACCATATCGTTTAAACGTCAACGTTTAATTATATATCAGTCGACGTATGGCCATTAAAGTGAGGTGTGGTGGTGCATTCAAAATTGCCAAGTACGTAACTGCGACCAACTCGCTTCGCTTGCTTGGCTCGCGCGTTTTGTTTGTCACAGTTCTAACCTAACCCATTTGGAAAGGGAGCAAAAAGTGGAGTGAATTAAAAAAAAAAAAAAATGTAAAATTGTTATGTTGCATTTCACGCCGCTCGTGGCACCCCGAGTCCCCAACCAAATGGGTGGCAGCGGTCGGCGAGCTGGTCTTCCAAGTTGGTCGCTTGCCATGTTATCTTTTTTGGATATCCAGTAAAAGTCCATCGACTTTTTTTTTGCGTGGACTTTTTTTGATTTGGTGTATGCTATGCCGCCACCATGATGCACAACAAAACCAAACCTACATCAACGCCTCTACCGGCGGATAATCTAACTACTTTACGATATGATCACTAATGTTTTGCCACATCATGAAGTAGTCGTCCGTTTAACTGTTCATATCGTAAAACGTTCAGTATTCAATGATCTGGCCCGACAACATCATGATGTGCCCAGCAGTCGATGTTCAATTTCGTGAAATACGTACAACCATTTCATGAAATGGTCGAATACTTCATGAAATGATCAATCTTAAGATCTCCCTACAACACGACATAAGGTCGTGCCCAGGATTTTCTGAATCTACAATTACAATCAGAAGATGATCTTTGACGGTTATATCGACCTTTCCTGTTCACTGTTCGCCGAATTAAAGAACAATCATTGTCGTACGTTTTCTTCTGTAAGCTCGTACCTTCCTTTACCTGGCGACACATTGACTAACAAGTCGTTTTTTTATCAGAAAGGTGGTGGTATATTATGAATGTGATACAGACCGTCAAACTGATCAATTTTCTCCATTGGAACAAAATCGAAATCGCGAGAAAAAAATGTGCCGTGTTATTATAATTTGCCGTGGTATTGAAGTTTTATCAGGCACAGTTGATATTTTTTTAGCGATTAAGATTTTGGTCCCATAGCGACAATTGTTCAGTTAGACGGTCTATACCACCTTTTTTAAACACACCTTTCTGATTAATTCTGTATAGGCAAATTAAATTTTTTTGCAGTTTACAAAATATTACAATGACGACAAAACATGGAATGTTAACCGTAGCATTAACAATTTACGTACCGTGCACAACATGAAATCCAGCACGACAATTACACGTAGCATGTAACTTTTTTCTATCATAAATATTCCTCTCGGTGCCCCTGAGGGTAATATTCCGGAAAACTCAGTTTAAAACTAAAGCAATAAATTAAAACATGGTAGGTATTACGAATTGTAACAATTAATCAAGTAAACAAACATTAATTACTTAAAAACTTGAATAATCCTCTACAGTGTGTTCTCGTATGTGAGTACAACACTGTAATATGGCACTCATAAAGCCTTATTAATCCCGGCCTCAAGTTTGAATATTACTTATGATTTATAACAGTATCCATCTCTGTGAATTACTCTCAGTACTTAGACGTTAAACTTGCTTAAAAATATGAGTATCTTCTAACGTAGAAATATTTTTTCTTTGTTTTAATACTGCTATTAATATGGATATAGATCTTTGTCTGATTATGGATTTTACTGAAAAAGTTATTTAAGTAAGAGGTTTCTATGTTTTAGAACTATTCCTATGCAACAGAAAATAAAGACTTTGCGGCGGAAAACTGTGAAAGAAGTAGGTTTTTGTTTACGGTCAACACATTTGAAAGAACAGATAAAAATATTAATATTGTACTGAGCGGCAAGGAACAGTCAGCATTGGATGTAATTATTTTCTCATACCTGTAAATTGAAGAAAGTCAATCATCAAGTTAGACTACCTACCATAAACTGCATAACAGTCTCCATTAAAGATAATAAATATAGGAATGAACATCGCGCATAGCGCATTGTGCACACTACGATTTAATCGCTGAAACAAACAGGTTTTATTCTTTTTCTGAGACCGTTCTTGTTGTTTTGTTTTTGTAATGTTTATTTTCTTTACATTCATATTATACATTCGAGTTTGCTAAATAAAAATAACAAAATACAGATTATATACATAAAGAAAAGGCTCATGCGGAAGAGTTTTTTGACGCCCTATGAGCCCTTTCTTTATGTATATAATCTGTATTTTGTAATTATATATATATAATATTATTTTTGATTTATTTTTATTACTAGTTTATTTATATTATGACTCATTATTTATTAGGTTGTTGAAACTATATGTACTTCCCGTCACTTTTTCATAAGGGTTCATTAGAAAACCAGCGTCAGACAGTATATTCTGTCTGGCATTAATGCTGAAATGAACCTTTTTGGCGCAGCCGTGCACACATTATTGCTGTAAAAACATTTTTTATTTTTTATGCTTTACTTTGTTATTTGTATTTTGTGTTCATGAACTGTGTCCAAATAAACGTTATTCTTTCTTTCTTTGTTTCTTTCTATGATGAAGATAAGGCCGCCCATTGTATGTTTTGTAGTGTTAAATATATTTATTTTCGCTATGTATTTTCTGGTGTACAATAAAGTATATATAAATATAAATAAATAAATAAGATACTCAACTTCCTGTTAAAGGAGAAATATGTTGATATAATTACTCGAACAGCCTACAAATACTCAAGATGGAATAGACACGTGTAGTTAGAGCAGTACGAGAAATCACAAGATTCTGTTATAGTCTATGAACATCAGGAGCGTGCATCTTGTCACTATTGCGACATTGACATAAGATTTAAATTACAATGCGCTCGTGAAATGCAACATCTATATAAACCACAAAGCAAAGACAATGAGAAATGTATTCCTCGAGAATTCTGATTTGTATTATTACAACGTTGTGAACTGTTCGTATGAAGTAATTTCTGGTTGTATTAACATGCATGATGCAAACGTGGAGCAACCATTAACCTTCATTCAGGTCTGAAGCCAGGCAGCGGTATAGTGATTTATGTATGTGTAATCTGTAAAGCGGTCTAAGCTGTGTAGTGATCGCATATTCTACAACAATAGTTATAAACACATAAGACATAACATCACGCCTGTAATCCCCGAAGGGTTAGGCAGAGGAGTACATAGTAATACCCACATTTTGACAGTTATGTTTAAGTCCATATCATAGGGGGCAGGCCTATTGCCATCAACCGGGCACAGAAGCAAGTAGCAAAGCAAGGCAAGTAGTTATAAAGTCAATGCAAAAACTATTTCCAAACAATTATACGAAGCCATCTAAGACCAAGTATTACCTGCTATAGAAGAAGGTCTTTTCGACATTCTGAAACATAAACAGCAAAATAAAATCGTAAAATATATTTCCAAAGATTTCATTTACCTACCTTTTACTGAATTATCATTTGATTTCCATCAGTAACAGACATGATCAACCAAATGGAATACACGTTTTCGACTTTCAGATTATTTGAGTAAAAGTAGTTTGTTTAAGTGCTACCCTAAAACGTCAGGTACAAAGTAAACAGTAATCGATGGATTAAACACGACCCGGGCCATAATTCTTTAAAGAAATTAGTCGTTCCCGATAATTTTATCGAAGGCCACGCTTTCAAGTAAACCTTTCCTTATATTTCTTAGAAGTTTAGCATTACATTTTACTAAATAGTTAACGAGTTTCTCCACTTCAATTATCTAAATAAAGGTTAAAAGTAATTAAGGTTTTTATTTATTGAATAGATACGTGTAAGTACAACATAACTGATTTAAAGAAAGGCGTTGTTCATTTGTTCAGTCACTACCTATATAAACAAAAACTTTAAAAAAAAAAAACCGAATTCCAAAAAAAACACTAAGAAGTGAAAAATAACTTTGATTTCGGAAGTCGGTGTCTTTGGTTTTCAATTTTCGTTTTTTGCCACCGACTTCCGAAATCAAAGTTATTTTTCACTATTTTGTGTTTTTTTTGGAAGTCCGAATACTAGTGGTATTCGAGCTATGTAAATAACAGTGACGGAGGGACGTCGAAATAGATTGTGGAAAAAATACGTAATATTGAAGCTTACTAAAAACTAGGCAAGCAAAGTTAATACAATTTATATGGGACCACCTTTGAAGCACGATCTACAAAACAAAAAATAATCATCAAAATCGATTCATAATATTGGCGGAGTAATCACGTAACAAACATACAAAACAAAAAACACAGACGAATTGAGAACCTCCTCCTTTTTGAAGAAGTCGGTTAAAAATAAAACAAACTCGCCCCGCCGCGCCGGCGCCGCGCGCCGCCTCTGTCTGAACGCGACAAACTCAAAAACTACCAAACGGATTTTGGGTTTTCAACAATGGACGGAACGATTCATGAGGAAGGTTTAGGTGTATAATTCATTCAGTTTTTTTGTAAATTGGCTGAAATATGATGATGACGGTTGAAGATGTCGGAAAAAATCATGCCGACTACTGGGAGATTTACAAATCAAATCAAATCAAATCTTTTTATTGTGGGCATAGGTTATACAGACAGATGTTAAATAAATTACAGTTCCATATGTCCTGCCTAATAGGCATACAATAATTGTGTCAATATGCAGTATAAAAATCAAATCTTACAATATAGCAATTAGGTGGACGGTGACAGATTGTAGTAGGTACTAATTATTAAGAAAATCTTGGTTCGTGTAGTAAGCTTTGTCAATTAGAAAATTACGCAGTTTATATTTGAATAGTGGGAGTTCCTTGGTGCTTGCTTGGTGCATGGCGTGCGCCGCGTAAACCAAAGAGTTTTAGGTATAATGAAAACAGTGTATTACGAAATTAATACTTGTTTACCTAGATTTAGGGTACTTTTAATCCCGGTAGTACGTTCTCATGGGATATTTTCCGATATAAATGCAGCCGAAACCGCGGGCAAAAGCCGGTTATAAAAAAAAAGGAATACCTACGAGAAATGAAGTTTCCGTTGAGAAATACATATAACTGAAAATACATGTTACTTTACTACATTTTAAAATTCAAATTCAAAATCATCTATTTGCTAATTATGGGTATTTAAATAAAATTGTTAAAAATAAAGCATAGTTCAACCATATTACGCCTTGAGGCATGCAATTTTATTTCCCCCTTGCAATGAAGGCGCTAAAACGTAGTAAAGAAAAAAAAAAACAAACAAAAAAATGTAACTGGATATCCGAGACACCTATTTGTAAACTATGAAGAATTTCAAACAATAAACAGCGTACATTTTCTTTATACAATTCCGCTAATGAACAAAACAAATAACAAGAGAAGTAAGTAACGAAAACGAAGCCATCATTGGACACTTTAGTAAACATCGAATATTTGGAGTAATAAAAACAAATGAAATCTACGAATTCCTGGGAATCGAAAAGCAGCAAGTGTTTATGTACAATCCTAATTGGAACGGAAAAATGTTCACTGAAAATGATCTCTGATGTTTACATTCGCGGTTTATCAAAGAAACTTATTCGGGTCTTTGAGAGACACTCGTCATCTCTTTGCGACAAAATTCTGAATGAGCATCTATGAGGTATGTTTTTTTTTATTTAAGGTCGATTTTGTAAGACAACGACTAGCCTGGTTAAAAAAGAAAGTTAAAAAGTGAAACCCAACTACAACAAAACGCCAACTAAAAAGGTGCAAACAGGACATTGTAAAAAAATAACATCGGTTTTTGTAAACCGGAGTCACACGTAATCTGTAGGATCTATGCTATTTATAGTAATTACTTATAAAGCCACGGACAAACATAAAACTTCCAACGAAACCCACGTTGTCAAAATACGACGAATAGTTTAGGAATTATGAGGGAACAGGTGACATACGAGTACATACATAATATCTGTTAAAATCATAATCGTCTTCTGACTTTGCCGTAGTCAGGTAGAAACGATCTCTAACTAACTTTAACTACTTTTTTGAGACAGCTAGTTAGTAGTCGTTAGGGTCCCACATACAACGCCATCTTCTTTACAAATAGATTGCTGCATTAGACGTTCCTAGCCGCACTAAGAGCGCAAAGGATCTAACATGATGCTGACCTAATTACCTACAATGAACCTAAATACTAGTGCGGAATAATTTTCCGTATCGTCTCCGTTGAGAGTAGACGATGCTCTATACATTTATACCTAAATGTAGGAGTTTGGGTACATTATGACTAGAATCACAGAATAGTGCTAAAATTAAGGTTTATAATGGGTTAATATTATGAGAAAATTTTTATTTTTTCTGGAATTTCCCTCACAATTTTTAAGAGCGGTGATATTGGTCGTTCTTCCTCTTCATGGAAAGAAGTGAATTTACTAACCGACTTCAAAAAAGTGGGTAACCCATTCAAAAATCCTTTGTTGCATTGGACATTTCGGTCAAAGATAACTTGTATTTTCTACAAAGCGTGACTTTCCTACCAGGCATTCATTGCGTCCATAAAATGTATAAAAAATCTTCTTGCAAACGGTGCTAGGAGTAGGCTCTCTAACAATAGCGTCATGGTTCAAGGGTCGGATTCAAATCCGCAGCCCTCCCCCGAACCCACGCCTTTAGGCTATTTTCCCTTCATTAATATTAATTCGGTTAACCCAACGCTTTTCTTTGAAAACGCACTTTATAATGAAGTAGAGTAACATGTTTTAATTTAGAATTGTTAAGTGTGTAAGGTCCATGAAGAGTTTGATGTTATGGATGCCAGATTTAATATCAAACCTATTATATCCTTAATATCTAGAGAATTACGACGTTGATGCTCAGATGTTAAGGATTTTTCAAATGGTCATGAACTGTAATACTCGATCTCAAGCCAAAACGTTCACAGATGACTAGACGAGGTATTCCACTCTTAGCACTGATTTCAACGGCACTTCTCCGAACCGCACTTGAGCACGTCTACTAATAGCACTGAAACGAAACCTCCTTGCAGAACTAAATGTCCTTCAAATATTGACCGATTTACAAACACTTATATACTACTTACTGCAGTTTAGTGGTAGCATTTATCTACCAGTTATTATGAATTAGTGGCCCAGTGGTCACTTATAATTCCTCTAAATTAAAATATGGCTGCACAATATTTTCTCGGAATTTTAGATTCTCCTAAAGTACACTTTCCCGTACCCTTAGTCCGAGGCCAAACCTTTAGAAAATTCTCTCAACACTGGTTCACCCACAAGAAATGTAAATGATCTTTTGGACCAGAGGACGGAATTTGAATCAAACTGGCCTTACCTGTATCTAAGCCTCATTATAACAACTTTCTTACAGAATAATTTAAAGTTAGATTGTTTGACAAAATAACGTTGTTTTTGAATAAAAATATTATTTAATCGTATCCGATTTTCATTACCATAATCTGTTTCTTTATGATAATTTTTGAGTGAAGATTATCTTTTAAGGATAGCCAGAATCGAATTCTGTTTGACGAGTACTTCCATCGAATATTTGATTTTGTCTTATTTATTTCATTTGGGATCTATGGAGAATTTCAATTCGTCTTTTGGGAAAGAGTTATAATTAGCTGTAGGAAAATTAACAGAATTTCCCTTTTGAATAAAAATATGTTGGATAAATGTTGTGTAGATAAAAAAGAGAGTAAAGTTGTCCAAATAAGTTCAGGAAAATGAAAACCTATTACGTTAACAAAATTTTACAAAACGTAACTAAACTCCTGTTCAAAACGGCCATTAAACTTCATTATTGTAATAATTAACAAAGCTGTTACAGTAACAGGTTTCGCGTTATGTTCGTCATTTGTCTGTTTCACTTTGCTGTTTGTTTGTAGATAGTTATTAAATGTCGCAGTTTGTTATTATGAGGACAATAACGACTACAAATAGGCTGTTGGTTCGAATTGAACGAAAACACTTATTAGTTTTGTTCGCGCGATACTTAATCTATTATTACTATTTTAATTGGTGTTTTATAAAACTCAAAATGAAAACATTAAAAAAAAAATTGCTACGACTCTGCTACGGCGTAGCGCGCACTCCGAAACATTTGTGTATATAAAACATTTTGTAAATCCAAAATAACGCTGTGCAGGCTGGAGTCATAGTATTGTTGCTCTAAAAGTTCTTTAGTTAGGAGTATTCAATTCAGTTTAGTTGTCAGTCACAGGTGCAACGATAATATACCTGATTTTCGGTTAAACAACCTTTAAAGGTATTATTCGAAATTTGATTTCAAAGAGTGCACGGGCACAAAAAATATGTATATAAACGTTTTTTTATCTACACATGTTATGTACCTACTGCTAATATTTGATAGTAGTGCACGAACGAGCTTACTTTGTGAGAGACTGGTGCCTGAGGTAGGGTTATATAAAACCTGTATCACACGTCTCCAGTTACCATATCGCAATAAATAATAGTAAAAAAAATACGCGACGGACCTATAATTTTATTTTGTTTTATGAACAATGCAGAAGCGAAGCTCATCTGGCCAGTCCCCATCGGGAGTTGGACTTTATTAACGTTCTGTTTTCTCAATTGGATTATGCTATTTACCTTGGAAAATGACTAAGCTAGTAATACATTTCCTATTATTATTGACCCTGACCAATGCTATATTGATTTCGACGAAAAACTAGACTATGTGGTAATAAAAAAACGTAATAAGAAAATAAGTCGGGAAAATATGTGCTGATATCGCTACTTCGGGGAAGAAAGGGCGTAAAAGCCAAAATAGCAACTTTACAGGGGAGCGAAAAAACGTTTTTTTTTTTAAATTTTGGAAAATAACTTTTTTTGCAATAGAGTTAAATTCGAATGAATTGGTGATATTTACTTGCATTTAAGTGCTCTTTAATATCAAGAAGCTTAATTTTAAGTAGACCTTATGGTTTAGAAGATAGGATGGATTTACGACCCAAAATTTTAATAAAAATGGCTTTTACACCGTCTATAAATACGTACTATAGGACGTAAATCCACAAATATCTATAATGCTAACATACATCGTGTCGTATAAACCATCTTTAGACAGTGAAAAGGTCGTAATGACTGCACCACTTATAACAATTATCGTGAGTAAACCTACAATTATTATAATTTTGTAAGATTTAATGTGGTGAATATTGAAATTAAGGTGCATAGAAGCTCAAAATAATAGCATAATAATTATTATTATCTGATTTATCATAGTTCTATATTACAAAATTTATTATAACGAATTAGGTTACCTACCTGTTAAGTTAAATGCACACGATTCATGAATAGTGAAACAAAAGAAAAGATTTAATTGAATTGAACTTTGATTATTTTCATTAATTTAAATTTTAAGTTAACTGTGATAAATAATTACTATCATCTAATATTAATTAATTAAGAAATAAATTAACTAAAATTGATAAAATAGTATAAAATAATGGTATGTTTGTAATTTATTCTACTAGGTAGGTATTGGTGTATTAAATAAATAAATTTAGTTAAGATGCAAATCAGTTTTATTCATTCATAAATCAAATCAAATTGACAATAATTAGTAATCTTCTTTTTTTTCTATTTCCTTTTCTGTTTTTTGTTTCGTTTTCTTACTTTTTTAATTTTATTGCTTGTAATCGTATTCTTCTTTATTTTTTTTATCTTTTACTTTCTTTTTATTCATCTTCTTTCTCTTCTTATATATTTTTTCTTTTTCTTATTTGTTTAACCTTTTTTTTTAATTATAATTTGTAAAATAAATCTTTCTTCTACTTATTAATCATTCATGCATTATTCTAATGAAATTAAAATGTAGATAAGTACCCATTCATTCTAATTCCTCTACTACATCGTCTTCTTCGTCGGTATCTAGTAATTGGTCTACTACTGTTTTAAAATGAGGCAGCGACAAAAAATCTTGTTGGAACGGTCTGGGTATTGTGTGATTGTATTGGGTATTTGTAAAAGTCATTACGTAATAAATATTGTATTTACGACCAAATATTCTTTCATACTATGGTGATACGCCCTTATTAATTTGAAATAATTAAATAATGTCATATACGTCAATTTTTTTTAATAAAAATGGTTTTGGTGAGAAAAAAATCATGGGGGTAAAAGCCATTTTTTTGGGAATATTGAAATTTTAAATATACAGATCGATAGAGCGTCGAAAACTAAACAAAGTTGCATTATTAACTCATTTTGGCCAAAAGTGGCTTTTACGCCCTTTCTTCCCCGAAGTAGCGATATGTACAATATTTTTAAAACTTCAAACAGTCGAGTACTGATATCTATGACTACAACTGTACAAGCCATCTGCCCGATAGGACTTCCCATCGGCAAAAATTACGAACATTTAAAAAAACTTTCATCCCCGTTAGAGGATGTATTTTCAAAACTCATGTTTTCAGCCGATTCTGGACTCAGCGGTTTAAGCTGTGAACGAATTAGTTTAACAGTAAGTAATACGTACTACCCAAGAAAACGTCATAAAACTATCCTAAAAGTACCAGGTTCACATAACTATAGCGAAGGCAATGATACAACAAACTCAATGACCAACAAAAATTCAATCCTATATTCCGTTACCATTAGGAGAATGGCGTTAGGGACGTACGACAAATCCGTGACCGAAATAACAATGATGGGACCGCTAAGCGACTAGCACACATGGAATCGTGATCCTGCTTTGTGTTCTAAATTGCCGCGTTATAGTAAATATAGTTTTGGCCCAGCAGTTACAAAAGTGATAGGGATGGGCAAAAATACTTTCAATGATAATTTTATCGGGAGCCTTAAAAATAAAAGTCGATTATGGTTAGAGTTTAAATGCAATACGTGAGAATATTATTGGCGTGGAATTTTTGTGAAACCAATATTCAACACTATAATAAAAACTCAAATGGAGTTGGGAAGACACTTGGCAAAACGCTGCGACCGAGTGGCGTCCAAGGACTGGAAGACGAAGTGGCGGTGAGATGGGCGGACGAATTTCTTACCATCGCGGGTAGAACCTGGATTAGGCTGGCACAGGAGGATTGGCATAAGAAAAGAGAGGTCTATGCTCAGCAAAATCATAATCAAAATATTTTATTTCACATAATCTTATACGAAACATCAGAAGCTAGATGCACGGTTCCAATTGTTTGTTTCCAATGGAGAAAAGACGGCAAGAAAGTCTTTTGAAAATAATTGGCTTTTACAATATTTTCAAATAACAGTGTTAATAGGTATGGGAGGACAGTGTAGGCCTTTCAACAAGTACTAGGTACTTAACAAAATAGAAAATGTTTAGCAAATCTACATTCCACTAAGCCTACAACGTTCTCACAAAATAGAAAATAATTTATACAGGGTTACTGGTAACTCGACGTATTCCTTGCAGGACGTCATAGTAGGGTTAAAATGCAACAAATTAAGCAACCAAATGTTCTACCGAAATTCAGTAGTTTTTGAATTAGTTAAGAGTTTTAGTTTTTTTATGAAAAATCCCAGATTAAATCATTTGAAACCAATTTAAAAATGATTTACGGCGCGACTGTACTGAAATTTAAGTTATTATCATAGTTGACGCCGTAGCAGACCTTTGTTAATAATTAAAAGTTCAATAATGCCTAAAACTTTGGCAAATATCACTAACCAAACATTTAATTTTTTGGATAGCTGATAAGACAAGGATATTTTCTTAGTAATTTGTACACCAGGTGTAGTATTTTTTTTTGCACTAGACTACATTTTTTATGAAGTAATAGCAAAAATTACAAAAAATTCAATGTTTTGTTAGTGATATTTGCCAAAGTTTTAGGCATTATTGAACTTTTAATTATTAACAAAGGTCTGCTACGGCGTCAACTATGATAATAACTTAAATTTCAGTACAGTCGCGCCGTAAATCATTTTTAAATTGGTTTCAAATGGTTTAATCTGGGATTTTTCATTAAAAAACTAAAACTCTTAACTAATTCAATAACTACTGAATTTCGGTAGAACATTTGGTGGCTTAATTTGTTGCATTTTAACCCTACTATGACGTCCAGCAAGGAATACGTCGAGTTACCAGTAACCCTGTATATAAGATAAATAAGATAATAAAAATCTGGTTAAATCAAATTACATGATTGCCATTTCAACTGTAATACTAATAAAGAGTTGAAATTAAATTTGTAGGTTAAATTTGTTTGTTTTTTTTTGTCAAATAATAGGATGACTATGTCGAGGACGAATGGAAAAAAATAGAGCAGCAGTGGGTGAAGTCGGGCTGTGAATGATGATGATTAAAATAGCAATAATCGCTATAGATCGCAGTTTCATGGTTACGATGAATTTTCAAAATTTAATTAGAATACATGAATATAATTATCATTTGTTAAATGTCAATGCCACAGTGCAGTGCCAAGAATCCCGTTACAGTTTGTATGGACACGAATGAATGGACAAACCACAAGATATCGATTTTCGTTGAGCAAGACTGACATCACTAAAATATGATACAACATAGCCTGCGTAGTGTTTAGCTAATATAATGGCGCTGTCATGGTGGATCCGTGGACAAATGGCCAACATTTTTATTACATCCATTAGGGGGAAACGGTAGATTGATATTAATATACCAAATTTTGATATTAATTTTGTGAACGAAATGGAAGAGCAAACGTGTCAAAGAAATTTAATTAGGGAAATTGGTTTGTTAAAAAAAAAAAACATTTTTTCATTCTATTAGGTAAACTTTTGTCTCGAACTGGGATAACACCCCGATTACTGCTCGAACTGGCTCGAACCAGAGTATGAAGGGTTATATGGAAGTCTTTATACCTCCTCCTTTTTTCGAGCCAGTAGCTTACAGGTTTATTATTCTTTCTTTTTTTAGTTTTTCGTGTGGTTAGTGACTAAACTGGTGTCAGTTTTTATGCCGCCCATGGGCATAACTTGGCTTCACATGCCGTCAAGAAATATCTCAGATATTTTCTTACAGACGGTTTCCTCACGATGTTTTTCTTCACCGTTTTTGAAGCAAGTGATAATTAAATACAATACGCACATGAATGTCAAAAGTCAGACGTGCGTGACTTGGGTTCGAACTCAACACCTATGACTTGGCAGTCCGACGTTCACACTATTAGTTTATCACTGTTTGACTTAAGTTTGCTAGTAATAACTACAAACGAAAGTGACTTGGAGCTTGTGAGTGTTGTTACAATGAGAATTATATATGTCTCTGCAGACGTTGAAGTCGAGTTGAAGCTGCGTAAATGTATGATATACTGCGCTAGCGTCGCGTCGCGTAAAAAATTGTATCGACACCACGACACATTGACGCGGTGCTAGCGTCGCTTTTACTTAGCATTTACACTGTGTATACTAATGGTAAAGATACGAAAGCACCGTGGTAACTCGAAGGTAGCAATAATATTTTTTAATACGCAAAAAGATGTTAAATAGCGTCAGTCTTTAATATTAAATTCGGCTGTGATTCTATCCATTATACTTTATCTCACCGTCTCACAATCCGACACAAAATTCTGAACAATATTTTTTCTCTTATTCGCACCGAGATTTTTTAATCATTGGTGTCATTATTTCTTAACTTTTCTACTTCGGCAAATATTTTCACAGGTCAATGAATTCGAGAAAAAAACGTCTGCTCTTTTTCTTTTGCTATCCATATTTGAGTTGGGAAATGTTTTTAAATTGTGGAGAAGATCATGCGGATTAGTGTCAAGATATTTTTTTTTTTAATAGATGTTAAGGAACTTAGCTTTAAAAAACGTTTGACTTTGTATTCTCGTGTAATATATGTATATGATCGTTATTTACCGAATCGTCCGAGTCGTTGGACCAACATATATCTACATAACAATCTTGCAACTTTCGAGTTAAAATTAAAGTTTTCACTGGACCTATCTGCTCTCTCAAATGAAGTACTTCGCTGTTCGTTTTTTGTATTTCGAATAAAAACTACTAACAGCCTAAAAGCCTGTCTATTTGTGGAAATTCTCAACATTATTTTCAGCGAATGTTCCTCACTACAAACCGCCGCCGCCGGATAAAAATGGAGTTTTCATATAATTTGACTTACAGCTGCAAGCTCGGACAGTTTAAATATAGAACATTTTAGAGCCACTGACACCATTTCTTATTTAGCACTCCAGATGGATCTAAATCTCAGAAAACTTAATTGACATGAGAAATATCTGCGACAGCTCTTTGAAAGAAAAATAATTGTAGTCGCGACACTTTTAAACCTAGAAATAAATGGAAGCTGTCGAAACATTAAATAATCAGTAGTTACCAAGGTTTATTTATTTAACACAGTTTCCCGTTTCAGCTGGTAGGGTTTTATTTTGAAAACTCAATATAATTATGATATTTTGATAATTAAATGCTCGTTAAAGTCGCTTCATGTAAAACACTGGTATGCAGCTGCATCTGGTTAGACTGGAAGCCGACCCCAACACAGAAAAGGCTAGGCAGATGTGGATAGAATTCATTTCATGTAGGTCGGCGTTTATAGTATTACAGATTTATTGCGAGGATCGAGTGAAATATATTGCGTTATTTGTTTATATAACGTTAGTTTCATCTTAAAAACACATACAATACTTGTTATTAAAAGCATAATAACGCTTGATTGATTACTGTATTCTTCGTTCATCAATCTATTAAATAATTTAGCATAAATCACTTTATCCACAAGTTTAATTCACAACGTTTTGCTTACCTAGCGTCTATCAATTTATATAATCTTTGACATTTAAATTGATAGCCAAAATATAATCATTATTATTCTGCCGCCACTGGACTCTGCTCTCAATTATTAATTCAAAAGACTCATCAATTATTATAAATGCGAAAGGCATATTGACACTTTATTGAAACTACACTTCGGGGCCCGTACTCGAATGATGCTAAAGCAGAAATCTCGATTCAGAACTGACACATTTCATACTATTCTCTAACAGAATCTATTTGTAATCTTAGAATTCCAGAATAGGGGTGTAAATCTAGAATGGTAGAACGTGAAGCTACGTTGAATCGCCATAACTATGTACAAGTAACAAAGGTTAGCATAGTTGACTCAATTTAAATAAAAAACGCAAAATCTATCATGTATTTTTAATAAAACTTCGAATCCACTTGTAACCCTGAAGCGATAATAAATAAAATTACCAATTTCCTTTCATAGTTTTTACAGTGAAATTGCATTCAGGGTATTGAATGTCATTCATGTTTCAGAATAAAAAAATTGCTGGCACAAAACAAAATTCGGGTTTTAAAACAAGCGTTTATTGAACATAGAAAGTGAAAATACATAACCATAAAATTTCAATATTGTGAGTGCTTTTCTTTGTAATCTGAACAGAAGGTCGGAACGGAGCTTTCATACGTTACAACTTGGATCCACCTGAAAAATTTTCAATAACGTAATACCTTAACTCGCGACAATCTAAGAAGTCCGTTTTGACATGATGAAAAATAAATTGGTTTCTTATAAACTGATTCTCGAGACATATCGATTGAACATACTTAGAGAGTTTGTGATCGACGACTTATCTACATTGACTAAAACTGATTCTCAGGGCATAAAGTTTTATTACATGTACGAGAACGAAACGTCAAAACGGACTTCTTAGATTGTCGCGACTTTAATAGACAACTTTATTTGGAATACATTTGCATAAATTTGAATCACCTGATCGCTCAGTCATTTCCTTCCTGGACAAAGGCTTACCCTTTTCCTTTGAAACGTGTCTATTAACTAACAATAAAGGTCCCTTCGACACGTCCGGTACACCGCGAACTCTCAAATTGGGTAAACGTACTTTAAAAAAAACACCCTTCAAAAAATAATAAAATTCTTGTTTTTTGTTTCCAGATAATGAGGTGCGTTACCAACACACCATGTAAGTATAATAATAAATAGTCTCACCAACGAAGGTTGATCTTCAACGAAAATTATGATAATTTGTTGGTGAGTGGGTCAAAAGAAAATGGCGAAGTGTAGGTAAACGAGGTGGGAGGGAAAGGTGACATTTACGACGAATTTTGGGTGAAAATAGCACAAGGGACCACGGCCATACATCTACTCAAAAATTGACGTTTATAGGCAGGCATATGTGGGAAGATATAGGTAGATAGAAGACCATATTATAGATATCATATTACTACACATGTATATCCAGGTTATTACCCGACTGCCCCAAAAGGAGGGTAATGTTTTTCGAGAGTATGTATGTATGTTTGTTTGTATGTATGTATGTCTATTTCTTTGGCACGCTCTGTAGCCTAAACAGCTTGATGGATTTTAACATACGAGGTGTTGTAAGGTTCGTCTTAATTGTGGGAGTGACATAGGCTATATAAAATGTATATATTATTATTTCACCTGCAAATACAAAAAAAAGGGAGGGGAAGGTTTTTTTTTAATTACAACTGTATTGGTTTCAAATAAAAGCTAGTAATGAGTATATATTCCAAATACATTGATTAATAATACTAAAAAGCTTGAAATAAAACGTTACACCATATTTCAGGTTATTGGTTTGTCCCCGCCTGCAATACCTTACATAAAACAAAGTATAGCATTTTGCAGTCGGGTTTGTGTTTTTTAAATAATTTGTTTTTTTTCGTCATTTACTTTCCTTTAAGTGGAACTGCTGTGGCTCCAAAATAAAATTAGGTAGGTAGAAACTGCATTACAGACATTCGCAAATTAAAAACGGAAGCTATTAGCGCTGTTCGTGAATACTTTTGGACGAACCAGCAAATTATACCTACTGCATAAATGAAATCAAATATTTAGTTCGAATACAGAATTCAATTGAAAATATGGTCGCCTTATCGAACTTGAAAACAAATGTGGATATATCACATTTCATATCCCGCGGCTGTGAGCATTAGCCGACCGTCAACAAACAAAAATCATTATTTACTCGTAGAAGTAATGACAGTTTCAAACTAATATTGAGTGAGCCCGATATCTGTCTAGCCAGTCCTGGGGCTGTTCGAACTACAATATAACATTTGGCCAGAGAATACAAAACAAACCAGAAGGCGAAGGTGCGTATGACTCCGGCAACAGAAACTAGTCTTGAGTGACGTTTGACATTTGTTCGAACTTTCTTTCTTAAGTCTGTGTTATATTAACTTCTGCGTCTGACAGAACGGAGACAACATTTTTCCTCAAAAATGGTCAAATATAATATTGGAAGAGGGGCAAGTGGGTGCTGTTTCTTTTGTTTTTGGACACAGTGAGGCATAGAATTATAATGAACGTATATGAGCCTTCTGGTTTATTCTTTATTCTGAGCATTCGGCACCGTTTGTTTGCTTCGATACAATGAAGGGAGAGGTGACCGGTCAGCATGAATATTTCGTGGCGTTACCGCGTCGCAGATATGAACTGACGGAGCCACGGCTTGCCTCCATATTTAATGTTTTAAGTGCTTTTTCGTGTTGCCAGGTACTTCTGAAGCTTCTCGCTAAATTGGAGGGTTATTTTAGTGGTGGGTCACTTTGTAACTGCCCGTTATAATGGCGTAGCAGTTTGTTTAATTGTTATATTAGTGAGACGTTCATAATATTGAACGGACCGTGCATTTTGACTCGAATTGTAATACTTACCTACTAACTCATAAAAGGCAAAATTTTATGCTAAAATGTTTTGTTACGATTTTTTTGTGTAAAGTTTTTGAAACCTGTTTAAGGATTTTCTATTGTATTTGCTGCATCCGGTCAAAGGGTTAGACCTAAAGAACCTTTCATGAGAATTTCAGTATTGTTTGATCTCAATACATTTCTTCATTTGGCGTAATAATAATTCAAAAAACATCAGTGACCCAAAACCGAACTTGGTCTGAAAAATATTTTACAAGTAGGTGGCGGTCATCGGATGAAAACTTTTGTTGTTGTGGACATGTTTCGCCCGGGGCATGTTCAACGGTACCAAAAAGGACAAACCGGGTCGCAAAAAAAGTCCACAGAAACTGGCTGACACTTTTGAAAATTGGAAATATCTTTGGTTTAAACTTCGAAGTTCTTCGGGTTTGTTGTATCGGGTATTTACATAATTATGATGTTATTCCTGGTTTCAAGTGTTTTTTTAACCCTTGCATGGTAGAGTTAACCGAGTGAAGTAGGTTATCTTTGTTGGTAACTAGGCCATCAATACCTATCATGATGTTTGCAGCATCCATTTTATGGACGTGGTTTTAAAACGTGTAATTCTGGTTTTAGTTTCACTAAAGCTGTACCTACATAGTGTATAGAGAAACTAGGTTGTAAAAAAAAGAAAACGCATTCTATTACTATTAGGGATTTCAGCAGGTTTAAAAAAGCATTATGGATAACGAAACCTAATGATCTGAGAAACTGGAATTTATGATCTAAATTGTAAAGACTTCAGAGGAATCAAACATTTAGTACCTAATTGGTCTTTCTTTATCCATTATGTGTAGAAGGTTTTTTATTACGTTTTAAGACACCATAAAACTGTAATTGCTCTTTTGGGAAATCTTTCTGAAGATAACAGGTATAATTTATTAATGATATGCAAACTTACCTACAGTGTATTTTACAGTCTCGTATTCAAATTATCTACCTACAGCTATAAGTTTTATAATAATACCTAGCACACGGTTATACGTACGAGTATTAAATTTTTTTCCGTTTCGAACTTTTAAATATTAAGTCTAGGAAATATTTAAATTCTTCTCATAATCTTCTTACACCATAAAAATAGTTCTCATATTAAAAATCTCGGTCGCGATGCTTGATGAAAAATGTTCGCAATATTCTGTCGTTAACATGAAAAGAACTCTAAAGAGCTATTAAATTATCAACTTACCAGAAACGGTCAGGGAAGAAGATTAGAAAATATATGTCTATAAGGAATACCTGCCTTCTTAACGCAGTGATACAATTTTCATCTTAAGTTTTGTAATTCAGTTTAAAACGGGCTGTTATATAACTACTATATTTTAATCATTAGTCTTGGTTGACACGCTTAAAATCTTTAGTGGCGTTCGTAGGGTAATTTATCACATTTTTCAATCTTTGAAACTGTAAACCGTAACCTACGATTTTTTCAATGACAGTTTGGTTTGAATTCGACGTGGCACAGTTTTTTTTACAAACATTTCAAACAAGATAAGAAGCCGCATAATTGTTTTAGATAAGTATTTATTAAAAAGAAATAGGGGCCATCTTTTTACAAATGATGGAATTGTAACTCTGCGGTCTCCATTCCAATTACCAATTCAATCACTATACAAGATATAATCGAATTGTAAAGAGACTTCAAAATAAGATTACCTTCACTCGAACGAGCAAATTGAGGAAAAAGGCATTGAATTAAAGACTATGTCGAAGGGAAATGCAGAATTAAAATATAAACAAAACGAAGTAATGTTCAGATTCAAACAGCGCATTCGGACGTCTTTCACGTAGGCTTATTACATATTCGCGTGCATCTCTCTAACGATGTTTCATTAAAAAAACAACAATGGAAAGTGAGAGCCTTGCCACACGATGCGGAGGCGGTGCCGGAGCGGTATCGCTGCGGCGTCGTACATATAAAAATGTATGGTATGGCACACGGCGCCGTCCGGTGCGCTCCAGCGCCGCACCGGTGATGACCTGCGGTGCGACTCCGCACCGCATCGTGTGGCATGGCTCTTATACGAAACATTCCAATTGTAGCAATTTCAATCTTATTATTCTCTTGATTTGCCTGCATTCAGCAGTGTTTGATTAAAGGACGAATATTTTTTAGGTAAACTTTATTCTAGTTGCAAACTATTACCATATCGTCAAATCGTTGAGCTCCTTAAAATTGGAGATGAGCTACACGATTATTGACAAATGCGTGCACTGACTGGACAGGTCTACTCAATCTGTGTGGTTCTTTCCTCAAAAGTCCATTTCAGACACCAATCTACATGGTCTTCACATGATCTGACCAAGATTATGTCTGGACTTTAAAAGAGACTGTGACCTCTGAGTTTGTTTCAGCCTTTCTTCTCAAAGTAGTCAGATAGGAAAAGCCGACCTCATCTAGTTTAAAAAATGTGATTGACGTGTAAAAGTGTTTGTACAAACCTACTTACAGAAATAAAAATCATTTATCATTTATCACAGTTATAAAAAAAACCGGCCAAGTGCATGTCGAACCACGCACAACGAAGGGTTCTGTAGTTAGGATGAATTTATCCAACAAACTTGACATTGTAAAAAGCAAATTTAAGTTGGTCGATTATTACTCGGTAACTTATGGAGCCTAGCAGTGATAGTTTTCCTTTTAATTTTGTTATATATACTACTGCCGTGAATTTTTTTCACATATCCAAAACCAACCATTTAGCTGGCAGGGGGGATACTTTACTGTAACAAAAATTAGCAAACTCATATTATTTTTAAACGACCTTTCCAACGACACCCCACACCATGGGATTGACGAGAGAAAAAAACCATTCCCACTTTAAGGGTAGGGGAGGTACACAAAAAAAATATATTTTTACTATTTTTTTCTACCGCTTTGTCGGCGTGACTTATATGTATATCCGTACCAAATTACAGCCTTCTAGTACCAACAGTCTCGGAGCTAAGCCGCGGACAGACGGACGGACAAACAGACAGACGGACATGGTGAAACTAAGGGTTCCTTGTTAACTACGGAACCCTAAAAATGTAACAATAATTAACAAAGATACGAAATCTCTAATCAACGTAGAAGACAAAAAAAAAAAATTAGGTAACTTTAGTTTTAATAAAACAAATGTTACTTATCACTTCCTTGATTGATATGACCAAATTCAGTTTTCAGTTTTCCAGCATTATTTCAAAGAATTTTAATAAAATTCACTTTATTATCTACTAAGGAAACATTTTTATTTCGTTCACCTCGTAAGCTGAGCTATATAAAGTTATAAGAGATACATGGAGGCACGTATGCTGTTCAGTGTAAACCAGAAAAGTAACACGTAAAGCTTTTGAATAAATATCTCGTGCCAACAACATTGTAAATGCGACAGTTGATAATACGATGATTGTGGCTCAATTGAGCATAAACGGCTTAACGGATTTCTATGAAATTTTGACACTGCAGTGTCATCATCTGCCTAGCCTATCTGAATATCTCAATATTTTATTTGAATCGACTCCTATCTGACCTCCATAACCCAGTTATTTGGTAAAACGATACTCCCTGGTAAGACTGGTTCTGGTTGTCCGACTTTTTTTGTTCCGTTCTGACTAGCTGTATGACAATGACAGTCGGGGCATAAAGATTTTTCGTTACGTGGCGATTTCAACCAGTCAATTCCTGCCGCAACTTCGTTGCAATAATCCAATCAATTAGAATGGATAAAGTGTGACTCATTAGAGATAAACTAGCGAGAGCGTTTGAGTAAATAGAGACATTCTCTAAGGGATGGTTAGCACACAGTCTCACGCGACGATACTTACCTACGATGTAAGCGGTCAGAAAATTGATCCTATTAATAAAACTGGGTGAGAGAAACCTCTATTAATCTATTATCGTAATTTGTAACAATCTCCAACCGATTCTGAGAAAAAATCTTGGCTTCGATTTTTTCCTTTCAAGAAAATTTGTTTACAAAAGTAAATTAAATACCTAAATCTAATTTATCAATTCTTGTTTGCAGACTTGATATACTACACTTATTTATTTCCGAGCCTATTGCCATCAAATCGACACAATCCAGGCTCCGGGCTGCTACTGAGAAATTCCTGATAGAAAACACCAATAACAGTTTGCCCGACCTGGGAATCGAACCCGGAACCTAATGCTTAGCGGCAGCGCTTTCGACCTAGACCAACGAAACCGTGTTTTATTCGATTCAAGTGGTACCTATACCAAAATGAAGTTCTTTATTATTTGTAAAATACCTACTCCTGATATGAATTATTCTCAATCATATACACAATATAATATATACAATACCAAAACAAACAGGTTTTTCGTGTTAGGAGACCGTTCTTGTTGTTTTGTTTTTGTAATTATGTATAATTAATAATTATATATTATTTTAATATGTATTTTTATTACTAGTTATTTATATTATAATTATTTATTAGGTATGTTGAAACTGTATGTACTTCCCGTCACTTGTCCTTATGGGTTCATTCGAAAACCAGCGTCAGACAGTATCTGTCTGGCATTAATGCTGAAATGAACCTTTGTGGCGCAGCCGTGAGGCACACACTATTGTTTTAAAAACAATATAATACTTTTTTTTTTGTTATTTATATTTTGTGTTTCATGAACTGTGTCCAAATAAACTTTATTCTATTCTTCTATTCTATAATCATGCTTGGAATTTTGACAACCTTCTTCGAGATAAATCAAATTGCTATACTAGTCAAAAACAAGTGACGATGCGGCCGGCAATGTTACTATGAAAATCCAATTATCTGTTGTGTTATTTTAAAATGGAACGAACTTTTTACTTCAACACATGGCAACCAAGGAGGTCACTTATCAAACATTTTATTTAAGTTTTGATTTGGCTTGCAAATAGAGCTGCTTACAGTAAAGAAAAAACAAATGAACATATTGGTGCGTGAAAAATTATCGTCATTCGTCATTGATTCTGGAATTTATAATTTATTTATTCAGTTTGAATTCCCGCGCATTATTTGAGAAAGATAATAAGTATACAAGCCTTAGCCGCAACCAGGCATTGATGGACTTATTATGTGTTTTCACGATCGTCTATCAATGGCCCATTTGCAGGCCGCGACAGTAATGTACTAATGCTAAGCTGAAACGATTGCTGCAATTTTCCGAGAAAAACACTGCAAATAATTTAATGGCTATCCTCTCTAACTGTTATAATGAATACTTGGAATTCTGTGAGTATCAGGTAGTAAAGATTTACCTCGAACTCCAACGTTTTGTTTGCTTCCCGGTATTTCGATAAAATCCTTCTAACAGCAGGAATTGCATTAATTTTCTTGTTTATTTTATGCCTTTGTTTATTTTCCTGAGACCTACGGGAACCTAGATATGAAGCAGGGCTTTATTGTTTCATTTTTGATGTAGTTGAATTGAATTCTTGATAAGGACTTGTTAAGTTTATCATACTAACTGTGTCACTTCAAAGTTTTTGATAAAAATAACCAGCTCTCGAAGCGAGTTTGCAAGTATCTAGATTAGAACATCCCAGAATTAATGACATGTCATACCTATTCTTTTTGCATACGTGAAAATTTTATACCTTGCCAGTTACTTAGTTATCACTGGTATCATAGGCTAATTCTTCAGTTAACGCTATGTAAATAGTGGTCAACTAAAACATTCTCTTGAAAGAAAATCCAGTATTACCGACTCCTCAAGTCACAATAGTAGATCCGTCAGTCTTTAGTACGGCCTTTCAGCAAAATGGGTTGCCGAAATGGGGTGTCCGATACTGCAGGTTTTTAGACAATCGAGACAAAATACTATTAACCTGTATGACCGCGGACGGGCCGCGCGCGGACCATAAACTATTGTAGTTAATTAGAAAGTCCTTGAAGAATTAATGTTTCTGTGGACTCTCAACAGACCGGAGAGATATTATAAGTAGGTATGCAAAGTTATTGATAGTTTTCTAGTTTCGGGAAACAGCGTGACTGTACTCTAATTCAATTGTTTTTTCCTTTTTTTGTATCACTATGAATCTTTACCAAAATATACAAACAATATTTCCATCACATTAACTAAAAGACTAAATTAATATGGGTCAACCAAAATACATAATTATTTCTATCATTGAATATTTTCTTATATAAACACCTTAACTTAGATTAAATTAACATAAAAATAACAATTACCTACCCGAAATTGACATACCCAATGTGCCCATTAGAAACATGTGGAACATTACATTCGATAGCGACACACCAGTGAATTTATAGCAGCCCTATCAGAGATCAGGTCATGCCCTTCGGGAAGTTTCAAGTAGATCGCTATTCAATTTCCTTTGCGTTGGGTGAGGTGACGACAGCAAACCGTGTTAGGGTTGCTGAAACAAATGTATATGAGGCTACTCGTACATTACGCACGACATCTAGGTCATGAAGGTGAAACAGTTTTTTCCAGACTCAAAAAGGAGGATTATTCGTTATAAATTAGGAGTAGGGAAAGCCGATAAAAATAAGAAAGAAGAAGGTGCCATATATAAATTATGAGGCCAAGCAGGCTAGCCCTCAATGTATAGAGAACTGAAACCCTAAAGCCCACCGACCCGACCTACCTAAGACGCAGCCGTGAGGCAAGCAAACCTTAATGCTTTATTTTTTTTTGTTTTTATATTACGTGTGTATATTTTAGTCTGTGCTAAATAATAGTACATTACTGTCGCGGCCAGCAATAAGGGGATTGATGGACGATCGTGAAAATGAGGGCCGAGGCGAAGCCGAGGCACTCATGCGTAAGTCCATCAATTCCTGATTGCGGCCAAGGCTTGTATAGTACTTTTCTCAAACAACGCGCGGAAATTCAAACTGAGTAAATTAAATAGAAATTCCAGAATCATTAACGAACAACTATCATTTTTCATGCGCCAATATGTTCATTTGTTTCTTCTTTGTTCTATTTGCAAGCCAATTCGAAATTTAAATAAAAGCTTTGATAAGTTACCTCCTTGGTTGCCATGTGTTGAAGTAAAAAGTTCGTTCCATTTTTAAATAACACGACTGATAAATGGATTTTCATAGTAACATTGCCGGCCGCATCGCATCGTCACTTATTTTTGACTAGTACAGCAATTTTGATTTATCTCGAAGAAGGTTGTCAAAATAATGCTCGAATTTCCAAGCATGTTTGAGAAAATGTATTTTATTTCCTTTCTTTCTTTCAAAAACATATTGTTCTTTTTTGGGAACTTTGCAAGACAATAATATGACAATAAACATTCAATGCAAACGCAACCCTAAGGGCTCCCACATAACTGCGAATTTGCAACGCATCGCAAATATCTGCGAGCTCGCACGCAGAATATCTTAGGGTACCGTCGCTGATTTATGCGATGCGACGTCGCAACGCAATTTTGTATACCAGCCCTAAGGTACCGCACCAAAGTTGCAGCGAATCATTATCTGACAAGTCCTTTCCAAACTGTGTTCGTGTCGGTTCCCAGTCTTACCCAGCTACGGCTAAGTACCTACTGAATATCAGTAAGATTAGTGTAATATATATATTTTTTCCTATTCACAATCTCATCGCATTCAGGTCAGCTGTTTTTCACTTTACACGTGAATTTGCAAATTGCAGATATATTTTGCTAATCATAAAGATGATTTTACATTGTGGTATATTGAATTACTGATTTGTCAATTCAACATTAAAATGTTGAAATGTGTTATGAATAATTGACACTAATATTCGTCACATGTCAATTAGGTTAGATTAGTCGCGTGAACGACGTGAAAACCGTTCAATTATAATTTAACTAGCTAATGCCCGTGGCTTTGCCCACGTGGATGATGGTTATTATATACTAAAACCTTACTCGAGAACCACTATCCATTGGTGAAAATAGCATGAAAATCGGTGTAGTAGTTTTTGAGTTTATCGCGAACAGGACGACAGACAGACGCGGTGGAGGACTTTGTTTGATAATACGTAAGGATGTAAGGATATGTAAGGATCAATCAATCAATCTGCCTAGCCTTTTCCCAACTATGTTGGGGTCGGCTTCCAGGAAGGATAATGATTAAATTTTAAACAGCATTTAATTCTGCTTTAAAAATAGTACCTACCGTGTATAGCATATTTTATGTAAGTATTTATCTACCTATTAATGTTTATTTAGGTTTTTTTTTAGTTACCTATTTATATATGTTTAATTTATTTAATTAAAAATGTAAGCACTGGTTTTTAATCCATGCAACAATTGTGGATCAGGGCATTTATAATTCGTGAAACAAACGTTTTTTTTTTTTTTTTGGTTTTTATTTGCTCTTATTTATCTACTGCTGGGCAGAGGCTTTATTTTTATTTGTGTAAAATAATACGAGTTTAATTTTAAGCTAACACTATTTTTTGTCACTACAACTAACGGTCAGGGAAAACGATAAAGTTCTCACGGTATATGATTCTTATTGCTGGTCAAACTCTAGTTGCCAGCAGCAGGCAACCATAATTTGCAAAAAATTACAGGTTTCAACGAAAATTCAGTGCTCTTACGACTCTAGCACACATAAACGCACATCATATCACATTTCTTTTTCACATCGCTTACTACAGACGCTTTCCTTTCAAATACAATGCATTAGTAGTTGCAAAGAGCCGTAATCACATTACATCATGATCTCTCTAAAGATATTATAATAAAACATAGTATCCCTTGCACTCAGCAAAAAGCCTCGTCACTGTTCAACCTCTCATTTACTTGATGTATATTGAACCCGAAGACCCTTTGTATTCAAAAGACCGCTGCCCGTTTATTTTGGGAAGGGAAACACAAAAATATTGAGAAAACACGCATTTCATCTGAGTCGCGGCCGAGTTTTGAGTTGATTTCGTACTTCGCATTGAGTGAATGTGTTGTATTGTGAGTGGAGATGTTTTAATAATATGAAATGCATTAACAGCAGAAAGTTTGTACTAAGTATCTACCTTTTTTTTTTTTTTGAGGGTGGGAAATCATCAAATGACTTCTCCCGCTCTGAGCGGAGCGGAAGGGCGTGTCAGACTTTTACTGACTAAAACCCACCCGTGTTCCTTCATTTGCCTGTTGCCAAGGTCCCGGTATCCCTTTCGGACTTTCCCGCAACCCTGGCAGGCATCGGTCCTAGCGGACCCCGCCAATTGTGCTGACATCTCTTTGAGGCGCGCGTGGAACACGACGCGCCATCGACCCGGGCCTGGTCCTTATCGGACGGCGAGCTGCCCGTTGCTCGCCGTCCGCAAGCCCGCGCCTATGGTGGCCGGGAATCCGCCTGGGATTCCCGACGCCCAGGGCGTCTCCAACGGCGGCGGTTAGGCGCGTGAGGGCGCAAACTTTGCCTTTCCCTCACGCGTTCCGCCTCCTCCTTCGCGAGCATTACTGCTTCGCAGAAGGAGGTGACGGCTTCCCATGCCCTCTCGCTCCGTACCATGGCCTGGACCAGGGCCGGACGCGAAAGTTCATTGCCGTCAATCACCTCCGCGAGGACACGGCGGTGCTCCGCCCAAGCAGGGCATACCTCCACCGTATGCTCCACCGTGTCCTCCGGGCGATCCGCACAGTGGTGACACCCGGGCGTTTCCTCCCGCCTAATCCTACACAGGAACCTCCCGAAGCTGCCAAGTCCGGTGAGGACCTGTGTCAGGTGGAAGGTGAGGACGCCGTGGCGCCTCTCTAGCCACTCCTCAAAGAGGGGACTTATCGCCGCTATTGTGGCGTGCCCAACTAAGTATCTACCTACAGAGCAGTTTTTAGAATTTACCTTTTTAGTTAAATAAGCATTACATGTATAACATAGAAACCGACAAATTTGCTTTGTTTCCGAGAAAAAAAAACGTCAACTCGTTACGTGTAGGGAGGAACCCTAAAATATATATTTTATTTTACCACTTTGTCGGTGTAATTTGTTATGGGTACCCATACCAAATTTCAACTTTCTAGTACTAAGAGTCTCTGAGCTAAGCCGCGTACAGACAGACGGACATGGCGAAACTATAAGGGTTTCTTGTTGACTGCGGAACCCTTAAAAGGTAAAAAAAACACCCATTTATTGACCCACTGCAGGGCAACGGCCTCTCCTCAAACGGAGAAGGCACGAGCATTGATCACCATGGTTAGTCATGAAGGGCTGGCGATTTCAGGCTTTAGTTATTTAAATATTTATTTATTTTCACAATGTACACATAGTTACAGGCCAAAAATTAATAGTAAATGAAACTGTTAGGGCGCAGCAAATATTATTATTACATTTTATTAATAGAGTCTAGATTCCCTCACGATGTTTCCTTCACCGATGTCAGTACCTAATTTCCAAGTACCGCAGCAATCCATTAATAAATGCTAAAACATGACCTAATTTATACTAAAGTTGGCGCATGAAAAGTTATTGTAACTGCAGTGTGCAAGCAGCTTCCATTGCGATAGAACATTACCTAATCTAAGTAAGAAATTAATAATAAATTTCTAAATTAATGTGTGTATCTAGAAGATCGTATTTAAATGGATGGGAACTTTAAAAGCTCATTTATTTTCCCTGCAAGTGAGGAATGCTGCAATAAAAGAGTTAAAATGTACTCAAAACGATTTGAGTACATTTTTACTCTTTTCAAAGAGAAGAAACTAAATATTAATTACACTTAGTTCTCTAAATACAACATTTGTTCTCACTCTCAAAAATACAATAAGACATGTTTCACATGAAACCTTTGAACGAACGTTTTCTACGCTTTTTGAATAGTTCAAGTAGAAAGTGGTTCTGGTATACTTTTTGTGTGACAGTCCTCTAACTTTGTGATGATGTTGTCTGTGAAAATATTGTGTACTTATGTTTTTAATTACGAGTGTGTTTTAAGACTGGTAGGAATGTTTCTTGCGTTTTGTAAAGGTGATTCTCTATGCTTGGGGAAACGTCTATCTTTATACTTGCATGAAAATTCAAGTTTAATGTAATTTTTTTTTTGCTAGATTTATGCTGATAGATGCTTTACAAATTCACGGCAATGCTCTCAGGGTCGCTTCATAGCGGAATAGCAGAAGCCGGCAGCAGCCGGCAGGGATGCGACGAGGGCAGCCGCGGGCAGTACCGCTGAAGAGACGTCTTTTAACTATGTAGATGAAGTTTAAAAACTGCCACTTTAAGTAGTACTACAGCTGTATCATGATCTTCTTTACCTTAATTCTTCAAGGACTTTCTAATTAACTACAATAGTTTTTGGTCCGCGCGCGGCCAGTCCGCGGTCATAAAGCCTATCAAAGCACAGCTCAAATGTGAACTGTGGCGGTATTATCCCAAAATCAGCATCATGCAAATTAACCAACCCTTTGTGGTTTCTGTAGTATGTTAACCGCATGTCATAACCTACAGGTCAGATTCAATCAAAATAACAATATAATACGCATCAAACCACAAATATTTTAAGCCATCGAACTGGATACCCAAAACGGTAATACTGCTAAGAGGATTACATTCGCAAGAAAATTAAATTGTTGAAACAAGACACGACAACCGTCAAATGTGGGGTGAACTTTAAAATGGCAAAGTGATATCTTAAGCACGAAATCGCCTTTTCACGAGCTTTGAACGGTACTCTCAATAGATATTGGGATAAGTGAGGGATCAACTCAATACTACCGATCTTTTGATTTTCGATGCGGGTGTTGTGTCATCTGCCAGGGTTGCGGGAAAGTCCGAAAGGGATACCGGGACCTTGGCAACAGGCAAATGAAGGAACACGGGTGGGTTTTAGTCAGTAAAAGTCTGACACGCCCTTCCGCTCCGCCCAGAGCGGGAGAAGTCATTGGATGATTTCCCACCCTCAAAAAAAAAAAAAAAAAAAAAAAAGGGTGTTGTGTCATTTTCAAAGTATTATTTATGTTGTTACTAGCTTCCGCCCGTGCTTCACCCGCGTGGTATGTCAATAAAAAGTAGCCTATGTCCTTTCTCAGGCTCTAGATTACTGTGTACCAAATTACATTTTAATCGGTTCTGTAGTTTTGGCGTGAAAGCGCGACAGATAGACAGAGTTACTTTCGCATTTATAATATTAGTAAGGATTATGTAAAGAAATAGGTAGAAGAAAATGTGTGTGTGTCCCGAACCCAAGAGAATTGGGAAGAAACCATGGAGGATGATGATCGATTCGACATTTTCAGACTTCGAAAGCCAATTAGGCTTAACGGTAAAGTCTAATTGATCCACTTCTAAATACTCATGAAACATCTTGTACTCAGGGGAAAGCAAAACTCTAAAATGAAAGGAAATTCGAGAGATAGTGAATGTTGGCTGCTGCAGAAGACGGCTCATTAAATTGCCTTCAAACAGATTACCTGAAAATTGGAATGGCCGAGTTTACTAGAATAAGTATCGTTTTGGGGTAGTAAAATAGCGGACATTTTGAAGTAATTGGAAGATTGACCACATAACTTACGTAGATATTAGCGTTGCTTTTGAACCCGCGTCCTGTTTAATCCATCGCGATCGCGAGATCATCACGCAAATACGCGATCGTCACGGGTATATGTCACTTTTTGTTCGGAACACCTTAAAACGCCCTCTGTGAGCGCGACCACGGCGTTCAGGTTCACCGAACAAAAATTTATCACTTATGCGCGCGACTGTCACTTCTAAATAGAACGCGGCCCCAGTGCTATTACTCGAAGCTACGCTAGTATATTAGTATTTCATAAGTTTCAGATAGTTAAGGAACTATTCAGTAATTAATCATCTATAGCTGACCCTATCTACTATATATTATCAGAACTACTGTAGTATTTCTCAGGAATGTCATTGGAAAAGTTAAGACTTGAAGCTGACGTCAATTTAGAAGCTAATGTAAAAAGATTAGGAGGAGATAGGCCAGAGAGCTGAGCTTTTTTCTGTCAGACCTACCTACCTATAATTAAAAGTAAACATAAAACAAGGCGTGAATATTCAAATAAGCACGTGATAGTGGGTGTAGCGAAATGTCAACGATTTAATTAAATTCATTTGCATATAAAATACTTAATTGTCTTACTCATGTTTCGTGTCACTTATTTGACTTTATTAAAGTTTTCTGTATGACGAAAGCAATAAAATAACTCAACATTTGTTAACACAGACGAATTTTATATTTTATACCTTATTTCCAAAGTCTAAAGATAAAACACTGTAATAATTTTAACCTTTTTATATAGGTACCTAACAGTTGCACAAACACAAAACATAATGCCCCATTACGTAATGGATGGATCATTAACGCTAATGATTTAATTAATTTCATCAAAAATCAAGTATAATGTTGCTTTCTGCGACATTAGACTTTTCTTTTTATCATTTCATCAAAGTTAACGGAAGATTAGTATTTAATGACAGCTTTAAAAGTTAAAGTTCGTTTCTGCAACTGGCTGTTAGTCGTCCTTTGGAAAAGTTCAAAACACTACCAACAGAAGCGTTTAAAGGTTGAAAATCGCACCGATATTGACGACGGCAAGGAGAAGATTGGTATAAAACCTATTTGGTACCTACCAATAATTTAATGATCATTAACTTGATAGGCAAATAATTAAACGAAAAGCAAATACGTGATTTGAATATAGAACGTATAAATCCATACAATTCTTCATTATTTGAATTCTTCAAATAAATTTTGATGATACCTTACGTTGTGCTTATAATCTCTGATAAGCTGAGAAGCAACTCAAGCGCACACTAACGTTATCCTTTTAAGCAATATCTACCTATTCAGAACTGGTGCAAAGCTTTTTGGATCAGCGTATACGTCTGTACTCTGTAGGCAGTCTTCTTATTTCGCGAAGCAATGATCGCACATTAAGCCTGGATTTACTGTCAGACTAAACCTTCATTTTATCGAAGCTCGATAACAAGATTATCTGCTCTCATTTCTGTTGAAAATGAACTAGCCTCTTGGGTCATTAGTGTATACCTATCAAACAAAATGGCCACTTTTTTGGTCCACTTCTTCGTAATTGAAGTGCAAAAACGAATAAAGCCTTCGTTTTTTTTTGTACTTCGAGTATTTTTATGTCAGGTACTCGTACTTGTAGTGGTATTTACACTTTCGGATAATGGATCGATATACGTTTTATTTCCACTCGAATCAATAAATCTTTTATGTTAGTATTGAATGCGGATGCCTATAAGAGTAAGGCAAGCCTAAAGAAACGATAGACGGATTTTGTGAAAGATGATACGAGATGACTTTGAGGTAATGCCTAAAAGAGAAGTATGGGTTTCTTACTGATTGTAAATTACACAATCAGGGCGCTTTGGCGCTTCACGCTCTTTATTTCAAGTCAGAGCCATTTTAACCTTGTATTCTGTATACATACCATCATTTGAACTGTATCTCCATACGAATGTACTGATTGCCAGTTGTATCATGTAGTCGTTCGTGAGAACGCCGGCGACCGATAACACAGCTTTCCGTGCCTTGTTCCGGTGTCAGAGCGCCTAACACGTATCTACTGAACGTGAATACTAAATAGTTACCTAATCGACTACCAGTTTTCGTTACAGCCAGTTTTCCCTAAATTATTGATTGCAATTAAGAATTAAGAGTTATTTCTGTAAATTATGATATTGTGCATATAGTATTTTCGACCACAGATTTTTTTAATGAGGTATTATTATTTTGTGTGTTAAATTTAAATTACAATATTTACAACATTATAAATATTTTAGCTCGATAAAAATCCCTCTTGAATTTTGCTGAGTCTAAAATTTTTTGCACTTCGTTTAAAGTACAAGGTAGGTAACGAAATTCTTCTTGTGTAGTGAAGCTGTAATTTTCTATTTATGTAGACAAAACATTGTTCAGACCACTTTTTACCTATAGAAAAATTAAATTGACGAAACCGTAAGGCGGAGACTGACTTGCAACGTTTGTTTGTGTTGTATCATTCGAGGCGAGCTTAGTTACAGAACGGCGATACACATGACGCGGCGAACGCTCGCTTCGACCACATTAAATTTTCGTTTCTCGAATATTTCCGTTTCAAAGGAATTCACGAAAAAGCCGACAGTCGAGTGGAGGATCCAACGCTCGCATCAAGCGGCTCGGCTCGCTGCACTGACTCCTGTAACGCATTACAAAAACTCGATACATTACAAACAAACGTTGCAAGTCAGGCTCCGCTTTTAAGATATAATTTTAACATTTCAGAAAGTTTTTGCGTTAAACATGCCTTTGCTTAAGCTACATACCAAGAGATACCGCAAAAAGTTTGTATTCAGAACTCTAAACAATGCTTTAATAAATTGTATACGGTACAATATATAATGGAGGGAAGCTGTAGAGTTTCCCAAAATTAGAAGTTGTATTGGTACTTGTAGTTAAGCCACCTTTTACAATAATATGTATTGACACCACTTTCAGCCACTTCCAACAAATGAGAGGGGCTCTCAACACTACATTAGTATGATGGGTCCGTAAGAGTGAACCTGCCACCGCGGCACTACAACCACTACTTGACCCTTGCTAGATTGGACTAGCTGCGAAAATATAGGGCTCCAAAACATAGCTAACTATTTTTGCGTCTCAAGAGATGCTAATATTTGACATACACCTACAACAGCAAATTAATAAAAACGTGCCAAAAAACGAAAATTGAAAAGCAAAGACACCGACTTCCGAAATTAAAATTATTTTTCACTATTTTAGTGTTTTTTTTGGAAGACGGTTGTTTTTTTTTTCACTTTTTAGTTGTGGTAACTACCCTACACAAATTCGAATACCACCTGCTATGTAAATAACAGAGACGGAGTCAAATAAAATATCGTCTATATAGACTAAGTGGAAAAAATACGTATTTTTTTAAGCTAACTCAAAAACTACGCAAGCAAAGTTAATAAAAAAATTATGAGGCCACCTAACAAACAAAAAAGAATCATCAAAATCGATTGATAATTGGCGGAGTAATCGAATAATCGAAGTAATCGAAAGTAATCAAATTTTTCGTGTGAAAATACTTCTCCTAAAAAACGTAGGTAAGGACATGAAGAAACAAGTTGTACTTGTACATTTGTACCTATCTACTTTAGCCTCGTATTCCTACACCCCGCAATGATTAGATGTTCGCGCCGTAAATATGATACGAGGTCTACACAATGCTTTTCCCTGATTATTATGCTGTGAAATATAGATTAACATGACGTAGTATCGAAATACATAGATGTCTTTTTTTACATTCATTGCAGGCATGATTGATTGATTTTTCTATACAAATCTGAAACTGAAACCGATAAATTGAGTAAGAGATTATTTAGGGCCAGCCATACGCCCCGATGGGATGTCCCATTTCCATACAAAGATTCATCCCCCTATTTAATGGGATCGCGGGTGAATTTTCAAAAATCCTTCTTTTCCGTTATAAAAGGAATTTGAGTGCAAAATTTCATGCTTCTAGACCTAGCGGCTTAGGCTATGTGTTGTCTGTCAGTGAATGATTGAATGAATTTCGTCCATCAATGCCTCTTTTGCAGGCCGCTGCAGTAATGTACTATTAATAAGTAGAAGATGAGGTTTAAAATGTAATTTCATCACCCTGTGATCCCCATTGAACTGAGATCAATGGGGACAAGATTTTGACCATGGCTTTGTTTGTCGGTACTTTTTTTTTGAAGACTTAAACGCGATAGAATGTCAGCGTTCCTCAACATCAGTCAACATGAACTTCATTGAATTAAAAATTAAATTGTGTGCGACTGTAAATATGTACCCACCGTGTTAATTGAATATTTCGTTTACGTTCACATTAAACTGCACTTAATAGAGGATGTGGTAAAAAACACTACTATGGAAATCTGCCATAGTCAGAGAGTAATTAAAATAATGTTAACTATTCATATCTACAGTTAAAAAACTCATAAGCACGATTTATTCGGTGCAGTTACAATTTATACAAAACCCTGCCTGGCTTGCGTCTGGTAGGTAAGTAAATAAGTGAAACCGAATAAAAATATAATTTAGGTTACTTTATGAACAACAATGAAATGAAATGGAAAACAGATTTCTACTCCATCTCGGTCAGTAAATACATAATCAATAACGAACAATTCCACTTTTCAAAAATTCATTTTGCCATCTCCCATAGAAATAAAACAAACATTTTTTTGCGTTCGGTAACAGGGTAGGCACTGAGTGCAGCCAACAAATCCTCTCCATCCATTATCATAGCATATCCCAGGCTGCCGACGGAAAGCCAATAATTCTTTATTCTATTTACTCCACATATACCTGCAGCGAACGCTATAAAGCTTTCCTATAAATCATATTTACGAAGCAAGATCGGATGATCACTCAATTTTGATTAACTCAATTTTCCCTTGTCAATTGTGCCGCATGGGTTTGTAGCATGCATTACATACACATACATACATAAACTTACACCTTCTTTCCATGAGGGTAGGCAGAAACTACAGAACGCCACCTGCACGAGTAGCATGACCAGCGTAGAAACGGGTTTTGTCGACGGAAGAATAGACAAACTGACAGATAAACAATCACAATCTGTCATTTTGTCTATTCTTCCGTCGACAAAACCCTTTTCTACGCTGGTCATACTACGCGTACTGCTACGATATCCACGATGATTTTTATGGGTTTTTGATTCACTTAGATTTTTTTTCCAACATACTCGTAGTATTCACAAAATGAGTCATCGATATTATGTTGCATTCGTTTTCATAAATAAGTATTGCAGTTTCGTCGCGAAATGAGTTCGATTTTTACCCGACTACGGCAAAGCCAACAGGAAGGATTATGTTTTTAGCAGTCTATGTATGTAACGGCGCAGGATAGCCTTTAACAGCAATGGTACTAGTAGTTCAGCAGCTTTAATATCATCGGGATTGAGCCGGACGACAGCGGCTCCCCAGATATCATTGTCATACGAAGACAGCTACCATGCAACCATCGATGCGATGCTCGGTTGACTGTCACCAGACAGTCTTATCCGACCTTTTCGGTGATTCCAGTAACTTTGTAATAAAACGAGGCGGCGCCACTTGCTGCGCCTTTATTTGTATGTTCTTTGCTTATCTTGTTGACCATCCTCGCCTCATTTGAGTGATATGAATTATTTTGTGGGTTACACGCGACTGGTTCCTATATCTACAATAAACTAAGTAAAAATATTAGAAGATTAATCTATATTTAGTAACTCTATTGTTCTATCGTGGGCGAAAGGCTTTAACTTTAATCTCGACCCTAAATATAGAGCTCACTAAAAGTTATGGTCCCCTAAACTTTTCGATGGAGGTATAATTTTGGCGTAATCCCACAATATTAGTAACTTAATTAGTTGCAATATACTCCTTTTGTACCACATTCACTTTTGATTAACAAATCGTATGTTGTTATTTCAACGCGGCGCCGAATACACGATAGAATTATGTAATGCATTTGTTTGTTTGTTTGGCGCCGCCTCAAAATTTGTTACTTAAATTAGTTTAGGAGCTTAGTTACAATATAAGGTTTATTTTTTAATTTTCGCTTTTCAGTTCTTTTTTCGTTGGTTTAATTTTTTGTAAAAAAGTTTTTTATTTTTCGCTTTTGAGTTACCATCCACTCCAAGGTACTCCAGGGGGACAGTCCAGGTTAAAGACCTGGAGTTGATGATGAGTGGTTCTGTCATCAGAACTATGTATGTGTGCAAAATTTCAACAGAATCGGTTCACAGTTGAAAATTCAATTGGTGAAAAATCAATCAACCCCATTTTTTCTACCTTTAGGGGTGGATTATAGTTTCCAATTTAAATGGGACCAACTTCAAGGTATACCCTTCCCAATAAAAAAAGAATTTTTCAAATCGGACTACTCACTACAAACTTATGCATACATTAAAAAAAAAAAAATACGGGTCGACTTGAGAACCTCCTCCTTTTTTTTTCGTCGGTTAAAAAAATACAATAACACTTTGCCCGACCCACGACCTCAATGAGCTCAGCAGTAGCGCTTGCGTCCACTAGACCAACAAGGCAGTTAGGCTTTAATACAATACTTTATTTGCCTTGATAGGTATCGAATTAATAATCAACATAAATTACTATTAATCCTAACTAATATTATAAATGCGAAAACGAGTTTGTTAGTTACACTTTTACGCTGAAACGGCCGGACGGATTTAGATGAAATTTGGCATAGAGGTAGACCATGACCTGGAATAGGACATAGGATAGTTTTTATCCCGATATTCTAACGGGATCGAGACTTACGCGGGTGAAACCACGGGGCGCAGCTAGTTAATAGTAGATCTATCTGTTTTTTTTAATAGAGAGGATGATAGGCACTAATTAGTACTAAACAGGTCGCAGATTGGTTAGCCCTAATTACTTAGCTATCAGCTAATACATACACTATGCACCTCATAGCATCAACAGTTAGTACATTATTATGATTACTGTTTCAACAAATATTAATTATTAGGTTCTAATTTAATGGGAAATATTTGACTGAATCCATAGAACCTTATTGACCTTCTAATGCTGGACACTTTTTTAAATAATTGAGCCCCTTTATAAATTTCAGCCTTTTCTCACATTTGGTCGCAGTACCCTGACCAAAACGTGTAAGGTTAGGTTGGAACTGTGGTTAACCATACGTGAGTCGAATTGGTCGCAGTTAGGTACTAAGCAACGGCACCACATAACTTAACACATAACTTTTGCAATAACACATTACATCACTGGCCAATTTGTAATTATTACATCATTTTCATAATTTTTTGTTGCATGTGGGTGGGTGTACGTCAAAGAGGAAGCTTAGAAATGTTGCCACTACATAAAACGTAACAGGGAGGATGATATTCTCATATCTTAACCGATAAGTTTGCCCATTTCTTTTATTTATTTTTATTTTTATCTTATTTATGTATAGTTTATGTATAGTATATTCTATATGATAATAATATAATATATTTTTTATTTCAGTGCGCTGTACATGTACAGCGTCCTAATAATAGTTTACCCGTGCCGCACCGGTCGACGACATTACGTCAGCGCCGGCTGTCGCTTAAAACCAGCGCTGGGGCTCTGTCTTGCATAGGGTCGCAGCATAATGCTGAGCGATAGCCGTTTTGCGTGGATGTGACGCATGTTTCCCTCAACCTTTTCTTATTTTTCCTTTGTGTTTATTTTCTTTTTTTTTGCGTCATATTTACCGCAAATAAACGTATTTTCTTTCTTTTCTTTCTTTCACCACGACTAAATGGTTAGGTTAGGTTAGAACTCTAGCAAACCGCGCGAAGCGGGTGGTGCCGCGGCAGCAGCGGCCCGCGAGGGCTACACCCAAGTTGGTCGCAGTTACTTGGCTATTCGGTATTTTTAGGACCTCAAAATAGGAATTATTTGAGAATAATAAAAAGTGGCGCAATCATTATATAAGTGTTTAAAAATAATGTTAGGAGCGCAAAATGGGAACTATTAGAGGCTCGATTAAATATCTACATGCTTTATTTGATAGGCTTTTCCGTACTTAGACATATCTCAGTAGCAGCCGGGAGTCTGAATGTGTACCCGGTCGATAGAAATAGACCCCCACCCACCCAATTACATGGGACTAAAACATTATTATTGTAGTTTCAACTTAAATTATTGTTGTTTATAGTTTAAATATTATGGTATTCAGCTGCATCCGGTTAGACTGGAAGCCGACCCCAACATAGTTGGGAAAAGGCTAGGCAGATAGATCTCGTAGATAGTTTAAATAGCATAGTTTGTAAAGATTATTTTTTATTTGTATTCCGTGGAAAATGTTGTTGGTTACACATTTGGCCGCATTTTTTTTTTTATATTTCTTCCTACACAATGTAATGTGTCACTGTTTGTTTTCCTCTAGTAAATAAATAAATTATTTGCTGGCGAAATGTGAGAGTGCTTTTGGAAGAACTCTGTCTACCCCTTCGGTGAATACACGCGTAGTTTTATGTTATGTTACAAACCTAATAACGAAGTTTGAAAGACCAATGATTACTGTGAATTTAACTGATAGTAAAACTTGACAACCAGTCTTACCAAGGGGTATCCTATTACCCAGTTACTGGATTGTGGAGGTTAGATATGCAGCCGCTCCATGTAAAATACTGGTATTCAGTTTCAACCGGTTAGACTGGAAGCCGACCCCAACATACTTAAGAAAAGGCGAGGCAGTTGATTAGAACTTGGAAATAAAAGATAAGACTATCTTATATATTCAAAATATTTTAAATAAGACGTTCATAATACACAGTTTTCAATGTTAAAATACATGGCCCAATTAATTTCTATGCGCATGTTCCCTCAAAGTTGAGGTCCCCTCGTCAAATAAATCGCTTTCACCGACGACCTTCTAAGTGACGGCTTGTCTTACATTAGTCATGTTCAAGGACCTCTATTATATAAAATTTTAATATTAGGAAGTCACTTCAACTACCTTTCATAGTAAAATGTTTTTACAATTATGTCACACTTACAAAAAATGGTTGGTATTTTTTATTTACATTTGGTACTATAAAAACATGCTTTTAGTAATTGCTTTATTACCTGACTGTGGCAAAGGCCAAAAGGAAGATACCCTCAGGATTTTTATGGATAATTTAATTTAAAAAAAAAAGTTATTATTAGTACCAGAAAAATCATTCACAATATTATTAGTTCTAGATAAGACGTACAATAATCGCAGGATTTGGTGAAACTGGTTCCCAAACTAAGTTATCGCTTGTATTTTGGGACACAGTGTTCATTCATGGATTTTGTAACAATTGGTTTCTTTAGGTACACACGGTTACACATCAAGCTATACATTTCCAGTTTATGCTGATCTCGCATTGTATAGGATTTCCATACAATGTGAGGTCATCTTATACTGGAAATGTATAGCTTGATGTGTAGCCGTGTGTACATTTGTTGTGAATTTAAGTATTTTTTATTTATTTATAACCTTTTCTTTTTCTTCTTTATATAATTTTAAGGAGTTATATTAAGGTGAAGAGGTGATTGTGTGTGCGTGTGTGTGATTATGTGTAAGTTTGAGTGTGTGTGGGTGAGAGAGGGTCATGGATTACACTGTGACTTTTAGTAAATCTTCAGGTCTTTTGATAGTCCATTTTAAGTAGCCAATTAGTAACTATATCTTTTACTTTGTGTTGGTTTAGTTCTACAATTTTTTGTTCCTTATTGATACAGCCGTACAGTTTGCAACTTAGACTGTCGAATTGTCCTCTGGCAAAGGCTGCCTTAGTAGGAGAACGAACGCATGCCTTCATCCTTCTACGGGTATTATATTAATAGGTGGAAGATGTGAATGCAAGCCTTTATCAGGCATATTATTCTTTTAATTTGGCTTTTCTTCGGGCCTGTAAAGAACAACCACATTATAAAAGACAATTGGTAGCAGGAGGATGCTTAGCTTCTTTTGTTTTTTTTATCTCACGAAAAAATACGAGTATTTCGTAAACATTAAATAATACTCTAAGTACTCTGTAATTATAAAGTACGTAATCATGAATCGTTTAAAAAGACATCCCAGCCCAGGTGCTAGGCATTAACTGGGCCCCTGAGTATAAGCTCCTAAGAAATTAATGAGAATTAATTTGCGCGAGTATTGAGTCGCCCCTTGGGGTCGGGAATAGCACAAACTTTACTTTCAACCCATTTTCAACCCTATTGTATGTCGTTATACAGGAGAAAATGTTACTGTTAATCAAAATTCGCCTTTCATTGTTCTCTCGTCATTTGTTTGTGAATGCTGTTACGAGAACACCATATTTCTGATGAAGATAGAATAAGGACCACGATTTTATGATTCTGTTTTAGGTGTGCTGTTAAATTCGATAGTATTGATATTGTTTGGCAACTAATGACTAAAGGTTTTCAGGTCAAAATCTTCATTGCTGAAAATGAGCCGTCGAATAGAACCCAATTAAGTTGTGAGGCTTTCTTTCTCTTTCCATGGGAAGGTAGGCTTCAAAGAATGTTGAAGAATTTTATCAAAATGATTAAGAGCCGTTTGGGATCGTTCTCATCATATTTTAGAATATACAACGATATACAAACTTATTTGTAGCAAAATACACACATCAACACGGTCTAGGGATATTTTAAAAAAAGCTAATTACTATCAATGTGTTAATTATTTATATGACATGTATATATTTAAAAGATACGTTATTTAATATTCTACCATTTTTTAATAATGGTTAAGGTACTTCGATTAAAATTTCAGGATTTTATGGAAAAAAAATGAAGTATAGACGGAAACCGTATATGAATTAACTTTTAATTTATGAGTAAAAACTAAAAAAAATAGAAAAATCATTTAATTTGTGTTTATAAACTTGAAGTTAGTAGTCTGAGAAAGCGCCCATGATGTTCATAACACATCGGCAACGATTCGGCATGCTCAGAACAAGGTTGTCAATGTCTTGCTGCGGAATATTGTCCCATGTCCTTCTGAGGTGCGCAAAAAGTTGATCTTCTGTAGCCAGATTTTCAGGAACTTCCTTCAGAGCTCTTCTTTGCAGCATATCCCACGCATGCTCAATGGGATTTAGATCTGGCGATTGAGCAGGCCAGTCTAAGGCCCTAACATTGTGTGTATGTAACCAAGCTGCTACCGTTCTCGCCGTGTGTGCCCGGGCATTGTCGTGCATGAGCAGAAAATCTTGCCCCATTTGTGTTCTGTGGGGCAAGATTACGGGCCCCAGCACCTGTTGGACGTATCGTTCTGCCGTCATATTGCCCCGCACCCAAACGAGATCCGTCCGTCCTCTAAGACGAATTCCTGCCCAAACCATTTGTTCCTCCTTGGTATGGGTGAACTTCCTGAGGGTTCTGAAGACGGCTCCATCGTCCAGGAACTCGCCAAACACGCGTCCTTCGTGAATCTGGATGGAAGCCGAACCTGGATTCATCCGTGAACAGCACATTGGACCATTGCTCACGGCCCCAGTCCACGTGGTTCCGAACCCATTCTAATCGTCGTCCACGATTGCCTCTCCGTAAAGGTGGGACCCGGAGTGGTCTACGAGAGCGTAGATTGCTTTCATGCAGTCGCCTTCTTACAGTTTGGTCACTCACAAGCACTTGTTGTTCCACTCGCAGCCTTTGGACCAATTGAGTCGCCGTTGCATTTGGTTGAGCTCGCGCAGTGATTTGCAAAAATCGGTCTTGTCTGGGGGTAGTGATGCGACTTGGCCCCCGGTGCCTCTCTGCTACTTCACCTGTGGCACGATAGCGTGTCCACAATCTTGAAATTACATTTTGGTGGGTCCCTATGGCCTCAGCAACATTACGCTGAACAGACCCAGCTTCCAGCATTCCCACAGCTCGTAACATCTCCACCCTCGTCAAATGTTGGCGTTGCATGGCTACAATACCTCAATTTTAACTTTATCTTTCGTTTAAAAATGAAAAAAAAAACTGTAACTAAACGTAATTCGTATTGTTTTCTAAATTTCGCACAAATGAAAATTCCCTCTCCTACACATCAAGACATTTTTATGCCACAGAAACAAATGAATTTTCAAAAATTTGAATTTGGAATTAGTCTGAGATAAATTACAAACAAATCGGTGTATAAAAGATTCCAATGCGGCCAGTACTTTTCGAGTTATTTAATTGAGTATGAAATATCCCTAGACCGTGTTGATGTGTGTATTTTGATGACGATTTAGAGCACTGTACTTCAAAAGCCACAAACCGTTGAACATTAAACCTCAGACCAAATAAAAAACCAAGACGGAGCACTGCCAACAATACAGTGAAGCATGCTAAAACTACACCACCGCTCTGTACATACACGCTCACACACACACATTTACAACTATTTACAATGACACTACACAAAACTAAGTGCACACATGTTTACGAAACCGGCCTCACGTCACTGTTGCCAGCGCTCTGTCTTGGTTTTTAATTTGATCTGAGCATAAAACAAAAAATCAACAAGCGAAAACCACAAACTAATAACAACAATGTAAAATTGTACGAAGTACGTAACCGAAAATCAATGGGAGCGATGTTTAGCGAGTTCGTCGTCTATATTGACTTAGGTTTTAATTCAATAAGCATTAGTGATCGAGCATGCCGTGGTCGCGGTAACCCAATCACCAGCGCTTGTTACGATGCAAATTCGGAACCGAAGCGATGGATCAAACACCTCTTTCGCTTCGCTGTAATTATTACAAGGTTTTAAGGTGAATATTACTCATATAACCTTTTCTTATATTGTCGAACGTTTTTCAGGGGGCTTGTGGCTAGGTAGTTGGAACTGCAATAGATCGATTTATCAAAGGTTAATCAACGCTTGCCAAAGTCGGTCCGTAGATAGGTGATCGTCCATTTCATACGGAGACCTCTTGATGCCTCGGAAACCACATTTAGTCCTGGCTGTTATTCGTGGATCTTTGACAGTCGTTACGGGTTATCAGAAGCTCGAAACTCCGACATCCAGTCTTTCCAAAGGGTATACCTGTAAGTTGGATGTAAAGATCAGATAGGCAGTCGCTCCATGGAAAATACTGGTATTCAGCTGCATCCGGTTAGACTGGAAGCTGACCCCAACACAGGTTATGTAACGGAATTAAAATCAAAAGTCATTTATTCAAACTAGGCTGAGAATCAGCACTTTTTTAACGTCAAAATTAGACAAGACAGTCCCCCGAAACGCCCCGCCCTTCACCACTTCATGGTGCTTTAGCTGGGAAGAAGAACTGGCGCAACAAACTGCAGCACAGCAACTTGATTCTATACAATATTTGCAAAATCATTAAATGACGTAACATACATCATTACATTCCCATATCACCTAGCACATGCCAATATAACATACAAAGATGTAGAGAGATAAATAAGTACTATCAAGCTTGATTGAAGTTTGAGAAGGACTAGCTGCAAATGTGAATAAAATCTCTGCAGTGAAACAATGGTGATGAGACAAAATAAAAGTATGAGAACTTCGTGCAAACTTTCAGAATTTTCATTGTTGTTATTTGCAGTCAACTATGGCTCTCTGAAAAAAGTAATCATTCTTAAAAGTTGTTTTATTTGAAGATGCGAGAACTCGAGAAGATGGGTTTTTCTTTTAGTTTAGATGTACAGTCACGGACTTTAATTGATGAGCCACTTTCAAACTTTTCAATTTTGCTGTTTCATACATTCACGAGATTACACGATTATACACGAACTCAAATCGCATGCTCGTAAACAAGATGACAAATTGCTAGTAATCGGAAATAGTCATATCCATAGAGGTTGACTAATAAGTTCTCAATGATAAATAAGTACAATGTTTATCTATTTGATACTGACCTTTGAATCAGAGCTCATTGACTCGATATTTCTGAAAACTTAACCGAAGACAGTGACCGTTGAAATGTCGATGTCGAGAGACGTTATTTTCGAATTTGTCGAAATGAGTAAATACAATTTCTCCGTACGCTAACGTTACTATGGCTACGCTTAAACAATCGTGGCTAGGTTACGGTTGCTAGACTTGCAATTGGTTGACTTTGGGTAGTCACTCTGCTGTCAAGTTTGTAGTTCTGGCTCTCAGGTTAGCCAACCGGTAAAGATATTAAATATAATTTTCTTCTTCTTTAATACGAAGACATGACTTTCCGTGTCTGGATGTACGAGTATAACCGATTAAGCCCGATTTGCATTATACGGCTAAAATACGAACAGTGCCAAGTGGCTCATCAATTAAAGTCCGTGACTGCACATACTTGCTGAAAAAATAAATGTTTAATAGTATTGCCCTTGGCAAACACTGTAGGTATATCAACCGTAGTACGAGTACCATCATATTTGTTTAACCAGCATTATTTATATACTTCCCAAAAATATCCTACAACGACCGGACGCCCGCGGCAAAAAATGCTTACAACGCAAACGGGTTTCTAAAAGGGTGTACTCGTATGAGGTCAAATTGTATATTTTTATGTGACATTTTGCGTATACTAGTTTTAACGTTAAGCCTTTTCGTGATGTAAAACAGAGGATGTCCAAACGAACATTCCATTACGCAAATTGAGCTTGCTCGTATATTGTTTTTTTTTTATCCCCCGACGCAAAGTAATAGGTGACGGCAAAAGAGTTTGCAAATAAAAAGTAGATGTGGATGTATTTTCATAATTCTTACGAGTACGTGTCATACTTTCTGGTTTTGTTTGTTGGACCTCTTTGTGATACAAATGTATAAGAGAAACTTCAATGTCGTCTTTTCTATCGGCACCTCCGCACTTACGACATATAGTATGTTTTTATGCTCTTTATTTACTTACACAATAGTAGTAGGTGGAGCTCGTGGCTAAGTAATAACAGCCGCACGGGTCGATCCATCAGGTTAAGCTACGCTTGCCGAGGTTGGTCGTGGATGGGTGACCATCTTTACATACCGAGACTCCTCCGTGCCTCGGAAAGCACGTTAAGCCGTTGGTCCCGGCTGTCATTCGTGGATCTTTGACAGTCGTTACGGGTAGTCAGAAGCCTGAAAGTCTGAAAACCAGTCTTACCAAGGGGTATCGTATTACCCAGTTACTGGGTTGTGGAGGTCAGATAGGCAGTCGCTCCATGTAAAATACTGGTATTCAGCTGCGTCCGGTTAGACTGGAAATCAACCCCAACATAGTTGGGAAAAGGCTGGGCAGATCGAGGTTAGGTAGTATAGTAGCAGATTGGATTTACTTACACAATAATTTCGGCCTAGGGCTTTTCTTTACGGAGGGACACTCATTGGTCACTGCGTTTGATCATTAAGTGCCTTCGATTCAAAAATTAGTATCAGGGGCTAGTGTTTTGACCCGCGTCCGAGCGATTGTCGTGCGAGTGCCTACGATCGACGCAATTTTGTAGAAATTATTACGTACAAACGCGACGTGATTGATCGCGAGAGTAAGCCATATTCTCAAAAAAGGGCGCGACGATCGCGTATTCGCGCGACGTTCGCAATTAAGACGCAGGCCTAAACTTTGTAGTCTCATTGTTTAAAAACGGGTCCAACCTTTTAGGTAGGACGACAAATAAAATATCAACAGTAATGACATTGAAGAAAATCTTTAATTTTTTCAATCGCTCCCCGAGTCGTTATTCGGAAATTGTAAAACAAAGTGCTATAAAAAAAATGGTAATGGAGTCCCATTACGCGAATTGATTTACGTTGATGGAACCCATGGACAGACGTTATTTATTGGTTCATATTTATTCTTTTGGGTACTCTTGTTTGCGTAATGAAATGAAAATTCTGAAAGTATTATTCCCTTGTTAAAGTCAAGTGCATAATAGGCTACTTCAAAATACTTGAGAATATTGAAGTATCAAAGTAAATCCCTCTTGAAAATGTAAATAGGTACTCTCATGCATTCTTTAGGTAGGTCATACTTTCTTCCATGAGCTAAATGTGAGTATAAAAGTGATTTTATACTTAGATATAAATTGCAGTGAAATTCATCTTATGTACTTATTGATATATTTTACTATCTACTAGATCATATTATGCGTATTGATATCGACAAAGACTCTTAAAGGTTAAACACTGCTATTTTCAGTAATTCAGCTAAGCGTTTATCTTTGAGTTTCATTTCTGTCGAGTCAGATGCAGCTGAATTTTGCACAAAACCACTGTTGCCTCCCCCGCCCAATAACTGGGTTATGCCGATATGCTAAAAATAGCTGGCGGTTTGATATCACAGCTTTAATTAAATACCACTTGATATTCGGAGGTTTTATTGCAGTGCAATCTAAACCTTATGTCGATGACACAGAACACATATGACGCGCGCTCGTTATTTACACTATGTCGGTATAAGTATCTTAAGAGGGCCTGTAATAAGATGATGAAATATAATACTTATGTTAGTAAAACATTAACTGTAATGGAAAAATGAAAGAAAATATTTCCCCCGTTGTTAATGTTTTATGGATGATAATGGATGACAATTATGTCATTTGCAGAGTAATATTCTTCTGCAATTTTGCGATAAAGTTGCGAGATAAAGATAATGTATTTATCTACTGTACGTAACTGCTTATTTTTTTCTTCAAGGGTTTACACAGGTTTATCTTATCACCAATCCTAAACACATTGCAAGTCATCGGGATTTTTAAATAAGAATTTCCTAACGGAGAAATTTCAATACGATTTTTCTTGACCTAGGAATCGAAAACAATAAGATCGTCGAAAAAATACTCTGGGTCCAATTACAAAAATTCGAACAAACATTATATATTTTCGCCATCAACAACTTTTCCTCAATACGCAGTTTAAGCCATTTCAGAGCGATACGACTGACCGTTATAGCTCCAAATCGCATTTTGTAGGCTGTTTTCAAAGCCAATAAACAAAAAAAACATTACAAATGTGACCTTGGAACTTTTCTTATTACAGGTAAAAACTATAGTGTACACGTCATTCGCTTATTAAACAATTTTCATAATTATTGTTGAGAAATTAAAGTTTAGCTCTCAGATTAAAATAGGAAAATTACCCTTACTACTTGTGTAGTTGACTGCGAAATCTAATTAGGGACGGGCCGGCGAGTGAAACTCGTTATTTGCGTCGTTAAAACTGACTAGAGTCTCTTTGAATTTGAATTTTTGGACTCATTTACCACTCAGTGAACCGCAATGTTGTGTAAAAACCGAATGCAATCTTATTTCGGCAACTCACTGCCAGCAGCGTTAAACTCTCTTCGGAGTAGCCTATGCTCAGAAACCATGCATATGGGCAAATGCTCACTAGGGTGAATGCTCAGGTGAATTCTTATGCAGGGTGCAAACAAGACAAATATTGCTAACCAACTCGTTGGAAATAAAAAATAACTCCGTTAGTGGATTATTTACATAATATTTAATTATTTGTATGTTCAACAGATTGGAAACTGAAAGCAATAGTTTAAATAAATATAGACCATGTTATTTATTAGAGCAAATAATACATTATTAAATACCAATATACCCTGGTATTGAAATATTAATTATTAGAATGCATCACAAATACCCAGTTAAATTTTGTTGAAACTGTTCCGTATTTAAAATTTCAGTACATTATAATACATTATGTAATTGTCCTTATGAAATTGTCAGTGCACATCGCATTAGTTTTATAAACTATCTTTATAATAATAAGTAGGAAATGTCGTGGGTTATACATACATTTACTCACTCTGTAGCTCAAATTTTGTGTAATACTGTAATGGGTAACCGTTTATTTTCCCAAATAAATAAAATAAATACCGTCCTCATTCTCAATTTCGACATTGTTAATTGAAATTCCTGTTAAAGATCGCAAGCAATGCTTCATAATTATAAAATGAATGAATTCTGTATACCTACTGACCAATAGAGTATTGTTAGGTAGAACAATAGACCTTTTAATATGATTCGTGATTCAATAGCATGGTGTTAACGAGTATTTGTTCCAATATACGCACAGAAGGTGTGACCCTAATATTTATTCAGTTAATTTTGTACAGCCATTATTCAATTGTATTTATGCACCCTTTAAATGTTCACTGAAAATGGATTATGAATGTTGTCTTAACCGCATTTTTATTTTATTTAAAATTCCAATATTATTTACTTAATACTAGGATTTTGGGATCAATTCGTGTTATTTGAATTTCATAGGACCGTTGTATTTATTTCACATTATGTATATTATTTAAAATTGATTAGGTATACGCAAAGGTCATACAACGCCCTGCGTGTGACAATGCGTTGAACATTGCTATTCTGTAACCATCTCACCGTGAAAACTTAGTTGAAGTGAGCGTGGAGTGAGCTGTCATTGTCATCGATGCCTACTGATACTAAGGCAGTGCCAGTTCACTCCAAGCTCACTTCACCTTAGTTTTCACGGTGAGATTTTTACAGAATAGCACAACTGCGTTGCTATTCTGTAACCATCTCACCGTAAAAACTTAGATGAAGTGAGCGTAGAGTGAGCTGTCATTGTCATCGATACCTACTGATGCTAAGGCAGTGACAGTTCACTTCAAGCTCACTTCACCTAAGTTTTCACGGTGAGATGGTTACACATGCAGGATGCTGGCGGGGCTGCCGCGTTTTTGTAGCACTTCGTGGATGTTTGTTGAGGCGAGGATTTGATGGCTTTCATGCCATCATTCGTGTTGTTTCGCAAAATGCGTGCCAATTCCTACAGTACCCTGAGCACGTTGTGCGGTAGGTGAGATTATCCAATTCTGCATACCCGTACGAGTGAGTACGTACTGTCAACGCTTGGTGGAGCGTTCACTATACAAATTAGGATAAATAAAACACTTGTTTGTGATATAACTCGAATAGGTACTTATTAAGAATACTTTACTTTTTACGTTATTATATTCAAGACGTGCGGTTATATACTTACCACGTGGATAGTGTGAAGTTCGGCCATAGATCGTGTAACATCTGTTGGAACAAATGTTCGCGTTTTTTCAGAACTACGAAGCTTTCCTGTTACGTAAAACGTTTTGAGTAAGAATTGTTGTTGAACGTTTTTCAAAGGAAAGCTACATTCATATAGCAATGATGAGAGTTCAGTTACTCAGAAGTTGAATTCTAGGCGAAAAGACTTTTCTTAAAATGTTGTACATATTTCACATTTATGTAAATTCAGGGAATTAACTGTTAGGCAAATTGACTTGTCCATTTGTTCAGAACGGAAGTGTCATATTTTGACAGTTATGTCAAATGGCTTTATCACGGCAAATTAACGTAGGGTGTCAATTTGCTTAGCAATTAATTTCCTTGATTGTATTTTGTAACTTATACAAGATATATTACTAAAGCTTAAGTACTTCCCAAACATTTCTGCAAATAAATAATTACTGTAACAATATTCCTTAAAACACCAGCCTCCATGAAATATGAATACAGCATCCTAACTTATCCTAACATAAATGTTATAATGCGTAAGTGAATTTGTTTATTGTTTTTGTTACGCTTTCACGCTAAATCAGCTGAACTTATTTGGATGAAATTTGACATTTGGGTAGACTATGACCTAGGTTCGGACATAGGATATTTTTTATCCCGATATTCCCACGGGATCGAGACTAATGTGGTTGAAACCGTGGGGCGCAACTAGTAATCTATGAAGTTTTCCCTCAAACATAAGCTACTTTATTGAAATTCCTGAAGATAAACGATGAGTCGTAAAAACGGACCGAGATGGACAGCCCATCGGAAGGGCACTTTATAGCCCGATTATCGTACGGCTATATCGATTTGATACAGTCTACCCTGCCTTAGCAATCTGTTGCTTCTTCGTCTCGGTTATTGAGACAGTTATTTGGTATTTTATTTGCACCAAGAGCGTGGGATGTTGCCGATTTGCTCGGTACTACGTCTCAATTTCGATTTGCTGAAACGGTTATTGAATTCTCGTTCGGTTTTTTCCTTATTTTTTTACTTCAATACTTCCGTAATATAACATTGTGACTCACGCGTAAAACCGTATTGCGTAATAGCGGAGCGTATTCATCATTTAAAAATTATTTTGCTAAAAACGGGGTGATACGCGAGTGCTACGCCGTAGCTTAGCATAGGTTGGTGCGGCTACGCCAAATAACGTAGCGGTAGCATTCTGAGGGGCAATTCCCGTATTTTTAAGAATGTTACATTCTAATCTGTCAAAAATGCCTTTTACTTAAGTTTTAAGTACGAGAATTGACTTTCTGCTTTTATTCAATTGTCATGAACTTTTTATTGAAACGTTTCATGCGGCAAAATGGTATATATACTCGATTAGCAAAAAGCTGACCTCCGACACGAGTAGGAATAGAGTGGGGCGTAACAATTTCAAAAGCACTTGATTTCAACAGCGAACAACGCTGAACATTGTGGCTGAACGCTGATTTGGAAGCTTCAAAACTCAACACTCATACAAGTGATCAATTAATCATGACGTAAATACCAGCATACTGTGTGAGTGGCGAAAAGGAGAACTAAATTAAAAAGTACTGAATTTGACAGATTTTCTGACATTCCTTCTTCACAAGCAGCGTCACGATGACAGCTTATATAAGCTGTCAGTCTGCACAACCAGCAATAAATACCTATAAACTAAAACATAAAGGCGCGTGCACAAAGATGATATTAATTGATCACTCTTGCTCTGACTGGTATACAAAGCATTCTATTAAGAGTGTTCCATTAATGTGTGTTCCGGACAGTGTGCATCTATACACATGTAGAGAATTGGTTACGTTCGCCGCAGAAATTGTGTGCCTATCTTGAGCTTGGTACATATACATGTATGTACTAGTTATAGGAGGTATGCTTCAATGGTATTCGCGTCTCGACAGTATAATTATAGCTTTCATGTGTTCGTTGCTTTAACTAAGCTTGTGTTCACATTAGGTGGTACTGTAGACTCCGAGGTGAGCTTACGGTACTGGTACTAATAAAACACTGTATTACGATAGCAGGGGATAATTATACCTATAAAAGAAGCTACGTAATTTATACTATTTACTAATATCTTCTGGCACCCACCCTGACAGCTCGCAGGGCCCCCGTCCTCTGTTTTCACCTATTCTTAATACAAATCTAACGTTTGTCTCCTAAACCAGCCTTCAACTTGAAAGCACTAAGGTTTTATTCTAAGCCATGCAGAGTTGAACCTTTACAGTACTATGCTTCTTTGACGAAAGAGACGCATGGATACTAATTACTATCGTCCTACTTACACGTAAGGATCAGTACAGACCGCGACGTGAAGCACTGCGACGCTGCGCGCACTTTTTAACAATTATTGAACTTATTTTCTTCACGATAATGTATAATTTCAGTGCGATCATTGACACATGTCAAAGTACGCTGAGATGCGCGGTGCGGCGCAGCGCGTGTACCTTACTGTGTAGTAAATAAATTCGATATTGTATCGGATCATAAAAAACTGCGCGTCGCGTTGCGTCTCGGTGTGAACTGACCCTTAATTGTCATTAGATATCCTCTGATATCCATTGTGGGGTAAACAAGACTTACAAACTAAACATGTGTCACGCGGATGTCAAATGTGACAACCGCAGTGTATGCGAATTCAAGAATGCGCGCAAGATAAGTCTGCGCGCGACTGGTGGCGCTGTCGTGCACACAGTAATATTTTAAATATTAAATATATATGAATAATTAATCTTATAATTAATATTCATTAATTAAATACGTCAGTACTTTTTATTTTTTTTCTTTAAAAAAATATTTACACAAGTGGGTATTTCACAAATTTTCTGCCAAACTGCAGGACAGTTTATCGGCAGTGTTCTCGTGGATACAACTTTTAGTTTACTTAAAATTATTGCATTATTACAGACGTAACACAGTTTTATTATGATAAGAGGTAGGCACATCGCCTTGTATTTTAGTGCTCACACAGACGTACGCACCACAGCACGCCCACCTGCACACATACTCGAGCTACCCAGTGTTTATTTCAAACGATACGTATATACATAATTATGCTGATCTACAGCTCGAATATCCGCACATGTACTTAATTTGACCTTACAAATACGACAAGACCGCAGCATACAATTCGATCCGATTTCAGCCGCGCGCAGACTTATTTTGCGCGCACTCTAAACTGAAACGTTTGCTGTCACGGACAACATGTTGCGCAAAAATGTTGTTCGAGGTTTCTGCTCTAGTTTATTTGAACCACAATGCTGATATCTAAGCATAATCACGACACTTGAGTTAGGAATGTATGATTTTAGTTTGCACGTACTACTTATTCTTTTGGCATAGCTTATTACCGGTTTTTTGAAGATACATTATATCACATTATTTACATCCAATATAATTAGTGACCCAAAACAAGTCCTCTTATTTATAAAACTGGTAATTTTTATCAACACTTGACACAAATACTATCCGTCGTTGTAATTTTCCAATGAAAAGTTATTTTAGTTATAAAAATACGTCTCCAAAAATGAAGTAAGATTTCGAAACTCACCGTTTGCCAGTAGAACCGATATCTTCAAACAATCAAATGTTACGTACAATCGAAATCCAACAAGCAATTAAGACCATTAATTGAGAAGTCTTGATTCCGAATCGTATTTTCAATTCAGGCTTATAATGAATTTACGTTTTCCGTTTACCCATAAATTATGTAGCTACTTATCTACAGAGCACTTGAAAGCATTACTATAATTTAACTTACTTAACTGTTTAATTAGTAGTAAACATTTGTTTTAAATAAACATAAATCACACCTGTACCTAACCTTTCGGGGAACCGAAAGGTTAGGCAGAGCAAGGTTTTATTTCTAACTGTATGCCGGAACCGAGGACTTCAGGTCGGTAGGTACTAGTAATTACCTACGTAAGTGCCGAGTTGGCAGCCAATCCTGATATCACGCGCCAATTTTGATGGCAAATATATTTATAAAACATCACATAACATAACATCACGCCTGTGTTCCCCGAAAGGTTAGGCAGAGATATACCTATAGTACACCCACCTTTCGCTAGTTATGTTTAAGTCTCATGTAACAGGGGGCGAGCCTTTTGACATCAATCGAGCACAAATCAGAGGGGCAATTCCCGTAATTTTTAAGAACGTTCACATTCGCATCTCATTCGCAATCTGTCAAAATAACCATCAATTTACCAACATTTTTGACAAGTTTGACAGATTGCGACTTGAATGTGAATGTTTTTTAAGTACGAGAATTGGCCCTCTAGACTCCGGGCTGTTACTTACAAATTCCTAATGGAAAACCCCAAAAACACTTCGCCCGACCTGGGAATCGGACCCTAAGCTCAGCAGTAGCGCTTAACCATTAGACCAACGGGGCAGCCTCAGCTCTTGAAAAGATTATTATATTTCAAAGTATTTTACTGTTTAATTAATAGTATACACATTTGTATTAAATAAAATAAAAATATAAACTGTTCGTGCTTAGAAAACGTTTGCCACCATCCCTTTGAGGTTCTCATTACGTCCGGAGAGATGAACACAGAAAGTAAAGAGAAATAAGTTTTAACTCTGACAGTGTTTATTTAATAAAATGACAATAATTATCCGAATGATATACTAACTAAATAGGCCAGAATGCACAAGCATAAATATATTACTATGAACAGCTCGGCAATAATATCTGATTTCATGATTCATCCATGAATATCGGAAGTCAAGATGACGGCAAATATATGTGCTCATTTGTGGAAGGCATATACAAATGGCAGCATAAATATGTGACATCGAAGGAACATCAAAACTGTTTGGAGAAACGAGTGACGCCAAAATATAGGATGCTGCATCAGCTTCAAAAAGATGTGTCACTTACCTGCTTACTCCGTTAAACTTCAAAAGAATCTGATACCTCGTTATGATTAAACATAATTATTATTTATCATCAGCATAAAAACCTGACAGAACAATGTTTCCAGTTTTCTTGTTCATGTATAGCAACAAGTGCGTCTCATATTTAAAAAAAAATTGATAAACCACTGGCAGCCTATAAATATGTGACGGTAATGTTTGACAGCAGAAATGTCAATAATAAGCGATTTATTATTCTTTTTTCCAACTGAGCCGATGTCGGCTATTCTGCTGGTATCAAGTATGAAATTGATACTCTATGGCAGGGTATGTACATTAGACCGCACGTGCAGTAGAAAAAAACCAGTATAAGCTGGCCTCGCATTTTTTGAACCTCTGTTCTACGCTAGGCCTGCTCAAGGTCAAAGTTTTAACACAGGTTGACACGGTTCCATACTTGAACATTAATTGCTAAACAAACATAAGTGGAACTTCTTTCTACCAGTCATAGTCCCAATTTTTATACTCTTATTTATACTATTTACTTTCATAGAATAAACGGTGAGCCTAACAGACTAGACATAAACGCTGGGACAAATATTTACCGACAGCTATTTACTCACTTCCATGAAAACCGGTGTCCATTCGCCTCAGTGGTTATGTTTGATACGAAACATAATAAAAAAAAACGTTATTTTATGTACAGCCATTTTTGTCACTAAATAAAAACCGTGAAAGTACTGTATATTTACATTTTACAAAAAACCGTCTCTGAATAGAGTAAATATTGTACGTTAAACGCGAACATATTTGCCGACGGGGATTCGCGTAAAGTGTCCGTGTCGGGTTTTTTACCTATCGCTGGGTTGGAAGCGGTGATGTCGTTTTTATGCAACAAAGCGCAAAGAATCGTTGAATAAATTAAGACTGAATGCAATTCCTGAAGCAGGATTGTCCTCCAGTTTATTATGAGATTCAAACGATTTGTGGTGTTATTTTGTTAGCGTTGTGATTTTCTACACCAACGCGTTGAAGTATACTCAGAAACTATTAAGTTTACGTTTTGTTCAGAAATCATGGGTTTACGTTTTTCGGTGTATTTTACAAATTCTTTGAATATTTTGTGGTTCTGCTCCGACTTCAGAGCACAGTTTCATGAAAAGTTATATTAAGGTCAACAAGGCATATCGCTAACTACTATTAATCATTATGCTGCATATGACGGTTAATTAATCGTATTAGCAATCTGAGAAATAGACCTATACTCAGTAATTGTCTACATAGTGAGAGCTATCACAATTATGACTGATTGCTAACTGATTAGAAAGCAAAGAGCCTTTACACACTTTATTCCAATAGGTAGGTAATGTACTAAGACTCGCACAGATTTTTCGTCTGTCAACAAAATAAGGCCGCCGAATAGAAACAGAACGTTTTTGTGTGAGCCCAACTTCTGTAACATCACCAGAATAAATCAAATCCTGGGCACAAAAAATTTAAAACGGCCAGGCGTGTGATCGTGTCTCGTATTTAGGGTTTACCACTACTGATTTTTCTGTCTTTTTTAATCTGCAATACTCTATAACTACCCATGTGACCATGTCTGTATTCTGACTGCCTAATTCCAACAGAATGTTCTCATGATCACTATGCTTATTAGGAAAATTCCACAATAAAGTTTGGTCTTGGATACAATATTAGTTATGGCCTTCACACATCGGATATTCCAGTGGCTGCCTCCTACTGATGGATTTAGATAGTTTCAAACTAAGACAAACGCGACAGAAATACCTACCGCCACGACAGCAATCAAGTTTGGAGTGGAGCTTTCAACATTCAATGCAGACCAAAAAGTCTTTCATTTACGGAACCCTACAACCAGACATTCACTCCGGTCACGTTTGACAGACCCGAGGGATCGATTCGCGATTAAGTACACGTTTTTACGGTTCGCGGTAAATCTTTCCACCTTATTTGAAGTGATTATAGGCGTAAACTGGGCTACGGACGTATACTGCCACTGCCATTAGTGAAGTTATATGACCAAAATTTTACAACTCCAATAGACTTGGTTTATGACGTGAAAATAGAGGAGGAACGAATGCGCTGTAGATTTCATTTTATGTTTTACGCTCAACTGCGGATGACCCATGATGATGCTTTTTGGGGAGGAAGTGGCTATCATCATTATCACCCATAGCCCAACATCACCTTGGCATATGCCTCTATTTGCCAGAAAAGTCATGCTTTGTCTCTTGACGTGGGTATAAATTGCCCAATTTTAAGGAAAAATAAAAACCTATCTATGAGACATTTTTTAAAGTAGTTATTAGAAACTACAATTCATTTACTTTATTTATTTATTTGACCATTTATGTACACATGTGTATAAATAAATAAGAAGAAAATACCAGAAAAATATACGTTCAAAGGTGACGCCTATTTTCCAAAGAAATCTCTTCCAGCATACATGCGATAGGAAAGAAGAATGTAGACACCGCGTGTAACACTAGAAAGTTAAATATATAATATCAAAAACAATTCACTTAATTAACCTGTATGACCGCGGACGGGCCGCGCGCGGACCAGAAACTATTGTAGTTAATTAGAAAGTCCTTGAAGAATTAAATAAAATGGATAATATGAGAATTTAGCATACTTATGGGACAAATCATTTTAAGATATGAATTTGCAAAGTCAAGTTGGTAGAAAATGTCATAGTAACAACGTCACTTATGAATACAACAGTGAACCCATACATTACTCATGATGATTATCACCTAGTGTGGCATAATTAGACAATTAGGCATTATCACTATTAATGAACGTCGTGCGTCCTGTCTGTTTCAATTTCACAACTGATCTATATACGCACCTACTAATAGTCAAGGCACTCGACATAAACTTTATTAATTTAGGTATAGGGAAGTAAGGCCCTTTCGTCACTGGTCGGTACATCATCGGTGCGGGGTCGGTATGCTCCGTACCGAAAGTTTACCGAGCGCCTATATTTCAATGAGCGTTTCCTGATTGCTCGGTATACGCGGGAACGGGGCGGGATCGTTTCGGTACCGCGGGACGTCACGCGTTTTACTGCATACTCGTTAAACTTAGTACCGAAAGCTTACCGAGTGCCTTATATCCTTACTAATAATATTATAAAAGCAAAAGTAAGTCTATCTGTCGCGCTTTAACGCCAAAACTACTGAACCGATTTAAATGAAATGTGGTACACAGATAGTCTAGAGCCTGAGAAAGGACATTCTACTTGTTATCGACATACCACGCGGGCGCATATTATAAATGCGAAAGTGAGTTTGTTTGTTACGCGGGTTGATCATTATACTGAAACGATACCGCAGCGAACAATGATGAAACGAATGCAGTCTTACCACCAACGACCAGCACCAGTAAGCAACCACTCAGGAATGGGCCTAGTCTACGTTGTGCATGGATAAACATGACAAGTTTCTGCTATGATATCCTTATGGACACCTCATCATATTATGCTGGGTGGATTATGTGAATGTGACATAAATGGGTACAAATCAATGACTATGTGATTTAATTCTCTTTATTGATTTAATTCTTTATATTAGTTAAAGTTGGTGGTTATAGTTTTCTTATATATTGCTAACCTTATACATCATCTTCCCTTGGCCATGTTACTTGGGCGCAACACTTTTTCTTCTTCCATTCTCCCCTGTCAACCATCCCACTATCATTCACTACCTTTTCTTCATATAATTCCATCCATCTGTTCCGTTCTCTCCCTCTCCGTCTTTCAATATTTATATTCATCACTCTTTACCAAGTGCCAACCTTGTACACTAGACCGAAAACGAGGTCCTGACAATGTAGCAATTATTAAAACAAAACATAATTTCGTAGCAGCTGTTTATCTTGACCTCATCATATTTATTCAAACGTAGGTAATGACGACATAATGCTATGACAACTCTGATGTATCTTGAACAAAACTATGAAAGTCTCACAAGAGTCCACAAAAAATGTCTTCACGAAAGTAAAACAACTTGCTACAACCTAATACAGACGCTAATGTAATAGATAGTATGTTCATTATTACTTGGCGTGCTTCAATAAGTATAAATGAGAAAAGTTGCCTATGTTTGATGACTTTAGGGCGACACATACAGATATATTTTTAAATTACTCTCTCAACAACAATGAATAATAAGTATAGAGTAAATTGTTCAGCTAGATGTTTTTCCGAGTTTGATTAAAATATAAATAAATCAACTGTACCTTTAAACAGAAAACTATCCGTTAGAAAAATATCTTTCGAGTTTTTAGAGCTATTATGAAGTTATTTTTACATTACCATACATTCACACGGGCTTCTTCGTTAGCATACACGCCTAATATCACAGCTGCCAATGGCAACTAAGTATCAAAATTCTACTTCTCTTTGAACTATATCTCTCGTAGTAACAAATATCAAGATGATGGCGAGGTTGACTGTCCAAGTGTGTGGACTCCATGTGTCCAGTGTACATGTGGCCAGTGTCCATGTGTCCTTAGCAGTGTACATTTATGTATCGCTACTCCTATGGAGGCTCATTTAATGCACCACATTATGTAGGAACTTGAGGATATAGCCACGAAAAATAAAAGGGTCCCCTATAGAATAAAAGGGCTACTCCAAAATACATTTTACGTCTTAAAAATAAACTGTCTTCACGCGGTTGCAGCTGCAAGCAATGCTATGATTTTTATAATAAAAATAAATATTAATAAAAAAACAAAATGTTTGCACACAAAACAGAATATATGGGTATAATGTCAGTCCAAGCTTTGTTCCGATGAAATTGAATTATACAAATATTTAATGCGATTTGAACCGCAAATTGGTTATGTAATGATAAAATCATTTTAATTCGGACAACTAAGAGATCCATAAATTGTTAGTATATGTAATAAGTATGTCAATAATTAATTATATCCTTTTATATCGAGCATTTTACTGAGTAAGTTGTTAAATTACCGAGTGAGGAAATCTTATTTTGTAACAAAAAATACGGAACCATTTTCGTGTTTTAAATAGGTCATGTTCAATCCTTGGCTTGGCCACTGAAAATATACAACGAACAATTTTCAGGTCAGGGTTTTGCAACCTCATCTCATGACAATGGAATGATAATATCAGATAAAAATATGACTGAATCATGGTTTGCCGACCTAAAATATAATATTAAATTAATATTATTATTTATCTAACATAACATAACATCACGACTGTAATACCCGAAGGGCTAAGCATAAGTGTACCTACAGTAAACCCAGATTTCGCCAGTATATTTAAGTCCTCAAATCAAGATTCAGGACTGCTACCTACGTTTTTGTTTGCAGGTCATTTATATTTCGCTAGCTACCATAGCGCATCCCCCTTAACTGTGAGTTAATGACGTAATACAGTCCGGAGGCTTAGAGGTTTTGACGGGGTCCGGTAGGACCGATGCCTGCCAGGGTTGCGGGAAAGTCCGAAAGGGATACCGGGACCTTGGCAACAGGCAACTGAAGGAACACGGGTGGGTTTTAGTCAGTAAAAGTCTGACACGCCCTTCTGCTCCGCCCAGAGCGGGAGAAGTCATTGGATGATATCCCACCATCAAAAAAAAAAAATGACTGCTACTGAGAAGTTCCAGATGGAAAATCTCAGTAGAACTTTGCCCGAGTTGGGAATCGAACCTAGGACCTCATTCTCAGCAGTAGCAGCGCTTGCGATCACTAGACCAACGAAGCAGTCTATATTTACTTAACACTTAAAAAAAATTAACCTACCAGTGGCGAAAGCACCATAGAACACGATTCCTACCGGCTTCCCTTTGGCGATTCGCATCAGCAAGTCTACCGCTATTGAACAATGGCACAGTCAATAGCGCCTACTATTGCCAAAAAATATACTGCTATTTAATTCACCATAATATTCAAACAACAAAAACGCCTATTTTGAGCTTTGAATTACAACAAATATAAAAAATGTCCTAAATTAACCCGGCGCCAAAACGTCAGAACCGGGAACTAAAAATTCATACAATAGCGATTGTATGACAAGACTTTAGGTCACGTGGCACCGCTTGATGAGGACGAGAGCAAGCCGGTGTACAACGGGGTACGATAGATACAGATATAGAAAAAATGCGACAGCAAGAACGAGATGGAGGAATATTGCACATTTTATTTCGTTTTCACCTGTTCAAGTGTATTTTATTCGTTTAATAATTTTAAAATGATATATGAGTTTATTTTTGTTAAAAATTAAAAATGATATTATACGTCTTTTTGGTTCTGCTACTTGGCGATATATGCTGTTAAATTCAGTTAAGGAAAGACTTTAATTAATTTTGACTTTATTCATAAGTAAGTAAGTTAAGAACGACGCCGCATCGGCTTCTCTCTCATAAAAATTGACCCCTCGCCGCTGAAACCAGTACCTTAATACTTGCAATATTTTGTACTCCAACCTCGTACTGATAAACAACATCCTATTCAAAATGAAGCACGCTTTCTAAACAAACAACCCTTAAAATATGCCTCCACAAAATCATTCAGTCAATTGATTACCAAAACACTCACATCAATATTCCATATATATACGGATTCACTTCAAATCTTGTCAGCAATCAGTAAACGAAAGTAGATTACGCCAGAAATTCTTTTTGATGGTTTGAACTTTGATGACAACCCAGAATGTGCTATGAATTCAAATAGAATCTGATCACTGCGAAAATATTGAAGGAAACTTCACACTTTGTGTTGAGAGCATCCTAGTGTAGGTTTATGAGTTTATTCAGTGAGTTATATGCAAAATCTTTGTGAGTATAATCCCATACTTAAATGTAAGTAGGGTTTCCATTTGGTTAAGAAATCCTCTCAAGATTATTTTTATGTGTTAGTATCAAGAATAAGGGTGCTCTAGCTTAAAATACTTCACTTTAGCTTAGCTGGGTCCATGATAACCAAATCTAAGAATACTGACTTGGCTTTCCAATTCTGTGCGGTTCTTGTGGAAGATATGAATCGAACGCTTTCACAGAATGTAACTACGGATCACAAATTGCAACGTATGGCCGTCAAAGAATATTGACCTTAAACTGTAGCCAATATTGGAACCAATTTGCAGTCCAATATTGGGTTGTATAATAACGCTTATTATCTTTATCACCCAATATGTCGTCCAAATCGTAATTACCTGTTAAGTTTGTGCACAGTCGGCTCCAATTGAGGGATCCCATTACCAAGTTTAATTCTACCTGTATAAAGTTACTTTATACGCTAATTAACATATACAGCAAATTAATTTGAGTTTATTAATGCTGGTATTAGACAATGTTCAGCTATTTCGGTCTACAGTATGTACCTTAAACTTTTGAAGTGTTTAATAAATGTAATTATCGTTTGTGGTTGTTGGCTAAACACTGGTATTATAGTAATGAAATCACATTCTGTGGTTTAGCCATAGGTTCGTTGGAAAGCATTAATGACAGAAGATGCAAATGTTCCACTTATAATATTTTATCGCCAACGACTTATGGCCAGTTTCTTTATCAAAAGTAAAAGCCAAAGTAACGTCAAAAAGTCAAAGAAACGGTTAAATTTGTTTGTTTTTGACGTTACTTTGGCTGTTACTTTTAACGAAGAAACTGGCCGTTAAAAAAGTAAAGTAAAAGTAAGAAGTAAAAATCGAAGGCCCCAATTCCGACTAATTAAATATAAGGACGAAATGCAAGTCAACGTGAACAAAAAAATTCTCAGTCTGATTGGTAAGCCATGGCCGCTTTCACAAAACCAGTGATCTCTGAAACGTGATTAAATATCAATTTGGGATGGGACCCGAAAAAATACCAGTCAACAAGATTGAGTCTTTTCTACGAATTCAGAGTATTTTCTGATGGAATTTAAGGGGTTTTTCGCGAATACGTCATTAGTTTGACGAGATGTTAAATACTACTTGGATACACGGTTTCATTCACTTCAAAATGTGCTTAATTTATACATACGTACATAGTTTCATCGGACTCCTTAATAAACATCCATATTTTTGGCAAATGTATTTAATTTTTGAGAGATGACCTACATTGTTTGTCAATGTGTTGTTTTTTACAGGCTTTGCATTAAATACACTGTTTTACAGTTCTCAGCACTTCATTAAATGAATACGAAGAGTGTCTTTTAAACCAAAATTTTAAAGATAGTCAAAATATTTTGTTTTTTTTTTCTAGAACAGTAAATTCGTTGATATACCTAAATGCAAGCGTTATCTTTACATATTATAAAACAAAGTCTTCCGCGTGTCTGTCTGTCGTCCTGTACGCGATAAACTCAAAATCGACTGCACCGATTTTCATGCTGTTTTCACCAATGGATAGAATGGTTCTCGAGTAAGGTTTTAGTATACAATAACCGACATCCTTGCGGGTGAAGTCGCGGGCATCAGCTAGTACTAGTAAATTACGATTTTTGGAACCACGAAACTTAAAAAAAAATCAAAGACAAGAAAGTATTACAAAAAAAAACTTAGTAGGTACGTTTTGTTCTTTCATTTATCAATCCACATCACTAGGTATGACATTTAGGTATAGCCTAAACATACTATAACGAAAGGAAATCGTTCACTGAGTGAAAAGTCCCTAAAGCATATTGGAACGTTACCTGTCAGACATGAGGGACAGTTTTTCGCTTCATACATGTTTCGTTCAGTTCGGGTCAGTGAAGCAACCGTTTGACTTAACTTTTCGTACGATCTAAATGTTGGTAAGGTTGTACCAATTTTACAGGCGGTGAGCATTATGCTAAAATAAAAGTGATTGATATTATAAAATAATTATATTATTAACTAATGCTTCCTGCGTCTTCGCCAGCGCGAATCCTAGTTCTTTTTCTTTTTCTAAATAAAAGTAACCTAAGTTACTCCTCATATCATCAGCTATCTGCCAGCGACAGTCCCGTCAACATCCGTCCGGCCACTTCGGAGGTTAGCCGGACCAAACAGACAGATAGACAATTTTATTTTTTATTTTTTTATAAGTACCTACCCTAAATCCATACTTGCGTTTAGTAAAAAACTGTTGTCACTTCAATTTATTTATTTGTATGGATTTAAATAACAGTTACATGTTCACATGAATTGAAATAACAGGTTTATACAAGTTCAAATGAAACTTCCACAAAATCAAAATGAAAGTTTCCATAAGGCTTATAATTCCGAAAACAAAATTCCCAAATACAAACATAAAGTTAACCTCCATAAACAGTCATCCCATTGTCCCTAAAAAGTTTAAAACCACATCGTGGTTTGTTCTTTGCAAATCAAAATGAGACCGTGCCTAAACGTTTGGCGACACCTATTATACTGTTTTAAGTATTAATTAAAATGGCATCCAACCCACAGCTATTGTCTGAACGCCTCCGAAGTTGACAATGCTTGTATTATCCCATCACTGGAGCGGGGAACATTCTAGAAAGTTGTATTAATTCAGCCGACATGCCCTTTGATTTGTTCTTTCGTTTTTGAGTAACATTGAGGTTACTAGATCAGTGACATAGGTTCCGAAACGGGTTTTGTTATAATTCGTTTTTTGAAATACAAGCCCAAATTCTTATTTGTAAAAAGCGTAACGGCAGTTTTCAAGAATTTTCAATTCCATTTAAATAATTATTTGAAAAGTAACATGGAAAATTGAAATGACAAAATACAAAGAATTCAATAAATTTTCACAATACTATATATTCTGTCTTCTTCTCTATTGTATTTTAACTACTAACACTAGTAATAAGTTAATGATTGTTTACTAACACGCTGAATCATTGCTGTCCGGAAATAAAGAAGATAATAAAGAAATCATAAAATTATATCTCCAGAAAATGCTACAACTCAAAGAGAAATGATTCTCTGATTCTCTGAGAGAAATGATTTCCAACGACAACCGGCTTCCATGTGTCGCAATATTACAATAATGTGTGGCACACACACACATATACACAGACGTACTAACACACACGTAAACATACTTATAAACAAATATATTATGATGTCATGTAAGCTTGTGATTTATTGCTCAAACTTCGTCGTATCGATAAGAATCATTTGAGAACAGTCAAGTTCTGCTATTCTGTTTTCGACATTAAGTCACTTTAATTTGATGTACAATTATTATGTCGTGCTGGGATTTCAAATAATGAGTAACCATTTCGCAAATATAATCAGAAGAAAACTTCAGTGTTAAAAATGCTTCCACACCATTTTCACGATTGAATTTTGCTCTCATAACGAAATTATATTAGCTTGTGTATTAGACAAAGACCCAAACACACAACGTGAAGAAAAAAAAAAATCTTCTTTCATATTTAGTGCCCTTTGACCGGACCACGAATCGATATCGGCCTATAGCATTACCACTGAACGAAGACATTTATAGGTCGTCTGGTTTCAAAAAATATAACAAAACAGGTCATCTTCAACTTATAAAATGAATTCCCAGTGGGACGGCGTCCCGCCACTTTGGGGAAAAAGGTCTGGGTACTTATTATTTAAAAATCTTCTTTTTTCTTCGAAATGCCGCCGTCGCCGAATATAATTTTGACATTGCAGACTTAATATGGCTTTATTCTTTGAGAATTTTAATTACGAACGACTTTGTAAGGTCGGATTACATGCTCAGGAGGGTTTCAGTTCAGCGTTAATTACCTAATAAAGTTTTTCAAATAATTTAATTTAATTTTAGTAATATTATATATTTCTCAATCAATGAACCTGAGTTCGAAATTAAAATATAGACGTAGACTTTGTTAATTTAGGTAATTGTTTTATTTTATTGAAAATAAAATGTATAAACTTTGATATTGCAATTTCGATGAGATTCTGCTCATTGAACATATTTAAATTTTACTTTAATTACTTAGCTAATATAAATTGAATAAATGCACTGTTAGAAGCTTTAATTATTTATTATTTGCTGTGTTCAAAATATTTGAATAAAATGCAGTTAATTTAAGTTAAGTTAAATATTGTAAACTAAACTGAACAAGAACATTAAACAAGTTATTTTGTAGTCTCAAATATTGGTTTACACTTTGTGAACTTAATTAGTACAGTTTGCTGAACGATGTCTTAATTTACGAAACGCACAGGTATCTTGTTAGCATAGCGAAGGAGATGAAATTACTTTAGTTAATTTGTACTTGGGGTTGTTATCACTGTCCTTCAAAAAGGTTAAAATAGTTTTGAGGTCAACATTAGGGCTTTTTTTGTTGTAAATATAGATATTGTAATAAAATAAGACCAGTTTCAGTTTTAAAATGAAAACCAAATAGCACCTTTACACAAGTTTCACATTGTGTTACCCGAGATCGTAAGTGTCAAACACCTATCCTAAGCGCAAATAAAGGCAATGTGTACACAGCGGAACGACACCCAGCGACGTGTCAAATAAAAAGATTTACAAACCGCGCTGGGATTTGCCTGAAATCAAATATCAGAATTCTTCCAGAACATATTTTCGTTCAACTTTTCTAGGTTTTTTTACCACTGTGCCGTCCGGCTGTATGAAATGCAAAGTGAAATGTTTTTGTATCGTGAAACAGCGTTCGCCTTTGATTTAGCAAAATTCATAAATATAAGATACGTGATATTAGATTATAAGGCAATTAACCGAATGAACTAACGGAAACAGAAAAATTGCTTAATTACGGAACGTTAAAAACGTCAAAAATGTATGGTTAAACCGTCGCTAATAAAATAAATTAAAGCAACGTTTACAAACAAAGGGGTAATCCGTTTCTATCAATCATAACCTCTATAATTGAGAAAAATCTAAAAAAGTGGTTCAATTAATACAGTATTGTGTAAGTTTCTTGTGGAAAACTAAGTTATTCCATCAAAACGACAGCAAATTCTAAGTTTTCTCCCAAAAAAATGTAGCATGACTTAAAATCGAAACTTACCAACAACAATAAAATATTTGCTATCGGTATTCAAGTTAAGGCGATTGGCACACGGCACCGCGCACCGCCGCGGTAAGCGGTCTCATTTCGCATTGGCCTCTATTAAATCCGCTGATGTCTAACACACGTACACCGCTCGACCGCGCGGTCGAGCCGGTAGAGACCGCGGCGGTGCGCGATGCCGTGTGTTAATCGCCTACACCGAAAGCGTCAGGGTAGCCCGGAAAATTCAAATTCAGATTTGTTTTTGCAATTTGCAGATCACTAGCAGGTTGTATGTTGATTTAAATATGATTATTAAATATGATTGCCTTATCAAATATTTATTTAATTTTATAGAAATATAATCATAAAGATCATCAATAGAACTTTCTAAGTTCACATTACCCTATTGACTGACTATTTCATTAAATTTGAGGCCAATTCTAACTTAAGGAGTTGTATTGCTGATTCTGATGATTTTAACTCTGTAAAGCCGTATTTGTTACGGTTACGAATCATATTTTAACAACATACAGCCTGACACTAACCTCCGAATTGGAAAAAAACGTAAGGAAATTTTAATTTTGCGGGCTACCTGTGCGGATCCTCCCTTAAGAAACTTGCTAAAATCAGTTCTTTTCAATAAAGTTTGCTCTCGTGAAGTTGGAGTGGTATTCAAAACGTGCCCGAACTTGTATGGATCGATTTTTCGTCCAACAAAATTTTCATAACCCGATATATTGCAGAATGTTCGCATGTAAGAATTAAGTTTTACATCTCATTATATTCTTGGTTAAATTTCGAATTGTTGTTGCGATTTTCGACTTTCGGCGCTCGCTTATCTTTTGTTTGTGCTGATACTTAAGTACATTGTAAAGTACAGAACGTAGATATGTTATACGTATGTAGTTAGTGACTTCTATAAGTACCTGTACATCTCAGTACCTGTTTAAAGTCGCTATTCGGGTCCGGCTGACCGCGTTGTTCTTCTAAACTACGCAAAGGATTTTGATGCAGTTTTCACCATCGTTTAAACAATTTTTTCCAGAAGGTTTGTTTGTAATACAAAACGACTTAAAAAATTAAGAAATACTAGCTGTGCTCAGCGGTTTCACCCGCGTAAGTCTTGATCCCGTGGGGAATATCGGGATAAAAAGTATCGTATGTCTTATTCCAGGTCATGGTCTACCCATGTGCCAAATATTATCTAAATCCTTTCAGCGTGGAAGCGTAACAAACAAACAAACCCACTTTCGCATTTATAATATTACTAGCTTCCACCCGCTGCTTCACCCGCGCGGTACATCACTAAAAAGTAGCCTTTGTCCTTCCGTAGGGTGCCATCTATCTCCTTGCCAAATTTTGTCGAAATCCGTTTAGTGGTTTAGGCGTGAAAAGGTAACATACAGACAGATAGACAGAGTTACTTTCGAATTTATAATTTTAGCATGGATAGTTAGGATTGATGTTTTGTCAAGTCGTAAAAACCATGCGAAGCAGGGGCGAGTCACTAGTCTTCTATATAACTTTGATGGTACTTAACTAATGATAGTTAGCTTATTGTTTTCATATGAACAACAAGTCATTACGCTTTGTATTGTTTCCGGACTCAGGCAATCACATAAATTAACATTTCATACATGAGTTTCAACTGTTTAGGGGTATCGTATTACCCAGTTACTGGGTTGTGGAGGTCAGATAGGCAGTCGCTCCATGTAAAATACTGGTATTCAGCTGCATCCGGTTAGACTGGAAGCCGACCCCAACATAGTTGGGAAAAGGCTAGGCAGATGATGACATGAGTTTCAACTGTTTCATCATTTGTCATTTTTATTGTTTCAGTACAAGTAAAACTCATGTTCCATGCCATTAATTAGAATTAATATCGTTACTTTTTTTCTAATTTCATAAAATGCCAATTATATTGTGTCGCGATATATTTAAAATGGAAATAAGGAACGTTACAACTTAAATGTATACTTAATTAAGGTCTCTGTATTTAAATAATTACATCATGTTACCAAAGACTAAGGAGTAAATTAATTTCATACAAGGCGAACCGCCAGTGATCAGTGTCAGATATGACGTAATTAAGTCGAGCTTAGGAATATCATTACACACCCTTTCTCCGTCACCTTAAGATAGACTAGATGTTACAAGCGCCTTGTTTCGGCATGACATAATTAATTACAAAATTATAGTCGCTTCGGCGAAATATAATACATTTATTTCTATATTATAGTATTATGTATAACTTCAAATTGTGATAGCTGTCGGTACATATTACATGGTTGGTGCGTAGTTTACAAACACAATAACGACACCTCATTTATGTTAAATCCATCAAGCCGTTTAGGCTACAGAGCCAAAGAAATATACATACATACATACTTTTGAAAAACATTACTCACCTTCTTGGGCAGTCGAGTAATAAAAAAAAATCTTTATTACATATTATAAAACAAAGTCATCCGCCGCGTCTGTTTGTCGTCCAGGAGGCGTACCACCATCGCTTACAGCAGTATTATTTTAATCTTACTTCGTGGGGGAAAGAGATGGAGCTATACGTCCTGCAGAGCTTCATCACTTTCCTACACTGAAGTAATATTAAAATGATACTGCTGTAAGCGGTGGTGGTAGGCCCCCAGTACGCGATAAACTCAAAAACGACTGCACCGATTTTCATGCTGTTTTCACCAATGGATAGAGTGGTTCTCGAGTAAAGTTTTAGTATATAATAACCGACATCCACGCGGGCATCAGCTAGTTGGCAGATAAATGTGATGTCAAGATAAAAAAAAATATCAATAAATAATGGTGCACAAAATAAACAAACGGACTTAAAAAATGCTGGGCAAGACTGGATGCGGCAGGGAAATAAGTGAGTGTCGTAGCGTCATATGGGAGAGGCGTCTAGCACTAGACTGCTATAGGCTGAGTTGATTGAATAATTGATTTATGGAGCAGATGAGACCCACCATATATTACATTGATGCGTCACAAAGCTCGGTCAAATGCGTTGTCCAAGTAGGACAGTATGACATGATGTTTATACATAGGCAACGCACCCGACCCTTTTATGTCTCAATGAGTAGCCACTCAATACGCCTTCTAGTTAGAACAAGCATTTGTATCATCATCTGCCTAGCCTTTTCCCAACCATATTGGGGTCGGCTTCCAGTCTAACCGGATGCAGCTGAATACCAGTATTTTACATGAAGCGACTGCCTATCTGACCTCCACAACCCAGTAACTGGGTAATACGATACCCCTTGGTAAGACTGGTTGTCTGACTTTCGGGGTTCTGACGACCCGTAACGACTGTCAAAGATCCACAAATGAAAGCCGGGACCAACGGCTTAACGTGCTTTCCGAGGCACGGAGGAGTCTCGGTATGTAAAGATGGTCACCCATCCACGGACCAACCCCGGCAAGCGTAGCTTAACCTGAGGGATCGACCCGTTCGGCTGTTATTACGTAGCCACGAGCTCCTTTAAATCCTAACACATCTGTAACACAAATACATAGCCTCGATTACCACTTTTTTATGAATAATGGTTGTCGTGATCACGGTAAGCCTTCAAATATACGCGAAAAAAAAAGATGAAAAATTGCTTTTGTCTTAGGCCTTGAAAAGCTGTTCAACACTTTGGTCTTGGCCTCGAAGATGTTATACAAGAGTTTTACTCGATTGTGAATGATTAATGTAAAAGATCAGCTGTAAAAATAAAGAAGGATATATTCAAATATTTTCATGGTCGAATTTGTAGACTTTTTGGGCTTGCCTTTTTGTGTCGAACATTCTACATGACAGTTTATTATTGTGATTGAGATTTTTTGGGAGAATAATTGATATTCACATTGATTTGCTTCATATCAATATTATTGTTTATATTCGTGTATATTAGTGTTTTGCACACAAAATAAAACTATACGTAACATAAAATTTCAAGTTGAGTGATTACAGATTTTTTATCATAAGATCTAAAAGATTTGAAACAATACCCATCATAATTTATTACAACGAGATAACGTTTTGCTGCGCCCTCAAAATACATAAGGATTCAAATTCTTCCTTAGATAAGTATATAATACTAAATAAGGATATAAGCATAACGTATTTCTTCACCCTAAACATCCATTTAAACCCCACTTCACTACAATTTCAATAAGCCGAACCTTATAGCCCGAAACACCGGTATCAGCCATATTCTTATCAAAACGTTAGTACACAAATATTTCCGGAAAAATACTTAACATCGACATGTAGGTATAGCCAAGTCACCATAACAGGCGAAAACAAGGGAAAAAAATCGGCCCTTCCATAAAGCTTATTTTTACCAGGCAAAGGAAATCATATTACTGTTTTCAGAAAGAGCTTATATCGATTTCTTCTTAGCCTGCCTTACCTTGTGTGAGGTATTGTTAATTTATACAGACGGTAGACGCCATTGTTACCTCCCAATCATCTTTGAATATTCTTCTTGGAAGTGGTAATTCTTTACCTTTTCTTTTGGTGTCTCGTGCTCGTTATTTTCGTATCTATAGGTACTTTGAGAACCATGGTGTTCTTCTATAAATATAATGTGAAGCATCACAATGTTTGGTAGATACCTACCTTTTTACTTATTTGTTAATAATTTTGTGTTGATGATCATTATTTCATGCTTTCATACTTGGCAGGGTGATTAGAGCTTTTCGAAAGAAACGAAATGACAATCTAATCGACAAATGATTCTGTCTATAGCTCAAACTAAGGCGAATCCCTCTCCAGTTTGACAAGACGTCCTTCTTCATTGAAAATAATCTGTTTGTACAATCTTGCCCGATTCCTTTCTGAAACCCATAGAATTCAATCGAAAAAGCTATTTGGTATGCAGGCAGCGAACTAGCAGCTATTTCACTTTTAAACAATGTTATGAGTGTGCTGCGTAGTCAATTCTTTTACATCACCCTCTTAAGTATGCCACAACATAAACAGATATTAGGGATACAAGAAGAAAAAAATTGCCAGTGAAAGATGAACATTTTTGCCTTTAGGTACCTATACAAAATCGCTTACTCGACTGTACCCACATAGGTAATTCTGGGTAAGGGCCGAGTCACATCGGAATGGCAGTAGCCGGCAGCGACGCGGCCTGCACTTTCAGTGTGAAATAATTTTAAACTTTATCTACATACTTAAAAGTCCAGTATTGCTTGAAAAGGTTGCGAGGCCGCCCGCGGTGTCGCGAGCGGCCGCGCGCCACACGCCGTATTTCAAGCGCCAATATGTTCATTTGTTTCTTCTAAACAGTTCTCAGAGGAGACTAGGCGCGTGGGGTCTGGAGGTCGAGCAAGGCCGCCACCGGCCGCAAGCGGCGACGCCGGGGGCCGCTGTCGGCCGCTGCCAGCCGCTCTCGACCGCTGCCGGCAGCTGCCATTCCAGTGTAACTCGGCCCTAATTGCACAAAACCCTACTAAATCAAAAACAGTTACAAACTATACCTAAACTGTACCCCTTACCCCCAAAGCAAGACATTTCAATAAACAATAAGACGTTCATATCTTAACCGATACTCAATCATTCACTTTGCATACAATCTGGGTTATTCATGATCATAAATGGGATTAACGCGCCATATTCGATGGTCTGGAAAATTACGCACATGTGTTTAAAATTAGCGATGGCACAATATAATGTAGCCCTAATGTACGGTTAATGGAAACCGCTCGAGTGAACAGTTTGTATAGATTGTGTTATCTGATTGTTAGACAGTTTGTTGGGAATGGTAAACAGAAGCGCGGAAATTGTAGACGACTTACGAATTACGCTGATAGAGTTATATTGTAAGGGAGAAATTGGAAACTTGGTTTTGTAAAATTCTAATGTAAATGTTTTGCTAGGTACTTGTTACAATAAGTATCCATTTCAAAAAACTTGTAGAAGGAATACACCATAAGTTTTTCTCGACTCTAAAAAGAGCAGGCTTTCAATTTGCTTGTACAATTGAACGTAATATGTTAAAGTTCAAATTATGTCTAAATTCAGAAAAATGAGCGTTATTGCGCTGGATAATATGTGGGTTTAAATATCTAAGGCTTCAGTTGATTTTATGTAAGCAGGTACGAAATATGCAAGCCAACTGCGACCCGACGACCTTAGGGCCTGTACACAAAACTGCGAATTCGTGCGAATTCGCAACGCAGAAGCTAAGCACAGAAGAAAATATTAGGGTACCGTGGCTGATTTTTGCGAAGCGTTGCGAATTCGCAGTTATGTGTGGGAGCCCTTAAATTCATCAGTAAGTCAAACAAAATATTCGTTAATATCCATCGTTTTGACAATCAATTTATTATCTAAAGCACTTTTCGATAATGAGAATTATTAATTAATTACTCAGTAAGTATACAGATGCATAGAGGTGTCCTATTACTCAAGAACAATGCTAATGACTGTAATGTATTATTTTATAGTCCAACTTTCACAAAGTTTCTGGAGACGGAAACTTTGACGTTAATTAAGGGTTTGACCTAATTTCCATTTGTTTTTTAAACTGTTGCCCCGAACTATCATGCTCCGTACCGTAGGAGCACCCTGACACTAGAATAGAAGGCCTTTTTGTTTGTTAAATGCAGTATGATTGGAACCATATTGTGTGGCAATGAAGGTTTTCTGAAATGACGTTCACTAGGTGGCAACACTGAGACGTCAGATCCGGACATCGGTCAAAAGTGTCAAAGCGCCTATATTTTCTTTAGCCGTGACTGAATAACGAACGAATGAATTATTTAAATGATGAATGTCATCATAATTATTATATTTTATATTGATGCGTGAATTTTTATGATAACCCTCATTGATCCACTACCGAGTTTTAAATCTAGTATCATAAGACAAAGGGGCAATAAGGGCTCGTATCCGAATCTACTCTTTGACACAGTGTGTGATTACATTGGCTTGAATTCCTCCTACGCTGATGTCGGTCGCGTACGTCGGTCGCGTACGTCGGTCGCGTACGTCGGTCGCGCGTACGTATATACATTGTGTTCTATATAGCATCATACTGCGACGCTGACGTCCGCGGCGCATACTACGTTGCTACGTGTACGCGACCGACCGTACGCGATCGACATCAGCGTAGGAGGAATTGAATATGCACCAGACTTGCGCACTTTCAAAGCGTATTTTATTTGAACTGACCACCTTAACATCAAACTTTTATACGCACTGATTCTGTCTGCGCTTGGTTGTAATCCCGGCAAGTCGCACTCAGCGCATTTATGAGTATTTATCGCAGTGCATAAGTGTGTAACTCCCAGACATTTTTATTTCTTTCGACGATAAAGCCGTCAGCCATTAAAGCAGAGTGAATCGTAGACCGTCTTTCGCTTCCAAGATCAGGCGAGATCGAGGTCAAGAGCAGACCCTGTAGACCATAGAATAGGTCCGAGGTTCTAACTTATAAAAAGTAAACGCATATAGACTTGGAATTCGATAATTATTTAAGATAAATCACGTTCATATATTAAATATAATACACTGCCTGGCGGCCAACGGGCCTCACTGTCTCATTTTTTTATTCTAAATATGGAATAGTGTATATTTCGTAATATGCCTTTAAACTACCAAATATTCATGGAGGTTGTATTGGAAACCATCCAACCAGTATTACCAAGGGCTATCGTATTACCCAGTTACTGGGTTCTGGAGGTCAGATAGGCAGTCGCTCTTTGTAAAATACTGGTATTCAGCTGCATCCGTTTAGACTGGAGGCCGACCCGAAACTGCTTGGCAGATTGATTGTATTTGAAAACCATCCTTCTTCTGCTTGGGCCTCTCCAACTTCCACAAGAGTACTCAAAAATTCTTACACAGATGTTTGAATATGTACCATGAACTATGTATTTAAATTCTGTAACCGATATTTATCAATCTAAACTCGAGAAAAAAAAGGATATTTCCTTAGCACTATCTGAATCTAAAGTTGTCGATATCCGCTCGTAAGTTTGTCGTTGGCCGAAAGTGCACCTCTATGCCAATTCCTCTGGGATCACGGACGAGATGCCACCGACTATGTATATCGAGTTTAGTGTCTTTCGCTTTACATGACCCAAGTGACACTAAACTTCGGAACTACGTTGTTTAGAATTCTCTAAAGGAATCGAGACTAAGAATAAAGCCAAATTTCCTAATAGTAGATAATATCGAACTTTTTGTTGTGATTATTTTTGAATGAGATTCAAATGACTTCTAATGAAATACATTACATTAAAGTTTTATTTTGACAAAGTACAATTTTTCCAAGAATTTTTGTTAGTATGAATGATAATAAATAGCTACATGGCTGCCTCAAACTTGTTCTCCGAATAGTTTTTCTGAAGTAGTTGTTTAAACATATCGTCTCGGGTTCATTACAATATTTCTGAATATAAACGATAAAACGAAAAAATTATATTACAAAAATAGACCACTTTAATGCATTGAAACATTCTCATTCGAGACTGTCAGCCCCAGAACGAACAGTCATGGGCTTATTCTCGTATAGCTCGTGCAAACACCAGAAGAGAGACATCAAAGTCTAAGTCTTCGTAATAGCAAGCCAACATTAACAGTACGTTATAGCAAGCTGACATTAACAGTACGTTATAGCAAGCTGACATTAACAGTACGTTATAGCAAGCTGACATTAACAGTACGTTATAGCAAGCTGACATTAACTAACTATTTTATAGCAAGCCGACATTAACAGTACGTTACACCAAGCTGACATTAACATTACGTTATAGCAAGCTGACATTAACATTACGTTATAGCAAACTGACATTAACAGTACGTTATAGCAAGCTGACATTAACAGTACGTTATAGCAAGCTGATATTAACTAACTATTTTATAGCAAGCCGACATTAACAGTACGTTACACCAAGCTGACATTGACATTACGTTATAGCAAGCTGACATTAACATTACGTTATAGCAAACTGACATTAACAGTACGATATAGGAAGCCGACATGAACAGTACGTTATAGCAAGCCGACATTAACAGTACGTTATAGTAAGCCGATATTAGCGGGCTAGGTTCTAGCAAGCCGACATTTAATAAAATAACTTCAGTACCGATGGCTAGCTGAGATAAACTGTAACTGTACACCTACATTATATGTATTGGTTACTGAGATCCCAATAAAAAAAACATCCAAGTTTTTACTTATCTTCAATTCTTCTTGCATAAAGAATGACACCAAGAATTGATTGACGAAAAGTGATATCTAGACACCAAAAGTTTACCATCTTCTTTTCGAGTCGGTAGCAAAGGTAAAAAAATATTGTAGTTATTATGTTAGATGACTTGGGCCCAGTAACTAGCCACGCATTAGCGTGGTTAGCTACTGGGCAGCATCAGAGACGTTTTTTAGGGCCTCAGAAATGCAGGTGTATGGGACTTGGTTTGGTCAGGTGCACCGCATTCGCACTGAGTGTCGGTTGGGTCAAAACCCCCATTTCGCTAGATTGTGCTTGCAGCGACCTATTTGGAACCGTAATCGATTGACCGCTTTTGCTTTGAAAAGTTTATCGAAACATCAACATTTTCATTTGATCTATGTCAAAATCTCAGAAAGATAGGACAATGGCCTTATAGCTTCGGTTTTCTAGAAGAGCGATTCCGTCATGTTGTACCGTCATGAAAATCTGACATTTTCGCCAGTATTTGACATTGACATTAAGGTGTGAAAAAACGTTCTGTATTCGAACAGTCGTTGTGTGACCGTTCACCTCTTTCTTAGGAACCCAAAGCTTAAGTCAAGTGCACGTCTTTAATGACAAAACATTATTATAATATGAAGCAAAAGTATTAATAACCGGCAATAGTAAGGCAGTATCAAGAAAGCCACTCAGCACAGATTATACGTATTGAGTGACCGTTACAATCCACTTTGTCGTTTGGGTGAACGACACAGCCGGGTTATGTGAACCGCAAATCCCTTTAAGAGCATATCAGCAGGGATTCTGTACTGCGCAACTGTACTACTGATGTGGATGTATGTTTGAGAGCGAACGATCTTGACTTGAAAATAATTGCATGATTTTTGTTGCATTTGAAGTATCTTGATGCAAGTAGGGAAAAATAAATAAAAGTTTAAAATGTACCCACGCATGCGTGATCATTTTTATTTTTCACTATTTTCTGTCCACGGCTTCATCCAGGTGGATTTCAGAAAATATCACACGGGAACGTACTATCTGGATTAAAAGTACCCTATGTGTAAATCCAGGTCATAAACTATCTATTTGCTAAATTTCATTGCAATCTGTTCAGCCGTTTTTGCGTCAATCCGGAACATATATCCAGACAAACAGACAGACGGACAAAAATTATTCGTTACCATTTTATTATATGAATAGATAGATCATGTAATCGGAGATTTACATAAGGAGGTTTTTATAGCAGCCGATCCTTTGTGTGTCCAGTGTCAATATTATAAAAATTCGGGATCCATGAAAGCTTTAAAATTTTATCCGTCATTACAATATTCTCCGAAAAAGCGATTTAACCTCGGACTTTCATGCTGCACGGTATGTCGATAAATAAAATAGGCTCTTTATTTGGTCTTAAATACAAAGTTGAAGATAAATATACAAATACTTAATGAATAAAATAAATAAAATTTATATGGGAATACCTCGGAAGCATGACCTACAAACAAAAAAAGAATCATCAAAATCGATTCATAAATTGGCGGAGTAATCGCGTAACAAAAACCCAAACAGACGAATTGAGAACCTCCTCCTTTTAGAAGAAGTCGGTTAAAAGACATGTTGCGTCGACCCCATTTGGGATAAGATTTGAATGATGACTGATGATGAATTCACTTTCAGCGTGCACATAATAAGGTTGGCTGGCGGAGTAAAGAATAATTTTAATTGAGAAGCATGGTCAGCTACTATCCGGTCAAGTAACCACAAGCGCTGATAAAGTGCTCACATTTATAGTCTCATATTAAACAATCTAAAGGCGAGCATGTCTCTATTTGTGTTTACTGCGTGAAACTTCAAATTGTTTGGTGAAACTGCGACGCGACCAAGCCGTAACGAAGACGAGAATTAGTGGCGCCAACACAAATATTATCTACGAAGGCTTGTTTGAAGTACGTGCCCTTTTAAACAAGTAGTTGTCTGTTTAAACAGTCTTGCTCATAATTCTAACTGTACATGAGTGGCCCAGTTTGTGGAGTTAGTGTTTTGTTTTCAGTATCCGCTGTACTCACACAGTTAGGGCTTGTTAGGACTTTGTGCGGACAATATTTTTGAAACAGCAGCGTGGTGTTATGAAACTGCCTTTTATTAATGAACGTTTTGAATAAAGGTTTGCAGGTGGTAAGTCTTTTGAGCAATGAGACCAATTTCTAAGATAACGCATTTGAGCGTTTATGCGTTTGCGCATTGCAAAGGTCTATCTATAGATATTATAAATTAAACTCGCTGTTCATATCTGTCTGTGTGACCTTTTCAGGTAAATCATAGTTCATATATTTCCTGGCAAAATTTGCAGGTTAGTAATTGATGCTCCCAAGATACCTAGATGAAACAAGTATTTTCATAGCAATTAGTTGCAATTTCTGGTCACCTGTTCGATCTCAAAACATCTTCAATAACAATAACAAAACATTTACATGAAAATCAACCATTTAAAAAATGCGTTAATAAACTCAGCGACACGTAAAGAGTTCGGCGTACCTACAACTTGTTATTTTCTTTGACGAAAATTACGTTAAGTATTCCAAAGTAATCATAAATACTGAGCCATAAAGTTTAATCATTTATTAAAGTTTCGTCGTTGCGGGGGCGAAGATCAAAGGACGCGGTCCTGTTACCTTTTTTTCATTGAAGTACGATCATCGACTAGCTGGCAAAGTTTTTATTGCAAATTACTTCATTTTGTGATTTAAAAAGTAAATTAGTTTTAGATATCAAAGTAAGAACTGATTTTGTAATTAAAAAAAAGAACTTTAATAACGTTTTTTTTTAATACAATTAGGAACGCTCTTTTGTAATAGGTGCAAGTATTTTATAATGTATGTGGTGTAGAAAAATTAGTATTCTGAAAACACAATCTGAACCAATCCTACTTATCCTTCCTTCCATATAACCATAACCTACTTATACGAGTATGATATTATAAATGTAAAATTTTGTGAGGATGGATGGATGTTTGTTACTCTTTCACGCAAAAAATACGTGACCGATTTTGATGAAATTTGGGACACAGATAGTTTATAACCTGCATTAACACATAAGACACTTTTTATCCCGGCAATTACGTTCCCGTGGGATAATTTCCGACATCCACGTGGGCGAAGCCGCTGGCAAAAGTTAGTACTTAAATAAATAAAACCAATAACTGTTGGCGATTCACAGCATGATATCTTCAGAGTTATAATGAAATACTTAAATAACAATGCACTAAACGTTTCGTCATAAATAGCAAAAATTTCTCACTTTATAAAAGCGAAACGCTTTCATATATTTTATTTTATAAAGCATAAATTGAGTTGTTTTTCGTGTAATGGTCAATAAAAGTTGTCAGCTCAGGTGGCCACGGTCTTACGGTGCGAACGATAAATCAAAAGACTGGATGCGGTAACCATCTTAACAAAAACCATTATGGTATCTTGGGCCTTCAATTTTGTTGAACAAAGATGGCGGCGAAGGAATCCCTAGGGTCTTCTTAATTTGGTCATGGTTTCGCCCAAATGCTGAACACCTTTAGGATTAGCTCTTAATTAAATTTCCTTATAATTTAGGACAAGAGTTTCTTAATGCATATTTTAGTTTGCCCTCGTGCGTATATTTGCGGAATTTTTGTGCACGATTTGGTGCTATTAGAATCAGACGAAAGACATCATTAAGGTAAGTTAGCTTGTATTCTAGTTTATTCTGTGTCAGTCATGATTTTGGATTTAAAATTATATTTGAGTTAAAATTGACATATTAAGAATAAAATTATTATGAACTGTACATAAATAACAACTTATACGTAATCTATACTTTAAAAGAAGAAAAAAACATCGTGTGAAGGAAAACATCGTGAGGAAACCGGCATGTCCTAGAAACAAACATTCAAAGACATGTGACATCTTAACCCTCACTGGGCCCGTGTGGTGGATTACGGCCCACTCCCTCTCACAGAGAGGAGGCCTGTCTCTCAGCAGTGGGAACATTATAAGCTGATTATGCCTGTAATTGTAGTGAAGTCAAAGCTGTATATTGAATATAAAAAAAAAAAAAAAAAAATTGCTACGTGGTCTGGGAATAATGAAAATATAGAGGTAGAACTGTAAAAAAAAAATGTGATAGAATACTCCCGCGTCCGTGAAATGTAAAGAAAAATAAATATGAAAGAATGCACCTGCGTCCTATTCAAAAGCGATCGTCACGGTTTTATGTCATTTTTTGTTTTAAAAACTGGAAAGTGCCCTCTGTCGGCGTGACCACGCAAACCATAAATGGCATAATACAGTATGGTAACTAACAAAGAGCGTTCCCGTTCATAAATATATAACCAATATTTTTTTTATTAGAAAGTTTAAAAAAAAATACAAAAAAAATAAAAAAAATATGTAGTAAAATATTCACAAAATATTTTTTTTTGTTTGTAATATTTTTTTAGCTTGTATAGACGCTATACTGTTACAGGTTAACGGGAACGCCCTCCGTTATATAACGTATACCTATCTTAACTATTTTGTTTGGCAACATCGTAAATCACAAAACTCAAAAACTTTTTTACAAAAAATTAAACCGACGAAAAATGATAACTGAAAAGCGAAAAATAAAATAAAATAACCTTTTAGTGTAACTAAGCTCCTAAACTAATTTAAGTAACAAATTTTGAGGCGGCGCCAAACAAACAAACAAACAAATGAATTACATAATTATAGCGTGTATTTGGCGCCGCCTCAAAATGGGTTGTGGATAGGCAGTTGCTCCATGTAAAATACTGGTATTCAGCTGCATCCGGTTGGACTGGAAGCCGACCCCAACCTGGTTGGGAAAACACTAGGCAGACAGTGTATGTCTCACGGTTGCAGCAAAAAGGTCCATTTCAACAGTCTAACACAGGTTTTAATTACCAGCCCTCTAACTGCTTACCAAAAGGGTCAATCAAACTTGCGTGAAATACCTACCATACTTACGAACAGTTATGCGACCCTACCGATCGGTTATACTTGAGATAAATCCTTACAAATTCTATCGTGTACCCTTAGCGTCTTATTTCTCTGAAATTGTTGGTCATAATAATAATGGAATTAGGTACTATCAGTATTTTGGTGGAGACGCCGCGCCGCCGGGTAAGCGATGTTTATACGTGACCAGGTGGAAATCGTGTTTGTTACGGAGAGTCCGAAATTGTTTCGTGATTACCTATGTTAGGTGTAAATCTTTAGTTACCTAAGTATACTTAAGTTTTAGTCATATGATTATTGGGTTATGACCTTGTGAGCCATAGGCTTCAAGGACATTTTAATTAGCTTCGGTGTTTTTTACGAGTAGATACGCGCGCGGCCCTGCAGGTAGCTTAGCGGCTGGCTGTATTTAGGTCATGTAGGTATTGCTATTTTCGTTCCTGGAAGCTTTGACATGTTTTTACGAATTATAGAATCGAGCTAGAGAACCTATGTAGGTATAGACAAAAAACCGGCCAAGTGCGAGTCGGACTCGCGCACGAAGATTTCCGTACTTATTATCTATAAAAACGGCAAAAACATCAAGTTTGTTGTGTGGGAGCCCCCTTAAATATTAATTTTATTCTGTTTTTTTGTAGTTGTTGTTATAGCGGCAACAGAAATACATCATCTGCGAAAATTTCAACAGTCTAACTATCACGGTTCATGAGATACAGCCTGGTGACAGATGGACAGACAGACAACGGAGTCCTAGTAATAGGGTCCCGTTTTTTCCTTTGGATTAGGGACCCTAAAAATAAATAAAGTTAGATACGTTGTTTTTATATATAAAAAACAGGTGCTTCGATCACCATTTTTACTATAGAAACACGTAAAGGTGTCACACCTTTTCAAACTATAAATAAATCTTTGTTGCGAAACACCCTCTCTGACGGCAAAACGTGCTATTTTTATGCAAAGGCGTGCAGAATCTAGCTTAGGTTCTAACTTTAGACTGACACCTACTCATCATCTGCCTAGACTTTTCCCAACTATGTTGGGGTCGGCTTCCAGTACAACCGGATGCAGCTGAATACCAATATTTTACATGGAGCGACTGCCTATCTGACCTCCACAACCCAGTAAATGGGTAATACGATACCCCTTGGCAAGACTGGTTGTCAGACTTTCGGGCTTTTGACGACCCGTAACGACTGTCAAAGATCCACGAATGACAGCCGGGACCAACGACTAACGTGCTTCCGAGGCACGGAGGAGTCTCGGTATGTGAATAAGGTCACCCATCCACGGACCAGCCCCGGCAAGCGTAGCTTAACCTTATGGATCGACCCGTGCGGCTATTACTGCTTAGCCACGAGCTCCTCACACACTAACTCACTAAGAATTAATAAACATTATTTAATCAAATTTTGTGTTAAACATGATTAAATTGCAATTAAAAAAAACAAAAGTGGGCAATGGTGGCCCAGAGGTAACGGCCGCGACTTATATACGAGTGTGCGTGTGGATTGAGGAGCCATGTCTCATATTTAAACGCGGGTACTGCCAATATTTAGTAGTAAATTTTCCGATTTTGTAGCCGCGATCCTGGAATTTGTAGCAAAACTCTTAAAAAGTTACAGGGCATTTAAGGTGCCTCCTCAATTCAGACGTCTGGAATGTTTATTTTATTAATATCTTTTGAAATACTGAATGTGTAAGATGTTGGAGTACGCCAATATTTAGTAGAAATTTCTACTAAATATTGATGCTATTGTTATCCGAATTGATAAAATACTTTAGTAGCTACGTACATATTTTATTTAGACCGTCTGGATTGGGGAGCCATCTTAGAACTCGACAACTAGCCGACAGATCTTTTTGAAAATTTGGTAGGATTTAGTAGTACGTTTGGGTAATCTATACAAAAAAAAAATAGGTTTTGTACGGCTGAATTTGAGATAGCTACAATACTTTGGTTTTTCAAAAATCCAAATAAAATATATGTACGTAGCTACTAAAGTAATTGTAAGTCGTAGGTTCGAACCCAGATGTGTGTATATTAATTATAATCTGCTATATCGAAACCTTTAGCTCCAAAATTCCGGAGCTAGCAATTATTTCACTAACTCCATCCTGCCGAACATTCAAACGAATTAGTTTTAGTTTTGATAACCGCTTGACTTGCCAATTTCCTCGCAGTTATTTAGAAACAACTTAATCTATACTGATGTTGGGATACTAAAATAAATTACTAAGATGTTTCTCTAGAAAGTAGAGATAATATACCTTAGTTAATAGACTGCTTCGTTGGTCTATTGAGCATGGGTCGTAAGGTCGATCCCCAGGTCAGGAAAAGTGTAATTGGGTTTTTATATCTGGAATTTCTCAGTAGTAGCCCGGGATTTGGTTTTGTGCCCGGTTGGTGGGAATACGCTCGCCCCCTATTACGTGGGACATACATAACTGTCAAAACATGGGTGTACTGATAGGTACAGTTCGATTCAAACTCAATGGCGGCTCAGAAAAGGAGACGAGTCGCTGCGCAGTAACAATTTAATGTGTCAACGGGGGTGAGAGGTGGGGTACAGCGCAGCGAGGAGCTAACTTCCGAGCTGCCATCAAGTTTGAATTGAACTGGACACCCCTTTAAGGAATACAAGCGTGATGTTATGTTATGTTGGATTTAGTTCCAGTGAGACATGGAAATTAATGGCTTCCATGTCTCTTTATCTTGTAATAAAAATATTCTTTCTAGAATAGAGGCCAAGAATGTTATTATTTGAAAAGTTTACCTTGTAGACAATTTTATTTGATTTTTTGTCTCTCTATAATATATTGATACAGTAATAAACTTGCTTTGAAAAATATTTTCACCACGAAATATTGAGTTCTCGTGATTTATAGTCCGAGCATATACATTACACTTTCTTAGTAGTATGGCTTTGAGATTACTATGTTCGTAACACTATAGAAAAATTCTCGTAATTTTACCTGTATCTATGAACTTAGCCGACTCCTTGGTGATAATAAACAGTATGGTAACTATATTGATTTTGCACTCCATATTAGAATAACCCAATAGATTAAAAAGTATAAATATTGCCATGGGAAAATTTTGCATTCATTGCCAATAGTCTTGTCTCGTCCTTTTATTAGAGAACGAGCAAATGGTAACATTTAACAGAAACAAATGTTTGCTAATCCAGGGTTGTTTTAAAACATTGACAGCTAGAGTTTCTATTTTCGATAAGTTACCTTTATCTGGAACAGATAATTAAAAATACATTTATCAATTAAGAAGATCACGTTACTGACGACAAAAGTCACAAAATACCTGACAGATTCCGTTGTTGTGTTAGTGGAGTAAACAGAGAACAAGTAAGTTCGCAACAAAAAGACGCCCAAAAGATCAATGGAGATTTGTGGGATATTGAATTTTCCCTTGAAAGCGAACTAACAATGGTTTTGACATGGGTCTGAACGGACATTGCTTATGAGTACTTTTAGACCCCTATAACTTCCTAGCTCGATTGAGTTTTTCATAAAAATTTTAAGAACCTTCTACAGTCGTACCACGAAGTTTAATTATAGGATTTCCATAATAAATTTTGGAAAAAAGATTCGCTGTAATATATGTTACTTCGGTTTTCCTTATTGCAGGGTTTACCAGTAAAGTATCGTAAATATTAAAAATAACAGATTTAAAAACGTGAAGCAACTTAAGAACACATATAAATTCTGTTTTATATTTGTTTCAGATATCCGATCGTAATGAGAAGAACGTGAATTGGTGAGTAGGTCTAACTTTTATACGGCTCACTAAATAATGCAGAGGATGAGTAGCTGTCCTTGAATGTAAGATGAAACTACATAGTACACGACACATATATATAATACATAAAATATATGGATTTTTTTTGTTACAATTTTTTTTTTCTCTTTATTTCTCTCATTTATAGCATCTACCATCTAATCTCTTCACCACCCTTGATTGACTGATAGAGAATGCCTAAGTCCGTCTTTGTACCTTTTTTTTGAGTGCGAAAAGTTTAAATAATGAACGATGATGAACGAATTGATGAACTATTCTCATTTATGTATATGAGAATCGAGATACCTAGAGAGACAGGTAGGACCGGATCTGTAAATTTAATAGACTGGCTTCTTAAATTTCTTGTTTTAACATAAAATATACTATGACACTCGAATATACTATGTCATAGGTTATACTATGACACTCGACAATACTGTAGCTTGCCATTAATAAATTTTACTAAAAAAAAAAAATTGTGCCTCTACTACTTACTAGATTATTTACCGTTTTTCATAAATTCGTGTTTAGTGTTAAGAACTTGTACTTCTCATGATAAGTGACTTTCACCATTCAACCATTACATTTTTCATTTTTAACCGACTTCTTCAAAAAGAAGGAGGTTCTATGTTCGTCTGTATGTATTTTTTTTTTGTGTATGTTTATCGATTTTTTCGCCAATTGTGAACCGATTTACAAATTTATTTTTTTGTTCGAATGGATGTACTCCCTTGGTGGTCCCAAATATTAACTTTTCTTGCGTAGGTTTTGAGTTAGCTTCAATTATTACGTTATTTTCCCACTTAGTCCATGTAGACGACATTATATTTGCCTCCGTCACTGTTATTTACATAGCAGCACAACTAAAAAGTGAAAATAAAAACTTTTTACAAAAAAAAACAACCGACTTCCAAAAAAAACACAAAAATAATTACGAAAAAACGAAAATTTGTAAGCAAAGACATCGACTTCCGAAATTTAAGTTAATTTTCATTTTCTTTGTGTTTTTTTTGGAAGTCGGTTGTTTTTTTTTTTTGTAAAAAGTTTTTTTTTTAATTTCACATTCAATTTTCCTCACTGATATAATATAATAATCTCTTCTCCCGCTTGAATGGGACAAGTACCCCAAGAAAGCATCCCTTCTCATGATACCTAATCCTGGTTGACCTTTGTCTATGTAAGTTTTGTCTGGAATTTCCACTTGGGATATTACAGCTGACTATGAATCTATATAATACCGAGCACTTAGGTACTCTAAACTTTTTCGATATCACCGACTTTTTCATGATTCGGAGTTTGTCACTTTGGTGGTAATGGAAAAGTGATTAGTTGAGACATTTTAGCTTTTGTTTTTTACCAGTTTCCGAGTAATCTTACCCTGTACATAATATTATATTTCTAAACATAATAGAAATACCTTTCGTAAATAAATCTGGCTTCCAATACCCTTACGGTACTACATAATAAAACTAATTAACAGCATAGAACTGTGATTAATTGGTTTTTCTCTTTCACTATATTATGAGAGTCTATTCGTAAACACGGCTACACATCAAGCTATACATTTCCATTATAAGCTGACCTCGCATTGTACGGAAATCCTATACAATGCGAGATCAGCAAAAACTGGAAATGTATAGCTTGATATGTAGCCGTGTGTACAAGCTAATGATTCCACATTCTCGAACGAGGGTATTGCAAGAAACTTAGATAATATGCTTGTTTATACAAAAATTACAATGTATGGGAAGCCAAGGCGGTGTGGGCCCCTTAAGGGGAAACATGAATAAAAAAACCTAAGAAAAACCAGATAATGATAAATATCAAAAGCCATTATATTAGTCTAATATTTTTTTTATTAACTTGCAATAATTATCTTAAGTCTACTAGAGTTCTGAGAAACGAACTTTAAAAATGGGAAACTTTCTGTTTTGCACCGTGTTCGGGGCAAACTGGTCACATGCGGGGCTTAATAGGCATGTCTTATAACCTCGTATCCGTAACCTTGTGTCTTGTTTTTTGTCTTACTCGTACGTAAGTCTAAAACCGAGTAGAAATGCAGCATGTGTGAAGGATCTCGTCATCTTTATCCTCTTTGGTATAAGATCAGTAGGCTCATCTCTAACATGCACGGCAAGTGACCAAACCCTTTCTAAATTCCGGGTACCAATATCCTGGGTACAAACACTCCATGTCTTCTTATCTGATTCTTTTTCGTATTTTTAATTTTTTCTTCCTTTTTTTTCTTTTCTTTCTTCTCATAAGCTGGTTTCTGTGTTTGAGCTTCTTCTAGACTTCTTTCATATGATAAAATACTCATGGTTCGCTTTTATAGTTGTGCTTTGGGTTTTAACATGATATCATGATATCTATAGGCGATAACAGCGGTTTCCATCCCCCAAGCTCCATTTAGATCATTCTATCTTCAGATAGTAGAGGTGAACTATAATTGTATCCGCAGAAAAAAAGATAAAATTAACATAATGAAACTGAGGCAAAGGGGGAATCTTGCTCATTTTGCCCAGTCTTAAATATTTGGTTTTGTCACAACTTTTTACAGCCATTCAGCCACAAAAGTGCACGTAGTAATTTTAATTTAAAACAACCACAAATTTGCTACAACACAAACTTCAAATTAAAAATAAAACAAAATCGTCAACCACTTGTCTCGTAGGTGCGAGGTCGACTAGAATCCAATAGTTCCGAACGACTGGGTTTATTATTCTGCTAAGGCGACGGGGTGTCCGTCTTACCCCGGGGCCGGCAATGCCCCGGCTTCCCCTAAAAAAATATTTGATTGAATTATATCCGCTGAAAAAGCCGAAAATGTCATCAAACATTAACTACACGCTTTGACAAAACATGGCCTGATAAAACGGTGAACAATCTCATAAAATAATTTAACACTCACGACCAAATAAACAACCAACCATGGAAAACGTACCGACATAAATTCCCTGGCATATTGAACACCGAACTTCTCAGATATTCAAACGAGCCCATCAATTCTGTTCGAAATAAGAAAGGCCTACAAATCGACGGGAATGTGATAGCAATGTATGGGATACCGACCGGAGATTATTTATCGGGCCTCAAGTGTACAGTGATTTACTGGAAGGCATTCCTTTCAGTCGTGACATGTTATCCGGTGTCCTATTATATGACAAGGGCGAAAGCTATGTCCATTACAATATTTTCCTTCAATGTAAGTAATACTTTTTGTAGTTTGACAGTGTATATATGTGTATCATCAACACCAATACTTTAAAACAGAAATAATTTTGGATTTCCAACAAAAAAAAACTTTTTATTTAACTATTCATTTATTTTTTGTTTACTTAGTATTAGAGCTTACTATTATAGAGTAAAAAATATAAAATAAAATAAGCAGCTATGAATAGTATATCCTCGTTTGCAATTTTTAATTTTGAATCGAATATAATAATTTCCCTACAAACACAAAAGTCCGTAGCAGACCGTAGCCGGCTACGTTCGTGTCTACGCCGTAGCACGTAGCCACATTACGTGAAAGAACTCTGAATTCAACATTTCATTTCAAGTATCCGATTTCCACTTCATGGTATACAAAAGCTCTCCAAAGTGAGAGAGTAACGTTCAATCTTTAGAAAACGCTCAACTGTAAGCACTTTTAATAAGTACTTTCGCACTTTCATAATAAAAAATACCTAAATATTATTGTCAATGGAATCCATATTTTTTGTTTTTTTTTTTTTAATTTAGCCTTAGGTTAAACTTCTGGCTTATTCAATATTCTAGCTCGAGCTTTACTAAGCACTTTTTACATTAAGAACTTTGATACTAACATCCAACAATTTTTTTTCTCAAACATGCTTGTAAATTCAATCATTACTTTGACAACCTTTTTCGAGATAAATCGAAATTGCGGTACTGGTCAAATATTTACAAGTGACGATTCGGCCAGCAAAGTTACTATGAAAATCCATATCTCATATATATACTCGTATATTTTATTTGTCCTGTTAGCGTCATGTTTGCCGCAAATAAACGTATTTTCTTTCTTTCTTTCTTTTTCTTTCATATCTATCGGGTTATTTAAAAATGGAACGAGCTTTTTACTTCAACACACGGCAGCCAAGGAGGTAACTTATCAAAGTTTTTATTTAAATTTCGAATTGGCTTGCAAATAGAACAAAGAAGAAACAAATGAACATATTGGCGCATGAAAAAATAGCATAGTTGTTCGTCATTGATTCTGGAATCTCTATTTAATTTACTCAGTTTGATTTTCCACGCATTATTTGAGAAAGTACTATACAAGCCTTGGCCGCAATCAGGAATCGATGGACTCACGTTTTCACGGTCGTCCATCAATCCCCTTATTTCTGGCCGCGATAGTAATGTACTATATCATCATTTGTTCTTTAGAAGGAGCGCATCGATCAAACATGTTAGCCCACGTTCACACGCACAGAAAAATATCGCAGCGGGATTTTATCGCGCACTGGATTTTCAACTATCAGTGTTAAGCCGAGCGTTGAGAATCCAACATAGTGCATCCCAGCGCCTAGAAAAACACACTGTTAGATTTTCAACTATCGGCGCTAAGCACAGCGTTGAAAATACAGAGTACGAAAAAAAAACGCTGTGGCAAAACATCGCCCGTGTCACCCGAATTCCTTAAAATAGGAAATTACCTTTAGTACCTAAATATTTTATTCATGTCAGGAACACTTACGATGATATGCGCCGCGTCGCGACTCAATCGAGTACTTCCTTGCGATTACTTATTTAGTAGCACAAGTCAATTTGCTTATTTACTCAAAATTTAGGCTGCAAAGACACTTTATGTTCCATCTAAAACTGACTGCACAATTTTTTATACCTGAATTGGTATGTATAGGTAGTAAATTCAATTCGTTAATGGTAACTCGAAGAAAAATATATCGAGAATCATCCTTTTGTGTAGAAATTACAACTTAAATCCTTGATAATCACAGCATTAATAGAATTACCATACTTATTGTCAAGGAAAAAAAACCTGAAATTACTGGCCGCTGTCCTAATACGTCCACGACGAACCACTAATATGATGACCACTTCTGATAACGGCGCAGGATACCGTTATACTAAACGGCTGATAAAAAAGCAGATAATATTCAAGGCCTAAATTCTGTAATTGATAACGTCTAAGCACCCGTCCCGTGGATAATGCTACCCACGCAATTTACTAATGAGAAGCAAATTCAAAGTTCTAAGACCAACACTGAAACAACAGGGTGATTGGTATACTTAAGGTTTACATAAGTATAAGCACAGAATACCACAGAAGGCGCACTCCGCATTTTAGGTATGAAGCTACAAGTATGCGGCGGGCTCATCTTGTCAGGCCAATTCAGTGAGCGCAATGTAGTCAGAAGAGAGACAAGCATCTTCTAGGTGAATGTAACCAGCGCAGCGGTGGATTTCCACTAAGGGCATTCGGGGCCAGTGCCCGAGCGACAAATTTTTAGGGGCGGCAAAATTCAATTTTTCCAAAAATTTAAAACAGCTATAAATTATTTTTTGCGTTTTTCAAAAAAAATATTTCAATCAAAATTTATTTTATTTTTTATATTATTTTTTCCGATAATGGGGCGGCATTTTTTCGATAGTGCGGTGGTATTTTTTACAGTGCTCAGGGGCGGCGCTTAGTTTTAATCCGGCACTGAATATAACTGTGGGTAATTAGCGCCGTGCGAACTGAATTGCACTAAATTGTGTCGTAGCAAGAGTCGCTTTTTATTTAAATGATTTTGCGAAGTGAACTATCTGTACTAATCTGTGGTATAAGTAAGGTCTTAACTTTCTGGGTTCCTTTAGTAATTAAATACGATCAAGAAGATCTTACTGGGTAAGCTGAATACCTTAGTATTGTATGAATAAGTTTATAGGTTTAGTGTTGAAGAATTACTTTACTTAACTTATATTTTACATTTATTGTTTTACAAGAAAAAAATATTATATTTTAATCAACAACAAAAAAATAAGCCCTCGGTCTATTTATGTCAAAAGCAAGTCAAGTATTCAGAGAAATAACACTAATTTGGAAATATTCTGTAAAAAGATACGGTGATAGCCGGGCAACCCGTGAAACCTTTGGCAAAAAGTATCGTGTTTAGGGATCAAAGAGAGAAACAACACGAACCTGTTTGTAATGATCTTTAGTGCAGTCTTGAATAAACCGGGTCAATGTAACAAAGTTTTTTTGACATACGATATGACCTCCTCCTTGACAATTCAAAAGTGCCTGTAAATGGTTTAATTGAAATAAATGATTTGAGCTTGACTATACATTTTTAAGGTTCCAAAAAAAGAAAACAAAGATCGGTTTTGCAACCATAAATTCCACAGTTTTCAATATCAAACGGGCCCACTTACACTCATTTCACAGACCACAATCACATTCTGTGTCATGAAATCTCAAGAGTGTACCATATTATGCGTTTATATTATATATTATTCGAGCTTTTCTTGTGATGAAAAAAATATATTTTCACGAACGGCAAACAAAACGAGTCGAGGAAAAAGACGTGACGCCTTTGATGCTTTTAACACGAGACCATGTCAGATCCGAAGTGGGTAGGTAATTTTTAATGGCTGTTTATTGCTTAGAGCCATGTATTGTTGCCTCGTTATATTATGAGTGGATTTTTTTTGGAGAACACACGTGGTTGTTTTGTTAGGAACGTTTTAGGGGTGAATAAATTATAAACAACTACCGGCACGGTTCACACGGTTTTTACGATTTGAAAAAACGACGAGATTTGTTTATATTATGTAAGATTAATAATTACAAAAAAATTATAAAAATAAAGTTTATTTCGGGACAATAACACAAGACTAATTAGTACAACAAGTAAAACGATGTTAGCTGCAAAAGTATGAACTTTAGCGCAGCCAACAACGCCCTTCTCCACATACAGAATGGAATGATGTTCCATGCAAAAGTGCTTAATAGGTAATTAAGTTAATTCAGTTAATTTAGATTTAGTTAATTAATAAAACAACAAAAAAATTAAAAATAAGATAAGACAAGAATAAAAATAATGATAAAAATGATGATTAATGTATTAAACCCATAAAACTTTCGGAATCAATTCTCTATTGATGTTGAAAACTCCATCAAAATCCGTTGCGACATGGTCGGGGGTAAAGATTGTGGTGGTTGAACATGGACTAAACCGAAGTTTTAAAAAACTACGCGGTTACAGCAGACATATACGAAAAGAACAAAAACAAAAACAAGCCGTGTAAATAAGTTCCAACAAATCCTTTCCCTACATATTATAAAACAAAGCCCTCCGCCGCGTCTGTCTGTCGTCCTGTACGCGATAAACTCAAAAACTACTGCACCGGTTTTCATGCTGTTTTCACCAATGGATAGAGTGGTTCTTGAGTAAGGTTTTAGTATATAATAATCGACATCCACGCGGGCGAAGTCACGGGCATCAGCTAGTAAATTATATAAGAGTAATTTTAAATACAGCTAGGCACATAAAATGACAATCCTAGTAAATTGTTGCTCCATTCACTACCACCACTGTTATAAAACTGTGACGATGAAATTTAATTTTCCGTAACTGCCTCAATAATGTTAATAAATATTCACGAGTCGACGCAACTTTGCGGTGCTCTCAATTTACTAAACCATTTATGGAAACCGCTGGAAAGCTTTGCCTACTAATAGTATGAAAAACTTGGTGAATACACACATCGTAGGAATTAGGTTAGTATTATACGTTACTTGTGAGAGCACAAATGAGCCAAAAATGAAGTAAGAAATAACTGTATGGCTGAGAAAAATTGGTTGAAAAGTTTTAAATACAAATTAGTTGATGCATGCTTTTACTTTTTTCAGGCAATACGCATTTTTTTGGAATAAGTAGTCATCATCATTTCAGCCGAGAGACGTCCACTGCCGGACATAGGCCTCCCCCAAGCACCGCCACTTCGACCAGTTCTATGCTTCCCCCATCCAGTGGATTAATTTAATGCAACTTAATGACTCTGCCATACGATAATCATGGTGATAAAAATAACAGTAAAATTGACAGAATATAAAATTAATTTGAATTGAATTTTATTTTAATTGAACCAAAAAAATAATTTCATTGCAGTAACACTAAAGGCTCTTACATACTGGGGCGACTCGTCGCGCGACGCGAATTTTAACAAAACAATTTCTCACGGCGAACAATGCGGCTGCGTCGCGTCACGCGACGAATCGCCCCAGTATGTAAGAGCCGTAACAGTCAGTTCAATTTATTTCTAAACCGGGAGAAACAAAAAGAACAATAATATACGAATGACTTTCCACAAATTTCATACGGTACAGTTCACTTGCAAAGGTAAATATTTTCTTTTGTCGAAATATTTCCATGTTTAAGAGCATCCATTACAATGTCACAACCCAGCAAAGTGACGCTGACGGACGCAGAAGTAACTTTTTAAAAGATCGATCACCCAATCTTGGGTGACATAATGTGATGGATGCCAGCTACCCACGTCTAAAGCGCAGGCCACACTTGGAACGAAACTAAGTTCGTTTAGCTTCACTCATGTAGCTACCGAGTCTTTTCATACTTCGGTTCTTAATTCGCGGTGTGAAAGCTAAACGAACTTAGGTTCGTTGCCAGTTTGGCCTGCGCTTTAAATGGTGTATGTTGATTAAAACATAGTTTCTTCAATTGTTTAAAACTCTGCAAAAATCTTTTCGGTTGTTTTTTTTTTTGTTGAAAATTTTCCAATTTGAATGTCCTTGTCAAAATTTACTGTGCATCTACAAAGAAACGTGCTGAGTCCAAAAGAATACGTGTTATACGAATTTAAACTTTATTAGTCTTATCTTGTCCAACTGACAGGTATTAAAAACGCATTCTCTCGGTGGCGTGAATATAATGCCTACATACCAAATGTGTGTTTTGAAATGGAAGGGGGAGGTTTTAATCACTTTAATACACACACACACACACATAAACACTCACACAAGGTCATCAAAATAAATATTATTTTTTCAATAAACGTTGAATATTCAGTAATAATTTAACAAAATATTTAATAAATTCATCTTTTTTGTTTAGTAATGTTAAGCCAGGTGCACGACTTTGCAATTTATCGCAAAATGTTTTATTATCCACCAGGGGGCTCCCATCCCCGTCCTCTTATCATCCCCATATTTCGTGAGGTTTATTTTTCTGAATACAAAAGAGGGATGAGATTACTTACGTTGAACCTATTTACAATCCAACCTTAGATAGGTATTCATGTGTCCTCAGATAAATAGGACTTTTTTTGTTTAGATAAAATATTTTTAGATCTGCTTTTGCGATTGTGTAGTGAACTTCAATTTTGAGTAAATATTCTGATAGGCTGTTTTGTTTCGTTTTTATTTGTTTGGAGTCTTTGGCAAATGTGGCATCTGTCTAGGCAGTTCTAATCCAACGAAGTTGTCAGTGCCGTAGCTAAAACACAGCGGAGAATAAGAAAAAGTAAAGAAAATACGTTTATTTGCGGCAAAATATGACGCTTTAAATCACAAACCAAAAATTTCAAGTTGGAGGAAGATATGCGTTACGTCTACGCAACACTATCGCTTAACATAATGCTGTGACCCTATGCGAGGCAGAAACACAGCGCTGGTGTTCCAGCGACAGCTGGAATTGACGTGATGACGTGTAATCGTGCAATCATTGGCTGATAATGGGTAGCAGCGCCTCTTGTACAAGGGAGCTGCTTTAGCAATCTGCTGGCAATTCGAGGCCGTATTCTACAAATACACAATGGTCTCGCCATTATGAGTTTTTGACAGACTTTGTATGGTAAATCTGTCAAAAACTCACAATGGAGAGACCATTGTAATGTTTGTAAATTAGTAGACTTGGCCCCCTGTTAGTTCACACTGCTACCGTACTACCACCTACATACACATCCACACACTTTTTAATCTTAAATAACTAGGTATTATATTTACTAATACATAGTGGTAACCATTATTTCTTAGCAGCCAACAAAGGAAAGAGCCTGAACTTGTCATACATATCAATTCGGACCACCGAACACAAATTCGTACAAATATGAAAACATTTGTCCGAATTTGTGGCTAGTGTACCGACTGACATTATATTAACAACGCTCCAGTTAAGATTAGGTTAGTTCCATTGTTCCATTTTGGCCATTATTCTAATTATGATCCAACTCCGTCACCTCACACCTCAGGTCCAGTTGAAAACCAGCGTCAGGCAACTAGTTGTCTAGCATTTTTGCTTTTTACCCGACTACGGCGATAAAAAAGGAAGGTTATGATTTTTACCGGTATGTATGTATGTATGTATGTAAGTATGTTCATCTGTTCCCTCCTATCTTCTAAACCACTCATCACAATTTGACAAATGAGGTATCGTTGGAAGCGTCTTGATCGTCCGCTGGTTATAGGCTATGTGACGTCTCATTAAATTTAAAAATCCGGAGTCACACGTTATCTGTTTGATTTATGCCCTAACACGTGTGACTCCGGATTTTTAATTTGTCTGTCTGTGGTGTCTTGTTTATACCTTTTTAGGCGTAGTTGGATTTTAGTTTTTATTACTTTAATTTTTTTTTACAACCAGACATCACGTTTTTCGAACAAAGTTCCTTCTTACCCGTGTTGCGGTAGGAGTTGACTGGTAGAAATCGTCACGTAAGGAAAAAGCGTTATGCCCCCTTCATGTGACTTTCTCTATCTCTGCCTTTTTCTGTTATATACGAGTGTGTGAGTGCGTACGGGTATGGTGATTCTTCGTTCCTTAGGGGAGTCAGAACCCAAACCTTTTTTTTTCTCGCGAAATGGGTATGTTCAATAGATACACATCTGCCCTAACCCTTCCGGGAATACAGGCGTGATGTTACAAAAGATTTTTATTACAAACCATGAACTCACTTATGTATAGAAGATAACCTACTTAAACGTTATTTTAAACCCAATTTTGTTCGTGGGTTCGGCACATGACGCCGAAGATTGCCGAACTTACTCGATTATAACTGAGACTGACAAAAATTATCGAGAGATAATGAAACTTCGGGAAAATTTCGAGCTGGCGTCACACGAGGTTAACTTTCAATTGGTTTTACTAATTGGGTTAGACACGTGGCTTTTAAATTTTATTCATCTTTTGCCTACTGCTATAAACGGGTTAATTTTTTTTTTTAATTTTGTCATGAAAATAATTTTCTATTACTATGTACCTACCTAGGCAAGGCATGTAGGTAGTATTTACCCGACTGCCCCAGAAGGAGGGTATTGTCTTTTTTTTAAATTGTAACAAGATTAGAGTTCAATATTCAGTATTTAGCCATAACCAATAATATTCCTCAACCCGTCATCACATTACTAATTAATTGGTCTAACATAAGTACAATGACGTAAGTACGTGGTAAATCACAAACAGGCATGAATAATCAAACAAGCAAATAAATAGGCTCAGGGCTAAATAATAACATAACATTACGCGTGTAATTCCCAAAGGGTTAGGTAGAGGTGTACATACCAATAGAACCTAAACAAAAACCTAATAACATTTTGCCCGACCTGGGAATCGTTCCCGGACCTCGTGCTCGGCAATAACGCTTGCTTATTTATCAATTATTTTGCAAAAAAATCAACCTTAGTTTCTACATAACTTATAAACGAAAGATTTTGGGAATATACTGGTTTATCCACAGAAAATTCGTAAGGATTCTCAATAATTTTTCTGGTTGAAAATACAAAGAGGTTCAATAAAAAAATCTCTAAAACTAAAACTAAAACGAAAAAAATAAAACTACTTATAACCTCATAAAAACTCCCTGCAATAAATTGTTGGCAGAATATTCTCACCTCGTGCGGAATATTATTTTCCACGGTCAGATATTTTGCAGCTAAATTTATTACAGAGACATAACTTCATTTTGGTGCAAGTGACTAGGCAATTACCGGATTTTACGGAAAAAAACAAGCCATATTTTTCCATAAACTAGATAAAAATTACTCGTGCATAAACTCAGGGAAGTTTAAAAGGTTTCTGACATTTTGAAGCATGTTCATGACATTTATAAATATCCTGTAGCTGTGGTGGAGTTGACAGTTATGAGACGGTAAGACGAGGAAGAAATGAACATCAAAAAGATTTACACCGACGTCTTTCAGTGATAGATTTCATAGGATTATTAACTCTGGATAACAAGTTTGTGTTTTAGAAAATAATAATATTTTAAGAATACGAAAAACTTAAAAAAAATCCGGATACTTATAATTTTCGAGATTATCTTTTGTAAATTGTTGTTTGGCGTGCGCTAGCTAACATACGGCTAATAATTAGATTTATGTTTTGTTTTGCGTATGTAAATGATTTTGCATACTATTGTATAGAATATTTTTTTTCTAACTAAACAGACAGCTGTGTTGCTGGGGAGTTTGTTGCGCCACTTCTTCTTCCCAGCTAAAGCACTAGGAAGCGGTGAAGGGCGGCGCATTTTGGGAGACTGTCTTATGTAATTTTGACGTTCGAAAAGTGCTGATTCTCAGCCTAGTTAGAATAAATGACTTTTGATTTTTGACCATTACCTACCATATTAAAACATGAATCACGTCTGTAGTTCCCGAAGGTCAGAGGTCTACCTATTATAGGAACACCCACATTTCGCCAGTTATGTTTAAGTACCATGTTATAGGGGGATGCCGCGAGGCTATGGGCATTATCGGGCATAAATCCAAACTCCGGGCTGCTACTAAGAAATTCCATATGGAAACATCCAATAACAATTTGCCTGACTCGGGAATCGAACCCATGGATGGCATCATGCTCAGTAGTAGAGCTTGTGACCACTATACCAATGAAGCAGTCAAACCTGCCATAATATCATAACGGATATTAAAATACAGGGTTATAAATTATTCCCATTATAATAACGATCAGCAACATTTCCCCTACGTTTCAAATGTGAAACCTCTTTCTTTTCAATCAAAATATTTTAGAACTTAAACATAATTATGAGTTTATACAACCTCAAATTGCGTAGCATGATCGTCCGTTATGTCGAGTACTACAGCATTAATTTTGATATAAATATATGTTAAAGTTGAGGATTGATGCTAGGTTACTACGTATGATTTTTTTTTTCAAAGTTACTTTAAAACCGAACTATAAACAGCTGGTATTCAAAAAATACTTCAACTTAGATCATGAAACTTTGCATAATTACTGAACTAACTATAAAGCAGGTCTCATATTTTTCATTATTTTTAATTACCATTATTTTCGCCGTAAAAAGCAATTACCAAAACTATTCGACCCTTTGAGCCGCCAGCACCCTACTCCGTCTCGCTCTCAGTTAGTCCGCGAGTAGTATGATGCTAGCGAAATAAAAAGTGAATTTGAGCTGAGGTAAAATAAGCTATTATATAACTATTTAAAAAATAATATAATAAAAGCATGAGCTGTAACAATAGTATTATAAATTTAATCCATGTTAAAATTGGTAAATTTAATTACCTACCATTATCATAACGGATATTAAAAAACATGGTTAAAAATAGAACCAGTAGATAGTCATCTCCCGGTTTTCCCGTGTAACTAGGACAAGTATTCTAGGTCAAGGTGCAAGCGACCTAAACCTGTTATCGGCAACTAATGCAGTTCCTGTATTGGGTCAAGAGCACAGTTCCACAGGTTTGCAAAAGGTATATGCTTGGAATATACCTGTATTCAGTCAACCTTACACTATTAGTCCAAAGAAATTCAGTTTATCTGCGACATATTCCGTTACAGTTTTTTTCAGGTATTTTCCGCCAATAATTGATAGTGATGTGTCTGTCACTAAAGATTAACGCAGTTTTTTTTTTGCTGTAACGATACTTTTCGGTTTTTGTGTCTGTTAGGAAGGCTTTTATGATTGATTTGGACTTTAGACATGTTTGGTGTTTGCGCATCCGTTTTGTTGAGCTTAGTCATAGTATATAAGCTAGTAGGTAAATAATAACAAATATAATTAAATAGCTATGTACTTAAATGCATGAATAACATTCATTCAACAACAGTAACTCACCTTATAAATCTCTTCTATTTTGCGTCTGATATGGCAGCTTGTACGTGTGGCTACACATTATCTAGCTACTAGCTATCCGTACAATCTTTTTTTTCTAATTCTGAAAAAAGATAAAATCCAATGCATAGGATGCATATATTCAACTAATTAATTAACAATTACCCAAGCCACTCAATAAAATAATAATAAAAACTTACTTTTATTAAAAAAATCCAAGCTAACAACAAACGGAACGGAACGGATATAATAAATTAGTTATGTTTTTAATTAATAAAACGTAGCTTACTTATTTTCATGTCATTATTTTCTTTTTCCCGGGGCTTGTTAATTGAACCTTTTAGTTTAGCTCGATCAAACTATGCTAATACTGTGGGAAATATTAAAATGGCTATTTAAAAGCTGTGCTTTACTAGAATAGCTGCATAATGTTTTGTTGTTTTATTTGGAGTAAGCTGATTTGGTCAAAATAAATTATAATCGACTATGAATGGGACTCTAGTAGTTTTCGTTCAAAAATCAGATGTATCTAATCATGATGGATGATGTGTGATGTATTAAAACAGATTCAGAAAAAAAATCGGCAATTCTAGGTGTCAATGAATAGGCTAGTCTAAAAAGGACCAAACGCAGTGAGCAAGGGTAGTGATTATTGCTTGTTTCTTTTGAGAAGAGACCTATGTAAATTGGGACTATATGACATACAAAATTTCTGTTTATATCAGACTAGGTTCTGAGAGCGACTTCGTCTACGTTTTTCGGCCCGCGACCTGACGCGTCGCATCCTATCGCCCGCCAGCGCTATTACCTCGTTTTCGCTTATCGTTCTCTCTGTTTTTCTCTTTTTATTCGGCTCCTAAGGGTCGTAACCTATAACCTTCCTCAAAAATTGGGCTATCAAATGCAAAAAGAATTATTCAAATCCGACTGCTATTTCTAGAGATGAGCGCGCTCAAACCATTAAACAAAAAAACAAACTCTTCAGCTTTATACATTCAGGGTATTAAATAACTAGTAAAATTTTCACACACGCATCTAATATAAAACCAAGTTCTAGCATAAAATGAACAAGACCAACTAAAAAATATTTTATGGTAATGGAACATGCGAGTTACCCAGTAACTTTTAAAAAGCATTCACATCAAATTCTAAACCACAAGAAATGCATCATTTACATTCAGATTTCATCTAATCGACACAGGCATTAAATGAAACCGCCGAAGAATATGTTTTCAAGAATCATTTATAAAATTTATTTTACAGGAAAGCTTTGAATGATTTTTATAAGATTAAATGGAGTTTTGGCAGCAAAATCTTGCCTTCGATTTACGAGAGATTCCGTCGAATTGGAAACCGTTTCGGAAAAGCTCGCGGATAATTTTTCAATAATCTACGGATTGCGGAGCGTCAGGTGCTAGATAGATTATTATTGGCGAAAATTATTTTCGGTAGTAGTGTTTATGTAACTAATATTTTAAACATCTTTTTATTTTTTATAAGAATGTTCTGGACACGTTTTTTCCACTCTTGGGTTTATAAAACCTCAGTCATATCATCATCATCTGCCTAGCCTTTTTCTGACTATATTGGGTTCGGCTTCCAGTCTAACCGGATCCATCTGAATACCAGAATTTTGCATGGAGCGACTGCCTATCTGACCTCCACAATAAATCTATCTTTTGATCTGTCAATCCGTGTCTGGGGGTCTACTCTATAACGTCCGTCAACTAAGATACATGCCCGTCCGAAAGTAGTTGATCCGTCAAAACAAGATTCAAATTCAATTTTTCGAACGGGCAAGTACATAGCCGGCGTAGGAAACAACTGTCAAATCGTGTTGTCATTCATTCTTAGTTCGGGCCCCGAACTAATGACATGTCAGTAAGTGATAGGTATTAGTTTAAGCTTGCAACTTTGGCCGAAACTACGGATTTTGTGCTTAGGGAGCAACCATATTATAATATTCCTCCTTCCTAGGATTGTTTTTCTAAGTAATTGTTTATGAACATAAATCTTAAGGACATGGTAGCTCACTGGAGCAAACCTAATTCAAATAAATACGGTTCATTGACCCCGAAGGTTTGACAAGACTGTTCATTACTGAGTGAACATTATTTTGGTTGTACTAGTACCTTTATTAAGTAAGTATCTGCGCGACCGAGCTTGAAAATATGTATTTTTCCAGCTATGAGACCTAGCTAGATCGATTTTTCACCCCCGTAAACCGTCGAAATCGTTGGAGCAGTTTTCGAGAACATGATTACAAAAATAATAACGTATATACATACAAATATTGCTCTTTTAATAGTACAGGATATCTGTGCCTGCCGATGCCTACCTCTTAGCCTTCATCTTAATTATTTTTCATAAGAAACGATAAAAATGGAACCTTCTGATTTAAAACATTGTTTTTCGATATTTCTATTTTAACATAATATAATATCACGCCTGTATTTCCCGAAGGGTTAGGCAGAGGTGTACCTATAGTACACCCACATTTCGCCAGTTATGTTTAAGTCTCATTTAATAGGGGGCGAGCCTAATGCCATCAACCCCAACCCGGGAATTGAACCCAGGACAGTAGCCCTTGTGACCACTAGTCCAACGAGGCAATCTTCTATTTTAATTTGATGTATAATTATTCAAATATTTTCAAAAATACCTTTTAGCTTCCACATATTTCACTCGAAAGGAAACATTTTTATAATTCCCTTTTGAGAGGCAAGATTAGGTATAAAATGAAATGAATTGAAATATTCTTTAGATGTTCCCACATTGTTCATTGTTCAAATTCTTTAATGTAATTAATAAGGATTTTCCAGTAATACCATATGTTTAATAATTGTTGGTTTGAGCATAGGGATGATGACTCAATTTTTTTTTGTTTGTCATTTTGGTTAATAAGAAATATTGAACACGTATTTTTTCTTTTTTTACTTATTCAAAAGATTACGGCGATACATTGAATTATAATGTACCATTACGTCACTACGTCACGCCTTGCTAGATTTTATACTGAATTGTGACGTAGCCCCCACTCCCCAACTTTAATGCGTTATAAAAGTAATTTTTTATTAAGTAATATCACAAAGCCAAAAATTTGCGTCAAATTTTTTTTATTATTTGACTGACGGGCTAAATAGTTTTTTTTTTACCCAGACATCATTTTTATTACTTATGATATGATATGATAAACATTTATTTCGGACCAGGTCCATATTCTAGTAAGTAACAATATACTTAATAACTAATGTTAGTATTTAACACACAACACAAATTAAACTGCGACATGAAGCTGCACCCACCTCTGTAGCATGGGGACTCCCCTCGATCTGCAAATACACCCTGTATAGAGTTGGAACTACCGCGAACGCGAGTGAGGAGGGAGGCATACCTTTTCCTCATGATAGCGGCAAATCCATTAACCCGCGCCTCAGCAAACATCCCTGACGCACTGTAACGCCATGGCAGCCCCAACACTACCCTGAGTGCATTGTTATATTGGACACGCAGGTCGCTGTATGCCCGCTGCGAATAACAGACTCACAGGCTGCAGGTGTAAAAAGATTGGCAAGATGGTTTAAAAAGCGTGATCCTTAACCGTGTTCTTATAGTAGATACGTTACATTATATTCCTGAAAAATACATGTTTACACACGTTTGTTCTACATGTTTTCGATTGGAACTTCATAGATCGTGGTGTAACAATCGGTCATTAATTGATCGATTACAGAATACACAGTTCCATTAGTGATCGATTATGGAACAAAGACGTAACAAAATTGAAGGTTACATTTTGAGAAGTAATTAAATGTAAAACATTATCTAAAGTCACAGTATTTTCAAGCCTATCCTGAATATTTTAATTAATTCGGGAAACACTGCCCTAGATTTTTTTTTCTAATTATTGAAAGCTTTCTTGAATATGAACAGAGAAATCCTTTCACAAAAATGAAAGAAGTCGGTTAATAAGTATTTATAACACCGGGGGGTAAGCGTGACAGCTAACAGAATAATAATTGCCCCATTTCATTATGGATGTCTAACGGGCCTCTGCGAGTTGGCTTCGGCCCCTCGTACGCTTTCCAAAGGTCCGGGACCCCAGGGTCCCGAGATATGTTGAAGACATTTTGAAAATAATAATAATAATAAATTAAAACGGCAACACTGATACGCCAAAGCAAAATTTTCTCAGATTACTATTTAATTTAATTTATCAAGACCAAATATTTTGAATAAAAATAAACTAAACCGGAAAACCATAAAAACCCAACAGAGACCAAAAAAAAAACCATCAACAAAATGCAATAGAATCCTTTTATAACTGCCGAATCGAAGGTGACATGACAGATGTCACCTACCAAACATTAAACAAAAAAAAATAGGAAATGAAGAAAGATACATGTTGACGAGATCGGCCGCACGTCGAGCACGTCCACCACCTCCGGACTCTTCGCTAGCTCCGCCTCGCCGCCGCCGATACCCAGCCCAATTGTGAGCGCTGTGACGACACCGGCCGCGGTAGTTGCGTCGAGCTCGAGCGACGAGTATTTCTCCCCGCCCACGACGCCACCACCTGCTCGTCGACGGGGAGGACGCCGGCCGCCGGACGGTTTAGGACCTCGAGGCCCACCGGCCTCTGATAGGGTCCCAGCTCCCGGCGGAAGTGTGCAGCGCATGAGATGGACACCATCCATTAATGAGAACGTCATGCGCTCATACTATGGGGCTACAGAGGGAGAAAGCCACCTGACCGCGTACCGTGTTCGGATGCTCTCTCTGTTTCAGGTGCTTGAGCCAGCTGTCAACGTGTCGGCACAACGACTGTCGGATCAGGTGCGGGTCATCCAGCGTAACCATATGTTGGATGATACCGTACTTGATCGCCTGCGAAATGAAATGCAGAGTAGCCATGTCATCGCTCCCCCGTCGCAGACTGTTATAGTACCACCACCGGTCACTATCATTACAAATCAAGCCGACGACGCGATTCATGACAGGGCTACAAACGTAAGTACCCAGTGCAATGATGAATTGAGGAGTGCTTTGGAGGGTGCGATTCGGGAATATCGGCTAATGCCGCCCGAACTTAGGCCACGCTTACCTCGTTTGCCCATGCATAACAAAAATAGGGCGCTGGTGGCGGCTCTGGATTCGCAGTTGTCAAGCTATTTTGACGACTGCGAAGACCTCACCGATACTCACTCGATTCTGTACTGTGCGGCTGTAGCGGCATGTCGTGTAGCTCACGTCAAATTTGATAATGAATCTAGAGCTACACGACCGAAATCAGCCGTACCAGCTTGGCAGTGCAGAATTGAACATCGTATTGGTGGTGCCAGAGCACTCATCGGCAAACTAATCTGCTTTAGGGAGGGCAATTCTCGTCCTAGAGTGATGCGCTTTGTGAGGCGGGCGTTCTCAGGTACTGATATCAGCCCTGAGGACTATATAACCCGTGTCGCAGAGCGCATAGACTTCCTGAAGCAGAAAGTGTATGCCTGGGCAAACCGTATTCGAAGGTATAAGCGGCGAGTAGACCGATACATTCAGAACCGCACCTTCCAGAGTGATGAAAGGTGGGTATATAGGACTTGGGAGCAACCGGACCAAGGTGTGGCTGACACGCGCCTGCCGGAAGATGATGCCATGTGCTCTTTCTGGCGCAGTATCTGGTCGGTGCCTGTCAGTCATACTGAAGGCGACTGGACTCGGGAAGTCGAGCGAGCCTGCGATCCAATACCAGAAATGGGGGCTATTACCATCTGCCCCCAAGATGTAGCTCGAGCAGTCCGCCCGTTGCCTAACTGGAAGTCTCCAGGGCCGGACGGGCTGCACAACTTCTGGATAAAATGGTTTATAAGGTCGCACGCTTGCTTGGCGGCTCAGTACCAGACTGCATTGGACTCTGGTTTGCTACCCCAATTCTTAACTACAGGAATTACCCACCTGCTCCACAAATCTGGTAGCACCGCGGAACCCAAAAATTATAGGCCGATCACATGTTTACCGACGGTCTATAAAGTTCTTACATCCATTTTGAGAGCTAAAATTAACAAACATGTCGACACAAACTCCATCATGTCTGCCTCACAAAATGGATCTAGGAACGGGGCCCGCGGTACTAAGGAGCTACTCCTCATTGATATGGCCATTAGCCAACAGGTTCGTCGTTCCCGAAAGGATTTGTCGACATGTTGGATAGATTATAAGAAGGCCTATGACTCGGTGCCACATACATGGCTCATGAGGGTGCTGGAGTTGTATAAAGTAGATGCATCTCTGCGCACCTTCCTGATGTCGTGTATGGGGCAATGGAGGACAGTCCTTCGCTATCCAGGATGTCGAAATATCCAGAGGAATAGTGAGCCGATAAGGATTGAGCGAGGCATATTTCAGGGCGATAGTCTGAGTCCACTTTGGTTCTGCTTGGCCCTGAATCCGCTAAGCACACTGCTGGAGGACTCAGGTCTAGGCTATCGGTTGAGGAGAGGTGGACAGGTTATATCTCACCTCCTCTACATGGATGACCTAAAACTCTTTGCCCCCAACAATTCACAACTGATGGAGCTACTGAAAGTAACTGAAACTTTCAGTAGAGCCATCAGGATGGAATTTGGTGTGGACAAATGTGCGGTCATGCATGTAAAGCGAGGGGAGATTGTGGAATCCGTGGGAACCCAACTCTCGGATTCCATATACCTAAGAGTCCTCTCCGCATCCGAAACCTATTAGTATTTGGGTATGTCGGAAGCGTTAGGCATCAATGTTACTGACATGAAGCAATCGTTGAAGGAGCGCTTCTTTGGCCGCCTGAAGAAAGTATTTAATAGTCTTCTATCGGGCGGGAACAAGGTGCGCGCCTTCAACGGCTGGGTCATGCCGGTTTTGATGTACTCTTTCGGCATACTCAAATGGATTCAGACTGAACTTGACGCCCTGGATAGGAGGGTCCGTACGCTGCTGACTGCATACCGAATGCATCACCCACGGTCATCGGTAATGAGACTGTATATCCCGCGAAAGTGTGGTGGTCGAGGCTTTTTAAACGCTAAGACCCTCCACAATCGCGAGATATGCAGTCTCAGGGAATATTTCCTAGAAGCCGACGTGGGAATGCATCGAGATGTGGTCGCAGTGGACAAGGGCCTCACCCCGCTCTCCTTGGCGAAAGAGAACTGGCGCAAGCCTGTAGTGCTTGACACTAACGATCGCAAGGAGGTATGGCAGAGTAAGGAGCTTCACGGACGCTTTTTCCGGGCCCTGCATGGACCCGATGTAGATTTACTAGCGTCCGTAGCCTGGCTACGTTTCGGTGACCTCTTTGGGGAAACCGAAGGTTTTGTCTGTGCAATTATGGACGAAGTTATCATGATGTGAAGGACGGCACGGTTGACATCTGTCGGGCATGCCACCGACCGGGAGAATCAATCCGTCACATTATCTCCGGGTGTTCTCATCTAGCTAACGGAGAGTACTTACATAGACACAACCTTGTAGCCAGGATTATCCATCAGCAACTTGCTCTGAAATACAGCCTTGTGGATTCGGAAGTGCCGTACTACAGGTACGTGCCCGACCCAGTCCTCGATAATGGAAATATCACATTGTACTGGGACCGATCCATCATCACTGACAGGACTATTGTTGCCAATAAGCCTGATATAGTGGTGGTGGATCGAACAGAGCGGCGCACAATGATCATTGACATAACGGTCCCGCATGACGGGAACCTCGTGAAGGCAGAGAAAGATAAACAAATCAAATATCTTGACTTAGCTCACGAGGTTGTCGACATGTGGGATGTGGACTCTGCGATCACTGTGCCGATAGTCGTATCAGCCAATGGCTGAATTGTCAAGAGCCTCGATCAATACCTAAGGAGGCTCTCGTTGGGCAGCTGGGTTAAGGGCTTGATTCAGAAAGCGGTACTCCTGGACACGGCTCGCATTGTTAGGAGGTTCCTTTCTCTGGAGCCCTGACCGCCGGTAGCTTGGACCCTGTTCCCGATACCGGTGGGCTACTATTTCTTATATTTTTAAATGTTTTTATATATTTCTTTATTTTAATATTTAAAAATATAATTTATATGTAAGAAAAATGAAATAAAAAAAAAAAAAAATATTCAAGTAAAACAATAAGGTAAAATTATGATTTACATTAATTACAAACGAGGTAACTTTAATTCTAGCTGTAATATAGACCTGCCTGATCTAGGTTTGTGAGAACCTGTGTTTCAGGCCATCAATTTACATCAAACATTTTAAAAGAAGACAATAATTTTATAAGAAGTTAAATAAAAATAAGACATAATATTTTCAATGACTGAAATAGTAACTGTTTCGGTACATTATTTTAATTTCGGTACATTATTTTAAAAAGAAAAAAAAAAAAAAAGATAGAATAGGTTCAGATTGAGATAAGCGTTTAAAATTCTCGTATTTTCTTTGCTTTATTCAAACGTATGCAATTACTAGAAACAATGCTTTAAGAAATTGAGCTATAAAATGGCTGTCGTATTTATTCTACACTAGCTGATGCCCGACGCTTCGCCCGCGTGGATGACAGTTATTATATACGAAAAACCTTACTCAAGAACCACTCTATCGATTGGTGAAAACAGCATGAAAATCGGTGCAGTCGTTTTTGAGTTTATCGGGAACAGGACGACAAACAGACGCGGCGGAGGACTTTGTTTTATAATTATGTAAGGATAGTTTAGGAACAACAAAATAAAGTAAGTCGGTCGTCACAGATTCACAAGACCTTCAATGTGAAGTTTAGAGAATTCTCCTCTTTTATAGAAAGATCTATTTCGCATTCAATCATTTGTAATCGAATGCCATCATTTTTAGGGTTATAAATAATATATCCAGACTCTCAACTCATCTACTCTTATAGAAGAGAATATGTTCCGTCTGTAGTATAAAACCAAGCCACTTACTAACATGACAAAGCCTTTTATTCACACACTACTTTTGCTTATTATGTGCATTATACAAGCTGATCTCAATTCATCTGCGAGTAGTAACTAATAGAAGAGTACTTACCTACGCTGAAATGAAACTTGAATTGATTGCAGTAAAAAAAATTCCAACATAGATGAACGGTTCCTCCATCGACAAAAAAATAAACCAGAATAGCCTGATGAAAGCGAGTGTGTTGAAAAAACTATGCAAACTTGGTAAAAAGCTAAAACCTTGAGTGATTGGTACACTAGATGAAATAGGAAAAATCGCTTGTGCTGTGTATTCAGATCGAGTGGGTTTTTCACTACTACACACTGAAAAGCTAATCAAAACTCTGCATTGATAATTTTTATGATTAGTTGGTATACATAACTACAGCCAATGATATGAGTAGACTTAATGATACTAACTAACGCTCAGAACAAATAAAAAAACCAAGACAGAGCGCTGTCAACAGTGATGTGAGGCCGGTTTCGTAAACTTATGTGCACTTAGTTTGATTGTAGTGTCATTTTAAATAGTTGTAAATGTGTGTGTGTGAGCGTGTGTTTAATAAAACTACACTTTTACTTGTGGAAATAACTGTGTTAAAAATAAATTCGAAAAAACACTAATCGGATTGGCGTGAAGCTACTGATAGCTTGCATTTAAACGAAGCAACGCCATCTATCGAGCGATGCGGAACTAAAACTTTACCGAACATTCTGCCGGCCAAGGACGATGCAAGTCCTTCAAAAAAGGTTATAATTGAACACAAATGTAAGTCTACTTATTAGGGTAATATGCACAGTTTGGTTATTGGTCGCTTAGTGATATGATCTTTAATCTTTAAAGTGACAACACGAGTCACTCCATCCTTGCCTGGATGTTTTTCAAGCACACGTCCCAAGAGCCATTTGCCCGGAGGTAATCGTTCGTCTTTAACTAACACAATGGTACCCACTTCAATATCAAGCTGTTGTTTGTTCCATTTGTATCTATGCTGTAAAGTAGTCAAATACTCCGATTGCCAACGTCGCCAGAGTGATTGCAGCATGCGCTGGACAACTTGCCATCGCTTAAGGTGCGTGGTGTGAGTGTTTTCTAATCTTTCATCAGGAACTACAATGGGAGGTTCCCCTATAAGAAAGTGGCCAGGCGTTAACGGGGGTTCACTTAAGGACGAATCAATTAAAGTAAGAGGACGTGAATTTACACATGCTTCTACTTGTGTGAGGAGAGTATAAAACTCGTTGAAAGTGAGACAACTTTGACCAATAACGCGTTTTAGGTGTCCTTTTACAGATTTGACACCGGCCTCCCATAATCCTCCAAAGTGTGGAGCTCCGGCAGGGATGAAATGCCAGGTCGTGTGATCATTAGCAAGTAATTCTGCTATCTCGTGAACCAAATCAACTTTAGAGTTTCGAAATTGGAGCGCCATCTCTCTTGAGGCGCCTTGAAAGTTGGTTCCACAGTCACTATACATATCTTTGCAGTGCCCGCGACGAGCAGAGAAACGCTTGAACGCTGCCATAAAGGCCATAGTACTTAAATCTTCGACTAACTCCAAGTGAATAGCCTTTGTAACTGTGCATACGAAGAGACTAATGTAAGCTTTACTGGTGCGAGTACATCTACCAGAATACAATTTCAAGGAGAAGGGTCCCGCGAAGTCCACTTCACAGGATCGAAATGGACGTGCTGGTTTAACTCTATACGAAGGCAAATTTCCCATGAAAGGAGGTCTTGGCGCGGCCCTTTGTTTAAAACACTGAATACATTTTTGGATAATATTCTTAATTAGTCTCTTACCACCAATAATCCAATATTTTAAGTTTAATATATTATGAGTTAATTGATATCCACCATGCAACGTTCGGTGGTGAGCATCGGTGACAACAAGTTTAGTGAAGTGGCATTTACTTGAGAGGATAAATGGCGACTTAAAATCCAATTCACCCTGAGCATTAGCGAGTCGGCCACCAACTCTTAATATATTTTGGTTATCAATATAAGGCTGAAGGGAAAACAATTTACTAGATTTGGAGAGAGGGTTACCAGCTGACAATAATTCAATTTCAGGCTGAAAAACACACTGTGACAAACGGATACATACATTACGTGCATTTAACAATTCCTTTGCAGTTAAAAAGCTTGTCCAGTTTGTAGTATTTTTAAAAGCCCTTTCTTTACACCTTTGCGCAAATCTCAAACAATAAGCGGTAACGCGTACTAATTTAGTGAAACTGGAATAGCGATTTAAATGTGAGTGTGGATCATCAATTTGATTGTTAATAGTGGCATGAGAAGCAATTTTAGACTTAGACTCTAAAACAGTATCAGGTAAGTTATCAGAATACACCAACTCTGATTGAGTTCTTAAAAATTGCGGTCCTTCCCACCATAGTGTTGACTCTTTCAGCTCGTTTGGGTTCATACCCCGCGAAGCTAAGTCCGCTGGGTTATCAGGTGACTTGACATGATGCCATTGACTACTATTAGTGACATTTAAAATCTCAGTGGTACGATTAGCAACAAAAGTAGTCCACGAATTAGGATGTTTACGTAACCAAGCCAGCACTATAGTGGAATCAGTCCACGCGTAAATCTTACTTTGTTCAATTGGTATGCTAGTTTTAATATCAAGTAACATCTTAGCCAAAAGTACTGCACCGCAGAGCTCTAAGCGAGGAAGCGAAACTTGTTTGACTGGAGCAACCTTTGACTTAGCCGCGATAAGACGCATTGTGATAGCATTGTCGCCCAGAACTCTAAGGTAAACAACACATGCATATGCAGCACAAGAAGCATCACAAAACCCATGAATTTCCATATTCAATTTAGCAGGTAACAAGCCAAGCCATCGAGGAAGCTGTATAGTATTCATGTGTTTTATGCTGTTGTGAAAAGCACACCATTCAACTCGCAAGTTGTCAGGCAAAACATCGTCCCAGTCCAGGCCAGCCAACCACAGCTTTTGCATGAAGATTTTTAGCACAATGACCACAGGAGCTAGCCAACCTAGTGGGTCAAATGTTTTAGCGATAATAGACAACACTGTTCTTTTAGTAATAGTACTATCAACAAGAGGATCAATAGACATTTTCAATTCAAAATTATCACTGTGCGGATTCCAAGAAATGCCCAAAGCTTTAATAGCGTCATTCATTTGTATGTTAACAACAGTTTGATTAGATTTATCGGCCTTTGGAATTTGTGACAATACCTTTGCACTGTTTGACGACCATTTGTGTAACAAAAATCCACCTTTTTGTAACAGTTTAGTTATTTGTTTTTGCAGAGTAATTGTGTCATCTTCATTGGATGTCCCTGACATCAAGTCGTCCATATAAAAATCTGTACGCAGTAGCGGCGCTGCAATAGGAAACTCTTCCTTCTCATCATTGGACAACTGGTGTAATGTTCTAATTGCAAGGTAAGGTGCACAGGATGTTCCATAAGTGACGGTAAGTAACCTGGATTCTTTAATTGCTTCATCTGGTTTCTCTCGCCACACGATTCGTTGATACTCTGCATCACTAGGATGAATTAATATCTGCCTATACATTTGTTGGATGTCCGCTACCAAACAAATTTTATGTGTTCTCCACCTCGTTACTAAATCCTTTATATCTTGTTGCAAGGGTGGACCAATCATCAGTTCATCATTCAAGGTCGTTCCTGTTCCAGGTTTGGCGCTACCATCGAAGACTACGCGCAGCTTCGTGCTAGTGCTGGACTCCTTCAAGACAGCGTGATGAGGTAAGTAGTATTTGTTATTTGTGTTTCTTTCCTTTTCAGGGATGACTTCCATGTGTGCTTGTGATTCATACTGCCTCAAGAATTTGCAGTATTCTTCCCTAAATTCAGGCTTGTGCTTGAACTTCTTCTCCATTTGAGTTAAACGGTTAATTGCTAAACCCTTTGTATCACCTAGTTGGTTCGCGTTCTTGAAAGGCAAACGAAGAATGTAACGACCCTCAGCGTTCCGAGTGTGAGTTTCTTTGTAATGCTCTTCGCACTGAGTTTCCAATTGTGTAAGCGGTCTTTTAATCTGTGTGTGTTCCTCCAGTTCCCAGAATCTCCTGAGCAACTGGTCAGTCTCTAATTTAGTATGTGAGACAACAACATGATTTGCACTTTGTGAGGCATCATTACATGTTTGTCCTGAAATCAACCATCCAAGATGTGAATTAAGTGCAATCATTGCGTTGTGTCTATGTAAACCATCCAGCATTAATCGTGAGTGTACTTCTGCCCCCAACAAGATATCTATACATCCTGGCTTGTGGAATTGTGGATCAGCAAGTTTCATGGTACTCAGAAGGGGCCAGGAATCCATAGATACTTCATGTGCAGGCAATAATGACGTCAATCGTTTGAGTACAAAAGCTTGTGTAGTAATTATGTGTGAAGAATCATAAATAGAGTGAAATTCAAGGTTGACCATCGACTTCGTTGTTATTGTCTTCTCGTTAGATATCCCAGTAATTCTACCATTAATAGCAATGCGATCAAGATGCAGCAGTTGCGCAGTTGTTTCAGTCACAAGTGATGCCTGGGATCCTGGATCAATCAAGGCTCTAAGTTGGTGAGTAGATCCATTTTTTGCAATAACAACAATACGAGCTGTCGCTAAAATTACTTGTTGTACATTATTTGTTTCAGCTTTCATGGTGACAGCCTCGCGTGTTTCTGGCTCACTCTGTTCTGTAACTGTGCTTGTCTTGGCACTGGCCGAGTTCGTAAAATGCAAGAGTGTGTGATGACGTCTACCACATTTCCTACAGCTAGTGCTTTGCTTGCAATGACTCACTGAATGACCCTTAACAAGACAGTTATAGCAGATGTTATTATTCTTGACAAAATCATAGCGTTGTGAGATTTCCAAATCAGAAAATCCTTTGCAGTGGCAAATGTAATGATGTTGTGAACAAAAAGTGCAGGTGCTTTCAATTTCAGTGGCGAACGATCTCATTGGAACAGATTTCGCTTGGGTTGAAGTGGGTTTCACTGAATCCTTCTTTGTTGTATCCTTTCTAGCACTGTTGATAACTTCTATGGCTCTGAATCGGCTTTCTAGTAGTGAGGCTAAAGTCTCAAAGGTTGGTATGTCTCGTGATGAACCAAGGGACTGTTCCCAAAGTTTGTGAGTTTCAATGTCAATTTTAGAGACAACAATGTGAACTACTATAGCATCCCACTTGTCTATTTCAATACCAAGATTACTTAGCGAATTCAAGCATTCGCGTGTGGTGTCTAGAATGCCTTTCAGGCTTTGAGCACATTCGTTGGTCATTTTACGCTGATAAAGAAGACGATTCAGAATGTTACTGACAATTATCCGCTTATTTTCGTAACGGTTTTCAAGTGTCTCCCAAGCCTTATCATAGTTAGCTGCGGTAAGTGTGAAGTGTTTTAATAGCTGCTCAGCCTCGCCCGTAATACTGGACTTCAAATAGTGGTGTTTCTCAATTTTTGATAGGTTATTATCATTGTGAACAAGGGAAGTGAAGATGTCTCTGAAGCTGAACCATTCAGTGTAGTTACCGGAAAACTTAGGTATGTTAATCGCCGGTAACTTCGTTTTGTTTTTTATCCCTTCAGTTGTTTCGTCGGGACAGATGACCGAAGTTGTAGCCAGCTGTGACTCCTTTTGTGTCAGCTCAATCAAACATTCTTTAATCGCAGTTTTAAAATCAAGATAAATTTCTTCGGTCGCATCAAAATTTGCAATAGGATCAAACTTAAATTGTTCTAGAACTTCCGCGGAAACACTCTTCAAAATATCGTCGTGTTGTTTATTATACGTATCCCAATATTCAGTCAATGTGTCTAATCTCGTTTCTAAATAACCTCTGGTATAACGCGACTTTGAAGTTTTCTTTGTGTTGCTATACAACTTAGCGATCCGCTCACTCAATTGTTTTTGTGCCGTACACAATTGCGACATATTTATAGTTAAATCCAATCAATTTGCTTCAAACTATAACAGTTAAAAACTGGTGTGAATTTTCTAAGTTCGTAAACAGAAAGAATTGGCTATGTCACGGAAGTTAAAATTTTCAAGTGTCCAAAATCTAAGTCCCCTATTCACTTGTAAATGTTCACAGTCTTACCCATCAGAGTTTAATCCAATGTCTTATCCACTTAAGTAAACACTTTTCACCACTACACTGCACTGTTTTTGTTTCACTTCACGTTTCCACTTTTACACTTTTTCACTTTTTTACACTTTTTCACTTTTGCACTTTATCACTTTTGTACTTTATCACTTTTGTACTTTATCACTTTATCCGACTTCGAAGGACCAAATGTTTAATAAAACTACACTTTTACTTGTGGAAATAACTGTGTTAAAAATAAATTCGAAAAAACACTAATCGGATTGGCGTGAAGCTACTGATAGCTTGCATTTAAACGAAGCAACGCCATCTATCGAGCGATGCGGAACTAAAACTTTACCGAACAGCGTGTATGCACAGAGCGGTGGTGTAGTTTTAGCATGCTTCACTGTATTGTTCGCAGCGCTTTGTATTGCTTTTTATTTGGTCTGAGAACTAACGTCTCTGAATTTGAGAAATTGAAGTTAAGAACTTCTCAAAATTTAATTTAGCAAAGGTATAGTACATTACTAAGGATTAATGGACGACCGTGAAAACGTGAGTCCATCAATTCCTGATTGCGGCCAAGGCTTGTTTGTACAGACAGTACTTTTCTCAAATAATGCGTGGAAATTCAAACTGAGTAAATTAAATAGAAATTCCATAATCAATGACGAACAACTATAATTTATCATGCGCCAATATGTTTATTTGTTTCTTCTTTGTTCTATTTGCGAGCCAATTCGAAATGTAAATAAAATCTTTGATAAGTTACCTCCTTCGTTGCCATGCGTTGGAGTAAAAAGTTCGTTTCATTTTTAAATAACACGACAGATATGAGTTTTTATAGTAATTTATTTGGCCGCTTAACACGCCAGATAAGTATTTTCATAGTAACTTTGCTGGCCGCATCGTCACTTGTTTTTAACCAGTACAGCAATTTCGATTTATTCGAAGAAGGCTGTCAAAACAATGCTCGAATTACCAAGCAGAAAAGAATGAATGAATGAATGAAATGCACCGACCCCAGCGTGGCTTAACCAGACTCGATAAATCGAATGAACCCCAGGATTTGCACTAGCCCCTGAAGCCTCATGGTTCATGGGGTTTCAGCAGCCATTGCATATCCTGAAGTAGACCGGGGGGCGCGGGTAATGGTAGGGAAGAGTGTGCCCTTCGGGATAAGGAAGGATTTGCGAGCCTACCGGATATGCATCCTTGAGTAAGCAATGGACTAGTGGAGAGACGGGTAATAGTTATCTAAGGAGGGGCATCTTTTTACGACGTCGCCGCCAGTTGGCTCCGTTCAATCTTCACCGTTGAATCCATTGGCGGAGATACGCTTCGTTCTCGGCTCTTTTCTAACTCCTTGCTGCTATGCTACAATTTGCTGTTTACTGTGTCTTCATCCGAAGACTCGCTGCTGTCCGTTTCAGGTTTCTTGTATATCTCGCTGGCTGCTTTCTTGATCTTGTTTCGGTCTCCAACCACGTCCATCCAGAAGTCGATTTCCTTGTCGAAACGCGCCATGTCCTGTTTTAGGTTGTCGTTCCAAGTGTAAATAGGTCGGCCTACTTTCTTGGATTTGGCCTTGTACTGTAATGCTGCATATAATAGGTGTGGGTTTCCGCGTCTGTGAACATGTGCGAGATAGCACATCCTGTGGTTCTTGATGCGTTTGGTTACCGTCTTTCCGTCTAAGATTTCGTACATTTTCTTTGATCTTGGTTTGTTCCTAGCGTGACTAATCAAGTCCCTCATGATAACTCTCTCATATTTTCTCAGTCTAGACCTGTTAGCTTTGGTGATTGTCGATACCTTCAAACCGTGTATCATACACGGTACAATCACCATTCTATACATGAGCCTGGCTAGTTGCCAGTCCATCTTTGAGTTATCTATGAATGGTAATAGTGACTTTGCGTTTCTAGTGGCCTGCTCACATCGTTTTCTGATTGTGCTTCTCCTGTCTAATGTAGATGTAATGTATGTGCCTAGGTATTTAATTTCATCGACTGTAGGTAGACTTAATCCATTCATTGACACGTGGGACATTTTCCGTGTAGCTAAAGGGTCTCTAATCAGTATTTTTGTTTTTGTTTCATTAATTTGTAGGCCGACACTAGCTAGTAGGGGTTTAATGTGGTATACAATTCCTTCTAGCCCTTCCAGGTCATCTGTAATGAAGATGAGATCATCCGCGAATGATAGCACCAGGGGGAGTGAGATTCCACGATCTTGGTCTAGTTTGATTAGTTGGGTTTCTTCTTCGAGGGTTCTGAGGACCTCATCTATTACCTGTGTAAAAAGTCGAGGGGATAACGGGCAACCTTGTTTGACCCCCTTTCCTTTGATGATCCGCCTACTTTGCTGGCCACACCATTTAATGTGTGTTCTTTCATTCATGCAAACCTTGATTATCCTGTTGGTTAATGTTATGTTCGTCCGTTGTATTAAAATGTCGCGTAATGCTTGAAGGTCTACATTGTCGAAGGCTTTTTCTATGTCCAGAGCGAGTACATAAATTCTTTTTCCTTCCCGCCATTCTTCGTCCAGTACCCTTTTCATCGTAAAAATGTAGTCGTCTGTAGATCTATTGTTTAAAAAGGCTGCTTGATAATTGCCTAATTCTTTTATTATTTCGTCTAATTTTTTAGTACGTAGGAGGCGTAAATCCTGTAATCCGTGTTGCAAACTGATATTCGGCGATAGTCGTTAGTATCTTTAGGGTCAGTTTTTTTCGGAATTGGTACCTGCACTGTTTCTAGCCACGTTTATCGCTCGAATTACCAAGCAGAAAAGAAAAGAAAAAAATCTTACCTTTTATGCTTATGTAGGTATTTTGAATTTCGTGAGCTAGATTGATGAAATCACTTTATATAATGCTAAAGTAGAGTTTGACAAGTTCTCAACTTCAAATACTCAACTCGTGTTAGTACCATGGTTACATGACAATTATACTTACTAACTTGGAAAGGTTGCTTACTAAGAGGTATGGTGAACAGGGTGTAAAGTTCACTCATCCCCCATAGACAAGTGAGGATGCTCCGACCAGACGGGTGTTGTGTCTGGTGGACTTGCGCTATGCAGGATTTTCGAAACGTCAGTTTGATATTCAGTTCGCATGTGGCGATATATATCTCACACTACCATAGTAGTGTCTATGGTATGCTCCACATGTAAGTATATGTACATAAGTAAAGTCTCTATCTCGATTCTTCCTTCTTCTCTACCTACTTGCAAAACCTCAATATTAAAGTCAAAGTCAAGTAATTTATTTCAAGTAGACACACATTAAAAGCACTTTTGAACGTAAACACAAAGAAATAAAACTGATACTAGTTGCCCCTTTCAAAAGGTAGTTTTCGTATGGAGAAGAATGGGGGCAAAAAACTCCACCGTTACTCTTTTAAAAAGGTTTTACAATATTTTATATTTATTATACATCAATTCTATAATTACATGTGAAGACGATGCACCTAGAATACGATTACTGTACCACAATAGGTAAAAAGAATTTAAAATTGAGCAATGATAAATAAATTAATTTAGTATGTGATAGATACATGGTGCTCACATATTTACAAACATTGTAAAATATACGATATCATAATATTCCTAACATTTTTACAAGTAAAATCAATATTGTAACCAGATCTTCGTTCCATAGTTTCATTCGTTTTGGTACCAAATCCCGACGGACTTTCATAATTATATTGAAAATAAAATACATATTTTCTAGAGAGTTTTGTGGTTTGAAGAATTATGTTCTAGGAGTGTTTCGTAAATACTCGAAGTTTGTACAAATTAAGGGTTGGTTTTCAGGAGTGGATTGCTTGTCACTTCTCTTACCTTAATTTGATCTAAGTGTACTAAGACTGAATCTAGTGAGGGTAAGGTTTGACTCCAAATGTTTCCATAGATCCGTTTTGGGAATTTATGTGAACCGGGTCCGATCCGAACCACGTCCTTATGTCTAAGGATATGCAATAATGAATAGTATTATTAAAATTAAAATGCCTACAAGGCATTGCCATAACAGTTTTTTTGTTTGTTTTGTCGATCATCAAGCTAAAATACAAAAACAATAAAAAGTTTTAATGAATTAAAAAAAAAAATATTTTAATTTATTTTAAAATGAGTAGACCAAATGTTTACAAATACCAAGAAGTATTGGTACCTGACTACTTTGCTCCTCACATGAAACCATTTTGCTTTAGTCCTCTCCCCAATATTCCGACGAATTCTCGAATAGAATGTCTACCAAAGGGACAGAGAGGAAAACCATAAAGCCGATGCATGGTACACGGATATTCTCAAAGCGGCAAGAAAACAATGAAGGGATTGATAAAGGACCAGATGGGGCGGTGTGCCGAAGGCTTGCAACCATAGAGATTGAATGAGATTGATTAATACGCCTACGTAGATTGACTATAGATTGAGATTCCGTAGGCAATGTGCAGATTGTCAATGGTTTGGAGTTGATTTTGAGAAAGGAAATAATTAATTTCCGGTAATCTAATAAAATAATTTCAATTATTTCTACAGGCTTATAATAAATATATTGTATGTATGCACTTGTATAGTGCATACAGGGATAATCGTCGGTTGGTGCCTCATTTCATTGAAAACGTCTAACGGGCCTTTGTAAGTTGGCTTCGACCCCTTGTAAGCCTTCCAAAGGTCCGGCACCTCAGGGATCCGAGAAATGACAGAGACATTAAATAATAATAATCTATTACTATTTAGCCCACTGAAGAGCAAAGGTCTCCCTTGGCTCCTACCCAGGTTTCTTTCTATTGCCGTCTGAAGCCAGTCCATTCCAGTTCAGAATTTCAATTAGGTGATTATAGAAATTTTTGGTAATTCACTTTCAGAAAAGATTTCAAGGTCTGATAAGGAGTTTTTGTTCATTCTGTATATTATTTATAATTAAATATATCATCATAATATGTATATTAATGACTGTAGAGGCTTCCACGAAGTTTACAAAATTCTTTTCAAAGATTTTCTCGTATCAATTTCAAACATTAGAGTTTTTCTGAATGTAGTAAGTACCCATATGTAATGTATTAAATTTTTTTTACATGCAAAAAAATAACACAATGTTACCTTAGTATTTTTCTCTGTACCTACCAAGCAATATTTCTTTCTTCTTTTTTTTATAGAAAATAATATGTAAAAAAGAAGTGCGATTCCATCACAGTAAAGTGGCTACCCTTGTCACCGTGAGGGAAAACGACAAGTACTTCCGTGGCTGATATCAGCTGAAAGATCCTTTAGTGTAACATTGAGAGTCAATAGTGATAGACTGACGTGTATTTAGGCACCTACTTGTATTGTATAACCCTAACGATTATCAACTTTAACAGGTACAGATTAAAGTTAATATTTGTTTGAAGGCTACGAGTTATTTGAAAAGGTGCTTTTTCAAAAAAGGTAATAAAATAAAAAAGCCTCTTTATTTCATGCAGACTTTGTATACAGTGCAATGAATTTTAAATTACGATTACTTATGCTAATTTCATGCATTATCTTATGGGACATAATTTATTATTATAAAAAATTTCAAACACTTCATTTGACATAGTGACATACCGTTATATATTCGAAGGTAATAATTAAATAATGATTAAATTATTAGTTACAATTATTTTCAATCCGTAACTAAATACACAACAACTGATATTATTAATTTTATGAATTAAAAAAATAATTGTTAAACAACTTGCATGACAGATGTAAGTTTGTATTTTGTATAGGTATGTATAGCCAATGATATTTGGTATTGTATGGTACCCATATATTATGTGTTACTTTTACTGATTTTGTACGTTATTTCTAGGTGAAATAAATACATATTATTCTTTCTTTTTCTTAAAACAAACGCTAAATAAGCTACTGCAGGTTGGTAGAAATTAAAACTTGCACAAAGTTTTGTGGCCATCAGAATTTAGAGTTTCACTATTTTTCTTACTTTACGGACCCGTTGAGGACACAGCTGCATCTTGCAAAAAACTGCTGGCTCCGAGCTTAAACTGCAAAAGATTGTACACAAAGTCTGTGACGATAAATTGTGGCGGACCGTACAGGGCCGTAGGCAGGGGGGTGGTTTTGGGGGTTCAAACCCCCCCCCGAAATGTGAGAAACCAGAAACTCAATCTAGAGATCGACCCAACTACAGAACTTTCGTACTATAATATAGATAATTGTAATCTATTTCGCATCTTGGCGTACTTTATAATCTACAAAAGCAGTAAGAACAGTACGCTTAATAAATGTTTTTTTATCGACTCTGACTTTGTTTTGAATGAATTCATGTAACTTCAGCATTGTCAGAGTCTTACCTATCCTAGGCGAGGTGCTAAAATTTTCGAGCGCACTTCGCTCGCTCTTGCCTCCTACATTCTCAAAATTTTCTGTATAAGTAAATAGATAATTCTATAAAAATGCTGTTTTAAAAATAACAATAAATAATACTCTTTTTACCCTCTCTGAAATTAGAAATACTTTATTTCTTCTAAAAAAGTGGGCAACCCTAACCCTCCCGAAATGATTTCCTGGCTACGGCCCTGGGATCGTATACCGCAGGATTTTTAGCTTAGGGGCCATAATGGTATTTAGATTGTTAACTTTAGCAGTAAGTTTATGTAAACGAACACTGTTTTTTGTAGAAAAGATTAGGTTTGAGATAAAATACTTATAATTTATGAATGCAATAAATTCACTTAGATGAGAATATAAAAACTAAAACATATGTCAATACTGTTGGGTGTTTTACAAATCCGGCCAAGTGTGAGTCGGACTCGCGCACGAAGAGTTCCGTACCATTATCCATTAAACCGGCAAAATAATCACGTTTGTTGTATGGGAGCCCCCTTAAATATTTATTTTATTCTGTTTTTTTTTTGTATTTTTTGTTATAGCGAAAATAGAAATACATCATCTGTGAAAACTTCAACAGTATAAATATCAAGGTTCATGAGATACAGCCTGGTGTCAGACGGACGGACAGCGGAGCCTTAGCAATAGGATCCAGTTCTACCCCTTGGGTACGGAACCCTAAAAACTAGACATTTGTACAATTAGGGGAGATAAACAAAAAATAAAACAACTTTCGCTTGTAGATTCTAACGGCCGAAACAATTAAAGCTGCTGATAGTATGCAGTATCCGATGGAAGAATATCATACCAATGCTAGAATCAGAGGAGCTCGTGGCTACGTAATAACAGCCGCACGGGTCGATCCATCAGGTTAAGCTACGCTTGCCGGGGTTGATCCGTGGATGGGTGACCATCTTTACATACCGAGACTCCTCCGTGCCTCGGAAAGCACGTTAAGCTGTTGGTCCCGGCTGTCATTTGTGGATCTTTGACAGTCGTTACGGGTCGTCAGAAGCCCGAAAGTCTGACAACCAGTCTTACCAAGGGGTATCGTATTACCCAGATACTGGGTTATGGAGGTCAGATAGGCATTCGCTCCATGTAAAATACTGGTATTCAGCTACATCCGGTTAGACTGGAAGCCGACCCCAACATAGTTGGGAAAAGGCTAGGCAGATGATGCTAGGATCAGAATCATCAAACTCTGCAGCAGTAAGGGTGAGGATATTCAGTTTGAAGGACCCGATTTTGATGCAGCTGTCTCATCCTTATGTTGCTCTGCCATCAATAAGTCAACTGCAGAAAAGTATGGGAATTTTAAAGCTCTTCTAATTTTAGGCAGTTTATTCAGCATTATTTCAGCAGCACTGCTCAATTCAAAATTACCCTTATGTCTAACTATCACTCCAGCTTTAGACAAAATCCTAAACTTCACCTCACCTGCTATCAAGCCATTATTAATTGCAGCCTCTACATACTACCTACACTCCATTTGAAATAAGATTAGACATTTAAATAAGCCTTTTTTACAGTCCGTTCAACCGATTTTGACTTCTATTGCGTTAGTGGCATGAGAAATAGCAGCTGCAGTAAACAGTTGGTATTTTGTAACCTTTTTTGCTTTTAATGCCATCCTTCCGCCTACGGTATAAAAGTCTAAATCGGTTGAACGGACAGTAAAAAGGCATGTTTCTTATTTCAAATGGAGTATAGATGACTAACAATTCTTCTATGGTTTTAGTGGACATCTTTATTTTCACTCTAGGATTTGCCAAAGTTTATAGACATTAACAATTTCTAGTAATAATAAGGTTCAAATTCACCAAACACATATTCGTTAGTATGAAACTGACATGTGTCAAAAACGCATTATCTCGACGCCGTCGGCCGGACTGTAGATACTCGGATTCTAATGGTCCAGGTCTTCGGTCTTTGTAACCCTCTCTGCTTAAGGTCGTAGGGTCTCAGTAACGAGCTCAGTCAATCAAGCTACTCCGGATACCGGACACGTGATTATTTAAACTTGAACATGAAGTACAGTTACGAGCATAAATACCTTGCAGTTACGCAAGATTCAAAAGCGCTTTTCACCTAAATTATTGATAGATATGTTATGGTGTTACGAGCATAGTTACTATTATGAAAAAAGTATTTTCTCAAAGTTTCAACTTTTATTTCACGGAAAAAACACTTTTGAATTTTGCGTACGTGTAAGGTGCATGTGACTGTACATACCAAATGTTGTACGCTATTTAAAACCCATCGGGGCAGAGCTTGCGGTGCCCCACTAAGTGGGTCTAGCTACACTGCGTACTGAACCTACATATTAAACCACTAGACTGTATGTACACTGGGTCAGTTTGCCTAACTTCGGAAGACTTCGGGACTCTAGGCTTCGGGTATTTTGGTATTAGATAATTTTATGATTAATTTTATGACGTAGCCTTGGAAGGCCCCCACAAGGTGGACCGATGACCTGGTTAAGGGCGCGGGAATGCGCTGGATACGAGAAGCACAGAACCGATCAAAGTGGCGGTGCTTGGGGGAGGCCTATGTCCAGCAGTGGACGTCTTTTGGCTGAAATGATGATGACTAATCGACCGTGTTATGTTACTAGATAGTGTTTTTATAGCAGGGGGAACAAAGACAGCATTATGTTACTCTAAGTATAAGTAGACGCTCGACATAATGTCGTCATAATAAATACTATGAAAACTGCCATGGTGGGCTTTTCCTATTTATTTATTTAAAATGGGTACGCCAACAGGTATAAACAATAATAAGTTCTGATGTTTAGACTAATTACAGGTACATACGACATTCACAAATACTTAAAGCAACATCTTCTAAAATAATATAAAACATTAAAAAAATATTATGGTAGTGTCTGTCCTATATTGAAATATGACTTTGGTGAACTGTCTCGCCGAGTCTATTCTTCTTCATGGCAACTTTATTGCTCTAAAATCCGTCTTATTTTTGTTAACAACTAGCTATTGTTCAAAACTTTCTATAAAGGTACAAGTCCGTAGCCGACTGCAAGCAGCAGCTGAAGGCGACACGATTGGTTTCTATACATTTCTATGAAATACGAGTACCTTCCGCAGCTAGCGATACGTCGTGTTCCATAGAAATACATAGAAACATGACCACAATAGAAACAGGTTTTGTCGACGGTAGAATAGACAAAATGCTAGATAAACAAGCACAATCTGTCATTTTGTCTATTCTTCCGTCGACAAAACCCGTTTCTATGGCTGTCACGCTACGCGTGCAGTAGTGTCGCGATGACTCGTAGCCTGCTGCTGCTGCCTGCAATCGGCTCCGGAATTGTACCTTTAACCACAACAAACTTCATTGTGTAGTGAAACATAAGTCCTCCTGTATTTTACATAATTCGCATCTCTCACGTTAATAAGAAACTTGATATTTTGCGTAGGTTTCATTACAAGGCGGTAATTACTCCCATAACTTACGACTACATTTAATTTTACACCTTTATTTAAATCATGTATATACCCAAAAGTGGCTAAACAAAGCCACATAATTCTTACATGGAGTGAGTACATGCCTTAATAATTATGATCCTAATCTTTTTATGAGAGGCTATATTAGGTCGGGTACATACTGGTGGTTACCACTACACCTTCTTTAAACATTCTCTGTGTGATCTCGGTATAATTTTGCGTATATTTCTATGACAAGGGTCGAGTTCAGGAATGCTATGAGCGAATTATTTTGGACAGTCCTTGCATTTAATAATTTGTTGGCAATATTTTGGTTGACGTGACCCCGAAGTTTGCTATCGGTCTCGACTCGATAAGACGTCATTCTAATTACTCATACAAGTTTTTTTAAAGTACTTTTTATTATTATATCATTTATTCATTGAACACTTTTAATCATACTGGGTGTAGGAGCACTACAATACAACTATTTTATTAATGTCCCTCGGCAAACTCCGTGTTTCAATTTCGATAATCGACTTGGAAGTCGATTGAGAGCATCCGGCCTGCACCAAGTGCAAAGGCGAAATCCGACGACTGACGAAACACGAAGTTTGCCGAGGGACATTAAGCAAATAGTTGTACTCTACATACGTATTGATATTATTTATACCTACAGACAGTGTCTTATTGAGACACCTTCGGTAGGTATCAATAACTAGCTTCTGCCCGCGACTTCGTCCGAGAATTTCTTGTTTTAACATAGAATTTATATCCATCTATGACACTCACCAATACTGTGTAGCTTCCCATTAGTGACAGAATTTTTGGAATCGGATCGGTATTTCCAAAGATTACCCTCTACATTGTATGAAGGCGGTAAACCTTCACCAATTTTACTTTCACCTGTACACACCTATTTATTTATTTTATTAATTATACCAGAGGTAGTCTAATTTTAGTTAATGTTTAACGGATATGCAATAATCGCTATGTATAATTCAAAAATACAATTCCACAAACACCCCCAATTCCGACCCCCAAGATACAGGTAAATGCCTGGTTTGATTTGCACCATCCAATCTGTTCTTGTATGTACAACATGATTCTGAATAAATATCATAAAACATCTCACAATATACCTCTGGGACTAATTTGTTGCTACCTAAAACATTGTAACGTGTGCATGAAACGTTTTATTATTCTGTCATTAAAAAACTGAATGTGAAAGCAATCAATAAATAAAATGGAACGTGTGCACACTGTTTGTATTTTCATTATGAAAGAAAAGCATTCAACGTAATGAATAATTCATTGAATGAACGTTATTAAGATTGATTCATCATTTCGTTAGTATGCATCCATGAAGAATAAAAGAACTTCTACTGACCTTCAATTATTATGATCAGGAAATAAATACTGAGTTTCAGTATCATTGTTGCTAACATGAAAATATTTTTTTTATCTATTCTTTGGCCAAAAAAAGAAGAAAAGAAAAGAAAAGGCTGGCAGCATTGACACGTTGTATGGCAATGCTGGCAGCCTTTTGGGCACTTTTCCTGCTGACAGCGATGCGGACGAATTTTTCTATGCACTATAGTGGCTATTTCCCCCCCCCCATTTTTATTTGTATAGTTAGTTTTAATCAGTAATTTAATATAGTATATAATGTAAATAGTTAGTAAAGTGTTTCAGCTTATGTAAAATATCATTTTTTATCTACATTAACATAGTACGATTTGTCGTTGCTGTTGCCATCAGTTTTCTAACAGCTTCAGTGTAAGAAAAAGAAGAAATTATTCAAAAAAAATACTTAGTAATAAATGTTGACAATGCAATAAAATGATGACAACAATACAATAATGGCAATCAATATCTTTTTCTTAGAAAAGATTACCGCTACCTACACGGTTTCACACACGTGCATAATATTTTAGCTTCCCCAATATTTTTTAATAAGTACTCAAATCAATTCCCGGAATTGTAGGGCATTCCCGAAATACGAATTTCAGAGAAACCAATACAATAAATATCCCTACGTGTCTAAATTAAACCTGCTTTTCTCCTATCACTTTTACCGTTTTATTATCTACAATGATATTTCACAACCTTGAAAAATATCAAACGTAGAATATTCCTTAATGAATGTGACACAGATCGTGTTCCCGTACGATTTCCGAATGTGATTTTGGAATATCCGAATTGATTTTATTTCCACGAGCATCTTTTCGAACGCTGAAAATTTGATGTATCCCGAAGGCACACTTAGGTCGTAGCCACATTGTTAAGAGCTTCGCTTATTAAGCCAATATCAGACACTTCACTTTTTATTAATTTTTGTCTTTCATACGTCATATTTCACTCGAAATGAAACGTCTAAATACAAAATGAATCAAATTAAAAATCTATTCATTAGTGAGTCGATCCAATGATACAGGATTTCGACATTCACTCGCCTACCGAATGATAAAAAAATTAAACGAAAGAAGCAGATGAACGTTAATAACTTTATAATTTTAATAATGTCGTGTGAACGTAGAATGAAACAAAAATTAACCTTCACCGACACTTGCTGAGTAGCGGAGCTAGGACCGTGCACTGTGATAAGTGTCAGGTGCTGATGATTTGCGTATGTAAGCATCGTTAAAGACACGCCAAACTCGGAACTAGCGCCACCATCTTGTTTTTAATACATTAATCACAAAACAATTACACTTTTCATCAACAGCGCTCTTAGTCAATGTCATTCAAGCGCCAAAAAATCCGTGTAGCAATGTACTTGTGTGACTTCGATATTACTCTTGAAAGTTTTGACGTTGCGGCCATGTTTGCCTTTCAGAGTAATGTCGTCGGAGTTCCAAAAATAGTTTGTGCCAGATATTACCTACCGCGTTCCCGAGGACATTACTTTGTTTTAGTATCCTGCAGTGTGTTATGGGTATGGGCACAGATAACGTAAACATAATTTTATTGCCAGCGTGTGCCACCTCATAAGTACACCTCTGCCTAACCCTTCGAAGTATACAAGAATACAGGTACAAATAATTTAAAACTAAAGACAAATATTTTTTTTTTCAAAAGAGCCTTTAACTGCAGATACTTTTGTAAGTCAAGAATGAGTATTTTCACCATGTTAACAACTTTATCCATTTCCATTTTTACACAATTCACTCGACTCGCCACCTTCTTTATGCAACGTTGCATATTAACGAGAATCTGATTGTCTTCTGATTTAATTATGTAAATAGCCTCTTCCTCTGAAACCTTTATTTTCGAGGTGATTGCTTTTTCAGTATAAAATAACCGTTTAACCGTAATTGCGTTGAGGTCAGTTTTGATAGCCGCGGGCCATATTCGATTTAATAGCGGATGTAAAGCTACGGCTAATCGATAAAATGAGGACACGAAATTTGTAGTCATTGTTGTTATTTTGCTATAATTTTACCTGAGTTTTTTGAATAAAATGGGATACATGGTGGCAGAGACATGGACGCGCAACCTTTTACAATAGATTCAGTACATGATTCAGTATCCCCCCTAGAAATTGCTCAGCGGATATTGACAAAAAATTGCTTCATACATTTTTGACCGCATAGGTAATGGCACTTTTTTTGATAACCCTCAAAAATGTCTAAGCTAGGGACTCTAGAATCATGTGCGGAATTCATGCTTACAGTTTAGGCCCATCGATGTCATTGCCACCCTGCACGCGTGGCATGATATGGAAGAATAGACATAATGACAGATAAACAATAACAATCTGTCATTTTGTCTATTCTTTCGTCGACAAAACCCTTTTCTACGGTAGTCATGCTACCCGTGCTGAAAGGTTTAATACTAAAAGGGAAATAAGGGAATAATACAAGGTGAATTCAAAGTGCCCGGATGCTCAGTGGATCACAGCAGGGATGGTTCAATATAGTGAATAACAATGCCGCATGTGGAAGACTCTGTAACATCGTTCTGCACTTATGCACTTTATTGCAAAAACAAAAACAATATTTTTATATTCTTTTAGGAGTATCAGGAACAGGGTGTAAAGTTGACTCATCCACCATAGAAAAGGGAGTATCCTCCGACCAGACGGTTGTTGTGTCTGGCGGGCAACTGCCCGACGCTTGATGTCGGGTTCTTGTATATATATATTTCCACTGCACGGTAAACTTTAATTGCGCGATGCAGGATTTATGTGATGTCATGATTTTTGTGTGACGTCTGGCTCTTTGATGCGTAGATCGCATGTGGCAATATAAATACCGCCTCATTCTGGTGGTCATATATCTTAATAAATCATAATATATAATATACCTATCTTAATACTAGTAAAAATATTTAAGAAAACAATGCTATTATTTTTAAGGTTCCGTACCTCGAAAGGAAAAAACGGAACCCTTATAAGATGACTTCGTTGTTCGTCCGTCTATCCGTCTGTCTGTCAATACCCTTTTCAAATTAATATCAAATACGTAGGTCTACGGTCCCTTGGAACTCTAAAAAAAGCAAGCTTCGAAATCCGCAAAAAAAAAATACGGCTATATAGGCGACAATAAATCCTATAAATAACTTCCCGTTGACTTAGAATCATGTTTGGCAAGAAGCAAGATCTCACAGCACAGTAAAGGAAAAAATCCGAAAATCCGAAAATCGTTAATTTGTAATTTAATCACATTGTTTTGTTTTGCGATTTCAAATTTACAATAATACATTTGGAGAATTTGCATGACCGTGACGTATCTCAATGTATGGGAGAACATTTTTTCAACTACAAAGTTAAGTTTGTTCTTGGGATAAATTTATCCCTACTACGGAACCCTTCATAGTGCGTGGTCCAACAGGCAATTAGCCGGGTTTTAGGAATGGAAATTCAATAAACATCATTCTCTTTTCCTTATCGCAATTTATTTGGGGTCGACGCATTTTAACCATTGCCATACTTCTCTTCTTATGGAAAATTAATTAATATTCAACTAAAATAACAGTAACACAAGTACTATTGCAGTAACTAGTACTAGTAGTGTAGTTACTGCAGTAACTTTCTGTGAAAACTTTAACTAAGTTTGTTCTGGAAACTCGTCCATCTAAAAACTCGACTTATCGGTAATAATATTATGATTCTACTCTAGACTCAGAACTCAACTGACTTTATAGAATTTCTGATAAGTAGACTTTAAAGATGCTTGATGACCAACGAGATACCGGATAATTATGAATTTATTTTAATAATAAAATACAGAATACGGAGTCTGTGTTTGTCCCGGTTGAAGATGATGGCAATAGGCCCGCCCTATAATGCTCTATTGCCATTCCATCTTATGACTTAAACATACTTAGCGAAATGTGAGTGTATCTATAAATAACTCAACCCAACAATGCAAAGAAAACAGTGTTTTTGGAATGAAATACGTCAAAAAGTTGTATTTGTAGAAATAATTTAGATACACTTTGATTATACACTTGAACATGGTCCATTTCGATACACCAAAACGTTATTTAATATTCGTCGGACCGTAAACAAAATTCACGAACAATTCTTTCAAAATAAAATACGATTAGTGTCAAAAAAGCAATTAAATATTAATAAGAACAAATTTCCTTACGCTGTTGCGCCTGAGACTGTTTTGTTTGACGTTGTTTTGTAAAACATTTTTGTTTTAGTTTTTAAGATTTTAATAAGTATTTTGGGGTGTCACGACCAGGTAAGCTATCATGTAGCAGGTTCAAAACCTTAGAACGAACTAATGTAACTTTCTAAATAAATCTGAAAACACTGGCATACGGCGAACGAAACCTGAATTTAGTTGAATAACAAATACCGAAACTGGGAGAATTGCTTCATAGTTCCTCTTTTTGCAGCCCAGACCATCACTACAATACATTTCTTTTGCCCATAGCTTCGCCCGCGAGAAAGTCGGAAATGATCCCACGGTTACGTAGTACCCGGATAAAAAATATCCTATGTCCCAACCCAGGTGATGATCTGTCCAATCCATTCAGCCGCTATGGTGTGAAAAGCTAGATAAACAGACATATTTACTTTCGCATATTAATATTAGTATGGAAGCATGGATTAAATTAATATTAATAGTAAAAAAAACAATAGAAAAAACCCAAAATAACATTTTTCTGAATCATCACGTTCTCCATCCGGCTCGCAAGTAAACTAACGTGTCAAGATATGTTAATGAAATCGTTGCCTCGTGAGGAACGCCTGTTGAAAGCCTAAAAGCCGGATTAAGTGTTATGTTAAGAGCCTTAACACGCTCGTTAACTGCGTAAACTGATTTTTATTACTTTCGCACTGTTACTATAGGTACAATATGTAGGTTTTACGTTGGTAGGTCGTATCGGGAATTTACATACAAATTGGAACGTTCCACGTTGTGTGGATATACAAGTCTCGTGATTTGATTCGACTTAATTAGACTGAGTTTGTTTCGGTCTTTCTTCTCAGAGTAGTCGGATAGGAAACACCACATAATCAATTTTTGATATGTAAAAGTGTTTGTATAACCCTACTTACAGAAATATGTATTTTTTTTAACCTAATTATAATTATAGTTAGACAAAAATATTGTTTAAAAAAAAATATTCATACATAATTTATAAACTCAAACTGGTATTCAGATGCATCCGGTTAGACTGGAAGCCGACCCCAACATAGTTGGGAAAAGGTTAGGTAGATGATGATGATGAATTTATAAACTCAAGCCTTTTTCCATGGGGGTAAGCAGAAACTACAGAACGACTCCTACTACGATTCATAAATACTCCTTTTACGTGTGGTCATACGACCAGATGTATGATGGTGCGTAGTGTGTGCAACCGACTTGCGTGTATACGTAAGCCAGTTGCACGTACTATACACCTGACCTGTCTAAATTCATGATGATCGCTTTTAATAGTGTTAGCAGTGTTATATTTGATCGATTGTGATAGATTTAAGTTCCACAAAACTGACAAAAGCGGAGGGAACGCTTTTTGTTCTAAACGTACACTAAAATGAATGGATGACGGACGACGGTCAAAAATATAGTGTTAATTAAAAACGACATGTGTCACTGTCAACTACAGCACATGCATAGTAGTTCTATGCTGTACAATTTAGTTTATTGGGCTTTTAGTCGTCGTGTTATTGCGTTGAAATTGGAGTCATTTGGTAGCTAAAAGTTGTTTACGGAATACAGCGTTCTACATAATCTTACATTTGGTATTGTAGGCAAATGATAACGATGTTTCAGTGTCGTCTTTCGAAAGATTAGTTAGGTTCTAGACCGTGACTAACGTTCAATCTAAATGATAATAGGACTACATTAAAAAAAACGTAAAAAAAACTCACATCAGATTAGTCACTAACCAAACAAAAAGAAAAAATCGTTTATCACCGTAATAATGTCTTCGAGTGTTAAATAAATTGCTACAAGCCATATTTCTGAAAATGCCAGACGACCTTGCCACTAAAATAAAATGTTTTTGAAACACTTCCAGCAGCACCTACTTTAGTTGTCACGCTAAGGTTTCCAGTTTAATTTTACGTAGACGTAAATCACAAAAGTAATCAATGAAACATGTAAGAATGAATTGAGAACTAGGTAATTTAAGGTTGACTTTAAATTCCCTTAAAGAAACCATAGGTAAATTAGTTTATATTAAAAAATAACATTAACTTAAACTCAGACTTAACCGACTGAATGAATAAAAGATTGTCATCTCAGACAGAATGATCAGGAATACAGAACACGGCCACATCAATAAAATGTTCAAGATTGACGTAACCTTTCGAACTATCACATGATCCGTTCGTAAATGTCAGTTTCGTATTGAATTGACATTTTTATTCCTCCGCTATCGGAGATTGTCATCTCGCCAAAGGGCTTTCACAGATGCTACGGCGTAGCACTCAAGTAGCGATTACGCGATGATGTAACCGCTACGCGAGATCTGTCGTAGCGATAAACGATGTTCAGTTAAAGTTTTACGTTGTTAGAGAAAGATCTAATCAAATATGCATAGTTAAATCGGGTTAAACTTTGAGTAAGGAGTCATCAATAACCAGGTATTTTATAAGTTTATATGTTTAACAAGATTGCATTCCAACATAATTCGACGAACAATACACCCGTAACATTATCTTCGACCATAAAACCCAAGGTCTACGATCCCAGATCGTAACATTCCACAGCAATGGGCTATATAAATAACTCCACGATATCAACAAGTAAGACTGCTTCGGGATGAAATCAGTAGCAACAAGTCGGGCTGATGTTTGCTCGTAAGTAGTAACAGATAACAGTAGTTGATTTGTGAGTAATTAAAGAACCTTTGTCGATGTTCTTTTCATATATTTATAAAAGTAAGTAAAAACATCTCGATTTGAAAGAGGTTTTACTTCATGAAAAAAAATAAACTTATTAAAATTGTGCTCCCACTGTTGGGCCGCAGGCTTCTTCTCTGTGTGAGGGAGTTGTAATCTACCATGCGGACCTACCGCGGGTTCGTGGCAGTCACATGTCTTCGAATTTTTTATTCTAGACATGCCAGTTTCCTCACAATGTTTTGCTTCACAATTGCACTATATGTGGTAGTACAGTTTTATCATGAATGAACGTTTGGTTTTCATCGAGGTAGTATTGAAATTCGATACCAAAACGAAACAAAATATTTTGATTGCATGTCGAGTTATTTGTCCCGAATCTGCGGTGTGTGATGTTTGTAATGGCCATCCGTTGTACAAATATTCGAAGCACGTTGTTGTTTCTATTTTTATTTCCTCTTTGTTGCTATTTTGATGTTTGTAACAGTTACTGGTTTATCAAAATTCAGCACGATGGTCTTTTTGTTGTTGTCTTGAAGCTTGCAATAGCCGTAATTACATAAAAAAATATAACTTCATCATCATCACCATAAAACAGTCCACTGCTGGTTATAGGCCTGTGCAATTGCACGCCATTCATCTCGATTCTCGACAACTCTCATCCAGCTGCTACCTAATGGCGTCCTACCTTACGTTTGAAATTGGCGGTCTCCACTCAATAACACATCTACCCCGACAGTCATCGGTTCTACGACTAAAATGCCCGGCCCATTTTCACTTCAGCTTGCTTATTCTGTGAGCAATGTCGACAACTTAGGTTCTCTGCCGGATCACCTCGTTCTGGATTCGATCTTATCCCGAAATATAACTTCATAAATCCTAAAACACTCTCACGTATACATCGCAATGACTGCATACCTACATTCAGTGACGTAATATCAGGCGGTTTCTGGAACGGAAATTCTCACAGACTGACGTTCCAATATACGTATTTACATATGCGTAGGTACTACATTCTGTAACTCCTTGCTTTGGACACGTTTCACAGGTGGCTAGTCCTCAATTGATATTGGATCCTACCTTCTATGTGTACCAGGTCTCTGATCAAACAAATTGTGTTTGGCCTTATAGTTTCTATAGGATTATTAGATGGATTTCTTTTAAATATTTTTTCGGTTTGGGACCCGAGTGAAACAGATTTATTTCATTCTAGCGATCTGCCCTTGCTTCACAGGGGTGCAATGTAGTGGTGTGGGTCAAAACATTGAGAATTCTGTTTTAATATCTTAGTTGAATATTAATATATTATACACATAAACTTAGTGGAATAAATCTCTAAAAAATGGTGGAAACCGTATTGAAATCCTTAGAGAGAGAAAAATTACTTTGTTTCATACATTGCATACATTGGATTAACCTGCTTACAACAAAGTTTATAATTTTTTCTTTGTAAGTCAAAAAATCCTGAATACCTTTTTCATTTTGAGTCCATTTTTATCGAGAAAATGTCAAGTGGCGATGAATTAAGTAGAACTGTCGCTCTCAGAAGTTTCGACGGCGCTTAACATGATTTTGTATTTCGCATAAATTATATGGAATTTTGCTTTGCTTCACAAATAACACTTATTTAAATAGGTAACTGTCAGTTAACACTGAAGTTTATTTACGTTCTATCATTAACTGAACTTGACAGGGGGCTGCGCCCTTAATTACAAAACTCGTTATGAATTATTTATTTCTTGCTTGTAAATGTAAGGTACTCAAATATGAACTTAATAATATTCAGCTTAAAGGATTAACTTATTGATTTTGGCTTATTTTATTAAATCATCGCTTGAAATATTATAATTATCTGTAATTATAACACTGCAAATGAAATTTATGCTACGCTTACCTTTTCCATTCCGGTGACGCTGCAGAGGATTATTACTGCATGAAGTTACTTTTATTATAAACAACTAGCTGTTTCCCGCGGCTTCAGTGGCATTTTAGGGAAAATATTACATATACCTAGATAAAAAGTATCCTCTATGATTATCCAAGTCTGAGTCTATCTGTGTGTCTGATTTCATCCATATCCGTTCAGCCGTTTGAGCGTGTTGGAGTAACAAACAAACCTCTTTAAATTACAAAATCTTGGATATTATTTTGCTTATTGTGTGTTGTCGAAGAATGTTCTGTCAGAATAATGCTAGTCGAATATTATGTTCGGTTGATCGAATGAGTAGTCGAACTTATGTGTTTCGAAATTGGGACCGTGTCGAAATAATTAACCGTCGAAATTCAGTATGATACTCATTATAACCCACTCTGCTGACTACTCGTTCAGTTCAGTCCATCCAAAGGTTGTTGTGTGTGGTAGAAATCGCTATCAGTGATGAGACCGCCTTTGTACCCATAGATTTAGCAATCATATTGCAAAAGAGCTGTGTTACAATTTTTATGTACAATAAAGAAGGTATATTCCATCTATTCTATCTGCTCTCAATACCCGGAACTAAAGAGTTTACTCTACCAGCCATACCAACGGGTTACGAGACTTTATTTTGCACGCGCTGGTAAAGCCAGTTTGCACAAGATTAGGCCAATAGGATTGTAGCGGGGCTTGGTGACGTATCCCCGTATTATAACTTTCAGCTCCCAGTTGCATGTAAGATGTAAAACCTTGAGATGCAAACACGTTTAGGAGTATGAGGAACAGGGTGTAAAGTTCACTCATCCACCATAGAAAACGGAGGATCCTCCGACCAGACGGGTGTTGTGCCTGGCGGGCAACTGCCCAATGATTGATATTGGATTTTTGTATATATGTTCACTGCACGGTAAACTCTAATTGCGCGATGCAGGATTTTTTGTGACGTCAGGATTTTTGTGTGACGTCAGGTCTTTGATGCGTAGTTCGAATGTGGCGATGTAGGTACCGCAATGAGAGATGGATCTTGTTTCAAGGACTGGTAGCTAAGGCCATTTAGATACGCTTTGAAAAAGTATTAAAACAATAAAATGTGTACAAGAAATTGTGTGAATCAGGTAATTTTCACTCATTGAAGTCAAAGTAAATAATACAAATAATTTATATTGTAAAACAATAGAGCTTCACGGATTTCAGATTAAACTCGTTAATTCATTGGGCAACTCATTGGAATGGTAAATAATTTGGTAGTTACAAAGTCTTTGTTTGCAAACTAAAGGCTGGGTCACACCAGATGAAACGACTATTTGTTGAAGTGTGTAACAATGTAAAGTTTGCAGAGGTTACACGTTGAGAGAACGTTTTACATTGTAAATGGAGTATAACTTACCCTTTAAACAGCAGGAGCAAAATAGTAACATAATATCACGCCTGTATTCCCAAAAGGTAAGGCACAGGTGTACTTATAATACACACATCTCGCCAGTTATGTTTTAGTACCATGTGATAGGGGGTGAGTCTTTTGCCATTAACCGGGCAAAAATCAGACTCCGGGGTATTACTGAGAAATTCTAGATGAAAAAACCCAATAAAGCTTTGCTCGATTCGGAAATCGAACCCAGGAAGCTCAGCAGAAGCGCTTGCGGCCCCAAGACCAACGAGGCAGTCCAGCAAAATAGTACCAACTATAAAATACCTTACGGATAAGTGAATTTTGTTATTTACGCATACATATTTCCGGGAATACTCAACTGAATTCACAGTAGTAAATACAATACATTATTCGCAACAGATTTCCGAGGGAATCCGATTCAGAGAGCATTTCGTTAGGAATGGAATTTTTGGTATGTTCAGCTTTGAAAGGATTTGAGAAATATGTTTGGACTTTAAACAGTGTTTCACAGTTTTGATGCGAGAATATTCGGGAATAAAGAAAGCGTTCCGTGCAATTAGAGAACTTATGTGTTGACGTGTTTTTTTTTTTTTTATAGAAATAATACAGTGTTGGCTGTTTGTGGAACACCTCAGGGTCTAATGAAGGGCGTCCGTATAGTGGTTACATTGGTGGAGGTCTCTAATTGTAAAAGGCCACACCGTTGCAATATTTTAAATTGACGTGTTTTTAAGATTTCTGGTAAGAAATTATTGCCAGTTTAGAGCATTTTCGGAGGTTGTTCAATATTTCCCATAAATACCGTCATTGGCATTTGGGTTACCTTCTTTAAGCTTTTGCGAGTTTTAGAAAGAATATAGTAGATATTTTTTTAAGTCTGAAAGTAGAGGAATCAGTTTTTACCGAATAACAAAAACAAGTTCTTTAGATAATTTCAGCAAAGTTACATTCCAATACTAACTTTTTAAGACTGCAATATATATAATGACAAACAATAAAATAATCCGATTCGTCTTTTAGTACCACGAGTACGTCTTCTTCTGAAAGGGAGCTCATTTAAAGTTTACGACAACAAAAACAAAAACTTTTTTACATCTTACAAGAAAATATCAGAACTGAATGAACAATGTAAACTGGGTCAGTATAGCTGTGGGCCAGTATAGACGTAGCTCGGCAGTAATCAACGGTTGCTTTGATAAAAATTATAGGCGTAGGCCACAGGGTAGGCTTATTGTTTAGCCGGAGTAACTACAAGCAGTTGGTCATCGGGCGTTTTGCGAGACAAAATGGGCCCACTGAATTGATTACACTGTGGTGAAAGTTGCAAATTACAGGCGCGTCTATGATCGATCGATGTTTCACAATAACAATGCATTTTATTTTGACAAATCAACAACATTCATTGCTTTATTTACGTTGTCAGCAGACGAACTTTTGAAACGTATGGAGCAATGGATTATAAATTTCAGTTAGGGTACAGGTTCCTTCTGTGTATGTAATTGTTATTGTATAAAGTATTTCCAGATTTCCAAAGCACGGATATTGTTTTTATATGAAAATAATTTATGCTAATATAACTATAGTTAGTATAGTGTCCTATCGTTTGCTTCTAGGTTCATGCAAATTAAACGATCACGTGAAAGGGCGTCACTTAGTCAATTGAACTTGATCGAAGCAATTTACTAATTTAGCGAACTGATACTACATATTATTAAATTACTTGCAAATTAATAGTAAGCGCACAGTATCCTACGCACACACTAATAACAATTCTAAAAATAGATACCTAACTAAAACTGCTTTCACAAAATGAAATACCTACCTAAATGAAATAAATTCCAGTGAAACTAATAAATAATAAACGATTAAATTCTCTCATTTTAATTTATTTTAATTACACAGGGTTCCATTAAATTCTCACTCTGTACAGATTGGATTTTAGGTTATTTTAAAATCAAACTTTAATTACAATGAAAGGAATGAAATTAATTATGAAGCGTGGGTAGTTTAAAATGATTTTTCTCAAACATATTTGGAAATTCGAGCATTATTTAGTCAACCTTCTTCGAGATAAATCGAAACCTGTACTGGTCAAATACATACGAGCAGGCGGCCCGCAATGTTAGTAATGAAAACTCATATCTGTCGTGTAATTTAAAAATGGAACGAACTTTTCACTTCGACACATGGCAAACAAGGTACTTTATAAAAGATCTTATTTGAATTTCAATATGCCTTGCAAATAGAGCTGGTTAAAATAAAAAAATAAACCTAATGGCCACAACCTACTGGACTCACGTATGTGAGCCTCGGCTTCGCCTTGACCCACATTTTCACGTTCGTCCATCAATGCCCCTTTTGCAGGCTGGGGCAGTAATGTACTATTTTATATTCACCGGCGAAGAGTATGCAACTTTATTAAATTCATATTAAATTTATGAAATGTATGCTGGGTAGAGCATTAATTTTGCCGGCACAATTATTAAGCGATTCAGCGTATTTTAATTACATTGAAACTTATTTAGGAGCTGCAAATAGTTTCCAATTGAATGAAATTGTTTACAGTTCATTATAAAAATTTGGTGGTTTATGGTATTAAATGCAGAATTTTATGAATCGTGACAAAGAACGGATTACGTCGAGGGGAGTAATAATTTTCTGAAAATTGAATGAGAAAATCATAACCTAACGTAGATATACTGCAATTTCGAGTATCCTGAATAATCGTAATAGTTGTAGCCAGACTAGGTGTACTTTAGACAATTATTTTATTTTGGGTAATACGATAGTCTTACCAAGGGGTATCCAGTAACTGGGTTGTGGAGGTCAGATAGGCAATCGCTCCATGTAAAATACTGGTATTAAGCGGCATCCGGTTAGACTGGAAGCCGACCCCAACATATTAACTAGTTGGGAAAAGGCTAGGCAAATGATTGTGTGCGGCCAACAGCTAACAATAAGAAATGTTATTTAAATAAATACCAGCCTATAATTATCCCACTGCTGGGCAAAGGCCTTTTCTCATACAGAGAAGGCACGAGCATTGATCACCACGCTTGCTCAAGACGGTTTGGCGATTTCAGATTTATATCAACTATTAGTCCAGGTTTCCTCACGATGTTTTCCTTTTAAAAATGTCAGTAATTTCCAAAATAAACTCAGAAAGTACAGATGAGTTGAAAAAATCACATTGTTTATAGGCCGGATTTGAAACCACAACCTCGTGCATGAGAGGCGAGGCCATCACGAGTGCTGCATATTTATTATACACTAGCTGCACCCCGTGGTTTCACTCGCGTAAGTCTCGATCCCGTGGGAATATCGGGATAAAAAGTATCCTATGTCCTATTCCAGGTCATGGTGTACCCATGTTCTAAATTTCATGAAAATCCGTTCAGCCGTTTTAGCGTCAAAGCGTAAAAAACAAACAAACTCATTTTCGCATATATAATATTACTAGCTGTGCCCCCGGTTTCACCCGCGTAAGTCTCGATCCCGTGGGAATATCGGGATAAAAGGTATCCTATGTCCTATTCCAGGTCATCCAAAACCACTCAGCTGTTTTAGCGCAAAAGCGTAACAAACAAACAAACTCACTTTCGCATTTATAATATTAATAATAAAGTTAGGATACACTTACCTTTAACCTAAATCATACTTCACCTTTTACAACAAAACGCACCAACCCGTCAGCAACCTTATTCAGCGAAAATCAAACGCCTATTTTGGTAATCTAAACACATTCAACCCTCAATATCGGCTGTGCAGTATAATAAAGAATATAATTATCATTTTGAACGGATATATTCAGTATGGCCATCATGGCCACGGGCACGTGGATGTTGTTAATAACAGGGGATGGCAAATGTCCGTAGATGAGAGTGTACTTAGGACCGAAACGGACGTCATATTGTACCCGCTGTATTCTCGGACAACAGCTTATGTAGATCAGAACGGGTGACATACTGACGTGTAAAAGAAAAAGCTTTTCTATGGTTTTGAGTTGTTCAGTTTTGATAATTTCTGCAGTGTTTGGAAGAGGGTCGGGGGGGTTTCAATTAAAATCCATAATTCCATACTAATATTATAAATCCGAAAGTAACTCTGTCTTTCTGTTTGTATGTATGTCTGTCTGTCTGTCTGTATGTTACCTTTTAACGCCACCGCAACCACTGGAATTTTCCTAAATTTGGCAAGGAGAAAGATGGCACCCTGGGGAAGAACATAGGCTACTTTTTATCGACATACCGTGAGGGCGGAGCCGCGGGCGGAATCTAGTATAACGTAATCCTAACTAATATTACAAATGCGAAAGTGAGTTTGTTTGTTTGTAACGCTTTCATACTAAAATGGCAAATCGGATTTGGATAAAATTTGGCACAGGGGTAGACCATGACCTGGAATAGGACATAGGATACTTTTTATCCCGATATTCAGACGGGATCGAGACTTAGCTAGTAATAAATAAATAAAACATTCCACAATTGTGAATCCAACACAACTGTATTTTAGTATCACCAACATCAAGTTCACCAGATTTTGAATAGTTCAGTCTAAACTCAATTAACAATAAAGACATCATAACATGGGTCCAAGCCCAAAGGCCCGCTATCTATAGGACCTATAATATCCAATTCACTATTTAATTTTATGAAATGGTCCTACGATTCAATACATAACAAACGCCAAAGCGTATTGAGATCTTTCCTCCGCCGGAATCCAAAGGCAGCTGGCTATACATATAAAGGACCGTCTAATTCACTGTCTTTATTATGTTTCTAAGACTGAACACACAAAGACGTCAAAACTCAGAGGCCGAAACCTACAGGATAAATAACATCAAATACACTATTTATAGAATGGAGACTCAAAATACACAGACGTCAACTCAAAATCCATCGGTCCAATCGCAATGGCCAAAATCCAAAGGCTTGAAATTCAAATTCAAAGTCCATTCAGAATCGAAGGCTCGTCCATTCACCGGTCTCTGTGTCTCGGCGCTTCCCTTTGATGTGTCGTGCATGTACTTGTAGGCTGCGTACAACTCGGACCAGCGTTGTTTTAAACTTGTAACAGCGTGAAATCGTGCGACAGGTCAGTGCGCATCGTGCACACGTTATATAGGTACGTCGTGCGTGCATGCTCTAGATATTTTGTCTTTTATTTTCAAAAATATTGTGATTTCAAGCTTGTTTTATTGATCAGGTATTCTTCGGTAATAGCACAATGTGCTAATTAGATAGGAGAAGAAAAAATTCCGAATTCAAATTCAATTTTAAATCTAAGCAACCAATACTTGTTGGCATGATCTTGATGATAATTGTTTAAATTGTCCAAACATCAAGTTAATAACAGCGGTTATGCACTGCATCCGATTCAAATCCGAATTCAAGATCCGAGTTAAATCCGAATTCAAGATCCGAGTTAAATCCGAATTGGGAATGTTCTAAATTCTGACGGACAGAGTGCAGATCTACTGCTAGGACCGACCGAAACCCATTACAAGTGTTGCATATTTAAAAAAATCTACCGTATGGTCAATTCAGAAACCAATCTGTAGTGACAGTCTTTATCAGTTCGCATTTCCCATAACCTACATTATTTTAATATAATAACAAAAATATAAATCTAGGAACCACAAATCATGCGTAAACAAAGGCCAGGTGCCGTATTATGAAGCATTCATGCCACCATTTTTCCAGTGTGAAAGAGAGACGGAGCTAGACAAGGCCGCTAGCACCATCCCGTTTTCGCAGTGGAATAATGATGGCATTAATACTTCATAATAATACCTCTGTAATATAAGCAGAACTGAAAGAAAGAGAAAGAAAAGAAAGAAAGAAAATACTTTTATTCAGTACAGACTGAAAGGCACACAATATACCCACATAATATACAGCACATGACAAATAAAATATAGAAAAAATAAATAAAAAACAAAAACAAAAAAAGGTGTAAACGTGCGATGTAGGGGAGTGTGCCTCACGGCTGCACCGAAAAGGTCCAGTTCAGCAAAAATGCCAGACAACTAAGTGCCTGACGCTGGTTTTCAACCGGACCCGAAAGTGTGAGGTGACGGATGCAAATCAGCTTTATAATATAATAAGTGTATGTATACCTACTTAAATAAAATAAAAAAACAAAATAAATAAATATCACATAATAATAATAAAAACGAAAATATAAAAACTAAAATAATTATAAATAAATGAGACGGACATTTAAAATACACAGAAGGAAATCCTGACGATGCCGCGGATATCGCAACAACAAACCTCCGGACCGAAGACACTGGGGGACATGAGCAAATGAGGCGAGCCGAGCGCGAGCATGAACGGGAGCAATTCCCAGCAATGAGACTGTGTAACCGCAGCCATACATATTTGCGTGCAACATTCACCGACAGAAACACTGACACATACTCAAGTGAGTAGGTACAATGCACATCAAATAATTGAGACATTTAGTGTGACCATATCCAGCTTCCGTTGCGCTTCTATGAGGTACTGCCGTAAACGTCGTCTAAAAGTGTCTATGGTGTTAATTACCCTAATCGGTGGTGGCAGGTTATTCCATACTTTGGAAGCCGCATAACGAAAGCTGCCTCTAAAAGCGGCTGTACCCCGTGACCGCAATATCAAACTGCAATATCTGAACTTAATACCCTATTGTAAATGGTAAATGCAATACGCTATTGTATAGGGATTTAACTAGTATCGAAGGAAGTAACTGTGCCTGAATATAAGTCGGCTGTTAGGTACAGTTTGAGCGGTAACTGAGACTCTGTATTATGCTCTGGTACAGTATTATGAAGTATTAATGCCACCGTTTTTCCAGTGTGAGAGAGAGACGGAGCTAGACAAGGCCGATAGCAGCATCCCGTTTTCACAGTGGAATAATGATGGCATTAATAGTACCCCTGTTCATTGAATAATGATTGTTCTGAAGAACAGAGAAAAGCATGTGCTTCGGAAACCACGCTAAGCCGTGTCTATAGAATGGTTTTACCGAAGGTTTCGGGAAATAAACTTAAACGACTGCCAAAGTAAACACATTTTCAGCATTTTTTTTTTTTTACCACCAAAATATTGGAGGGTGTTGTCAAGTCGACGCGTATATTTTTTCAATATTAAAAAAAACCTTGGTAATTAAGACTTGATGAATTTTGAGTGTGAAAAAAGTGGATTTGAAGGAGAAACAAGAATGACGGCATTCGAGCCGCCATGACAAAAAAAACATGCAGTATAAAAGTAAGAAATTAGTTCTGTTAATGTTAATATTTTGGTGCATATTCATATTTTGGGGAAAATAAACTACATAACCCATTGGTTCCCAAAAACTGTCAACTAGCCTATCGGTGCGGTGACTTGAGTAAGGTTCGAAGAGAACTTATCAGAGTAGTAGGTACTACGTGAAGGTGGAATTCAATTCCTCCACAAAGTGCTCGATTATGCGCAGATATTTGTATTCCGAAACCTTCCGTAAAACCATTCTTTATTATGTAAATTCATCTCTAGGGATTGCCGTTATTTTTCTGTAAGATTTTTTGTTGTTTGTCATTCTGGGTATTGAATAAAATCAGTCGGTTTGACGGTCATGTATTGCAGATTTATTTAAATAATTATTCGGACATAGTTACAAATCGTTTATTTATTCGTGAAACCCTCGTCTTTTCTCCTTGTACGTACAATTAAATCGTATTGACAATGCCTACGTATAAGAACATAGTTACCCTAAATGACATAGGTAAGATAAACATAATCAGCCTATAGCGTTCCCACAGCTGGGACACAGGCATCCTCTCTGTGAAAGGCAAATAATCCATCATGGTGGGCCCATGTGGTGGATGTGTGGGTTGGTGGATGTCACATGTCTTCGTAGTGTTGTTTCTCCAAACACCATCATACCTAACAACTCTGAAATATACAATAAAGGTAAAACCAATAAAAACAATTTGACATAGATACATAAAACCGATTCTCAGTGACCAAACATAACATACAAAAAAAAACAAACTCTACTTATCCGTGGTCACGTAAACCAGTAAACCAAATACTGCCATTTGATCGGCAATTTTTCACATAAAACAATGTAAATTCGGAACGTGAACCATTAGTTTCGCTTTCTGCTTCAAACAGGGTATATTTGTTTCCACTATGCTATCTTCAAAGAGAGGAGAACTGAGATAAAAACTTTTTTGTCTTCCCGCCGCCATGTCGTGACCCGGCGCACAAAAATGGAAGATGAAGACAAAGAATGATATTCTTTGTCTGTACCACCCACATAACAGGTTTTTGGGAACTAAATTCTGTAAATACGGAGAAGATTTATTTTATGTTATCCCTATTTAATACGTTCTGACTTACTGACATAATTTTTGACATTACATTAAGTGAATGCAGATGGTCCACTTGATTTATAAAAGCCTTGACTTTACTGCCCTTGTGGGTTATCATTCATTATCTCCTACTTGTTATCGTGTCGATGACAATCTCTTCTTTCGACACGAAATATAGGGAAATTGCTTATGTCATGGTGAACGGATTAGCAAGTCAGCAGGGGTGATGGCGAGGCTGACTAACTGCGGGATACTTAATTATGTATCTCACGGAAGCCCCCACATTTATATCATGCTCCATATTTTGATATAGAAAGGCAGTTAAGATTCATTCAGATAAATAATTAAGTAATCTAAGCAAAAATGAAACGATGTTCGTTGGTGAACCACTTCAGAAAGGCAAGACCAACGTAACGGAAAGAATTTTTTTTATCGTGGCCGGGAAATTTGGGAAATTGCGGAAAACTAAAACTCCGTTTTCTATAGGAATTTTGTACGAATTATTGAAATTATGGCATGTCAACGGCTGTCGACTCAGCTAGTATATAATAGGAAATGCTTGCTTTGCATCTACTATCCATACAAGCGAAAACAAAAGCCTACGTCAGCTTCACTTCGAACAACATTAATTTATGAATTTTACAAGGTTGATACCTACTTGTTAGGCCTTCTGAACTGCCTATCAATCCTTCCTCAACCTCAACCTTCCTCATGAATCACTCCGTCCATTGTTAAAAACCGTATAAAAATCCGTTTGGTAGTTTTTGAGTTTATATCGCATTCAAACAGACGGACGTAGCGACTTTTTTATATTATGTAGTGATTAAAGTCGTTTTTTGTGTCTGCCTGTGTGACCGCGTTGTTTGTCTAAACTACGCAAATGATTTTGATGCGGCTTTCACCATTATTTAGAGAATTTATTCTGGAAGGTTTATGTGTGTTACTTTGCTTGAATAAGAGGCTTTTGGCTGCTCTGTATGTGCGTTTTTTAGCTTTTTTTTTTTTTTTTTTGTTATGTGCCTTTTGTATGTGCAAAATAAACAATTTTTCATTCTTTTTGTTTCTTTTTATATTATGATTAAATAATATAAAATAGAAATCTCGATGTTTTGTCAACTCGAAAAAACTGTGCGGACCAGCAGCGGATCGCTAGTTAATGAAACCTTTAGAAATATTCAACAATTTTCGTAATAATATTCTAGTTACCCAATTAATTTCAGATTCCTTTGCAAAAAGTCTACTAATTACCTAATTTGTTAATGAATACATAATTATTTTGTCTTTATATTTAATGCTTTCATGACGCGAGGATTTTTTTAAACCATAAATAATTGTGCTTACCTATAAACATTGGTAGGTACCTCAGTCTGGGAAATTATTTTAATCTTATTTTACACTAAGCATAAATGAACCTTTTACAGCGTACGAACTGATTAACTGTGTTTAATTTTTCTCAGAAACAAAACTTATTACTTCGCATTTTCGCAGCAAGGAATAGAGGAATGATATATTTTGCGAATAGATGTTGCAATGAAGTTAATAGATTCGATATGTTAGTAAGTTTTTCTTTCACTAAATTTATTTACCAAATAATCTTAATTTTTAGTCCGGTTTTAGGGATTTTATTTTTAGGTTTCATTTACACTGACACTTAAAAAAAAAAAAGGTTTAGACTAGTTACACAAATTAAGACGCCATTTTTATTTTTTTATTTTGTATTGCTTTAAATTTTGTTGACATTATCAGATAGATATTCGAGCCAAACTAATCTAACGATCATTCAAAATTCCTGAAGCTGGATTAAACTTTACAGTTGCGATTAGTACGTGTTTAGTTACCTTTCTTCCGCAGAACGTTATCAATACAGATAAAGTTCGTGACGTAGGGCAAAACTGATAAGAAACATATTCCATAAATATGTCCACATTAAATGTATGCCTAAATAAAAATGCACTGTTGGATTTTCAACACTTGACTCAGTGCCGAGAGTTTTGAAAATCCCACAGTGCAGTTATATTTAGGGGTTCATTTTGTTGTTTCCCAGTGTTAGTGAAAAGGGGCATAATAGTGTCGCTAAGCCACGGACATAATTTTACTATTTCAATACGGAATACCAAAAAGCCAACCACCAAATTAGTCAGCCAACAGCGCATAAAATAACGGTACATCCCACCCACCGGTTTCAAATGACTTAAATTCCGACGTTCATATCCCATATAATGAACGTGGCTCCATGTAATCCGAGATTGGAGGGTGCATTCAGTCGAACTGGCAACTAATTAGCCGGAGTGAGCCACCACATAAGTGGTTGAAAGCGGCATCACAAAGGCAATGGTCATCCATATAATAGGCCCATTCAATGCTTTGCAACGGTATCGTCACGGTATTGATTTGTGTGACGCTATTCATATGACGGAATTATATTCCATATTACGAACGCTGAAATACTTGTATGGTCAACATATGGCATTCGCTTTTTGAGTTGTTATTGGCTTGTTGGTTGACTAGTGATTTCATTTTGTCTACACTATCTACACGAACAATAAAAAAAGACAAGATTCGTATTTATGTATGTTTGTATTTTTGTTAGTAATGCACAAATTCAAAAACAACTGAACCGATTTTAAAAATTCTTTTACCTGTAGAATGCTATATTATTAATCAGTAACATATGTCATTATTTATAAAGATATCATGCGGGTGAAGCCACTGGCAGAAGCTAGTTAGCAATAAAAAGGACCGTGTTTATTGCACTTTATTTATTAATCAGAGGAAAAAGAAATAACCATGCTTTGTTTGCAAAGCATAATCGTTTGAATCATTTGTCAGGTCTGACCACTTCGCCCGGAGGACACGGTGGAGCATACGGTGGAGGTATGCCCTGCTTGGGCGGAGCACCGCCGTGTCCTCGTGGAGCCTCGTGGAGGCTATTGGCGGCAATGACCTCTCGCGTCCGGCCCTGGTCCAGGCCATGGTACGGAGCGAGAGGGCATGGGAAGCCGTCACCTCCTTCTGCGAAGCAGTAATGCTCGCGAAGGAGGAGGCGGAACGCGTGAGGGAAAGGCAAAGTTTGCGCCCTCACGCCCCTAACCGCCGCCGTTGGAGACGCCCTGGGCGTCGGGAATCCCAGGCGGATTCCCGGCCACCATAGGCGCGGGCTTACGGACGGCGAGCAACGGGCAGCTTGCTGTCCGATAAGGACCAGGCCCGGGTCGATGGCGCGTCGTGTTCCACGCGCGCCTCAAAGATATGTCAGCACAATTAGCGGGGTCCGCTAGGACCGATGCCTGCCAGGGTTGCGGGAAAGTCCGAAAGGCATACTGGGACCTTGGCAACAGGCAAATGAAGGAACACGGGTGGGTTTTAGTCAGTAAAAGTCTGACATGCCCTTCCGCTCCGCCCAGAGCGGGAGAAGTCATTGGATGATATCCCACACTCAAAAAAAAAAAAAAAGGTCTGGCCACTGAAAGCAAACCCTCATTCAAAACAGAACTTAAACTGATTCTTAAAGGAAGAGAAAAAACGATATTTTTTGCGGAAATTGGCATTGGCATACCGAGACTCCTCCGTGCCTCGGAAAGCACGTTAAGCTGTTGGTCCCGGCTGTCATTCGTGGATGATTGACAGTCGGTACGGGTCGTCAGAAGCCCGAAAGTCTGATAACCAGTATTACCAAGGGATATCGTATTACCCAGTTACTGGGTTGTGGAGGTCAGATAGGCAGTCGCTCCATGTAAAATACTGGTATTCAGCTGCATCCGATTAGAATGGAAGCCGACCCCAAACATAGTTGGGAAAAGGCTAGGCAGATGATGATGATGGCATTGGCAAAGTAAACATATACTACATTAAAACAAGTACAACAAGGCAAGCAAGGCAGGCACGTAGGCAAGCACTTATACTGTTCCATAACTTTTTGACCCTGGTTTTCATTAAAAAATCATCAATTTCTTAATAAAATCCCGAGATTAGAAAATAAACGTTAGTGTGAGCTTACTCCCCTTAGCAGAAAACGCATTTAAATCCACTATTACGTTCCGAGCTGAAGTGTCTCCACGCTTCAAGTGTTGAAATCAGACTTTCTGCAAATAGATGTGATTTCGCTTGTGTTGACATAGTTTTTAAGTCTGGTAATAGGAGATAGTGGAGTTTACTTTAACTAATAAATATGACTACTTTATGTAGGTACAGTTTTATGGTTTCCATTAATGTTTAACTTGACACTAATGGCTAGTTTTACCGCCTCCGGGAAAGTACCTGTCAACTTATCTGGAAGATAATTTCTTAAAATTGGTGGTCTGTTTTTATTTTTCCAGATTGTTGAAGCCTTTCCTGACCCCGTGAAACAGACTCGTTTTGTTTCGACAGGTCAAAATATGTACAAATTATTAATTGTACAAACTGTTACCAAAAATAAAATTTATTCGAGAGATAATTCTCGTATAATTTTGTTTTTGGTAACAGAAATTTGTCATACGACCCTTGTCACCAGAGCTTTCAACATTTTAAGGTCGTTAAAACCGGAAAATGTTCTGACGACGAATATCGCCGAAATGTAACTCATAACTACTTCAACGGTAATTAACGAGTAAACAAGAGAAACCCAATAAAATGAGAACACAGTAAAAGTCATAATAAAAGTAATGATCGCTGGTAATGAAATGTTAGCTGGTTTATGTAAAATGTATATTTGAAATGCTCAAAGGGAGTTCGTGAACCGAATCCAAGTTGAAAGAACTGAAGGTTCTTGACCGATGTACATCTCTTTGAAGAGGTTACATTATTTGACTGCAAAGTTTTTAAAATAATTAGACGATACTCGTCTAAAAATGACAGTAATTTTTTTATTTAACTCAAGTTCGGCTGCCCAGAATAAGGTAAAGAGATCTGAATACGATTTTGAAGTATGTCTACCCTATTAAAGGTGATAGGCCGTTAAAATATCACTTTATACAACCTTTGGCATGCTCCAATCAGGGAAGCGTCAATATACGGGGTTATAGTCATTTTATACAACTGTCAAAAGATTACGGTTGTGATTTAAATACTTATACAAAACAATATAAGCCGATAGTAAATTTTCCTAAAAGTTTATTATCTCGGACTTTACTACTTAGCAGTTTTCCTAAAAAAACATATAATACTAGCGACCCGCGGACCCGCCCCTGCTTCGCATGGTTTTAGCGCTTGATAAAACATTGTACACAACACTTTAATGAATTATACACTTAAACCTTCCTTATGAATCACTACGTTTATTGGTGAAAACTGTATGAAAATCCGTTCAGTAGTTTTTAAAATTTATCGTTTCAGACAGACAGACGCGCAGGGGGCACTTTGAAGTAAGAATGGCTCCACAGTAGTCCACCGCTCTCGTACATTTACGCTCATAATTTGTTCGTGTCTGCAAATCTTTTTGCTTGCAGATGTGTTACCGCAGTAGATGCAAAAAAATATGGGAACTATTCTTTTGTATAAAATAAAATAGGGCGCAACGAGCTAAACGAGCATCATTTATTATTTTTTCAACTCAGTTATATTTGTTGTGTGACAACTGTATGTTTGCAGTTTACTGTGTGTACGTAATATACTGAGCTCAAAAAACGGTTCGAACCCCCGTCAACATCACATTTGTGGGTTCGTACGAGTAATCATCAGCAATTCTTTTCTTCTGGGTTCTTTGGAAGTTGTGTATTATATATATAGCATATGCTTTTCTTTTTGTTACAGATCAACGTTAATATTTGAAGCAATTATTTGTACGTATTTACCGACATAATATTGTTTTACTGTCTGAACATATCAATAACATAGACACACATTATCGGCTGTCCAAATACAGAGCATGTTTTGACACCGTAATGTCAAATATTTGTGAAAACGACAGATTTCATGACAGCCATTATGATATGTCGGAATCGCTTTCTTCTTCTAAACCCTAGAATCTAGGTTTTTACAAAATCCTAACTAATATTATAAATGCGAAAGTGAGTTTGTTTGTTTGTTTTTTACGCTTTCACGCTAAAACGGCTGAACGGATTTAGATGAAATTTGGCACATGGGTAGACCATGAACTGGAGTACGACATAGGATCCTTTTTTCCCAATATTCCCCCGGGAACAAGACTTACACGAGTGAAACCGCAGGCAAAGCTAGTCATACATAATTCAAAGTACCTCCATAGAAAAAAGGATAGCCCCTTTCATACACTGACACGTTGACATTGACGTGATGCTAGGGATGACAAGCATCTAACATTACCGATACGCCGGGATAAGTAGGCGCGTAACTCAAGACGTTGTGTTCTGGGCTATAGGAGCTTGTGTGATCTCAATCGAGGCACAGGTGCGTCGCCGTAACAAATTGGTCCCGCGATGAGCTCGACGTGATATTGCTAACAGTACATCAAAATTATTGTCAACTTCTACAAGATTTATGATACAGTTTATCACCGATGCAAAAAGTTATTGTTTCGTTTGCTGAAGATTGTTAATAACAAAAAAAAACATACAGACGAATAGAGATCCACCTCCTTTTTGAAGTCGGTTAAAAAAGGGCATTCCCTTTTGAATGCTATTGATGTTGGTCTAGAGATAATTAGCGCGACTGCTGAGAATGAGGTCATAAGTTCGATTCCCAGGTAGTTTTATTGCGTTTTTCCGCTAAACATTTCTCAGCGCTGTGCTGTGGGTCCCCTTAGCGCAGCATCATGCTGAGTGGAAGCCTTCTTGTCACAGTCATGACGTGCAGCTGCCGATTATCTATCTGTAAACTCGTAATCTTATATTTGTATTTAAGTAGATCTATTCTGTTTAATATTGCTGTTGCAGTTATCTATTTTGTATGCACGTGTTTCTGTGACAAATAAACCGATTTTTCTTTCTTTTCTTTCTTTCTTTCTTTCAGTAGCGTCCGGGTTTTGGATTAGTGCCCGATGCGTGGCAATAGGCTCGCCTCCTTTTACATGATACCTAAGCACATGTTTACTCAAGTCTCCGCGGAATACAGGGGTGATATTGAGGTTATGTAAAACTAGCTGCCGCCCGCGGCTTCGCCCGCATGATGATTCCCAGGATGCCATCTATATCCTTGTCAAATTTAGTCAAAATCCGTTCAGTGGTTTAGGCGTCAAAAAGTATCATACAGTCAGACAGACAGAGTTACTTTCGAATTTATAATTTGTATAGATTTTCTGCAACGAAATAATTTATTTCATTTCCAACAGACGCTTAAAATCCACTTCATATTAAATCAAGTACAGCGAGGTTTCAGACTAAATCATTTATTCAGTTGCGTTGCTTGTGAGTATCTGGTACAGAAATAATGAGATCTTAAATCATCGCGAAGAAAGGTACGACGGCCTATTGTTAAAACAATTTTGCGTTTTCTTTTTATTTCTAAACTAGCTGCGCCCCGTGGTTTTACCCGTGTAAGTCTCGATCTCGTGGGAATATCGGGATGAAAAGTATCCTATGTGTTAATCCAGGTTATAAACGATCTGTTTGTCAAATTTCATCCAAATCCATTGAGCCGTTTTTGCGTAATTGAGTAACAAACATGCAAACACACAAACTTTCACATTTATAATATTAGTACGATATGAAGACATACGCTGTCATTGGTCTGGTTCAACCATATTTTGTTAAGTACCTTGAGATCAAAAAAAGGCTGGGTCTTTAAAAAAAAATTGAGTGTCACTTAAATATACCATTTCATAAATACGATAAAAGCATCTACTTTTATTTCAATAGTCTAAAACCCATTTGAATAAATATGAGTTCTTGTAAGCATACGTTTTTTTTGGGTTTTCGTATAACAAAAAGGTATCTTACGTTGTAGTTTCAAAGATCTCAGTTTCAGAGAAAAGTACCTATATGAATGATATATGTATATATGTGTATGTTAATTTGTCTTGCACAAAGGTCGCGTTAGGATTAATGTTTGTTGCGAGGGCTTGTTGTCGTCATCTGCCTAGCCTTTTTGGGTCGGCTTCCAGTCTAATCGGATACAGCTGAGTACCAGTATTTTATATTGCGAAGATATTACGGGCGGTGTATTTGTTCTATTTTATCTTTTAATACATTTATTACTCCTACACATTGAGAAACCGGAACAAACTGCAAACAATATGTCTGTGAGTGATAAGTTTATTGAAGTAAGTAAAGAATTACCTAATTATAAATAAGCGTAACTAAATTTCTGAGAAATCTACCGTCTTTTTTAGGGTTCCGTACCCAAAGGGTAAAATGGGACCCTATTACTAAGGCTATATCCGTCTGTCCGTCTGTCCGCGGCTTAGCTCAGAGACTGTTGGTACTAGAAAGCTGTAATTTGGTATGGGTACACATATAAATTACGCCGACAAAGTGGTAAAATAAAATCGTAAAAAAATTTTTTTTTTAGGGATCCTCCCCTACACGTGCTTTTATTTTTCTCGTCGATCCCATGGTGTGGGGTATCGTTGGAAAGTTCGTTTAAAAATAGTGTGAGTTTGCAAAAACCATTTTATTTATTTATTAAAACTTTATGCACAAGAAAAAAAACTACTGTACAACGGCGGACTTAATGCCTGAGGCATTTTCTACCAGTCAACCTTAGGGTGATGCAGAGACAGACATGGTCGGATTCAGAAATCCGTTTGCGAAGTATTAAGCTTTAAAGTGCTAATTTTTGTTAGAGTCAAGTGTCCCCCCCCACCTGCCAGCTAAATGGTTGGTTTTGCCTATGTGAAAAAATTCACGGCAGTAGTATATATAACGAAATTAAAAGGAAAACTATCACCGCTATGTAGGCTCCACAAGTTACCGAGTAATATTCAACCAACTTAAATTTGCAGTTGCAAAAACATGTTCTCCCATACACAACTACAATGTTAAATTTGTTGGATAAATTTATCCCAACTACGGAACCCTTCATTGTGCGTGGTTCGACATGCACTTAGCCGGTTTTTTACTTAAAGTTATTTTTAGAAGTATGTTTGAATCATTTTATTTCTATAAAGCTACCACCCACGCCATCTAAGATTAGTCTTATTTTATGATAAAAGAAAAACTTGCTTCATGCTCTATGCCAATATTGAAATATTGCTCTGTTACGTAAAGTTGACTTACTTAGATTTCATCGTTGGATGTGTAAATGTAAAAATGGAGTTACTAATATTGATCGATGAACATAAAATATTTACGATAATTTCTTAAATAACATATGTATATAATGACAAACAAAGACAAGTACATGCACTTAAAACACTAGTTTTTTGGTCTCAACAAAACAGCACCCATTTCAACAAATGGAGAATAAAATTAATGTCAAACGTTTCCTCTGAGTGCCTTTAATTTATGAACAGTAATTATAGCCGTTCTTTATTTGGGAACAACATGAACCGTACTGATTACAAATGTTCTCCAAGAACTCCTTTAAACTTAATGGGGCAATATTTTTCCCCATTTGCACCGTCAACTATGATTTACTGCTACGGCGTAGCCCTCTACGGCATAGAGGGTGCTACGTCAATATGCTACAGTCGTAGACGGTCTACGAATATTTTATGGCCGAGGCCAGAAACGGAGGTTGGAACTTAAAATCTATAAAATACTTCAGTAAACATTTATGTATGCTCTTAATGGTTGCAGCGGTACATTTTGCATTAATTAATTATTCTCTTTTATAGCAGGAGAGTTACAAAAAGCTTCTGTATTTAAAATGTTCCTTTGGTTGAATAGTTGAGCAAATAAGTACTTAATCTTCTTGGAAAGCTTTTATTTTTGAGTAACTTTACGTGCTTTTTTTCTACTAACCTATTTTTTTTTTTTTTTCATTTTAATAGTTTACGTCCGCTTTTCGTGTAGCCGGAGCCATACGTCATTACTAAATCATATACGAACACCGAAAAAAAATTACATCGATTTTTTTTTTTTCATTTTTATTTGTCGTTTTTGTCGTAGTTGGGATTCAGTTTGTAACTATCTTTTTATGCCATTCTTTTTCCATCTATATAGTTAATGGGATGGTTCTAGTACTCATTATTTTTAATATGATAAACAACCAATACTAACCAGCACACTTATCACGGTCGTTATCAACCAAATCCTCTTAACTTTGGCGCCGCGCTGATAAGAAATAACTGTGTTAATGCCTTAAATTTGCCGGTATCGCGCCCAACATAATTTAACTTTGTCAAAACCCGCTTTTACTTCTAACAAATTAACTTGGTGCCATCGCATAATATTGTAAGCTCTTCAATAAAACTTTTTATTTGTTTAAGTTTAAATGATTTACACAAATCATAGGGATTCTTAATGACTGACGAGACCAATTTTTTATATTTTTTATGACTCTTGGATTATAATTAAGCGGAATAGGTTACTAAATATATCTACGTCTATTGTATTTTATAATGGACTGGCTGATGCCCGTGGCTTCGCCTACGTGGATGACGGTTATTATATACTAAAACCTTACTCGACAACCACTCAATCCATTGATGAAAACAGCATGAAAATCAGTGGAGTCGTTTTTAAATTTATCGCGAACAGGACGACAGACAGACGTGGTGGAAGACTTTGTTTTATAATATGTAAGGATTTCCGCAAAGTCACGCCTGAATCAATTAATTATCAGATTATTTTGTGGTTTATTTACCCTTGAAAACAGTTTTTGAAGTTAATGACTCACTAACTGGTTAATGGTTCATTAACTCACTATTATTGAATGGCTGTAAACAGATAACACAGTGTGACTGACATCTGACTACAAAGCTAAATATTGAAGTACTACTGGGAATTCAAATTATACATACATACATAATCTCACGCCTTTTTCCCATGGGGGTAGGCAGAAACTACAGAACGCCACCTACTACGATTCTTACATACATAGTCATTTTCCTTCGTTTACGTTCAAACATCACATAATATTACACTACCATAAAGTAATTTCTCCAGATACCTAAAACTTAAAATTCAATACTGTTACTAAACTTCAACAAATAAATGTTGGTCGCTCGTGCACTACAAATCAAATCAAATCACTTTTCTACCTACTCATCATAACCACAGTATAAATATGGACAGTGCATAAACTAGTAGTAAACGTTCGAAACGGCATACTCGCACAGACGCGCTCATTGACGAGACCCCAAGCGATTGTCGCAGTGCTGTCAGTTGGGGGTGCAGTGAGGAGAAGAGTGGTCGCCGCGATCTTTTTTAAAAATGGAGGGTAGGTAATTATTTCAACAAATAGGCCTAGTTTGCATACTGTCCATATTTATACTGTGCCTAAAATCATTGAAGATTTTTCAATCCAATTCATTGGCTAACTGGGGTCGTATTATGATGTCTTAATGCCACCATTTTTCCAGTGAGAATGAGAGACGGAGCTATACAAGGCCGATGGCACCATCCTTTTTTCGCAGTGGAATAAGGATGGCATTAACTTCATACATACGGCCCCTGTGGCATAAAGTAAATGCATCAATCATTCGTTTAAGGCTTTGCTCACACCTGAAGGGAAAAGGAACGAGATATGGTTTTTAATTCGGCTTGCTAAGATTTATATTGAGTTTTTTTTTTAACTACCCTGTATTAGTACGGTTCGCAAAAACCAAAAGTCCTTTAACACTGTCTCTTATCCATTTCATCTAAATTAATATTAAATGATTTTATAAATTGCGGTTTAGCTTTCATATTCTATCTAAGAGTTAATATTCTTTTAATTTGACTTCAGCTCCGTTTTTTATTAAATATTTTGCTGAATAAATAATATTTAAAAACTGAAATTTCAATCGACTTTTGTTGCTGATAAGTACGTACCTGTTTGCTTGTACCTAAAATCTGTCTAAAAAACGGTACTAGTCAGTTTAAAAGTTAATTGTAAACTGACTAGTACCGTTGAAAAAGTTATATGAAGTTGAAGCGCAAACTGAACCTTACGTGTTAGCATTACAGTTGTTTTTCACAAAACTCGTGTTTGTTTACATGTTTGGCAAAAAATTGCGAACGCAGAATACGTTACACACTGTCCATTCATAATTATAAATCGCATCGGTTCACATTCTCCTTGTACAAGCTAATGAACGGTCAATAGGGAGGAACTACTGCCATTTTTCCGTTTGGCAGGAAAAAAAATCGAACAAGCCGAGTGCCCATTACAGTACCTACTGAGAAGTGTTAAGTCAAAATTACCTTGTCAAAAGAAACTGACTTTCTTACGTTGTAAACGCGAAGTTCGACCGTTCCGCTTAATCATAGCATAAACGTTTCAGTAATTTGCTTAAAAAAACCCTATTTTTTTTTTTTTTTTTTTATTTATGCTTACAATCTCTGTACACGTTCATGTTTGTTTTGTACCATTAAACCAGAAATGGTTTGTATTGGTACTCACATTCGCTATTAGAAAACAACTAATCAAACATAACATTACATTTACCTACTTATTATATATATTGGTTATTCATAAACCTACCTACACCATTTGCCCATAATTATTTTAATAAGCAAATAATGTAGGTACATTCATAAATTCATAATATTTTACTCGCAACTATTTAAGCCGTAAACATCTATCAGTAAGTAGGTACGTGAGTCACGTGTAATGTTTTGAACCTGAGCCACTCGCTACTGTGCCGCTCGTAAGAATACCGGTTCTAGTCAACGTAAAGAAATTCCTATACAGGTTGCTCCATTTTTATTTATTTTTATTAGTGTTCTGAAAATTATTTAACTAAGTTGAATAAGTAGTTGTAATAGTATTTTTTGAATTTTTGCTTATAGTTTTTCGAGTTTATTTCGTTTTTTATAGGTTTTGGTATTTCATTGTATAATGTGGGTATTAAAAATTTTAGTGTACGCCTGCCATAATAATTTCTACTCTGAGGTACTAGAAGTTTATTTTTGGTGATACTTCTTGTGATTATTTTATGTGATATCGGTATTTGAATGCTTTTATTATTAAATTGCTCAACATTCAGTTGCTAAAACCATTGTTGATAACTTCTTTGTTAAGAACAAAGGCAGCTTCACAACGAGTAAACAAAAATTCGCTTTTTTTACATGTAAGATATGACAAAAATAAATATGCATTATTTTATAATAATTTGCTAAAACAAACATGAATGCTTTATGAGCATATCGCGAGCATGTGTGCTTTATTATCTACTAGCTGATGCCCGCGACTTCGCCCGCGTGTATATTGGTTATTATATACTAAAACTTTACTCGAGAACCACTCTATCCATTGGTGAAAACAGCAAGAAAATCGGTGCAGTAGTTTTTGAGTTTACCGCGTACAGGACGACTGACAGACGCGGCAGAGGACTTTTTTTTACAATATGTAAGGATTTAGCAAACTGCCTTTTATCTTTTCATGATTTTCCCCCGTTTGTGTTTGAAAGGCAGAAAGGTATTTAATCTTTTTACTGCGCTTTGACCGGTGTAAAAGTGGACATATAGTCTTTATGAAGTTAATAAAGACTCATGGATTAATAGAGACCTAAAAGATACAAAGAGTATTAAGTTAAGTCCCAGGTTACTTGGAAAAAGATTCGATTTTCCACTTATTTGTTTCATCCCCACAACTTTTAAACAGTGATGTATTTTAGCAGAAAATTGGCCGACAAAATACACACTCCGTTGACTTTGCAAGGAAAATAGGTAAATAAAACACACGGTTGGGACGGCACCGTTCCAAGCGGCGGCAAACCACAGATAAATGAGTTTGCTCAACTTCGGGAGGCCGTCACCCTACACAAATATCATAAAGAGTCGTGTTTGAACGTGATACTCGTATCAATAATAATTAGTTTGTTAGCTATGTTAGAGATTAATAAGTGGATCATATATGTAGTTGATGTAGAATGTAGAGTGATGATTTGATTAATAAAAGCCGGTATAATTATTTTCTAATTGGAATCGCTTTTCTGAATAAATAGCTATTATCGCGATGATCAGTGAAGCCGATCTTGACTAGGTTCTGAAGGAGCACTGAGTTATATGCATTTTGAATGGAACACATGTAACCCACATGGGTAAGGCCGTTCCCTACCTCAGATTTTATCTCGCTCGCACCATACTACTCGCGACCTGAGTGAGAGCGAGACGGAGTGGGGTACTAGCGGCTCTCAAGCCTCGAAAAGTTTAGGTAATTGCTTTTAATGGTGAAAACAATGGTAATAAAACATAAGACCTGCTTTATAGTTAGTTCAGTTATTATGTAAAGTTTCATGATCGTATTTGAAGTATTTTTTGAATACCAGCGGTTTACCTATAGTTTGGTTTAGGAGGTAACTTTGTAATTTCTTTCTATCGAGGAAATTTTATGTAATCGTGTTTTCGCCAAACGTAGGACCTAGCATCAATCAACTTTTAAATATATTAATTTCAAAATTAATGCTGTCGTATTTTCGGCATAATGGAGGATCATGCTAAGCAATTTGAGGTAGGGTGGGCCCTTAACAGGACATTTCAAATAAAACTAAAAATGGCGTTCGTTTTCGAAATAATTGTTCAATACTAAAACATATCACCGACCTAAAACATACGAAAACCTCTGTATCTGACGCAAAATTACACTCAAAGTCTAAACTCTGTTGCAATAATGACAACACAACAACAATGAAGGATATCACGAACTGTTTCCCTAACGCCATTTCGTTCAATTACTCCATTTAAATATAAACAGTCTGAGTAGTTTCTACTAGCAAGCGTTGGCATAAATGTTTCAAGTGCTTACTTAACTCTAAAGTGGTACTCACTTCTCTGAAGTGGGGACGCGTGTTACTTAGAATTGCTTATGTGATAAAAGTAATAAAAGTAATTCCTCTTAGTAAAATATCTGAGATACGAGATATGCATGAGTATCTAAGTCTTAGTTTAACGATGGTGTAGTTTGTCTTAGCTTTCACAAGAGCTATTACACTAGCGATCCTTTAGGGGCCCATTCGGCATACCATGATTAACCTATAACGGTCCCACTGCTGGGACACGGGCCTCCTCTCTGTGAGAGGGAACGTGCCGTAATCTACCACGCGGGCTAGATGTGGGTGATATATGTCACAATACTGTCTTCTAGTTTTTTTTGGGTCCATTTGCCATGAAGGGACTGTGTTACTTGTCGTTTGCTATAGCGAATAGGGGCGCTGTTTTTATTTTGCTTACGTTTTCTTTGAGAACGCACTTTTGTAAACAAAACGCACACCCTTTCCACACATCAAACGCATCGTACACGGATAAGGGACGAAAATGTTTTTTATCCTGCGTCCTTTAAAGTTCAACTTAACCTGTACGCGGCGTTCCCCACTGTATATCAACAAGACTCAATGGTATAATAAACACGGGTACACAGTGTGTCTATGGTGGAAAACACCAGTGTTAGATGGTGTGTAAGATTTGTCTGAATTGCTACCACTGGACTAGACACGATATTCCAGATAGTAGAAAAAAAATATCTCTGATGTTAAAACCAATAAAAACAATATTTAAAGCACAATAATCAAATTGTCCTAAGCAAAACTAATTTAACATTATCATCGTTTCGTCGGTTCGTCCTAACGAAAACGCTGATTAACTAAAAATAGAAGTAAAACAAGTAGATCCAATTACATTTTAAAAGGATTCTTCGGGAATCTGAAACTCTTCAGTTTTCTTGCTAATTTCTAATTAAACAAGTAATTAATCCAAAGAGACCGTGAAATTAAACTTGGCTAGGAAAGTAAATGAGTGATAAATATCTTCTGGTAATGAGATAATTGGGTTTTACTCTGATTGCACTAACTTTGAAAGGATTTCTACAACGCATCGCACGTAGTACGTGATTTCATACGTATCAGAACTTATTTGAAATATGGATTCCAATTAAATTCAGACCTGTATGACTGTCTTCCAACATGAACATCAATTGGCGCTACTGCAATTTGCACTATAAATCCTGTACATCAAAAATCCTTTTCAATAAACACTGGTCAAAGTTTATTTACACTTTTGTTCACTCAACATAAATGTATCTCTAATTGCCTTCAGGCATATATTTCCGCTATTTCATGAAAGTATCGCAGTTTCATTTTATTAGCAGACATGGGAATCGCATTAGTAACAGCATTGCGCTTTGCTTCTTATTTTTGTATTGCAGCCAGACGGAGCTCAAAGCATTGACGTGTTTCCGATATAAACACACATTTTTACTCAGTGGTGCGTTACTAATAGTCACACTTGATGGGGTACAGCAGCTATTAAGTATATCAACGGTCTTGGTTTTTGGAACGACGTTCTTTAACGGGGCTTGCGGTAGGAATAAACTGGTAGAAATCATCACGTCACAAAAAAGCGTTATGCCTGAAAAAGTGAGTGTCAAGTTTCAACAGTTTTTGGTATATATTTTCTGTTCAACTAGCGACACGCCCCGGCGTCGCATTACTATGGCGAGGCGACATAATTATTATCATTCGAGACTTCTTTTCTTTACCTTAGTTCAGTAATTATTAATGTGTAAATTAAATAGATACGATTAATGATGGTGAAAACTGCATCAAAATCCGTTGTGTAGTTTAGAAGAAAAGGTAGTTTGTATGTAGGGGAATCTATTCTTCGGAACTACTCATCCAATTCCGAAAAATTCTTTCACTAATGGGAAGTTATAGGATATTTTATGTTAAAACAAGATACACGCCGCCGAAATCGCGGGAAGAAGCTAGTGTTTCATAAAGTAACTTCACTTCGCAAAGATACAAAAACAAAAATGAATATGTTAGCGTCTATGCTGTCATCATAAAACCACTTCACCTGGTCCACGTAAACACATCATGCCGCATTGCCAACAAGTTTACCTCAATAAGTTTACCAAAACATAACAGGGTCCACCAAAATTCCCGAAATATTCACCCTAGCTTCACAGGTGTGTTTAATAAGATTTGCTCCACAAATCGGCAGACCAACCACGGCACTTCTCGCAGGCGTAGTGCCAACGTATGCAGAAAATTCAATCGCGATTCGGACCCATCAATAATCTGTTTAAAACGCACCACTCCACACCGAAATTTTCATCACTGGGTCTAGTTGCGGAAATGTCATTGGGAAATTCAATTCCAGCAAATTGACCACTTCTTGTGCTTGGGTTGAATTTAGACACATTTACACATGTCTACTAAAGCGTTTTTCTCTGTATTTGTATTATTTGTGGGACACAATACCGTTCTTCTCCTACGATTTGGAATAGGTTCTACATAAAAATTCGCTTGCCAAGGGTGTTTATGACAAGATTCCTGGTTTTTATCAACTATTAGCACTTACCCCGCGACTTGGTTCGCGTGAATTTTTAATTTTCTCCTACAAACTCTAACACCCCTTCCCACTATAAAATGATTTATGATCATAATCTTAATTAGATATATATTACGACGCATCGCCCGCCCGCGCCATTACTTCGTTTTCGCTTAGCGTCCTTTCTGACTTTTTGAACCCTCATAACTTGTGTTTAGATTATACCAGATAAACAAAATTCTCGGGATATGATGTCAATAGTAGATTTATTAAACGTCAGTTTCAATTGCCTGGAAGAGATCGCGGAAAGCGATAAGGTTGCCCATTGTATATTTTGTAGTGTTTGTTTTTTTTTGTTATATATTTTTGTGGTGTACAATAAAGTATATATAAATGAATAAATAACAAAGTTTTAATTGCATAGCTCTTATACTTTGGATTTTATTGATATCTAAAAAACCCCGAATTTGTCACTCACTGACTCACTGATGGATCATCAAAATTCTTAGGGTACTTCCTGAAGTCCTAGAAATCTGAAATTTGGTATGTAAGCAAGTAATAGTACACAAACAAAAAAAACTTGGAACTTTTTTTTCTTTTTGCTTTTCTCCTAAGGTTCGTAACGTGATGTTAAATAGTCAGCAACCTTCTTCAGGCTATCAAATGCAAAAATAATTCTGCAAATCTCACTGGCAGATCCAGAGAATAGCACGTTCAAACAAGAAAATAAACTCCTCACGTTTATTAATAAATTAGTATTAGTATAGATTTGTAAAATAATATTAAAATTTGATACCAAATGCTATCATTTTCATTTTCAATTTCATGATTGTCTTAATAGCCTATAACTTGTATGTTTGGTGTCTTATACTGTTAGTGCAAGTTGGTGATTATAAATAAAATAAATAAAAAAATTAAAATCATAAAACTACAGTAGCAAATAGAACGCTCATTGTGCACGACAGTGCTTACTCTGCGTCACGTTCATTCTACAATAAAAATCATGAATATGTATAATCACCAACAAAACTGGTTTATCTAATGCTAATTTGTATTTTCACGTTTGCAGAGCTTTGGGCCTATTTTTCATCTTAGGATAAGCTTCGCAAAACATAAATTCAGTAATAGATCAAGATTATTCAGAGAAAATAATAGCCCATATTCGTATATTCTTTCGTCTGGCTTTGTTACTCTTGCAAAAGCAACTGTTACAAAAGCAAAAACCGGCCAAGTGCGAGTCGGTCTCGCGTACGAAGGGTTCCGTACCATTATCTATAAAAACGGCAAAAAAAATCATGTCTGTTGCATGGGAGCCCCCTTAAATATTTATTTTAAATTATATTTTACTAGCTGATGCCCACGACTTCGCCCGCGTGGATGTCGGTTATTATATACTAGAATCTTACTCGAGAACCACTCTATCCATTGGTGAAAACAGCATGAAAATCGGTTCCTTAGTTTTTGAGTTTTTCGCGTACAGGACGACAGACAGAGGCGGCGGAGGACTTTGTTTTATAATATGTAAGGATTACATATTTGTTTTTTTTTGTATTTTCAGAAATACATCATCTGATTCTGTGAATATTTCAACTGTCTAACTATCACGGTTCATAAGATACAGCCTGGTGACAGACGGACAGACAGACAGACAGCGGAGTATTAGTAATAGGGTCCCGTAAAACGGAAGGGTTAGCAGAGGAGTACTTTTACACCCACATTTCCCCAGTTACGTTTAAGTCCCATGTAATAGGGGGCGAGCCTATTGCCATCAACCGGGCGCAAATGCAGGCTCCAAGCTGCTATTGAGAAATTCCTCTAGGAAAAACTCAATAATACTTTGCCAGACCCGGGAATCTCTACCCAATAACTTGTCAAATAAAAGTAATATTCAAGCGGTCCAAAACTGCATGGGGTGAACAAAATATTACCTACTTTAACAATAAATGATTGTTTAGTCTTCAATATAAATTGAAATTAATATACTTACTTACCTGAATCCATTCATCTGTTTTATGGATGAGTAATGATAATCATTAATTGGACGGAACCCAAGTCCTATCAATCAATGACAGTTTCCATTGTATCATTTATTTTGCTGCAGTATTTATCAATCATGTTTTAAGAAGTCGTTTTAGATACTTCTCAATCGACTTAAATGTTGTGATCAGGTGAACCCAAGTAGTAAGCGCCACATTTTAATATAATTTGTAGAGAAAATTCGTTTATTCGACGATTTAATTTGATTAAAAATAATGAACACAAAACCGTTTTACGAAACTGTCTTAATATTTGGCAAGTCCTTTTGGAAAACTGTTTTATTTTCTTTTAAACTCCTTTAAAGGGTCAGGAAAAATAAACGAGTGTGCGTTTTAACCAATAACGGTAGCTAAAAGTCATATTAGAATTAGGTATTACGTACCAAAAACCATAAATAGAAAGTTTTTAACTTTAAGCTTCTCGAATTTGGACTGAAAGTCAAAACCTCTGCAACTACAATCAAGTTGTATGTAACAGAACAAAATTAATGTATTTATAGTTAATTAAAACACCAATTACACTAATTAACATTTTTTTTCTTTTGTATATAGTTTTATTAAAAGTAACATGAACAGTGGACTCCCTTGCATACTATCTCTCGCAGAAGACCAGACATATACGCATTTTGTTTCATTCTTCCGCAAACACATCCCATTCAGAGGGTTGGAAGTCAGAAGGGCGGTGAGCATCTTCAAAGTACGACACACTCTGGGGATTTAGCTCTGGCTACAATTTTCGAGGACGGTTGCGCAAACAGATTGTATCGGCGGCGCCTCGAAGCCACATTCAATCACCTGCCAGCTACATTATAACATAATTAATGGAAGAAATAAGGCTTCCCCCAACTGTTAACTATACCTACCTACTAATTGTGTTATTATTGCATTTTCCTCCTTCATGACAACGGCAAAAGTTTTTCCTGTATATGTTAGCTATCTGAGGTTAATTTCATTGTTTATCTGGTTTCTCTAACAATACTACTGTTAGATGAAAGAACGAACCTTAATTACTGCATTGTATCTACAGATTCATGGTTTTATTTTTTCGTTTAATGTTTTTTTTTTCAGATAGTGTAGCACTGTAACTGAGTTCTGTCAACAAAACTATGACATTGTATTCACATTATGGTTCGAAACAATTTGATTTGGCCTTCTTTTTATACAAGCTTGCGAGTTATAACATTCTTTATTTATTATGTAAAAAATTATACAGTGCCTGCAAAATAATTCGCTAATGAGAGTCAACATTATTCTAACAATATATTACAACAAAGTAATTTAGGTGCTATAATGTGAATGTATCATGCTTAGCTTTTCTAAATTAGCCACCATAAATAAGTACCCGAAAGTTCAAACAACTTCGTATATTCATACAGTCTTGTAACATACGCTATAACAAACCTATTCCAAATCTTACTCAATATTTTTAAGGAGCAACGCCTGCAACTTCGCCTCCGAATGCTGTCAGTCAATATATCAACCTGGGTTCAGTTCAGATACCTCACTGAATATTCCAGAAGCTTCCAAGGGACTTGCTGACTTTAGCTAAAGTAAATTTAATAAACCTTTTTCGCGCGAAATGATAACAACAATGTAGAGATCTTTTTGTTTGTATACCTTTCGCTTCATTAAAAATGCATCTTATTTATGGAAGCTTAAATTACCGGAAAAGCCGTCCAACCTTTTAACGTTGTTTTTATTTACTTCACGCTTTAGCACGGCTATTTTGTAAGTGTTGATTTTTCGGTTGGGATTATAACTTAGTGTGTGTACCTTTGTTTAACCACGAATCTGTATTACAAACATTTTAAAGCAGGTATGTTTATTAACATAACAACAGATCCATTTACAAGTAGTTTACCATACATATCGCTGCCCTAGTTCAATAGTAAGATATCTTGAAAAAGTATGTTTTGACTTATTCATACTTTTATGATTTTACTGTGACTAATTCACTTGTCGTTATTTGAAATGTGGTTGATTATTATTTTCATATTAAGACATTTCAAGAAGTCTCTGTGTAGAAATAAAAGAAAAGTAAAAATATTCCTGATCACTCTAGATATCGTGAGATGCCAGAATCTTGAACTAGTTTTCGTCAAAAATATGCATAAATGTCTCAGTGAGAAGGCACTTTCACAGGTTGCGTTTCACATATATCCGATTTTTTTATCAGAAAGAAGAGCAAATTTTTTACATGATACAAAACTTATCTTAATTTGGACATTTTTTAAGATATCTTACTATTGAACTAGGGCAGCGATATTAAAGTCACTTTTCGTGTCTGTGTGACCGCATTGTTCTTCTAATCTACGCAACGGATTTAGATGCGGTTTTTGACATCATTTAGAAAAATTATTCCAGACGGTATAGGTGTATAACACGTGAATGTTAAACTTACACATAATAAAGAAAACTCCATGTTATGTCAAGCCATAAAACCAGTGCGAAACAGGAGCGGGTCGACAGAATGGTATAAATTAAGCACATATTCCGAATAGGTACCGAATGCTAACAAAGCTTTTTCGACAACACACAGACTTAAAAATGAATGCACTCTAAAATATTGGAAACCTGTCATTACTGTCTTTTATTTCCTCGTTTGTACGCAAGTTTAATTGAAAAACTAGTTGAAACCTGCATAGATAAATACATACCTACTTTGTTACACAAATGATTATATTTTGTCCCCTAATCTGAGGAACGTATTGTAACAGTCTACAAAAGACCCAAGATTTTCGGACAACAGAAAAACTCCCAAGGTTTCCTCGTCGACACAAGTTGGGACGTAATTATTTTCGGGGGACAAACTGTTGCGAAGTAATTGCCCACATAACACGACAAACAGTTAATAAGGATTTCACTTACCCACTCGCCAAGAGCTAGTAGGGGGCTATTAAGTTTTCTGTAAGAGATAGTAGGTAGGTATATAGGTACAACAAATTGTATACACATTACATTACATTTAATTGTAAGTTTTTTTTGACGAATTTGAGGTATTTATAAAAGGTCCTGAGAAGTTTCTGACCACATTACTACTACAACACAATGATTATGTAATCATTATCCAATAATATCAATTTATATAAATAAAAAACAGATGCGTCAAATTGTTTAGTATTTTGATTGTAGTCTAACGATAGAAAAATTGTAAACCAACTGTGCAGCTAAAATCTAAATAAATCAAATACTTCACACTACATCAAAACCCATCCGAACAAAAACCACTCATTCAACAATCCAAGTATGAACAGCGCACGCAACTAAAAATAACGTTTAAAAACGTTTCTATTTCCGGGAACAGCCACCAGTCGCAGGAAATTGGAATGCCTATTTCAATTGTTCCGCTGGTGAGCGGTGTCACAAGACTCTGCTCGCTGTGCTAATTCCCACACTGACTCACTGATTTCACCAACATTTAAATTATTCAATAGAGCCGCTTTTGAAGCAACTTTAGGGACAATTTTGAATAGACTCAGGTATGTTTCCGGTTTTGTAACTTTAAGAACAATTTTGTATGGACCTGTGTCTATTTATGTTGATAAATAAGAAAACTTGGAACTAAATCGTGGTTTAGTGTAGAAAATAATTTTTAAATTGATGTTTTTCCAAAAGTGAGCTGTTTCACAAGACTCCGCTCCTCTGCTACGCTAATTCCTATCCTCACTCATACATACATACATAACATAATCAACCTATAATGTTCCCACTGCTGGAACACAGGCCTCCTCTCAGTGAGAGGAAGTGGGCCGTAATCCACCACGCAGGCCCAGTCCGGGTCGGTAGATGTCACATGTCTTCGAATTTTTGGTTCTAGGACATGCCGGTTTCCTCATGATGTTTTCCTTCACCGTTTTTGAGAGCAGTGGTGATGAAATAATTTAAACAAAGTAAAGCGCCTGTCAGGGTTCGAACCTACGTCGTACAACTCGTTAGTCGCGGCCGTTACAACTGGGCCATCACTGCTCTCCTCACTTACTGTTTTTTACCAATGTTTAAACTAAATTTTTTAGTGTTTGATAAATTTTTTTGTAATGTATTTTTGTGGTGTATGATAAAGTATAATATAAATATTCAATAGTGCCGCCTTTATATAAACTTTATATTAGGGACAATTTTGAATAGATCCACTTACATTCCTGTCTTGAGAATTCGGAACTTAATCTTATTTTAATAATTTTTTTAGGCTATGATTATCTTTTGTGGGTATAAACCTCTCTAGATCTAATATCTAAAGCTCAAAACCAATTACCTACAAAAAATCTTATGTAGCTCTTGACATTGGAATATGACATTTATTTTATCTTAAATTGTACATGCTTTTTCCGAAGACTTCGTTAACGTTGACTTTAGGATCAATAAGTGCCTTTTACTGGAACAAAAAGTATCACATGTCGTGTATTAAAACATTTCAGGTCGAACTTCGTCTATGTGTTCATGAATATCCGTTCATTTGTTTCGGCATGATTGAGTTGCAAAATATTCAAAGTTCCGCATCTAAAATGTTCGTTTGAATTTCATGGAGCAAGCTGTTAGAGTTTGTTAGGTTGTTAATGAGTTTATAGCAAAATATTTTGTTAATCATCGGTGAAGGAAAACATCGTGAGTAACCCTGGACAGTAAATATAAGTCTGAAATCGCCAACCCGCCTTGAGCAAGCGTGGTGATCAATGCTCGTGCCTTCTCTGAATAAGAAGAGGCCTTTGTAATACCAGCCTAAGTGTGCCACTGCAGGGAGTGGCACAATTAAGCTGGTATTATTATTAATATTGTATTAATCGATTTTTTACATTAATTTGAACTATTTTATCAGTAATTACTTTATTTTTTATTGCTTTACCTTCTTTACGTTTATTAAGTTTGTTGTGTTGAGAAATCATCAAAGTTCACCATCCCCTAAGTCAAGCCAATTACGAGTATTCAGAGGAGGATTTAGACCTCCTCTGAATACTGGTAATTTGATTGATAACCAATTTTTCACGAAACCATCAACTTTGTTCCGTGCCATAGAAAAAAAGTTGAATAGAATTGGAACACCCTTTGTTCTTTGTACTCTTTCATACAAAAAGCACTGAGACCCGGACTCCAAATGTTCAGAGCTAAAAAGCTAGATATCGGTATTGTTAGTTTTACAGTGCTTTTAGATTTTTTCTATAGAAGGGTTGATAGGCTTCTGGCTGCTTCAGGTTAAGCTGCTATTCCAAAGGTCAGTCCGATGATGGGTGCCCATTCTTACTTGTGTAAAGAATGGTAACCATCATCGAATTGACCTTAGCACCTTCACCACCTTGTGACTGTGACAACATCTTCGTGTTTTTTGTCTTTTTACATACGAATGTGTTTGCAGCAGAACTTTCAGTAAGACAGCTGAGGGCCTGGACAAGTCGGTGGCAATCGCTTTCAAAGCGTTACGTATTTCTATAATAATATTCAAGAAGAAACAAAAGAAGAAGAAGATTTATGTCAATTCAATATCTACATTTTTGAGTATTCCATCATCGTTATTGCTGCTAGAATGTCTGTTTCCTTTGATCTTTGTTTGATTCTTTGTTTTTATCTACAAATATTCGAATGGCAATATCGTTACTGCCCGTAAATAATGGTCACCCGTCCTCTTGGCGCGGTCACTCCGTCCGAGTACACTCGCCACAATTCGCTTTGTGTAATTTCCTCGACGCCTACATACGCGCACTAGCCTGGATATTTTTGCCAATTCCGTTGAAAGGAGTCAAGCTCTTTGCTTTATTTCGCTTCCACATAGGTATCCTTTGTTTAAAAATCCAATTTCGACTGTATTGAGAGTTCCGTTGAAATTGATATGTAAGTACGGTCAGCCACAAAAGTCTATTAAAAGTGTCACTTTTACATTTCATCACAGCTGACACGTAATGATTCGATATTCTTATAAACAGTATCCGCTTTTATAATAAGTTGCCAAAGTCTGTTACAGAACTTAGCGATGGTAAGTTCAAAACCCACATCAAACGTGTCCTTATCAAAAAAGCATATTATAAGATTAAAGACTACGTTGAAGATAGGGAAGTTTGGCAATAATTCCTTCTGCACATGTGGCTTCCCTGGTACGTCATTAACGGCATAATTTTGTAAGAGTCTATTAACTGCTCCCAAATTACCATGTTTATTTTTTACATTCATCCCTGACAGACATAATCATATTATAATATTATTTGACACCTACTACTTTATATACCTACCATATTTAATTTCAACTCTATAATAGTGGCTTTTGCGGACATGTTAATTATCCAGATTTGTGTCAGTTGCAATCATGTCATTTGGTTTAATTAGGTTTTTATTTTTAGTTTCTTATTTATCTTATATAGATTCTCCTCTAATAGACCTTGTGAATGTGAGAACGTTGTAGGCTTAGTGGACTGTAGACCTTTTTTTTTTTTTTATATGGAACAATTTCAGTTTCTTTTAACTACCTACATGAAACTCCTTGAAAGGCAGGCCTACACTGTCCTCCCATAACTATTAACACTGTAATTCGAAAATATTGTAAAAGCCAATTATCTTTTAAAAGAGTAACTATAGAGTTTCTTGCCGGCTCTTCTCCATAGGAAACGACCAATTGAAACCGTGCACCTAGCTTCGGACGTTTCATAAGTGCCCATGTAGGCTTATGTGAAATAAAATATTTTGATTTTGATTTTGATAAACTGCTTTTTCGTGCTTTTCATGTAATAACAAATAGTAAATCATTCTTCAAACAGTACAACTGTTCCGATTTTTTCCTAGAACATTATTAGCATTAAAAACAACAGTCCTTACCAGGGTTTTGCACGCACAGTGAAGGGTTCCGTAGTCGGGGGAATATTTACGCATGCACGGTATTGATTTTACCGACCGCAAAAATAAGTTTATATTTTATAGTAATTTTTGAAAACATTTATAAGAAAAACAAACATATTCCCGCGGTTGTAGCCGAAAACCTCCCATATCTCAAAACTATTATAATAAACATCATAATCTTTTTAATTAAGGGATCCAATAATACCCCACCAGCTTATTTGCATTGAATTATTTTTTTCATCGTTCATGCTTAATATATGGGGTAAGTAATTAGAGGTGGCACACCTCTCATAATGGTTTTCATACTTTCACTATCAGGCTTGCTTAGCGGTGTACAGAATTCACTCTTTCTCATTTTCACCAACATAGTGCTAATGTGGCGGTACCTACATCGCCACATTCGAAATACGCATCAAAAAAAAAAAAGACCTGACGTCACACAACAATCCTGACGTCACAAAAATCCTGCATCGCGCAATTAGAGTTTACCGTGCAGTGAACATATATACAAAAATCCAATATCAATCATTGGGCAGTTGCCCGCCAGACACAACACCCGTCTGGTAGGAGGATCCTCCCTTTTCTATGGTGGATGAGTGAACTTTACACCCTGTTCCTCATACCCCTAAACTAATAATCTCTGAGTAAAATAGCTGTGACCGGGCAAACTGACAGACGGACATGACAAAATTATAAGAGTGATGTTTTTGCCATTTCGCTCAGAATTCTGAAGTGTTATACAACTTTTGTTGTTGACCGTACGAGTATTGTACGTTCTGGCTTTGTGTAAAACTATCCTTTGGCAGCGCCTTTCGAAACTACGTCGTATTAATCATGAACTGTAAAGCTTCATACGGTGGCCTTATAAAGTTACAAATATGCAGCTTAATACAGTATAGAGGGTCGTAAGCACAGAGCACGGAGACGCCTCGGCGGCTGTTGCTAGAGGCGGCATCGTAAACTCACGCACTGCCTTATTAGTATTACTTGTAAAAATGTTAGGAATATTGTGATATCGTATACTTTTACAATGTTTGTAAATATGTGAACACCATCTATCACATACTTAATTTATTTATTTGTCATTGCTCCATTTTTAATTCTTTTTACCTGTTGTGGTACAGTAATCGTATTCTAGGTGCATCGTCTTCACATGTAATTATATAATTGATGTACACAAAATATTGTAAAACATTTTTTTTAAAGAGTAACGGTGGTTTTTCTTGCCCATTCTTCTCCATACGAAAACTACCTTTTGGAAGAGGCAACTAGAATCAGTTCTATTTCTTTGTTTTTGACGTTTTAAAGTGCCTTTAATGTGCCTACTTGAAATAAATTATTTGACTTTGACTTGGACTTTGATTATCAACACTTTGCATATAAACCAAGTGTCACAGTTTACTCGCACTACGACACTAACGACGTTTAAAAACTGCCGTCTCTCGACTAGTCGTGCTCTGTGATCGTAAGCTAACTATAATAAAAGCTTCTTAAGTTTTAAACTCTAAAAACATTTAATACTCTAAGCTATGCAACGAGTCTCGTAGCTAACCTTCTTCCGGCACGAACTAAGAATGGGCCATGCCGTGGCAAAAAAAAAAAAAATTAAATTCATTTAGAATCAGCACTTTTGAATGCCAAAATTACATAAGACAGTCCTCAAAACGCCCGCTCTTCTCCACTTCCTAGTGCTTCAGCTGGGAAGCAATAGTGCAATAAATTGCCCATAAGCCAGTGACCAAGGCGATAGAGGGACAGACTGCCCGGGGTACAAATGACATATTATGTACATTTAAATATTTTATGTGACGTAGTAACAAAAAAACAGATCGCTATATAAAATTTTTTTTGCAAGCATTTTAGGAGAACAATCTGACATGTCCATATTATAAATGCTAAAACAACTTTGTGCGTTTGTCTGCCTGGTGTGTCTATTACCTTTTCACGCCTGAACCGAACACTGAACAGGTCGTTAGAATAGGTCTTAAACCTTGAGAAGGACATAGGCTACTTCTCAACCTGGATATTTGTATTAAAAATTATAAAATACAAATACTAGCAGGTGAAATCGCGGGTAACAGCTAGTTTCAGCATAAGAATAAGATGGATACGGTTGGATATGAATATCAGTTCCTCAAACTTTAAACTAACGTACACATACGTCACAAATTGTGTATCGCGATCTCGTTACTTCAGCCAACTGTACCGTTATAATAAGCTGAAGTACCAAGTTTTACGCTACACATACGACATATGTATAATTCACATCACAAACGATATTATATAGTCCTCCAGACCTCTCGACCAATATGGCGTCCAATCTCTGCGGAGACTATCCTTCGGCGTGTGAGATATTATAGTGCACACGTGTGTCCGCAGACACAGATGCCTCTGATCTCTTCCCTCACTCTCACTAAAATCACAACAAGAAATCATTGGTTCGACGCTGAAAACAAGTGAACAATTTGAATTTTGCTCTCGTTGCACCTAATTGATAATACTTATCCATACCAGTGAATGGGCTATTCATAGAGCCGAAATATTTGGGTACTTAATTTCCATGGCCAAAGAAATGACAAGCTAAACAAGAATAACTCAAATATTTATCATTTTTGACCTGAAATAAATGTACCTATATGACATATAACAAATTAACTATTTACTCAATACAAAATTCTCGCTCATCTCGTGATGGTTTTCCCACAAACTTGTGGAATGTAATTATAAATTTATCACCGTCAACAAAAAAGTTGACACTAAGTTTACGCGAGTCGGGAGCTTCGTTTACAAACTCGCCAGTAACAAACCAATTAACGAAAAAAAAAAATACCTACCGGCGTAAAACATATTTATCCTCGTATATTTCTGAATGGACTACAAAGACGAAGGGCGAGATCTTGAGGACTTGTAATTTGGCTTCCGGCCTCGGTCGTATAATTAAAGGGGCCTCGGATTTTACTTTGTCTTATGATCCGCAGCATCTCGAAAACATGACGTCAGTGTACAAAGTAACCCTTTAAATTCTTTCGAATCTTTAAGTAACTATGATGTTTGAATTTATCAGAAAATAATTGAGCTTTGGGGATTTTTACAGCACGCCTTTCGAAGGATTGATCTCCCTGCAAATCTCTCCTGAGACTATCTCTTGACAAACTGAAGAAAATGCATGGCTAACACAAAAACCGGCCAAGTCCAAGTCGGACTCGCGCACGAAGGGTCCCGTACCATCCTCACATATTATAAAACAAAGTCCTCCGCCGCGTCTGTCTGTCTATCTGTTCGCGATAAACTCAAAAACTACTGCAACGATTTTCATGCTGTTCACCAAAGGATAGAGTGGTTCTCGAAAACCTTGTATATAATAAGTTAATAACCGTCGTCCACGCGGTCGAAGCCGCGGGCATCAGCCAGTTATTTACAAAAACTGCAAAAAAATCACGTTTGCTGTATGTGAGCCCCCTAAAATATTTATTATATTCTATTTTTTAGTATTTGTTGTTATAGCGGCAATAGAAATACATCATCTGTGAAAATTTGAATTGTCTAACTATCACGGTTCATGAGATACAGCCTGGTGACAGACGGACAGACAGACAGACAGCGGAATCTTAGTAATTCCGTTTCGTTTGTTGCTTAGGGTTCCGTGTTACCCTTTGGGTACGGAACCCTAAAAACGAAAACCTTTTTAAAAATTATGGGCGAATGAAACAGATTTAATTGTTTAAAAACAGTTATATTCGAAAAAAAGGTAAATATAATACTGAAATCGACTTCCTAATCTTTACTTCTCTGAAATAGCTAACTTTTGTTTCCTATTGTATTCAACTCATTCCATTGTACTCGTGGTAGTTGTAATCTGACCTAAGTTTTCACTAAGTACCAACAACTGTGTAGGGTTTTAGCTCTGAACTACTCTTACAAAATAAAGTAATACTTTGCTAGCTCATTTTTAGGTACCATTTTATAGTTATGGTAAGTTCAACTGCTATAGGAGGCTTTTATTTAGATATTAAGTTCTGTTTACGTCTAATGTTATTACTGCTTGAGTATAGTTCTCGTTTTTTTTTGGTTGGTATTTTGTCGGTTTAGTCTAGGAATGACTGATTCGCGAAATGACTACATAGTCTATAATTGACTTATTCTACAAATGACCGATTCTATAAATGACTGATTCTACAAATGACCGATTCTACAAATGACCGATTCTATAAATGACCGATTCTACAATTGACTGATTCTACAAATGACTGAAATGAAATGAATATTTTTTTTAATTCTGTAAATAGGAAAATGGAATCTCTTTTACAAGTCATAATTAAAAAATAGTAAAAATAAGCTAGATGAGGTAGGCGTTCCATATCTGACTACTCTGAGAAGAAAGGCCGAAACAAACTCAGAGGTCGTAGTCTCTTTTAAAGTCCAGACATAATCTTGATCAGGCCATATGAGGACCATGTAGATTAGCGTCTGAAAAGTCTTTTTAGGAAAAATCCACACAGATTTGAGTGGACCTGTACAGTCAGTGCAAGCATTTGTCATTAATAGTGGAGCTCAACTCAGAAATTAAGCTACTTTTTTAGGTGTACCTACGTTCATTTCTCAGTAAGTGAATTATTAAAGGTTTCGTCCTCTGTTTGAAAATAGATACAATAAAAAAAAAAACATATAAATACATTGCATTTTATTTACTATACTTGTTCCTAATCAATAAGAGGAGCTTGTGGCTCAGTAATAACAGCCGCACGGGTCGATCCATCAGGTTAAAGTTCAAAACACACATAAGGCGGGTGCGGGACGGGAGCGGGTCGGGTCGTTTTCACCGTTTGGTCCCGGCTGTCATTCGTGGATCTTTGACAGTCGTCACGGGTCGTCAGAAGCCCGAAAGTTTGTCAACCTGTCTCACCAAGAGATATCGTATTACCCAGTTACTAGGTTGTGGAGTCAGATAGGGACTTGTTTCACGTAATATACTGGTATTCAGCTGCATCCGGTTAGACTGGCAGCCGACCCCAACATAGTTGGGAAAAAGCTAGGCAGATGATGATGACTTATTCCTAATCAATGTGCTACTGTTGATACATTTAAAAAATCAGTCATTTGTAGAATCAGTCAATTGTAGAATCGGTCATTTATAGAATCGGTCATTTATAGAATCGGTCATTTGTAGAATCGGTCATTTGTAGAATCAGTCATTTATAGAATCGGTCATTTGTAGAATCAGTCAATTATAGACTATGTAGTCATTTCGCGAATCAGTCATTCCTAGACTAAACCATTTTGTCGTGTGCAGCTCGCACACCACAAAATGGCTAATAATTTGATTTATGTTTTGTGTTGCGTGTTTTGAATGATTTTGCATACTATTGTATATAATATATCGTCAGTGGAAAGGCGAAAATGCTAAAGCACCAAAATGGTACTTTTGGGAAATGAAATTTAAAGTTATTAACTTTAAAGAATTTTTTTTTCTAACTGATCTGACAGCCGTGCTTCTTAGGAGTTTGTTGCGCCACTTCTTCTTCCCAGCTTAAGCATTAGGAAGGGTGGGCGTTTTTGGGGGACTGTCTTATGTAATTTTGACGTTCGAAAAGTGCTCATTATCAGCCTAGTTTGAATAAATGACTTTCGATTTTGATTTTTGCCTTTGTAGATCCATCGAACGTAAATTGCCGCTGTACCTCGTTTAATTGTCGACTTTGTAGATTAGAAAGATGATAGCCACAGAAGAAACAAAAGTGTAAACGTGTTTTTTTAAATCACTTTGTAGTGACTTGGGTTTTCAAAAAAATTGCTGATTGTGTGACCAATCTACGAACAACTCACCCTATAAATATACAGAAGGTGTATTTAAATAATTGTTAAACTCTTTCAAAAACCTTCAACTTTTTTTTATATACCTAGAAGCTACATAAAGTAATACGATATCAGAGTATAAATAAGAACACGCCTATTAATTTCTTGTCTCTATTGTTATAGATGCTGCAACAGACAATACTGAAGGGGAGATTGGTGATATATATTAAGCAAAATGTAAGTACAAATACATTAAACTGTTCCACCTGTACTCACTGAAAACAAACATTATTGGAATATTTGTTTTCAGTGCGCACCGACGGCCAGTAATTACGCAAATTATTATGTGCTTCCAATTAACAATGATTTAATTTTGCAGTACGCGATACCGTGTGGTTTTGCTGTTAATGGTAATTGGTAAACGAAAAATTTACAAATTGTTACTTACATTTATTGACACAAATCGCCTAAGTATTTTGACATTAGAAGTAAGAATTGTAGCTTATTATTTCTTTGGATACTTTAATTAAGACTAGGTTTGCAATATTAAGTATTTAGTTCTAACCGTTTAGGATACTTTACTTTAATGACTAAATGTAAACTGGACCCTCACACGATTTTAGTTTTACCGCGACGCGAGTTGCGCTCTATTGTCTTTTTAAGGTGGATACGCCGTGGTAGCCCGCGAAATTCCAATTACATTAGGTTTTATTTTCAAAAAAACATAAGATTTGAATTTTGAATTTCGTTGGTCTTCGCACATTGTATCTGTTTCACCAAGTGTCTCATAAGTAAGTGCAACACACTCGTCGTGGATAATTTGAAGAGACCACAACAGGTTGTGGATATTTGTTGCTGTTTTCGTTTTTTGTTCGCATTTTTTTTTAAATTACAATATGTTCATGTGAGGATAAGGTTTTCAGTCGTAAAAGGTTGACTAAGACAAAATATCACAAAAGGTTTTTAGAGAAAAAGAAGAACAAAGTCAAGTCAAACCTTGTGCACTTAGCATGCTTATTAGTTCCTACCAAATAATGCAGATAAATAGTTTAAAATATGCAGATAAATTGTTTAAAATGGCAAAGTATTATTATCTATAGGTAGGTATTGACAAGTATTCAAGAATACAGGAATATTACATACGTATGATTTTTATATCACTTATTGCCAGTGATCGGAATAGTTAGAGCTAATCTACCTAAAGTTCAAAGAACAGAGACAAAAAAAGTGGAGACTTCCTTACGACTAAAATATTTTTACGGGACTAATGTCGGGATTTCGGGACATCACATAAATTATTATTAAAACTGTTATGTAAATAACATTAGCTTCTGCGCTTACTTACATCGTTCAAACGAATATTAGATTATTAGGAGATTACCTTAATTTTTTTTAAACAATAGAAATCGTGCATACTTTTTTTTTTAAACAGAAACAGGAAATTAATTCGATAGTTGTTTTACTTTATTAATTTTAGTTGTACTTAAGTAATGTTCTGAAACCCGGGACATTAGTCCCGAAAAAATATTTTGTCGTAAGGCGTCTCCACTTTGTCTCTGTTCTTTTTCGAACTTTAGGTAAATTAGCTCTACCTATTCCGATCACTGCTTATTGCACAGCTCTGAAGAAAGGTATACTTAGTATACATAATGTACCTGTGCAATTGGAACACAACACCAGAACAAGGAAATAAACAGCATTTTAGGAATAGCGTTTTGATATTTTGAATAAAATATAGAAAATATATTTTCTTGTTTATACAGGGTAGCAAGGACATCGACGAACAAACTGTTACCATGAATTTAGCATATGATTCTAGAAACAACTGTAGATATTTCGTCGGTTATTTAAAAAGAACAACTGGTTCCGACGAAAGTGTAATACCTAGTTCTACATAGTCAAAATGTATGGAACAGTAGATTATTTTTTCGCGCGTCAATGTCCGTGCCGCCCTGTATACAATTATTATCCAACTAATTATTTACGCTAGGTTCTAAATGAAATGACTAACTAAATATACAAATACAAAAGGACACTCAGGAGGCGAAGGACTCCTCCACATCGCTTTCATCCGGAAACGTGCCCAATAGACTGACAGCATTGCCACTTTGAATGGCAAATTCTTTGGCCAAAGAACGAACCAGCGTCAAATGAAGTGTTGACCAGTCGGCGAGAAATGGGCCACATGACCCGAGCGTTTCTATTATTTCATGATTAAAACAACGTTCTCTATTATTTCGTGAAATAATAGAGAACGTTCTACATCACAAGATAAAACTACTGTCTGTCTGAACGCGAAGCGAGCGAAGCTGCGGGCAAAAGCTATTTTAGGGGTATGAGGAACAGAGTGGAAAGTTCACTCATCCACCATAGAAAAGGGAAGATCCTCCGACCAGACGGGTGTTGTGTCTGGCGGGCAACTGCCCAACGATTGATGTCGGGTTCTTGTATATAATGTCCATTGCACGGTAAACTTTAATTGCGCGATGCAGGCTTTATGTGACGTCAGGATTTTTGTGTGACGTTAGATGTTTGAAGCATAGTTCGCATGTGGCGATGTAGATACCGCCACACTAGTAAAGCATAAAAGTTGAATAATTTGAACATACATTTTTCTTTAGGTTCATAACTCACTAAAGCAGAAACTCCCTTCTGCTTAACAAAGTATCTGCATTGTTAATCCCACACAGGAGTCATTAGCAAGAATAAATTAGCATAAAATTCAATTAACTTACTACTTAGTATAAAATAGTTTAAGAAACTCTCAGCCATGCGGCTGAGAGTCCTCGGCGCTTAGCGCTTAAGAACAAACTAAAGCTACGTACTTAATGATACTTAAGATAGTACTATTTGAGTTAGTGATTAAATAAAAGGATTGTCACACCTGAGTTTTTGAAGTCTGAAGTTCTAATAAATTAGAGATTGTATTTTTGTAAACAAAAAATTTTTTTTGATTATAATTAAAAAATATATAAAGGTAGCAATTAAATGTAAAGTAAATTGACTACCAACACCAATTGTCCGTATGTTCAAATCACAACTGTCATTCTTTGACAGATAAATGGCTGTGCAAATTGACGTTTGGTGTTTGCATATAATTTTAATGTTCTAACAATTATAACAGAATATGTAATTTTATCTTTTTGTTTGTTCCAGTCCAGTACTAACCCCACAAGATCAACTATAGATCAACTATACCATTGAAGATGTTTATCTTTCTAAGTTTTTTTTTTGTCTTGATACACACTTGCTTTTCCAACATGTTTCTAACTCACTTAAGACATTGGCAGAATGGTCGACATCGGCTTTGCTTGCCATAATAAAAAATAGAATAGAATGTTGTAAGTACTCGTAAGGTAACTTCTCAGACAATACCTATGTACGTATTAATTCAATTTCAGTTTCGTTCAGTAGCTTCTTCATAGAATAAAAATACAGTATAGTTTGTATTTTTATTCTATGAAGAAGCTACTGAACGAAACTGAAATTGAATTAATACGTACATAGGTATTGTCTGAGAAGTTACCTTACGAGTACTTACAACATTCTTAAGCTCACAACATTAAAAGCTACCAACTCTACCGAGTTACCGAGTCTAGTGATCGCAAGCGCTACTGCTCAGCATGAGATCCTGGATTCGATTCCCGGGTAGGGCGAAGTGTTTTTGGGTTTTCTATCAGGAGTTTCTCAGTAGCAGCCCGGAGTCTGAATTCGTGCCTGGTTAATGGCAAACGGCTCGCCCCCTATTACTACAAGTACACCTCTGCCTAGCCATCCGGGGATTTCAGGCGTGATGTTATATTATACAATAAAAGCTAACCCTATTACCACAAAACCGTGTTTATCTATTGTTTAGCCTAAACACCTTTTAAACACGACATTTCTGTATGGAGTTTGACAATAAAAATGACAGTAGACACGCGTTTAACAAGTGTAAGTGTGTGTATTTGTCATTGCTCCATTTATAATTTTTTTTTTTTGCCTTTTGTGGGACAGTAATCTTATTGTGGGTGCATGGTCTTCACATATAATTATATAATTCATGTATACAAAATATTGTAAACATTTTTGAAAAGAGTAACGGTGGAGTTTCTTGCCCATTCTTCTCCATACGAAATCTACCTTTTGGAATGGGCAACTAGAATCAATTCTATTTCTTTGTTTGTTTTTCATTGACGTTCAAAAGTGCCTTTTATGTGCCTATTTGAAATAAATTATTTGACTTTGACTTTGACTTTAAGTTTTTGTGGTAAGACGTGAAGACTTAATTAAGACTTTCTCCCTTACTGTCGCAACATGGTTTTATTTTCTAATCATCCAACCGTCAATTTCAGCCACTTAGCCACTTATTCACAAGAAAAACACGTTATCTTGTCGCAACGATGTCCTAAAACCAATAAACGGAGCCATAAACAATAAAAGCTATGCCCCTATCCTATAAAAATGTTGTTTTCAACTTTTATGGTCTCTACGACATGATGTGTCGTTATTTCGCCTTGTTTTTACTCTTCCAACTGTCTTTTATAACGGATCAAACGACTAGTGTAGGAGCAAGTAGCTGTTATGTTCAAGTTATTTCTCCCTTATGAGGTAGTTTCAACAGTAGTGCTTGAAGTCAGAAAAACAACAGTAGTAACATAACATCACATCACGCCTGTAATCTCCGAAGAGTTAAGCAGATGTGTATATGCTCCGCCAACTATATGTTCAAGTCCCAACTTACGGTATGCCACAGGCAATTAAATTGTGTGTTCCTCTGTGGCCGGACCACAGTTTAGTACTCCGATGCTATAGTTCGAAATAATACCTACCTAAAGTCTACTTTCATCGGAATATATATATATTTTTAGTACCTACCTCAAGAGATATCTTTTTAATTAACAATTTATGTGGTCTGGCCACCAGGCAGTGCTCTCTGGCCAAGCCACCTCAAATTAAATAGAGTATAATGAACTATTAATAAATCAATATCCCGAAAGAAAACTACCTAAAGAGTACCTTGCATTAGACAAATATGGTCCAATAAACCCCTTTAGTTAAGGAGTTATTGGTCGTAGGGTGTGGTCCGGCTGGAAGGTATACTCTGCAGCAAGTCAATTTTGCAATATTTAATATTAACTATCCATAAATCAATTTATATAATAGTACATTTTCTCTACTCTTCGTTGATACTTTTTTCTCTCAAGAAGACGAAGGTTTTTCTTTTCATACAAAAGCGACGTCGCTTACAATGATAGTGCAATAGTACATTGTGATACGAGTGTGCTCTATTGGATATTACAGTCGAGGCGGTATTATTCGCGCGAGCCATAGGCGAGCGCGATAAGGTAGCCGAGAGTGTAATAATCAATGCCATTTGGCAGGATGGCTTCCCCCTGAGCCTGTCATTTTCGCAAACAGCATACAAACAAGCATATGCCTCGCATCACTGGCAATCAACATGCCCTTTTCAGGATACTGATAGGTACCTCAGACTGCACAATTAGCGGGGTCCGCTAGGACCGATGCCTGCCAGGGTTGCGGGAAAGTCCGAAAGGGATACCGGGACCTTGGCAACAGGCAAATGAAGGAACACGGGTGGGTTTTAGTCAGTAAAAGTCTGACACGCCCTTCCGCTCCGCCCAGAGCGGGAGAAGTAATTGGATGATACCCCAACCTCAAAAAAAAAAAAAAAATGGTGTGGTCCGGCTGGAAGGTATACTCTGCAGCAAGTCAATTTTGCAATATTTAATATTAACTATCCATAAATCAATTTATATAATAGTACATTTTATCTACTCTTCGTTGATACTTTTTTCTCTAAAGAAACTATTCATTTTGATTAATTAATCTTTAAAGTATGTGGATAGGCTAGGGAGGATTACTTTCAGCAAATATAACGAAATATGCTTTATTTCTTTATGCCAACGAAAACTGCATAATAAGTACTTTATAAAAAGACCTGGACTTCAGCTATAAACTTTTATTTTTATTACCAACAATGATTTTGAAAAAGGTGCACTTTTTTTTTTTACCTAAGAATAGGTAGTTAATTTGAAGTAAGTGAAAATTTTGGTTTAAAATAAACAATAAGTATACGAAAAACAAATATATATTTTCATAATCAGCAATTCTGCATCCTGTTAATCTGGAAGCCAACCCCAGCACAGTTGGCAAAAGGCTAGGCAGATGATGATTTTCTTACTTAATATTCTAAATGCGAAAGTGAGTTTGTTCGTTACGCTTCCACGCTAAAACGGCTGTACGGATTTAGATGAAATTTAGCACATGGGTAGACCATGACCTGGAATAGGATACAGGATACTTTTAATCCCAATATTCCCACGAGATTGTGACTTCCGCGGGTGCAACCGTGGGGCGCAGCTAGTAATTTATATTCACAAAACTACATCCAGTCAGGTCAAGGTTTTTCGCCTGTTCTACAAAATGTTCCTGTCAAACTAGGGCGTTGTATATTGAAATTAATGACGCCGTGTGGGCACTGTGTAGGTACCTAACCCTTTTCCCTTTCTAGACGTTTTTTACGACTTACGTAAAATGGGTGATATGTGTTTTCTTTTAGGTAGACTTTACCAAAAAACCTTTGCTAGGAACTGCAATGTTTCAAAAAGTTGAAAGTAACGTCTCTCTAAAATAAGAAAAAAGATGTTTCCAATAAATCATCAACACAGCATTTGTTACAATTAATTGAAATGTATCATAAAAATCACTGTAATAGATAACTTGAAGCACCTACAACTACTTACCGCACCACGTCTTTTACTACTGGTCACCGGGGAAGCCTTGCTGGTCCTGTGATCGCAAGAGCAGTAACCCAGGTTGGGCATAGTGTTATTGAAATCAAAATCAAAAGTGATTTATTCAAATTAGTAATTAATTACTTTTCGAACGTCAAAATTACATAAGTCAGTCCCCCAAAACGCCCAACCTTCACCACTTCTTAGTGCTTTAGCTGGGAAGAAGAAGTGGCGCAACAAACTCCCCAGCAGGGTTTTTCCATCAGGAATTTCTCAGTAGCAGCCCAGACCCTGAATGTGTGCCAGGTTGATGGCAATAGGCTCGCCCCCTATTGCATGGTAGTCAAACATAGCTGGTTTATTTTTTTTATTTTTAATGCGTACTTTGCATGCCGAAAGGTAAAATATGGTGTTACCTAAATTGTGATATACAATTATTACTGTATAACATCTGCACTTTTGTTTACCCATGTTTGCAAATAAATGATTTTGAATTTGAATTTAAAAAAAAAATGTAGCTATACTATAGGTACACCTACATTTCCTGCCTAACCTTTCGGAGATTACAAGCGTGATATTATGCTATACTATGTTATGTAACCAGGAACATATACTTTCATCGTTTTTCCACTAAATACTTTCCATCGGATAGGAACTATGGCCTGTTAGTTAAAGACCAATAATGTATTGTAAACTTCCTTGAAATATCCCTTAATATATGTACGTAAAAATACTGCCAACCTTCTTTAACGACAACTGTTTCAAACCGTACGTGTTTCTACCTTAATCTTACTACTAACGACATAAAATACATTCGCGATGACACTACATTTATACAAATATTCAAAGTTGCCAAATAGTCCCAGCAGGCAGGCCATAATCTGACGTCTTTATTCAAGGCATTAGCAAACTTTACAACGTTTGTTTATATTTAGCATTTACAACCTGACCCGACAGTCGATGTCCTGTCCAAAAGTTCATACAATAATCCCATAGAAACAAGGAGATTAAGGTTTTCACTAATTAAAAAAAAACAAGATACTTTTCAAATTTTTTTTTCCCTAAAATTCTATTTCGGGCTACTCCGAACACTTTAAAACAAAAACTCGCCGAATCGGTCCAGCGTTTAATTTTTAATAAATAAATAGATGTTTAAAGTTACCAAATGCTCCCGGCAGGCCATAATTTGACCTCTTTATCATAACCCAAGGGCCAAGGCCTTAGCTAACTTTACAACGGTTTATTTTCATTTATCATTCATTAGACCTCGTTATCTCCCAGTTTTTCTTATTCAAATTAGGAAGATGTTTAAATATTTTTTTGTAATTGATTTCTGTTTTCTTCTTTGAATCTTTTAATGGCTTTACTGGGTATTCGAGTCAAAGAAAAGGTTTCATAGGACTAGTTTGTTATGCTAAAGGGCCCTATGTCCCTACTATAGGAAACCAGTAGCGGCGCAACCAGTCGCGCAACATAAATTGTTTAGTGATAGTTGTAATGTCAAAATCAAAAGTCATTCAACCAAATTGTGCTGAGAATCATCACTTTTCGAACGTCAAAATTACATAGATATTGAAATCATGCGTGGCAATCCTTGGCGATCATGTCATTTGTTTTAAATAGGTTTTTATTTTATTTACTATGTATACAGATTCTTTGCTATTTTGTTTGTGAATGTCAATGTAGTCCAAGGGAAGGGAAGAGAAGGGAATTGCAAAAGGCAATCTCAAGACAATCAAGGGAAGGGAATTGCAAAAGACAATACCTCTCTGAGCCAGTATACTTACTCCATAATATTTGTTTAATGAATTCATGTTTGTCCTAATTAGCAATACCTACATACATAGGTACTCGCAAATTGTTACCGCTAAGAAATATGAAAACATTCAAATGAAATAATATTAAATATCAACACTGAAATACACGAACCAAGTTATTTGAATATTGAAATACCGGGAAATAATAAATAATAATACTCATTTACTATTACCCAGTACCTGCTCAGTAGCCAATTATGTTTTGGAAACGTAATGAAAAGCTATGCGAAATCATACAACTTATAGAAATTATGTCAATCTAAATTCTACCTTTAGAACGGTATTACGTTTTACGCGCAAATACTAAAACAAAACCTACATTTCACAGCTTTACCAAAACAGTATTCAAATCCAACAAATTCTATTGCACCTTACCAAATGGACATCAAAACATTGAATATCGAAATGAAAGCAGTGAATATTTTCGATAATTATGTATTCCGGTTCATATTGAAATTTCGCTGACAAAAGCAGTGTCTACATTGCTCGTGAAATGCGTTCGCGGGCGTATCAAAATTCATGCTCTGCAGAACCACAAAGAGCGAAATATCAAAACGTAATTGAAACATTATGTTTACTAGCTTCTGCCCGTGACTTAGTCTGCGTTTAATTTCTTGTCACCCCGACCCACCCCGTCGCATCGCATCGTCTGCCGGCGCTGTAACCTCGTTTTCGCTAAGCGTTATTTCTGCTTTTTCTTCCTTTTGCTCAGCTCCTAAGGGTCCTAGCGGCATGATGGCCTTCCTCAAAAATTGGGCTATCAAATGCCAAAAGAATTTTTCAACATATTCAAACAAACGAAGAAAAAAAACAAATTCTTCAGCTTTCTAAGGGCCCTAGCATATAGCGTGATTTTAAATAGCCTATAGACTTCCTCGAGAATTAGGCCATCAAATACGAGAAGTAGGTCCAGAGATTAGCATGTTAAAAAAAAAAGCTCTTCAGCTTTATTATTTATATTTCTTTATTTCATTTCTATACTTATAAATTACATTTTAAAATATTTTTATAAAAACATTAAAATATATAAAAAATAGTAGTAGTGGTAGCATTATTATTATTATAGTTATAGAAGATATAGATATAGATTAAACTTGCATTCTTTTTACATACAACACAAGGCGACATAAGGCGTATGTTTATGTATGTGGGCAGAAACTATAGAACGCCACCTGCTACGACCCTCACATACTCGTACTTACTCCTTTTGCTTCGTTTACGTTCATACATCTGCACCCTATTTGCGTAATACACAATTAATCACAATCTGAATCGTTTTGAAACAGACAGCCGAACCATTGCCTCATAATTTCGGAAAAAAATCTGCATATCAACGTAAATAACGAAATGAATGTTGTTGAACTGTCAAAATATAACAGATTAGGCATAATCGTTTACGAAAATGTGTTACGCAATTAGATAGCTGGTCATACACGAACGGCGGTAGCGATTACAAGGCGCCTGACCTTTCTGAAAAACATCACTAATAAGGTCACTATTATGTCCTTCTAGGACGTCCGTTCCGGCATTTTCACATACATCTGGCATTATATTAAATAACCACCTACGCTTGACCCAGGTGACAAAAAACCTAATACAGGACAGAGCTTCAATGAAAATCAAGTGCTCAAGGGTCATCTTATAGGTAATTTACTGAATTCTATCTTGATGCTTGCATCCTAATGTTTCAGAGCATGCAGTTTGTAGACGTCTTACAAACTATGCATCTCGGGTGCATCTATTTAGGTACATGAAGCTTGTAAACATGTGTCATAATACTGCCATAAAGGTCGTGAATCAACTATAGGTACAAGTAAAGTTAACCGTGATGACAACAACCAAGGAAATGCTTGAAACTAAACACATTCAGTTGTTTTTTTCTGTTACTATGTATCTGTTTCTTTTTGATACGCCACTCGATAGCTTTGGGAGTTTTTTTTAACACATCCATTTTGCGCCAAAAATCCGCCATTTCGTTGTTTTATATTTTAATATACCCAGTGACACTTGCGCAATAAAGACGAATCTAACGACATATCATTCATGAAAATCGTTTCAGCCGTTTAGTTGTTACGAGGGAACGTAGAGACGGACATACACACATACATGCATACAGCTCAAACACATAACCCTCCTTTTTGGTTTCGCCGCAGTCGAGTTAAAACCATACATTTATTTTAACCTACATATACCTGTTTATGATCATCGGGTCATAAAGGGAAATCGTCCCGCGGGTTTAGAGCTCGTTTTATTTTCCCAACGAACGGAAAACTGGTTCCAGATACATTTACATGTAAAGTTCCTGACACGTATTGTTTTGTTTCGAGGATCAGGTCACGCAATTACGAGTTGACAATAAAAACATATACGATCAGCGATTTTTTAGGTTGACAATGTGATATTTTATGACAAGTTACTAATTTAATAGGTATAGATAACTTTTGATAATGTTCGCCTACTTGAAGACTCGCTATGGAACCACAATACCTCAGCATTTTAAACCTATCTCTGTCTTATGAAACTAACTAACCTACTGAACCTCTAGCCTCTGGCAGTGATAAGGATCCTAAGATTTGAACGCTTATATTTTCTGACGATAAACTCATCATCTGCCTAGCCTTTTCCCAATTATGTTGGGGTCGGCTTCCATTCTAACCGGATACAGCTGAATACCAGTATTTTACATAGAGCTACTGCCTATGTGACTTCCACGACCCAATTACTGGGTAATACGATACCCCTCGGTAAGACTAGTTGTCAGACTTTCGGACTTCTGACGACCTGTAACAGCTGTCAAAGATCTACAAATGACAGCAGGACCAACGGTACCTGTAACGTGCTTTTCGAGACACCCCCTCCGTGTCTCGTTATGTAATGAAGGTCACCAATCTACGGACCGACCTCGGCAAGGGCAGCTTAAACTTTGATCGACCCGTACAGCTGTTATTATTTAGCCACGAGCCCCTCTTTCTGACGTCTATCCATATGCATGTTGTTTTCACCAATGGATAGAGTGGTTCTCGAGGAAGGTTTTACTATATAATAACCGACATCTACGGGCCAAAGCCGCGGGCATCAGCTAGTTATATATATAATTGTTCTGTAATATTGTATAACCTGTAAACCAGCTTACTGTATTACTTGGACAATAAACCATTTTTCTATTTACTATTTCTATTTTCTGTATTATTTTATTTCCAACACTTTTATATTATTTTTCATTCGTGGATTCAGGATTCATCTCGCCCGTTACGGCTCAATCTTCTTTTCACTAGATTACAGGCTGATTGTACCTTCAACACTATGAACTAAAATTATAACATACATTTCAGAATATCTTAAGCTATAGTTTTTCATCATATTACACAAGAAAACTCCAAAGAAATTATGTTGATGTATGAGTTATGGCGTCATTATTCACCGTCTTGTAACTAATGAAGACTGGCCGTTGGGACGCCAGCAGTAATCACATTATAGTCTTGTCTAATAATGATTAACGTTCCCTAAGAGAACACGGCTCTTGACTTTTGTCGTATTGGAAGACGTAGACAGATAAAAAGAAAGAAAGAAAATACGTATATTTGCGTAAAAGTAAACATGACCCAAAGAAAGCACAGAAACACAAAAAAAGAATCGTTCAAATCGGACTACTCATTAAAAAGTTATGCGTGGTCATACATAAAAAAAATATATACGGGTCGACTTGAGAACCATCTCTTTCTTTTTTCTTCAGTTAACAAAGAACAAGTAATGATCATAGGCTTCCACAGGTTTATGACTTACAGTGCAAATACTTCAAATGTTAATAAGATTGGGAAAAGAATTTACAGTAAAAGTAGGGAAATTTTTAACAAATAAACAGATACCAAAGCTGCCTACCAGAGTGATAACAATAATAATTGGTAGTCTCAGCCACTTACCCTCATTGGTAACCATAGCTTATACCAGAGAACATCAAACGCCAACTCAAATTATATTCTTAAGTCACTTTTCAATAACGCTATTTTCCGTTCCAACATTGTCAGCCATCAATTCCAATTTTCATAATAATAATTTTCGTTAGTACCACAGAACAGGTAACTGGTTCCGAAGCCAGTTGAAGTGCGTTTTACTGCCACAAATCTAGGATTTGCTCAATACTCATGTTACCGAAACGGGAAATTCAAAATCCGGTCTTACCTGGAATATTCCTGGTATCAAGTTTTAACAAGGGCTATCTGACGAGGAAACTGGATAGTTCATTACTAGGTATTGAAAAAAATTTAAGTAGTTTTCAAATGAAACCATAATATCTGAACTGAGCGAAGTTTAATTAAATTAATTCAAAGTTATCTAATACTTGTTTGGTATAGTTATGATGTTAATTTATTATGTTTTGGTTGAGTTACTGGGTACTTTACTTTACTTTGGTTACCTATATAATATCTAACATTTTATGTAATATTTTCTCCCAGGATTTGAAAGCGGACGAAACCACGTCTCTTGCCGATTAAAATAATCAATAATAAGCAAAAACCACCAGTGGGTCTAAAACGGCCACATTAGCAATTCCTCTATAAGAATTCATTTCCTGAATTTCCAGCTGTTATTAGCAATTCTTCTAATTTGACACAAAAGCAATTCGTATTGTGTGGACCATTTTAAGAATCTCCATAGAAAACTGTCAAACAGATGAATTATTTCGTAATATGAATCGCACGCAGATCATATTATTATTGTCAGTTTGTGACATTTTACGGTGATTCATATTATTTTCCTATTATGATTCTACCAAAGTGACTGTTTTAAGCCCCCAGGTCTCATACAAATAGCTTCAAGTCCCGCTGGGGGTCCACACCCTAATCAAGAAAATACGTATTTTCGGCCAAAGTTAGGGTCTTTCCATACTCCGACTCATTTACGGACATATGATTAGTTCGGGGCCCGAACTAAGAATTATTAATGACATCACGATTTGACAGTTGTCCTTACTCCCGTTATGGACTTGCCCGTCCCATTTTTTTTTAATCTTTATATGTACCTATAATGTTTGTCACCTAACTCCCCCTAAACGGCTGGACCGATTTGGATGAAAAGTGTGTATATTTGAGAGAGTCCCTGGATGGTTTGAAAATACAATTGAACTCGGTAGGTGGCGCTGTTCGGGCTGGACAATGTCTGCCGGCTCCGCTAGTATATTATAATAATGACTAAATACCTACATTTACCGCTAAACGGATTTAAAACGTCGTTCTTAAAGTGATTTGTGGTGCAAGCGGGCCTATTAATGTTGAGTAGGATAAACCCCATTAGTAGATTTAACAATTACCTTCAAGGTAGAAAAGGTTAAAAAAAACCAGTCATTACATTCCCATCACATTCGTACCGCAGCCAAAATTATTTTCAAATAATGAGTGGCGGATCCCAACAACACATTTTCCCAGTAATTATTCATTCTTTTCCGCATATTTTGAGCCAACGTCAGCAAAACAAAGAATTACCTCGAAATGACATTTAAATAAACTTCGGCCCATCATTTCTAAAGAGCTGGGTACACTTCATGATTTTTAAATTGTTAGCCTAGCCAAGTTAAAGCGCGAATTTTGGCTGCATTTGATTTTTTTTTTAAATTACTGACTGGCCATGCTCTTGACCTCAATCTCACCTAGTTTGTAGTGATTCCTAAGACAATCGATAGTTTTTGTGCGAAATTGCAGAAAATCTCAAACCAGTGAAATCCTGTGTGATGAACCTACACCATAGTTATCTACCTTAGCAATCGAATGACTTGCTTGTAATCTAAGAAGCCCTTAGATTACTCCCGCCGATTGGTCGAGACTTCACGTGACGGGCTGATTCGTTCTTTGGCCAAAGCATTAACATTGCCATTCAATGTGCTGCCAGTCTTCTGGGCACGTTTCCGGATGACAGTGATGCGAAGTACTTCGACGCCTGTCCTTTTGTGTTTGTATTAGTTATTCATTTAATTTAGTAGGTAAAAAGGTTTAAATAGTCATTTGTGCTAAATATTGTTAAAGGCTACTTATAAAACATCCAATACATTACATAACTTGAAGAAGCCCTTTGAGTGTCACAAATCTAAACATACTTACTTGGACAACCGTTTATCACAACATGATAACGCTCGGATGACTCTAGCTCAGGCAGATTATTATGCACATCTCTGCGTGTGAATAATCTTAAGACCTCCATCGATGCATGAGAGTGATGTATACGTATGAAAACTAATTACAACTAATCGCAAACGTACCTACTTTATGAACAGGTGAAATGCTAATTTATCTAGAAAATTGCACATTATAACGAAATAGACAAAGTAAGACGGAAATTACATGAGCGACAGACACCTTGCTATGAAGTTTCGTCATACTTTTAAACACAGAAATTAATCTTAAAGCAATTCTTATCGTTTTAAAAAGACTGCAGATGCTTTTAAAAACTTCTGTCAATACATACTATATTCTCCAAAAAAAACACATAACATTTTTCTTATTTTTCAAACTTACGTAAATGAACCCCCACACTGAAACACTGGAATTCTTAATTACCGTTATCAATACACGATGGTTACCACCTTCTGATGCTAGATAACCAAACATAACATAGCACCACGCCTTCTTTCCCTGAAGGGTTGGGCATATAACGGAACACACGTACTAACCAAACATCCAATAATGAAAACGAGACAGTAACACAGGACTCACAATGCAGGCAGCCTGCCATACCGGTAACAAAGCATGTCCAATATTCAAGGCCAGCCAGACACGTAACACGATAATATCAAATAGGTTCCTGAATTATTAAGCCCAGACTCAGTTAAAGACAGACAGGTACAATAATTGCTTCCACCATTCGATACATTGTTAAGACATCAAGTTTAATCAACAAATATTTTCCAGGAAAATTGCATTCACAGGAAGCTCGCCCTTTATCCAAATTGCTGTATAAACTAACTAACGAAACATTCCCGATGTACTACCATTAAAACTGTTACACTTTGTAACAGTATGTAAGTTTATTTGTGCTTAACAGAACATTTCGTAATGCGAAAGTTGTTTGTGCGTTCAAAATTCTCTTCGGAACTCTCATTTAGAATTCGCTGTGTACGGGATAACGACTACGTACCTTTTACCAACATACTACGGTAGATAATGATGTTAACTGCGATCAATTTTGTAACGTACCAAAAATCTATACGTAGGTACCCATAGGTACCACGTAATGGACTCTTTCACACCCAAAATATGTCGTTACAGCGAGCGTATTATTTGTTGAGGCCCAATTGAATAAAGCGGCCGGGCCGACAGGAGCCGCCCGCGAGCGAGACGCACCCAACAAAATTCATTTAAAACTTTACCCGTCCCCATCAATCAAAAACCAATCTAAATTGAACAACATTCCCGTTTGTTCATGGACTATTCTCTAAAAATGTTAAAGATTTAAAAGCAACCACTCGAATGAATGCTATTATTCCGCTATTACGAATGAGGAATAAACTGCCTTTATGATTGCTGTTAGAGGGTGCACAAAAGATGGAAGTCCGACTTGAAAACTAATTGAGAAAATATCTGCGTAGAGTAAAGTTGGCTTGTGAAATGTCTAATTGGTTGTGTTGCATGAAACAGGTTGCTAAGCCCTCTTTTGCTAGGATTTACGTTTCCCGTTTCGAATTCCTAGCTTCCGTCAAACGTAACATATTATTTCCAACCACAATTCAGATGATTGCATCTCTCTAGAATTGAATCTGTTCAAGTTATTGACGGAAGTTGCCAATTATTTTACCTATCAAATTAGGTATTTTGGAGGAGGTTGTTATTATTATTTGAAACAACTTAAATTGAGTAGGTACGCTTTCATTTACTTAGGTACAAATTCTTGGAAATCATAAATATAATAGGTACCTACCTCAGACCAAATAAAAAACCAAGACGGAGCGCTGCAATCAATACAGTAAAGCATGCTAAAACTACACCAACGCTCTGTGCATACGCGCTCACACGCACACATTTACAACTATTCAAAATGACACTACAATCAAACTTCACCAAACTAAGTGCACACATGTTTACGAAACCGGCCTCACGTCACTGTATACAGCGCTCTATCTTGGTTTTTTATTCGATCTGAGGTACCAACCTAGTTTTTTGATGCCCAATGAGCTCATCCCCTTTTTTAAGTTTTGTTATTTACTTATACTCGTGGCTAAGTAATAACAGCCGCACGGGTCGATCCATTAGGTTAAGCAACGCTTGCCGGGGTTTGTCTGTGGTTGGGTGACCATCTTTACATACAGAGACTCTTCCGTGCCTCCGAAAGCACGTTAAGCCGTTGGTCCCGGTTGTCGTTCGTGGATCTTTGACAGTCGTTACGGGTCGTCAGAAGCCCGATACTCTGACAACCAGTTTTACCACGAGGTATCGTATTACCCAGTTACTGGGTTGTGGAGGTCAGATAGGCAGTCGCTCCATGTAAAATACTGATATTCAGCTGCATCCGGTTAGACAGGAAGCCGACCCCAACCAGCAGTTTTTTTTTTTTAAATTTACTTGTATACATAGGTGCTAAGTAAGTATAATATATATCGAGGGGTGAAAGGCTATTTGTTTGAAGCGACATTTTGGACGATATTGAGTTATATACATATTCGGAATCAGCGAATTTTTCTGCGTCGGATGAGCCGGGTTTCGTACAGTTCTGAGCACTTTTATGGCGCTTGAAACATCAGTAAACTTAGGTCTAGTTTGAATCTGACTTGACTGATGCGACACAAATTTTATACACTTTTAGTAAAGATGGACTCACACACCAAATATTTTGTGATTTTGACTTAAGCTGTTTGTCCTGACATAAATTTCGTAACATAGGCCGTTTCAATCGTTTTGCCCGCATCTGAAATCCATGCTTGACGTCGTTTGAAACATTTAGCCTGCACGTGGAATTTATACCTGGAATTTATTATAAATACTTAATGTGAAGTGCTACATAAATCATTTTGGTCTGAAACTACTATTATGATACTTCAGCTGCATAAGCTGAATAGCCTGATTCTATATTACTATTGCGATGGTAGCTATTACATTTAACCTTACACTAAAACAACACCGAGTGTTGCTTAAATCCTTTTTCCTGAACCTATAATATACAGTTTATGGCGCTTGAATCATTTACCCTGTTTCTAAATAAAAGTGATTTGAGGTAATTTTGTATGAAGCAACATTTATTTCTGGTAATAACAGCTTTACAAAAATGAAAACTAGACTAAACTGTGCGGTTTTTATAAATGAAAACAACATAGAATACTTTTTTGTGATAATATTAATACTTTTTTTTTTAATGTTTTTTTCTCCTAAAAATGAAACTTTGAAATACTCTCCTGTAAAGTTCCAAAAATGTCTCTTAATACAAATAGCCCGCGAACCCTCGAAATTTTAGTGTTAGCTTCTATATAATTATTGTGAATTTGTAATTAAGGTTTATTACTAAATTAATGTTGATTCCAAGAAATAAAAACCGGCCAAGTGCGATTCAGACTCGCGCACGAAGGGTTCCGTTTCGTTCTACAAAAACGGGCAAAAAAGTCGCGTTTATTGTATGGGAGCCCCTTAAATATTTATTTTATTCTGTTTTTTAGTATTTGTTGTTATAGCGGCAATAGAAATATATCATCTATGAAAATTTCAACTGTTTAACTATCACGGTTCATGAGACCGACAGACAGACGGACGGACAGCGGAGTCTCAGTAAAAGGGTCCCGTTTTACCCTTTGGGTAAAGAACCCTTTAAAAAGATATAAAATACCTACCTAGTTTCAATGAAAAGGCTACTCATTGCTTTCAATTAATTAGCCGAGAGCACTTTATCAAAATTGATAAGAAACTGATATAAACAAACCTGCAAGAATTGATATCCATATTAAATAGAAATAAAAATAGAATTCATAGAAATACAATATAATTAAACATATTAAAGTACGCAGATACATATATTGTACAACGGGCTGGTTTCCGCAATTCCACGTCCAATAGCATAATTAAGTACCTAACTATTTACATTCAGTTGGCGAAAATAGAAATTGTTGAGCTTTCACAGCCACATTGTGACATGCAAATGTAAATTCAAAAATACAATAACAGTAGGTACCTCGGTATACTGAATTTCAGTTTGAAATCAAATATTTAATGTATCAATAAATTACAATGTTAACTGAATAGGAAAACAAATGTTAATAATTATATTAGTACCTATATATCATAGGCATGGATGTATTAAGTACTGATATACCTACCAGCGCCATCTCTGTATTGGTGGTACAAGTTCGTACCCTCAATGCAAGTTTTGTTTCGCGCCAGACACTGCCCGCCATCTACAACTTTTAGCAAACACTATGCTGAAAATTCGGAAAATGGTGCTGGAAACTGCCACTGGATGGCGCTGTTTTCAATAAATATTTTTTGACAGTTTCTTTAATATAATGAACAGTTTGACCTAGGGTCTATTCCAAAAGGAAAACGTAAACAAATGTACATGTGGAATGTGGATGCCAATTTTTAAGCGCAAGTTGCAAATCGAGCAAGTTGAGGTTGAAGACGTACCTAAACCCAAAATTCTAATTTTAAATCACTACACTATTTTAACAATAATCGTGGTTTATTTTGTAGCCTAAATTTTCGTCGATGATTTTTCAATTAAATACAGTTTTAATAATGGTTTTCGAATAATAGGTAATTGTTGGAAAATTGTTGAGATATTAAGTTGAAAAAATACAGATTACTGTGTTACTAATTCTCTTATGTGAGTGATTAAGAAAAAAATTAACCTGGGGGCTTAAAACTGTCACTTTTGCAGAATCATAATACGAAAATAATATGAATCATCGTAAAATGTCACAAACTGACAATTCGTAATATGATCTGCGTGTAATTCATATTACGAAATAATTCATCTGTTTGACAGTATTCTATGGAGATTCGTAAAATGGTCCACAAATGATGAATTGCTTTTATGTCAAATTAGAGGTGCTGCTAATGACAGCTGAGATTCAGGAAATGCACAGCTTTTAGAGCAATTGCTAATGTGGCCGGTTTAGGCCCCCTGATCAGGGTTTTTTTACACTGTAGCAAGATACTTTCCGAACAGGTTCGGCTATAGGTCCAAATGGTAGTTAAAATGCCTTACGGCTCTTGATATAAAAACTTATATACCTTACAATAAAAATAATTCATTATCGTTTCACTGGAATCGGCTAAAATTACCGACTGCTGTCGAGTTTTCAAATATTTGATGGGACAATTTCGCGAGTTGACACCTCATAATAACACATACCTTTGTTTGTTACTTTATGACACCGAACACGGATCCTCCATTTATACTTTACATAATTAAGGAGGAAATAATGCTGTTTATTTCCCTTGTTTATAAAAAGAATTCAGAAAGGTGGGGTGAAATTTAAGGATGTGGTTCAGACCATCAAACTTTCTCCATGGGACCAAAATCGTAATCGCGAAAAAGTTATCTGCTGTCCCCATACGCAGTAATATACATATATGGCAATGGGTGTCCCCTACAAAGCTTCAATACCTGCTCGACCCAAATGTATGGGACGGCTGATATTTTTTCTCTATTACGATGTTGGTCCCATGGAGAAAAGCGTTCAGATCGATGGTCTGTACTACACCCTTAAATTTGACCAGACCTTTCTGATACACCCTGTATATTTAGAAAATGGCATGTCATCCTTGAATGAGTTGTGATATTGCCAGATGTTTTTAGGTATAGGTACCAGGTTATGTGTTAATTACTAATTGGATAGGTTATATATAGGTGTTGGTTAGGTATGTTAAGTGATAGACAATACTGTTTGATTCCTAGATCTAAGTATACAAACAACACAAATGCACTATGTTTTATTTACTGTTTTATTACTTTTCCATTTTTTTTGTCAGTACTTACAATAATACAACACGAACTTTAAAAACTATTTTTAATCTTCCACAAAATTTCAATTTTCAGCGAAACTAAAGACGGCCTCATTCTGCAAATATACGATTAATTTATTTTACCTATTGTTTCAGATGTACAAAGTGTTTGATGTGATAATTGTGTATGGGAATTACCCTCAATTAGCGCCCTGACCTAATGACCCGGCTTTCGACATGCCTCAGTCCCCCTCACCTCGTCTGCGCCATTACAGGTCCTTGGAAACAAAGCATGGTTATGTAAACCAAGCATGAAAACTTTGAACCAAGCATGAAATCATGAGCATTGAACATCATCCGCAAAACACATGTATGAACCTTGCATGTTATCAAAAATCTACCTTAAGCACAAAGCATTTCAGTTTGTAATTGCATGATATCCAAGCATGCTTCGCTTTGTAATGTTGAGTTTATTTTATTAAAAACATTTAGTAATATTTACTAAACAAGAAATAATAATAATGAAAATAATAAAAAAAAATATTTACGTTTGATTTTTTGACATTGACGATTGATTGATGATTTGAACGCACGAAGCTTTACCACACAATCTTTTGCTTTTTAACTTCAGTTAATTATTTTTTTATTTCTAGACGGATTATTATTCAAAAGAAACATTTTACTACAAAGGTTGACCTCTAAATAAAATATCATGAAAAAGAGTAATATTTCAGTTCTACCACCCTAAATCATAAACAGTTTTTCAGGACTGAAGAACTTCTCAGAACTTTCAGTTTCTCTGAAGTTTATTTTTTTTGGCGTTTTATTGGAAGTCTACCTTCTTTTGAACCATACAAGCCGTCAAAAATAATTACCATCCGAAAAAAAAACTTTGTTTCGTAAAACTGTCTCCCCGATTTCTCAACTTTTCAAACCAATCTGCACTTTTCTTGAAACACAACTTCATAACGAACACTCATAAACATAACACATAATCATTTATTATAAATAGATAACATAATCATAATAATAAGTACCAGTTCACAAGATACAGCACTGTAGAATTAGAAGTAGGTCGGTAGGATGAATTGGGGAAAAAATGTAGTCTAAATTATGTAATAGGTAAAACAGTTCAAAAATAAATTGTAGATAAAAAATTATAGAAACCTATTTAAAGTTAACTTAGTATTATTTTAAATTCCAGATTATATTATAATTAATTAACCTACTAAGATAATTTCAGAACTTTTACAAGAAAAAGTTTAATTAATTTCTAAAACTAACGCACATAGCGAAAAAGCTGATTTCGTCTAAATTATTTTTAATTATAATGCAGTCTACTAGTAAAAGTTCTCATTCAGGTAGGTAGTGCGTAAAAAGCTTATACCTAGTTTAAACTTAGTTTAAATAGCTCGTAGAAAACCCAATAACATGCAGAGTTATTACATAAGAATGAACAGAACGGCTTTTTTGATCATTCAACACGTATTAACGAAGATGAAACTCGAGGTTTCAAGTGTTCATTCCCATGTACTGACTTATCCATTACAAGGTACTCTAAGTTTACGAGTAAATTGGATCCCATTGTAGAAAGATTTCAAACCGACTGAGCACATTCCATGTTTCCACTTCAATAATATTAAACACCGCTTCTCAATCGTCAGTCACACGGAGGGGAACTCGCTCATCCGAATAACCGACAGATAGGCATTATCAAAACATCATGCGTCGACTCGCTATGCCGCAGCAATAACAATCACACGCGTTTATCTAGCGATACGGACTTTGTATACCTTTATCATAAACACATGTCTCCAAGGCTGACGATAACATGGTAGGGGAAAGCATTTTCAATCGAATCGACGAAGCTTTTCCCAATTCACTGATCACTCAATGTAACAAGATGATAAAGAAGTTCGCGCCTGTCGGTGATAATCAATACAATTATAATCCGGCAAGAATATTATAGTATCGCATCAATTGCTTATTGATAATGTAATACACGTCGACAGCTAGGGGAGTGGTTATTACTTAATATCGGTAGTTCGGTTATCAGGCCGGTGATGCGAGCACAAGGGCGCGATATGTCGCTTCACGCTTATTCACACAGGCTACCGGGTGCACGAACCACCATGTATCGCGGTATCAATTTTCGGAATAATAAATCGTTAGTTCAACAAATTTTCAAAGTTTCTGTGTCATTTCTCCAACCAAGCGTTCTAACAGTGTCTTTGTTTTTGTACAGGACTATGACAGCAATATGTTTCGTTTGCAACCTACCAATACTGTCTCATCAAGTTGGGTTGGTCTGGGCTGGAGGCAACGGCTGGGACGAGCTTACACGATCTACCTTAGAAGAATCCACTCTACGGCAAAGACTGGGCAGTCGAAGGGACTCGGCAGCACAAGTGTCTTGCCTCTCGCCGCCGGAGCCAGACGTCGACAATCAATCCAGAGGTACGTAGTATACAGTGATTGTAGCCATTATAAAACATAATTATTCGTCGTACAGAAAAGATCGTTCGCAGTATCAGTATCTGTCTGGTTAAGTTTTTCAAAAATATTATTAGAAATAATTTGCTCATAGGTGGACCCCGTCGCCGCCGCTCCTCTTTGGCTCAATTAACCGATATCCTGCGCGAGTGGGGAGGCGGGGGCAGCGCGCCCCGGCGTCAGCGGGCTCCGCTCTCCCGGCGCGAGACCCTGGCGGACCTCGCGCGCTCGCTTCCCTGGGCACGTCACGAGCCGCCGCCGCGCCGCCGACGCGATTCCTCCGCCGACTCTGGCATCAAATCCATGGCCTCCAAGCGCCGCGACTCAAAAGCGGCACCTCAAGATTTTCACGCTGATTTCCCAAACTGGGACCGCAAAGACTCAATAACCATCATGCCGACGCGAGAACGGCGCATCAGACGACGGGGCTCTGAGGAAAGCAAAGAACGCAGAGACTCTGTAGATGGACACCGCCATCGTCGTGACTCTGTCGCAGCACCCCCGCGAATTGTGGCAACCCACAGAAAAAGACGAACTTCACCACCAACTCCTGCACCACCTTCGTTTGTTGATGCGTCTTCTGATCCTGGACCATCCACTCATATGCCATGCGTGACGGTAGTCGCTATCCATGAACCAAGCCGCTCCGACGGCGAATGTCAACCTATGATGACAATGCCAACTATTATTACATCTGCTGTGACACCCTCACCTACTTCACCTACGCCACCCCATAGTAGTGGCTCCCAAACAGCGCAGACTTGCCAAACGTCGCAAACAGCTCAAGGTACTCAAGTTACTCCCAGCGGCCGCTCTCCACCGAACTTGGGCGGCCGTCGAGACTCCACTACCCAATGCGGCCGAGCTCGTAGGGATTCTAGGGCTGCAGCTAGTCCTGAACGTAGACTTGGTAGACTACAACGTCAAGCTACTGCTTTTGATGATCCAATAGGACCACCTGGTACTAGGCGTAGGGATTCGGGGCCGTCATTAGGCCCTGATGATGAAGGAAGGGCTAGAAGAGATTCTCTAAGCCCTGATTCTGCTGTAAGACCGAGGAGGGAGCGGTCGCAACTAAGTCCAGATCGAGCTGGTGGTGGAGAGTTGAGTCCATCAGCCGCAAGGCGAAGAAGTCGATTGCGAAGACAAGCTTCATGTGTCAGATTGGGTCGAGCTCGGAGTCCAGATTCGAGTTCCTGCTCAAGCCGGGATCCTAGCCCATGCGCTCGACCACCTACAGAGAGAACAATGATCCGTAGACAATCTACTACTGAAGAAATTCTAATAGCCCGTGGCTTTCGACGGCAGTCAACTACTGAAGAAATGATTCGTTGCCGGAACTTTCGTCGTCAAAGTTCGCAAAGTGATGATGCCTGCATGCGAGCCCGCGGCCGCAGAGATTCCTCGACGCAAATACTAGATGGAACCATTGGGACCATGACTGTTGAGACCACTAGCACGTTCTTCGATTCCAGTACACAAACTGGTAAGTTTAATATTTTTTTTAAATTTTTAAGACGCATTTAACAATAAAAAATCCTTAAAATGGCAAAACAGTTATCAAAGAAAGTTAACAGTATTACATTTCATTAACTATTTTAAAATAATATATTTATACTTTCCTATGTCTAAAAATCGGTACTCGAAGTTGATTAAAGTTAACTAGCGGGCGTCGAACAACTTTCTGCTAACGCGCGCTAAAGAGCTTTTGCGGAACGTGAAACGCATTAGAACAGTAAACTCAATCGCCATACGAGCAGTCGAGCACTACTCACTAACAACAGCCATTGCCACGTGCTTGGCCCCCGCCCCTTTTCATCAGCCAATCGATTCGCGCGCTTCTCGCTTGTCTCTGTCTTACCGTACTGCTTTACCGACGGGAAGAAGAGGGTTGACGGGTGAAAATCCCTCTTTACCGAGGGAGTGGGGCCCGAGTGGCGCCACCGTCGGGCCCGGCTGGTTTCGGGCGGCCACTTTGAACTGGCAGCGCGGTCGCGCGGACCACGAGATGAGATGAACGCGAGCGATCGGCGCAGGCTCGCCCGCCCGCGCCCTGTCATCTGTTGCCGAATGCTGCCATGTTTACTAGAACGAAAGTGACGTGCCGTACACAACGAATAACCTCAAATAACATAACATTGACAGCCTAAAATCGCGACAAAAATTTCGTGAGCAATTTTTCAACGTAGACGTTACAACGAATCTTGTTTTCCTATATAGTAAAGTAATAGACGTGCTAGAAACTCGGTTTGTGTTATTAAATTATTTTTTGACAGATGATTCACAGTTTGTAATCTCGGAAAATAATATTTTTATGATATGTTTAGTTCTCGTGTCGTGGAAAGGTTTACTTGATAAGGAAGAGTAGTTTCTTATCAGGAGCCAGTGTCATTAGTGGGAAAGAATATTAATTTAGGACTAAATATAACCTGTAAATATAAGTGTACTGTAAAATAACAAAACACCAAGTAGTATTCGTGTCGTAAATAAATGTTAGCGTAAAAAAATATAGAACTATTTTCCTGTGTAGTTAATATTTGTAAAATACAAAAATAATATTTATACTTTTCCACACAAGTTAAATCACGATCGTCAAAATTGAGCCGAAACGATATGGTGAGTAGTTAATTGTAACTTAATTTTAATTAAAAAATTCTGAACGTAATTTTTTTTTCATGTTTTTTTGTTGTGTGTAAATCAGCTTTTAAATAACGTTCCCAAACACAAAAATAAATATTTTAACCGCAAAACGGGAACCAATACGATCCTAGTGATCCTAAGTAATCGTAACCCTAAGTTATTTTATTCAACTTCTTTCAAAATCCCTCGCTCTATGTCTAACTTCTGCGGGGTAGGCAGGAAGCCTTGACAAGCTAATCCATACTACAATATTATAAGTAACTCTGTCTGTTTGTCCGTTACCTTTTCACGGCATAGCGACTGAACACACAGATAGGCCATCATACTTTACTTTGTATATACTTTTTATCCCGTTAGTATGTTACTGTGAGATAATTTCTGATATCCACACGGGCGAAGCTGCGAGCGAAATCTCTATAATTTCCCAAAAGTCAACAAAACAGATGGGCAGATTTGTACCTACCTATAGTACACAAAATTCCTAAAATTCGTTTTTCAAAAAGTTCCAATCAGCCTGTGTTAACTCCGTTTTCTTTTAGCAATCACTACCAGATAGGCCTTTGATATAATTGTTCGCCCCACTGAAAAACGACAAAGGGACGAACCCCTTTGAAAATCGAGATGGCATAGACATTGTGATGGTCTCTTGTCAACGGCGTTCTATCGTTCATTCAATAGTTCAGTGGTTCCTATCGACTCATGTCTCAATTCTCAATACGACTTTGAAAGCGAGTTTGCTATTGTCAAATAAGTAATTTCTGGAACTAAAACTTCGTTTGTTACAGGTGGTCTCTCTATTTAATAGATTATAATGTGCAATAATAAGATAAGGAGTGAAATAAGGTTTTGGGTTTTACAAGAGAATTCGCTCTTCTCTACGTATACAACATACGAACCGAGTTAGGCTCTGAACGGGAATCGAAACAGCGAAATTATACGCTGGCAGTCAAATTCAGGCCTTGTACTGATTGACCGTTTTTTACAGATTGATTGGCCTTGTATTTGATTGTTTGATTGAGACCTTTTAACTAATAAAAGTAATATAAGTTCAATGGAACGGAGCCAACTGGCGGCGACGTCGTAAAAAGATGCCCATCCTTAGATAAATATTACCCGTCTCTCCACTAGTCCATTGCTTACTCAAGGATGCATATCCGGTAGGCTCGCAAATCCTTCCATATCCCGACGGGCACGGTCTATTCCCTACCATTACCCGCGCCCCCCGGTCTACTCTTTGATATGCAATGGCTTCTGTAACCCCATGAACCATGAGGCTCCAGGGGCTAGTGCAAATCCTGGGGTTCATTCGATTTATCGAGTCTGGTTAAGCCACGCTGGGGTCGGTGCATTTCATTCATTCATTCATTCATTTAAATACTTTCTTTATATGTTTTCAATTTAAAGGACCTATGTTCAGTTGGTTCTCTCGTTTCTAATTCTATATCTACACTAATATTATGAAGAGGGCGAATTTTGTGAGTTTGTGTATATGTGGAAGAACCACACTCCGGAACCACAGCTCCTATTTGAAAAAATATTTTACCCTTTTGAAAGGTACATTATTTAAGACGGACAGAGGCTTCATATAATGTAAATATCTACAAAAAGTAGTATTTGATACTAATAATGAAATACCGTCTTGATTTCATGCAAGCCTAACTGTTTGTTAGGTTACTGATCACTTTCTCAGAACTTTTGCACAACGTGTCGTGAGCAAAATACCATCTTCACATGTAAATTGCACCCTTGCGAAGCGGGGACGGATCGCTTATCAATAAGATAAAAGAAAGATGGCTCGTGGCCTTACGAACGCTTAAACATCAGCCATTCTGCTAACTTAAACATAACTACTACATCTTTTCTTTGAAGTCCATTCAAAAAGCCCTACACAATCTTAGGTACTTACAATAGAAACTAGGTTTATACCTAGAAAAAGTCCCAGGTGTATCACCGGATGCCTATTTCCATCACACGTTCTACGTTAAGTGCTCAGATTCAGTCTACAAAGGCCATTTTTATCTCCAGACAACGAAATACTTCAAAAATATATTTATCTACTTCGTCTGAAAACTTTCTAAAAACTACTATTGAAATGTTTTATTGTACAACAGAGACCTTAGTAATGACATCCTTGAAAAACTTCAACAATACTTACGTTGTTATTTTTCAATGACTAGTCTATGGTCCAGAGGGTTTTTGAGCAAGCTTATGCAGAGCGAAAAGTTGATAGCTAAGTAGGTAGGTGAAAATATATTTCATAAGTTTCAGATAGGAGCCCCGTAGTCAGGAGTTCCCTTTTAGATTTTGAAAATGGACAACGAATTACGTGATCTTCGGAGCCTTTGATTTTGGTATGATCGTGCGCGCCCTTTCCCCTAATGACTAAGGAAAATCTGATGAAGAAATTGTAAGCTTTCCCTAAATCTATTGACTTTGAAAACTTAGATTAAGAAAAATTTTAAAAGGCTTTTCAGGGCGAATAGTCTGTGCACTAATGTAACCTATTCTGATAATAAATATATTATAAATATCTAACGCATTGATGGAGGCTTTTGGCAAATAGTTAAGTACCCAAAAGTGATCATAATTTTGATTGCTATTTGAATTTGACAGGGCATAAATGTTTCAGATCTGAAACTTTTCAAATATATTTTGGGTGTTTTCATCAACCGCACATACTTGCCCTGCATATGCTTGCTCAAAATCCCTCTGGGCGGGCCTACCACTACTGTTCTATATCTTTTTCTGTTATTTCTCGTTAAGTAATATGAAATTTCCTAAAATTCCTTAATTTTGTCTAAGAGACCGATTCGGTGCTTATATTGCACGGGTGGAACTTGCTTCCATGCATGAAAAAGCTTCTACCGACTTTAATTCTTCAAGGACATTCTAATTAACTACAATAGTTTTTGGTCCGCGCGCGGCCCGTCCGCGGTCATACAGGTATGATGCTTAAAAACATCCGGCAATAAGCAGTGAACTTTGCTGCAACCTTGCGCACAGGCAACTGCCTTGACCAAGACATGAGCTCGTTTAGCTCCTTACGATACGAAAGAACCAAAATACTTAGAAACGGAGAGACTACCGATAAATATGCTTCACATAAAATCTTCGCAATAGCCAATATACGACGCCTGCCTCATTTTAATATCAAACTCCATTACAGAACTGGCGAAAACGATAAACGCATAGAATATTAAAACAACATTGTTATAGACTATCGTAACATCAATATTATCGCCGCTATTACTTCCCCGGCTATAAAAAGATGAAAATACTTATTTAGTGCCCACTTTATTACGTACTATGATCACATTAATTACGCTCTGTTTTCTATAGCCATCGTTTAATATTTCAATATAGAAATCGAGGAAACTTTGTGTTATTACTGTCTCGAGACAATAATAAAAAGTCCTTGTACGACGCGGGCCTTAATTCAATTCAAATTCAAATTTATTTATTTTGGGACAACTAGATCCAAAGGTTATACAAAAACTTAGAAACTATTGTTAGTAGGTACTTAGATATAATCACACAAGATAACACTCTATCTCTTCTGTTTATCCTATTCTATACACAAAAATACACAAAAATGAAGAGCCCCAAAATTGTATTAACTTGTAAAGTGATTCAATTCTCCAAACATGGTGTGTACCTTATGCCAACTTTACGGTTTTCACTTTCCAGAGCAGTTCTTTGAGTTTCATACATATTATGAAACTTGGAGGCTGTAACAAAATTAAAAAATACTAAATCAATTTAAACTCTAAGTACACTGCCAAAGTTTTATAACTTTTTATCTCAACCGGGAGCCATTTATCAAAATTTGTTTAAAGAAAAATAATGAACAGTTCACTATCTAACATTTAGGCCCAAACCTAATGTTCAAGTGGCATTAAAGTGTCAGATAGTTTAATCTATGATCAATCAAAACTTTGTCGCAGAAAAATTGGTTTCGTAAAACACAAAGAAAAAATCTCATTCATCCAAATAAAGAGCCGTCAGTTTGCTGTCAGAGTAACCTTTTTAAAAAGATGAGACCCTTTTCATCACCGAAGGTAGTTCAAGATTGTCTACCTTATATTATATGAAGAAATACGGTTGATCAATAATGCATTTTCGAAGTGTCGCGAGTCCGCAAAGAATAACTAAGTGGTTCTCACACGGTACGACAGGGTCGTCAATAACTTGGTCTTAAAATTGTAAGTCTGGATTCTTGGTAAGTTTACGAGATACATCACTATGCCCTTTGGCGCGGGGCCAACGGAGAAATTCTACTTTCACTTTTTAATAAATGGGTTTGTAATTTCACCAGGCTGCGTTGGTTTAAGATAATAAAAAGTTTTCAAGTACAACTTAGTGGGGAGGCTACAAGCTGAAAATTTACTGGAACAAAATGTGCAGTTTCTGCTAAGGATCTTATAGAAACATTAATAAAAATAAGTGTTATCATTTAAGTGTATAACGACCACAACACGAGACCATAAAATCTTATAAAGATTACATTCAAGATGAAAAGACTCTGGTTCATGACAGTTTAATTAAAAAGATGCTGTATGGATTCCGATCCGGCTAATAATAAGACAACCCACTGTCATTGCGTGGCAGCCACAATGAGCGCGAAAGGTTGCGACGATGTGTGCCACTAGAATAGCCTTCTCCTCATATTCTAACTAATTTCCAGCCCCTGAGTGAGATCATTCAATAACGGACTGATTATAAAAATATGAAAAACAAAAGAACCTGGCAGTCTCGTGGACTACTCTAAGAAAGTTTTAAATAAAGACTGATTTATACGGTGCGATTCAATGGCCAGTAGCAATAAGTTGAAGCAAAAATGGAAATTGCACCGGAAAATCAATAATTAGAAAATGCAAGTCATTTGTTGGTTCAATTTTATTGTATAGCCGGATATGAAACTTGATTGGTGTATGGCGTAAATGAGGTTATACATGCTATTTAACATAGATCACTTAACCAATAACTATCTCTTTAGGATAGTTACAAGAAGTAGACCCTTAGTACAAAGTGAACGACAAACAAACACTGAAGGTTATTTGTAAGGAAACTTTTCAAAGGGTTTCACTCGAGGGTCTCCTAGAGAGTCGGGTTTGAACTAGATATCTATAGCCAATCGCTGCGCCCGCTTTGATTCAGCTTATTCTGTATTCAAATTCATTTTTCCTTCCAAAACATTTAACTTAGCCCATAGAATTTTTATTGCTCAATTATTATGAGGTAAAGGTTCATATTGAGAGCAAATTGAAGACCCATCTGTTTTCTTAAGAGTCCCTTATTATGATTTATAAGCGCACCTTGTGTCGGTCTGAGAAAATTTAATCATTTTCGTGCGAAATTTGGGTCAAGTGAAAATATATGAGTAAGTTGATTCACCTTGTATTTTCAAGGACCAAAATACACGAAGTATTGTTAGTATTTTGACAAAAAATAACCACTCCCGACATTCGTTAAACTACTACCTAGAATGTACTAAAACTTGACTAAAAATTAATATAAAATCAAACTACGATTAAACTTAAAGACACTTAAAATGCTTCAGGATATTGATTGTTAAGTTAGCCTATCGAGTTCTAACTCGAAACTTATGGCAGACAAAGTTGGTAAGTTGAAACATCGGTTTCATTCGATGACTTTGATTACCTGTTTGAAGATGGGTACACTTGAAAGCATTATGTGAATAGTCGGTACTTTATGTGGGAGACTCAATCAATTCAGCCTAACGTAGTCTTCTGCTGAACATAGGCCTCTCCCAGGTGGCGCCACAATACCCTGTCCTCCGTCTGTCGCATCCAGTCTGTCGCAGCGACCTTTCTAAGGTCGTTAGTCCATCCAGCTGGTCCGTCCGTCTCACACTACGCTTGCCGATACGCGGTCTCCACTCGTTGTTTGTAGTTCCCCGACGCTTTGTATATTAATATACTTGTAATATTTCAGAACCATCCCCGTTGTACGACAACAACCACTACCACGAGGAATGTCTCCGCTGCAACTCCTGCGGGCTGAACCTCACCGGGCCCAACCAGGTCAGTACCATATAAAGCAAAAAAAAAGAGTCTGATAAATAATTAAACCTTTGTACAAATACAATTCACAAATCATGAGAGCGGTGGAGACCCGGTGGTATGAACCGGGGCAGCCACTTTACGTACTTTGTAAAATATTTCCTTACCGTTGCTCTCAAAATTTTAAAAATACACCTCGATGAAAACGGCATGTCCTTAAACCAAAAAATTCGAAGACATAGTGACATCCAACAACCCGCACTGGGCCCGCGTAGTGGATTATGGCCCGGTCCTTTTCTTAGAGAGGATGCCTGTGTCCCAGCAGTGGGAACGTGGTAGACTGATAGTGCTCCAATTTACAAATCATGTTGTAAGTGATACTGTATCTCATAGCATGAGTTTATCTTCTCCACGTAACATTCTTATATGTGTTCTATACGTAGACGAACGTCCAAGTCTACTGTATCGGAAACTGAGATTCATACATAATGGTGTGTAAGACATAAATAAATCATACATCTATAGGAACAAAGGAGGCTACTTGAGAACTGATACAATATTATGTTACCTTTATTGGCATAATACAGGGAAAGATAATATTGGTAGATAATACTTAGTTTCCTAACAAATATCTAAACAAAACATCGCAGTCGAAATCTGAAGTAAGTACCCAATAACATTACGTAAAAAACCGACAAAGTGCGTCTCGGACCACGCACAAAGGGTTCCGTAGTTGGGATGAATGTATTGCAAGAAAAAACTTAACATTGTAATTGAAAAAATATGTTCTCCCATACATTCCTACTGCAAATGTAAGTTTGTACGCACAATATTGAAAGATGTACACTGTAATGTTATTTTAAGACAATAAACTTCTTAAAGGTATATCTGTAATCTATATGTAGGTACCTATATACCTACACCCTTTATACTTTTTTTTTTTTCAAAATTGTAGCCCCATGTTTTTCGGAGATAAAAGACGGGGGGCGAAGCGTGAATTTTCTTCTATTTTCATAACTAACTATAAAATTATAATATTGAAACTATATTTCAGACCCTCACAGTAAGCCCTTTCATTTCATATGTCAGTTTGTTTGTGGTTTTTATTTACGTTACACGTCCGTTTTTTGGGTCACAAAAATTCATATTGTGTACCAGCAAATTGGCTGTGATAGACGGACAGACAGACACACGAGTGATCCTAAAAGGGTTCCGTTTTTTCATTCGGACGTGCGGAGCCCTAAAAACCACATGATTAGAAAAGAAACCAAATGTTGAACCGCGAAAGAAAATGTACAAAATACCAATGAAATAAAAATCCCTACCTATATCATTAAAAAATACGTACCTATATCATTATTTTGTACCGAATATAGAACTTTAAGCATAGGTACGTAAAAACAGTCAATTGCTAACTCAGACCAAATAAAAAACCAAGACGGAGCGCTGCGAACAATACAATGAAGCATGCTAAAACTACACCACCGCTCTGTGCATACCCGCTCACACACACACAAAATTACAACTATTTACAATGACACTACAATCAAACTACACCAAACCAAGTGCACACAAGTTTACGAAACCGGTCTCACGGCACTGTTGACAGCGCTCTGTCTTGGCTTTTATTTGGTCTGAGATTGCTACGAACAAATTTTAATAAAGAAATGGATTTAAATACTAAAAGCCTTTTTCTTCTAAATCGTATTCAATAAAAGGTTTAGCAATTTTCCCGATTAATCGTTTTACATTTTCAAGTGTGTAACGTTTGCAAACTGAAATTCGTCCGATCTGTTTCCTCCATTCCGTTCAATGCTTTTAGATCTAGTAAAATACTCGAATTCGTAAATTCATCTGGTTCTGTGATTTGAATTTAAGTTCTTTAGAATTTGTACTTAAATGGGTTTTCTTTCACATTCGCAATAAAAAATGATCATAGTCCGTTTGTCAGGGTGTTATAGTCACACACGTAACAATTTATTTGCGCAAAATATAGGCTTGCGCAAGTAAATCATTACGTGTGTTGGAAGATTTTTGTGCAAATTTCTTCCAACACACGTCACGATATACTTGCACAAGTAAATAGTTACATGTGTGGCTAGCATTATTGATATCTGAAATGGTTACTAATTAAACAAATATCCACCGTAGAAATTAAATTCCAAGCAAACAAAATACGTAAAGCTACAAGCAGTAAAACCAGAAAATGTATTGAGTAGACTCAAGCGACTTCCAAAAATATGCAGATCAGGTTTTTGCGTCCCCCTCTTTGCAATGTTGTGGCGAAGTATTTGAATGTAAACCAAAGGATTTTCTACGCTTTTGTGGACTGAAGCAAAGGCTTTTGAAAGGTTTGAGGACGAGGAAGTTTGAAGTATTTTACCAAAATATGGAATTAAGTAAGAAGTTTGTCAACAATATAGATTGTGTTCTCGGCTATGAAAACCTCTTAAATCGAAATGATATAATCTCTTTGTAACTTCTGTGGGTGTATACACTTAGTTATTTATAATTATGTTATTTAAAAGGGAATGAAGTCTTCAACATAACTGGCGAAATACCTACAATAAGTAAGGTACACCTCTGCCGAACCCTTTAGGAATTACGGGCGTGATGTTGTTATGTTACCTTAATTGAATTTTAAATATGCCTTACGTTTTTTGTGATTATGTTTAGATGTATTTTTAAGAAACGTGGTTCGACGATTTTTCTCTTAGCCAAAAATACTAAATAAGAAAACAGAATCACTTCCGTAACTCGTAAACCCTGATATTATTGAATATTATTACTTTTATTATAATGATATTATTACTTTTATCTACACCCATGCTATAAATCCTCTATAAAAGTTTCTGAAACAGTTAGCTTATTGCCAACATTAAAACAACCAGTGTCATAGTAACCATAATAATATCATCCAAACGGGTGTTATAATGTTGTACTAAATTTCATAATGCAACTCATTTAAAAAAAAGAACATTGTCATGCAGGAGCGTTCCACTAACAAAGCACCGTAATTAAAAAAAAAAACTTATTGTTTATTGGAATTCGAAAAATTCAAATTCATGTGCGTCATGTCCCTCCATTTTTGTTCGATAATTATTAGTATTGCAAACCTTTTATAGAGGATTCATATCATGGGTGTAGATAATAAAGTCTTGTATGCAACTATTAATAATTTGGTATTAAAACACTCATGTGATACTATTATCAAACCCACATTCGTGTTTTAATACCCCTTATTATATAACAGTTGCATAAATAACGATTAACTAACTTAACTAACAGCAGTGATAGAAAGAGAGAAATAAACAAAAACAGGTTTATTAACATAGCATAGAGGTGAGATCGTCGGACAGCCAAGTCATTCATAGGTCTCGAGTTCGAACCCAAGACACGCACTGTTTTTTCGGATTCATGTGCGTATTGTATAATTATCACTTGCTTCAATAACGGTGCAGGAAAACATCGGGAGAAAACCGGCATGCCTGAGAGATATTTCTCGACGGCCTGTGAAGCCAAGTCAGAAGCCAATAAGCGGCATAAAACCTCTGAACCAGACAAAAAAGAAACAAGAACTATACCTTGAAACGTCATCGTCGTTAGAGAAAATATTACATTTTATAAGTTTAAGTTTACTTGTAATCCAAATTAGTTTTAATTCCAACTTTAGTCGTTTTAATAACGATTGTTTTCGTAAATTAGATTCTCAGTTATATTTAGAACAAGTGTTCCATTCAATTTACCCTTTTAGAATGGGTTCGTGGAAACAAATACATTTGGAGAGCCTAATGGCGACCGGACCCACCCTTATTGGACGATAACCAATATGAGGATGAAGCCGATACCGGCTCAAGGCTCAACCAATGTGCTAATAGCCTATTTTCATTGTAATGCGTTCGCCAAAGATATACAAATTAACGAAATAGGTTTTCATTCCTTTACCAATGTGGGACTCGGGTTACAATATTTTTATTTGTATTAGATAATACGGTGCTAATTGCAGGCAAATCTAAACTAAACGTATGACAAGAAATTATGGTAAATCAAAACTATTACAGTGTTAATGACAGACAATAATGTAATTATTATTGTATGTCACAGAGATAGAGACGGTTCAGCCGATCTACAAACGTTTGCAGATCGGCTCGTCACAGCAGCGGCAGTCACGAGGATCAATACACATAAGACAGCTCGGCTATGATATCTGATTTCAAGATTCATCCATTAATATATACTTACTAGCTGATGCCCGTGGCGTCACCCGCCTGGATGACGGTTATTATATACTAAAACCTTACCCGAGAACCACTCTATCCATTGGTGAAAAGCGCATGAAAATCGGTGTAGTAGTTTTTGAGTTTATCGCGAACAGGACGACAGACAGACGCGGTTGAGGACTTTGTTTTATAATATGTAAGGATATGCAAATACATGTGATCATTTGTGGAAGACATATACAAGTGGCAGCATCATTATCGAAACCGATGCAGCATCCTATATTTTAGCGTCTCTTGTCTTGCGAGATAGTTTTGTTGTTCCTTCGATGTCACATTAATTGTGATGCTACTTGTATATGCCTTGCCTTATACTATCATATCTATGATCATAGATCTATGTTCAAAGATATAATGAAATTGTAAAATAGACATATTATGGGTAATTTTTGAGCTTCGTAGATAGGGAAATGACACTTAAAATATGATACTTAGTGTAATATGATAGTGTAGGGGGATATACCCTTATTATGTCTACTATACAATTTCATTTTAACTTTGATCATAGATCTATGATCATAGATATGATAGTATAATACCCACCTAACACAAATGATCACATATACATATTTGTCGTAGTCGTAGCGACAGTTATTAATGTATGAATCATGAAATCAGATAGTATTGCCGAGCTGTCCATAGTAATATACATGTTATGCTCGTGATTGTAACTAGTCAATATAATTACTTTATACGAAAATACAGGAAAACCTCAAAAAAAAATGCCGTTTACGATATTTGTATTTTAAATTATGTATACTATGTAAATGAAAAGGTACTATTTGACCACTTTAAGCAATTAGGGAGCACCGATGTCCCCCATTAAAATAATAATTCCATCGGCTTAAAACTTACTTTTGTTGCGTGGAATTATGTAAGCAAATTAGTGATAATAAATAATAAAACTAATAAATTAAGTTTATTTAATAATATCATTTTGTTACATTGCATGTTGAGGAATCTCTATTTAGGCTGAAGGCTCTTCCCTTACATCATAAACATACAAATAGGTAAATAACAAAAAGAGAAAAAATAAAACAATAAATACTAGTAAAGTGTTAACTATAATAAATACTATTACGAATAATAGCACCCTAACAGCTGTTTGTAATAAGTGTTTGATTATTTATATGTTCTTTTCTTAGTAATTTGACAGGTTTTTAAGGTTCCGTAGTCAACAAGGAACCCTTATAGTTTCGCCAATGTCCGTCTGTCTATTTGTCTGTCTGTCCGCGGCTTAGCTCAGAGACTCTTAGTACTAGAAAGCTGTAATTTGGTATGGATATACATTCACGTCGACAAAGTGGTAAAATATAATCAAGAAAAAAATATTTTTTTAGTTTACCTCCCCTACACGTAATTTGGGAATGTTTTTTTTTTCTCGCCTATCCCATGGTGTCCATGTCGTTGGAAAGGTTGTTCAAAAATATCGCGAGATTGTGAAAATCATTTTTGTATTCATCCGTTTGCGAAATATTAAAGCTGTGCTAATGTATCACAGCTAAGAAGGCTCTATTTGTTACCTAGTAATAATCGACCAACTTACATTGGCAGTTGCAAATACATGTTCCCCCATACATTATGTATGGGAGAAAAAGTTTTTCAACTACGAGTACAATGTTAAGTTTGTTCTTGGGATAAATTCATCCCAACTACGGAACCCTTCATTGAGCGTGATTCGACACGCACTTGGCCGGTTTTTATGATTAGAAATACAAGTATGCGGTTTCTGGTATGCGCATAAAGCGTCATCTATTGCAATGTTATTTTTGTATGTCTAACAGCCGGAAACTCATTCATATTATATTCCACTTAAACTACTCCTTATAATATTACCCTCCATTCTGAGGTAAACCTAGCCCATTTTACCTGCTGCCACAAAAAGTCATCAATCATTTTAAGATTCCGGTCCACGACGCCGGTCGCCAGAACACTCTTACCACAGAATACAGAACTTACCATGAAGGCACCTAAGAACATTATTTCATGCTGCGTGTCTGTCAGAGGAGCTCGTGGCTAAGTAATAAAGAGGAGCTCGTGGCTAAGTAATAACAGCCGCACCGGGTCGATCCATCAGGTAAAGCTACGCTTGCCGGGGTTGGTCGGTGGATGGGTGACCATCTTTACATACCGAGACTCCTCCGTGTCTCGGAAAGCACGTTAAGCCGTTGGTCTCGGTTGTCATTCGTGGATTATTGACAGTCGTTACGAGTCGTCAGAAGCCCGAAAGTCTGATAACCAGTCTTACCAAGGGGTATCGTATTACCCAGTTACTGGGTTGTGGAGGTCAGATAGGCAGTCGCTCGATGTAAAATACTGGTATTCAGCTGCATCCGGTTAGACTGCAAGCCGACCCCAATATAGTTGGGAAAAGGCTAGGCAGATTGATTGTGTCTAAAAAAAAACAAATACCACGCACCTGCCTTTCTTCCCACCCGCGTAGTATGGCAAGCTTTTAGATATATGGCTTGCATGGGAAAAAAAAAGTAATTTATGTCACAGTAGTAATTAAAAAAAAAAAAGACAGTAAAAGGGGATGAAATTTTTCAAACTAACCTCAATACATTTTCACATTTCTGCTCGCACCTTCTGGTTTGTCATGAATTCTGAGACTTTTCCCAGAAAATGTGTACCGGGATGGAATATGGCGAATGTGCCCTACATTATCGAGCTGTCAATCACGCAAACTACTGCTCTTTTGTACTGAAACATTGAGTAGGGTTAGCCCACAGCCCTGATGAAATAATTATTAGAATGTCTGGATCTGCCTTCCTTCATGAGGTTATTTTGGTGCCTGCCATCTAATGTAGTGATTTTTAAATTACAATGTTAACTTATTTTAGTCGAAGGGATGTAAAGTTTATATGTTTCGCATCTTTTGAGTACTGAGGGACTGAGGTACCGAGTAACGTTTTGTTAACCTACACAAAATCGCTCGTAAAATGTAAAGGTGTGTCCAAACATTGAGCGGCAATCGTGCACGGCGGCAACACGCGGCGTTTTCAGGACACATTTCTGCCGCGCTCTAGTAAGGACTAAACCAACGAATGTTTGCACGGCAGTACTGCGCGGCATATCCGAGACACGCCGCGCACTTCAGTTGGCATCAGAACTAAAATGAAAGCGGTTGCGTGTGTCGTAGCTCTGCTTTTAATTACTGACGAATATTTGTGCGCGCCAGGTAGACAGAAGCGTTCGCGCGCGACAGTCGTCCAATCACAGCGCGCCAGGAAGCGCGCGACAGCCGCGCACGATTGCTGCTCAATATTTGGACACACTTTTACACGAATACGATGTTAGTTAAAAGCAACCATGGTTTTAGAGAAGACGAAAAACAACTATACCTAGAGAATACTTTTGAGACAGGCAAAAAATCTAAGCCAAATATCATTTCTTGCCCACATACTACAAATTACAGGTCCAAATCAACCCTCTACATCCATAAGCCTGACATTACAACATTATTATCTCTCAATGAATACAGCGCCGACCTTGATGTAGCCTATAAAATAAAGCCCAGTATTATACGGCAAGGACACGGATACTTTGATCTAAATTAATCAAAGGCGAATTATGTGGGAAGCCCGTCGGAGAGTTATTACCGCGTGAAGGCGAATCAATCACTATGAGAATGACGAAACAAATGCTGAAATCTCTTTTCGGATGGACTTGGTTATTTAGGAGTTGTGAGCCAAGATTTTATGGAAATTGGATGGGTTTGTGATTTATATGGGATTGACGTGGTCATGGATGTTATGGTGGACTGATGTGGATGTCATTATTTAGAAAACTTACAAGCAGCAGAATACAATTGTATTTCTAATAAACAGCTAAAATCCAAAGAAATTACAAGTCATTAGAACTTTAGAGACATCCTAATCGTACCTAATATTATAAATGCGAAAGTGAGTTTCTTTATTTGTTGCTAAAACTGCTGAACGGATTTGGATACAATTTAGCACATAGGTAGACCATGATCTGGGTTAGGACATAGGATACTTTTTACCCCGATATTCCTATGGAATTGAAAATTATGCGGGTAAAACCGCGAGGCGCAGCTAGTTACTTAAATAACCATATTATCTATATATATAAAAATCAATGCCACTTTTCGTTGTAATTTTATAACTCAAGAACGGGCTCACGTATCCAAAACAAATGTTTAGGCTTTGTTCGGACTATTTAGTAGATGGTTTATGTGAAGTTTGCACAAAATCGGTCGAGCGGTTCTTCATTTATCACATTTTTTGTAGGTTTGTAGGTAGGTAAGGTAGGTAGGGTAGGTAAGTAGGGTAGGTAGGTAGGATAGGTAGGTAGGGTAGGTATGTAGGGTAGGTAGGTAGGGTAGGTAGGTAGGGTAGGTAAGTAGGGTGGGAAGGGTAGGTAGGTAGGGTAGGTAGGTAGGGTGGGTAGGGTAGGTAGGTAGGGTAGGTACGTAGGGTAGGTAGGTATTTAGGGAAGATAGGTAGTGTAGGTATAGGTAGGTAAGGTAGGTAGGGTAGGTGCGCCGTAGATAAGTACTTCGTGCTACCCGTGCGAAGCCGGGGCGGGCAGCTAGTTATTCATAGAAATCATTGCCAGCCTTTCAACTAAAATAGTTATCTACCATTCTAGCCTATCTAACCTAACCCTCTGTCTTCGCTATACGTAAAGTGTTTTTAAATGACACGTTTTAAAGTGATGTATTAGCTAGATGTTACAATATTATACACAAATCTATACCAGTGTAGTAATGTCACTAGATTATTATCTATAGTACATACGCGAAGCCAATGAATTTCCTCAGCGGCTAGCTACAGCTTGGCGTGATTAATCCCGGACGCTATCATGACCTTCCGCCTCAATCTTGATTTAGTCGATCTGCAATGTCCTCCGTACTTGAGCTATTAGATACAGTGCAATTAATTGAAATGTTCTCCTAACATCAATAGCTTGAACAATTATGAGATTAAAACCAGGTGTGAAAATTCTAGACAGTATATTTATTATGTACCTACACCATATAAATTGTATACAGGGTGAAATTGGGCATTCTGTTAAGGGGTCATTGCACTCATCATTATGAACAACTTTCACTAAAGGACCAACACTAAAATCACGAGAGAAAAAAACAGCTGTTCCCTACATTTTGACTAGCTATGCGAACATAAATGTAGGGTAGGGAACAGCAGATTTTTTTTAATGAGTACAATGAGAGAATGCCCACCAATTCAATTTCAGTCTGTATAATCCAGAAATTCTACTAAGAGTGAAAATTTGTTTGTTAGTCCTTATTTCAAGTTGCGACGGATAAACGTATTTCTCGGCATATAGTTATGGGCCGGTAAGTGACATCCCTATGCTACTTTTTATCCCATAAAATGCAAAGTAACGGGTAAAAGCTAGTATTTGAATACTAGCACTGTCTTGATGTAATTCGCAAGACTGCCCTCATCCAAAGTTCCACTAATCAAAAACAAACCATCCTAGCCGCCATGTCTTGAAATATTATAATTAGACACCGCAGATGTATTATTTAAAAATATATATATGGTGTAGGCACGCTAAATATAGTTTATAGACAAAAGGCAGAATCGCGAAAAAAAAAACTGCTGTTCCCAAATTCGCATAATTCGTCAAAATGAAGGGAACAGCAGTTTTTTTTTTCGCGATTTCTTGCTTGGTCCTATAGTGAAAGTTGTTCATAATGCTGAGTACAACGACCCCTTACGCTGATTAAAACAACTATTTAACCGTGTATACATACAACGTGTAACAGAATAAGCGCAAGACCTGAAAGTAGTTTGCTCAGAATCGGCTTCTGAATCGATTTCCGTCATTATTTATATATGTTAATTTTTCATGAAAAAATATTTTATTTAACCGAAATTAGAATCACTGCGTCATAACAATGTAATAATATATTTCAATTAAGGAAATTTAAGCCTTTATATAAAGCCTATTTAAATGCATAACCAAATTTGTAATACGCTCATAGCTATCCTCGTTTCATGTTTAGGAAGGACGTCTATTTTATAAAAAATAACTAGGTGTGGTTTAATTAAATTAAATTACAGATATTATTTTAGTCTCATAATTTAATATTCTAATTGGGATGTATGAGCTCTTGCGTTTATTCCGTTACACGTTGTATATATCCTTATCCTTACTAATATTATAAATGCGAAAGAAAGAAAGAAAAGAAAGAAAGAAAGAAAGAAAAGAAAGAAAGAAAGAAAGAAGAAAGTAACTCTGTCTGTCTGTCGCGCTTTCACGCCAAAACTACTGAACCGATTCAAATAAAATTTGGTACACAGATAGTCTAGAGCCTGAGAAAGGACATAGGCTACTTTTAATTGACATACCACGCGGGCGGAAAGCTAGTAGGTAATAAACCTACTTGTTTAATGTGTCAATATACATTGTAAACTTGTAAACAGACTCGAATTGCCTTTATCAGCTTAAGTTAATTAAAAAGCATCTTCATCATAACAGCTAAATTGTCTTAATATCCTTAAAATAATGAGAGTAATAAATCAAGTAGGGATTGAGGAGGTCTGGGTCATCCTTAATTGAGTTAATAGTAGTCCTTGTCTCGAAGTTCTCTCAAGATTAATGAGGTTTTATTTGATTTATTTTGGCCACAATTTTGATATAGATTGATTACGTATTTTTGTCAAGTTTGGGTACTTAGTACGGTACTTACTCAGTTAAATTGCCATTCCGGTTTGGATAGACATCTTAGGAAGTATATTTGGCTGAAGCATATTATCATAATTATATTAAATTGTCTTTACAAAATATGTAGGGTGACTGGTAATTAGGAACCAATACTTAAACACGTGACTATACTCATCATCATGAACAACTATTACTATGGGACAAATCCTGAAATTGCAAAAAAAAATCAGCTCTTCCCTACATTTATGTTCGCATAACTCGTCAAAATGTAGGGAGCAGCCAATGTACAGCTGTCTTTTTTTTGTGTGTGGGAAATGATCAAATCACTTCTCCCGATCTAGGCGGAGCGGGAGGGCGTGTCAGACTTTTACTGACTAAAACCCACCCGTGTTCCTTCAGTTGCCTGTTGCCAAGGTCCCGGTGTCCCTTTCAGACTTTCCCGTAACCCCTGTCAGGCAACTATTTCTAGCTTGTTCCGATAGTAAAAGTTGTTCATAATGATGAGTAGTCACGTGTTTAAGTATCGGTAACTAATTACCAGTCACCCTATGTAATAAACATATGACTTTGAAACCAACAAAATATACCACTATTAGGTACCTACCTATACATTGCCAATTCAAACTGAAGCATTATGAATAGCTTTCACAATCGTGCCTAGTTTTTCTTAGGTACATGCCCTGCTGAAGAAAAATACCCGGCTCTAGTAGCCAGCCATCTAATAACGAGAAAGCATATTTTTTACGTAATGATCTTTTCACGAAATAAAGCTTTGTCCCATCATTTTAAAACCTCTTAATGACAAGGAATATTAAGTATTATAAAAAGGAGAAGACATTAAAAGGCAGCTTTTTTACATTTTCCTGGTATTGCAATGAATACAAGAAAGCACTCCATTATGACTCACTCACAAACAGCTACAGTTGAGTGAGAGTGAGAGATTGAAACTAAGAAATGATGATTAAGAAACAAGTTAGGTGACTTAAAAGAAAAACTCTTTTAAAAGGAGTATGTAAGGATCGTCGCAGGTGGCATGCTGTATTGTCTGCCTTTCCTCATGGGAACAAGGCGTGAATATACGCATGTATGTATTTTAAACGGAAAATAATCTCAAATCTTTTCCAACAATGGAAACGATTATTCAATGGAAATGGTCATTATTTTTCGAGACTTGATTTGTTTTTTTTTTTTCGCGTGATGGAATACGGCCCTCTCCCTCTAACCTGTGTCCTAGCAGTGGGGGCATTAAAGGCTGATTATGCTCATGATTTTCCATTGCAAACAATCTAAGTATACATTTCCATTGTAATTAATAAAAAATATGAACCACGTCATTCAGCACTTCTATTTTTTTCCACACGACAGGTAATTGATAAACTACTTTCCGTACATAATAGGAATTTTTGTATTTATTTATTTTTAGAAAATATCTATTTTAACAAAAATCTCTTTTGTTATTTTTACCATAACAAACAATCGCAGGCCCATTCTTGTTCATACAATGAGTTCTATTCACCCTATAATTACGGGTTGCTATCACTAAAGAGGGTGATATAAAAGGATTTTCCTTCCGTTATTTCGCAGAAGCCTTTGATGACATAATAGCCATTATGCTATTAACACGTGGTTGATATTACATAATTAGGTACTTCAAAGGTGTCGTTACGCAGGTTAGGCAGTCGTTACGGGTCGTCAGAAGCCCGAAAGTCTGACAACCAGTCTTACCAAGGGATATCGTATTACCCAGTTACTGGGTTGTGGAGGTCAGATAGGCAGTCGCTCCATGTAAAATACTGGTATTCAGCTGCATCCGGTTAGACTGGAAGCCGACCCCAACATAGTTGGGAAAAGGGTAGGCAGATGATGAGGTACTTCAAAGGTGATGTTAGCAGCCCTATTTGTGCCAGTAATTGAATAGTCAAACGAACTTACCTGTAAGTGAAGTTCGACGGTAATGACGGATGACAGCACACGTAGGGACGCGTTCATTTTTTAGATTTCTTCAAAATTATGTGACGAGAGACTCGACTAAACGCCTACTACACTTTTTTTCTATCATCATTTATCATCGTTTATTTATTTATTATGGATAAAAAACAGTTACATGCTACAAAATACGGAGAAATAATTAAACTAAGATTTAACAAACATGTAACCCACACCATTGTCCACGTTTTAGCTAAAAATTAAAAGAAGTGCTGAAGACAAGTGATAAAAATAATAAAAAATAAAAAAAACAACAAGTGATCGCCGCCGATCATCTTCGGACGAGGCAATAACGAGTATAATAATTACTCTGGCTGTTACCTAAGTGTCGCTCTCGTAAATCTTTACATAATATCTTGTTTACTTATGTTTGTTTTTATTTAGCGATATCTTCTCATCATCATTCTCTCACCCATCCCAATTAGTGGGTAAATTTTTAGGGTTTTTAGTTTTTGGGGGGATTTTTTTGTTATTTTATTATTTGGGTCATTTTTTGGCTTAGCGATTTCTTCTGCCATATGTAAGTTATTAGGAATACGTTTACGCAAAACTTTTCGATACGATTTCTTCATTTAATTGTAATTATTTTATCTTTTACTAAAATATATAGGTATATAATTTTTAACTAAACAGTAAAATGTTGAAGTATAAACTCCTCACACCAAATAAGTCCTAATAATTGAAGTATTCTATTCTATTCTATTCTATTTATCAATACAATCTTCAACATGACAATTCTTCTTCAAATAATTCAGTTGAAAACACTTAAAGGTGGGCCCGTTCAAAATGATATATAATAATATCTTCCTCTCCGGAAACAAAGAAAATATTCATTCTCATTGAAGTAAAGTACTTAATATCCGGCGGTTTTGAAACAGATCGCAACATTCATTTCAAATAAAATATTGAAATGAAGTGAAATAATAAAAAGTAATGAATAAATAGTGATGACTTATGATGTAATGTAGTGAATATAATTGAATTTAACCGACGAACAACTGAAAAACTATGGCCTTGATAGAGCATCGTGTAATTTTTTGAAACTTAGGATTTCTCTTATATAAAACGAGTCCTTTGCCTTATTTTCTTAATTTATGAAACTGTAGATACATAGTATTATTAAAGTTCATTATTTTGATGTGCTGAATAGTATTAAAGCTAAACTAATAATTAACATACCGCGTACATTACACATTAACCGATCATATCAAAGCACTTCAACAATATTCAATTTGTATTCAAATTCGGAAATCGAGTAGGTAATGACAGGCATAACAAGAACAATTATAGTAATTGGTTTACATAATCACATATACGAAACATGGTATTAGTGAACAAAATATTATTTATGTAATATTCAGAAAGGTCAGGTGCGTACTACTCGCTACCGGCGGGCGTGCGTGTATGACTAGCCATCTAATTGCGTAACTTATTTTTGTATAGACTAATTTGTTTCATTTTGTCAGTGCAACAAAATTCATTGCGATATTTACGTTGTTGAGCAGATTTTTTTTCGAACTTATTTTTAGATTAGCAATTTGTTTCAAACCTATTCAGATTGTGAATGTCACGTAATATTACGCAATTAGGGTCCAGATAGAGTACGTATGGATCGTATAGCAGGTTGCGTTCTGTAGTTTCTGTCTACCCCCATGGGAATAAGACGCGAGTTTACGTATGTGTGTGTATTATGTCATGTATGTGTCATGTTCAAGTCCTCGCTGTCTTTTTATTTCAAAAAATTTATACGAACTCATGGGTACGACTAACTCAACTCGGGACACAAAGCATACCGTACCGAATTCCTAAACACAAAGGCCGGCTAGTCAACTTAATAAATCTGTATCAAACGTTTATTTTGTTTGCATATGAGTCTCATACAAAGGCAACGGATACAGACATTTTAATAAAACTCATCTTTATTAGTTTTTCGTCATATTTTTATAGTTCTGTACCCAAAGGTTGGCCAACGAGCTACTAAGTTTACTAATGGTTCGCTGTCCGTCCGTCCATCCGTACGCCCGCAGTCCGTCTGTCACAGGGACGCAATCTTTTGAACCATTATAGGTAGCCACTAAAAAAATTCACAGAATGTGTACTAGGTACTATAGCCGCTACAACAACTAATAATAAGTATAAAATAAAGTTTAAAATTGAAAGGCGTCCCCATTCAAGAAACTTGTTTTTTTAACCGACTCAAAAAAGGAGAAATATATTGTGTTAAATATTGTACGTTGTTACGGAACCCTTCGTGTGCGAGTCCCGACTCGCTCTCGTTTTTATAAGCCAATACATCTAAACAGACAAAATAATCGAGTGAGCAATTTTCGATTGAAACGCTATTCCTTTGTCATTCATACGCCTATTCAACGTAGGTAGATGAATGAGTTTGGCTAATTAAGAAGACTAATTGTAGGTCCATTGTTCCTTCGATTCAGTGTTTTCCATTCTTCGGAAGTCCAAAAGTAAATGAAGAACATTTTCTAATGTGCGAATGATGACCTAGATAGATAGATAACCGCTTTACTTTGTGCAAATTATTTCATCACCACTGCTTTCAAAATGGTGAAGGAAAATATCATGAGGAAACCGGCATGTCCTGGAAACAAACTTTGAAGACATGTGACATCTACCATCGTTTGCCTCCTACAGTACATGATATCAATATTTATTTACCTCTGCGCAAAACCAATCGGATTTTTTATTGCAAGGCTCGTTCCATATGTTGTCCTCAAATAAGCAGGCAGGTTTCCACAGCAGTACCCAAATGGTCCATTACATATTAATTTGCACAATAAATTAAAGGAAATGTTGGTTGGTTTGCCAGCCAAGCGGCGCTGGAAGCCTGGAACCAATGTTGGCTCTTTTTAAAGAGACATTCTATTTATTTAGATTGGTTTACAAATTCGTTAAATGGTTTTTAATTAAATCTACCTCAATGGGAAAATTTAATTTATATTAAGTATTTTAAAAAAATGCCTATGGCATTAAGTCCGCCTCTGTACATTTGTGTGCTTAAAGAATTAAATAAATAAATAAATAGGTACTTTCACTGCATGGTATCTGTTTGTCCTAGATTTTTTTTAATTATGGAAATACGACTACTAATTTCTAACAGCCCTTGAGGGGCAGATTATGATAAATGCTTTAATGCATGTTTCTTATTAAATCAACCATTGTGATTTTTCGTTTATATACCTACTTGTACATAATATTCATACTTAGTTAAGGCATAAATCGAACAGATTACGTGTGACTACGGACAATATTTTTTTTTAGTTCCTAACTTTACGTCCTTTAGAGGGCGCCATTTTTAATTTAATGTGACGCCACATGGCCTATAACCGGCGGACGATCAAGACGCTTCTAACAATACCTCATTTGTCAAATTGTGATGAGTGGTTTAACAGATAGAAGGGAACAGATGAACATACTTACATACATACTTACATACATACCGGTCAAAATCATAACCCTCCTTTTTTCTTCGCCGTAGTCGGGTAAAAATACGTGATAATGAAGCTACCTCAAAAACTACGCAAGCAAAGTTTATAAAATTTATAAGGGACCACCTCTAAAGAGTCATCAAAATCGATTCATAATTGGCAGAGTAATCGGGTAACAAACATTAAAAAAAAACATAGAGACGAATTGAGATCTGAGAATTGATATCTAAGAAGATCGAAAATCGATAATAACTACCTAATTGAAGAAAGAATCGAAATCTTCTCAACTGAACCGTAAGTACTTGTCTCCGAGAAAAATGTTGTAGGTACCTATTTAAAATATCGCCGATAATTGTCCGGAACGCTTCACTTATCACCTTAATGATCTAAATGAAAATTTGTCTCCTTGAAATTGTGAACGTTCAGTATTAACGGCCCAAGTTAGCGGTATTGGACATCTTTGATCGAGGCCTGCTTACAAAGCCCTGGCAGGTATCAAATAAATCCATCAAACTTTAAACTTCGCCCTGAGTGGGGCTCTGGTTTTAATTAAATTTTTGTTTTGTTTGGGATTCTCAATTATAACAGTTATATTTGTTGTTCTATATTGGTATAATCCTGATAAAATAATTGAAAATGTTTGAATAGCAGATCAAGAAGTAACAAACTTAAAGAAACAATATTCTTCGTATTTAAGGACCAAATAACAAATAATCGGAAATAGTTATTTGATTCAGGCGTGACTTTACCGAAATCCATTATAAAATACAATAGACGTAGATATATTTAGTAACCTATTCGGCTTAACTCTTCTTCAAGAGTCATAGAAAACCGTGTACCGATCGCTGGACACAGAGTCAACTCTGCGTCCAGCGCTCGGTACACGGTTTTCTGTATTGCAACAAGTCGTGTTCTGGTTTGCAAATTGGTCAATCGTCATCCTGAGGATGCCTCGTTGAGAGGTGATCACGTGTCGATTTCTTACAAGGTTTTCTATGACTCTTGAAGAATAATTAAGCGGAATAGGTTACTAAATATATCTACGTCTATTGTATTAAATAATTTGAACACAAATTACGGAATTACCCCAAAAAAAAGTCTTGAACAAAATGCCGGAGCATAATAAGATGTATGAGAAATACATAGCATAATAAACCTGACTCTGAAACTACAACGGTAGGTACGCTTGGAGAAAAATAAATTCGAGGTGCGGAGATAGGGTTCAAAAGAGTGCATAAAATTCCCAGCGCTTGTAAACAAAGGGACATTCAAGTCTGCCTTATTTTGTTTTAACTCAACGGCTTTTGTACTGAATTAGGTTTTAGATAAAATTGCCTGTGTCAGGACGTTCTCTGACATTGAGATGATATTTATGTTGAAAAATATTGAACTTTTTAAAATTTTATGGTAATTTGGTTTTGTTGAAAGTTTGAAACAGTGTTAGTTTCTGCGCGAGATTGTAATTCAATTGTGTGTGAGACGTCACTACATCTTATCTTTATTCTGCACTAGCTGCGCCCCGCGGTTTCACCCGTGTAAGTCTCGATCCCATAATAATACCGGGATAAAAATCCTATGTACTAATCAAGGTCATGGTCCACCCATGTGCCAAATTTCATCTAAATCCGTTCAGCGGTTTTAACGTGAAAGCGTAACAAACAAACAAATAAACCAACAAACAAACTCATTTTTAGCATTTATAATAGATATTAGTGAACTTTCTCTAACTCTTTTCAATTCCCTTCAATCCCCACGCTCCTGTGCACACTCCATCCAGGTTCTACCGGCAATGGTATGGTATCGTCCGCCCATATCGCCGCTTAGTAGAAAATATTTTGTACTAACATAGTATATAGATGATTTGATGAAAGACATAAAAAACAACCTACCTAGCGATGTTGAAAGAGATTTGAGCATCTCCAATCTGTCACAGTAAATCGAACTCAATCAGTTTGAAATAAATACAAAGAACATTGAAAATAAAACCCAATTTTACGGTTCGTAGTCATGGCCGCAAAACCAAACCCTTCAGAGGGGACGAAAAATCTTTATTTGAATTGAAACAACATCACGCATTTTCCCCGAAGTATAAGGCAGAGATGTAGGGTATAGTACAGGGTGTACATTTCGCCAATTATTTCTAAGTCCCATGTAACAGGGGGCGAGCCTTTTGCCATCAGCTAGACAGAAATCCAGCCTCCGGCTATTACTGAGAAATTCCTGATGGAAAACCCAACAACACTTTCCTCGACCTGGGAATCGAACCCAAGACCTCATGCTCAGCAGTAGCTACTGCGACCACCAACGAGGCAATCAATTTGAAATTCGGAAAATGAAAACACGAGTCATTGTGGAACATACCTTTTAGTACTTTTACAACCTAATGTCATAAATAACAATGAACGTTTACAGGGGATGTTTGGCATAAAATAAAGTTTTTTAATCATCATTAACAGGCTGTTACTGTACTCGTAGCTTCTACAGTGGGTTTGAGTGGTTCTCAACGAGACGACCAAGTTTGATTCTCGAGTCACAAGATACAAGCGACGCTTTTCGACGACGACGACGACGATTCGACGACGATTTTCGAGCCACAAGATACAAGTGACGCTTAGTTTGTGGCTCACCGAATTTGGCTAAATTGTTCTGTTACTTTTTGATTAATAAACTTTACTTAGCTAAGAGACCTTGTTGAGTCGATTGGAAATAATCGAGTTAAATCGTTGCGAGAGTTTTCGAGAATATCGCCGTGAATGTGTAGATTGTTAGAAATGTTTTTGAGTTTTTAGGGTTCCATACCTCAAAAACGGAACCCTTATAGTTTTACTCTGTCTGTCTGTCTGTCCGTCCGTCACAGCCAATTTGCCCCGAATGCAATGGACCGATTAAGTTGAAATTTGGTACATATATGTATTTCTGTGACCCAAAGATGGACGAGTAACGAAAATAAATTAATTTTGCATCAATTTTGGGGGGCCAATAAGATTTTTTTTTTAAAGTTTGTCAAACTCTGCTTTGTGACTTATCAAATGAAAGGGCTTGTTGCGAGGATATCAAATACTTTTTTATAATTGTAAAATAAATACTTTTAAAGATATATAAGAAAAGAAAATTGACCATACGCCCTTATCTCCGAAACTACTGAGCCTAAAATTTTGAAAAAATAAGAACTCTTAAAATTCATCTCAAGTACGGAACCCTTCATTGTGCGTGGTTCGACACGCACTTAGTCGGATTTTTCATTTCTCAACTAATTTCCACAAATGCTTGAATATTGCCTACTAGCTTTTTCCTGCGGCATTGACCGCCTGGCGGTCGTAAATTATCAATATAAAAGTATCCTATGTCCTAATCTAGGTCATGGTGGCCAAATTTCATCCAAATCCATTCAGTCATTTTAGCGTGAAAGCGTAACAAACAAATAAACAAAACAACACACTTTCGCAAATAAAATATTAGTATATATTAGGATTGCGTTCTGTGAATAAGAATAACCTTATTTGCTCTAACATGCACATTTACCCACTTCAAACGTTGTAATTTACTGTTTAAAAATGCCTGACTAAGCGAATCGTGTGGAATAGAAAATGCTTTCCATGCACGCTTTCTTCCACACTTACATCAATAAAATGTGATACTTATTGGCCTGTGTCAGCCATGAACAATTTAGTCAAATGAACTCCATTTCGAGTCCAATATTTGTCAGCATTTGGCCAAGGCAATAAGGTGTGGCCAATAAATTTCCATGGAACCAATATGTTGGCTGCTATTGGAGTCACGTAAACGCAAGATGTCTGAATTCGCTTTTAGGTTTGGTAGACCTCACGTTATCGGTACCCATAGTTCCAGAGAAAAGCTTCAGCGAAGTAACATGCTTTTCCTTTTTCTCTATATTTTCCAAAACCGTGGTAGATTCGATTAATAAGACCAACGTAATCTATTCTATGATTACTTTAAAAATATGTAATTAATAATGAGGGCCGCCAAAAAAAAACCCAGAATGGGTGATCTCCTGTCTGAGGGTATAATTTTATGTCTTTACTTTATTTTATTTCTCAAGTCTTTTACAAGTCTAGTCTAGTCATAATCCTTTTTTAACCGACCAAAAAAAAAGGAGGAGTAACAAATTTTGAGGCGGCGCCAAACAAACAAACAAATTAATTACATAATTCTAGAGTGTACTAGGCGCCGCCTCAAAATTTGTTACTTAAATTAGTTTAGGAGCTTAGTTACACTAAAAGTTTTATTTTTTATTTTTCGCTTTTCAGTTCTTTTTTCTTCGGTTTAATTTTTTGTAAAAAAGTTTTTTATTTTATACTATTATTTATCTTACCTTACCACAACTGACACAACCTTAGCAAATTGCGTAGTCAACATACTATATAAGAAACTACATAATTTTCTTGAACCAATGATGAAACAAACGCTTTTCCTTCCAACGTTTGCCCGCGCCCAGCAGTGCATGACAGGGCAGGCACGCGAGCCTGCGACGACGGCGACGCAGCTGTACGCTCGTCTACTACTACTAGTACCTGAGTTAGAGCTGTTACTTAGTGATTTTATTATTACATCTACGTTTGTTTATTACGAAATTTTAAGTACGAAAAGAACGAAAAAAAAAAATGTTTATTCTTAATAAGTATGCTTATAAACAATTTTACTTACTCATAATTTGAGGAAGTTGTATTGCAGTGACCATTAATATTTTGAAAAAGAGTAGGTACTTATTGTATACAATAGCTATTGTAATAATATTAAGTAAATATTATGACGCACTACAGGGTAAAGGTGAGATCTTTCCACTTTTCCAGATCAAATGGAATAGTGGGCCAATCCTTTAAAAATGAAAATTAAATTAATTACTTATATTAAAAACCAATTCGAATGATTACTGACTTAGCCAAGTAAAAAGTTGTAACAGTTTCTTGTGATAATTCATATTTACTCTGGAAATATTCACAAATTCGTTTCTACATAAACGGATTTAAATCATTAAAAGATTACTCAGAGCACCTTCTACCGCGGCAACTAGCTTCAACTTTCAGACTAACTGACCGACTCTTTGACAATTAAAAAGTTTAAATGATTTAATTGAAATAATGTAAATGCTCTGAATTTGAAAGTTGAGTTTGAGTCTAAAATAAAAATAAACGTAGGATTCACGTAGCAAGCTTACGTAGACTTTTTTTTTTGAGGTTTGCAATTATTTATATGTCTTCTCCCGCTCTGGGCGGAGCGGGAGGGCGTATCAGACTTTTACTGACTAAAACCCACCCGTTTTCCTTCAGTTGCCTGTTGCCAATGCCCAAGGCATCGGCTCTAGCGGACCCCGTCAGTTGTACTGACATATCTTCGAGGCGCGCCTGGAACACAACGCGCCGTCGACCCGGGCCTGGTCCTTATCGTACGGCGAGCTACCCATACTTACGTAGCCTGACTGAAAGGTCTAGAAAAAGGCGAAAAATTTATTATAGGACCTAGCCGTTAATATTTCAAGCAGGTAATAGGAAAGTAAGACCGACACTCCACCTCCACTCGACCTGTAGGAAATTGTTTTTTAGACACAATCCCTGATCCTCGATAACCCACAGATTTAGGTACCTACTGATCCGACTCTGGACCCGATAATAGGCAAACCTTTGTAACTGTAATGAGTGCTTTGTTCCTTATTTATTTATTTCACTATTTATTTATTAACAATGGGAGGAAAATGGTATCGGAATAAATTGTTACGAAAGATGGGACATTGAAATTTTGTGATAAGAGTGGAAGATAAGATTCTAAAGTAGTAATGTTACTTAAAAACACTCGTAAACAGACATTTTTATGAAATACCCTTGTTTTCCGCAATAAAATAGTGCAAACCATCACTTAGAACGTGTTTTTCGTTCCCTTCTTCTTTTCTGTTCACATAAAGGCTCTTACATACTGGGGCGATTCGACGCGCGACGCGAATTTTAACATAACAATTTCTCACGGCGAACAATGCGCCGGCGTCGCGTCGCGCGACGAGTCGCCCCAGTATGTAAGAGCCTTTATGTGTGTTCAGGCTACATGATCAGAAACATGTCATGATCAATCAATCTGCCTAGTCGGCTTCCAGTCTAACCGAATGCAGCTGAATACCAGTATTATACACGGAGCGACTGTTTATCTGACTTCCACAACCCAGTAACTAATATAATACGATACCCCTTGGTAAGAACCCATTGGTTGTCAGATGTCAGACTTTCGAGCTTCTGACGACCTGTAATGACTATCAAAGATCCACGAATGATATCCAAGACCAACAGCTTAACGTACTTTCCGAAGCACGGAGGAGTCTCGGTATGTAAAGATGGTCACCCATCCACGGACCAACAAGCGTAACTTAACCTGATGGATCGACCCGTGCGGCCGTTATTACTTAGCCAGACATATCAGTGAAGGCTGCAAAATAAAATTAATAAGACACCTTTGTTGAAACAACACTGTACGAAGTTATTGTTTAATCAGCTTTCCGGGGACAGACAATGTAAATCAATCAGGGCTGTTCGTAGATGGTACTTATATATGAAGTTTTTATTGATCAAACTCAAACTCAAAGCATTTATTTCAAATAAACCAATTACAGGCAGTTTTGAATTGTCAAGGGGTCGGTCAGAAAGATGAAGCTAGTTGCCCATTCCAAAGCATACCTAGTAGGCTCATATGGAGAAGAACGGGCAAGAAACTCCACGGACACTCTTTTAAATCAGAATATTGTTACAATATCTGTCATTTCAGAGGTCGGTTGTTTAGTCTAGTTTTACAATTTGTGTTTATTATTTTATTTTATTACTAGCGACCCACCCCTGCTTCTCGCAGGTGCAATGGCGATGTGTCAAAACATTAAGAGATCTGTGCTAAATCTAAGTTCAATATTAATGATTTATACACGTCAACATTTCGGAATAAATGTTCTAAATTGTAGTGAAAATTGTATTAACATCCGTTTAATTTAGACGATTTAAGCGGTCACACAGACAGACAGACACGAAACGCAACTATGCTATGTATAGTTATAGATGAAACCTGTTACAACTGGGTTGTACATACTTTATGGTCACAGGTCTATTAAACAAATTCAGTGAATAGTAGAATATATTTTCCCTAATAATAACAAAAAACTTTCAATCAACCCTTTACATTAAAGCTAAACCTATCTAACCCTTATCTAGACCCAAGAAAACCGCCAAAGCTAGGCAAGTGGTTTCTGTGGATTTAAGTTACTATTTGCGTCTTGTATGACGTGTAGTCGATGAAACTTATGTGAAAATGATGTGGGAAAACATATGCCCTTTGCCTGGCAAGAGAATAGAGAATTTACTGCGACTACATTATATTTGAACCAACAATTTTCAATCAGGTTGTCACTATAAATATGACAACACCACAATAAAAACTCATAATCTACAACATTTATAATATAGCACGACATGTCTGTTGTGATTTCGACATTATTTACAAAATTGTCTGGGTAAAAGATCCACACATCAACGACTTTTCGAATTCAAATGGCTGTCACTGTGACATTTACGATCTGACGCATGTTCCTTCACTTTCGTTGCATAGATAATAATTATATTTGAGATGACATTAGCTTGTGGGTTTTTTAAACCGGTATCTGGTAAAAATTAAGCAAAAACGATGTGGGAGCGTGATAACAAAAGCCTGATGAAGGGTTAACATAACTTTACGTCTGTTTTGTCCTTCCCTTACGGTTAGGCATCAGTTTAGGGTTAGCTATTATAAAAGCGAAAATGAAATAATTATTACTGATGTGTACAAGATTGCTTGCCTTCAACAGTCTGAATATGAAGGTACCCATATACATACCTCATTGAAACGATGAAATAAATTGGCAATATTCAAAAACAGAGAAAGGTTAAATGGATCTCTGTACAACATGAAATACTGCGAACATATAAATTTGTAATTTCGTCCAGCTGTTATTGTTTAAATGTATCCCAAAAGGATTACCTTCACTTCAATTATAATATGTGTGCTTTATTCAAGGTATAATATTTATTCATTGTTGAATTTATTATCTACCTAATGGGGTTTCCATCATATTTTTCGTAGCGTGTGGTGAAAGAGATGGATTGTGAACACATTGTTTCAAAAATACTTAGGTACACCGATATCATTTGTAGCAGAGGTTTGCCTCCTACACGTCTGAATACTTTGTTGCTATGTAACACCCTTGTGGTTTGAACTGTCTGATATTAATGCGGGAACTATAGATGGATAGTTAGGGAATTTTATTGTATCAGTTTTCGTCGTGGTTACATAAGTACCTATACCAGTTTTCCTATGATCATCGACGACCACTCTAAAAAATATAACCTACAGAGACATATTATTTTGTTCAAGTGTAACACTGTCTTAAACCTCATTCACTATTTTGTAAATGAGAAAGTCTTATCAATCTCATTTAGATTAGCATAAAGATTAATGGATTATGCTATTACTTGTAGGATACTAAATGATACGATACATTCAGGATACGATACAAAGTTTTACAGCTATAGCATGTTCATAAAAGAAGAATAGAACCAGAACCAGATGGAGAGAGATCGCGAGGCGGGCAACGACTACACCTGCTATTGGACAAAATTCATCGTGACCACGACCGCTCCGTCAAGAGCGAAGCGAAGAAGAAGAACAAAAGAAGAACAAAATAATGCTTAGATTTTTGTCAACTAGGAGTGGAAAAGCTTTTAATACTAGCCACAATTCGGAATCTCACAAAATCTTCAAACCAGATCCAAAGAAAAAGTTCTAACCTTCTAACCACCTCTTTATCCACAGAAACGCGCACGCCGCTTCAAGAACCAGATCCTGTGCGACTTGCACTTCGCTGACGTGGCGCTCATGGAGTGCAGCGACTTCATGCAGCAGCTCCGCAGCTTCAAACCGCAGTCTCTGGGCTGCGCCGTCGCCAGGCGCAAGTCTTCCACTACGCTCATATTCCCGCTGCCGCCGCAGGCTTGCTCAGGTATGATTCTGTTGTCTCGTGTTTACTGCAGCTGCGCAACTTCACACTGCGTTTGTGAGCTGCTGCTACTTTCTGTGTGATCTCGTAAGTTTATAGGTGTATAGAAAGCATAAAATTCGACCAGCACAATCTTCAGGCTTCTATATTTAAAAGTAAGAAATAGGATCGTTCGAATTCAAAGCTTAAGTGAAACCACGAAAATAAAAAATAAAACAGACGAAGACCATCCTCAAAAAACAGGTAATTGGTTCTCATATAGAATCAAAATTCCAACAGAAAAGAAATTTAATTTAAACGAATTCTCTTCTGTAGAATAAGTATACTTATAATAATTGAATGAAGTGTCACTCAGCACAGTTCAGGGCTCTTGACACAACTAGGGCGCGCGTAGCTTATTCCCAACTGGACAGGTGTTTCCGACGGACATGGAAAAGTTATTTTAAGTTAACCACAGTGTTAAAGTGTTGTAGAAACTGTTTTGAACAGATACGAGTAAGGGAAGAGAACTGCTATACCCATATTTTTATGCTTTTATCAAAGCATTTATCTTAAAACAGTCTTACGAGTAAATAGTTCGATTCTGGAAAGCTCTCATCCAACTGTTTCAAACCACCCTGGTAAAAACCCAAAACCCGTTAGTTACAGTTTCAGATAAAACTTTAGGGACATAGTAAAAATGCGTAGTACAATCATCAGCAAGCAAGTCTGTTTAATCCCAAACTTTCTCTATTTCATTAATAAACTTTGAAACGAAAGAAACCGGCAATCTTTAATTTTTCCTCAACTCAATTATGTCCGACGCAAGTCATTATAAACTTGACAATGTGCTGAAAACAAGCTTATAATGACTTGTAAGTGGTACTAATGAAGATCACTATCATAAGCTGAGAGAAGCAGGTTCTTTTGAGAGGTACACCCCTAAATTACTGATAAAGTGGATCGACAACTGATTAGACTGACTTGGGATCGAGTGACCTTGTGTTACAGATACTATCTTGGGAAATTCTTCACCTTCAGTTGCGTTTGAGAAGAAACTGCAAGTCAAAGTAATTATTATATTATATATCACATAGTAGGTAGAATTTAAGATTTTTATTAAGTACTCATCTGCATAGCCTTTTCCCAACTATACTGGGGTCGGCTTCCAGTCTTACCGGATGCAACTACATGAATACCAGAAGTTTACATGAAGCAACTGCCTATCCGACCTCCATAACTCGGCCAACTCATGATAATGATAACTAAACTATTATAGGAAGCATTAGGCATCAATGTTGCCGACATGAAACAATCGTTGAGGGAGCGCTTCTTTGGCCGCCTGAATAAAGTGTTAAATAGTCTTTTATCAGGCGGAAACAAGGTGCGAGCCTTCAACGGCTGGGTCATGCCGGTTTTGATGTATTCTTTCGGCATACTCAAATGGACTCAGACAGAACTTGACACCTTGGATAGGAAGGTCCGTACACTGCTGACGGCAAATCGGATGCATCACCCACGGTCATCAATGATGAGACTGTACATCCCGCGGAAGTGTGGGGGTCGAGGTTTCTTAAATGCCAAAACCCTTCACAACCGCGAGATTTGCAGTCTCAGGGAATATTTCCTTCAAACTGATGTGGGGATGCACCGAGATGTGGTCGCAGTGGACAAGGGCCTTACCCCGCTCTCCTTGGCGAAAGAGAACTGGCGCAAACCTACAGTACTTGATACTAACGATCGTAGGGAAGTGTGGCAAGGCAAAGAGCTACATGGACGCTTTTTCCGGGCACTCCATGGGCCTGAAGTAGACTTTCTGGCGTCTGTATCCTGGCTACGTTTCGGCGACCTCTTCGGGGAAACCGAAGGTTTTGTCTGTGCGATTATGGATGAAGTCATCATGACGAATAATTACCGGAAATACATTGTCAAGGACGGTACGGTGGACATCTGTCGGGCATGCCACTGTCCCGGTGAATCAATTCGACATATTGTTTCCGGTTGTTCTCGTCTTGCTAACGGCGAGTATTTGCACAGACACAATCTAGTAGCTAAGGTTATCCACCAGCAACTTGCCTTGCAGTACAACCTTGTGGAGTATGAAGTACCATACTATAGGTATGTGCCCGACCCAGTTCTCGAAAACGGTCACGCCACAATGTACTGGGATCGATCTATCATCACTGACAGGACTATTGTAGCCAATAAGCCTGATATTGTGGTGATAGATCGACGAGAGCGCCGTGCAATGATTATTGATATCGCTGTCCCTCATGACGAGAATCTCGTGAAAGCTGAGAAAGATAAAAAAATCAAGTATCTTGACTTAGCACATGAGGTTGTCGACATGTGGGACGTGGACTCTGCAATCATTGTGCCGATAATCGTTACGGTGAATGGCTTAATAGCGAAGAGCCTCGACCAACATCTCAGGAGGCTCTCATTGCGCGGCTGGGTCAAGGGCTTGATTCAGAAAGCAGTACTCCTGGACACGGCACGCATAGTGAGGAGGTTCCTCTCTCTAGAGCCCTGACCACCGGCAGCTTGGACCCTGATCCTGGTGCCGATGGGCTACTAATTTTTATATTTTTAAATGTTTTTTTAATGTTTTTTTATAAAATATTTAAAAATGTAAATATTATGTTTTTAAGAAGAAATAAATGAACAATACTAAACTATAATAAATTCTCACTTGATTCCAATTTTTTTCCTTCATTTTTCTTTTTGTAATAAATGATATCATTTATTTTACTGGGTGTTTGCATGCAATGTATTCATTATGCATGCATTACACTATTAATTCATACCCAAAGTGACGATAGCATGACCATAAGACAGGGCCATCTATCACCATCCCTAGGGCGAAGTAACACCCCTCTAAATTCATTAAATATGATGTGAGTTGAGACAAAAGTAGGTAACTTAATCACTTTTTAGAAATTCTGGAAAACAAGAATCTATCGAAAAAATCACCACACATAGGCGAACCACATTATTATTTAGATTATATGATTGTATTATATATAGGCAGTGTGTACGATATTATTCTATTCCTTTGATAGACTTTACAATTCCTCGATACCACCTTCTTCGGGACAAAACATCTTACATACAAACATATACCACAAGCATCTCTTGTGTACGTGATACTGAAATAAAAAGAAACCACGCAAGTCTTGTTTCTCGTCGCCAAGCAACTCGGTAAGCCCTAACTATTTCTGCACGAGATTGGCTTATACATAACATAATGAACGTTTAGAAGTCAACGAACGCTGTCTGTCTCCGTAAGATTCAAAGAATTTAAATAATGCATGTAAAACCTGAGACAAACTGTACATAAATAATCTATGTGGATACTGATACCTACAACTCTTTGTGAAAGAGTTTATCCGGAGAAGTACAACCAACCTATGTACACCTGTGCTGACCTCGCAATGTACGGAAATCCTTTACAATGCGAGATCAGCATAAACTGGAAATGTATATCTTGATGTGTACCCGTGTGTACATATTTCTCTTGCCAAACAACGGTACGGCACGGTACCAGGCGGCGTTCCGGTCTGGCGAGGTGGTCCTATAACTACCTACATCCACATTTCACCTTTGACCACCGTTGACTCTGGAATGCTAACGTACCCGAGATGTCCCTTGTATTGCAATATACGCCGGAGAGGGCTTTTTAAAGATACTTCATAATTAAAAAATATTATAGACAGTCCTGAAAAGCGCACTTTTCACCGCTTTCTATTAGTTATGCTGGGAAAGAGCGACGTAATAAGCATACGCATAATTAGCCTATAATGTTCCCACTGCTTGGATACATTCCTCTTATCAGTGAGAGGGTGTGTGTGGTGACGCGGGCCCAGTGCGGGTTGATAGATGTCACATGTCTTCGAATTTCTGGTTCTAGACATGCCAGTTTCCTCACGATGTTTTTCTTCACCGTTTTGAGAGCAGTGGTGATGAAATTATTTACACAAAGTAAAGCACCTGCCTGGGTTCGAACCCTCGACTGTAAGCCGTAAATCAAGGTCGTTATCACTGCGCCACCACTGCTCTTACGTAATAAACTCCACAGCAATGTCGATCTTCCATACAATATCTAGTTATTGCAGCTAGACTCGATTGTCTTGATATCATTCTCACGTGCAAATCAAAACTTATTTCCAATACGTGCTCACTTGAAGCCAATTTACATCGTTTTCAACCAGCAACAATCGATTGGAAATGAAAGGATCGAATATAAACTGGAATCCATTTCATTCTGTTAACGGTTTCCAAGTTCAAAATTCCCATTTGCTGGTACTATTCAATCTCGTTGATTTCAATCTAAATTCTATCAAAATATCTTCTCAAGTGTCCATAAGTGTCTGTGAACATTCGCTGAATAAGTTCAACCCTAAAATGTGAACACGTAAAATATTTCGTTAATCGGTCAGTAACCGCAATTAGTCTGGCAACCAAGTCTGCTAATGCTGATAAACCTCTGTAAGACCGCACCGTGGACTCCGGTCGTGCCAATTCCCCGGATAATTGACAAGATTAAATGCGCCAACCATTCGCTTCTCCTTTAAAACGTTTCCTAAATTCACAGAACTGAATAATTACGTTCAGTTTGACTTTTATTCAAATGAAGATTTTGCAAAGTTCGTGCGGAATTGGTGGATAGTAAAGAGTTACGCTACGCCTAATGCTATGCTTCGTCATAGCATTAGGCGTAGCATTCTACTTAAATTTTACAGGTTGGGTTTGAGAATTGTTGTAATGTTCAAAGAGCACGTGTTTATTAAACTTTTAGTTATAATGTTTTAAATGATACAGAGTTGTCTGTCAGGACTTTATGTAGGTACTTTGCTCTTTGACCACGCATCTAAATCCCGGGGGATTAGACACAGGTATGCTTTCGCACACCCACAGTTGCTGGTAAATATTTGAGTAATGTTTGGTACTTTCCCTTTTAATGTGGTGTGTTGTAGGAAAATATTATAATTAAAATTATAAGCTTCAATGTACACAAATCAGAATATATTTTTAACATGCACACATCACATTATATATTATATATACTAGCTGCGTCCCGCGGTTTCACCCGCATAACACTCTATCCCGTGGGAATATCGGGATAAAAGGTATCCTTTTCCAGGTCATGGTTTACCCATGTGCCAAATTTCATCCAAATCCGTTCAGCCGTTTTAACGTGAAAGCGTAACAAACAGACTCGATTTCGCATTTATAATATTATACTAGAATTCTGCCCGCGGCTTCGATCGCGTGGTATGTCGATAAAAAGTAGCCTATGTCCTTCCCTAGGGTGCCATTTATCTCTTTGCCAAATATTGTCGAAATCTGTTCAGTGGTTTAAGGTACACATATCAACTCGGAAAGGGATCGTCACCGTATCGCTACTTCGCCTCGCCGTCAAACAGGCGTCAATGAAACGTAAGCACATAACCAAAGCGGACCAGCAGCTCCGATATGTCGACTCGGCTACAGCTAGGCGACACCGCGCTTACGGCTCGCCGACCGCGGGAGGGGTGAGCGGGGCAAGGGTGGAAGAAGAGACGCAAGCGTGGCGACGGAAAGGCGTAACCGCGGGAACGACGAGCCGTAAGCGCGGGGACTACAAGCCGTAAGCGCGAGGACCGCTGGTTGACCACGCGCCACACCGCAGTTCGTGAGCTTGTCCGAGGCGAATCGTTTACGTTACGATTCAACAAAAAAATGTTAAGAATGCTAAGGAAAAAATGGTAGGTACGCGCAAGTTATAATAATATTAAGCCCTTTTTATTCTGAACATATTTCCGTTGTGGTATTTTCAGTAGTTTACAGAATATCTCTTAGTTCAGCGTGCCTTTTCGCACAGGACACCTCTAACAACTTCCACTGAGTCCTAACTCTCGTGGAAGTTATAGTAAAAGTTTAAAAAAGGAATACCAGTCTTAATTTATTACGTAATAAAGTTTGGCTATTCAATGTGTTCGAAAAGCAAATCCTCGACAGTAAAGTCTAGTAGCATTCTTGACTTTTTAGGGGTATGAGGAACAGGGTGTAAAGTTCACTCATCCACCATAGGAAAGGGAGGATCCTCCGACCAGACGGGTGTTGTGTCCGGCGGGCAACTGCCCAACGATTGATGTCGGGTTCTTGTATATATGTCCATTGCACGGTAAACTTTAATTGCGCGATGCAGAATTCATGTGACATCAGGATTTTTGTGTGACGTCAGGTCTTTGATGCGTTGTTCGCATGTGGCGATGTAGATACCGCCACAACTTGATTGACTCTAGAATTTTGTGGAAGTAAAACAAAATCAATGTCTATTTAAACCCAAATACGACCATGTTATCCAAGAATCCATATACCAAAGCCAAGCGTAGCGATGACACATGCCACAATTTCGTTTCTCGATGAAACTCTAAAAAGTTGAACTTATTTGAAATCCAATTTCCCTCTGTTGACTGTATCACCGGCACGACATGCAATGATTTGCGATTTAGCATAAATATTTTTGTTTGTGACATAACTTTAGAACCTTGTTATCATCCCCAATCACCCTTACAGATTTTTTTAAGTAATAGCTAAGTATGTAAGTATACTAAAAATTAGAAACTATTTATGGTTTGTTTCATCATTTGATCTTGACATTTTCTAGACTCATCTCTTGCCTTCGTAATAATTAAGCGCCCGTAATTTATTATTCATGTAAGTAATTACCAGGCACAGTTCAATCATCAACGGACAGATATTTTGATCTTCTTCTTCTAACTACACCATAATTATTACTACACAGAATAGCCCGACTATGATTATCTAACGCTTACTAATTAGTGGCGTCTAGGAATCTAATTCCCGGTTCCTGTAGCTAACAAGATGTATTTTGTGTCGTGAAACTTAGTATTCAGAAATCATCAACATGCAGTGAGCAAGCATTGTGAGCAATGATCATTTCTTCTCAGTATGCGAAGAAACATATGAATAGCGTTGGAACTATCATATATGCTAACGTTATTTAGTAAATGTATAACTAAACAAAAAAACACCACGACGTAAACTTACGTACGTTGTAAACTTTTATAAACCGAGGACGGCCTCGGTTTATAAAAGTTTTTAAACAATAACCTAAGTCCACCCAATCCGTTCCATTCACAATTCAAGAGGCTTGCAAATTTTAAAGACCTTTGCCCTGTTTATCAAACCTTACAAGCCTTGTATTACCAAATGTCATTATTTAGTTCACAAGTACTTATATTTTTAAAGTTTTATTCGTGATTTTGTTTATCAAAAAATTCTTTGTAAGTTAGGTACAACTTGTAGAACATCATAACAAATCCTGAGAGTGTCCGGCGACTCTCTATTCCGTCTTACAAGTATACAAGTGTCGTGCTTAGTACAGCAAAAATAGTTTAAATTCGATTTTCGTTTTTAAAATGTGGTAAAAAAGAGAGATGAAGTGATGCCCGTGTCCCAGCAGTGGGAACATTAAGGCTGATTATGAATATGGAGATGAGCTATGAATTTAAAAAATTAAAAAAATTAAAGGAGATCACCCATTCTGGGCAAATTTTTTTTTTTTGGGTGGCCCTCGATAATTCTTACTTATTTTAAAAACTAACTAACTTTTACTTATTTTTAACTTGGTAACTTGTGAACGTGTAGACTTGTAACTTTTGATAAACAGGGCCCTTGTCTGATATTGGTAACTACATAATTTGATTGTTCAATGAACATAGAGTAGGGTGTTAGAACTAGAATTTATTAAATACAGCAATTTCGTAGTGGCTGTCAGCAGCGGCCGGGCGGAACTGTGGTCAGTCAATAACTGTCGGCCGAAATGGAGAATGCATGTTACCTGACATTCAACTGAGTACTGCTCCACACTAATAATATTATAGAGGATGTAGGCAGCTAGCGTTGCATTGTATCAATCGCAAATTCAATGTATGATGCATTGGAATTTGATCGATTAGGGATTTCATAGTTGGCTTTTGACTGAATTTACAATAAGCAATACCTACAGAAGCTATTTCATAATCATCACACCACACACTTCATCAATTTCAACATCATCAATTCTCTTTATCACCTTATTGAATTTTAATAAGACATTCAACATTCACCTGCATGCTACTAACATCAAACAGCTGCAATCTAACAGCTATGAAAGTTCATAATGGCATAGTGACTTCAGGGTATCCTCTGTTTGTAGGAAGCCAATATCCTGAAGGAAATGTTAGCAGATAAATAAAGGCGATGATGACAAATATAACGTTCAGTAAGATACCTACAATCTTTCAACTGCTGCTATTTTCCTAAAAATATGCAGAGACTCCTTAAAAACAACATGGGATCGTTATACGAGTATTAATTAATTAGAATAAGAGAAAGTAAAAATCAAAAGTCGCTCTCCAACATAATTCTTTGGACCCAATTCGTGCAAAACTTCATACACCGGTTCGCAACGACCAAACCGAAGGGTCTGTGTACAATTTGACAATAGCTCCTTTCGAGCGATCACGAAACGAAATGCAAAGAAACTCAATTTCCTCTACATCCTGCTGTTTAAGCAGACCAAAATCCTGTAACCGCGAAAAGGTAAAACTTTTCTAATAATAAACCCTCTGGCCGGTTTCAATCGCCCACGTGAATACATGAAGGCTATACAGGTAGGTATGTACTCATACAATATTTAGGCTTCGTTATTTTTGCACGTAGTCTTTTGTTGGTACTGTGTCTATACGGTAATGCATTGTCAACACTTTTTGGCAAGTGGAACTCGCTAAGGAGTTGTTTTGAAGTCCGGGATACGGGACTGTTGGAAGTCTTGCAAAATTTATATTGCATGCGTACTGAGTACGGAGGGTCATTGTTTGGTTGGAAGCTAGAAAACTTTTTGGGTCGTTGGAAGTTTCGTCTGTATCATCATCACATTGTCATTCAGGAATCAGAATAAAGTTTATGGATTGCTAGAGCATCATCTTCCCTTCCACTTTTGGAAAGGGACTTAATCAAGATTAGGAGACGATACAACTATAAAAAGCAACCCGATAGTTTAGCGAAGTTATCCACTTTATAAAATCTGACTCATCCAACTTACAGGTTTTCTTTGGACTTCCTATAATAAATATGGCGATTATTAACTATCTATGATTGTTTACACATGTTGTTGAATCATCTCATACGGAAACTCCTGCCACTGAAATATAATCTCTGTGCAGGACAGCCGATCGAATATATTTTTATGATCCAGCCTGTCCCATCTTGCTGTCCCCCCGCCAGTGATGTCGCCCTAAGCCGAGGTTCGTACCCCACACGGGGTGCCCTTAGCGAGCGCACACTTAATTTTAATTTAGAATAGTTTAAATGCCCCTGGCTGGAGGCCCTGAGTGTAGTAGCTTAAGGCAGCCACAGGAAAGTCCGGTTAAGAAGTCATGATTTCAGTAATCAAATTCAAGATGCCCTAGTCCAAAAAAAAAAAAAAAGCCGATCAAATAGTTTAAGCTTGTTATAGGCATGTGTTAATTTTAGGAAAAGTACCATATACCATTTAGTGTTAACCATTTTAGAAAGTAGCCACATGTTCGAGACCCTCTGACGGCGGAATTTTTGGTCATAATGTATACGCTTATTGCCGAGCATCGTAGTAAAATTAATTGTTTTATTATTTTCTAAATGTTTTGTTAATGGTAGCGTAAAACGTGGATTATTGTCTGCTTCATAAAATGTGCATTTATTTTAATACTTTTTATAGTTTATAGTAACAGTTTGGTGCCGGCATTGTTATCCGCACCAAATGTGTTTTCTATAGTTTTAAATAAACTATAGCGTAGCGAGTACTGGTCAGACCCAAAACGCGGGAAATGGGAGAAACTGACGCCACTGGGGCATATAAAAGGGCCTGACTTGTCCTGAATTCAGATCTGGTACAAGACAGTAGGCTGAGTAGATCATCAGTACTCGCTACCTTTGACAGTGGAATATAGTATTATCATTTAAGTACTTCCACCGTGGTCCACCGTCCGTCTTCACAGTGACTAGTGTCCTGTTGATTTCCACCCTCCAATCCAGCACACTTGTGCGACCCATCGCACAAAATCTCTTATTACAAAATTGCAGTCCTCATTTGATGTTGCTGGTGTGATGCATGGTAATGAAACGTTTGTCTGTATCTGTCTAGCACAATCCGTGCAGACACATTTAGGTCATGTTTTAGCCTATATTTAGATTCCATTTGCAGAATCTAACAGGTACCTATAATTTAATATCTTGTGGGAATATTCGAGTATGAAATATGCAAGTGCCATGTGCGGAAGCTGCAAGTTTCCGTAGAATTTCCTATCTTATACGCTACACAACCTGCAGAAAAAACAAGCATGGAATATATACCTAATTGAATAATGAAAAATGGAAGATTTATGCTCTTACAAAAATATTTTAGTTAGAGCATAAATCTTCCATTTTAAAAACAGTATATAAAGTTACACTTTTTTTAAATTATCTCACAAAAACAGTTAATTTAAGCTGTTTATTTTCACAAGCCTGAGAGATATTTCTCAACGGTATGTGAAGCCAAGTCAGAGGCCCATGGGCGGTTTTAAAACTCTGACACTAGGTTAGGTCACTAACCACACGAAAAGAAAAAGTTAATTTAAGCTGTTTTACAAGCATATAAATATTTAGTAAATAATACTTATCTATGTACCTACACATGCCATTCATATAAAGCTAGGTACGAACTCATTCGATTCAGTATTTCATACTCAAAACGAACCGTCTCAGAACTTCTGTTATTAACTTAGTTCCCTTCAGGGAGAGCTTTTAATCAATTAGCCAAATAAGATGTTACTAACAACTAAAAGAATCAATCACACGCCACATTTCATATTAGGAACCCATTGCTTGTTTAGGGTATCGGTATACAATCAATTAGCTTCTATTGACAGATTTTTGTAACATTATAATAGGGTTCTCACGGAAGGCAAAAGGAATATGAATTTTGATTTTCTGGAAATTACAAAAAATCATAGGACCTTTTCTAAGCAATGGTCTAATAGGAGTTCTTGTTTTTTTTTTGTTATAATACTTAATATTTGATAATTACCCGTATAATAAATATTAAAAAACGCAACACTACTTCTATACTCAACTTTGCGACGGAAATATCATTCAGATAGAACTTGATGCTGTTTTCTTAGAACGAATTTCACAAATAAAACTGAATGCGATTAGCACATCTAAACCGCGTTCAAGAACTGTCATCATTGTTGTGAAATATTGACACTAACAGCTCTCAAGAGGTATCAGTGTCAATGTGATGACAGAGTTTAGATGTGCTGATCGCGTTCAGTTTCATTGGTGAAATTCACCCTTAATCTACTATTTTCTTAGGGACTTATTTTGTTCAGTAGGTATTTAACGCGAGTGTTAAGATAGAAAAGCGTGTCGATTACAGTCTTAAAGGAAAGGGAGCCGCGGTCGTGACAGCCCCAAATTGTGTTTGTGCCGGCCCATTTTGTGGACCTAATATATTTGCAAAGTTCCACCCTCCCGGGCGCTTCCACAAACTTTCCCTGAATCCGAAACGGCTTAACCTGGATTTGGTAATGTGAAAAATAGTGAACGGGAGTAATTTTTCTTTCGTGTTATACAAGTTATGTTGGACCTGTTTAAGGGTGGGCCGCATTAAGTATGGGATAAAAAGATTTATGTGGTTTCGTAAAATTTATTTATAATTTCTGTAACATATTTATAGTAGATGCGAAATTCATAACAATGAGAATATAGTTGTGGTGAGAATTACATTTAGAATACATAAAAAATACTTGCACCAATATTTGATTTTAAATAAATCATATTTTAATCCACTGGGGGCTATTTTATCAGCTGAAAGCCAAACATAACAAAATTAAAATTTTATGTTTGCTGAAGCAAAACCAACAACTGGATATTAAAATAATATTTTTAAAGCATGATAACGTGCACACAAAATAAAACTCTGTTGCGTATTGAATTTTATATTTAAAAATTAAATTCATGTTCGAAAATAAACAAAATATTACAGCACCTTTTAATCCACTGCAGGATCAATACCTCATTCACGGGTCCACTGTTGCACAATACGTGGAACCGTTTTCAGACCGATGCCTTTTTACAAGTCCGGGTTTCCTGACAATGTCTTTACTTTCACTATTCTACGTATATTAGTGATGTCCAAGATAAACTTTTAGTTATTTATTTATTTTTTAATTGGAAAGTAACATTCTTACATACCAGGTTCTGAAGCCGCGTTGAGTGGTATACTCCTTTACCTGGGAGGACCAGGTTAAGAACCCGAATTGAGATCAGGCATCTTTACCTTCGGGCCACCTTGCCCTAAACGAGTCATTTATAAGCCAGAGAAAAAGCAATGTCATCCACATTTATTCCCTTAGCGGCTCTGTAACAGTTTGGTAGACTCCGTCATACGGTCACCGACCTTCTACGTCATAATTGATGTCCTCCCCTGCTAACTGTTTTAAAAGAGGTATTAAATATGCAGCGTGTCCGTATATCTTATACATAAGGCTTAGTGCAGGTGAAGGTATCAGGAAGGAAATTGCTTTTTTCTCTTCGTATTTCTTTTTCTTCTAAAAGATTTATGCATTTGAAGTAGCAGTAGTAAAAAGAATTCCACCAAAAATAATTCTGGCTATGGAAGCAGACAACGCAAAGGGTCGGGTGTCGAGCAGTAGACAGTGTGATGATCATGAATTAGATCCTGCCAGGGTTGCGGTAAAGTCCGAAAGGAATACCGGGACCCTTGGCAACAGGCAACTGAAGGAACACGGGTGGGTTTTAGTCAGTAAAAGTCTGACACGCTCTCCCTCTCCGCACAGAGCCGGAGAAGTCAATCGATGATTTGCCAAACTCAAAAAAAAAAGTCTGCTTTTATAGATACCCTAGTCTTTATTGAACTTGATGATCCTGGACGAATTCCATCATAATGGTTCCGGGATCTTGATACACCGGTAAATTGAATTCACTCTTTAGTTTGCAAAATGTCGGTGAAATCTGCTATCCTGTGAACTAGCGTCACCAACTTAGGATGAAGTGGTAGTGAAGTGGTCTGAGGAAATAACCTGCATATTGTTTTATTAAAGCCCAGGCGATAAAGAGCTTAGTTTGCTTGAAGTTAATACTGCACTAGATTGTGTTAAAATAATCTTTGTAGATGATTATTTAGATATTTAAGTTACATACGTTAGTAAATATGGCGTTACTTTAATAATAAGGGAATCGCAATATTTATAAATAAAGTTTGATAATGTATGTTCATATATCACTATAATATTTTCGGAGTAAAAAACGTCTTTATCGATGTTTTCAAAGTAGAGAAATATTGATCTTGATTCACTGACTCAGTATCAATTTTATTATTACAATAAACATATCATAACATCACGCCTTGTTTTCCCGAAGGGTTGGGCAGGGGTGTACAGTCACGAGCACCGATATGTATACACTTAGCAACTTTTAAAAGTGATTTTCTGCTACTATATTGATTGTAATTTTATGTTATATCGAACATGTATTTTGGAACCCATATTATTACGAAATAGGTATCATCTCAAAGTTGCAATCGTTATTCCACAAAAAAATGGTTTTGAATTTTGTTAAGTGTATACATATTTTTGCTCGTGACTGTACCTATAGTACACCCCCATTTTAGCAGTTATGTTTAAGTCCCATGTAATAGGGGCGAGCCTATTGCCATCAACTGGGCACAAATCCAGACTCCGGACTGCTACTGAGAAATTCTAGGTAGAAAAAACCCAATAACACTTTGCCCGACCGGGAATCATTTCAATATCTGTAGTATTCTCATCATACAAGCGAATATTGCAAAGTCAGTATAAATTCACAATACAATAAGGTTAGCGTCAGATTTCTGAACTAGTATCCTCATCATAAATCGATCACGATCTGCCGATCAAACTAACTCTTGGTACAAATCGAATGACCTCGCTGCGTTTTATTTGGTTTCAGTATTAGTAGCAAGCGAGCCGTGTCCGATACCAATTAGTTATTGTGTAATCGAAACGATACCAAACAGAAACACTGATCAGTTTCCAACCTTTCTCCCTAAAACCCTTTAGTAACCATTATGTTTTTGTGATGTAATCCATGATGCCAACCGGCCTATGTCCAGCAGTTTGCGGATGGGTGCGCATCCATTACATAACGAGAACCCTCCGTACCCGTACCGTCCCTCGTTACGCATAGTCAGAAGCCCAAGTCTGACAAGCAGTCTTACCAAGAGGGTACCTCTTGGTAAGACTGGTTGTCAGTAACTGGGTTATGGAGGTTAGATAGGCAGTCGCTCCATGTAAAAATATACTGATGCACTGTACACGATACTACCTATATGTATTTATTGAAAACTTTAAGCACACAAATGTACAGCGGCGGACTCTACCAGTCAACTTTTGAGTGATGCAGTGGAAGGTGCAATTACGAAAAATGGAGGAATACATATTTATTAAAACGATGTGTTCAAGTTCGCCAAATAAACTAAGATGCAAAATAAGAAAAAATGGGTGTAAGCAATATAATAAAACGGCGAGCCGAGTTGGGTGGCATACAAAGTTGCCATGTTTGCCGAAACAAAAACCTTTTATTGTAACAGGGTTACATAAAAAACGGCTGACAAATAACATTACATAGGAACGAGATTAAAAAATAATGAACGTAGCGTGTAAAATATGATATTTAGGTCAGTTTTATTATATACAGGGAAAGTCTAAGGATTGATATGACTTCAGTGTATTATATTACTGAAAACTTTTAGATACGTGAGGTTGCGTTCAAAGTTTATCCGATACTTGGGACCTTCGTCGGTCTTGCCAAGGTTTTGTAAAAGTAAGGCAATATCCACCTGTATTTTGAAAGTTTGTAGTATTTTTTTATTTCTTTGTAGTTCCATTTTCCCAAGTAGTCCACAGAATTTGTCTCTTAGTAACATGACAGAAATAAATTTTAAGTAACATTGTTTTATATTAAAACTAGCTGATGCCCGCGACTTTGCCCGCGTGGATGTCGGTTATTATATACTAAAACCTACCTCGAGAACCACTCTAGCCATTGGTGAAAACCGCATGAAAATTAGTCGAGTAGTTTTTGAGTTTATCGCGTACAGGACTACAGACAGACGCGGCGGAGGACTTTGTTTTATAATATGTAAGGATATAATGCAAACAAAAATGATTGTCATAACACTTTTCTCAGAATTTTTATCATTGTGATCATAATATACGGTCATACAATAAATCGCTTTTTAAAACTTACTTTAAAAAGACAATGTGAAGAGAAGAAAAAAAAGTATGCCACCATTGTCGTACCAGCCTAGTCTAGTCCAAAAAGGAACCCTTTACGGAAACGGAAATTAATATTTCCTTTGTGCTTTTGATAAAGAGATACGAATATGTGGGTCGCAGAGATTTTTGTAATGAAAACATATTGCTCTTGCTAATTCGTTGTTCTATACCTAATAATTTATCAGCTGGTGAAATCCGGACTGTCTGAAAGGGAAAGTACTACTAGTCGTTTTGCTTAAAGTTGTATTATACCTATTCTAAGTACTGTTTATTTTAATCTTTTTAACTATTTATTATTTACAAATCTCTGAACCTGCCTTGATTTCAGTGCGTCTTTTCTTTTTGGGTGACCACTGAAAATCAGCGCTGTGCTGTGGGTCCCCATAGCGTAGCATCATGCTGCGTGGAAGCCTTCTTGTCACAGTCATGACGTGCAGCTACCGATTATTTATCTGTATTCTCGGGATCTCATATTTTTACTTAAATCTATTTTATTTTATTTAATATTGCTGATTACTGTTACCACTTTTTATGCACGTGTTGCTGTGACAAATAAACCTATTTTTCTTTCTTTCTTTTCTTCTTACTACTTACAATAATAATTGTCTTTGAATTTTACTAGCATACCGTCACCTGTGTATTGCTGAATGCATTTGTTTTATTTAATGAAGAGCCAATGGACTCTCTTTAACATAAACTATCGTCGAACTTGACGAAGTGTGCTGTTGGGAGAATTACTCAAAGGATGATGTTGGTCGTTGTGACATTGTCTCATTAATACCCTAGAGTTATGTGTTATAAAAAAACACGTTGTATAATATAATATTAATACACCTACCTATTAACGTTGCCTCGTCAAGACGTGAATAATTTATGTTCGTTAAACTTTCGAATACTATCGCGCCTATTGTGATAACGTTTTGCCCGTCCAATTCTTAAGGTATTCAGGGAAATTATTACATTTACTTTATCCATGTATATTTATAAATGTAAACGTATCAGCTGGTTTACTTCCCACGTGTGTCGTTAACGAGGGAACGGCCTTCATTTTACATTTACTACGCAAGTTGGGACGATAAACCTTGTATCCTATATTATACACGCGAATAAGAATATGATATGTTATGGCGGGATGTCGCCTGACTGATGGCTTGCTGAAAAGGTTTCTAAAGTGTATGACTGGTTAAACGAAGGCTAAAGTCCAAGAAATGATAAATCATGACCAACATGACAAAAAAAAAACGCGTGCAGCACCGTACATCATCTTCATCTGCCTAGCCTTTTTCCAACTGTGTTGGGGTCGGCTTCCAGTCTAATCGGATATGATATTTATGCAGCACGGTACACATGATAGCACTGAAAATTGTCAAATAATAAGAGACATATGTAGTGTGAGACGAAACAAGAGAGAAAGACAAAATATGCTTGTTCTACGGATTATCTAACTTTAAGTGTAAAAAGATTCTACGTTCATTTCTTCAGAACAAAAGCTATGATGAAACAGAAAATTATCTCAGTAAGTGACAGTGACAGATCAAATATTATCTCACACGACTTCAATGAAAACAAACACACACTATCTTTCACTATATCACACACACAGACATTTACACACCACCAACACAATACAATCACTCACACACGAATACACACACACACACGCACATATTCAATTATTTAAACTTTGTTGTAGTATTATAAAATAAATAATATATAATTGTACTAGTTTATTGTATCTTTTTGTAAGGGACAGGGACTGCTATTCCTTAATACAGGTTATTCTATAACCTAGCTAGGAAAGCAGAACTTCACCCACCAGATGTGTATGACATGGTACAAACTTATATGTATACCTAACTATGTAAACTTCATGTACTACAATCTCCTTTTTTATTAAATAAATTTATTATTATTATGAAAGAGAGAGTTAGGTATATCATTCTTCTCTCTCATGTAACGAAATGTGCATAAACGTGACGCGTCTTTAAAATTTCACCCTTAATTCTCGTCTTGCTTAAGAAGTTTCACTTCAAAAATCATCATGTATTTGTAACCCTAGCGATTATTTTCACTTTATGTACCCTATACTTAGCTAATTTGTGAACCACCAAAAACTGCATTGTGGGCTGCAATATTGTGTATTTCTTGTTTCATGTTTTATATTGTGGCTGTTTGTTGTTCCTTTTGAATAAAAATAAAAATAAAAAAATACTTAAATATTGAACATGTCTCGTTTAAAGGCAGCCTTATAATCAAAGTCAAAATATTATTTAAATTTTTCAGCCTTATAATCAAAGTCAAAATATTATTTAAATTTTTATTAAATTAAGCCAGTAACTCGAGTCTTTTAAGGCTATTTCCTTATAAAAACGTTTCAAAAGCTATCTTTATTTGCAAATAAGATCCTAAAAGCCACATTGAACAAATCTCAAGATCCAGGGAACTTTATTTTACGAGTGTAATATTACGGCTTGTTCGAGGGCTTGAAATAATAATAAACAGACATATTCATGAGACCGAATCGTAAAAGACCAAAGTTAAAAAAAAAACTTATTTTGTTATTTCTCGGCATTAATTCCTCACGAACTTTCTGAATATAATATAAACCCTGTGTTACCGACCGCGACCACCCTATAAAAACTATGAAGGAATCCTAATTAATATTATAAATCCGAAAGTGAGTTTCTTTATTTGTTTGTTACGCTTTCACGCTTTCACGCTAAAACGGCTGAACGGATTTGGATGAAATTTGGTACAGGGGTAGACCTTGACCTGGCAAAGGACATAAGCTGCTTTACATCCTGGATTGCAGACGAAGTCACGGGTAACTGCTAGTAACTTGATAATTGCTTTAATACTTACAAAGCTTTTCATTTGTCTTACTAACAGAATTCTTCGCTATTCAATTGTTTTGTAAACTTTCAAGACAACAGAAATTTCAGCAGCAGTCAATCAATCTGTCTAGACTTTTCCCAACTATGTTGGAGTCGGCTTCCAGTCTAACCGGATGCAACTGAATACCAGTATGTTAAAATGGCGCTACTGTGTATCTGACCTCCACAACCTAGTAAGCAACTGGGCAATACGACACCCCTTGGTAAGCCTGGTTGTCAGACTTTCGGGCGTCTGACGACCCGTAACGACTCTCAAAGATCCACGAATGACAGCCGCGACCTTACGGTTTAACATGTTTTCTGATACACGGAGGAGTCTCGGTATGTAAAGATGGTCACCCATCCACGGACCAACCTCGGCAAGCGTAGCTTAACCTGAAGGATTCCAGCAGCAGTCTTCGAAGAAATTCAGTTGTTCGGTCCACTCTAAGTATGAACGCCAAGCATATTGATTAGAGTTTGGTGTTCTACCTTACAGTGAACTGAGTACTGAACAATCAACGAAGCTTCAGAAGAAAGAAGACAGAACAGAAGATGGCCAAGAAGAAGATTTTAAAAAAATCATTTCACTGTATTTTCAATTTTCTTAATGATACTCGACTGCAAAAAAGGGTTATGTGTTTACCATAAAGACGTGCTTATGTATTAATTTGGTATGTAAACGCTCATAAAAGTATATCTAAACATATCCTTACACGAGGGAAGACCTTTTGATCAAGAATAAAACGACCTCACGTGCGAAGCTTAATTTATTTTAGGCGTGAACTTTGTGTCGTTTACGTAAAACTGCAACTTGGAAAATCTTTTAAGTACTGTTTACATACTATAATTAAATCCCGAAGCCCGAAAGTCTGACAACCAGTCTTACCACGGGGTATCGTATTAACCAGTTACTGGGTTGTGGAGGTCAGATAGGCAGTCGCTCCATGTAAAATACTAGTATTCAGCTGCATCCGGTTGGACTGGAAGCCGACCCCAATATAATTGGGAAAACGCTAGGCAGATTAACATATTATAATTAAATTAAATAGTAACGAATCCAAAACCGTATGGTGAATATTTTTGAAAAAAAGCAATTGCTACGAAGTGCGGAACGAGGAGTCTGATGCCGAAAATGTAGTTTTTAGGATTTTGGTCCTTTTGTCTTTTTTTCTGGATGGACCTAAGTTCCATATAGGCGCAAAAACGGCTGAACGGACACACAGATAGTTTATAAAGTCGATCACAGTTTTTTTTTTAATGACTTTTAGTACCAGTATTACCTTCCCGTGGGATATTTTGCGACATGCACGCGGGCGAAGCGGTGGGCAAAGGCTAGTATTTAATAAACGAGTCCCGTAGATAGTGGAATATGTAGTAGTGGCTGTAAAGACCGCCCGACTTTCCCGTGACCCGAGCAACAACGCGGCGACGGACACTTCCGTATGTGCTCTTCTATGTGAATATTTTATTCCCAGACCGGTAATAGCATCAACATCAGATTTCCCTCGGATAAGAACCCAAGGATAAGTGCAGAAATATTAATAAAAATATTACTGCTCCCAAGTTTGTTCAATATTCATCGTACATGAATTTCTTAGCTTTCACTTTCACATTCGCCTGTGATTGAAATTAAACATTCAGTGAATAAACTGTTTAATTCAGTCAGTGTCGGTAGGTAAATTCCGCTTGATTTTGACCACTGGATTGCGTTTCAAAGCAAAATTTAAAGTGAATTAAAGGATTATGTTGCTTTACGGAATTAACCACTAAACGGTTCCGTTTGATATTTCGTTCCACTTCGCAGTCATCATCTCGTGCATTAAATTCCGGGATTCATTTTCATTTCGTCTTAAAACATTAATATTTTATATTTCTGCTGTAGGTAAAATCAGTACGCAAGACCAACTTCTGTAATGATCAAAACTCAGTCTGATTTACGCTCAAATGGGCACTTAACGAAGCTAATTAGATTAATAGTCAATAAAAGGGCTCGGCTCGGAGCCTTCTAATAACGAAAGACTCAAAGAGATCGTTTGAGGTTGTTTTAATAAGTAGAATTTAGAAAATATTCACGTTAACCTGTGTAACGAAAATATTGGTTTAGTTTCGTTGACGCAAAAAGCTGTATATTTTTCATATTTTAGATAATTGGTATTTAAGTATTTGTTTATTTTGTGTTAGTAGTTTTTAACGAAATATAATCAACCCTTTTTAAATGTCTTTCAGCTCCACGCTCCACATGAAGTTTTTATATTTTCTTTAACATCTAAATAGTCTACAGTTAAACCTTTGCACCAGTTTTTCTATTAAGAAATTTACCTAAATACGTACCTAAATCGGAATAAAGAACGAAATATAAAAACCGCCCAAGTCCGAGTCGGACACGCACACGAAGGGTTCTGTACCAATTTTACAAATTAACTCTATTTTATTTTTATTAATTTTTGTTATTGGGGCAATAGAAATACACAATCTGTGTAAATTTCTGACAGACAGACGGACGGATAGACGTTTGGCAACCTTCGGGTACTAAACCCTATAAACGAACTTCAAGGTTCTATCGTGGACTAAAGAACACACAGACTAGGTCTCATTACAAAACAAGGTAGACTTTGGCCCTATACCACAAAGCTTTACAGTTACAATTTACAATCTTACAAATATCTGTACCAGAAAACAAGCCACATAATTGGAATGGAAAAACCTACATTATATGTAAATTGTAGTGACAAGACAAGTCTACAATTTACATACATATTTGTAATTTCTGTGTTACGCAATATTTTCTACAATTTAACAATTTTGTAGACTTGTAAAGTTTTGTGGCATAGAGCCCTAATTGTAATGACACAATATTAGTTCGTATCAATTTCAATGTAAGTACTAACAACTCTTTTTTTTTCCCAGATGAATTCTGCGAGGAGTATCCACACAGCCTGATCCCCACTCCTGGCTACTGGATCGAGTGCTCGCGCCAGAAGATCGCCACAGACACCATCTGGGACGAGTCGGAGTCTGAACATGACAGTGGACCGGACAGGGACAATGCTGATAACGGTGAGTCAATATGTTGTTAATATTTTCGATCTTTTAGCAGAGAGGAGCTTTTCTTTGAAGAAACAGGCAAATTGGGTCACGGTCTTCAACCTTGAGGGACTGATTTATAAGGGCCTGCGCCAACTGGCGGCACGGCATGGCAAGGGGTTTTTATGCGTCGAATGTACCTAACTTAATATAATAAAATTAAAATTTCAATAAAATTGGAAAAGTACGTCGCGGCATGAAGGACACCGCGGCATCTTAGCCTTCAGTATGCGCTTGCATACAGTGATACCGAAGGATCCCCTGAGCCGTGCGCGTGGCGTGGCCCATGGCGTGGCGTGCGTGTGGGCGTAAGGCCTAAGAAGCCAAAGACTCTGCTACAAGTCCACCAATCATAAAACGAAAGAATCCAAACCGACGACTGTTTTGGATTCTTTTTTTTTTTTCAACATCAATATCGGTAAGTACCTAGTACCTACACAGATTTGTTGAGTCGTCTGAAGTTCCTTTTAGGTCAAGTATTTTAATATAGCAGGCAGACTAGGCATATAAATTGTTGGAGCACAAAAGTAACTGAGCTATAAACTTCTTAACAGTCATGTTCTTGTTAACGATAGAAAAAAAAATAACAAGAACTTTTCTATTGTAGCAAAAAATTATTACCTACTCAAAATATATTTCGCCAAAAATCAAAGTGATCTACAAAGTTTCATCTGTACATTAAATAAGCCTATTAAAAGAGTATTAAAGTACTGCCGAACACAAGCAGTACTTCGGAGACCGTTCGTTCGGACAAAGTGAACCTTGCAATATTTATTATGGACTCTTTGTAGCGACGTAGTTTTTAATTTTCAAAACATAATCAGATTCATTAGTTTCCAATGACGTAGTAATTACTTTCGAATACAATTTTTTTTTTTTGTATAATTTTTTTAACTTTTTCTAGAAGTCGCTCTTTTGTGTACCAATCCATCAACAGATAGGTACATACTTTCATGAACTTGAAAAACGAATTATAAAACCTCATCGTCTTCCCAGCAGTCATACTAGAGGATAACTAATGTAATATTTAATGTGAGGAAGAAAAATCGAAATTTTAAGAAAACATTATGTAATTGAAACATCTTAAATTGTTTAAGTACGGAAGTTTTCACCGTACATTCAATGAGCCACTGAAGTAACGCTGGCCTTCCACAAAGATGTCTGCAGTCCGTCGGTAAAGTGGACCTTGCAATTACTTTTACCTTGACTCACTTTGTGAAGCAATATTTTTATTTCTAACTAAGATAGAAAGATTGTAAAAGTTTCCAAGATATCATTTCTTTGTAGAATTATTAGCTAAGATTGAAAGAGAGACTAGTCTTAAATCTCATTTATTATCTAAGTTATACTTACATTATTTTTATCTTGCTGTTTCTTAGGCTAATGATAGTAAGTAGATGTTTTAATTTTTAGGGTTCTGTACCCAATGGGTAAAATGGGACCCTATTACTAAGGCTCCACTATCTGTCTGTCTGTCTGTCCTTCTGTCACCAGGCTGTATCTCATGAACCGTGATAGTTAATGATGTATTTCCGTTGCCGCTATAAAAACAAATACTAAAAAACGGAATAAAACAAATATTTTAAGGGGGCTTCCATACAACAAACGTGAATTTTTTGCTCGTTTTCGCTCGATATTGATAACGGCAACAGGTAGACGCTTGAAATATTCACAGAATATTAAGTTATATATTCACTTTAAAAATAAATAATTAAATTAAAATAATACAAATATTACAACAAACGTGTTTTTTTTTTGCCGGTTTTATAGATAATGCTGCGGAACCCTTCGTGCGCGAGTCCGACTCGCACTTAGCCGGTTTTGATTATTTTTATCTCTTTTAAAAGCATAAAAAAATACATATATTTGCTAAACACTGTTTACCGGAAAAAATGTGAAACCCTGACTCCAAAGCTAGGTAAGAGTACCTGTATTTCAGGAGCCAGTGATTTCTTTCAGTGAGGTTTCAATTAAGCAAGTTCTATGTAATTTGAGGTAATAACATTATATTACCTACTTAAATATTAAAGTTAAGTTAACCAAAAAATTTTAATAAAAATTAAATAAAATCATTAAATTAAATATTCTTTACACGTAATGTAGTTTATAGGAAAATAAATATTTAGGTATTTAACATATTTTTTATGAACACTTTTTCTGAGAATATGTATAAAAGGAATAAATTTATATGATACCAATTCGCTACTCAACCCATCTAACTAGTAAGACCAGAAAATCATACACCTAAACGAGAATATAGGGTTCACCGTTTATTAAATAAGGGGTAGCACCAGCGGTGATTCCTTCCCTGTCATATTAACTCTGTGAAGAAATTGAAATTTTATACTTTCCCCAGTCCCTCCATTTCGTTCAAATGAACCTTAGAATTAAATTATTAACATTACCTGAGGGCCAATTCTCTTAGTTAACGTGCAAATTGAAAATCATGCGACCGGAATGCGATGATATTATGAATAGATCAAAAAATGGTATTCTGCAAACCTTTACATTCGGTTTGTTCACATTCCGATCGCAATATCTTCGCAGTCGAGTCTCACGGCGGTCGGGTTTGTTTTCGTTTACGAAAATAAACATATTTTCATGTTGGTTCAATGCACGCAGACGATATTGTGATAATTAGTGATACTTAAATTTTTAGCAACATTAAATTATGTTTTTTTTAATGTATAAATTAGTTTGCTTAGATAAGTACATACTTTTATGATTTTCACTCCCGTTTGTTATATTAAATCTTTGATAATACAAAATCATGAAAATAAATATTCGGATAGAAAGATAATTTGGAACGTATTGAAATCGCGACGCGCAAGCGCGATAATTATGTCAAGAAGAGGCGTCATTATATTGAATGTCAAACTATTATTAAATATCTTTGTTATTTATTAAATTCTTGGTTTATGACTGAAATAACTGTAACTCTTTATAGTACTATCACAGGAAGAAGGAGATTTTTCGAATATGGTGCCTACATAGCCATTAGAAAATTGTTCAGTACCTACTTATCTATATTATCCATGAGGAAGGTTTTTATTTGGTCTGAGTGAGGAATATCATAGTATTTCGGAACAGAAACCGAGCATAGCATCCAGAATAGATACCTACCTACCTGCTGTTGTAGTCGTTCTAGTGCGTTGAGTGAAGAGTTGCAGAGAAAATAATACAAATATAGAAGTGCCGAAATGACAAAAAACTTCCGTACCGCCCCTACAACAAACACAAGGGTTTGTTGTTAGCATTAATAGCAGATTTTTCGATATCCTGAAGGGAGATGAAGCTTTGCATCGGATTTTATAATACTTTACAGATGAAAGTGCCAACCCACCTATAGGCTGTATTGTAAAAATAATTTATACAAGGTACTAGTTACTGCTTATAATTGTAACAAAATAAATAAAAGTGTAGTTTTCATTCTCTTTTTTCATTTCTCTATTATGAACTTTTGCTCATTTTCGCAAGACAAAACGATCGGTCTGTTCCTTTGGTTATAGCCGGGACCAATAACTGACACCCTTTCGGTATGGAACTCTAAAAAGCATACAGTTATTTTACTATAAGTAATTTGGAAATATTGTATCAAAATAGTACAAAAATGAATTACAAAAAAAAAAGCAATAGTTGAGGATCGAACTTTCAACCAATGTCATGCAAGGCAGACGTCGAACCGCCCCGACTGTACGGTTTAATGAACAAAGTTTAAAATAGTCTTTCTTTTAACAACATGTCATAATGGACTATGTAACTTGTGCAGTGGAAGCGGGCTGGGCCCATAAACTGAAGAAATGGTGGACTTTCAGTAGTTTAAATACTATTTATTAACAATAAAATATATCAAGTACATAATAATTATATTATACAAAAGCTAACTTTGAAAAGACACACATGACACTTCCATAGTATGAGAGCCCATGACCAAAGTTTTTGCCTTATCGTTTTTTGACCAAAACCCTATAAAATCGATAGATCTGAATCCAAAATCCTAAGGACCATTCACGTTTCATACAAAGTTGGGCCCAAAACACAAAGTGCCGAGTGCGAAAAAAATGAGGTAAGTACCCTGGTCGGAGAAGTCCTCCTAATCATTTTTTACCATGGCACTGAATCTCTAAGACCATTCCTTCAGCTGTTTTCTTTATGTCTATTTTACTTACCTACTTACCGACATTTTATTAAAATATAAAACTAAAACTTTGGGTTTTCGGCCTAAAACAAAAGATCTCCTTTCAGAATTTTTCGAATCACGTCTTAGCTGACCGCATTTTCAATAGCCATTTCCCATAGTAAACCATCTGAAAATCTTGTTGTCTAGTGAACATTGGTCAGTTGATGCGAATAAATCATTTTTCAGATGAAAGCAGTGAGAGAGTGTGAGCATCTTGTGTGTTGAAATCATTTTGAAATTCAAATTCAAATCATTTAATTCGAGTAACATAGACTCATAAGATAAAAGGCATAATTATACATTTACAAATAAAATGAAATATAAATAAAACGAATGAAAGATTTTGAACGTGTTGAAAAATTTGTCATGCCACATGTGCCTCGCAAAATTTGTATGTAATGTAGGTAACGACAACAACTACAAGAAACTAATGATTTTTATACGGTTTTGGCCGTAAAGCGATGCGACATGGTTTTGGTCGTGGGCTCTCGTACTAACATATCAAACGCCAAACCTTATGAGGCAAACGCTTGCTAAGAAGATTCCATAAGGCTGTTTGCGTTCTTAATATTTTTCAACATAGCTCCTTGTAAAACCTGTCCAGATGAGGCGTTTTACGCGAGAGTTGACTCGCGCCTATGAATTGATTACCTATTTTGTTACAATCCTGCAGTAAACTATCGAAGAACAGGAGCAAAAAACAATATTTCTCTTCCTCTTCCCCATAGTAAATAGCGTGATAATGTGTAGCATAAACCTACTCAGAAGTGGGCGGAACAAGGCTGCCAGAAATGATGATGATGATGACTTAACCTGTGTTGGTCAGACCTTTAAAGATTATTTTTGCAAGAATCGTACATACCTAATCTATCAAGTAGTATTTATTCAGAAGCTTGGGTATACATTCTGACAAAGAGGCAAATGAATGAATGTAACACATTTATAAAAATCCATACATACATATGTGATACATGTCTCCGTTGTCTGGTCTCACGTGTGGATTTTTATACATGTCTGTTAGAAATATGTATTTACTAGCTTCCGCCCGCGGCTTCGCCCGCGTGGTATGTCGACAAAAAGTAGCCTATGTCCTTGCTCAGGCACTAGACTATCTGTTTACCAAATTTCATTTAAATCGGTTCTGTAGTTTTGGCGTGAAAGCGCGACAGACAGAGACACAGACAGAGACAGAGACAGAGTTACTTTGGTATTTATAATATTAATTAAGGATGTTTGGAACTGTGACCATCTCTCACGAGCATAGTAAGAGAGCAAACGTGCCGTGATGCAGTTGCCGGTGAAGTGCTTAGCGAATATTAGGTCAGCCCTATAGAAGTGGAGTCATCATCATCATTTTAGCCGAAAGACGTCCACTGTGTTGAACATCTGTCAGACTCTCCCAAGTGTCGCCACATCGACGGACCCTGTGCTTCACAGAAGTGGAGTGACTGAAGAAAAATAAAATTACTACCTACTGAAGTGCATAATAATATTTATTATTAAATAGTCAACTAAATATTTACACAAACATTTAAAAAAATACGCAAAACAACATAAGTAGAACTATGTATTGCGCTTTTAAACGGTTTTTTATCAGACATGGACCGTGCTTTTCGCTCTTATACTAAGTAGAACAATTCCGGCAGAACGACCGTCCTCCTCATTTTTCCCGCCATATGTCGTCCGCGTGATTCCTCCAAATAGTAATGTAATAGTGTGACAACCCCGTGCCTAGGAAAGCACGTACAGCCGTTGCTACTAATCTCTTCCCGGTTACGTCGTATTGCCGCCCCATCGGACTATGAGAGTGAGAGAAGAGGGTGTGCACATGTGTGTGCGCACACACTTGCCTCGTTTTCTATAGTATCTCCTGTATACTTGGCTGTCTCCGTTGAAATTGGCCGCCATGACCGCAAATAGGTCGGGACTTCGTACCTCATCTAAATGTAAGGAATCAAAAAGGAGACATATTAGGTATAATAAATAGTGAATAGACAAACAAATTCTATTACTTATTCATTTCGCATAGAATTTAAAATAACGGTTACACTTCCAACCTATTCTCGGAACTTTCTTGTCACAGGGAATTGCACAAGACATGTCTTTTGAATACACGTGGGTGGTTCAGGGCCAGTGTGACTTTCTACACAGCTGTGAACCTGAAGAAATAGAGTTTCGACCCACAACGAAAGTGTCAAAGGAGCTACTAGCTACTCGTGGAAAACGCAGGGTTTATCAAAACCGAGAAAAAGTAGATGCGGTGATGACGAAGATGCTTAGAATATAGCTGCCTTGTTGCATATCAATCAATAATAATTTGATATAAGTATTATAATATGTACTTGTAGACCAACCTTGGCTGCAACACCCAGTCCATTTCTTCACTTATCCTGTGGGAAATGCGGCTTCAGTTCGTAAGACTTTAAGTGTTTAAAGACGCACGGTCGCTTATGGAAAATGCGTCTGATGTAAGACCCCGCGGCCGGCGATGCTGAGAACAGCTACTGCTGTGCTCTCTACGTTGTTCTGCCGTCGATTCGGCGTCTGCACGTTGTGCGAGGAATGAAAATATCTCCCACAGGCGGAACGCACTCGTTTTGTATTATTTCACCACACAAACACAAAATTATTTACAACACTGTTCCTGAATAAGTTTTTATTTCATGAATATTGGATTTCAAGATGATTTCAAGGACAAAATCGAAATAAAATGAGAAATATGAAACTGCAGAAGCTAAAATTTTTCGTGACTGTTCAGTCAACAAATAATCTCATGCTTACGTCAGTTTTGACGTTTACTTAGGTACGGGAATACCAATTTTATTTTCTTTCGCAACTCGAAAATTTAGCAGAATACCGTTTCAGTACATTTCTTATTTTCATTCTATTCGCAATATCATCGCACCAGACGTCACCTTTGACTTAGTTTTTTGGTTTAGCAGAATACCTTTTGTGACATTTCGGAACTTTTGTGGCATTGCGACTTGAATTTGAACGTTTTTTAAGTAAGAGAATTGGCCTTCTGGTATGTAACACCACGTTACTTTTCTATTTTCGTTTTTATGACAACTAATGTTTATTTGATGCAAAAATATTATGACAGGAATGGTAAGAGGCAAGGGAAATTCGACATTATTTTTATTTGGAATAATATTTATAATGCTACTTTTATAGAAATTCTATCTTCAATAACTTTTAAAATTAAAAAAAATGAGATCTTCAAAATAAACTATTATATTTAATATATTGCAAGTTTACAAAACTTATTTTATTAGTTTTTATTTGGCTTCCCAAAAGTGATCCAAATTTTCAAAATTCTTTCATTCACGTTACATCCATGTTTGAGTCACAGACATTCATAATTTCTACCTAATTTCGACTTAATTGGTCTTAAGTGATCCTATAGGGGTTCCGTTTTTGCATTCGGACGTACGGAACCCTAAAAAACCAATGTGAAAGCAAAAGGCACTGCCACACTGAAAAAAAGTTAACGTTCCCGTGAATAAGTAGCTACTGAGCGTAAGAGTTGCGAGATAATTCTTCTGCTGTCACATTAGCCAGGTCGAAACGAAAATTAAATTTGCTTCCTTTTTCCGGCGCATCGATTCACAGAAAACCTCATACAATATGTAGCGACCTTTATAAATCCTGACGTGAACATTCGCAGTTCAATTTTGAATTGAAACGTGATGTGGAATGTGGAAAGTGATTCAAAACTCGAGATGGTTCTTGAAATACTTATTATGTCACGAAGTTTGTTTTGAACTTCACTTTATAACTTTACCATAATTTGAATTAATATTATGTTGGGGCTTGAACGCTGGAAAATATTTGTAAGATTTAGTTTGCACATCGTTGTTCCTCCGTTTACTTATTTTAGCTAAATCCATACTAATATTATACATTCGAAAGTAACTCTGTCTATCTGCATGTTACCTTCTCACGCCTAAACCACCGAACGGATTTCTATAAAATTTGGCGAAGAGATAGATGGCATTCCAAGGAAGCACATAGGCTACGTTTCATCTTGGATCGCATACCAAGTCGTGGGCAATAGCTTGTCTACAATAAATGATTTTTTTCATTGTATTTTACCGAACCTAATTATGTAGGTATGTACGTCACATGTATAATATAAAATATATATTTTAGTTTGTAAATTGCACCGTACATCGCCTCGGGATCTATTCTTTAATATTGTGCTTTTGGTACACCTAAATAAATATATGGACCAATGGCACTGATGCCCAATTCCTATATTTTACGGACCGTTATTGGTTCAAATTAAGACTTGCAACTTTACCAATAATGAAGCAAAGACCTCATAGCTTTGCATAGTAGACCCTAATATAGAAGTACTCGTAGCAGGTAAAATTAGCTAACGAATCTATTTATATGACCAGTTTGGCAATAAAAAAAATTATATTAATCAGTAATTTAGGAGCCCAACAATGAGTTTTCCATGTGTGAGTCTTTCCCAATTTCATGACCCACGGTTCATGATGTAATTGTCTAACTATTTTGTAAGCTAAGCGGACATTGAAACTGATTGTGTTGCCTTGTGTAGGTAGATAGATATCAATCAATTTATTTATTTCCAGATCATACAATCCAATTTGTTAGTATATAATCATCTTAAACACTAGTGTTAGTACATAACAATATTTGGGAAATTCTGGTCATGATTACTAGTAATGTCAAAACTATCAATAATAATGTCAAAATCATAACTTTGTCAAAATCAATACTAATAATGTCAAAATCATAACTATAATGTCAGAATTACCTTCAATAATGTCAAAATTACCAATAATAATGTCAAAATCACCAGGCAAAAATCAAATATCAACAATAAACAATAAGCTAAACATTACTTCAAGGCACGTTTTGAAGGTAATACCTGAGTCCTGGTCCAGTGCCTGAGTATTATACCTTCCATTCTATCAGCCACAGTGACCAAGAGGCTGTTGGCACTGCCACGCACCCGCCGCATCAGGGAGGCGACACGCTTTCGCATGATTGCGTAAAAGTCATCTATACGTGCCTCTGCGAACATTCCTGATGCGCTACAGTATCGTGGCAACCCCAACAGCGCCCTGTATGCGTTGTTGTACTGGATACGTAAGGCGCTGTAAGCCCTCTGCGTGTAGTCGACCCATAGACTGCAGGTGTAAAAAGATTGGCAGTATGCCCTAAATAGAGTAGTTTTTACCCCTCTCGAGCACCTAGCAAACCTACGGATCAACATATTGCTCCTGACTGACAGCGCCCTACGTTCCCTCTCCATGTCCACATTATCCGTCTGCGTTGCGGTGACCCAATGCCCCAGATATTTAAAAGATTTAACCCACTCTAACGCATTCCCACCGAGTGTGACAGGCGGCACTTCACGATAGTCTTTAGTGCCTGCCTTGAACATCAGACACTCGCTCTTTTTTGCATTATATCTGAGGCCGTGGGCCTCCGCATATCGCTCACAAACAGACATGAGTTTTCTGAGGGCGCTGATCGATGGGGCCAACAGCACCATGTCATCGGCGTAACTAATGTTATTGACTAGGGTTCCGTCAATGGAACAGCCTACCATAGTGCTACTGAGCTCACGAATCAGCCGATCCACGTACAAGCAGAAGAGTTTCGGCGAAGTCAGACCTCCCTGTCTGACCCCGCACTCCAGCCCGTACGCATCGGATAGCGAGCCTGCCCATTTCACCATATTAGTCTGATGACCGTACCAATACCTAAACAACTCAATCATCTCACCCGGAAGTGTAGTATCCACATACAGCTTCTTCCATAAAACACTATAGGACACCAGATCGAAGGCTTTTGAAAGATCAAGAAAACACGCGTACACGGGGGTTCTCCTGTCCGTATAGTATCTGACAGTATGCTTGAGACACAGAACAGCGTGCTCTGTTGAAAGACCCGCTCTGAAGCCAAATTGGGCATCGTGAAGCGACAGATGTTTATTTAACTGCTTGTCAAGCACACTCCAAAACCTTGGCAATAATCGTAGCCAACGATATGGGCCTATAGTTATTTATGTCCGACGCGTCTCCGGTTCGATTTTTTATAATCGGCACAACTACGGTTTTCATAAGCTCTTCAGGCAGATACGTATGTGAGAAGCAGAAGTTGAAAAACATTGCCAGCACTCTGGGCATATGAACCCCTGCATTTTGTAAATGCTCTATGCTGAGAGAATCGTGCCCAGGTGATTTACCGCGGTTCATGTTTTTCAACACTGCAACTATTTCTTTAGCCGTAACCCTTACCAGCGATGATTCCGTTGTTGGCTCCCTTAACGTTGACAGTGACTCTTCCATTAACCCTAGAGGGGACTTCACTGCAAAGTGATTTTTAAAGAGATTGGCTATGGAGGCAGACTCACTAACACCCTCCACACTCGCAGGTAGGCTCGACCTGCCACTCAGTTTGTTGGTGTGCTTCCAAAACTTGCTAAAATCCTTCTCTCTGTGACAAGATACTATAATATCCATTTTTATTCGTTCTCTGTTTTCCTGACACCACTTTAGTTTACTTTTGAAAACCCGTTTTGTTTCTCTCATGGTATCGTACACACACCCCACTTTCGGTTCCCCACACAACACCCAATTCTGAAAAGCAAGTCGCGCCCCCGAGTGTGCTTGTCGAACATATTTGTTCCATCCTATCACTGGTTTTCTTTTGTTTTGATCCGGCCCACAGTAACAAACACATGCCGCTTCGCTCATTATGTCAACAATTTCATAGTACATTCTATCAATGATCAATCTATGTTCTACATTCGTACACAATTTATCACTACATTTTCTAAATTCGGAAGGAAAATCAACCTGTCTCAGTCTAGTCGTACATAAATTCTTATATAAGTCAGTTTGTTGCAAGTCCCTTTCACCCCATGTGACCTTATTGCGTTTACTAATAACGCTTTTGGACTTCATTCTAAGTACATTTAAGTTACACGTTATTTCTAATGGTATATGATCAGACCAATAAACGTTGTGTAATATCTTTGCATCGACCACAGACCGCCACGCTGCTTCAGATACTACACAGTGGTCTAACCAACTCTGAGAACCATGAATGTCACTTACGTACGTATATGTGTCCGAAGATAATATTTCAATATCGGCGCAACGCCATTGCTGCTCAACACAAAAGTCCAGAAGTTCAACTCCGAACCGCCCACTAGGCTGCGCATTATAGTCACCCAATATAAACACCGAGTCTACACTATATTCCTCAACGATAGCCGCAATCTCGCCCAGACATTCCGTGAACTCGGCAAGATTTTCGGCCGAGTCAGTCGGCATGTAAACTGAGAACACTAAGACCGTACTAGCACGTAACGTCACCTTTATCGCTGATATACGCGCACTTGTACACTGAATCACAGATACCGCCTGAAATACAGTTTTCCGCCAAAGTAAGGCGACACCACCGTATGGTCGTCCACGCAACACACCGACGCCGGTGTCTATCGCTGATTTTCCCGTAAACTCGAAATCTGCGTCAATAGTGCCCAAGAAAGGGATATCTTGAGGTAGCAACCACGTCTCTTGCAACGCTATGATGTCAGCTGATCTGCATATACCTCTCACGCATTCAACCGAACGAGTGATCGACCTACAGTTGAAACTAACAAGTTTTGTGTTGTTATTGGTCATGTTGCTTCTACTGATATTTCTATCCATCGACACTGAGTTTCTCGTCATTGCATATTATCCTATTTTCTTTATTCTTGTCATAAGTTTTTCTATTATAATAGATAAATTTCCGAAACTGAATGTCCTCCGGCCATAAACCATCATCAAGAAACATTGACAGTTTCGCTTGTGGTACAAAGATCTTGTACGCATCATAGCGTTTTTGTTTAACCATATTAATTTTCTTTAGAGTCACAGATACATTGGTCTTCTGTTGTATGTACTCAATAATATCTGTTGGGCTGGTCGCTGTGTTTACATTATTTATGAAAAGTGGAACTTTAATTTCGGCTGCTCTAAACTTAACATCAGGCTGTGTTATCGCTTTGCCCTTGCATCCCTGCAGTCGATTTCTCGATCTTTTTCGTTGAGCAGTTTGCCATTCTTCAGAAACTTTATCTTTTTTCCATTCACCGTCCGCAACGACAATTTCCGCTAGCGTTTTTTGCTTGGACCAACCGCTATTCGCAGGACCGGTTAGTCGTTGCGTCTCGCTCGCGCTCGGTGCGCTAGCGTCTCGGTCACTCGGATCGGGCTTCGCCGCCGTCGCAGAATCTTCTTGTCGAGGTTTGCTCGTGTTGTTAATAGGTGTGAACGAGACAGGCATTTTAGAAACACATAAGGGCGAGCGAGATACTTGTAGCTTACGAGTTGACGGACTAGACTTTCCGCTCTCATCAGCTGTTGTCACACTATTGACATATTGTGACTCACTATCACCGTTATGTTTTTGAGATTTTTCGATAAAGTGGGGTAGACCCATCGGCCCACTGTCGAAACAAAAACTCTCAATTCCACCACCACCGCCTCTTTTTCGATTTACATTCAAATCAAAGTTATTAACGATCGATGTTTTCTTTAAGTTTTGCAAGTCATTTCTAATCTCACTTAGTTGTTTCTCCGTAACATATGTATCCTTTATAATTCGTATTTCATTTTGAATAGTCAGAATATCCCTAAGTGTCCTTGTTGCGTCAATATGATCGAATGTCACTGGTGGGAGCTTGTGCAAATCTTTTGCTACAAATATTGGTACCTGTTCAGGATCCGTTTGCTTGAATACTGATATCATGTCATAGATATTCCGCTGTGATTTACCACTATTCTTCCTCACTATTTTCCGTTGCTGCGTTGACACTGAGGCAAAAAGTAGGTTCTTGCCTGTCTCAATGTCCTCCTCCGAAAAGGCGGAAGTACATAGTCTTACTAGACCCTCCTCGTCCATCACGTCCACTTTGTTTTGAATGAACGCTAATAGTTCACAAATGACAATATTACAAGTCGTACATTTAATCACTTTCGAGGCCATTGCACCCGATACTGAGTCACCGTCACTGTCCGTAATACGACCGTTCGCGAGCGCCGGGAGATATACTAAATAGCTTCGTCTTCACATAAGCTCCAGGCACACACCATCTACTATTATGATTTTTTGCTCCACACATCCCAAGATAAAACATTGAGAAAACGTACAAACAACACGTATGAAATAAAAGCACATTTCTGTTGCTGTCCTAAGATTACACTTATATCTTTTTCCACGAAGCATCAGGATTATTTTGCTTCAAAATGAACTAAGGTATTCTTATAAGAGAGAAAGAATTTTTTTTTCTTTCTTTCTTTCTTTCATAAGAGTATTATTTTAGGTGAGTATTGATACTGTCAAATAGGATGATGAATATGTCGCCCAAAGAAGCCATCATTCAAGACGAATGAGGAAATAAAATACTATTAGACCTATCTTATAAGCAGGTGTAGCTACTTCTCAAATATATTTCGATATACCCAATTCTTTTACGTTCATTGAAATACATTTTTTTGAACGATTCCATGCAATAAAAGTGATTCCATGGGGTTTATTTATAAACGTTTCTTTAAGTTAAGAGACGTTTAAAACTCAAAATAGGTCGGGTTAAGCAGACGTCAATCATTACTTTACGTTTATAAATAAACCCCAATATCATACACGTCCTAATTTCGAAGAAGTAGGTACGGTATCTCATCTCATAACTGCGTAGCCAAAACATTGAAAGAAAAACCAAAAGCTTCGTGTATAACAATACCCTAAAAGAACAACAAACCTATTACCGATATCAACGGAAATGTAGAGACATCAAATCAACCAGATAACATGCCTTCAGGACAAAATAGTTCCTATTACACACAGGATCGAACAGAAGCATCCAATCAAAATGAGGCGCCTCACAAAATAGGCAATAAAGCCGATTGTCGTTTGTATGGAACGCCATAAAATTCCTAGCATTTTGAAAAGTTTCGAGCTTTCACGTGGAAAATATTCCTCATTTTGACATATGTTTATTGCCTTTGTTGGTTTTACAAAGTTAATGCCGCAACCTCCACAACGCAGCTCAATAAAAATAACTTTAACAGAGAATTTCAATTTATTAACCGCAAATAATGAGTGCACGAAAAACGGGTGTTTGAGAGCTAATTAAACTTTGTACGTTGTAATTATGGTAACTATTCAAAATGTTTCATTAACTTACAAATTTGCAAACAAACAAATTGCAAACACAGTATTTTGTTATTTGCTCGGTTTGATATTGTTGTATTTTTTAAACTCTATACAGATATGTATTCTGTCCATAATGACAGTGAATATGACGACGAACGCAAATGGTGTACTGCACAAGACGTCGAACTTGATAACACATTGGTTATGCAAAGCGGATTATTTAGAGTACACGACGTCGCTCGTCGCATCTACGGAGATGATGTTTTACTGGTTGACTTGTACAGTGACGAGCATACTCGTAACTATATAGAGGTACTCTTAGCAAAATTCAAAGGCGATTTTCATGTGGAATAACTAACGCAATTTTGAGATTACTAACCCATTCTATTTCATAATCAATATAATAGGAGAAAATCACTTTTAAAAGTTGGTCTGTGTATACATTATCAGTTAGTGCTCATGACAGTACGTTGTTCGCAGACTTGATGCTCGTGTATCTCCGGCTACTCAAAAGTTACTACAAGTTATTATTATGAGTGAACCCGAAATGTCAGGCTTATTCGAAAAGTTTGACGTAAGGTTTCTGAAAAAACGAAAAGTTAGGATATGTGAAATTAAATTACAATAGCTTCGACACGTATACATTTTTTTTTAATGTATGACCATGCATAACTTTTTACCGAGTGGTCTGATTTGAACGATTCTTTTTTTATTGGAGAGGGTTTACCTCGAAGTTGGTCCCATATAAAATTAAAAACTAAAATCCACTCAAATAAACAAATTAATTACATAATAGCGTGTATTTGGCGCCGCCTCAAAATTTGTTACTTAAATTAGTTTAGGAGCTTACACTAAAAGGTATTTTTTTTTTCGTTTTTCAGTTTTCTTTTTTCGTCCGTTAAATTTTTTGTAAAAATGTTATTTATTGAAACAACTTTCACTTGACGATCTAGTTCCTACGTGCATAAAGTTTTAAAACTGTTTCTGATTTGGCATCTTTTTACACGTAGGTATATAGAACTTTACTACTATATTACTAAGATAGAAAAATGTTTAAATTTCAGAAACCATTTACTTGAAATATTAACTTTTTTCTGTTTATTGCAGCGTCGTCAAACAGAGAGGAATTTTCCGAAATAAATAGCTCTTCATTACTTTCATGTCGAATATTAATTTGCGATATTCCTGTTTTTACTGAAATATTCGTTTCCAGGAATTTAACATTCAAACAACAATAGATTGTCCCAATTCAGATGCCACAGATACTACATACACAAATTGTTTGTATATTTTTCTAGTTAAAATGTTTGGACACCCGGGCTGTGTAAGTAAACGGACGCTCTTGTCCATCGGCGATGTCTCATTCGATACACGTTTTCAATTTATCGGCGTTCCCCTCATTGTCTGGGATGGTGAGAGGATCTTTGGCGCCCGCCGTCGCGTCTCCTCCCTTATCGGCGGCCCTATTCAAAAGTCACGTCATGTGTAAATGTACCGCGATACTGTAATGGCACAGTGACCCGGTCATTTTGCTCCGCAGAGTGTTCTTCATCACAATCAGTACGTGATTCGTCTCGATTGTGTACATTTGTGATGTCATGCTTGGATTTTTCCCACAATCATTATGATTTTCCGGTTTCTGGAATGAGAACTTGAAGTTGAGATCTAGTCACTCTCCTTTAGCTAAGGTGATTACATCAAGTTAGCCCGCGAAATTCATAATTTCTTATGTTTTTTTTCGCTTTCACCTTATGTACCTAATGCTAGAATTTGACAAACTCTCAACTCTAAATTCAGAAATCAGACACCGGGTGTAAGTCTGCAGATTCGGTCACCACTAACTGCATAAGCTTTCAGTAAGTATTTGTACTTGCACAAACAATAAACCGTACAGCAACTACATGTGATGAACATAAAGCACACGTGTTCTGGTTTATCACATAACATTTATTATTAACGCAAGCGGCGAGGCACTCATTTCTCATTATTATTTCATAAACCATTATGAAAGAAAATATTTTCTACGCCACTGTTATGTTCGCATGCTTCGCTCACATTTGACGTATAAATGAAATTGATTATGAAGTCATGAAGTTAAGTGGGTCTGAAGAAGCACGCGTTGACCGGGCCAAGCTGTCTTCAATCATGGTAACAGGCTTCCAATAACATCTTGAAAGACTTTCAGTAACGTGTACATGAAACTATAATTTAATTTGTAATGATAGTCCTTCTTTATGGCATCCATTATGGTATCTAATAAATCAATTTGTAGCTTGAACCTTATGATTTGTCGTTGTTATTTTGTCTTGCTTGTGAAATGGCTTTGAAAAATACGGAAAAAGATACTCGCCTTGTTAGTAACAGGAACGAATTCAAAGCAATCATTACGCAAAATATATTGATAAATAAAAGAGGTGAAATGTCTAAGGGCCTAGACAAAGTAACATTGTATCTGTGATAACGATGATGGAAAAGTCAAAAATGTAGTGGATTGACATTGTATACAGAAAAGTTTATGTAATTCCTGTAGGAAGTCGTTGTAGAAATGCGAAATGCTTTGTAAACGATTGCCACTTTTCTAGGCCCCCAGATCAGATAGTTATATGGTTTCTGATGTATGGTCTCTACTGTTTTTGGGACGTAAAATCTTAACTCTCTCTTACTGGGAGTGTATCAAATGATGACCCAAGAACTTAAGGATGGGACCCAGTAACATCGTCTCCCCCATCCAATTTCAACAATGTAGATGACTAGAAAAACACACCTACGCACATTCACAAACTTAAATAGATACTTGATGAATGGGCACAGATAATGGAAAACCATCCGTTTCCATTAGGGCTCGAAGTATAGGCATTTGAATCGCCATTGGAAAAAACAAATACTCTGCAAATTGCATAGGGCCTATAGTCTAGTCAACAGTCATGAATTCTAAAAGATGAGAAATGGCGTAGATGAAAAATAGGCAGTGCATATTGCTTGCATAGATTTTTTTCTACTAATATGCTAAGGCTTGTTAATTATGATTATAAAAATTTGTGTAGAAATTAATTATGATCGTAGTACGAAGTAGCGATCACAGAGGAAAAGTCCGATCATTACGATTCTACCGTTCTTAAGTAAACCGATAAGTAATTAGTTTTAGGTAAGTATTGATTTGGCGAATATAGGAAAACTAGAACTATAATATTTATTTTCCATACACATTTGTTTTCAACGCCGAAATAGGTAACCAATTTAGGAGACGTATACCTATTACATTTTTATAAGAAATAAAGTTTCACATTTTACTGTAACTACTCAGATATGTATTTGTGCATCGTCACAAAAATATTCCAGAATGTTACTAACCTAATTCCATATTCATTATTTAAATTATATTTTCATGACAAACGCGCCCTTCATAGCACTCGCGGTCACAGAATCTATTTTTGGGAAAGAAAGATTAACAATATTCTAGTTTGTAAATTCTGTCTCAGCTTGGATTCACAAATTAGGTCTTACACCCACTTGGAATTTAGAAGCAATAAGAAATACCGAAGTGGAAAAAACAAGTGGGAATACTAAAAAAAAAAATACTCTTAATTAACCTCAATGCCAGTTTTTAAGATACGATCAAGTAGTGGTTTATGATACTTTTATCAAAAGGAATGTCAACTACAATTTTACTATGATTCAAAGTTAATTCTAAGATCCAATAAGTAAAAAACATTAATAAAATTAAGTAAAAAACACAATTAATCTAAATAAAAAATCAGCAAACTAAGTTTATTAGTAAAACTGTTTATTATTCATTTTTTTCGGTGTTATTCATTAGATTAGTCGGATAGGAAACACTGACCTCATCTAGTACTCGAAGTAAAAACACAAAAAACTATCTTACTAAACATTATTCTCTGGATATCATTTTGATGCTAAATCAATATATAGCTACAAATTATCCTTTCAATGGCGAATCCATTTCCAAATTAGATAAGTATCGAATTCAATCCCACAAGCTGTTCATTTGTTTTATTTTGCTGCCCCCGACAGGTTATCAATCACTGATACTTGCTACATACTTTTCCTTGAGTTTAATTAATCAGATTTGCACGGACTCAGATTCCGATCCTATGTAAGCAGTCTCTTTATATGTAAATACCTTTATATGTCTTGTAAATATGGAATGTATTACTTTACACAATGGAGTTATTCAAGGCTTATGACCAAATGAGTCAGTAAAATTAAATTTACCCCGAGACTTTAAAATACACTCATCGATATTATAAGAGGGAAGTCTATTCTTACTGTTAATCAAAGTACTACGTAATATAATTTATCATATGAAGAATTGAATAACGTGATCTGATCTACTTAGATGATATTATTATAAAATTGTCACATCATTCTTGGAACCGGATCTTCGTAAGGTCGAATAACAAGCATGAAATTACGAAAAAATATCGCCGATAAAATTGTATGGCGCCCCTAGAAGCTGCGTTTTATAGCTCCAGTGTAGTAAGTGAACATTCCTGTTAGATGTTTTTCTCTTCATTTTCATCCGTTATATTCTTAGAGAGCTTGTATCAGAAAACATAACACTAGAATTCTGAACAAAATAGAGATCTTGATAAAAATGCACTAGTGGCGGTGCAACTGAAAATTATAACAACTGAATTTTATTTTTTTACTAGCTATGGCCCACGGTTTCACCCGCGTAAGTTCGATCCCGTGGGAGTATAGGGATAAAACGTATCCTATATCCTATTCCAGATCATGGTCTACCCGTGCGCCCATCCTATCCTCTCTAAAGTAGGGAACGTCGCGGCGGCGCGGCGCGACGCCGGCGTCGAACGGATCGTGTATTGCATTTCGTGATTACTTCGAAATTAAATGTCCGATTCGAATGAATTAAAAAGTATTTTACTGCTACTTATATACCCTTGATGTTAAAACTATTTATTTGAATAAAAATTAATATTATGTTGATAAAACTGCTTCGCAAATAATGCATTAATTTCGAACAAATTTGGTTACCATAAAAAGAAGTTATAGTGAGTCAATCTTAAAAGATAGACATATGCTGTCGCGGACTTTTTTTGAGAACTTTTAAAGAGGACAATTCCATCATACATGATATTTGCGTAACTTAAACCGTTTACGCAGCGCACGCAACGGAAGCTCTCAAAAAGGAATAATTTTGCCCGTTTTTGCAACATTTTTCATTTATGCTCCGCTCCTATTAGTCGTAGCGTAATTTTATATAGCCTATAACCTTCCTCGATAAATGGAATATCCAAAACAACAAGAATTTCTCAATTCTAACCAGTATTTCCTGAGATTAGCGCGTTCAAACAAACATATAAACAAACTCTTCAGCTTTATAATATTAGTTTTATTATATTACTTATTGCTTTATTACTTTATAATATTACTGTTTAGCTTTATAATATTAGTATAGATGTGAGTAACCTTTGTGATTCATGCATAAACTTATCCAGCAATAATAAAATGTCATATAGAAAAGTGCCTCACAAACATTTTTCCTGATAATTTATTCCAACGTCCTGTCATTCCTTCGTAGCGAGTCCACAGTTAAGAAACTTGAAAACGTTAGTGACATTTTGTCTTTTGGCACAGTCAAATTCCAAACCAAATGGAAAAAAAACAACTTTGCATTCAATATTTTTTCATCAATCTTCAGAGAATGTTCGAGCCTTTGTTCTTTCCTATTCCAATTCCGTTTTAACCTTTTAGAACCCTTCTACTTGGAGATTTTTCCAATAATTTCTATATTGTATTGGTAACAACGTTTCTAATTAGTTTCGAAACTCATTGCAAACTTTTTATGGAAGACTGAATTTTGAAGTGTTTTTGGAGATAACTAGAAAAATAAAAACATAAACAGTAATCACATGAAAATGCTTTCATAATTCAAAAATAACATTTTCAAAGGCGGCTTATCCTCTATGCTTAATTTTATCTTCAAAGAGTAGTGTGTTTCAAGTTCAGTCAGGTGCAAATGGGAGCTTAAATGAGATTGTTTTGGTGTAACTGTTCCACTGCTGTTAAGACTGAAGCTTGTGTCGGAGGATTAGACTAAAAGCCTGAGACTTGCTGATTGTGAGTTTAAAAATGAAACTTAAATTAAGATTTTAGGCTTAACATTTTAATTCTTAGCTTTATCATGATACTGTATTGCACTAAATGAAGTTGGTAAGAAAGTTTTAATAATTTTACTCTTCTTGTGACAGTGCTATTGCTACATTTGCACTTTAGAAATAGTTTCGATGGAATATAATATGGCTAACATACTCTGCGACCGTTACTACTACTAACTCTGGGACCATCACACACAATAGTCAGTTGTCAATAACACAATATACAAGATGGGCATAAAGGCAGTGTCTTTACATTCATAGGTACCAAGAATTGAAATGGATGCTCCTATGTCAAACCTCTACGAAATATCAATTTCTACCCACAAAATGTAGATATAGCGTTGCCCCATGACATTCATTCCCGATAGAGGGTAAGTTACAGTACCTACAGTAGGTAAACTCGTCAACACATATACAATGTTTGCGAGGGATTGTGTTTCGTAGCAATTTGCCCGTTTGACAGCGCAGCTATGCTTAAGCAAACAAACGGTCTTTTGATATGATAAAAATAGGGACGGTGAAAGGGATGTACATCACATATTGTACATGTAAAAGCTTATGCCTACATTTGTATTTTGCAAACATATTCGAGGTTAGGTTTGCGTAAAAAATAATGACGAAGGCATTTTTCTTGTAATAGTATATGGTAAAGAAACCCTTACTAAGAACAAGAAAATTACTGAACTGAAAACAACACAAAAAAGACAAATTGTTTATACGTCTAGGGAAAAAGTAAACTATACTATGCCCTAAAAAGTTTAAGAAAAAGAATATGAGTAAAAGAAAGCAAATAATGTCAATAGATATTGTTTTCATTTCTTTACAATATTATGTCACAATCTCTTAAAAAGTAGATAAATTCGCTTATCCCTTAGACTTAGTAGCTAAACGCTTATGGCTAACCCATAATAGCGATAACGCACCATAGAATTTATGTAGCACAAAATTCAGTGAGTCCTTAACAATATATCGTCAAAGGCGCCAACAATTTGAAGCCAAGCTTGGTACGCCCAGACATGATGACGTATTTAATAAACGCGAACCGTCTATTATAAATCCAAACCCAATTAGAGCGTCTTATCATGTAAATGATACATACGAGTCATCAGTGTAGACGCAATCAAGCCCCATTCAGTAGTAAATTGTAGTGACAACGAAATATCTACTGTGAAATTTAATTTGAGCTGTTCAAATATGTGAACTCAGACAGCAATGACATGGTAAGCGTCGGCTTTGGCTCGAAAGCCGACACGTTACGAGCTTGCCCGATAACTGGAGGTAGAGACATCTCTTAATAAAGTAGCTACCTGTCTCCGGTATGAATATTAAGCCCGTATTAAATTAATATTTAAGGGAGACAGACACTATTTTATTGGAAAATTAAATCGGGGACAACTTGGCTTATCATTTATAAAGCACTAGTTACTGTGTTTAGCGTTTTTTATTTTGGTGTTACTGTGTTTCGTTGCGGGTCGCCAGAAGCCCGAAAGTTTGACAACCAGTCTTACCAAGGGGTATCGTATTACTCAGTTACTGGTTTGCTGAAGTCAGATAGGCAGTCGCTCCATGTAAAATACTGATACACTGGAAGGCGACCCCAAGTTAGTTGGGAAAAAGCCAGAGAGATTTTTTTATGTAAAAAATATTTTCTTCAAAATCTGCATAACTTTTCAAAAGAGCCACGTATTTGTAAGGATACGCTGATAATGTATATGTGCACCGGGATCGCCATCGAATTTTACTGAATACCATTTAACAGATTTACCTGTTGAGTTTCAAAGTGAAGCTCAGAATAGCTTGTATAAGCAGAATAATAAAATTAGTTTAATTTATCCCACTTTACGAATACAATAACTTGAAAAGCAATAACCGCAAGACATCTGTCGTTCATAATTTTACGGCAGCATAAAGTGTCTCTTTCTAATTCGATTACTATAACTCGACTGAGACTGAATTAAAAATGAGATTAGGAACTCGGCAAAAAATAATGGTTACGCTTATTTGAAATGCCTGTTGCAACAAAGTATGGGACACAAAAATAGAATGTGTGAAAATGTACAAAACCTCCAATTATAAGTAACGAGCCACAATAGAATTTTAATTGTTTTCGGACTCCTAAAGCACAATCAACAGTTGAGCGGTACTATGTGTAAGGTCATGTGGTAGTGAGTTTTCGATTTTATTTTATCTCTTCGTTCTTTTATTATGTTTTAAGCATAATAGTCCCAAGACTGAATTTCTCTCTTAGAAATGTACTTCTTAAACCGTTTGTACACTCTGTATTTGCAAGCTTTCTCATCTGCGTATACGCCCAAAGTCATTGTTTATTTATTTTAAGATCTAATGGCAGAATCCTGTTATCATTGCTTACAGTTTATATGACTGTCTGGAACACGTGCTGGCATACTTAGAATTGTTATGGCTTCTGTATTCAATGGCCCATTATAAACACACTTCAGCAACCATTACTAAAATACTTATCACTTTAACGGTGGTCTTCATTACAAAAGACCATTTCTGTCACTAACAAAATCAGAATCTCAGAATTTCTTTCCGCGACTGCATTTCTTCATAGCTGATGGAACATCGCTTAATCTATTGATTGAGATAATCAGATTTGCATCCTCTGCCAAATAAATCGTGATGTTAATATTCATAATTGACACAAGCGAATTCTCAGCTTCTATAGAAGAAGAAGAATCTACTGGTGTTGATGTATCCTTGATTCCTTGCGATACTACAAGAATCCAGGAAGCATTTTTGAGTGAGTCACATTATATCCGCGTTGCGTGACTGAAATGCTTCTAAAGAAATCGCTCGTGACATATCGAAGCGTGACAACACAACTTTATCGGCGTCATTAATCTGCGACAAGCTAGGGCCCGCTACGTCATCGGTCTATATCTGTATAGTCCCTGACAAACATACTTTACTTATAGCATGTATTTGTCATTCAAGAATATAAGCTGTAGGATTTTCTTTGATCCGTTCTGGTCTGGAATCTTGAACAAAGATCTGCCGAAATCTGCCATTTTTAACCGAATTCTACAAAAAAGGGGAAGTTCTCAATTCGTCTGTAATTTTTTTTTTGTATGTTTGTTACGCGGTTACTCCGCCAATTAAGAATCGATTTTGATGATTCTTTTTGTGTTTGGTAAGTTATGTTTCAGAGGTGGTCCCATATAAATTTTATTAACTTTGCTTGCGTAGTTTTTGAGTTAGTTTCAATATTACGTATTTTTCCAACTTAGTATATGTAGACGATGTTTTAACTGACTCCGTCACTGTTATTTACATAGCAGGTAGAGAGAGGTATTCGAATTTGTGTGAGGTAGGTACCACAACTAAAAAGTGAAAAAATAACTTTAATTTCGAAAGTCGGTGTCTTTGCTTTAAATTTTCGCTTTTTGCCACAGACTTCCGAAATTAAAGTTATTTTTCACATTTTAGTGTTTTTTTTGGAAGTCGGTTGTTTTTTTTTTTGTAAAAGTTTTTATTTTATTAACGGTCAGAACTTGTAGCGACTTGAACTTTAACTCTTATCCCAATGTACCTTAAGGTGATTGGCACACGGCACCGCGCACCGCCGCGGTAAGCGGTCTCATATCGCATTGGCCTCTATTAAATCCGCTGATGCCTAACACACGTACACTGCCCTACCGCGCGGTCGAGCCGGTAGAGACCGCGGCGGTGCGCGGTACCGTGTGTTAATCGAATAATACCATTTGATGATATGGTGATTCAATCCATCTTAAGAGTGGATGACCAATTTTTAAATAATGGGTCCAAATTCCAAACTCAAGATACTGTCTGAAATTTTTTTTGCACAAAAACAACCAGTAGTTTTTCTCTATTTTAATACTCGAACTCTCACAAGACGAATAAGGCAATATTCAAATCTTTCTCCATTCCCAACAGATCGCCACAGACGATCAGGGTCACTTGACGAAGCAGCCGAAGACAGTAGCGACAACGGAGGAAGCACACCAAAGAAGAAAACAGCCATTGAGGAACAATGGGAGAGATCTGGAGGCTTCGAACTCACCTCTGTGGAACAGGAGACGTATGAGAAGTACTTCTATGGAACTGAGCATTGGAACTACTTCACGAATGATGAGGACCTGGGCCCAGTTATACTGTCCATTAAGCAGGAGACGCTCAATGGCAGGGATCAGTTCAGGTATGTTCTTTTTTAAAGTGAGTAATTATTTTACAAACAGACTAATAGCCAACCTGATAGAAAGTTGCCTGCATATATACTCCATTTGAAATAAGATTAGACATCTAAACAAACCTTTTTAAAGTCCGTTCAACCGATTTTGATCCGTTGATCCGATCTATACCGTAGGCATTAGGATGGCATTGAAAGCAAAAAAGATTACACAATACCAACAGTCTACTGTAGCTGCCATTTGTCATGTCGACAACGCAATAGAAGTCAAAATCGGTTGAACGGACTGTAAAAAAGGTTTATTTAAATGTATTAGACATTTAAATAAACCTTATTTCAAATGGAGTATAGAATATATACGCCTGCAGCATCAGGTTTGTGAATTCATTGCACGTTTTTGGATTTCAGGATGTTATATGATATTTGGCAACAGAAATGAGTACATGGGTGTTGTGGATTTAGGTACTACTTTGAAAGTAGGATTTTTATTTCAATTCTTTTTTTTTTTTATGTGGTTAATTAGTTGTCAGAGTTTTAAAGCCGCCCATGGGCCTCTTGCCTATGCTTCACATGCCTTCGAGAAATATATCTCAGGCACCGGTTTCCTCACGATGTTTTCCTTCACCGTTTTTGAAGCAAGTGATAACTAAACAATACACACATGAATCCGAAAAGTCAGAGGTGCATATCTTGGGTTCGAACTCGAGACCTATGACCTGGCAGTCACACCACTATGCTATAAATAACTGCTTTAATCACTCACTCACTGATATGTTATTTTGGTATTCCATAATATTCATCTTGCTTCAGATGAGTTCATTATTTAGAGCTGATCTCTAAAGGGGTAAAATACCTCAAATACTCAAAACAAACACTCGGGTCTTCAGAGAAACGACGAATATTCCAGTAACGCATCGATGAGGTACTTAAGCATATTTGTATCTATCGGAATCTCGAATCGAAATATTGAAACTCTCGGAATCTACTGAATCCTATCATAACGCACGGATACAGTCAGACACGGAATTTAATTAAATATAATTATGTTAAACCGATATTCCACTGTACAGTCAGCCGACGAATGTTTAGCAAAATATGAAATTCCTATCGCGGCAAAGACCGCCATCTTTGCCGGCGCCATTTTGAAGTTAATTACTGTTTTATTATTGTAATGACTGAATAGAACAACTCTATGGCTGCTCTGCTTCTTGATTTCTGTTGCCGATATGGTGTTTTTATCACATTTATTAAATAGAAGTTTATGTATAAGATTTAATTAATACTTAACTTGCCTTCTTTACATCTGACTTTAATTAAAACAACTTGACTATCTCACTTAAAAATCTTCTATCGGCATCTATGTAAGTTGCAAAATAAGGATTATTTTTTCCATTTCGTAATACAAATAAACTTTCGTGTATTTTACCCTCAATATAAATGGATCTACCGCCGTGGGGTGCATTTTAATTAAAAATGGCAAGGTATTGTAAAACGGAATGGGCTTTGTATACCTAGTGTTTGTAGAAGCTATAATTAACTGGCCTGTGACGGCGATGACCTCACTCGGGTTTACCTCCACGACCCTCTCGTAAACCAAGAATTCAATTAGCATAATGTAGAAGCATGGTGTTAAACTCCCTAACGTCACTCAATAATGTTTATTATGGCGGAGTGAATACACAACACATCAACGAAAATGTTTAGAGTTATCGTGTCACTTGTCCCTTTCACACTTCCATTTCCTTAATTAAGGTAATTTTCATTAGACTTTTATTTCTCGTATCGCAAAGACAATCCGGCCTACAGCCAAGTCGTTCGTAAGTCTCAAAAAGCAATAAATGTCACAAATGGCCTTTAATGGCAGCGAGCACAGTTGTAAAGAGGACTAGATAGGCGATTCGAATGTGACCTCACCCTAACACACGTAAAAGGTGTTATTACAATTCTACCGAATTTTAATTATACCTTAAGGTATTTCATTAAACCAAAATTCGTATCACAAAGTTCGTTACATTGGTAGCACTTAGAAAATGCTGGTGAAATTTTCATAACCAAGCAGATATTCCTGGTACAATGTTTTAAATAAGGTATCTTCAATGTAATCACATTCCTGTCTCAGAAATATGAGAGAGCAGTGCCATCATTTTTAGTACCTAATAAAATATCTCTGGAATTTTAGACGTTCGTCCATTGATGGTTTTATTAAACATTCATGTTTCAATACTTTTAGGTTTAATTAGGTTTCTTTGTTGGAGAAGTTTTGTATGCCCTCAAAATTACTTGTTTATAAAGGCTGCGAAAAACACGTAAAATCTTTTTTCAATTACAGTTGTAGAAGTAGATGACAATTATTTAATTAACAACATTTTCCATTAACATTCCATTACATTCCAACATTTTTTAACAAGTCCCACCCGCCACTACGTTTGAAGTCATATTTCCTCAGAGAAATGGAATTCAATTTGATCGTGAATATCGTGATACATCACCCTCCTGAAGGCCTCGGTTCCATAAACTTTGGCATTTTTATTACAGACCTTTGGAAATTATTGAAAGAACGACGCAGTGGTTCCGGATATTTTCGTGGCAATTCCAATTTTTTCTTCCAAGTCCACACGTAACCAATGTTATTATTAAAGCGCTGTTAAAAAAGAAAATTCGGTATTGCATTTATGTCTTCTATTTGTCATTTGTAATTGTATTGTCGTGTTGTGAATAGTAGTGAGTATTAATTGGATTTATTTTATTTGCAGTCCATAAAGTTCTATGTTGAAATGTAATCCCAAATATTGTTATGAAAGTGCTCTTCTATGATTAACTACATTGTTTTTTTCTGGATGGCATGATATGTAGCAGCATATCATGCCATCCAGAAAAAAACAATGCTCCCTTGATTTCAATAGATACAAAATAAAACATAACCTTTAAAATGCTAAATATAGGCATACTTACCCTTCATGAGATCGCCATCCAGATTGGCAATATTCTTCAACGAGACTATCGCATGTCCAGCCATCGTTAACCGTAGCGTGGTCACTGCTTGCAAAGGCCAATAGATATAATACAGCTGTGCTTGATCAAACCACAGTGTAACTATTTACAGTGGTTCATCGCCCATACATCAGACAGGACACGAAAAATGTACTTTTTTACGTTTTTTGATACCTTAGAATAGTATACATACTTATGTAGGTACCGAAATGCAGTATGGCAGTTCGGGATATAAGGTTCGCCCACTTACCTCCCGACCATCTGCATTATAACAATAATGCATTTGCATAACAATGCAAAAACGCTCCCGGTGAACCACTGTTAGGTACACGTAGTTAGGTACACTGTGTCTGTGATCATACGATCGACTTTGATGATTTACTTTATGCTTATAGGTATTATTTAACATTAGCTAATATTAACCCTGATGCCCGATTTACATGCAATTGGATAGGAAAGGGTTTGTTTGAAGGGGCGTATTGGACTATTCAAATTGGCTATCGGTATTTCACACACCCTGTATACGTACCTATGTGTATGAAGATACTCAATGCTGAAGCTTTAGAGTGTTAATTTCAAAGCTTTCAACAGCTTTGGCAACTTTATTGGGAACCTAAAATTTATTGTTCTAAGTCCATGAATAATACCTACTACATTTCTCAGAGGTCCTAGTACGAACTCGCGACGTAAATGCGAACAATAATAATAAGTCAAGTAAAATAATTTATTTCAAGTAGGCACATTAAAGGCACTTTTGAACGTCAACAACAAAGAAATAGAACTGATTCTAGTTGCCCCTTCCAACGAGCGATTTTTTTAATCGAAAATATAACTATGCTACAGATTTTTTTTAAATTTTTTTCGACAGGCACTATTAGTATCATCCATAGATATAATTAATGTCTTAATAAATACTACGTACGAAACGTATTTTTTCAATTTTAATAAAATCTATCGTATCACGATACGTTTACCTCCTTCGTGAGTTCATGCTAGGCCCACGTTATAATAGCTTCGTTCATTTTGAAGGTTTCAGATAAAAAATAATATACATATACTAGTAACTTGACATGAATAATTTAAAAATAAATTTAGATAAATCTGTTTACATCCAATTCAATCAATCAAATAACAATAAAAACAATATAAAACTTAATATAAATAAAATCGAAGAGGTAACCCATACAAGGTTTTTAGGCGTAATAATAGACAAAGATATAAACTGGAAAGAACATGTAGATAATGTAAGCACTCGAATCAATAAATTTGCATACGCACTGAAACAAGTTAAAAACATAACTAACATAAAAACTGCAATTATGTCATATTACGCCTATGTTGAGGCGATACTGCGATATGGTCTCGTAATGTGGGGTAACAGTACCAATATGGATAGAGCATTTATCGCACAAAAAAAGTGCATCAGAGCAATAAGTGGTCTTCAACCTGATGACTCATGTAGACCAATGTTCAAGAGGTTTGGTCTGCTACCTCTACCGTGTCTGTATATATTATATGAGGTATGTGTATTTGTAGTTAACAACAAACATTTATTTAAATCAGCAAATGATGTAAGTCCCGGAAACAGACGAGATCCTCATAAACTGGTATTAAGTGATTTGCCAAGACTTGCCAAATACAACAAAAACTGCCTAGCAATGTGCGTACGTACTTATAACAAAATACCAAGTCGCTTTAAAATATTGAACTCTAGGAAATTTAAGATAGAATTACACAAGTGGCTTAATGAATTTAATTTTTACAGTTTAAAAGATTTTATGCATGTGAGATGTTGATTCCTTTTGGCAAAATAGATTTTTTTTGCATGCTATGTTATATCTTAGCGAAACATGTTGAGCTACTGTAATAATATTAACATCAATATATACCATGTTTTACGCAAATAAATGATTTACTTACTTTACTTACTTAACAATGTTATTAAGTACCTATGTATACAATAGAAGTTGATGAAATGAAAAGTGGTTGACTTTGATGTAGACTTCGGGAACAAAGACAATTTAAAAGTCGGTTTTACTGAAGATCTCCGTAAATAAACTAGGACTGTTTAATTGGCTTAGAAGTTAAATATTTTTTTAAATCGTTGTATTTACTAGTGAAAAATCATTGGTGGTTGAGTGATTGAAATTTTGAAATGAAAAATGTATTACTATTTAAGTTAAGGCATGTTTATTGCGAGCCCAGTAATGTGACAGTACAGTAAGTTAGTCCAGTGCTGACTTCGCGCAGTCAGTTCTATTCACTAACCTACCTGTCTTTTCGAGCCCAGTAGCTTCCCCTGCCTGACTTACTGCCGTCTACATAAACCCACTGACTGGGTCCAACATTCCGAGTCACTGGGTCTAAGTCACTGCCATCGTATAAACCAGGCATTACAGTAATGTGAATTAAAAAGCCCCAATTACATACATGAACGAAAGCGTTAAGCAACCACTAGTGCAAAAGATTAAAAAATCTAGTAGGTAGGTACCTAATAATTTATTAACATCATTTAAGAATTCCGATGTAGATACAACAGCAAAAAGCCACAAAGCTGAAAATGAAATAATTATTTTGGCATTACAAAAGTCAGCTCTAGTCTTGACAGGCGCCACTTCGCGAACGATACAAATTACATTAAAAACATCAGAAATTGTTCTGCACCAACAAAATTAATACGATGAGCGAAAGCTCATCGTATTAATTTTCATAAGACAGCTGTCAAGAGATCTTAAAATAGGCTGTCGACTTCAATAATAGCTGCAACGAGATTATTATAATTATCTACATTCTTGTGGCGAAGCTTGCTGAACTCATCAGTAATTTATGAAGCTTTAAATTGAAGCCATAAAAATAGAATACTTTGTCTAACGTATAAAGAATTTGAATAAGTATTTTGTGATCCAAAAGTGGCGTACGGAACTAAACTTTGAAAAAATATGCTTTTCTAAATTGTATTTTTTAAATTACAAGTCAGGTTGAATGTAGACTCAGCCTTAAGCAATCTAATGCTAGACTACTCGATAATACCTACTTAGCTTACCGCCTAGCTTAAGAATAATAATTTTGTAAAATAATATCAGGCCAATTCTCGTACTTAAAAAAGTTCATATGCAACTCGGAATCTTATCCCAGCGACAACCAATGTCAAAATTGTAGTTATGTGAGGTAAATTGATTGTATTTTTGACAGATTGAGACTAAAATTAGAATGCGAACGTTCATAAAAATACGGGAAGTTCCTCTCAGCGTACCTAAAAGAAACTACAAAATGAAAAGGTTGTATTTCCACCCAGTTAAAATGAAGAGCCCATCGACATTTTCATTTACTCCAGAATTTCCCTTTACTAATCAACTGAAACTCGTATTTTATTGTCAATCAACTTGATTTCATTTTGGGCTACGGATGTGTTAGAAAAGAGTTATATTTTCCCCGATTTTTCCGTGAATTTCCATTCTTCGAAATTTGAATTCATTTTCAACTGCTTCGTTAGGTTGACCAAGACCTCTAATTTTTATTTAAAAAAAATGTGTGTTACAATTATTTGCTTTGGCGTTTAGTAGTTACTGTTTCTTTCTCGTGTAGAATTTAGAACGAGGAATAAGTAAGTAGTTGATAAATAAATTCGTGTCACAGTAAATTGTGCTGAGCCCTGAGCCTACAAAGAACAAAACACTACATCATATAAAATCAAGACACGCCGCAAAAATGTCTCCTTTTTACATAGGAATTGCTCGCATAGAGATTCCTCGGCTGCTCACCGTAAATTCCGGCATTTTCATTATTCTCTGTCATAGGAAAACTGAACCGGCGAGACAAAGGGAGCATTTAATTAAAAATGTTGGCTATTCTAATTTTTTGACTGGTTTCACAGAATTAAAATATACGTATTCATCGGTAAGATTAACTAAGCTTACGTAATTATACGTTTTATTTAGAAGATTTAATTATTTGCTTAGTTCATTTGAATTAATAGATTTCTTTCTATTGGGACGAAACCTTAGCTTAGTTTTTTATAAGAAGCTTTTGGCCCCCTTTGTAACCTGTGATTGTTTATCGCCCTACATTAAACTTAATTCAAGAATTAACGTGATGCTTGAAAGCAATATATCAATTATGTAACTCTATGGTAATAACCGTATCCGAATAATTGACTGTTGAATATCTAAACACCCACTGAGGAATACATGTGAGAACATAGATTTTCTTAGAATTCATAGGTACATTTGTTGAAAATTATCTAGTAATGTGGGCTTGTCTCAAATGCCTATAATTTAAACATATATTTTGGTGAATATACGACGACGTAGGGCGTAGGAGTAACTCTATGTAAAATACTGTCATTTTGACTCCACGTGTATGACCCAAAGCGGTAGTAGTAACGAATTAATTTTATAATTAATAGGTGCCTCCCTATTGTCGTGGTGGCGTGACGTGTGTCCCCAGCTGCGAATAAGTCGCGCCCTAGCTTCCCGAGGGTCTCGTTATAAAGCCACGACATGGGTATCAGCATCCACTTGAACAATGATAAAATTATTTGGCAGTCCTAATGTGACTGCCGAGCGTGGTGGTTAGTGATCAATCATCGAGATTTATACGTTGGGGTGACCCATGTTTCATAGGAAAATTTACGGTCAAACACAAGAAGTATTCACATAATTACGGTCCTAAATTCCTGGCAGTGTATTAACTATTTTGATGAAAATTCATTGGCATTTTCCAAACAATTCAGTACAGTTACAAGCGTGTTTGGTTACTCAATAGTAATTAGCGAGTGTTGCTAATTGGCGGCTTTTTACCTTCGGAGTTGTGAAGCCATTATCCCCGATGAATGTTTTCATTCCATTACTCATTCATTCATTCGTTCATTGAATACTAAGCCATCAATAAGCTAGTACAATGCAATTAATCTGAGAAATAGAACAATAATAATTAGGGCTAATTTGATTGATATGGTACTGTGTTATGAATGACGTGAAATTTTATCGATTTTTACTACTAGTTTGATCAGCATTAATGCTTTTATCTATACACCTAATACCTAGATGCCTAGACGTTTAGCAAAGACCATAAAGAAAATTAGTTTAGCCAGTTACTATGATCTTTTACGTTAATGGTAAAAGTAATCAGCTTGTAAAAGGTAGTCATTCAGATTCTTAACCAGAACTTATGAAGTCAGTATTAATACGCTCTCAAATCTAACCGTGAAATGAAACCACCCGGAAACCACACACCCTTACAAAGGAAATTAAGAAAAATGCCCAAACAGAGGAAATGAGAGGAGCCAGGCAGTTAACCTAATTACAACCAAACAAAGCCAGAACAAATGACAGTCCCTAGCTATTACTAGTTTAATTTCGCCGCGTCCATTATCTCGAGTCAACAAGTGACTACTGAGCTGGTGATAATTATAATTCTGTTTGCTCTCGCTCTGCTGGGGTTCTTGCTGCGGTGCACCGGAGTAGTTGAGTGTAACACTGTTATACTATATCACAGTAACTACATATATATCGGTAATATATTCATATGAAAGCGGTTCATAACTGTCTTACTATGAATATAACTAGGGGCACTCCGACCAAATAGGTTAGGTTACAACTGTGACCAAGTACCTACGCGCGAGCCGAGCGAGCGAAGAGAGCGGTGGCACGGCAGCGGCCGGCGAGCGCTATGTCGAAATTGGTCGCAGTAACAAAATTAGGGCACTCCGGCCGGCAGTTATGAACCGCTTTCTACTACTACTATATTACGGTATATAGCTATATTCCTAGGGATATAACTATATACCAGCTTGAACCATCTAACTACGACATAGACGTATTTATCAGAAAATATATAAATTTAGATATTTTACACATACGCGAAATACGCGTATTTTTTTACGTAGTTTGTTTTATAATTACATTGCGTCCATTATGCAGATTTAGACTACGTCTTCGTCTATCTTTCTAACAAGCAGTATGCTTACAGAGTTGGATAAAGCTTCTGTGTTGCTGCAGATTGCTCTTTACTTCAGTGCTTCAACGATCTTTCGGCGCTCGAATAAGTTGACAGGGACGCGCTTTGGTAAACATTTGTAAAAATGTTTTGTGAATCCTAAAAACATCATGGCGGCGTTAGTTCCAATTTTTGCCGCGCGACAGGAGATCTTTGTACGTACGTTATATATATTAAGGTAAGCTGAGATTTTAGCAACTATAGAAAGTCTATAGTTAGCTTTTTTCGATGGATAGTACCTATATCTCTTTGGTCAGACCCTCAATTTGTCGACAAACCCTTTCAGGCAAAACGTTAAGCTTCGAGTCGTTTTAATGCGAGTGTAAACCAAATTCTGTTTGAGGTTTGAATGTGATTATCCCAGCTTAATACTTGTTGGCTTTTGCAAAACGTTTGTAAATTGTTTTATAGTTTTAGTCCTATAGTTCGTATTTGTGTAGCCAGTCTGCTAACTTAACCTTAACGCTAGTTAACCGAAATAATTCGTTAATTGTGTTAATTTCCTAGAAAATATCGCAATTACCGAAAAACAATGGGTTTTGGAATCTATGAAAAAATTTTTACTATACCAATAACGCTGTAGTACGCTCAAGCTCCGTATTTTCAAAATCAAAATCCTAATTCAAACTAGGCTGAGAATCAGCACTTTTCGAACGTCAAAATTACATAAGACAGTCCCCCAAAACGCCCACCCTTCACCACTTCCTAGTGCTTTAGCTGGGAAGATGAAGTGGCGCAACAAACTCCCCAGCAGCACAGCTGTCTGTTCAATTAAAAAAACCTGATTCTATGCAATAGCATACAAAATAATTTACATTACGCAACATAAAACATTAAATAAAATTATTTGCAATATGTCAGCTAGCACACATATTGCAGATTTCATCCTGGGAAAAAACTTATTTCTTCCTTGGTAGCAGTTGCCAAGCAGCATTTCTATATTCTGGCATGAAGGATTGCCAGTGATACGTGAGGAACGTGTGTCCATCGTGATTGACCATCATTAAAAATGTAATATAAAACGCCTTTTCGTCTAGTTTACGGATCAATCCAGTCTTAAACATTGCCAACATAATAAAAACGTACCTTCATTTACCAGAACTGCAACAATGGGCAAATATTAACCAACCCTCAAGAATGGTGACCTGTTTCCCTGAATCGACACTTAGCCCTTGTCGCTATTGAACTTGTTACAGAATGGGTAGACTTTACTACGTCTGTGTATTTTTGTTTCAAGTTCTATGAAAGAGGTATGAAACGTGTAGGTAGTAAAGTTGACTCACCTACATTAAACCACATAAGACTTGTAGTAACACTCATTGGTCTAATGTGGTAGGCAACGAGGACCACGAGGTAGTTGTTATACAATAAAATCCTACCTTCATTTATGTACCTACTTACAGTAACATTTTTGACATAACTGTTCATTCTTATAATAAATTAATACTAGCTGCCCGCCCCGACTTCGCATGTATAGCACTAAGTACCTACCCTACCTACCCTACCCACCCTACCTACCTACCCTACCTACCTACCCTACATACCTACCCTACCTACCTACCCTACTTACCTACCCTACCTACCTAAATACCCTACCTACCTACCTACCCTACCTACCCTACCTACCCAACCTACCCTACCTACCTACCCTACCTACCTACCTACCCTACCTACCTACCTACCTACCCTACTCGTACCTACCCAACCTACCCCTACCTACCCAACCTACCCTACCTACCCTACTAAACGTACAAACCTTGTCCAGAGAATAACGAACACAACAAAAAAAGAATTATCCAAATCTGTCAAGCCGTTCTCGAGTTTCAGCGAGTCTAAAGAAAAGCAATTCATTTTTATACATATACCTATAAGATGGTACTTATTGGGAATAGTGATTGACAAATTCTTGGCACTGAATACCAAGTCAAACTTGTATTTAATTATCAACAAGACAAGCGCTGATCATTATCACTAATTTAGTATGAAATTAACGTTTCTTTACTCGTTCATAGCCGTTAAATATGTAATAACTCTAACCTAATTTATTTATTTATTTTAATAAGAACGGCCGAAGCCCGTACTATTTAAATACATTTGAACAATATCAACAAAAAAGATTAAAAAAACGAAGGCAAGAAAAATTAAAAAATTAAAAAACGGTAAAAATGAAAAATATTCCTCGTAGGACTAGGTACATCCACACACATAAACATGATAATTATGCAGTCATACTCGTACATTCTTCTCACAAAATGTCATAAATTCTGACCCGTGATAGAACTATAAACCTGTTGTATAGATTTTGTATCTGTGTTACTAGCTAGTTTTGTAGGTTTCCGTACCCAAAGGGTAAAACGGGACCCGAACTTACTAAGACTCCGCTGTCCGTCCGACTATCTGTCTGTCCGTCTGTCACCAGGCTGTATCTCATGAACCGAGATTGTTAGACAGCTATTTTCACAGATGATGTATTTCTGTTGCCGCTATAACAACAAATATTAAAAAACAGAATAAAATATAATATTTAAGGTAGATGCGCCAAGGTAGCCCGCGAAATTCTAATTTTCTTACGTTTTTTGTAATTTGCAGGCCAGTGTCAGGTTGTATGTTGATCTAAATATTATTAGCGACCGTAATAAACATGGGTTTACAGAATTATAAACATTAGAATCAGTAATCCAACTCTCTAAGTTCATACATAGAGATTCATTGAATTTCAAAAGGATGCAGGAAGTTGGAACTTTAAGGTTTAAATAGAGCAAAAGTTCAGTTCTCACGTACTACCTCAACCGTCCATCTGCTGTGACGTAGATGTCTGTTAGTAGGTAGGTACCTACTGACATTTGACAGTTATCGATAATTATTGTAATTTCATCGGTAATATCCATTAAATAAACTGGAGAAGATGAAGAAATTAAATTATATTCGTTCTGTGTGGTTTGCCCAATGTAGAGAAAACAATTTTTTTTTCTAATCCACTTTGTCTCACTGCTGGAAAAATGGCCTTCCCATTTCAACCAGGTGCCTACTTATTTCTCGCACTATCTCGAACCAGCTCTCGCGGTACCCTCAACCAAAAGGCTCTACTGAACATAACTTTTTCTCCATACAGGATCCTAGTCCGGGCAATAAGCTACACGGTCCACGGTCTGATCCCGGCATCCTGCGTGTTCGCTGACCGGTACAACCGTGAAGAAGTGGTGCGTTCTCTGGGCAAGGAGGTCAATATCAACCCGCCGCTGATGCTGGGGCAGCTGCCCGATACCCCGGAGGAACTCCTTAAACTTGACCAGGTGAGTTGGTAGAAGGTTTTAATTGTTTCGGTTTGAAGTGTAGGCTTCAATTTTATTTTACTTGTGTGAGTTCAAAAATAGCGGGGCCTGAAAAAAAAATTGAATTCTTTCAATTAACATGAATAATACATAATATGTATATTAGACGAATCCACAGATATTTACATTGCAATTTTTTTTTTTATAATTACTATTATTGTTTCTTCTATTTAGTACGACCACTCTTCGCATTCCTAAGGTTACTAATGAAGTCACGCGCAGACTGTAGGTGCTTTGTGAAAAGAAAAACGTGGAAAAACAAACGACAAACGAATATAAACGATTGTTTTTGATAAAATAATTAGAACGAACAACCAGTAACACTGTTATTTTCGAATAACAACCTTGCAATTCGCATCCGACGATGGTCATGCTGACCATCTATGATGATGGTGGTGATTTATATGAAAAAGAATGAAGCATGCTTTTGCTCCATATCTACATAACAGTGATTCCATTTAAAAAATGCTTTTATAAGCCCCATTATCGGACAGTTATGCAAAAGCTACAATTTATGAAAGTTGTAAGTTCAATCATCACCACTACATGGCATACGAGTATGTCCTTTCCAGTTATTCGCCACATAAAAATACTGCTTTTCGCTTTCAGGTGTTATAGAATTTTATTCATTTTTTTTTTTACTTTTAAATGTTTTGGACATAGAAAGAAAAGAAAACGAAAGAAAAACGTTTATTTGAACACAGTTCGTGAAATACAGAATACAAATAACTGAATGAAAAAAATGTTTTAACAAAATGGTTTGTGGCTCACGGCTGCGCCAAAACGGTTAATTTCAGCATTAATGCCAGACATTCAATTGGTATATCGCTATAATATCATCGCAAATACACTTTAATCACGTGTTGATAGAATCTTTCCGTACGCATTGTACACAAAGGGTTCATTACTTAGGTAGATTATGTAACTAGCCTTACACGTGACGTCGAGTCCGTATCTATTTGCGAACTTAAAGGTAAGGGTGAGCACACACAACCGACAAAACAAACATTGAAGAAAATCACGACCAAAACCCGTCTTATCTCATTTGGCATTCGGCCCGAAGCGAACTCTGAATCGCAAGTGAATTAGCAGTAAAACCTTTCCCTCGCTGCGATTGTTTTTTCAGTTCCCAATTACGAATAAACGATGCCGCCGCTTACTGCCGTGAAACATTGATGAGGCCCGTTAGTCGCGAGGGCGAAGGGAACGTAGAGTACGTAGGGGGACGACTATCGGCGCTCTCCTCGTACTACACCCAAGGCCCAAGGGGGAACGTGCCTCTCCATAGCTCGAGCTAATCACAGTAATGGAGTAATGACAAGTTAGACGCAACTACTTCTCCCTCACAAACTTCATGCGCGCATGAAATCGTGTACGATGGAACACATTTAAATATTACGCGGCAATGTTGTAACTTTGAATTGGAAACGCGAGTTAGTATGTGGAACGTAGCTAATTACTCTGAAGTTGAGCGAGACAATCAGCCATTTAAATAAACTTCAGACGGTTCCCTTACCTTGTAAAGTAAATACAAAGGTAATTGTGTGAATGATTAAGTTTTAAGCGATCTTAATTGAGCGTGTTTTTGATATAGAGAATGCATCAGGCAAGGCGTACTGCCATAAGGTCTGGCAGTACGCCAAAAGAATAAGATAAACAAAGAAGGCATTTCGTGCAATAATTCTCAATAATCCCCTTCTATTCAATATCAACTAAAACTTGGCACAGATTTTCTCTTGAAACCTACACTTTTCTATTGTGAAGAACAATAGTTTTGACCACTTTGTGCAATTTCATACTCGTAATAGGTAAATACCTATAACGTTAGCCAAACAATAACATATAAATACCTATAAATCACTGTAGTAACCTATAAATCACTGTAGTATCCTTTAAATAACAGAATGATGAAACGCGAAAACAAAACCCAAACAACCACTACCATTATAAAACGATACAATAAACGTCCACCTTCAGATAAACGTATTTTCAAACGTCAGTATCTTTACTGTGAGCCTTTGAACACAGTTAAAAGGAAAATGTACGCAAAAATCTGGAGCAAAAGATTCAATTTTGAGTGTAGATGTTGTTAGCCAAGTTTGTTCGATCCAGTGAACTGCCAATTTTCATTAGGTATGTTACGTACGGTTATACTCGTAAGTCGGAAGTTTGTTGAGATCGGCCCGTCCCTGTCCGTCCTTTGCATTTCGAATTCACCGTATATGTCGGCTTTTTGAATATAACAGTGAGTGGGGCTTTCATGTAGGGACTTAATCCCAGCCAATAAAATGGCAATACTAAAAATTTCAATGTTTTAGCCCAATACACACTATTTACCATATCGGAAAGGTAAAGGTAGTTAGTTTATTGAAGAATATTTTATTGCCTGCTCCAACCATAATCATCTACATAATTGATATGTCAACTGTCCAATAAATTGAATTGATTTGATATATATTTTTTTTTTCTCTTTGTTCCTTTCAATCAGAGCACCTGCCATCTAATCTCTTCACCACCCTTGGTTGACTGGTAGAGAATGCCCAAGGTATTAAGTCCGCCTTTGTACCGTTTTTATAAGTGCGAAAAGTTTAAATAAATAAATATAAATAAATTCCCTGGCAACCCACTGTACATAATTACACTAATTAGCTGTTCTTTTAAATTACTAAAGCAACCATATAATTGTGTTGTAACCCGGTACCTTACAGACCGTGCTAAAGTAAATTTATTAGGTATAAATAGCTAGGGAAAGAACCAATTAAACAATTACCTTATTACACATTACAAAGTTTATTGTAACTAAATATAAACACAGGTATACAAAATTTGTGGCAAGCCACTAAAACATATAGAACTTTCCCAATCTTTACAAGGTATTAACCTCTAACACACCATGTCTCCGTAACAAGGTGTGTTAGGGGAAATACAAGTATGAGACTAAATACATCAAGCTCAGGTCGCTTGTGAGGATTCGTGAGATGAACGCTTAACAACTTCTAGGTCAATCAAATAATAAGTGACCTATTATGGTTGTGCTCATAAAAGGAATATAACATTTGGGCAAAGCACCCAGAGACACAACCAAACACATGTAATTTATATCAACTGGTCTTATTACCTAGTTCACTAAATGAAAGCCTTAAACACTCTGAAATGACTTTCTGAAAATGGTCACGTGGGTATCACTCTCTCAAAAGATCTACTACAATAAATTAAACGTTAGTTAGTATAACTTGCAGATGGTAACTCTCACTCGCTTAGTTGACGACTCTCGCTCAGTTGAGGGAATCAAGTCCCTTGGCATGGAACACAGAGGAAACTCTGTGTTCCCACGAACACGTGGCCTACGGGAACGTCCGGAAGAAAACGATAACGCTAATCGTTACCTGGAGCGGCGACACTATCTCGAACGAGGTACCGGATAGGTAAGGCCTTCCAATATCAAGGGATGGCCACGCTGCCAGCACTCGATGGATCAAACCTCATAACTGCCAAAGCCCGGGTCAACCAGCACACTGCCCACCACTGTTCGGGACTAACTGCTATTTCACCAGACCACGGGACGGCACCAGGGCGTCACGTCTTTTCACGTTCGCATCAGTTCAGGCTAGCATAAACAGCCAGACAGGTTCGGCTATAGCTGAAACCACATCTATGATATATTTCCAATAAGATTATTGGCCGGATACAGTCTGATCAACACCGAACTGGTGCCTCTCAAATAGCATACCTGATTAATCCCCATCGTCGCGTAGGATCGACCAGGATCGGGAAGAAACACTCTTCTCGTCACACACGCAGGACTAAAGACCTGACTCCTTTTCATCGACCTTCGAGAAAGATCTAACCACAGACTAAACAGAATTGTTTGACACAAGTGACAGTCCACTTGTGAATTCTATGATAATAATATATTCAATTTAAAATCAGACATTTCACGACTTCGAAATTTGAGTGATTAAGTCTATATGTTAATTAATTTCGAATATTTAATTGTCATCAAAATAATTATCAAAACCCAATAACAGCGTTTTGTCTTCGGTATCGAGAAACTCTTGAGCTTCAAGGTTCTACCGCTAGATGTCGCCTAAGATGTCATTTTGCAACGTCACAGTGTAAAATGTACAACCGCGGACATTTGCGGTGAACCACTTTTCACCCTTATACCCTTAGTAACAAGGTTGAAAAGTGGTTAACCGCCAGTGTCCGCGATGGTACCTATAGTAATCTACTAACTATGCAATGCATGGCCTAGGATTTTTTGCTTTCCAATACAGTTAACCCCTTAGTCACGATCACGACATCACCGCACGCGCGACCTGCGTCTTGCGTCTGCGGGCGCGACGAGAACAAATGTTAGAAGTTATTTTAGAGCGGGCCATGAGTAGCCGCGGTGCGACTTGCGGAGAGGTGAGCGGCATACGAGCACCGCCCCGCGCCGCAAGACGCACCGCGCTATGTCGTGGCCCTGGCCTACTACAATGCACAGAATCTCTTGTTTTCTTCCACCACGGCCAAGCTTAAATATTTACGGTTGTGGCGGTATCTATATCGCCACATGCGAACTACGCATCAAAGATCTGACGTCACACAAAAATCCTGACGTCACATAAATCCTGTATCGCGCAATTAAAGTTTACCGTGCAGTGGACATATATACAAGAACCCGACATTAATCGTTGGGCAGTTGCCCGCCAGACACAACACCCGTCTGGTCGGAGAATCCTCCCTTTTCTATGGTGGATGAGTGAACTTTACACCCTGTTCCTCATACCCCTAAACGGTTATTAATTACTGACTAATTTAATGTTAAAAGCTCACAACCATACTGTTCTAAAACGGAGAAACAACAAAAAGTTACTTTCCACAAAGTGACATTTCGTTAAAGATAAAAATGTCAATACATCTGTACATTAGGTACACAAAATGAATTGAGGAGACCATTTCAGGGGATGGCTACAATAAACAACATAATAAAAATCTAAATTAAATAATTGAATAGTGTATTACTAGCCTATTATTATTAAAAGTAAAAGCCACTCATACGAAGTCCCAACATTTTTAGGCATTTCAAGGGTAGCTTATAACAAATTCCATTACCGATAAACACCTATCTGTTCCAAAGAAATGGTCCGAACCTATTAATAACAGCTTTTCAATCTTCTTTTCTTCTACACACTTTTCTTGATTGAAACCTGTAAATACGAAAATCTTTTTCCTTGACTATAATTTAATCTGACCGAAAACATGAAGTACAGTAACGCAGACTGACATGGATGGCTTGACAAGAAGTTGGACCAAATGTTACGAAACTGTTCGCAATTTTTCTAGAAGAGATTGTTTTAGATCGATGTTGACGGCCACTTCCACCTGAATGATTTATGATCTACGGACTTTTTCGCTTTGGTTGTTTTACTTAAATATTTCCCTGAATATAGAATGTCTGGAAGTGAAGTTTTCTTATATGGGTTTATTCGATGGAAACCGCTATACGATATCAGGCGATTTGGTTGCAATGTTTCTAAACTAGAGAAACTAGATACATGCTGCTCTAAAAAATTCAGAAGGCCAATTCTCGTGCTTAAAAACCGTTCACATTCAAGTCGCAATCTGTCAAACTGGTCAAAAATGTTGGTAAATTGATAGTAATTTTGACAGATTACGAAAGAGAGGCGAATACGACCGTTCTTAAAAATTACGGGAATTGTCCCTCTGGATATAAGTTTCTGATTTCACGATTTAAATCTCACATAGTTTTACTAAATTCTATCCTTGTGAATCTATTTCATTCTACAATAGAATAAGTTTTTCTATGCTACATAATAAACTTCTAATTAAAATTCTCAGAAATTCAAAAACCAGTCAACTACCAGCATGACACCATTAAGGATCAATTTTCAACAGCTTCGCGCGGAAACATTCAGCTATACTCAGTGTCTACCTTACCATACCTTATCTCTGCTTTTTCTGCGTTAAAACGTTAACGACGGTCATAAAATGTGTTTCCTTTACAATTGTCCTAACAATCGTGGATCACATCAACGTACCTTAGTAGTAGTCACCTGTATAAGAAATTATACCTATATTCACAAAATTTCATTCATGTTCAAGAAACTTTTAAGAGCATAATCAGCCTATAATGTTCCAACTGCTGGGTTCGAACTCACGACCTACAATTCGTAAGGCGCTAAGTTTTAAGAGCGTGCATTCTGAATTTCTGGGCGACATCGCAAATAGATGTCAAATATTTCGCTGTTTTGATTAATTTGGCAATATTACTGTGGAAATATGAAATACCGCTAACTAGTGACATAGAATGTTATTAATGAATTGCAATTATAACATTGAATTTGATGTTGTAACCGTTTTAGGTGTAAAACATTTGGAAAGTTCTAATTACTTTTTACATCTAAAACTAATTATTCGGTGTTACGATATTAATTATTGCATTTCATATTTAGCTAAATATTTGACATCTATTTGCGATGTTGCCCATTTTCAGAATAAACGCTCTTATCGAATATTCAAATCGCTTTTGATGACGGCCTCTCTACTTTCATTTTAAAATTCATATCCTTATTATCGTCTTTGTCACCTCGACTTTTCCGTTTAGGCAAATTTTATATTCGATAAAGCTTTCATTGGTTTTTAACAACTTTTTTCTCTTGGAGATATTATGTCAATTTTATCATAATCTCTGCTGGCACTTTGCCACGTACTTTGTAATTATCGCCTTTGAGCTTTATTATACACACATATCTATGTACCATGTAATATTCCCCAGCTGTATCGTAACATGCATCAGCGTGACATCATCTTTATTACGTCAGACCGTTTCCATCCACTTTTCATCTCCATTCTATATGCAATTTCTGCCCAACTATTTTAACATAAACATTTCACTGATACAAAAAGCGCTAGTAAAGTAAACATGAAGTATTTCTGGGTTGTGACCCGCAGCGAATATATGTATATACCCGAGAGTACCGACTAGGTATGTACAGTACTTTATGTCTCCTTTATTAGGTAGTAGAACGGCAGTAAAATGTGTTCTCATCAAACGAAATGTTCGTCTAGTCTGTGTTTTGTCACTGTGAGATAAAATATCGCAGTCTGATGTATGCGGACTCACGGTGAAGCAGTTCTTACCAAGGATGCTACGTCGATAATTTTGATAGAACAAATATATGAGGTGGTATAAAATAGATTTACAATTCCTCTAAATACTTCAGAGACTGTAGTCTAAAAAATGCAATTTATTATCGTTAGTGCGTCAACAACACAACATGCAATAAATTAGAAGTTTATTTTTAAAGGATCTCGCGTCTACGCTTCTTGAATCATTACAATGTTCACCAATTTTTTTTTTAAATAGTCCAGGATCTCCATCCATATTAACAATTATTAATTCTCACTTGAAGCAACTCTATTTTGCGTAAGATTGAGTGTAGTTTCGTGTTGCCCACAAATTGCTTTGACCTTCTGTCAATCAATTGGAATAGATACGTATTGAACCCACTACAATATTAATTAGCCTTTCTGAACCACTACTGGCGGTACCTAATAAAATATTCAGTAGACAGAAACTACAGTCCCAATATGAACTGTTATTGAAATATTGAAGAATACAATTTTGTTGGTATTAGGTATAATTTTGAAAGTCATACCATGGAATAAAAGACTTTAGAATCTCATCATTAAGAAAATCAGCCAAACGGCCAAAACATTTACTGGAAATGATGAGTTCATAATCGTCCAAGTCGACCTTCGTAAATTTTGAACGGTTCTTACGAACCTACATTTATTCCGATAGGTTGACAAAGTATTTATGCTAAATACTCTAAATCTTTCTCTTGTCTGTAAACTTTGAAATCATATTAGTACCAAAAAGCTTTTAGTTGTAATGTTCCCTACTTTTCAGCTTTCGCATAAATATTACCTAGGTATTTCGAATACCTTCTACAGGCGTATTTCTGATTTTATTATATATATGATCTTGAATCCGGTATTCAAGATGAGGGAAATATTGTTGATACCAGAGACAGGATGGTGGATTACCTCCATATTTACCTATCGAGAAGAAATTCACGAGGATTGTCAATTTATATAGGAAATCTCGGCGACGGAAATATGGGTATGATCTGTGCTCTTCAGCCAAATACATAACAAAAATAATACCGGTAATCTACTCAAATTTTCCGTCCCCTCGATCGCATCAAAATAGATTAGCAAGTGTCCCTAGAGAAACTAGATTCGATACCGAAAAAGTAAGTCTTCATATTAATCTGGATTACGGTTCTTCTTAATTTTTTTCGTCGGAATTCGTACGCTCCGATCATTTCGTAATTGAGAAGAGGTAAACATCTAAACGCTTTTAGTATTATTTTATGAGCGGGCGAAAGTTTTTTCTTCACTTCAAGATAAATATTCTGTTTGTAATGCTTTCTTACCTTTGATTGGCTTCTGCTCCATTATTCTCTGAATTTTCATCAAAAAGACTGTCAAAGCAATTTCTTTCAAGCATTGGGCTTATCTTGCAAGCTTTTCTAATAATAAAGCTAGTTCATCAGTGAAGTGGACAGTGTTTTCATTATAGCGGGACTTCGGGGATCATTGTATGAAGGCTGAGATAAGAAAGATAACGAGGGAGGTCCCTGAGTCCCCTACCGATCGAAGACTAGCGCATTCTGATCAAAGACGCCATGCAAGAATAAATTGCTACCCCTACTCCTTATTTAATTCACGAATAACAACACTGTCTCTGGGAATATCGCGCTCAGCTTGGAATGCTGTTCCTTAAAATCGTTTTTGTTATTATGAAACAGATCTTTTTTAGAACAATGAAAGGGGTTGTAGCCATGAATTTTCATTAAATTTTCTAATTTATATTATAGGTATTTTATACCGACCTTTTGTTATTTTAATTTTAGTATTTGTCAGCGGGCGGAAACCTGTAAACGACCTTGAATTTCATATTTTTTAAGAACAGTTAATTTAGCTGTAAGTTTCCCGAACAGAATAAAAAAATACTATTGATAAAAAGGATAAAATCAGAAACGAAGCTATCGGGAAAAGAACCGGAGTTACCGACATAGCTTGCTTAGTAAGCAAGCTGAATTGGCAGCGGGCTTGCCATGTTTGTCGAATTACCGATGGCCGGTGAAACAGACGAGGAGACTAGGTATCGGCAAGCGTAGTGTGGGACGCCCCGCAGCTACGCGAATCGACGACCTCAAAAGGTTACTGGGACAGACGATGCGGAAGACGGAGGACAGGGTGTTGTGGCGCAGCATGAGAGAGGCCTATGCCCAACAGTGGACTGCGATAGGCTCAGTTGATTGATTGATAAAAAGATAGTGAAAGTTTTCTCCAGCATAAAAAACTAATAAGTTAGACATATTACGTACAGACATGAAGCTTTAATAATTTAGGATTAATCTAACATTTACCAAAGTATTTCTCGTCATAATATTTTGAGAATGTATTTCTACTCTTAAATCGTTGCCGAAAAGCAATAAGGGATAAGATTTCCTTTCCTTTGATAGTTTCGTTGGTTTAGGAATTGGTTACTTAATCTACGAGTACATTATATTTCTAGTGACTTATAGGTATATACGCGACCATATTGGGAAAACTGAAATGAAAAATCCTGTCAGCAGCGGGAAATATTAACTTACAAGAAAAAACTTTCTGATTTAAGGTATTTATAAAGTCGGAGCTAAAAGTTGGGGTCATATACGTGAAGGAGAACCAGTACACAGAAGAAGAGATTCTGGACAATAACGAAAACTCGCCGATGTTCGAAGAGTTTCTGCAAGTTTTAGGAGAGAAAGTCAGACTTAAGGGTAGGTTCTATTGTGCAGGGACAGACCAAGTTTCAATTGCAAACTTACTGAAACAGCTATAAAATTGCAGCTAACTCGCAACTATGGTTCGTTTTCTTCAGTAATAAAACCTCCTTTACCTGACCAATAATAATTAAACAAGATGCAATTAACTCAATTCTTATTAGATTCGTTGTATTCACAGGTTTCGACAAATATAAAGGTGGTTTAGACACAGTGCACGATCTGACTGGCTTGTATTCCGTATACACAAACTGGAGAGGAATAGAAATCATGTTCCACGTATCAACTCTACTGCCATACGAGAGACATGACCCTCAAAAATTACAAAGGAAACGTCATATAGGCAACGATATCGTTTGCGTCGTTTTCCTGGAAGCCGATAACACTGCATTCTCCCCGGCTTGTATCAAGAGCCACTTCTTGCATACATTCATTCTAGGTAAGTCAATTTTTTTATATTTATGGATAGGCTTAACTTGTTTAGAAACTTTTGAAATTTTCGATCCCTTTGTTACCCTTTGTCACAGAAAGGAGGCCTGTGTGCAGAGGCAGCATGTTATATAGGCTGATTATGCTTATGCTTATTACACAACCGCACTTTACCGATTAGTAAAATCTTGTTCGCTGCACTCTTTAGTAAATTTTCTAATCAAATACTTAAATCCTTCGCAGTCCGAGTATCGGCTAAGATCAAGCGTCGGCCAACGCGATACGAGGTGTCAGTGGTCACTCGAGATGAAGTGGGGGCGTACAAGCCTTACTTGTGGGAGCAAAGCGTCTTTGACAAGGGCCCCATGTTCAGGTAAGACTTTATACAAAACATCTATGAGTAGACTTAAATATGTATACTAGAGGTTGATCCGAATATAATTATGTTATTGGGAACAGGGACGTCCTCAAATTCGCAGTTCTGTAAAGACGCTATATGATCTGATATAGCATTAAATCAAATATCAGAGGGCGAGCCAATCGCAGTTAACCAAGCAAACTCAAAACCGGGATGCAAACACCGCACTATTTACCAATTTAACTTAAGACCTCATATTCACCAACCCCACATCCAATGGTAAACAAATGAGTCGGTTAAGTTTATCCCTAAACTATATATACCTTGCAAACATTGAGTTTGTACCGATATTAGAACTGAAATCTAAATCCTTCTGTTACAACTGGAGCAAAACTATTACAATTAGTTTTACTGAGAACTTGTTTTGGTTAAATAAAGTTATAATTGACCGCAGTAAACAAATATGCGAGATGTTGTCGAAAGTTTTTGATGAGAAGATATGAGAATTGAGTTTAGCTACTATTTGTGCTGTAAAGTCCACATTACGAGAGGTAAAACTTGCTGATTCGGCTTAACAATTTCAGGCTCACCAAAAGTCTCCCCTCCTCAACAACTGTAATTTTGAAGATTTATTGATGTTATTTCAAAAAAACTTTTCGCATTTCTCAGGTCACATTCACCATATTTTTTCAGGGAATGGTTGCTGACCAAGATAGTGAATGGAGAAAGAGCTTCATACTCCGCACCTAAATTCGCGAGAATGCAAGAAAGAACTCGCAGCCAAATGCTAGAAGACATCGTTGCTAACTTGCAGAACCATGCCGAAACTGGACAAATACCGAAACCTTATCGAAGAGGTATGGTTGTGCAGGCACTTCCTTTTTACGCTTTCCTGCTTTTATAGAAAACATGAGTTTTGCAAAGACCATTCTGCTGTGTTATAAATTGATGATCCCTATAATATTATGTTGTTTTTGACTACCACTTTGAATAATTTTTTTAATCTCACTCTTTTCAGTATGATTTAAATGCATTCCCATGAGCATGTGTATTATTTTCTTACATAATATTGTGTTTCACACGCTATCATCACACAATCAGAACATATGATTATGAAGTCAGTCATCACATTATGATCTAAGAACACTCATACAAGGTGGAACACACGAAAAGGTGGAATAATAACTGCCAAAACCACGCAATAAAATATTTGTAAGCGATAATCATCTAAGGCCCTCTTGTACCACAAATCACAAAATACATTTAACGCTAAACGTATTAAAATCATCTTTCTCTCTCTCTATCTTCAAACGCTTGACAGAAATAGAGCGATGTTTTATATTCGTTTAGTGCTAAATGCATTTAGTTATTGGCGGTGCAAGTGGCCCTAAGAACTGTACAATAAAGTATCCATTACTTATTCTCCAGGTTCATGGCGTCCCATCGGTCACATGCGACCGTCCTCACCTCTCCTGGACTCCGTGCGGGATCAGTTTGAGGACTACGACCAACTCGCCAAGGACTTCACAAGAGTCTTCCTCAATAGTGAACTGAATATGGCACAAAATGCCCAGCTGTTTGATGTGGTGTTCCTGGTTGGACAATCAAAGCAGAAGACCAAGTTTATTGGAGTTCGGGCTATTCTGGGAGTTCGGAGCAGGTGATTATTGTTATTTATACAAATAGTTATCGAATTTAAAATTTTCTATTACCATATGTTAAACTCACTTTCGTTCTACATTCTCGTGTTATTTTCGCCCCACGTTCTGTTTCACTTTTAACAATATGTCCTTAAAATCCTGCCCTTTCATATTGTAAATAGACAATTTTTTCTCATTTCAAAAATAATTTGAGGAATTAGGTCATGCCAGTCTTTCCTACTAACTTTTCCTGAAACTATAGACTAAGTATTGTTGTTTTTGTATCTTTTCATGTTTGTCTTTACAAGACGGACTTATATACTGTGTTATCTTTTTCCAGGGTCTTCCAAGAGATGTTATACGGCATACAGACTGGTTTCGGGTCGCCACAAGTTCCAGTAGCTGAATTGTTGGCCCGTCCAGCGCCCACACTTCTGTCCCCGACACCTGCCAGGCAAAAGAGTAGTAACTTTTTGCAAGTGCCCGATATTGAGTCACCTAGGTAAGATGGACCTCTGTTACACTAATAATAGCATTAAGTGTACCGCTAAATTAACGATGTAATTACCACGATCGCAATGGAAGCGAATACCGATATCCGTCAACTATGTTAACGATGCATATGAATCAAGACTAAATGATGAAGAATTTAAAGTTTGTACTAGCAAATCACAGCACCCCAGCTTAGGAAAGAACATACTTATTTGTTTTTAAAATTCCAGGCCAAAAAGCGTTCCCAGTTCGCCGATGGTGAAGCGCGCTTTCTCTCGGCTGGGCACAATAACAGCAGGTTGGGGCCGGTCCATCCGTAAACAGCACTCTCAACTCAACGCAGAAGATAAAAAGAAATGGGCCAGTTCCCAGGACTGTTCCAGTAAGTATCGCTATCTCTCTTGCTCTTCCTCCATTATAGTTCTACTTCCATTCATACCTAGTATAGATTCCCATCATCAATCCGACATTGTGATCTCTTTGATCTAACGGTCGACTCATCAGGCTACTGATCTGCTTTGCACAGCTTTTACTCTTAGCAATTCTTTTAGGCTTACTTTTCAATTGTATGTTTTCTATCTTCCATCTCGGAAACTTGTTACGAAATATTAATGTACATCGCACTCGCCTCCACAGAGTAAGCAACTCGTTCATGGGTCAATGCTTCTTTCCCCAAAATACCATTTGAAACGCTAATCTACATGGTCCTCATACACCAAGATTATGTTTAAACTTTAAAAGAGGCTTTGATCCCTGAGTCTGTTTCGCCATTTCTTTTCAGGGGTAGTCAGATAAGAAATGATGACTCTATCAAGATTTTTATTACATGACATGTAAAAGTAATTCCGATATCCTATTTACAGAATAAACAATTTCATTTCATTACAAACAAATTACATTTGTAGGTATTATGTCGCTTGTCTTGTATCGGTTCTAAATCCGTCCATCTCCAGCACATTGTGTTAAAACACTAAGCCAATTGTAGCTTTGCTGTATTATATGAAATGTATGGAAATACAATGTGGTTGCATTCCTGAGCACAATAATTATGTCAAAGCGCCTAAAATAAATCATTGGGCAACGTTTAACGCCACTGTTGATACCTTGCTTGTAATATTTCAAGTACAGTGTTTCATATATTTTATTATATAACAAAATTGTGTATTATTTATAGATAAAGAAGCTAAAGATAAGGAAAAAGACAAAAATGCAGCACTGGCAGTACCCCGGCTATCTGTATGCGCCGACGCACAGAAAGTTGATCGTGCTAAACTGGCACAAACTGAGGTAAATATCAAGAAAAAATGTTCGATTCTATTTTAAAATTTCCTCATTTAATAATAGAATTGACCACAAAGTAATTGTTTACTATAAATCAACATGACGATTTTGTTTTATTTTCCAGTTTTCAATAATCGAGTTCGATCCCGAAACCTTCCGCATCCTCCTGGACTACTTGCACACTGGCAGCTGTCCACTGACCTGCGCCTCCATACCAGGCCTCATCTGTGCGGCTGAGCATTACGACTTGCCTGAGTTATTACAAGCGTGCTTCCATCATGCTAAGCAGTTTCTTAGAATAGAAGTGGTATGCACGATGCTCATATCATTAGAGAATTACTACTGGCGATATACGTCAGCCTCGGAATTGGTTAACATGATTCTGGCCTTCATCGAGCAGCGAGCTTACGCCCTGTTCCAGACTCCGGAGTTCCTCAACTTGTCCGAGTCCATGGTGCAGATGATCATGTGCCGGAACCTCGAGGTGCCCGAAGTAAGGAAGTTCGAAGCGATGCTCAGCTGGGCCCGGAACAAAATCAAAGCCAAGTCCGCCAATAAGACTGATGCCAAAAATGAATTTAAGTGCACTATGGAAAGATTAGCTAGAGACCTGAAGCTGTATAGGATCTCACCGCAGGAATTGATAAAAGTGGTGCTCCCGTCGAAGGCCATTAAGAACGAGCGGATCCTCGAGACACTTATGTACCAGGCCAACTCGGGCATGTACAGGATTCAGGACAGCTACATCGAGGCCTGCCAGCAGAGGCTGCAGAAACAGGACTCGAGGTTTTCGGAATTTGAAAGTTTCGACTATGGTATATAAAACATGGAGCTGTGAGAAATATCAGTGTATTAGATAGATTATGAAGAGAGACTGGGGTGGGTCCTTCTTAAAATGTATGTCGACGCCTTCTAAAAGTATTATTGTTATAGATGTACTCAAGTACTGTAGAGGTACGAGAAATATTTGTACACTTCTCGGATACCTACTCCTTGTTGTTGTTCATTGATACCTATATTTTTTACATCTAGCTAGATGTGTTCAACATAATCATCTCTATTTTTGGTACCAAAATTGCGAATAAAACGTTCATCGTCTGGCAAAAAAATATACATCTAAATATTGTTTATATCCATGTTATATAGCACGTATTAAAGTTTTCCCTTCTGTGATCTATCAAGAGGGTGATGCGACCCAAAAATACCATGTGTAGTTAAAAAAAATACAATATTATACGTGATCAAAATTTTTAAAATGTATAGAGAGTGTCACTTTGTTATAACCATCGTAATTAAAAAAAATACGAGATTTTAGTAAACGACTGAAACCTGGACCTGAACACGTTATTCAAAGTTGTACAGTATATAAAACTTGATATAAATATATCGTATATTATACGAATGTTCACAAAATACATTTATTTGTACAATATGTACAATCATATCATATAAAAGAGTTATCCGTAGAATAAAATTCAGTATATTAACCCACTGTGTACCTACCTATGTCTCGTTCTTGAGATGTTTCAAAATACTATCATAGATAATACTATTTATTGCCTTCTGAAGTGTATAGAATGTTATACCTACTTATATGTATACCTAATGTTGTTGTATTTACAAATAGAAGCAAATATTCATGAAAATTGTCATCAATTTTCCTATGATTATTCAAATAAGCATATCGTATATGGAATATATTAATTTTGTAATGGAGTTACAAAACATACCCCCATCAAGATTTAAAAACGGGTCAATATTATTATAATTAGCACTTTGGCCGCAACTTCGTCCACGTAGATTTCATATTTTACCCTAAAAATGTTAACCCTCCATCTACTTTAAAAGAGAATTGTAAAAAAAAACATGATTATAATTTTTATCATTTCTTTGGATATGTATTCGGGCCAATTTTCAAGTTCATAGATCAAAGAAATAAGATTGATTATTAATATTTTTTATTATTCATAATTATTATATTCCATATAACCTTGTGCCAAACACATTCCTAAACCAAGTAGTTGGGGCTGTGCGCTGGTGTTTGTCAGTCAGTCAGTTTCTACTTTTCTTCATGTCTTTTTAACAAAAATTGGTGACAAATTTTATTCTTCGCACAATTTTAATCCACAAACAAAGCTTTAATTTTATCACTAACTTAAAATTCATTTCTTATTGTATATTATCGTGAAACTACACTCTTATTGTTCATCTAATAGAATACCGATAATGAAATATAGTAGAGACTTTATTTATCCAAGTGTATATTTAATATAATAGTCTGTATCCCAAACCATGTCTCCATTACATTTGGTCGTTTTGTTAGTAATTCGCCCCTATCTGTGTTCGATGGAATAAAGTAAGCATAGAATGTATATGTACCTAAGTGGTCTAAAATATTCGATATACTAGGTGTAATGGTCACGATTTGTATCGTTTACGTAACGCCTTGTAATCGGTAAATGTATGTAGTAGATTATATAGCAGGGTGTATATCCTAGGTTTAGCTTGCATTTGTTAGCCGAATTTGGCCAACGACCAAGTGTAAATGACGCATCACATCACTATTGTGTTTGTCTCAAATATGTACTTCTATGTGAATGATGTCAGTTCGTGTAATAAACGTGATGCTCTGAGAAAAACTGAATTGTGCAGTCTGTGCTTAGGATAAGTTTAACTTATGATAACACATACAGACTGCATAGATATAGTTTATATAACTAGTAATACCTATCTTCTACTCAATCTCACCTAGGTAAGTGTATCTACTTTTTGTTACTAATTGTTAAAGTGAAGACTTCTGAACCAAATGTTATAGTATTTTTTATCCTTCTATACTGTATGGAATCTTTGAGACCCATTTCGCCTTTGTCTATTGGGGTATTTTATTTAGCGTGTTTAAAAGTCTATCTCGGGAACACATTCCTGAATCATGTGTATGCTACTGAGTCGGTGCGAATCACTTTGAAATAAATATTGTTTTTTTATTAATAACTCAATGGTGTTAAATACATAATATCTATTTAGATAATTTGCTCTTTTTACGTTTCACTTACATTTTGCGACATATCTCTACTGTCTAATTCTACATATTTTTCTATATGGGTTACTTATAGGTACGCTGTAAGAATGAAAAACTTGTTTTCTGATATTTTCTCATTTCTGTTAGGACATCTTTACATGTTTACAAATATGCGCATAATCCCAGCTTTAGTGCCAAGTTCCATTCATGAGCGCACTCGTTGTCTTTGTTCTAAATAATAATATATGTGTATAATAAATATATATGAAATGGGTCTTCTGAATTTTAATGAATTGTCTAATAAAATAGGTGTTAATATATAAATAAATATTTAGCCTAAATTCAAACGTTTCTAACGTTCTGGCAGATCACGTTGAATTGTCGGTAAAATTTTTATACTTATGAAAATTATACATGATGGTAAAGTCTTCTACTGTCAATAATTTTATAATGTTTAGTTGTAACTTTGCTCAAAGCTTCTATGGATGATTCGCCGATATATAATATTCAGTGGATGTCATAAAAATTTATGTAATGCATGATTACCCGTTTCTTATGAGTTTTACATTATCTATATAATACTCATGTATGTATCTATAGGTTTAATTTGTGGAAACACCAAATATTGACATGTCAAGTTCTTCGATGGTTAAATAAGTTTTCTATTCCAAAATTTTAACCTTCCTGTGATCGTGAATGTTGCTATAAGTATGTTAATATGTGGGATCTTCAAAGAGTATAAAATTATAATTATAACTGTTATTTTGCAAGAGCAAAGCAAGATTATTATCCAATGAAATTTTATGTGGTGAATAAATTCTTTTGTGTATTTTATTTGTGGTTTAAATGATACGATATTCTTCCTTCTAAGTTTCCTGACGCGCCACTGCTTTCTCTGCTCCTACATTTTTACTTTTCACTATCCCTCTTATTTGTAATTTTTCGTTCTATTACGAACATAAAAATCTGAACTAAAACTTAAAAGATACTCCAATTACTCAATAACACCTGCAAATATTATGCAATGCAATAATATTCACAACCGTTCGGTTTGCTATCAAATTCGATGGTTGAGGTACGTTTAGGGGGAACGCTACCTACTAAATGGTAACTATTAGGTATGGTAGCTTTTCTGGTGGTAAATAAATTATTATTATTATTATCCTTTGTTCCCACTAGTACCACCGTTAGGTATTTCGTAACATAACTATATAGAAATTAATTAATTAATTTAAAAAAGACACCAGCAGTAATTTTATAAAATAATTAAATATTATATTTTTTTTATTTCGAATAATAGTAGATTATTCACTTAGGGAATAAAGTATTGTCTCTCTATTCTCCTCTGGAGTTACCTGAGACTACAATCCAACATAACTTTCCATTGTGTCTCGTTAGTGACAGTTAAGTACCTCAGTGCAGCGCGCAGCGGGGGATTTAAGCTCGCCCAAGACGAAGGCACCTTTATCCCCGAGGTGAATACTCTACTTTAAGCACATTCTGCGACTGCGATAATAAACCAATTCGATTTTCGGATTAATAACTTATGGAACTGTTAAATAACCAGGGACTACCTACCTAGTTATGTGCAGTTTCATACACTATTTTATCTTAACTCATTAGAGATGAGCTCGATGGATTTCAAAAAACTGCGCCAAAAAATGTCGGTAGACAAAGCAAATTAGCACTAAATAAAAACAAGCTTGCCCACGCGGTATAACGCCTGTACACTATTTACAGAATCTCTAAATACGTAACCCTCCAATACAAATGAGAAGTCGGGTAAAAATAAAGTAGGTTATGCAAAGTTTATTCCACTACGCTCCGCGAATATCTTTGCCATATAATATTCCAGGGCGTTCCGTTTCTCTTTGCGGATAACTTTGACAGTTGAGTACAAGTAACGAAACGTAATTGGAAAGTTCTCCACGCCGCCGCTGGGAGCGCTCGTGCGCCAGTCTTCTTGCAGCGGGCGTGCGGCCGGCTGCTTGTTGCAGTGCGCGGTACGAACCAACACACGCGAGTTCGCGGTCATAGGCTCGAACGAACATCGAAATCGACGGTCAGTGCGGTGACCATGATGATGGACAACGGAGTGATGTCAAATCACTATGACGGGTCGTACGGGGCGGATGGGTATATGGAACAGGAGGAGGAGTGGGAGCGCGAGGGTCTGCTAGACCCGGCTTGGGAGAAACAACAGAAAAAGGTCAGTTTTACACACCTCACACAATGTTGATACACGTAACGTGGGGTAGGTAAACGTAAACTGATTCTGCGCGGCATACCCAGTTTGCAATAAAAATAACACTGTCAGGAAAACCTTATCTCGTTCGTACGTGACTCATGTTTGTGTATTTACAAAAAATACTTATTTTATCTGTAAATCGATAAAACAGAAGTTCCCACTGTTATACCATCTCAGTACTACACTACTACATCTGATTGCACCTGGTCTATAAATTGCCAACGCTGATATAATTTATCAGATTATGAATCTATTTTTGGAGACCAAAACTAATAAAGTAATAATGGGGAAAAAAGTTTGTTTATGACTAATAAATAAATAAAAAATATCAAAATATAATATTAAGTGAATTTTGGAAATTAACTTTCAAAACCCCCGCGCATTTTCTAAAATTTAACACTATCTTGCACATTTCCCGCCGCTAGTTGAAAGTAGATCGCGGCCGTGGACACTATTAAAAGATTTCTTGAAGCTTTTCGCGCGAGCGAGACAAACGCACGCCGCTTCCCACGGGAGGGAGCGGGCCAGAGAGAGAGGAGTCGAATTTCCGTTAGTCATGTCCTAAAATGGGTCCAGCGCAGGCGCCGCTGAAAGCGCGGGCGTCCGACTTTACGTCACCATGAAACCCATATTTCAGGAAATTGGTGAGGTGCTGTGTCTGCGCTAACTGCATTTTGAACGTTCGCTATTTACGCGGTGAGCTGGTGGTCTGTGACGAATGCTCTGACGCACCCCGGCAGCGCAACCTGTGGAATGTCATTAACGACTTACGACACCACACTCCACACACACTTCTGATTCAATTCAATTTTATTTGGTTCTTTCATTCAGCTCTTACATTCTCCAAAATAAACTGCATTACCAACATTACCAATGCAATTCAATTATTAAATCAAGATTTTTTTTGTTTGTTTATCCTGCATTATTTCGCGACTATGTTTTTCTTAAGTCCTAGTTAAATTGAAAATTCTAATAATAAAAATCTTCATGTAAATAGCGAAGAAGAACGCCCACAAAAAAAAATGTCGCTTATGAAAACATTATCAGCTGGCGAAACTTCAAGGCTTTTCGTGAAGTAACCTTAAATACTAATCATTCGCACCTCTGATCGTTTTCCGCAACACAATGTCATTAGTGAACCCACGCAAGAATGTATGAAGATAGCTGTTATGCTAGCTTGATGACTTACTCAGGGATGAGGACAATGAACGACCGAGGCTCGAGGCCTTACAGGATATAAACAAAGAGCCTGCGACACTCGGTGCATTGGCCGATCATGTATGGCGGGTCAATGTCGCGGCCGACCAACTTGAGATGCGTCTGCGCGGAAAAGTCGCCCGACCAGTCGCACTCGCGCTACCAACGATTGGAATCAGTCTTCCGCAAGGAGGTCAGTAGCGCACTCAAGCCAAACATGCTTTCCTCGTCAAATGTACAAGGAAACACGATGCAGCGACCTCAAACGTGAACGCAAAACTGATAATTCACTTTCTAAATTTTATTTATTAGTAGTTATCGACAAAAACAAGTCTTGCATAATGTAATAAATCAATAATTTTGAGGAAAGAAAATCAATCATTTTGAGTTCGACGATGTTTTTAACGTAATTAAATCAAAAATAACATCCGACTACCATCGGTTACGCTAGAAATCGGGCGTGAAAGTGGTAAGGACGAGCTCTAAACTGGTTATAAAATCTGTGATTTACATAAAACTGCTCATTTATTCTATGTTCACATTGCCAGAGTTCATAGATGGATTAAATAATACACAATTTGCCCATGTTCGGTACTCTATAACAACCTATTAATTCAGAATAATAATGCCAAACTGAGCATAAGCCAGGCTTATTAAATCAATCGGAGGATATGTTTTATTCAACGATCGGCAATATTTCAGCGAATGACGTTATCTCGTTAGAATATATTTGGTTTTATATTAAACAAACGCTTACTGCATCATATAAAGTCAGTGTATCAGAAACATTTACCTCGTCACTACCCGAAGTACCTTGGCATACCTTTTGCTTACGGGGTCATTGACACTTGATAAACTCAAAACACACCAATACTCTATGGATTTATGAGGGCTTGATATTTTTCCTGTTGTGTTGCACCATTTATCTTGGTTCACCTTTACTTCTTTAACATTATACAAATATTAAACAACGGTTCTTATTGACTGACATATTTTCGAGTATACGACAACACTTTCTATTGCAATATATGCTTCCAAAGTTAACTGAAATCGAAATTGACTAGTCCCAGTTATTTTTGTTAGAAAACTAGTCTAAGAAGAGCACCGTTCTTGTAGTTGATCACAAATATGTTGACGTAGACGTATAATATCAGTTACATAACATTTGACATGGCTATTTTTTCCTTGTCGTTGTTAGCTCGTTTTTGGCACGCGATCAAAAATCGAGGTACAGAAGTGGCGGCTTGCAACTCTCCACACCGTTGGATAAATCATAAAAAAAAAACACAAAATTAATTGTTGCTTATAATGCACGACGTACACATCGATATTGGCTCTTGGGTTAGTATCGTATCATGTTCGACAACCACATCCGTGGTGTCAAATGTTTACTAAGGTGTCTACGTCCGCCTACACACCAATAGCTGAGAATTCAACTTCCTTTGCGCAAGGTGCGCCGTCAGTTCGTATTTCTCGGTACACAGTCATTCATAATTCTAGGAGGCAATTAAAATTCAACGTTGAATAAGGGCGAGGTGAAGAATTATCAAATGCATAAAAAGGCGACAAATTGACTCGGTAACGTCGTTTTAATGTCCTCGAAGAATGCAGAATACCTTCGGTAGTTTCCTGCCCCAGAAACAAGTCATGTACCTGTATGTCAACTAATTACGGTTAAAACTGTTTGGAATTAAAAGTAAAAAACAAATTTCAACCATATAATGTAGCACCAGGTATTTTTCGAGAAGAAACTCATCAGCTTTTATTTCTTGTAACAAATTGAAAATATTTTCTAAAATAGACGATTATTATAATTAATTAGAGGAGAACAAAATTGATGTTGGTTTCGCATTCAATAAGCCATGTCTAATATTATTCGTATGTAAATAACAACGAAACAAAGTACGGACGACCTTGAATATTGAACTACGACACGATAAATTGGTTCCAAATTAACATAAACTTAACGGTGAAACGAAACTTTCTAAGCGTTATCACAATGCGCCTGCATCGGCCGAGCCATTCCGAACCAGCTTTCCACCTAATAAGATACAGCTCCATACAGTTTACATATAAACAATAAACTGTCTCTAGAGAAAAGAGAATAAATCAATAATGAAGAAATATCTCAAATTGATATGTAAATAATTAAATGCATCCGTGGATTTAAAGAGAATGTTTAGCGTCAATCCAGCTTGTTTTCGAGATCTCCAATTAAAATGTTAATAAGATTTAGATAACAAGATTAAAATAATATTATTAATGGCTTTAGAAATTTTTGAAATTGATTACTGATTTCTGGCAAATTCAACTTCAAAAATTCAAGTTTTCCTTTAGAGGTGATGAATAATTAGTAACATTTAATACAGTACCAGCTACGACTAATTGATCATAAAATGCAACTAGTATACTTGGAATTCAAGCTGAGTGACCTACTTAAATATAACTATTAGAATTTAGTAACTACATAGTTTATAGATGATTATTTTCAGAATGCCTTGTATCAATGTTTGTAAATATGAACGGGAAAATCTTTTAAAACTTGAATCATTTAAGTGAAAGTAAATCTACAAATCAAAAGAACAGAATTACTCATTGGGTTTCTAGTAAAAACCACATCGTACACGAGACCTCGGGGCAAGAGGGAGCACGATGTTGGTCTCTTGCCCACGTCAATAATATCATTTTAAGTGGACCGGTTCTCGCGCGGACAATCCCACTAAGCACGTAGACGTATTAAATTATAGACCCTACATATTACTTAATTGTACTGACAGTAATGAGGATATTGTTTTGGTATGTTTCTAAACTATATTTTTCCTACCACATTGTGCATTGTTTTGGAAAGATCTTTTACTTTCATTGCAATGTATTGACTTTGGTTTCAATGACTACTATAAAAAAAAATACAGGTACCAATTTCCATGTTATTTTAAAACTTTTTTGTTAATTTTCTGCACTACCTTGAGTCGATATACAAAAGCCTAGAGTTAGGAAGCTTTCAGTGCTTCTTGCGATCAACTTGCGCTTATAAACAGCGTAGTTTCCACTTTAGAAACGAATTGCTCTTTTGATGCTTGCTCTCTTTTATGTTCGATTACATTTCCAGTTCAATTCACATCAGTAACGTAAGTATTTTCATTTTTGCCTTATTCATATCCGTCCTCATATTTCTAATCAGCTATTTACAAGTTTCTTTGCATTCGAACTTTTGGTATACTGTTTTAGCTTCCTTAGTGTTTGATATATGGCAGTGTATATGCCTACTAAGTATAGGTATGTAGACCTAAGGTATCTTCATGTATTCATCAACCAACATAACCTAACTAACCAAAACACGATGAGCATTACAAAGTTAGCACCGTGCATCAAGTTAAGCCTTCGGATGGTACTCGTGGATGGCTGGATCTCGGTCGTGTCGGTTCGTTATCGAGTCGTGTCTCATTATTCCTCGGTACCGTCGTGTGTTTCAAAACGCGGAGAGTAGATAAGTAGGCGTCGCAGTGTCCGCCCACTTCTGCACCCAGGTGCGTTCCGAACTGCGCCCGCGCAACCACTGTCAACCTTGTCTTATCGTTACACAATTGTGTTGTTGCATTCAACTACAATATTATGATTCCTAAACCTCACACTTCATTCCACGACTTTATTCATGGTTCAGTTCAGTTATCACAAGAACTGGAAAAATATTTCACGTAATGGTCAAAATCCATTTCAAGAATTTCTTTTATGTCTACAAAATACATTATATTGAGGTGAAAGGTTTGACTAGAAATACAAATAAACCCATCAGTCAAACTGTTGGATTTCAGAAAAGAATTCTAATGTGAGTGACGCTGACACGCCTCGTTTAAGAAACCACAATTGTTTTATATTTTCGCGAAAATCAGACATTTTCATCGAGACTGACAGACAGGATCATACGACTTCACGAGAGTGCAAACCAGCCGATGCCAACATCGTCTATTTTTGACTTCGTCCAATCGCCCACGCGAAATGCTTACACTCACTTGCTACTATTATTATAATTAGAAAATCGTAGGTACTAAAATTATTTCCGACACGCGAAAGGCGTTAGCTTCCGAAGAGACTCGTATATTAACGATTTGTATAAACACTGTTTTATGTTTGTCCAATTCACATGCGTTTGAGTTTAAATAAATTTTCAAAACTTTTATTTAACAATTTCCTATTAAATTCTAGTGTGTTCAAATAAAAATGAGTTACCTACTGTTCCTGTCTTTATCGCACGAACGTAACCACGTGTCGCTGTACCGGCCTATCTTCACCGATTATCTGTTTAGATAAATCCAGCAGCCGTCATAGTGAGTTAGCGAGGGGGACTGTGTCTATTGGTTGTTATTCATTCGGACCCCTCTCGTACACAATAGATGCGAGAGGGTAGAGAACCAAGCAAAACAACGCCTGAATGGACACCTGGGTGTAGAATCAACGTAACAGCTGTTCCGAAAATTTGAACGATCGATTGTTAATCTTCTCAGCCTTCAAACGCAGACATAATATTTAGTTCCGCAATACTCGTAATCAAGCGACGTAATCAAGCAAAACGCAAAATGACTAATATAAAATACGTTTGTATCGGGATTTCAAACGTTCGTCAGTGCTATCAATGTCGACGCATTCACGCGTCCAGTGTCAGATTCCAAACAGTGTTAATAAACAGATACCTATGCGTAGGACGTTTCCGCTACCACATCGCATCAACACGAGTGTACGCCAAATATACACTGCACACAAAGTCACAAATTACCTCGTAGTTGCGTCAGAAACAGGGATGTAATTAGTCACATTAATAATTATGGTAAACGACGTAAGAGTTCCCATAAATAATTCTATGACAAATCATAGCACGTGACGTTAGATCGGATGTATTAAGCAAATTAAAGAGTGGAGGAGCCAAGCATTCGGTAATGACTATAGAACCCCATATACGAGTGAACAAGTTTGCAAGCCCATAATTATATGAACGTAATGATTCCAATTTTTAAATAGTTCCATGGCTGCATAAGCAGTAACTCAGATCATCACGTTGGCTATAAAGATTCCGATTTCTGCTTCAGATTCCTACACACATGTAACGTAATCAGACTTTTTATAAACTTCATCAATCGTGCAAACTGTTCTGAGAAACATGCACGTCGTTCTAAAACAGGGCACTCTCAGATTTCCACACCAAAACTAGATCTTATAGATCACTTCTTACACTCAGCACATTGTGTTACATATATGGAACGTATGGTTGCGAATTTGTTTTTATTAGTGCTACACGCTTGGCCCACAGGATGTCTGGATCACCAAGTCCCTTCCTCTATAAAGTTATTCATTCGCTACCAATTGGTAATGATGCGTTTTCTTTATTTAACCACGTTGATAGATTGAGTGCAGGCTTTGATAAGCCATGATTATCTATCCCTGTCATATCTTTTATCTATAGATACCAACAATAACAATGGATTGCGTGGACATGTTAATATTTTATCACAAATATTTAATTTGATTATCATGTAATTCATGCCTTACCTATACGTACGTTATTTTATATACTTCTACAGAATTAACTACAGAGAAATTGAATCTTGAAATAAAAAATTACAGATTTTGGGCTAAACCACCAATTCCACATTAAGTAAGCACATACACAAATGCGTACATATTGTTTTTCATCCACGTATTAGCATCTTTTTCCAACTACTTATTAGGATATCGATGCAAATTTTGATGTTAATTCAAATGTGTTACAAAAAGTATTAAGCTGTTATTTTAAGGACCTTTTTGGCGAATTTTAATTTTAGTATCCTTTTGATAGTATCTGGTATTATTTTACGAAACCAGTTCAAGTATTGCAAAATTAAAATAAAACTAAGTACTTACGTTATGACAATAGTCACAGTGACAATGGAAACCTTAGGACAACAAGCCATCATTAATTAGTTCACGATTGCGATCTTCAAACCAATTGTGTTTTTACATCAAGACATGAAATATGCAAGGAACATGAACAACAAAAGAGGACTGAGGCTGCGAAAGCAAACAAGTAATACTACAATGTTCGTAACTAGTTTATAAAAAGCTTCATACATCTTCACACAATGACATAATCTGCACTTTGTTTACTTTGTGACAAGCCCATGCATAACAATAGATCACTAATGAATGTAGTAGCTAGTGCCAAAAACTCCAATTTAGAACTGGTGGGTGGAGTTGTTTGGCTAATTTTATTCAATGAGGTCTCAGCAATTAACACCAAATGGAATGAAAATAATGTCGAAGATAACACCAGAGGTGGGAGAGAACGAAAGGACGTCATGTCTTTAAAACAGAACATTTTTTTGTAAACGCAACAAGATAGTAGAATTGTTTGCTTTCTTATACAAATACTTTTAAAAAGTGGGTCGTTTAAGAGACGTCATTCACATAACATTCTTCAACAATTTTGAACATATTCTAAGCTAACGAAATGAAATTCATTCATAGAACTGCTATCGTTGGCGTAGACTTTTTTTTTTTTTTTAATTCTCTTCAGCCTGGTTTCAATGTCAAGCTTTGCGAGATAATAAAATGCATGTCAATTAAGCTCTTATATTACAGTGTATGACGAAGCGTGCCAGCGTCACACAAGTCTGCCTCATTGTTGTTGCGGCGTGAATAGCCTGACCGCTCTCTTTTGTTTGGCTCGTTCAAAATAACACATTGTCTACAAAAGGTAGCGGAGACCCAACCCAACCAAATACGCTGCTATTTCATGAGGTACAGATACAAAACAATGACTAATAAACGTTTGCTTATTAAACCTACACGAAGATCCAAAAGAAAATCTACAAGCCCCTGGGAAAACGTTCGAAGCTAGACAGCCGTTGCCTTAGAAACTCTCGGAACAAGATCGATATAGTCAGTCTGAGCTGCGGCCAGACTCAGTAGCTACGACGACCGAATAAGTGAACGAACACTGGAGAAAATGTAACAATAGACTTAAAACGCGCTCATTTAACGTAGCCCCAGGGTCGACGGCATCAAAACAATGGACAAATATCTGGTGCCCATTCAAATTGAATCATACGGAACGTAACTCGCAATTGAGGTATCTAAATATGACCTTTAAATGTTACTGTTACTCCCAGTAATAGCGCCAGCCACTGTTGCTAATAAATAAACTAGCTGCATACCGAGTGCCCAGTTGTCTGAAGTAAGTAATTGTTCAAGGTGACTGAGAGAAAAACTAAAGAACGCACAAACAATATATTTTGTACACATCGCACCGACTGTGCATCACTAATCCGTGCTAATCAGTTTACTTTTTTACTAACACTGTTAATTCTAGTCTGTACACAAGAGACCGCTGAGAAATGGAACCGGAACATGCATTGATACCGGCTTGTCATTGTTGTCCTTCGTCCGGAACGCGCCATTGTCCTGTCTCTTCGTATACTCGCTCCATGATACGAAAAAAATCTTTGACAGCAAACCTATCAAACAAAAACTAACCATAATCGTCCTCCTCAGTTGCTTTAGATAGGATTAGTAGAATTACGATTAATTGACACGATTTAAAGGTTAACAGTCATTACTCAAAGTGACTCGAAGCATCTGCTGCCTGTTTACTAAGGAATTTACTTTTCTTTTGTAATAACCTCTCAATCGCACAGCTACTGTTTATATAAATGACTATTATTTATTGTAAAATAGAACGAAAACAGATGTATTTTAAACAAAAACAGGCATTTGAAGGTTATCTATCTACGAAACTTTGTGTAAAAGCACACTGCGGCAGCTTTGCAGGTATCAACAATTTAGAGAGGCAAAAGTGAAACGTGTGGTTTTAATGAAATATGAGCGGGACTGGCTTTCCACATCTGCTTCACACGACGCAACTCGACATAAAAGCGAGAGCACAATAGTATTTTCTACATCTAGTTTTAATTGCGTCAAACACTCCTGCAATCTTTTTGCAAAACGTGTAACATAATAATTAAATTATCAAAGAGTATCAAATTCAACGAAAACCGTAAATGGTTACGTTACATGTGATTGACCATTGCTAGTTAATAGTGGCCGACCACATAATTAAAGCGATCTAGTCTAGAATCAACAAAGACTTTATTTTTGAACTGCTGAAAAAAATCGCGGAAGTAACCGTAGCTGTCACTCCGGTGATCTATATTTAACTGAAAGTTCACAGCTTGGTGGAGCAACTGGGTCGACCAGTGGATATTTCAGCGGTCGAATGATGATATATCGCTTGCATGGTCCAGTTAGTCGTAAACTCATAAAGCTTCCAGTAGCCCCATAAACTGCACGTGTGTTGGATATTATTTTATAGACGGAAGAGAATATCTTAAAGAAACACCAGACATAATGAATTTTCGCAAGATTAGTTACGTTGAAGAAACAATGTGGAACGTAATCGGAATTCATTTGTCTGTTCTCGTGACTACTGGCGTTTAGCAATGAAGATAATTTTAGATTATAGTTTCGGAATTGGATCTTGTTTGACAAGACTAAAATATTAAAGACTCCTTTGGTTACCATGTTGAGATACAACATTATGGGTAATCTAAATCTGATAACAGTTAATTAAACAACAACCCTGGCAAAGCTACGACTTGTCATAATTAAAGAAAAACGGGTATCGGTCCACAGAGATAAAAGCAGGTTTTTATGGGAAAAGCTAATTTTTCGATGATGCGTCAGTCACCAGTATGAGAATTACCAAAGACTTAATAATTTATGTTTTGACTGACGATACTCTTACATCATTATTTACACAAGGAATTACACGCGCGTAAGGTTGAGAAACATATTTAACTGAATCTTTATCCAGAGCAAAACCATGGCGCATGAGTAAATGGGTTTATAGCAGGAGTATTTTTAAAAACCATTGGAGGTTACAATACAGTTTGTTGAGCTCAGGTTACGTTAAAATCAGTTATTTATGAGTTAACTTTGGCTGCGCCCAACCGATTGTCCACGAATTTGCTTGTGCAATTTATTTCGTTAACGTCATTCTGTCGAGAATCAATAGATGATTCATAAGATTCTTTATACATTTTTGAGTATTCTGTGTGGTTGAGCAATCGATGTATCTTTGTTTGATTTTATAATGACGTCTTCTTTAAATAACTTCTAGAATATAAACTCAGATGACGAATATTTTAATAGTTTATACGTAATTATCCCACATTCACAGAAATAAAAAATTTATAACAATCATCAATTCAGAATTTGATATCAATGGTGTCTATTTTATTAGACCTCTTTGATACATTTTATTATACGGGTTATAAACGGCGCTACGGGGCTTGAGTAGACACATTTTCAATGTTAAATCCATTGTTTCCACATTGCCAACAGGCTGAAGATGTTCTCTTTAACAAATAGCCTCCGGTGTATGAAAATACCCCGGCTCCGGATTCGCCCGCCTACGCGTAAACTTGCCCATCTAATATACTATCTACCGCCTGTTCCCATGGCAGATATAATATTAAAGTTTTTTTAACAAGTCGTCAGTTTTATTTTACGAACGACGTATTATTTTCGTCATCAGTAGCCTTTTCCGAATTCCGTTCGCGTTGCCATGATTCTTTTAGCTGCTCTTAATTTATACGATGCAGAAAAGCATGTACATTTTCTACATATTTCTGTCGATTGTTATTATATCTATTTATTACCATTTGGACGTAAATTTAGAAATCCGTGTTATAAATCTCACGGCATATTTCATTTCTATAAAACAGAGAACCTGTACAGACAACTTTGAAGCATTCAAAACACTTTCAATTTTATAAACATAAATACAAATAATAATCAGATAATGAATTTTGAGCGTCAATATATAAATATTATAAATATTTATTGTGTATCCAAGTAATACAATAAAATATAGTAATATAATACAAGTTTTCTCATCACTCATCGATTTTTTTTCCTTTTTGCAGGTACTAAACTGGACCTGACAGTTATCAGGATACATTCAACATGACACGACATGCCAAACGTGAGTGTAAGCATTTGAGAGTTCACACCAACGCGCGAACTGTTAGCGCGCTTTACAACATTCCCAAAATATTTTTTGCTCTCTGATATCTTGGGTCGTTGATCTTAACACTCTGCTATCAGAAGATACGTACGCAATTTAAAATTTCGTAGACAATTTAATACTCTAGGTGTATCCGTGAGGTGTATCAACGTGCTGAGTAGCATGTCTGTGTTTACAGATCATAAAATAAAATGTATACCGTCTAACGGTCACGTTATTGTTTATCGAAATTATAGTGGGCGGGTTGGCACCGGGCCCGACTGAACCACCTTCACAGGTGTGTCTATCTATTAGTATTCCAATAGTCGGTACCTCATATAACAAGCCATAGAATGCCTACCTAATTAAACCGGCGCACAGCACCATATCGAACCTCAATTTGAACAAATAGTAACCAACTGTCATATGTTTACATATGGCAGGCTTATTGAGGTGTGGCATTGAAATAACTTTGAAAAGATGTGATTCAAAATTGGCCTCGACATGGCCACGCATGTTTTTGGGTTTAGCTTTATTAATTTCAACAAATTAAAGATACCGTAGAATTTTAATACGCGTGATGTCATTATGCAAAAAGGCAATTTCTATCAGCCCCAACAAAATCTTGAAATTCTTGGGTTATTTTTTTGTTATTTACTACGTAAGCTTTTGGAAATCTCACTTGATAGTAAGTGATGATTAAGCCGAAGGTGGAAGCCAGCTTCACCCGGTACGCAAAGGAACTGGCCATCTTACCTCTAACTACCGAAACACAAAAATGCTGTAACCATTGTTGTTATGGCGACAGACTTAGATAAGATGGTGGTAGCTAGCCAGCCATGCGGACTTAGAACAAGCCCTACCACCAGCCAAAAAAAATATGAATCAATGAATGCCGTCAGTTGGTTTTCAAATTATTTCTTCTAAAAGAAACACGTGTACGAATATCTTTTAAGCGAAGCACGCTTTTATCTGGGTAGTATCAATATTAGAAGTCGTAATTTGTCTGGCCTGTCAATATGACTATTGAGGCTATCGGGCCAATAGCATTGCACCCACACCGATTAATAATAAGAAAGTCATTCGACACTTTTCCTCTTGCCAAACCATGAGGATATGATAATGAATGGACTTCATTTCTAAAATAAAATATTGATTTGAGTAATGAAACAAGCATCTCTAACAGAGAAGGATGAGGAAAACGGAGGTCAAAGAAGAGGACAACATTTTAAGTTTACCGTCTCACCAAGGGGTATCGTGTTACCCAGTAACTGGGTTGTGAAGGTCAGATAGGCAAACGCACCATGTATAATACTGGTATTAGGCTGCATCCGGTTAGACTGGTAGCCGACCCCAACAGAGTTGGGAAAAGGCTAGGCAGTCTTTGAAAATGATAAGAGGTACTATTGATGAAAGAAGTAACATATATACGGTAGACAGTTACACCGCGGCAATTGATACCCTATATTCTATAGGGTGTCAGCTCAGAACAAATAAAAACCAAGACGGAGCGCTGCGAACAATACAGTGAAGCATGCTAAAACTACACCACCGCTCTGTGCATACACGCTCACACACACACATTTACAACTATTTAAAATGACACTACGTACAATCAAACTACACCAAACTAAGTGCACACATGTTTACGAAACCGGTCTCACGTCACTGTTGACAGCGATCTGTCTTAGTTTTTTATTTGGTCTGAGGGTGTCAATTGCCGCTTCCACCTACTGTACATTTTACATATTTGACTCATCAGCAAAAAGGGGGTAACTGAATGAGTAATTTGTGCTAATCGTATCAACACCGTTATGATCGATCATCAGCGCCCACCGGTAGTCACCATCAATCAAAATAATTACCAATTGTCTTGTCATCTTCTTTTGTATAAAACTACGTAACAGTATTTGTTTGTAACCACGTGTTCAATCAATGATGTTTTGAAACGAATTGTTAGTCAATCAAAATATGAAAATCATAACTTCTTATTAATGAGAGATTTTTTCGTCTTAACATGTCAATTATCAGGCGTGAAATTGTCATACCAAAATGAGAAAAAAGCTCCACGAGAGCCATAATTATTTAAATTAAACCAAAAATTTCATATCATCACTTTCTCTACGAGGCTTCCACTTTCTTAATAAATATTTTACTATATGTCAATATACGCACTTGAGCCAATGTAGGCTTATCTCTCATTTTATTAAAAAACGGGGCTTATTTCTGACCTTTTCGAAACCTCTTAGACTCCCGAAGTAGATAGTACTCTTCTGCTCAGATTAACTTTGTAGCTTTCAAAATGCTATTATAGGTCACTAAAGAAAATTTTTAGTTAGGTAATACTCGATTAAATTCAAACCGACTACTATCTAGAGATAAGGTAATCATCATCATCTTCATATTTCTATCTTATTCATATTCATTATTATAAAACAAAGTCCTCCTCCGCGTCTGCCTGTCATCCTGTTCGCGATAAAATCAAAAACTTCTGCACCGATTTTCATGCTGTTTTCACCAATAGATAGAGTGGTTATCAAAGAAGGTTTTATTATTAATAACCGACATCCACGCGGGCGAAACCGCGGGCATCAGCTAGTTAAATATAATTCCGCTTTAGTTTCTTTTGTGCGTTGAATTTGTGCTTTCTTTTTCTGTCAATATCTATGAACAATATCAATAATAAATAGTAGAACTTCAAGCTTACTCATCCTTACTATACATATACACACGAAACTGACTCTTATCTGTCTGTTTGTAACGTATTCACGGCTGACTAACCGATTTGGATGAAATTTGCTACAGCAACAACTATTTGTGCTGTAACTGTAAGGAAGAACATGGCATAAATTGAAGAAAAAAAAAAATTGCTTAAGGTGTGAAGTTTATATGGGAAATCCCGAAATCCACGTAGACATAGTTGCCGAAAAAGCGCTCAAAATCTTCCTTACTAGCCTTTTCTCAACTATGTTGGGGTCGGCTTCTACTCTAACCAAATGCAGCAGGATACCAGGGGGCCTAAAAAGGCCACTTTGGCAGAATCATAATAGGATAATATTATGAATCATATTAAAAATCTTAAAATGTCACAAACTGACAATTCGTAATATTATCTGCGTGCAATTCATATTACGCATTACGCAATTCATCTGTTTGACAGTTTTGTATGCAGATTCGTAAATAGGTCCAAAATTATGAATTGCTTTATTGAAGTTAAATTAAAATTAATTAATTTAAATTACGGTCATTTTATTAATTACGTAATTTTCATGCAGCAATATTTACACCAAATATGATTCGAATTGAATTGAGTACTTACGTATGATTCACATAATCTGTATCACCATTTAAAAAAAATTAGAGGAATTGCTAATGATCAAACTCAAACTCAACTATACCTACATATATATAAAAATACCTAGCCATTGTAATAAAGATCGAGACCTTAATTCCATTTGACACGAGCATAACCTCTCACCGGTCGCCATCTTAGCTAAGAGTGCAGTCGCAATGCACGACGGTGCTGCACCTTGAACTGCATTTATGATTTACACAGTGAAAGTCTGTGCTGCACATACTTCAATGTTTCAATACTTAGTAGGTACAAACATAAACATGGCATAACATTACACCTTTATTATTTGTAAAATACTGGTATTCAGCTGCATCCGGTTAAACTGGAAGCCGACCCCAACATAGGGCTAGACGGATGATGATGACGCCTCAGTACACCCATATTTCGCCAGTTAGGTATGTTTAAGACCCATATACCTAATAGGGGGCTAGCCTCTTGCCATCAAGCAGGCAAATCCGCTACACACACTTCAAAATTTATTTATTTAATATGCAACAAACACAGAAACACACAAATGTACAGTGGCGGACTTAATGCCATAGGCATTTTCCTACAGTCAACCTTTGGGTGATGCAGAAACAAACAGTGGTAGGTGCAATTACGAAAATCAATAAATACTATTCTAAGCGAAATGCGAAAAATTGCGTCTTATAAGACTCATCATCATTCTGCTCCCTTTATCCCATACCCAACTGCTTTCCGAATTATGGATGATCTGTAAAAAGCAATGTTTTAGGTTATTATTACCCGAAAAGATGGCTTTTATTGTACTAGCTGATGCCCGTGGCTTCGCCCGCGTGGGTGTCGGTTATTACCTTCCTCAAGAACCACTCGATAGAGTGGTGAAAACTAGATAAATTGGTGAAAACAGCATAAAAGTCGGTGCAGTAGATTTTGAGTTTATCGCAAACAGACAGACACATAGACGCGGCGGAGGACTTTGTTTTACAATATGTTTATAAGCGTTTTGCCCACAACTTTGCCCGCGTGAATTTCGAATTTTCTTGTAGGTACAAAGTTCAACAAACCAATATACCACATCACAATTTTTCCCATTAAAAGTACCTATGCTTATGATACTTTTCAAGGATCAACTTGAAACTTACTAAAATGAAAACAATCCTATCAAAATCGATTCAGCAGCTTATCCGGAAAAAATACGGAGACTTGTGCATAAATATGGAAACGCTATACCTAAATTTTACGTTTTAAGTACTTACAGATTTTTATGAACAAACATACCTATAAGAAACCTGTCATTCAAGATTTAAAATAAATTAATCAATACAAAGCGTTCCAACTGTTTAACTTGGAACCTACCCACTATAAACATTTAATGAAGCAAAGTGAAGTAATGGGCTCAATAAGTTACCTAAATAACAACAATTTCTGTAATGCCAATGAAAATAAAAATGTGTTATTAAGGGCGCACCCTACCTCAAATTGCTTAGCATGATCCACTTTTATGCCGAAAATACTGCGCATTAATTTTGAAATAAATATATGTTAAAGTTGAGGATTGATGCTAGGTCCTATGTTTAGATAAAACACGATTACATAAAATTTTCTCGATAGAAAAAAAGTCCAAAGTTACCTCTAAAAAGAACTATAAATAAACCGCTGGTATTCAAAAAATACTTCAAATTAAATCATGAAACTTTGCATAATAACTGAACTATCTATAAATCAGGTCTTAGGTATTTTTTTTTTTAAATTACCATTATTTTCACCGTAAAAAGCAATTACCTACACTTTTTGAGCCCTGAGACCCGCTAGCGCCCCACTCCGTCTCGCTCTCACTCATGTCGCGAGTAGTATGGTGCGAGCGAGATAAAATCTGAGGTAAAGTACAGCCTTAAGACCGTTTATTTCTTGTGAGAAAATCATTATTTCCACTTTGGATTAATTTCCAGTGACTAAATTAAAGCGATAAAAATGGGATTACGTAACCAAACTAGTATTAATAAAGCTTTTACTTAAATTCATAATGTCATAATAAGACTTATTTATTGGGCAATAAAAAAATACATTATGTTATGTTCACAGTTATGTGTGTCGCCTAACAAAAGATATATAATGAGAATCAATAAAAAATCCTAACTAATATTATAAATGCGACAGTAAGTTTGTTTGTTTGTTACGCTTTCATGCTAAAACGGCTGCACGGATTTGGATGAAATTCGGCACATGAGTAGACCATGACCTGGAGAAACATAAAATACATTTTATCGCGATATTCCTACGAGTTCGAAACTTATGCGGGTGAAACCGTGGGGCGCAGCTAGTAATTAATAATCTTAACATATTTAAAGTTCCAAACTGTTCGTAATAAACATAATTTATGCGTGTCGTTTCTCTGTTAAATAATTCATCAAACATGTCGAGCTTTCCTTGATCTGTTCATTTTTATTAATTGAATATTCATAGAAGTTAAGTGATTGCCCGAAACTAGAAACATCGGTGCCTTTCCAAACAACACAGGTATCGTTTAATATTCACTTTCATATTTATGTTTTTGTGATTACCTAACTTTATATCATCATATATAACGTCGCTTCGGAAACAGACCAGTCTGATGGAAAACATCAACGCTTTTAACCTTTGACCTGTGGGACCTGCCGTATAATTTTGCCATCGATCACCTAATTTAGACATTGGTAAGAGACCTTCAGATTTTTGACATCGATAACCCTAAACTAATCTTGAAAATGTATAACTGCGGATCTAAACAAATCTTCAAAGGTATCGAAGTGAAAAATGAGACGGTCGCCTCCCTAATGATCAATGGACATACCTTCCTAAGATTTAAGCACTAGATCATGCCAGCGCTCGTTTACCTGGCATCTAATTGCTGATATAGATGCAGTTTGGCACTCCATATGAATTTTACATAAATCATAACCAGTTGACATATTTGTTATTTACTAAAGACAAATAGAGGGCATGTAATATAACTACAGACGTGAGAAGCCAAAGCACGCGTTCAACAAAAAGTTATTAGCTTACGAGCTCTCGAAATAGCTGTAATAACTGGATACAGCTGCGTTCATCCTACCTCATCAACGTAACATTTGTACAGGTTTAAAGTTTCTTGGCAAAACTATTGTAGAACATGTTTGCGTAAATCAAGTCCCGCGGTATGCGCCACCGCGTTTATATTTCTTAAGTAACGAAATTAGACTATCATTTAAATGACCTTAAAGATCAGTGTCAACAAAGCTATTGTTCGAAACTTTTTCAATGAGCTCAATAACTTCATTGCGTTCCTCGCATATCAGTTTAGTCATGTGTTCCTTTTCAATGGCATTGGTAATTTCAGATGCTTACAGTTTTTCGGAAGAGTCATCGGTCATTCGTATAGTTATTTCTTGCTCTTGATTGTATGGATCGAAGAAAGTGAAACAACTAGCCCAAGGCGAGTCGTTTATCTATTTGAATGGTAGCATACTACAGCTGCCGTTATTACCTTGCCATGTTTACCTTGAAACAGCCTTTCAAAGTTTATCCTAATTTTTACCTACTGGTTTCTGGAGAATTCATCTAAAGAATTCGACCATGAATGAATGAGTAGTTGAATTTCTAAACATTTATATTAAATGTGTTTGACTGCGTTAGTTAGAAGCAACCTCAGATTTTCAGCGACAGTTTCTGCTGACTTTCGTGCAAGTGACAAAACAGCTTTCATGCCTCGCCCATTAGCACGTTGACAACAATATTTAAACGCTTCAATGACAACGCATCTTCAGTCTAGCTCACATTCTACACATCTCGAATAGTCCGCTGTCTACACCTGCGTGCCTTATTTTAGATCGACGCTGGCCGTGATGGCAGTTGCAAGGTGACGCGGGATTATTTTCATATTCTGGGTCACGATGTGTGTTTTGTCTCAGGGACGCTAGTATTCCCGTTTACACGAGGTCACGGCATTTATGTGACAACGTCGTAACTAAATCATATTTGAAATTCTACCTAGTCCAAGGTGCCTCGGATACAGAATTCCTTACTATTTCATGTCCAATTCAAACAAATTTAAAACAAAGTCACCGTCTGATATAATAAAGGACATCGGGTCCAATCAGCGTTTTCAGTGATGGGTATTTAAGTAAATGCAAGTACTATCACGAAAGATAAACATCTCTTTAATGCACCATAATGGCTGTACCGACCCGACCTTTCGCGCATATAACTGAAGCTGTCGAACGTTTTCCCCGATAAATCATCGCCACTACTTTCTTTTTACGAAATATCACATAAACCCTATTAAATGAAACGTCTTTACAACGTGCGCTCCCATTTGCGGTTAATTGCTCTGTTAATTTACGACATATGGTAGCTAGGCGACTTATACCTTCACCTGCATATTGTAGGTCATCTGGTAATGGAAGGTAGATTATTATTATTTTCTGTCCTGTGCCAAAGAGGCGAGTTCCACAGATGATTCATACATTACGATCTCAGAATGCAGTTCGGTCACTTTTAATGTTCCGCAGTGATGGCATCTTCGCTAACCTCTCATTGTATCTATGGATATAGGTGCTCGATAATTCTATGTCACACGTTTTCTATAGCAAAATACTTTTTAAAGCATCGACAAAAGAATCAAATTTCTGTAACGCGAACCTTTGAATTCAAATGTGCTTGCAGGTAGAATTTTTTGCTGATGTCTCACATGCCTTTGTTTATGTCTACCTACCTTGTCTGTAAACTGGTTAACAATAGCATAGTTATCTACTTCATCTACTTTAATCAGTCAGGTATCTATGCAATCGTTTATAAATAATGATTTTCTATTTCTTTGAAAGATCTAATTAGGATGAGATGATACTAACAGCTAACCTACTTGCGCTGAAATCAACACAATGATGACGTAAGGCAATTCAATTGAAGTGTACTATTCTCTGAATTAATTGTCAACTTCAGCTTCAGTCCAGCACGGTCACGCAGTCTGTTGAATGTATTGAATTCTATTTATCAGTTCTAACCTTGACGCCACCTCCGGAACCAATCGAGTTTGTGAGTTTGCATAGGAGCGCCGCCGTTCGTGGACTATACTGCCTTTCAGATCTTGTTTAACGTCCATTACAATAGAATTAGGTTTTATTCGGCCGGCTCGGCTTTCGATACTGCGTGGCCCATTATGTGGGTTATTGCTATCTAATTGTATTTGACTAGCTAAAAATATACATTCATATCTACATCCGTTTAAATACCTACAGTTATTTAAACGGATTAGTTAGTATTTTAAACAAAGGAATTTTAAAACTCTTTTGTGTTTCTCATTATTCCTTGAACGAACAAAGCGATGGACATGGAATACAAAATTACGTAAATCTAAGTTCTAATTTATTCTAAAATACTCATTGTACTCTCACAGACAATATTCAAAGTTAACAGACATTCCTGTGTCTACAGTCGAGTCGAAATTGCAAACCAACTGCGGCGGGTGCTAATAACCGCCTGCGAATTTGGCAGTGCGAGAGGGTCGGACCCCTCGGCCGCCCGCTCCCCTACCTGATGCAACTGCAGTATTGATTAACGGCACTTGTATACGTCCAATGTCGTATTTCCGATTAGTTTGTTGGAGCAAATTAAAATCTAAATCGTACTCGTACTTATTTATTTTTTAAACGCTTACAATTTGTTACTCACGCACACTACCGCAATGCCAAACACGTAATTTGAATGCATAGCTTACAAATTGCAAGTAATTCTATGAACAAACATTGGCCAGGTATTACGAAACACGACTCTGTCACCTTTCCTGCTATGTAAACAAAACACTCAAACAATTCTCACTTTCACTTTCAGACCTTCACAGCATGGTGCAACAGCCACCTTAGGAAGGCCGGTACCGGTATCGAGAACATCGAGGAAGATTTCCGCAATGGGTTGAAGCTCATGTTACTGCTGGAGGTGATCTCCGGCGAGACCCTGCCCAAGCCTGACCGCGGCAAAATGCGTTTCCACAAGATCGCTAACGTCAACAAGGCTTTGGACTTCATCGCCTCTAAAGGTAAATATATAAACTACTGTTCTTCAAAAAGCCTATCCTCTAGATTAGGATTTGTTGTGCAAAATCTATATAATAATATGTAGAATGAAAATGAAAACAGTAATGTTTTCGTAGCTACACTTTCTTCATCGAATGAATGATGAATCGACTCCATATTGCTTTTACTTATGTAGTTTACAATCTTAGAGTGGCCCACTGAATGTCTCTTATGAATACCTAATCTTTATCGAGGGTACGTCCCTAATTGCTTCTGATCTAGATAACAAATCGATTACAAACAAGGCATTGCGCATTTTGCCATTTAGACTAAAAGTGCATAAAGTCACATTTGGCTTATATAGTTTGTAATGGGCAATTCAAGTAAACTGATTGCTCAATACTAGTGTTTCGTAGGCGATTTGCTCAGAACCCGTCCCTATTACTCCTACACTTATTGCAGTTTTCAATACAATACTCGTATTTTATTGCCAAACATGATGCAGGCGGTACTCGTGGGCTATATAATAAAAGACTTGTAGGGCATAAAAGTAAAGAAGTAAGAAAGAACTTAAAATAGTATCGCACTCTATCGCTTCTAGAATATCAAAATATAACAGGATCAGATATTGGGAATGTGCCAATGACAAAAAAGGAGAGAGTAAGGATCTTATAGAAATGAAAACAGAAAAAAACGCCAAAAAAGACCCAAATAATGCATAAATAACTACTTCATATAAATTAGATAAACATGAGACAAGAAAACCTAACTTTTGAAGGAAAATTAACAGTTTATTAACTACTACTTATTTTCCTCAGAAAGTTATTAGCAAGAACTTATTTCATGATTCAGAGGGACAAAACTGCTCAAATACAGTGTACAGTCACAAAAAACGTTGTAAGTAGGTACAGGTTATACCAAATGATTTCATGCTAAGTACCGTTAAAATTGTACTTAGGTACTTACATACTATAAATCTGTACCCACTAGCAAAGCCGATACTGAGAACTACTATACCTCAGTAGTGACGAAAAGACCGATAACAAAACAAAAACAAACAAAGGTTTTAAGACAGAGTTTTAAAAGACGAGACAAAAACAAGATTTAAAATACAAAACAAAAACAAACACTACTATAATGGTACAAGTTAAGAGACAGAGTTTTAAATTATCATCCTATGCCATTCATACCTACGTGTGCACTATGACTATAAGTAACCACAATACAAGAACTCACTCACGTTTCTATAGAATCAATCAAGTATTATTATAACATCCAATTACCTAATATGGTTTAATGGTATGAAGAACATACCTACATAACATATATAAGGAAGACTTAACTGCTTACAAACCTAAATACCTAACCTAACCTTTTATATTCAAAATTACCTACTGATTACTTTGCTTGTTAGGATATTACCTACTGATTAGTTTCCTTTGTATCATGTAATTTTTCAGCAAATGCTACTATATATATGACATTAATTTTCAGGCGTAAAATTGGTGTCCATTGGTGCCGAAGAAATCGTCGATGGCAACCTTAAGATGACCCTGGGTATGATCTGGACCATTATCTTGCGATTCGCCATCCAGGACATCTCAGTGGAAGAAATGACCGCCAAGGTAAATCCACAATCCATCGACCATACTGATCATACACAATCGATTCAATAAACCTTTAACAACATACTTGTAAAATAGACATTAGTCATCGACGGTAATAATGTGAATATAAATGTAATTCGCAATGCAATTTTACACATACATTTCAATTTACAAACTTGGTTTTTATTGATAAATAAGGATGCAATTTTACAGCACAGTTACTCGTTTTTGTTATTGAGAATTTGCCATCGTTTCTATAACTGACTTCTATATATATTATCGCAGTCAATGGACTTTCAATGCCTATTCTGCAGTTTTGTTGATAACGCTACCAACTTCCTTTGTATTATTGTTCATCAATTGAATTTTTATGTTCTCTCAATAGGAAGGTCTCCTGCTCTGGTGCCAACGCAAGACAGCCCCATACAAGAATGTCAATGTCCAGAACTTCCACCTGTCCTTCAAGGACGGTCTGGCCTTCTGTGCCCTGATCCACAGGCACAGGCCCGACCTCATTGACTACAGCAAATTGTCCAAGGACAACCCTCTAGAGAACTTAAACACGGCTTTCGATGTGGCCGAGAAGTATCTCGACATCCCCCGCATGTTGGACCCCGACGGTAAGACACGCTTGATATGCTTCTCGCTCAAAATTTATACAACGCAATGACATCAGCAAATAAAGCTCTGACCATTTCTGTCCTCACTTCTCAATGTGGGATATGAAACTATACGTGACAGTTCACTGCCAAATTGCCGCATTTCAGTATTTTCTAAATGATCATCAAAAAATGGACAACACATATAATTGTAACTGGATATTGCAGACTTAATAAACACACCAAAGCCGGACGAGCGCGCCATTATGACCTATGTGTCGTGTTACTACCACGCCTTCCAAGGCGCGCAACAGGTACTAAACAAATATAAAATGGCCGCCACTCGTTACCGCCATTTCCGCGTTTGATACCCGAACCCTAACGCCAGGCCTTTGTGTGTAACTTATAGCATGATGAGTGCCTCGCTTTATGTTAAAGAAGCTCCAACTGTCAGTGTTGATAAACTAATACTAAAGACCTCGGAAGAGTTTCACAGACTAGTTGTTGCAATACTTCGGATGGGACATGAAAAAATGTGACGCTAAGGTTACAATTTTGGCCCAATCCCATCCGTCCTTGGTTATCATACCCCATCTACTGACGATGACTTTTGATGTACCAAGTAAGCGTAGAAAGGTCTTCCGAGGTTAAATATCCTACGCCAAAAACGTGTTCCAGAAATGCCAATACTCCAAAATATATTTTATTATGTATAAGAAAAAATATAACCATATTATTGTTATACCGACTCCAAGCAACAAACCCCGTACCTAAATAATTATGAAATGTGCTACAAACGTTTTTATAAAAATAAGCTTTATGTTGTTAACTCATACGTTATTTTATTGATATCAAACGAAAGAATGCTTGTGTTCTAATTAATCGCTCTCGTAATTCGCAGTTATTTGAAATAACTCGTCATTTACTTTATTGTCTAGATGTTCAGTTGAACACTGTCAATTAGCACTACATTCATTAATTTCCTGTTTCAAGTATTATTACTAATTGTGATAAGACAATGCGGGTTGTTAAAATACCAAGTTTTCAACGTATTTTTTGCCTGTTATTTTTAAAGATGACTTTTCGACCTACCTACATTCCATTAAGAGTAGGTAATAGACCATCAAAACTTTGAATACCCCAGTAAACGAGAACATTAATGCTAACGACGTTGTTTTCCAAAAGATAAAACACAAGCATTCTACTAGGGAATAATTCATGATACATCGCATGAGAACTAACACCGTGTCGCTTGCGTGCCGCTTGTCAGATCTGCAGAACACAGCGATGCCGGACGAGCGTGCGGTCATGACATACGTCTCTTCATACTACCATTGCTTCTCTGGCGCACAAAAGGTTTGTATCATCTGAACCTACTAATGAATGTAAACGTTGCAGTTTTCTGAACCAAATCGAAATTACTACCTATATCAAAATTAAGTTGATGTGAATTTGGGGCGAAAATAGTACTTAAAACAGCTACCGCTCCGTGTTTTAAAGCTTCATTGTATTTACATATCATGTGAATAAAATTAATATTGATATCAGCTTGTCGTTAAACTAGTGATGTCTAGTTTGTTCGACAAACATATTTCATAAATGTAAAAGACTATCTTATGTACAATTCACAGGCTGAGACGGCCGCGAACCGCATTTGCAAAGTTCTCAAAGTCAACCAGGAGAACGAACGCCTCATGGAAGAGTATGAGCGTCTTGCCAGTGACGTAAGTATCCCATTCATTAAGAGAAAGCAACAGCGCGGCAGTTTTTCTTTAAAAATAATAAGGCTACCATGATTAGATGAATATACACACAGGGAAAGAACGCAAAGCTAAGAGCGATCGCTCCTTGACGACTGCTCTATAAAATCTAATGCGATACCTCTTTCCACTCGTACCTCATGCCTCAAATACACTCTCGCGCTGTTGTGTACTTAAAATATTTTATGTTTCAGTAAATATTATAAATGACTTTAAATTTTATAGCTGCTGGACTGGATCAGGCGTACCATGCCTTGGCTGAACAGCCGCCAAACCGACAACTCTCTTGCCGGTTGCCAGAAAAAACTGGAAGACTACCGTACTTACAGGTATACTTCGTTTCGAATATTTAATAAAAATTGAATAGCTTTGATAGTAATAAAATTAACGCATTAGGGCAATGATAACAGAGCCATGTTTGAATCTCAGTTATCTTACAATTAAAATTGGCGTTTCCTGTAGGATAAAATGCCAAATCCTCCGAAATGGCGATAAGCGACCTAATAACGACCATATTTAATCAGCACAGTCAATAACGACGACCATATAGTGTGCCTAACCCTTCTTTAACCACAAATGATGATAATAATTATCTTTTAGGCGTAAGCACAAGCCGCCACGTGTAGAGCAGAAGGCCAAGTTGGAGACGAACTTCAACACCCTGCAGACCAAGCTCCGTCTGAGCAACCGCCCCGCGTACATGCCCACCGAAGGCAAGATGGTCTCTGTAAGTATCACCATCATCGCAGTGTCTATTATCATAGTTGATCGATTAAAAAAGTCCACTAGAATAGATCTGAAAAAACATTTTTCCAATGCCATAGAAATCTTTCATGTGCCACAATATTTGGTACTTATAATAGTCTCATTAATTCTAACCCTTATAATCCCATCTAAGCTCGTATTGATAGGCCAAGACCACTTTGCAACAAGGAACAAATCTAATAGATACTGTTTATATTTCAAGGACATCGCCGGAGCTTGGAAGGGCCTGGAAATCTCCGAAAAGGCGTTCGAAGAATGGCTGTTGAGCGAGATGATGCGCCTTGAGCGTCTTGAGTACCTGGCCCAGAAGTTCAAGCACAAAGCCGACATCCACGAAGACTGGACCAGAGGTGGGTACAAGAATCTACCAATATATTTTTTTATATGCAAAGCGTTTAATTTCGGCGTCTACCTAAGTCAATCGCATACGCTTTGGGAGAACATTAATTAAGGAATCAGTTTTCACATTTTTGAAGGCATCCCGACTCCGAGAAAGAGCTCACAATTAGCCAACGAAACGATATTTTCGAAATCCAACGGGACTTCACGAAAAACACAGTTGAAAAATCAAACATCCTTCGAATTTCCAGGCAAGGAGGAGATGCTGCAATCTCAAGACTTCCGTCAATGCAAGCTGTACGACATCAAGGCTCTGAAGAAGAAGCACGAGGCCTTCGAGTCAGACCTCGCCGCACACCAAGACCGCGTCGAGCAGATCGCTGCTATTGCCCAGGAACTCAAGTAAGAAACCTTTATATTCTATAGACAATGTTGAACCGAACTTTCTGAATCGGAGAGATTTAAAAACCTTTTCTTTCGTGTCGAAATCCTCACGGATGTCCCTAGTTGTCCTGCAACGGGGTCTGACAGACTCTTAATGATTACAAATGGTGTTCTCCCAACTGCTTCTGGCCATGGGGCTGGAGAGCTCGCGGATTTTTGTCTTTTGCACATACCTAAGTATTTAAGTGAATAAATCAACCTTATTTTATGCCAGGAAGTTGCGATAAAAGATTTTCTTGAAATGAATGGTGTTTAATCTAATGACGTGTTTAAACCGCGTTACGGATTGGTTAGCGCTGCTAACACAGACTAAAATTAGCCCTTTATCTACAACTATCATTTTTTTGCGCAGTACCCTGGAGTACCACGACGTGGCGAGTGTGAACGCTCGCTGCCAGCGCATCTGCTCGCAGTGGGACCGCCTGGGCGCGCTCACGCAGCGCCGCCGCCACGCGCTGGACGACGCCGAGCGCGTGCTGGAGCAGATCGACCTGCTGCACCTCGAGTTCGCCAAGCGCGCCGCGCCCTTCAACAACTGGTATGTAACCACTGTACACACGGCTACACATCAAGCTATACATTTCCAGTTTATGCTGATCTCGCATTTTATAGGATTTTCGTACAATGCGAGGTCAGCTTATACTGGAAATGTATAGCTTGATGTGTAGCCGTGTGTGCTAACTTAGGAACTACCGAAGCTATGTCGCAAACTATGCTCCACTGCTGCAGCCAGAGACCTCTGCGCTGCCACCGAGAACAAATTTCATATCCTCTCATGCCATCGACACGAGGAAGAAGACTAACTAGCATAAGCATAATCAGCCTATAATGTTCCCACTACTGGGACACAGGCCTCATCTCGGCGAGAGGGAGCGGGCCCAGTGCGGCTTGATGAACTAGATCAGATTAATTGCAATCTGCGCTTTCAAATCTAGTACATAAAAAACATTAAAATAAATCTATTTGATATCGAATACAATGTTTTGTCGCCTCTGAGGCGAGAGATGAGGGAGATTCCTTGTTCACGACACAAAGTTTATAACTTCATTTTTGTCACAGCAAAAAAATCAAATGTAATCATATCGGTTTACCAACCAAAACATAATGTAAATCTTATTGTCTTCAAAAACAAATCTGTACCTAATGACCCGTAAATTAAAATGTCTACATAATTCTTCTCATTTTTTGTTAAGGTTGGATGGCACCCGGGAGGATCTTGTGGACATGTTCATCGTCCATACTATCGAAGAGATTTCCGGACTTATGGACGCGCACGCTCGCTTCAAGGCCACTCTCGGAGAGGCTGACAAGGAATACCAGGTAAGGTTTTACGTATTTACGTTAAATATACGACAACAACAATCGACTTTAAATTGTAAAAAACATTGTAATAATTATATCCTGTGACACTCGGCAATAATGTAGCTTTCCGAAGATTACCCACATACAAACTCACACATTTTACCTCGAAGATAGATTGCATCGATATTAGGACCGTTTTCTAATCACATAATAATCTCTAATTTCAGGCGATAGTCAACCTGGTCCACCAGGTTGAGTCCATCGTGAAACAGCACCAGATCCCTGGTGGTTTGGAGAACCCCTACACTACTCTTACTGCTCACGTAAGTTTTACATTTACTGGACTCTTACAAGCAAAATGCTGACAAATTCTGTGTAGTCGTCTCAGCTACTAAAGAGTAGGCTAATAGACATCAAAATGTCACAAAAAACAAAAAAGACAAACATCTAATGAAGTAGGTATATTCCATCCAATGGTATGACCGAAGGGTCATAAAATGGAGTGAGACTCGTAAGGTGAAGAGCTTACGAGTCTCACTTCATTTTATTTGGAACCGTGAACACAGAACTCGAATTACACAGAAATTGCACAATAACCGCATAATTAAACTTAATCAACTGTATTTCTAAACCTCAGGAGCTGAACCGCAAGTGGTCAGACGTGAGGCAGCTGGTTCCCCAGCGCGACAACACGCTTGCCGCCGAACTTCGCAAGCAACAGAACAACGAAACCCTCAGGCGCCAGTTCGCTGAGAAGGCCAACGCTGTCGGACCCTGGATCGAAAGGCAAATGGATGCCGTCACCGCTATCGGAATGGGTCTGCAGGTAAAGGGTTACGTTCATCTCTTGATCGACCGTCAATTACGTTTTTGATATTTTAAGATAAACATTTTTCTACGAATGAGCTGTAATCTAATCGAAATAAATCCTTCAAATACAACATGGTACCGAAAAATCTATGCCAAATAATTCGGTGCAAACCTAAGCATATGACAAATTCTACCGGCATTTAACAAAGACTTGCAAAATGTGGGAAAAATTTAATCAGGAAGGATCGTCAACGATAACATACAATCGTTTTTATCAGGGCTCTCTGGAAGACCAATTGCGTCGCCTCAAGGAGTACGAGGCGGGTGTGTACGCGTACAAGCCACACATCGAGGAACTGGAGCGCATCCACCAGGCCGTGCAAGAGGGCATGATCTTCGAAAACAGGCAAGTCAAGACGAATTACTATACAACTGGTAATGGATTATGTATGGATCTCTATGGAAACTTGTTTTTTCTACGACGCGATTTATACGCCGTATCATAAAGAAACCGTGCCGTGTACAAAGGGCCTTAAGGCCCGTCCAGACTGGCACGATATCGCGAGACAAGGGTTACGCTGCCTGTCGCGCCCGCGATATCGCGCCAGTTTGCACGATCCTTTACGGTCTCGTACGAACTCTAGGTAAAAAGCATCCTCAGTTATCATAATCTACCGATATCTTTTACAGGTATTCGCAATACACAATGGAAACTCTGCGCGTCGGCTGGGAACAACTTCTGACTTCCATCAACCGCACTATCAACGAAGTTGAGAACCAGATCTTGACCCGCGACTCCAAGGGCATCACCCAGGAACAGCTCACCGAGTTCCGTGCTTCCTTCAACCACTTTGACAAAAACCGCACCGGTAATTAAAAACCTATTTTACTATACCTTGCGCCAGATAACCGTGGAATAAAAGTCGTTGACGACTTCTACCAATGTATTCCAATATTTTAAAACAATACGAAAAAATGTTAAGGCAGTGTCGCTAACACGATAAAAACAAACGTATCGCGGTACGAGACGTCCTTGGCGTGTGCACGTGGCATGTTTTTTTTATTTGCATTTAAATTTCGAGACAAGTGGGGTTAATGACTTTTATTCCACGGTTATCTGGCGCAAGGTATAGCCTTTTTAAATCATTGCGAATTATTTATTCCGCCCCTAAGCATCGCCACATCGAACGGTCCTCAAATCGGGCGGATTCTCGCGACCTTTCACCAACTGATTGGTTCACCTTTTTTAACAGTATGTTCAAAAATGGTATAAAGACAAAAACTGTTTCCTTTACAGGCCGCCTAGCACCCGAAGAATACAAATCGTGTCTGGTGTCTCTCGGATACAGCATTGGCAAGGACAGGCAAGGAGAACTCGACTTCCAGCGCATTCTCGCTGTTGTCGACCCCAACAACACCGGTAAACATTTTTCTATAAAATTCAGAACAGTCTCGAAAGACGTTTGGTTTTTCGCTGGTCTTCCTTTTTTAAGCAAAGTAACTATAACTTAAACACATATAATTGCGTCTCTGTCCACAGGTTACGTGTCGTTCGATGCGTTCCTGGACTTCATGACAAGGGAATCCACAGACACAGACACCGCTGAACAAGTCATCGACAGCTTTAGGATCTTAGCCGGTGACAAGGTAACAATACTTCGTTAAAGTCTGTTAATTTTTAGAATATTTGAAGTTGAAGATGATACCTACGTATATTTTCTAGTCATGAGTTCATCTTGGAAACCTGGACTTATACTTAATATAAGTCTGAAATCGCCAACCCGTCTCGAGCAAGCATGGTGAATAATGCTCGTGCCTTCTACGAGAACAGGCCTTTGCCCTTGAGTGGGACAATAAGATAAGAGGCTGGTATTAAATGTGTGTTATTATCGGCAGCCCTACATCACGGCGGACGAGCTGAGGCGCGAGCTGCCGCCCGACCAGGCGGAGTACTGCGTGGCGCGCATGCCGCCCTTCCGCGGACCCGGCGCTCCCGCCGGCGCGCTCGATTACATGGCATTCTCCACCGCACTCTATGGCGAAACCGACCTTTAGGTACAACACCATGAAAATGTACATCTTAAATTATTGCATAGACTTTACTCCGAAAATAATATTAAATAAACTATTTAAAAAACACCCAGGCTTTCGAATCCCCCGAGCACACGACGCGACGGTATTTGGCAAACCTCCAGTTCGACATTGGGTCGCTGCCTAACGCCCACCATGCTTACATGTTTTGTTGAATAGACATATTTATAGAAACCGAAATGATTTTTGCTCAGACGCAGGTCGCAGAAGTCGTATCATAGGACACTGTCATCCACGTCATCAGTCAAGGAGGGTAGCTAAGATGGCGCGCGCTCACCGCGCTCAGTACTAACACGACGGCCCGAGGCTACAGCGGCGACGTAATGGCGCACAAAAATTATTTCCCTTACATTGACCTACCTCTCAGAATTCGCCCTAAACCGAGGTCAATGTAAAGCAAGCAATTTTTGTGGAATAATTTAGTCTATAAAACAGTTCTATATTAAATAATATTATGTGCAATGTTCAAACCAAAAATGCCATTAACTTTCATACCATAAAACTCCTTCCTAATGTTTAGTAACCTTTTGGCTCAAATCAGAAAAATCATTTTATATGTTTACAACACTCTATTTATACATTAGCATTAGGTATTTTTAACTTTTATAAGAAATTCTCAGGGAAGTCACAAAAAAATTATTTGTAAGATAAAAAAAATGGTGCTAATGTTAGGCTTGACTAATGTGTGACACCAAAATAAGACTCATTTACATTGTGAGAATGTTTTTGTTATATTTTTTTTTTATTTATAAGCAAACATTATTTATACAAGATCAATTTTTATTTACTGCCATTAGTAATGATAGTACTTTGATGGTAGGCACAGTATTGTTTTAAGTTTTCTAAATTTATAAATGTTGCAGGGAAGTGTCACACAAATTATTTATATCATAGATTGCCATAGCTTGCCTGCATCTATTTATTTATCATTTTTATATGAGTTTCGTTTTTATGAGAGTATTGGAATGAGTACTCAAAATAAATGATCTGCCATATTTTTGTCTTTTAATAATGACTGCGTTATTAAACCAACCAATTGTTTCAATGAGACAGCAGCGGTATGTAGAATAAGAATGACTTATGTGCCCAAAAGTATACTAACTCGAATGTACAGCTACTTTAATAAAGAGCTCTTAAACAACTTTTATTTTTTTTATTTTGTTATTATACCTAAATAGTATTTAATAATAAGTTTACTTTAATGTAAGAAAATGAAAACATAATATAAACCGAGTCAACAGTGCTCATATATTTAATAAAATCAACTACAATACAAATAATCTGGCTAGTATAAGATACAGTTGAAATACACTATACTAATACTAATTAAATATTATATAATACATACAACAGTTAAAAATCAGAAGTTCCAATATTCCACTACATAGTAACATGAGAAAGGTATCAATAAATTATAATATCCTATGCATATCTATTAAAATTTTAAAACCTAAAAACCGCTCTGTATTATTTCTCAGCCTCCTTTTTGGATTCTTCTGCTGTTAGAAGCGCACTCTTTATGCCAACCTTCTTCAGTTCTCCAATAAGCTCACCTGATTGATGCATTTGCAGCATTATGTCACAGCCTCCAACAAATTCGCCATTGATGAAAACTTGTGGAATTGTTGGCCAGTTAGAGTAATCTTTTATACCTGTAACAAAAAATATGTTTATAAATTAAAGTAGTCGAAACGCCGGGATGACGCTCCAGAAGGACATGTAGTGATCTTATTTGTGATGTTCTTCAGTGAGGTCAGGTGCATAGTACTCGCAACTGTTGTGTGTGTAAGAGCAGATGTATGAATGTAAACGAAGCAAAAGGAGTATGTAAAGATTGTAGCAGGTTGCATTCAGTAGTTCCTGCCCACCCCCATGAGAAGAAGGTGTTGTGAATAAAACTAAATTGCAATAAAGATGTTTGTGCTGTTTGAATGCTATAAGATTAGATTAAGATTGCATCACTTTTGACTGTAGTAATAGCGTGGTGCTGGTTCTTGAGTAACACTTATATTTTTATCTATAGTAATTTGATTGTCAGTTTCGGCTGAAATGCCATAGCAAGTAACTATATTAATAGTCATGGTGATAGTTTAATAAGCACTTATTTTTAATTGTGTTATTGACAACTGATACGTAGTCCAATTAATAACACATTTATTAATTATTCAAGCGTTGTCAGATTTAATAGCTGGGATGCTTGATAATAATTATAATAAATTAAAAACTTCTCTTTCTACCATTTAGTATAGACTCAACAGACTAACACACTGATATTTTATTAATTAAAACAATATAAGTAATTATAACAATATCAATAACATTTTTTGAGAAATAATCTGGTCATTTGCTTGACCTATATGATAAAGCAGCTAACACAAAATTCTTATCATAGTTGTAACCCCTTAAAACTAGTTAGGAGCTTGTGGCTAACTAATAACAGCCGCACGGGTCTTACCATCAAATTAAGCTATGCTTGCCGGGGGTGCACCGTGGATGGGTGGCCATCTTTACATACCGAGACTACTCTGTGTCTCGGAAAGCACATTAAACCATTGGTCCCGGTTGTCATTTGCGGAATTTTTAATAGTAGTTACAGGTCATCAGAAGCTTTTTTTTTTTTTTGATGCTGGGGAATCATCAAATTACTTCTCCCGCTCTGGGCGGAGCGAAATGGCGTGTCAGACTTTTACTGACTAAAACCAACCCGTGTTCCTTCAGTTGCCTGTTGCCAAGGTCCCGGTATCCCTTTCGGACTTACCCGCAACCCTGGGTCGTCAGAAGCCTGAAAGTCTGACAACCAGTACCAGCCACTGGTAACCACTTACTGAGTTGTGGAGGACGGATATGCAGTAGCTCCATATAAAATACTGGTATTCAGCTGCATCCGGTTAGATTGGAAGCCGACTCCAACATAGTTGGGAAAAGGCTAGGCAGATTGATTGAGTTGTAGCCTCTTCAAAAACATAACATCGCACCTTGTTTCCCCGAAAGGTTCAGCAGAGGTACACTCAAATTTCGCCATTTATTTGGTGTGTTGTTAGCCACTTCAATGATAACAGTATTATTGTAAACCGACACTAAAAAGAACTAACCTTGTCTAAGATCTTCATTCGACAGGACATCATGACTGTCGTATGTAACTGCGTGCATCCTCATTATCTGAACAACTGCATTACTGAATCCACATCGAGGGGCATCTGGCACACCTTTCATAAATACTACCACTTTATTATTTTTAACTATTTTGTCAATTTTTTCTTTTATCGGAGCGTCGGCGAATGAACGACATGTTAACTTCAAAGTATTGCTATAAATTGGAAATATACTCCTGCGTAACAAGCTATTCATTTTTGTAGAATTAGCTAACGTAATTCTTTATTTACTTAATTTAGCAGAAAGCAGAGGTAATTCTCTCTTTTGTAAAATCTAAGTTTTCACTTCTGTGCTTCTGCGAAAATGTTAGGATGTTACGTCAATATTATCTGTCAATGTCAAAATGACAAAATCACAACGTGACACATCATGCATGCCGCGGCTATAGTCTATGGCAAATAGAATCATTAAAAATAATAAAAATGTATTCCTATCCCAATAAATTGTATAAATATTTTAATTCAATCATTGTAGGGAAACTAATACTTCTTGTAATATTTTTTTATCGCTAATTTTAATCTAATCGTTAATTTTATTTTAATCTATGATGAGACGAAAAAAAGAAAGGAACGCTGTTTAAAAAAAACTTGTCTGTGGTTATGGTTGAGTTGAGTGGTGGTTTGTGTGGTTTAGTTTGTTGTGTGATTAATAATTTTTCAAATACTAATTCATAAAATGGAGAACGCTGAAGAAATATTCCACTTTCTTGAAGATTTCTCCAAGCGCAAACCTAAAACAATCCCACAGGAGCTAAATGAATACTTAGCATACGTAGCACGGACCGGTGATCCAGTCTACCAATGGTCATTAGTTAAAAGTTTATTCAAAGAAAAATTGCTATCTGTGATCACGGATTTCTACGAAACAACTCCAGGTATTGACATTCCACCTTATCCCAACGTAGATCCATTCAATTATGACATCATGAAAAACAGCCTTTTAGAACGCCTGGATTCATTCACCTCTGCCCCCTTCACAGTTCAAAGAATTTGTGAATTACTCACATTTCCGCGTAAACAGTACAATCGCGTTGATAAGTTTATGAGGGCGATAGAAAAGAACATTTTAGTTGTAAGCACCAGAGAACCGGGTACACAGCGTCACGCCGAGCCAGAAAATGGTGAAGCAGTTGAACCTATTGTCAATGGGTCAGATAATAATTCCGAGTATAATGTCGATGTTGAAATGGAAGATATGTCTTGGAAGGAAAATACTGAACAACCGCAAATCTCAGAGCCTCAGCCAGGCTCATCTGATGCCCACATTTCTGTAGATGACATTGAGGCTCGATTAAAAGCTAAGCAAGAGACTCCAATGGATACTCAAGATAAAATTGCCAACCAATATGAATCTGTTACACCTCCTGAACTGAATATAAGTGCAGATGAACCCCCAGAAGAAATCAAGCCCAGTGCAGAGCCCAATCTCCAAGCAACTGTATCCACTGAGGAGCCTAAAGTTGAAGCAACCACTTCATCAAGTCCAAACGAGGAACCAAAGGTTGATGTTGAAATGAAGCCTGAAGTTCCTACTCCTGCTTTAATCATTCCAGAAATCAAGGTTGAGGACGCTGAAATGACAGAGCAAAGGCTTACTGCGCAATCATCAGTAGATAAAGTTGAAGACACAAGTGAGTCTGCAAGTGAAACAGAAGCTCCAAGCACTGAGCCTAAACCTGTGATAGAACCACAACCTGTAGCTTTGGACGAAAATAGCTCAGATTCCACAACAAAAGAAGACAATGAACCCAAACTTATTTCTGAAATCTCCACATCAAGTGAGGAAAGTTCATCATCAAGTGATAATACTGATGGTAATAGCGATTCTCCTAAGACAGATGAGAGACAAATAGATGTGCATGAAGAGTCCAACCAATCAGATACTCCTTCAGACACAGCTTCAGAAGAAAGCAGTGTTAAGGAATCTGAACCAACACCTGAATCTACTCCTGAACGGCCTACTGAGGAAGTTTCCCTTAAAGTTGAAATGCAATCAGATAACTACTCAATATCTGATGTTAATTCAGAATTACCTCAACCACCTTCAGATGGCCCCAAGGTTCAAGAGGAACCTGACGAAAAAAAAGAACCAGAAAAGATTAATAAAGAAATTAAGTCTGATAATACTGAGACAGAGCTGAACAAAGAGTCTTAATTATTGACTCAAACATTTCAAATACTTTTTCATTATGTGACTGTTAGTTAGTAAGTAGAAAAGTAACCAAATTTTCCTTAAGCACTGTGTACAATCTCATCTGTGTTTAGTTACCCAATTAATACCTAGTAGTAGTTTATTTCCTTAGATTACTTGCAACCCTCATCCTCTTGGAACTTAAAAGTATTTCTAGCTGTCCACGTAATATCAAAGTTGTGCAAGTGCTTTATGGTAAAGTTTTGATTGAAATGAATGAATGTAACTTAGTATTATTTTATACCAATATGATGTAATATGAGAAGAATAAAAATAATGAATCAATTTCGTAATATACCTATGTTTTCTTTTACTAATTTAGTTTACCACACTGCTTTTTAGGATTCCGTACCCGAGGGGTGCCAAACGGAACCCTATTACAAAGCTTCCACTGTCACAGATTGTGTATTTCTATTGCCGCTTTATTTAAAAACAAATAAAATAAATGAAAGAATAATAAGTGTAGGTATTTCTATCATAGCAAATGGCTGAATTTTGTCGTCTATGAATTAAGAAAAGTGTACTTAATATTAAGTCTTGGAATCACGTATTTGTGTTTTTCGCAAGTATCTACAAAAATTATGATATTTTGAATAACGCCCTCCGGAATCTTTGTCTACAGATTAAGACCTTTGTCTAATTATTGGGTGAATTTAGCCTTCTAATTAAGACTGGAATTCCCTTTTTACGTTTTTCGCAAATATCTCAAAACACGAAATAAGGAATGGAAAAAAACGTGCGTAACGTAACACGGATAAAAAAATATGCGGGGCAGTCTTTGGGGACTGCCGATAGAAGTGAAAACTAAGTAATAATGCGTAACCTCAACGTAATTCAAACGGTAGACACAGATGGCGCTAAAAAAACAAAACACTTCAAGCGTGACGATGACGCGAGTTGTATGATTTTTGTTCACCCAAAAAGTGCTCGAAGGGACTAAAGAAGTTTTCACTTTAAAAAAAAACGAAGGGGTGAGAGAATAGTTGTGGGCTAAATGAAACAATACCAAACCTTATAAAATAAAGATTTATTGTTGAACAAAATATCTATTTACATAGGTACATACAGTAGCTGTTGGAAGAAATCTTAAATATACTAAATTACATATTAACAATTCAGTCCTATAAATCTACGTAAAAATAAACCTCACTTACAACTATAATTTTACAAAAATACTAGGTAGGTACATAATACTGGTCTATCAGATAACTAACGTTTCTTATTAGTACCAAGAACTTTGAGTTCATTCCTCATGATTTTACCGGCCGCGTTCCTAGGGATTGATTCTAAAAATACGACGCCGCCGTCAAGGTGCTTATATCTCGTGAGTTTCTGAGCAACTAATTCGGTAATATCTTTTTCTGTGACCTTTTGTTTGGGCTTGAGGACTACGAATGCTCTGGGGACCTCACCCGCTAGGTGGTCTGGTACTCCGACCACAGCGACATCTGCTACTTCTGGCCGCTCCATGATTATGTTTTCTATTTCTGTCGGCGACACCTGTGGATTGAATTTTTTTTGTAAGTGTAAGTCCATTTTTGCTAATTGATGACAATAGGCTCGCCCCCTTCTACATGGGGTTTAAACATAACTGGCGAAAAGTAGGTGTACCTTCTGTTAATACACCTCTGCCTTCCCCTTGGGAGAATACAGGCGTGATGTTATGTTTTTATCTATTTTAATGGGAAGGATCCAACTTAATGGTTTGGATACCCTGCCTTTTATGGCGAACTTGTCATCAATTTATCCATGCACGTCACGTTCGGGCTATATTTGAGATAATGAAAATTCTCATATTTTACACTACCCAATAACCTAGCACCCAACAATGCGCATACGCAAAAATGATCACAAACCACAAAGGTGACCCAATTTATGGCATAGATCTGCGAAGTGCAAAGTCCCAGTAATTTTGCAAGGAGATATATTTAGTTTAGTAGCACAGATGTCGTCTACGTACCTGATTGCCCTTAACCTTAATGAGTTCTTTGGTGCGGTCAACTATGTAGAAATAGAACTCGTCATCGTAGTACGCTACGTCGCCGGTATGCAGCCAGCCGTCGCTGTCTACGGTTTCTTTTGTCGCTTTCTCGTTGTTCCAGTAGCCTTTCATAACCTGAGGAATTTCATAAATCATAATTAATATTATCATAAATTATCGACTATCTTAAAAATCTGCAAATTGGCTTTAATCTTTGCATCAATGATAATAAGGGCAACAATTGCGAATCTACTATCAACAATAACATAAAAATTCACCTAAACAATTTTTATAACTCATTAGCAATGATCTCGTTGGTTGAACGTATTGCAGAAATTTAAAATAAAGGCTATACTCACTTGTGGTCCCCTCAACCACAGCTCTCCAGATTTGTGTGGTCCCAGCATCTCTCCTGTAGTGATAGACACTACACGAGCCTGTGTGCTCGGCACCAGTTGTCCTACTGAGCCTACTTTACTGTAGGGATACGAGTAGGGCGTCATCAGAGTGACGGGAGAACTCTCTGTCATGCCGTAACCTGAGGAAACCAGTAGATCCTGTTAAGTACCTTGGTGGAAAATTGATTGAATGAACTTGATGAATAGGCTCCTTCTTTTTAGGTATCCAGTTTAAAAAAATACATTTCAAAAGTTTTTCAGTCACGTGTGTTTGTGAGTGAGATTATTTGGCAGAAGTCATGGCAGCAGTTAAGTTGTTAGTAAGTTGTAGTGGCAATGAGCAGGATATTTGGCACTAAGAATTTCAAATGTCACATTGCACTGGGAAACAAAGTGTGTGTAGCCTAGATCGCCTGTCAAAGGTCCACTGAGCGTTGCAAACTTTTCTTAATTTTTTAAAGTCTGGGGGACAGCTACTCGGCGCGGCGGTGCGTGTGAAGAAATCGTGGTAGTCAGGGTTTTAGCTGGTAGGAGTCTGACATAACGCTCCGTTCTTCCCAGACGAGGGTGAGGTTCACACCCCAGATTAAAAAGGGGACCAACTATACTAGTCGAATGCAGACCTACACGGGCTACCAAAGAGTCTTTTAAACAAACCTTGCAACAACTTAATTTGGTCTTTAGTCTTCTCGCACTTTAGCAAGAACTTCTCCAGCATGCTGTCAGTAGTGGGTGCAGCGCCCACCATGATGGTTTCGACCCATTGAAGGTGTTCCTTCTTCACCGATGGATGGGTCGCTAAGAACGCCAGGAGAGAGGGCACGACGAACAACGTCGTCGGTTGATACTCGACCAGACACTTGATGTAATCTTCTGGCGTGAACCTGAAATGATGTGAAGAAATTATTAGGTTTGTAGGTCGAGCCTAGCCGTAGTATTTTTAGGTAACTACATACATGAGTATTCAGCTGAATAGGTACTGGTACTGAGCTGCATCCAGTTAGACTGGAATCCGACCCCATCATAGTTAGGAAAAGGGTAGGCAGATGATGACAATTGACATACATGTCCAGTGCTTACTCTGCATAATTATGTCGTGGCCAGCACCCTAATTGCGTAACACCCGATCAATCACAATCTGTTTCATTTTGACAGTTCAACAACATTCATTGCGTTATTTACGTGGCGGGCAGACAAATTTCTCGAACATAAGAAGCAATGGATTAGCAAATTATTCTTCAAAATCATTCAGATTGTGATTGATTGTGTGTTACACAATTAGGGCGCAGATCTTAGAATTGATCACTTCATGAAGTGTTTGACCATTTAATGAATTGGTTGTATTTCATCATCGACATCGACCGCTGGTCACATCATGATATGGTCTGGCCAAATCATTGAAACGTTTGACAATATGAACAGTCGCTATGTTCGTATAAATATCTAGTTACTTACCTAGGCATCGTAACAATGTGGTATCCGAGTTTCAAATTGTAGTTCAGGATTCCGTTGAAGCCGTAAATGTGGAAGAATGGTGGTACTGTGAGGAGCACATCGCCTTTCCCTAGAACCGTTTTTTGAAACCGTTATTGTCTAGCTCCGTTTTTTTTTATAGTTCAATCAAATCATTAATTTACAAACTTTTTATGTAGGTACCTATACGTCAATCATTTCAATATGAACCTAGGTTTTACATACGTATTACTTTTATTATTTCAAGGTTATGTACAGATGATTTGGCAAACCATGGTAGGCTAGGCACCTATGTACAAAATACCTACTTTTTATGTTTGCACATAATTACAGTTAGGTGAGGTACCTCTAACATATCCGCTTATTAGCTGATTTGTGATAAAGTTTTGATGTTATCTATTACTTAAATCGAACATTGGTTTGTTATTGTTAGATTTGTTTGAATCAGTGCACTGGGTAGGTAGGTAGGTGATAGGTAATTTTATTACAATCTTAGCTTGGCATGGTCTCTCCGAAGTTGCGTTAGAACAGAACATTTGAACCTTCAGATTTTCGCATCCTATCCACACCGAAAAACTTCATCAGGTTGTCGGTACTTTATCAGCTCCAGGGTATCTCTTACAATAATAAATATATCCATACCCAAGACCACACGAAAAAAGACCTATTGTCTATTGGGTGCCTAAGGAATTACTATGTCCATACTCCATAATTATTTACCTTTCTCTCCTTCATACTTCATCATCTTGGGGCACTGCGTTTGTTTCAAGTTGGACACGAGGTTCTTGTGAGTCAGCATCACGCCCTTAGGCATGCCAGTAGTTCCACTCGAGTACGGGATCAGGCAGACCTCGTCACAATCCACAGTGGGCAGATCAGCTTTGTGGTCAGCCATGAGCAATGATCGGAGGCCGTATACGCCTAGAAATAGTAAAGGAAAAGTGTTAATAAGAGCTTTTGCCCGCAGCTTCGCCCGCGGAAATCATCCGACTGGAACGCACCTAGACACTACCGGGATAAAATATTGGTACCTATATCGATTCCTTAAGTTTCCTCTGTACCCGAATCGAGATAGGTAGGTATATAGTTGGGTAGTTAGATATACCTATGGCCTAAATGTGCTGAAAGAATTTTTGTATTGGCACATGATTTGGCACAAGGGCTCTGCACAAATTCCGAAGCGCAGTAAATGTCGAGGATGGAACAATTTGTTACTATAATAGGTAAGTGACAGACAAAGCAGATCGTCTAACGATAGCAAATAACAAGTGATCAAAGAACTCGGTCATGAACTGTTCCGGAAAATTGGTGACAGGGCTTTCGCTAACCCTTTCACGCATTATCATCATTAACGTAGGTAACCTACATCAACGTAGGTAACCTACACGGGTTCAGTAGCGTGTCGGTCATGCAAGATTAAGCTACACATGTTATTTTACAACAAAAATTTACATATTATGGTAGGTACCTACATAATACCTGGTATATGAAGGTATCTACCATACCATTATATACATAATGTACTTAGATATAATTGGTGCAATGGATATCTAATAGACTAATCATTATTATTTTGTAATTTTCATAAAAATTAGAACACTGAAACGAGTTTTAGAATTGTTTTAATACTTACTTAGTTTTAGATAAGTTCTAAACACCATCCCTGCCTACCTACATGTAGTTTTTACTTATCAAACAGAAACTTTAATAAATTATTAACTATTAACTTCTTACTTTTGGGTATCTATACATAGGTAATAGCAATTCGTCAGTATCATGTAGGGACCTAGGTATCTTGATACCTATTACCAATTATTCAAGTTATTCTTAAGTAGGTAGTTACACCTACTTCCCAACTTACCTATTCAAACCGAAACTGACGAATTAATTGACTGGACCTGTTTGCCCTTAGGCATTTCCTTTCGCCTTAATCGAGTGTCTAGTACCTACTTATAAACTAGTATCTTAAATAGGGAATGTTGTCTCGGACTAGCATTTCATAATAGCGATGTTTAGCTAGTGGGTAAGTTACACATTCAGATAAGTATGGACATACCTACCTACCTACCAAATCATATGAAAAAAGTATGTAAGTAGGAGCCTTTTACCCGAACTAATTATGGAAAAAAAAACTTAGTTGGAAGGTGCATAATTATGAATATTTATAAATCACTAAGTGTAAAAATATTTAATAAACAACTTAATCAACGCATCATTCAACAAAAACAAATGCTAATTTATTTTATTAAAATTATTGACTGTGTCGCTTCTTGTCACTAATTCTATAGAACAACTACCCATTGAGCTTTTTTTTGTTCATTTCGCCACCGGGATGTAAATTAATTAAGTACCTACCTGTTTTTTATTTTCTATACTTATTGTAATTACATGTACCTAAGTTTCTCACGTAAAGTGATAACCTGTTGTAATTCTTAAGAAAAATAAAGATTTTTATCCGTGAATAATTCAACAATTTAATACATTGTTTAGAACCCGGATCTAAACAGATGTTCAACGAGTAGACAAACAATATTTATTTGAGATTATAAATCTATTACTCAATAATAATATTATATTGATTGAGATAACCTTTTTAAATCGCTCTATAGGATACATTTTACTATGACCCCTGTGTTCCTCGTTAAATTTATTAGACACTCTCATTCTCACAATGTTGCCGATTCTTTTGTTCACAAACTCAACTAAATTTAAGTTCAGTGCATGTTTTTCTTTCTATTTCATTAAGACAAGGAAAGAAGTTATATTTTAGTTTAGTCCTGTCAAATTAATCAGCGCAAGTAGGCAAGTTTTTAATCACGTCTAAACTTTTATGGAGTAGTGACAGGCGCTGATTAATTTAATTTTCAGAATCGGCACCAATATCCCAATTACATAACCAAAGGTACCACCTACTTATAATAATTAAGACACCATGAAACAAATCTCTAATTGTAGGAGCAATTGGATGCCCTATGCTTGTCGACTGAGTCAGCCTAGAATTTCGCTACGAGTTTGGCACCTACGAGTTTGTTCCTAATTTTGTTAACTCATACTTCATTTATCTACACTACCAGCGATTCCTGATCCCAAAAAAAAAGTGTTGATAAGAAAAGACAGCAAAGTTGGTAGTAGAAACACAGATTACTTACTGCACAGAACATGCGAGCCAGAAACCAGTCCACCTAATTTATACTAAACTAGCTGATGCTCGCGGCTTCGCCCGCTTGACAAATAATATACTAAAACCTTCCTCGAGAATCACTCTATCCATTGGTGAAAACCGCATTGAAAACCGGTGCAGTAGTTTTTAAGTTTATCGCGAACAGACAGACAGTCGCGGCGGAGGACTTTTTTTAATAATAGGTATGTAGTGATACAAAAGAAGAGGAAGCTTACCTTTACCCTTGTCATCTTCTCCTCCAACCCATATAGTTCCTTTATAGTCTTTCAGCGACTTAGCCACCTCCTGTGCGACTGGCATGAACAGCTCGATGGTGGCAATCGCCTTCACGTTGCAATCGCTGAACTGACGCTTCACTTCATCTGCAAAGAGAAAATTACTGCGTGAACTAACTGGAGTAGATAGCGGATGTTGGAGGCAGAATGAAGTGAGAGTGCGCTGGATAGATCGGCTGATAGCTGGTCAAGAATTTAAGATTGTCACACACTCAGCGTCTGAGGGAGGACATCCCGAGAAGTACAATGAGGGTAAAATTTTCTGTACATGTTTGCAGTTGCACGGCAGTCGTGAACAGGAATCGCACAAAATTTAATTTTGGAAGGGAAACGGGCTGTACTTTGCCTAGTAGACAAAGGAGGTGCACGTACACAAATTAGACTACGAAAGAAACTGTATACTTTCTTCTATATAACTTCTTTTTGCAACAGAGTAGGTAGATACCTAATTGCATTATATGAGCCAACAACTTCCACTTATGATTACAAATCCGACAGACCAAGTTTATCTTGTAAGGCTGGTTGACCTGGTTGTACTAAATTGAAAACGAGATAGGTGTATTTGCGGGTACCAATAGGTCTTGTAGGGTGACCTGACAAAAACCGTTAGGCAATGACGGACTTTCTTTTTTATCTATTCAGCCATAATTGTAATAAGTATATAAAATAACAAAGTTTAGGTACTTATATATTTTGCATACCTACCACCTACCTAATAAATATTCCATTATGTTATTAGGTCGGTGTCATCTTGATACAAAAGTGCTTTAGTAAGCTACCATATTTAGTAAGTAGTTCAAGTTTTAGCAAAATTATTAAATACGTACCTAAAGCTAAGTATTATCTATCAACTAAATATAATGCCGTACAGTACAATCGAACTAAGCCCTAGGTATCTATATCGATTCAATTTCACTTTTTTATAATCTTTATTCTCAGCCTTCATCACCTTCAGAACTCGAAGAAATGCTCTAAGATCTGAGCACAGCAAACTCTTGAGGTTGGACTTTCAATAACAGATCCAAGACGCATGACCAACAGCACAAAACGTAGGGTTGAGGTAGACGGGCATTGTTGCAATATGTCGATGAGTAGGTATACGTACGAATTTTTGGGCCAGATATTGTCTTTCAAGAACAGGCAAGACAAAGTCGAAAAACGAGTCCAAAATGCTTGGAAGACCTACTGGGCCATGAACATATGAAAGGAAATCTCCCCATATCATTGAAAAGAAAACTCATCGATATATGCATCCTGCCCGTCTTAACCTATGGTGCACAAAGTTGGTCACTGAACAACCGAAGTCCAATCTCAAGATTTGCCAGCGGGCAATGGAGCGCAGCATATTAGATGTCAAGCGAACAGACCGCGTTAGAAATACCACCCTGCGCTCCATAACTCAAGTAGCGGATGTTGGAGAAAAAACAGCCAGGTTAAAGTGGGAGTGGGCCAGCCACGTCACACGAATGCACTCAGAGAGATGGGCAAGGATTCAGACGCAGTGGGACACATTATAGGCTACAATTTTTTTTAAATATCTTTACTTCCGTGAACTTTGCACCTACCTAAACAGCCCGTATCATAAACAAACAAAAGATAGCACGTGCCTACCTACAATCTAAGCATACCTGAATAGAGAGATAACATAGTCCACACTGCAATGACTGCAATTAGGTAAGCAACCGTCTGATTTCCTCAACCTCGACTGCAGTTGAGTAATTAGCAATCATTTATTGCTTGTTAGATGTAATGCACGTGTCTATTGATAAGTATCATGTAGGTAGTAGGTACGATATTTTCTATTCCTTTATATCGCGTGCTAGACCGTAATTGGACCTTTTTGGAGGGTTAGCTATTTATGCAGAATTGAAACGCATGCTGAATTTCAGCACCCGTTTCAATTCTGCAAAAAATTTAAATTGCGAATTTTCAATACTTAGTGTATTGACGATGATAAAGAAAAACATATCTACTAATAGTAAAGCTGAAGTTTTTTTTTTTGTTTGTTTGTACGCGGTAATCTCTATAACAACCAGTCTTTCAAAAAATATTTTTTACTTTGATATCCCTATTCTGGAGGAGTATTATACATTTATCGAAAAGGTCGGAAAGCACGCTAAGCGAAAGCGAAGTAGGTAAAAGTACCTTAACAACAAAGGGTTAACGGATATGGACCCAATCTACTCGTACTTACATGAAACAATATCGAGCCTAGCTTTACCTATCTACCATAAATGGACTTTATACCCATTTTGATTGACTAAATTTAAGTAGGTCGATAAGTATACTTAGATTTAGCATGACTAATCGGGTGTTAAAGTGTTAAAAAATTACAAAGGTATGCACGTTCCCCTATTTCGGTTACTACCTTTTCTCCTTCGACGGTTTGGACTTGGGTGCCGCATGGTAGTGCTCAAAAAGAAGTTTGTATAAAAACATCAATGCAAGGCAGATTATTTGTGTTTAGATAGGTACTTAATCTAATTTCAAACTGCAAACATACGGGCTGATGATGACATTGAAAATTTGAAATATTTCCATTCATTGTACCTATATCATTTCATAGCCATTATCTTGAGAAGATAGACCTATTCTCTTCCTCAATTTTATCTAAGTAGTTATTACTCACACGAACACACTGACTAGACGGCACGAGAAACAAATAAACGTTATCTTATCATAAAATTTAATAGAACCTATAAACAAATATAAGTAGGTAACTATTTTTCATACCTGTAAAAAGGTCTATGAAGATATCGTGTTACGAACACAAACACATTGTCTTTAAAATATTATAATAAAAATATAAAATTCGGTCCATATTAACGTCTTTTCTCATTCTGGGCAAAAACTATTGTAAGATTGCTCATGCTGTGGCTGTGGTGCCTGACCTAACCTAACTCGAGACTCAGGCATTAGGTAGTTAGGCCGAGTCTTGAGTGAGGATCTTTAATACGGGCCTTATTACCCTGGTGGTAAAGGGGCTAAGTGCACAGGCTTCCGAATCCGAGTCGAAAATGACACATTTTCGGTTTCCTGATTTGCCTACTCCCCGACAACTGTATTTATATACCCCACCCAATAGCTGTCACATCGGAAGAATAGCGGTCGTCTGTTCAAAAATTGTCAAAAATGTTCAGGTTTCACATTTATGAACAGCGTTTAGAAACTGGTAGTAGCGAGTCCTTCGAAAACATTGATTGATGTTCGATTGAGCACGGAAGCGTATCGAATGGTTTTGAAATAGCTATGCAGTTGTAGTATAGGTACTTCATTTAAATAGCTGTACTTGTACCTATGTAGAACATATAGCTGGTACCCTGGGCCCTCACTCACCTGACGACAGTTCAGGTAAGAGGCAGCTTCCTCCCCATTACAGACTAATCCGTTTTAATTTCTAGATTATAGGGCCCTAGAGGAGATATAGCAACCTATCTAATACTAGGTAATACAGGTTGCTAAGCTAAACTAGATAAAACGTAACCTAACCTAACCTAACCTAACTATAGAGTATTTCCGAAATTGTGTTACAGTTTAACCCCTTTTTTTTTTCTTTTGATGGTGGGAAATCATCAAATGACTTCTCCCGCTCTGGGCGGAGCGGGAGGGCGTGTCAGTCTTTTACTGACTAAAAACCACCCGCGTTCCTTCAGTTGCCTGTTGCCAAGGGTCCCGGTATCCCTTTCCGACTTTCCCGCAACCCTGGCAGGCTATACTTTAACCCCTGCGTTATCAACCTTCAGATAATCAGCAGTAAAATGTATATCGGATTTATTGAATTAGGCATTAATTTGATAATTTTTATTATGACTTTTCGGTTGATCAAAGTCTATTATAACGACGTTAGCGACGAAAGCGTCGTTTAATCTTTGGATTTTGTCACTTTGATTGTGTCCGTGCAATAAATAGGCTGGGACATGTGTCTATAATCTGGCTTCAGCCACATTAACCCAATGGAACCTTTGACTGTCGCTAAAGTGGTATAAGTTCACTGTTTCACGTAGCCTAATCTACATCATATTTCAAAGTTCGTGGGAGCCAAACCCATGCCCGGAAGTAGGCCATAATACATCAAGATGTGACAGGACTTAGGGTGTTTCCAAAATTGTTACTTGCAAATCTTACCTGCCGTGTACAGTGGATTGGCGAACGTAACAACAAGCCCCGCCCTCATGGCCCCATGGATCAGGACGACAAACTCAGGAATGTTTGGCAAGATGAGGCCTATCCTTTCTCCGGAGGCCAGCTTCAAGTGGCCCGCGAGAGCTCCTGCGCATCTCTCGATCATCATGCGCATCATACCATAGTCGTATCCGCGGCCTGATGCACCGCATGTCTGTGGACAAATACGAAATACTGATTATTTTTTGGATTTTTAGCTGGTCGTTCTTTTTTTTTAAATATTGATTTCCTATTTTTTTTGCTTATTTAGTTTGACAAGCTACCTGTAGCATATGTATATGTTTCTCTGTGAATATTGTCTACACGATCCTATTATTATTTGTACATACCCGGTAGGGCGGTAGTCCAAGTAGATAAAGCAACGTCATGTTACATTAAATGATCATAAACATGGAGGTAAATAAACTAGACTGAAACACGTAGTCCAAAATTTAGTTCATTGGACTTTACCCTGTATTTATATACAATATTATGTAACCTTTAGAAATGTGCTCCAAAGTCCAGTGTTTGATATTGAAATAACGTATACTGGTACAAGAATATTTGGCACGCGATCGCCACAGTGGGAGCCCCTACATCTTTATATTCAATGGCAAAAAATTGTGATGAAGTTTGGAATAACAACACTACATTCAGGATTGAATACGTCATTGGAATGATTCTATTGACGGAGTAGATACCTATACCTTACATGCCTACCTATGTACGTGATATTTTATAGTTTTGTAAACCAATACTTATTACCAAGACTCGTTTCTAAATGACGTGCTCCATAATTTGTTATTGACATTAATGCTCTTTATTCAGAGGATCTCTTGCCGCTGAAAACATGAAAATGAACAGTAATTTTCTACAACAACTTTATCTTACACGAAGGGCATTAGATCAACAACATAATGGTAATGTAACTATGTAGGTTATACCTACTGAAGTGGGATAGGAAGGTACATAATAAATACCTAAGTGATCTACAATGAATAAAACATAAACTCATAGTCGTCAAGAATGCCATGACAATAATATCCTCTTTTTGACCCATTTGTGCGAAAATATTTTCTATTTTATCAATAAAAGCTTGCAACAATGCACAAATTACTTCTTATCATAAAGGTTGCCAACTTTTTTTATAAGTAGGTAAGTCAAATATAGTATTTTAGAAGCCTATCCTGAAAATTCTAATTGACAGCGAAAAATAAAAATATATAGGTAGGTACTTACATAAGTAGGGATGTTTCAAAAAGAGTTAAAAAGCATATTTTTTGCTAGTTTGAGTCTATAATACGGTTCCTTTTTTTTTTATATCTCAGTCATAAGTTACGAAATACCATTCAGCTTATATTAGAATAAACTGGCCCTAAAATATAGTATTTAGGCCTCTAATATAGCAGGATACTATATTATTTAATAGGATTGCCAACCCTACTTATCATACCTAAATCTATTTTGGTTGGTCTGAGACCTAAACCTAGGTAATATCGCTGCAAAAATAAACGAAGTAGCTAGTAAATCTATTTTTATGTCGTGACTAGTGATGTGCCGTAACCATTTTACCGTTACAAGTATTTTACCATACGGGAATATTCCCAGTAAGTTTCTATTATTACCGGTAATATTCCCTAACGCTGGTAATATTGTTTAATATTGTCTTGTTGATTTATAGTAATATTTGTTTAAAATGCGCACGTGCAGCTGTTGCTAGCTCGCTTATCGCACTGCCCTAAAAAAAACTAAAAAATCTTAAAATTTTATAACTTTTCATTCTGAAAGATCTGAAAAGAAGACCGATTTTCCTTAAAAAAATGATATCTTTTAAATTGTTAGGTTTGTCGCTTAGTTTTTTTTTTAAAGTTTATCTGTGGCCGTGGTTATTTAAAAAGGTGCTGCTGTAAATCATAACAGAAAACTATTATAAACCTGTTATAGAAACTTGTCAAGAAAATTACTAAGTAACTTGATAGGAACAAAGAGAAAATACCCAGGAAACTTCCGGTATAGGAAGTTACTCAGTAAGTTTCTCGGAACTTACTCGGTAAGTTACTAGGAACATTGGGAAAACAGGATTTAAAATAAAAATTTTGGTTACGTTTAAACTAGAAGTGGGAGAAGTCTTGCAGGACTACTCAAAAGCGCAAAAAAAAATTAAGATTTTTTTTAAATGTTGTTTACCCTATTTTTTTATATTTTTGTATTTTTGTAGAATGTTTCTGGTAACGTTACTGGGCAAATACTCGACTGGCGCAAGTTACTGGTAACGGCACATCACTAATGACATACAACAACACGGTGTGTATTTTATTTATTGAAATAGATTTAGGTCCAAGCGTAACATTAGTAATACTTAACTGATTTTTATTGTTCTTATAGTTCAAGTGTGAACAATAAGTTTGTTTCAAGTAAATCTAGGTAAGTACCTAGCATCTCAACCTACCTAAATTCAATTCCAGTTCATGAAATCAATTTTGAAATTCTATCGAACCTTGTTAAGCAAATTATTTATAAGTAGGCAGGTACTTTTTAATTCTTCAAGGACTTTCTAATTAACTACAATAGTTTTTGGTCCGCGCACGGCCCGTCCGCGGTCATGCAGGTTAATCACATGCTCACAGCTCACATAGTCTCATTATCATATCAGCTGCTTCTATTGTTCTTTTCATTATACTTAGGTAATCTAAGGTAACTATCCACCACATCTAGTAGGTAAGTACTAAATCGCTTCTTTTAACACCTAGTACCTAGCTTGATTACTTCTCAAAAGATCAACTTCTTACTTATTGATGGCCAATGAACCTGCTTGCGATTGTGACGGAATAATTTAGCTAAGTATCGATTGCAGGTTCGATTCCGACTTGACGTCAAATAAAAAATTGTAGACGATCGTTCTAAAGTCGGTTGCTATGCACTATGCACTAGAACGGATCGATTTGAACGGTTGACGTTATCGACTGCAATCTATAGATGCACAACACATGCAGAAAATACATACCTACCGACAACTTCTATTTTTAACCATGAAAACCAATTTCCAATGGTTCAAAAATGACAAAGAAAACCCGCGACAATACTCTTGTTAATTACTCGTAGATATCTTTTCCAATTTTGTGAGATGCATGTTTGGCACAGCGTAGACATTCAGCCCTAACCTTCAAAAGCGAACTATTAATAAGACGCTATCACTCTCGTATAACATCCGTACATATATAACAGCGAACTTTGTACTAGGAACAATATTCTATTGCAGTCCACAATGCACTCGGATTTAATAGTATTTAATTGAACATAAATAACTAGACTCGTTGTCAAAGAGCTAAGAACAAAAACTACTTGGCGTTATGATTTATTTATAAGGGCCACAGGCCGAACTGTTTTTTTTTAATTCTTTACATTATCGATATCGGAAGGGTCCGCTCTCTATATCTTGATCAGTAAGCCATATTTAGTTTACAAAAAATATCGAGAAAAACGGTCCGAATGAAATGCAATATTTTAGAGCGACAACCTTCAATTCACTTGTTTCAGAAAAAAAAAAACTTGGAGGGTACTTACCACAGCTGGTGCATCTGCCCATTCTTCGGCGTCCGAAAACACATATTCAGTCAAGGTTTCCTTTCCGATTTTTATTTCACCCCATGGCGAATTTAAACATTTAGTGTCAACTGCAGGTGCAGCTTGAGTAGCTAAAGTTCTACTCAGCAGACGGCTGTACGATAACAGTTCTTTGTTAACTTTTTTCCCACTAGCGAACGAGTTAAGAATTTGCCGCGCTAAACTCCCGCGCAAAACTTTCAAATTGGACATGTTTCCGCTAGCAATGTTTTCCCGCGAAGCGTTAGCGCGTAAATGTAAGCCGCCGCTTCCACTTGCGGGTTTTGGCGCGTTCTCCGCTCGCGCCGAGGGCAAGGTCCATTTACTTATTTAACCTGTTTGTTGTGGCTGCGATGAAAAACTCATAGTAAACAGTAGGTTACGCGTTACGGCAGCAGTTTGTTATCTTTGTAGTAATGAATGAGCCACGATACCATTCGCTACGTGCGTTTGGAGCACTGCGGCTGTGCCCGGCTGCTGATAATAATGTGATTACGAACAACACTTGAATGGGTAAGGCGATAAATAAAATGCAATATTAAAATAACAACAACCATTTTATTTGTGTCGGACAAAAATATTTCTTTACCCGTTTGCCACTCTATGATTTACCTTACCAGATAAGATTTATTAAATTATGTAACAATTCGACATTCCATTATTTTGAACACATGAAGCCCAAATTATTGCATTTTGTTTCATACTACATCATAAAATAAAATACACTATCATCTATATATTTATCACAAACTTATTCAGGCTAAATCAGTGGCGAAGGGTTTTTATTGCAGGACACCTTTCAGCAGTCCTACAATTCCACAATTTTACAGTTTGCAATTTTTTTGTACCTGCTTTAATTCCGACCTGCTTTCTTTCAAATCTTGCACCCTTCGCCACTGGTAAATAGCACATACGTTTATTTACAAAACATTTTACTATTTTTCTATTAGCTATAAAACATCAATAAAATAATAACAGGAAATAAGTAACCTACCTACTACATAAAGCAGGTCTTTCCTATCCACTATAGATAACGCACAGTTTAAAATATAACTCAGCATACATAATAGTACATCGATCACTTAGATCATTGCCCGAGCAGTATGAAAAAAACAAGATTTAAAAATAAATTAAACTACTTCTTTTAGTATTAACAAAACTTTTAAATTTCCAGTTGTCAGGCTGGCTATTTTTGTTGTACATCATGTTTTTGTTCTCTATTTTTCTTAACAAATGATTGATGGTTGATGAGTTCCTTGAAGAATCCGCCTGGTTTCGCTATTAATTCGAGGTAAGGTCCCTTTTCTACTATAACTCCGTTCTCCATGACCGCTACTTCGTCGGCTGACTGTATGGTGCTTAGTCTATGGGCTATGGTGAGAACTGTTCGGTCTTTGCTGATCTCCTTCAACGCTTTGTCTACTAAATACTCGGAGTACGCGTCGAGCGCTGAGGTAGCTTCGTCTAAGATAAGTATTCTCGGGTTCTGTAACAAGAAAAAATTTAACTTATTTTTGTCATATCCTCCTTTACACACAATCTTGTGTGATAGTTTAGTTATCACACAAGATTGTGTGTAAAGGTCAGGTTCTAAAATGACGATATCTTTGATTGATTGTGATTGCACATCTTATGATTAGTGAAAGAATTAAAATGGAAATTGATAATACACATTATAATAATCAACAGCTTTACTGAATTTCTTTTATCGGGAGTGTACAACTTGTTTAAGGGATCTCGCGCACTCGACGGCCACGACTCCGGCCAGTCGTGACCGTCGTGCGGAAAATTGTGGAACTACATTATTTTTAATGCAATTAGATGCAATGACATAGAAACTAGCGCCACGTCTATCGGACTTGAGTGGTGGGGCAGACTACGTGGCATTGCACTCGTCACCGATACACAAAGTCAAAGACGCGGCGCTAGTGTCTATGTCATTGCATCACATTGCATTAAAAATATGTAGTTCCACAATTTTCCGCAGGCCTTCTTTCGTGGCGCGAACCTATTTTGAAAATGCGACCCACCTGTGTTTACTTATTTATTTTAATTTCATCTAAAGTGTACATAGGGAGACTTAGGCCCATATTACAGAACCTTACTCAAGAGTCAAGCATTACTTTAAACGAGTTTTAAGTCACAAGGCATGAGTATCTTTCTAGAATGCGGACCTAATTCAATTCTTTCTTACAACACCCGTGGAAAGTGACTTCGTAATAAAATATTATAAAACAAGTTTAGATAATTATTTTCAGTAAGTGAAACAATACGTTTCTAATTTAATATTTACTAAACCAAATACCTGTAGACATTAGAGACTCAATGAATAGTAAAAATATAAAGCGTAAATTGAGAGACCATTACATCAACTCGATTATAACTTAGCGCGTTGATCAAATCTCAGGCCATGGCATGCTAAGACAGACCCCAGAGGTCTAATTGTGTGCTTTGCTCAAAGAACTTGCACCTAATTTATAAAATAAATAAATAATGAGTTGGTTCACATTAATAAAAATATTAATTAATCTTAACCAATGTCAAGTTATTTTGGTAGTTACAACGATTTTTTGTGAATTTGTCAACAATAGGCCGTTATTCACAATTATTTGTTAGCCTAACTAATATTATAAATACAAAAGTGAGTTTCAAAGTCAAATAATTTATTTCAATCAAGCATATGAAAGGCCCTTTTGAATGTCAAAATTTACAAAAAATAGAGTTGATTAGCGGAACATAACGCGAGTCAATACTATTGCAGTTTCGCTGCTATGATTTCGCGGCGGAGGTGTGTTACCGGCGTGAAAGTTGCGAAAATTCGCTGAATGCGAGCAGCGTCCTAGGTCGTTGTTGCGATGCTTATAGGAGGCCTATGTTCAATGCCCAGCAGTGGTCTTGTTTCGGCTGACATGATGATGATGATTATAGCCAGAAACGTTCATTTATTTTGAATCAGGCTGCGGTTGATCGACGCCAGTTGGGATATTGATCGCCCTAAACCGTATTCGATATTCCATATCGATAAAAAAATCCGATATCTTCAATAATCATCGTCATATTTCAGCCAATTTACACAAAATCATAATGAATTATACACCTAAACCTTCGTCATGAATCACTCCGTCCATTGGTTTATAACCATAATAAAAATCCTTTCGGTAGTTATTGTGTTTATCGCGTTCAGACAGAAAGACGCGGCGAGGGGACTTTGTTTAATCATATTTATCATATATTTACAAAGTAAATACATACCTTAACGATGGCCCTAGCTATGGCGACTCTCTGCTTCTGCCCTCCACTGAGCTGCCCGCCCCGGGCGCCCACCTGTCGCTGCCAGCCCTCGGATGTACCTACGACCAGTTCGTGCAAATGTGCCGTTTTAGCTGCCGCTATCCAGGGGGGGTCTTCCTGAGAACAAAAGAATTTTTGTGAGTTTTTTATGTTCTGGAATGGCTAAATGGTCATTGCCTTTGGCAACTACAATACCAGAGGAATTGCATTTGCGTTCGCATCAAATTCTAATTTAATTTGAAATTTTATAAAATGTGAAAGTGAGTTTGTTTGTTACACTTTCACGCTAAAACGGCTGAACGGATTTGGATGAAATGGGCCGTTTCGCTTCTATAGGAAACTGTATTTTCAACACACTTGCTCGAAAATTGGCTCATATTGCACCGTTATTACCGGTAAAGAGCCTTCACGCCTTTTTATGTATAAAAATACTATACAAACTGTGTACTTAAATAAATTTTTGATAACCATGAATAGGTAATATAACACTACGTACAATATGTACGCAGAATGAGTTTAAACTATTTGTTTTGTTTATTTGTTATCTACCGGTATACTATCATTTTAGTAATGTATCCATTTACAATCTGATGCCCGTTGATTCCTTTCAAGAAAAGCACGACCTGATGGAACAGATTTCGGAACTCAAGCAGACGATTAAGGATTCTGGTTCTGCGGGAAATGGTTCGTTTGCTGATATGGTGAAGAAGGCAGCAAATGATTTCATACGACCCAATAATCTAAGCTCTGTAGCCATTTATCCCAATGATAAATTAGAAACAAAAGAACTCGTGCAAACAATCAACCGGCCCGAGCAAATGAAGCTCCACGTTCGAGGTGTACGGAATACAAAAAATGGAGGCGTAATTATCAATACCAAGACGAAAGATGACGCTGATAAACTGAAGCAAGCAGTCCACCTCTTTCTATCTGGACTTACCGCCGCCGAGCCGAACAAGCGCAAACACAGGATCGTGGTTTTAGGAGTGCCGACTTTCTTGGCTGAAAATGAGGTATTCAGATGCACTTTCGAACAAAACGTAGCCGACAAGTTACCAGAGATGTCCTTGGAATCCTTCTTGACCTTGATAAAATTAAGCCACAAATCGGGGATGAGAGATGCTACTCCCTCGATCAAGGCTTTTTATAAATGCGACGTCCTGTCCTGTCAGGGACTTTACATTAGTAACAAGGTGTTATATGCCAACAATATGGCCATGCAGCAAAAACTTGCCATATATCGTTTCTACGTGTGGTCACTGCGGTGACGCAGGCCATTCGTTGTCCGAATGCGCGAAGAAAGCCGACATTCCGAAATGTGCAACTTGCTCACACTTTAAAAAGCCCCGTGATCACAAAACGCGAGACGCTGAATTTCCCTGCCAGGAAAATAGTAGAATACAGATATATAAACTCTATCGATTATGAGGGCACCTAGTGCGTCATACTCATGGCCTGACTTCAGTAACTCTTGTTGCTGACTCAACATATATTCCACGCCATTGCGCTGTCCTACATAACTGCGATTTTTCGCTGTCTAAGCACATTAGCCGACCGGTTCAAACATCTAATTTAGCCTTGAAGGTGATTTATGCAATATTTGTTTTAACCCAGTTCATAATGCAGACGCAATCGTAATCGTGTAACTAAGTGCAAACAACAATTTATCTTAATTATTAGTGTTAAAGTAAATTATACGAGTAACATACTAAATTAACTAGCTATCTCACTAATATTAAAACTTATGTAAAATATTATTAAGAAATCAGTTGTCCTAACAGTAATCATAAGAACTAATGCCGCTTGTGATACAGGTTTATCCAAGTACAGGCATCATACTTTGCAATACCTACATTATTTCTAAGATTTACACTGTAGTTTACATATTTTTATTTTTGAATAAATTTTATTATTATTATTCTTTGACATTTCTCGGGACCCTGGGTTCGTGGACCGTTGGAAGGCGTACGAGGGCCCGAAGCCAACTCGCAGAGTCCCCTTAGACAAATTTAAATGGAATGAGGCACCAACAGACGATTATCCTCCTACACACTATGCAAGTGCACCCAAGGACAATCCCCGGTTGGTGTAGAACTATTTCAGAGTATGGAAACAAAGATGCTGGATTACAGGTTTGGGTGGCTAAGTGAACTGGTTATCTTGAATTATGGAAAAACTATGGCCCCTGCCTGACCAATGTTTTATATAGAATACACAGGTAAAATGGCAGGGGGTGACTTGCACACACTCAATAATGGGCCCCGAAAACGGTCGCTAGCACAAAGTGTCGTAGCGACAAGGGAGCAACATGTCCTGAGGTGCTTGAGGAGTGGAGAGGTATTCCACGGCTTTCAGAACAATCCCAGAGCCCGGAAGATGGTCAAGATCCCTACGAGCACTTACTGGAATACTTCCTTTCTCCGAGCACGTTTACTTTTGCGAGTCTCCACTCAAGCCAGCTAATAAAGGCAAGAATGAGGTGGTAGCTCTGTTCCTCGTCAGTGTTCACTCCAGCCGGCCATTATGGCAAGCCAGAGGTGAGGAACAAGACTTCTCCCGGGAGGTAGGGTCCGTGGGGTCGCTACTGCTCAACAGCTCGCCACATGCTGCCCTGCGGGTTTTTGTATCTCTCTTGGTCTGGCTCCTCATCCTAGGCCTGTCCCGGCAAAGTAAACTCTACCGGCGCAGACCTAGAGTTCGGAGCGCGCAAGCCCCACCACGACGTCTACGTAGAGATACGGCGGTGGGGCGCGCAAGCCCCACCACGACGTCAACGTAGAGATACGGCGGTGGGGTTATTATTATTATTAATTAACAATCTGAAGTGATAACGCTTTGATAGTATCATTGCGCAACTTAGGTTTATTTATAAACTACCACAGTTATGTATGTATTTGATGACGTAATTATGTAAATGTTAGCATCTATGCACGTGATAAGATATAGATTATAAGGTTTGTACGCAGACTGGACTCAGTCCAATAACTGCGAACTATGTGAGAGTGTTTCCAATCATAATAAATTGAGTATGAAATTAATGAAATTGAAAATGCAATATTGACAGCCTCTTCGGTGATTACAACTGTGGCCTTTGTTAGTAGACGCAAATAGCTTTATACACAAATATACCGAAAGATTCGCCCAGACCACAGAATAGTACAGAAGGCGCATTTTAGGAATGAAGCTACAATACGCGGCGGGCTTGTCTTGTCGGGCCAATTAAGTGAGCGTTACTTAGTCAGAAGATATAAGAGTTACGTAATAGAAAGAAAGGCAACTTCTAGGTGAATATAACTGTAGGTAACTAGCGCTGTGCGACCTGAATTGCACTTTATGGTGTCGTAGCAAGAGTCGCTTTTTATTCAATTGATTTTGCGGGATGACCCACCTGTATTAATCTGTGCCCAGACCAGAACATTTTATTCTCCATATAAAAAGTACAAAAACTGTGCATAGTGCATACACAGCTCCTTGTACGCAATGGGCACGGTGCCGGTGTATCACTTTTGATACTCTTCTACAAAGATCTTTCAGCCGTCGAATGACGTTGACTGGGGGGGCGCTGTTGGTAAAAAATTGTGCAATTGTTTTGTGAAAATGTCACTTGAATTAAATGTATTCAAAAAACAAGATAGACCACACGCCAAAAGTACCACGCCGTATTAACAATTGACATGCGTGTGCAAAAATGATGTACTGCCGGTGAATGAGTTAAACATAAACTTTCAAACCACAAAACCGTGTTTATCAGTTGTTAGACCTAAACACCTTTAAAACATGACATTTCTGTATGGAGTTAGACATAAAACACACATAAAACACGCGTTGAACAAGTGTCTAGGTTTTTGTGGTAAGGTCCTACATAAATACTCACTTTATTTTTCTTTTTTAATAATTCTTCATCATTAAAATCTTCATCTAAAGCACCATACAGTATATTGTCTTTTATGGTCCCACTAAATAATACTGGTTCCTGAAACGAAAGAATATACAAATAATTTTTTGTTTGAGTATAAACATTTGGCCATACATTGATAACCTTTATGTCAAGAGATAAACAAAAGTGTTGGCTCCATGTAAGTTATTCACGTGACTATCAGGCAATGTACTTATTAATTGGGTTATAATGTAGCTGAGAATAACAGCCGGTTTCTGAATTAAGAATGAAGATGTTGCAATGTTTTATAAAGAAATTATAAATCTCAAAGGCTTTTACCTTAAGTAATGCTAAGAAAAGGTTTGTTAAGTTCTCAATTCAGACACCGGGTGTTTGATAACAGGAAAGCTGATCAAATTTGAGTGATGTTGCGAAAGAACAAGCCCTATGCAACTATTTCGAAGGTTCGCCTTTTTGGTTTCCACGCTGTCATCATCAGTTAGCCGTTGCTGGACATAATTAAGCCTCTCCGATTACATGCCACTGAGCTCAATCCTCTGCCGATACCCACAGAAGATCAATATTGAGCCGTCAAAGGCCCAAGTAGAGCCTTGCTATGAAAGCAGTATACGTAAGGAAAACGAAATTGATGAAAAGCTAGTAGCCATTGCAACAGTATAAAGATATGTTAACTAATATGTCTACTGTTCTATAGTGCTCTCATGGCTGCTAATCATAAACTTTTGGGTCTTATGTTTACCTAATATTCTGACTTTTGCCACCATAAGCAGAAGTGGTGCATTTGTAGAAAAAATAAATAAATAAAGTTTTACTAAACGAAAAAGGCGCATCTAGTACACATTTTTCCTCTATTCACAGATACACCCCTTTTACTAACGGCGGTAGTATTGGAAAGTTGCCAAAATACATACCTGACTAACAAAACCAATGTGACTCCTCAGCCATTTAGGATCCAGGTCTCTAATATCGACTCCATCCAGCAGAATTCTGCCCTTATCGGGGTCATATAACCTCATTATCAACGAAGCTATGGTACTTTTACCACAACCTGACCTTCCTACCAGGGCTATTGACTGCCCAGGATGAAGGTGCAAGTTCATACCTTTTATTAAAGGTGAGTCGATGTAGGAATAGAATACGTTATCTATTATTAATTCGCCTTTGGGCTTGGACGCTGGTTTTAATCCACCTGAAAGGGATGGAAATGTTTTTTTAAAGTATTTTTGGAGTAAGGGTCCGCTCAGACCGCGATGTGAAGCGACGCGAAGCTGCACGCACTTTTTAGCAATTATCGAACTTATTTTCTTCACGAAAAGGTATAATTTCAGTGCGAGCTGACCCTAAGAGATAAAAAACATGTTATCAAATCAGCATTTTCAGAATTTTTCCGAGAGAGGTCAAAATTCAATGATTAACAGAGATATCAAACTGTGGAACGTGATCAAAGAAGGAAAAAATATAAATTAAGTTAGGTAATTGAAATCTTAATTGGCAATAATTATGTTAGTTAGTCATCTCCGCAAGATATAGGCCTTGCGCTTGCGCACATGCTGTCGCATGTGCGCAAGCGCATGCGACAGCACACATGCGACATCACATGCGCGGCGCTTAGTATTTTATTGGTCAGATGTACCATAGTAGCTACAATGGTGCATGGTAAAGCACGATTGTGCCGGAACAAAACGTACAGACTCACAGTTCTTTTGAAAACTACAGTAGTAATGAAATTCTTATTACCTGACACCGGAATAGCGGGCACCCTATCAATAATATCCCACAACCTCGTAGCAGCTCCAACTCCTTTGTTTAATTCCGTGTAAAAGCTGCTCAGGCCTCCAATACTGATGCCCACATACGCAGCGTATAGAAGGAATGACGTCAGATTGCCGACGGTCAGCTGTTCGGTTGCGACCATACCGCCCCCGTAGTATAACACCAGGATTATTATCGTGTTCCCTGCGAGGCCCGTCTGTGATTACAAGTTGATAATGTTTGATTATGGAGAAAGTAAGTTTTAGGGCAATTTCAGTCTTCAGTGTCATAGTTTTTATTCTGAACTAGCTGAATCAACAGACATTGTTTGTCAAGGTCATGACTCCATACAAAAATCCCATAGATAAAAGGACGTCCAGTTTTTCCAGAATTTGAAAATTTTTGGGAGACATTTCCAATTTTTTTTCCCCTAAAAATCTAATTCAGGATATTACAAACATTGTAAAAAATAAAAATATGCCAAAGCGGGCCAGCAGTACTCAAGTGATGCGGTTACCCACAGTAGTTCATTTTTATTAGGGTTCCGTACCCACAGGGTAAAACGGGACCCTATTACTAAGACTGTCTGTCTGTCTGTCCGTCTGTCACCAGGCTGTATCTCCTGAACCGTATTAGTTTTGTTGAAATTTTCATAGATGATGTATTTCTGTTGCCGCTATAACAACAAATACTAAAAAACAATAAAATAAATATTTTAGGGGGCTCCCATACAACAAACGTAATTTTTTTGCCGTTTTTATAGATACAGAACCCTTCGTGCGCGAGTCCGACTCACACTTGGCCGATTTTTAATATAGATTAAGAGCCAACCAAGCGATTTTTCAGTCTCTAAACTAAATAGAAGAAAAAGAGAGAGGAAAGGAAGATCGTAAAGTAAAAATGAGTACAACCCCTGCTTGCACCTCTGTTCCTGTAAATCGTTTGATGATGACAGAGACAGAATGATATTGTAAATAATATGTTTAGCGCTAAACGCCTTTGTGGAGCAAGCGGGCCTAAGAAAATGTAAGGCCAAAATACCGCATTTATAAGATCAACTGATCAAGCTTTTGTTGAAGGCCCTACCTACCCTACCTCAAATTGCTTAGCATGGTCCTCCGTTATGCCGAAAATACTGCAGCATTCATTTTGAAATAAATATATGTTAAAGTTGAGCATCGATGCTAGGTCCATGTTTGGCGAAAACACGGTTACATAAAATTATATCGATAGAAAAAAAAACAAAGTTACCTCTAAACCGAACTACAAACCACTGGTATTATAAAAATACTTCAAATTAGATCATGAAACCTTGCATAATTACTGAACTAACTATAAACCAGATCATATGTTTTTTATTTTATTTAAATTACCATTATTTTCACCGTAAAAAGCAATTACCTAAACTATTCGAGGCTTGAGAGCCGCCAGCACCCCACTCCGTCTCGCTCTCACTCAGGCCGCGAGTAGTATGGTGCGAACGAGATAAAATCTGAGGTAGGGTACGGCCTTAAAGGGAAAAGTAGGGCAACTCGTCATTGTTACGAAATCTAATTATTAACTGGATTTCCGATATTTAAACTTGCAGTTATTTGCAAACATACATAAATAATGATCATCAAGTAATTACAGACCATTTATTTAAAAAAAACACCCCTTTGCAAAAAATACGGGAGGTTTTGATTTACATTATTGGTAATCATTTAGATGTACAGAGGTTTTAATAGCCAAACTATAAAGAGTCTGGGTATGAAAAAAAGTTAATACCAAATTTTAAGAATTTGTTTAAAACAATAATAATCCCTTTTTTAACCGATTTCAAAAAAAGGAGGGGCTTATCATTTCGTCCGTATTTTTTTTTTTTGTGTTTGTTACCTCGTAACTTTCGACTTGGTGAACCGATTTTGATGATTTTTTATTTGAAAGCTGGTGCTTTCCGTGTGGTCCCACATAATTTTTTATTAACTTTGCTTTAGTAGTTTTTGAGTTAGCTTCAATAATTACGTATTTTTCTCACATAGTCTATGTAGACGACATCTTATTTGTCACAGTCACTGCCATTTACATAACAGGCAGCGGTATTAGAATTTGTGTGGGGTAGGTACCACAACTAAAAAGTGAAAAATACAAACTTTTTACAAAAAAAAAAACAACCGACTTCCAAAAAAAGTCAAAAATAACTTTAATTTCGGAAGTCGGTGACAAAAAACGAAAATTGAAAAGCAAAGACACCGACTTCCGAAATTAAAGTTATTTTTGACTTTTTTTGTGTTTATTTTTTGGAAGTCGGTTGTTTTTTTTTTTGTAAAAAGATTTTATCAGTTTGTGACTTTTACTAACTTTTTGCGGGTTTGTGGTTAAAAGGTTATCCTGGCAACTAAAACTAACCTCTCGTTATTTTTAGTAGAAAAATCTATGTTTGTCGCATAATCCAGCCTTATTGTGACTTAAAAACAGATATTTTTGTGTCGATTGTAATGGCAGAAAAAGCAATAAGAGCTAGTAAAATTGTAGCGCTGCTGGAAGAGGGGTGTAGCCAAAAAACGATTTTCCTATTGATAATAAGAAATTACTAGTCATTTATGCTGATGACATAGTAAAAATATTAATATTATCCATAAAAAAGCCAATGACAGTTAAGGTGCCCGTTTTTTTTGCAAAGGGGTGTATAACTTACCAATCCATAGAAACTGCCGACAGCCAACGACTCCTTATAAGCGAGTTTCAATAAGTTCTCTATTCGTTCTCCATAAGTCTGACATTCTGCTTCCTCTTTACTAAATGCTTTCACAGTCTTTATGTTTGATATTTTTTCTTCAGCCAACTGTAAATTGAATAAAATGGAAATTAACGACGAGCAAAGCATCACCTGTATTCTCCCGAGAAGTAGGCAGTTGTATTTGAGTTTAATGTTAACTAGAAGAGCGTATTGACACGAACTGGGCAGAAATCCAGACTCCAGATTGCTACTGAAAAATTCCAATAACACTTTGCCCATCCTGATAATAAAACCCAGGACGCTCAGCTGTAGCGCTTGCCATTGCAACTACTAGAACAATGTTGTCCCGTTGGTCTTTTAATTTAGTCACTTATGTAAATAAAAGACTATTAATAAACATTCGTCAATGAATATAATGCAAATTAAGTCGTATTTTTATTTATAAAGCACTAGCTTTTATGCCTACGGCTTCGCCCGCGTGGATGTCGGTTATTATATACTAAAACCTTCCTCGAGAACCACTCTATCTATTGGTGAAAACAGCATGAAAATCGGTGAGGTAGTTTTTGAATTTATCGCGAACAGACAGACAGACGCGACGGAGGACTTTGTTTTATAATATGTAGTGATTGAGCGTGAAATGCCATGTTTGTATGTATACACACTTGTTCCTACATGTGAATATTGTTGCACGTTACATGTGTTAATTTTGGTGTCTTATCTACATATTGTTGTTATTATTACTGCATGATGTTCAAGATAAGGATAATAGGTATTTATGAACACCATAAATGATCATAATGTAAAAACAATATTCAAGTAAGGATTTGGAACATTTTATATAAAAATTGCTCCATATCGAAGTTTACCACACGGCGCATTGGACCCGCCTGATAGATTACGGCCCACTCCCTCTCCCACAAAGGAGGCCTGAGTCACAGCATTGGGAACATTATAGGCTGTTTTTTTTTTATAGCCTAATGGGCTAGCGCCTTACCTAGATCTAACTGTTGTTTCTGCTTTTAGTATACACATCTTCTGCATAAAGACCATCTCGATGTATAAATAAAACTCTAAGAATGTCACTTTAGTTACAATAGTTACTATGCGACCCCTCCGAACGGACCACGGAACTGTGATAAGTGTGATGACTGATGAGTGATGACCACGGAATTGATAAATAAGGTTGGAAAGGCCCTAGCTCCAATTTTGTATCAGGACCAGTGTCACCGCTTGTCTCCCACTATTTTAATTTCTACACATACGCACTCCTATGTTTACAAATATTTCGCACACAACCAAATCAGACACACATAAATCTCAGGGCAGATATTCGTTCGCACACTAGTACTAAGCCCCCGTAGGCATAGACACACACACACGCAAAAAAGCAATAAAAATTTTCATACACGCTAGTGCTTGATAAAGCCGATATTCTTTATCGATAAATTATCTGATGAATGTATGGGGGAAAATTAAACATGAAATAAATATTAAGAAATATTTATTTTACTTTTATTAATTACAAATAACCTGATTTTTTAATGATAAAATCATCTTTACTGAAATGTATAGAGCAAATAGTACTCGTCTTTGTCGGCATCCAGTTTCCTCTACCTGTCACGTCAATCCATTGTTCCCTGGCGTTAGGTTCTTTAGGAAACCTAAAATTTATAATTTATTGCGTAAGTAAAATTGGATTTTACTTATATTTTAATACTAAATACAATATAGTAAATACTTGTAGATGAATACAATGATCTCGTATAATGTTGCCAATGAATTCAATTTCTCCCTGTAAATCTGTCATCTACAAGTATTTACTATATTATATCATTCGTTCAATAATTATTGTAATATTTAATTGACTCATTATACATCTAACTAAAAATATACTATCATTAATTAAATATAAAATAATTCAAAAAGAATCTTTGTCCAACGTAAATTTATATTATTTGAGAATTCTATCGATGATTTTATTTAACCACATGGTCACCTCACTATCGACCGTGCATCACGGCCAATCAGGGCAAACGACGAAACGTCAATGGTTGAAGTGAAGAGGACGCGACGCATGCAGTACATTGTAAGCGGACTTAGTAATTGCGTTGATTACGCGAGTACACATCGTGCAATGTATATTTTTTTTTTACTTGTTGCAATAATGTCGTTAATGTTTGGAATTTCATAGTGATCAGAATATTTTTATGTTTTTTACTAATAAAATTATAATTAAATGTTATTTTCGACTTACCGATGGAAAGATATACCCCCTCGCTCTATACTTGCGGTCTGACTTTTTGTTTTACAAGTTATAATTGCACAACACGGCATTTTAAAGCAGAGCTCTGTTCTCCGCAGTAGTCCGAAGCGCACGAAACGCGGTGAATTAATGAATCGGTCGAGTTATGATTATCGAATCATAATTGTGGCGCGCTTACCACGCCCACATTACCATTCCAACCTTATTTATCTATTCCGTGGTGATGACCAATATTTTTTTAAGATGACCTGTAGAGGGGACAAAACAATTCAAAAACAGGTCAATGAAATAATCGCACCTCACTAGATTCGGCCAATGCATCCTGTAGTTGTCTCGTGATGCCGCGCACGAATCTTCCGTATATGACCGCCAACATTGACACAGGTGGCACCACGCATAGCCCAATTAGTGCCAGCGATGGAGACATGTAGAACTAAACAAAATATTGACATTATTGGCACCTCGATTATTATGTTCTCAGTTTGATATTAAGAATCTCAGAGTAGTCGTATAAAAGTGCAACTTGATTGCGGTCGATCGACATCGCTACACTTGCCATTCGCTATTGATCGCCTCAACACATAAACGATAACTTTGGTGATTAATGGACAATTTGATGATCGACTGACTATCGATCGATGAACGATAGACAAACGATTGCTAAGGACGTTTGAATTCATGATTTGAAACAGCAAGGTTTACATAATTCAATGCCGTATAAAAACAGTTGACGGTGATGGTTCGGAACCCGGCTGCCTTGCTGTATGAACGTCAATTTCATTTACCGGCGTCGATCGATCTTCATTAGCTGTACCTTTATTAGAAAACTCATTTCATTGCATATTTAGTAAATGTCGGCCTGCACTTAATGGCTTTAGTTATCATGCGAGAAATCGTAATAATAATTTTGCTTATCATACAATATATTTGCTTATCATTCAGGTACTTACCTACCTATTGAAACAGGTAAGTAATACTTACTATAAAAAAAATATGCAGTATTTACATCATATTCTAAACATCATGGTGTATCCCTAGGCAGATGATACACGTAACGAATTCAATGAACGTGTCGGGTCTACGGGGATGGCTCCGAATCTTCGCAGCAAAATGATTGGCTTTAAATTTGGCGTTAAACTCGGAAAGGCTTGTTCCAAGTTTTCCATATTTTAAGAGGTTTACGATAATGATGTTTATTAAATACATTTTTGAAAGATAAAATTCTATTACAGCACGCTATGATAAGCAATTCAAAAGGCCACTTACTATCATGGTGACTTGTTAAAAAGGATACCTAATTATTATAATGGTGATTTGTATGTAGAAAGAGAAATAATTATCATCAAACAATAATAAAGCATTGGACATCTACATGGACACTATCTAACACACATTTGGGTCACCACGAAAGTGAGATGATGCAACCTGTCCTCAATTTTACATTGATAAAATGATAGTGTACCAACGCTGCTGATGATATTAGAATCTCCAAATCACTGGCTACTTCAAAGGCTAAACAGAAACTTGTGTTATAACTATCAAACTTGAAATTCTCCTATAAAAGGAATCCCTAATCTAATTAACTTGGCTAAGCATAAAACAAAAAGGTTTTATATCATTGCAAAAGTTTCTTACCATCATTCCAGTTCCAGCTCCCACCATAAACAGTGAACGTAGACCATCACTGACATTCTGACTGAGGTTACGTCCAACAAGCTGCGTATCGGCCGATAACCTGTTCACTAGCTCTCCAGTTGAGGTTTTACCAAACCATGCGGGTTCTTGTCGCATTATTGCTCCGTAAGCTTGTCTGCGGAGTGACTGTGTCATTCTTTGGCCTGAAATATATTGAAACTTATTAATTGAGTTAGTTTTTTTACTGTCTGTTAGAAAGATGGGGGATTTGTTAGTTTGATACTGAATATACTAGTATTTATTATTATTATTTTGTTGTATCCTTATACATTCTTAACAACACTATTGAGTCAACTTGAGTGAGTTGCAGTCAAAAGTGTATCATGTTATTTGCAAACTATAACAAGTTTTAGAAAATTCTGACTAGAATCTAATAAGTTTTTAAATTTGAACTTTTGGTACTTATATTATTATTTAGTTAAAGCAATTAGGATTGTAGTTACCTGATATAGACATTAAATACACCCTGCCAAAGTTACAGAGACCTCCTACAAGGAACACACCACACAGCATCAGACATAGAGTATCCAGCTTCTCTCGGGCAGAACTCAGGTCACTTGTACTGCTATAAATTATGTCTAACACCTGACCCAGTGAAAATGGTATAGCCATAGTGACACTAGAAGACACAATAAGGAAGCCAATAGCACCTGCAAAGAAAAACATTATTTGTCACAATTTTAACACATGTTCATATAAACAAGGTGAACTACATACCAGCAAGAGTCCATTTCTCTGGTTCAGCTAATGTAAATAATCGTTTCAATTCTGATGTCTTTAATTTGACATTGATCTTTTTCGTGGTTTCTATTGGAATTTTTTCCTTAACAATTTCGAATTGTTCATTCTTCTTCTGAGCGTCCACTTGTGTTGTGTAGCACCGAAATTTATAATTTAATAAACCATATTTGTTAGAGAAAGTCCTTTCATAAATATTTCGTTTATCTGGGACATTGTACCGAGAGTATAACCTGGATCCACACTGCTGACACAAATGAGCTCTGGTTGGGATATTAAACAATAATTGTGAATTTTTCCGAGATATTTTCAGTTCAAAACTACTGTAAATTAATCGCTGTAACATTTTTATTATTTTTTTGAACTTTCTAACTAAAAACGACAAAAAATACACCTCATCCTCCCGTAAACATGATAACTGTCAAACTTGACGTTTTGAGTCGTGGAGTAAAAAAATATGAAGAAGTTTTACTCTATGGAAAAAAGATAAAAAAATACCTCTTACTCTGTGCGGTTTTATCTTTCGGTCCGGATCACTCAGCTCGGTGAAGTTAGCCGCACGATTTAATTATTATGAACTTTTGTTAATCCTAATCGTTAGAGAATCGTTAGAGAGGGTTAGAGAGAAAAGAAAAATCGTTAGAGAGTAATTAGTTTTAATGTAAATACAATTTTAATTTTTCGTGTGAAGTTGGCCCCCCCTCCCGCAAAAATGGACTTAGTCGTAATTTTATTTTTTTAATCGTTTGCGAATCGTTAGAGAGAGATTCAGAGTTACACAAAATCGTTAGAGAGTTAATATTTTATTTGATATTAAATCATTTCTAAGAGCGTGACGTTAGCCCACCTCTGTGAATTTTGCCCCCGAATTAATTATTCTCAACTTTTGTTAGTGCTAATCGTTAGAGAATCGTTAGAGAGAGTTAGAGAGAAAAGAAAAATCGTTAGAGAGTAATTAGTTTTATTTATCAACGATTTTAATTACTTTTGTGAGATTGGCCCCCATTCCCGCAAAAATGGACTTAGACCTAATAAAAAAAAAAATGTAGTTTGAGAATCGTTAGAGAGAGATAGAGAGTTAAAAAAAATCATTAGAGAGTTAATGTTTTAATTGATATTAAATTATTTCTGAGAACGCGTTTTACTCTAGAGCAGATTAAAGTTTAGAAACGTGCCGCCTCGATAGGAGATAGGGGAGGGAGGAGAGGGGGGAATGGTTAGTAGATCCCCCCACTCACCCCTGCCGGAGATACAAAGTTTTATTTAATGATTTTTAAATATGACAAGTCTCATATGCTGGGACCACACACACGGATTATCACGATAATAGACGTTAACCGTGGGTGGAGCCACAACTTATTGAATTTGTCAATTGAATAATAATTTGTTAACCATTTAATTTGAAGAAGTACTTACCTATCTCTATAAAGAAAAACTGAATTCAGCGTGTTAACTTTTATGAACTTATCTCGTAGGAGTGACTATTCACCATGTATCTACCATGACCTGTCATTTTGTTGTTTGTCTTGTCGTATCCCTTTCGCATATGTAATGCCCTGTGTCGGATGACAGAAAGACGCACTGAGTGACAGGCGAGAAATGGCAGCTCATGTTAAGGCTCCCACAATCAGGCGCAATATCGCGGATGCGACAACATTAGCGCTGCATGTCGCGCCCGCGATATCACGCCTGTTTGGACTAGCCTTTAGGCTCCCTGTGTACTTTCTTATCTTCGCTGTCGTAAAGTAAAAGTAAATTACTCGTAAGTTGAATATAAAAAAAATTAAGAGCCTCACTACCAGCCCTTCTGCCATTTAATATGTCACACTCACACTGTTAATATTATTGCGCATGCACAAGGTACTTTTTTTTTTGTATTGTCCCCCAGAAGTGACTCCCATATTCAAAATGTATTTATTTACGTTATACGTCCCATGTTTGGGTCACAATAAATGACCAAATTTCAACTTTTTTGTGGGAACTTTTATTTTCTCGCCTATCCTTTTGTGTGAGCTGTCGTTGGAAAGGTCATTCAAAAATATGGTGAGTTTGTTTGAGATAAATTTTTTTTATAAAAAAAATAACCCACTTCCAAAAAAACACAAAAAAGTGAAAAATAACTTAAATTTCTTTGCTTTTCAATTTTCATTTTTTGCCACCGACTGTCTAAGTTCCTTTCCGAAAGTTATTTTTCACTTTTTACTGTTTTTTTTGGAAGTCGTTTGTTTTTTTTTGTAAAATGTTTTTAACTTTCACTTTTTAGTTGTGGTACCTACGCCTCTCAAATTCGAATACCACTATCTCCTATGTAAATAATAGTGACGGAGTCAAATAAGATATCATGTACATAGACTAAGTGGGAAAAAATACGTAATCATTGAAGCTAACTCAAAAACTGCGCAAACAAAGTTAATAAAATTTATATGAGACCAAACAGGAAGCCCCACCTTTCAAATAAAAAAAGAATCATCAAAATCGGTCCACCCACTCGAAAGTATTGAGGTAACAAAAATAAAAAATAAAAAAACCGACGAATTGATAACCTCCTCCTTTTTTTGAAGTCGGTTAAAAACCATTTTTGGATTCAGGGATCCGTTTGCAAAATATTAAGCTTTAAAGTGCAAATTTTTGTTACAGTCAAGTGTCTCCCCCCTTGCCAGCTAAATGGTTGGTTTTGGACATGTGCAAAATTCACAGCAGTAGTATGTATAAGCAACGAAATTAAAAGGAAAACTATCACAACAGTAGGCTATGGAAGAACAAGTATTTTAACTACGGAACCCTTCATTGTGCGTAGTACGACACGCACTTGGCCGGTTTTTATTCATTTGTTTTAGTCGCAAGAAGCCTCGCCGTTCGCACCGCGTGAAAATTCGCTGCAGTGGAATGTCCCGTGGCCAGACGGTTAAGTAATTTGGTATTATTATTATGTATTGAATCCTGCTATTACTATTGTATCTTCCGAAATAAGGTTGAGAGATGTTGTGTAACATGCAAATAACGTATGTTTGTAGCGATGCACGGCGTTTGCCTGCGCAGGCGGTGCCGTGCAGCGCCCCGCAACACGCGCCCCACACTGCGGGCTCGCGCTCTTGAATCAAACTCAAACTCAAAGCATTTATTTCAATTAAATCATTTACAGGCACTTTTGAATTGTCAAAGAGTCGGTCAGTTAGTCAAAAAGTTGAAGCTAGTTGCCCATTCCAATTCGTAGATCTCTATGGAGAAGAACGGGCAAGAAACTCCAAGGACACTCTTTTAAAAATGTATATAGATATTACAAAATCCTGGATACAGTATTCTTGGTGCTTCTATATGTGAGAACAATGTCAAACGAAAAATAATCAAAAACAATTCAAAATATAAGATTAAAAATAAACCCTGGCAGATCAGATAAGAGATGACCAGTCTCAACTGAGGGCGCCCGTTCACGAACATGACACGTGGAATAAAACATCAGTGTTGAGCAACAGCCCGCCCGAGTGCTACTTGTATTGTGTCCCGTACCTACTGTATCGAAATGCCACGGAAAGCTGCCGTTTCAGAAGAAGTACTTAAATGCTTAAAAAAAAATTGAACTTATCTATCTTCGCCAAAACTGCCGGGATATTCCAACACAATATGGCGCAATATATGTGCCGAGTTAGACAATAAGTGGACTGCTCACCACGCTCATAACAGTATGAGCCAGGATCGGCACAAAATCCTTACGATCCCCGATTGGAAAAGGGCATCGTTATTAGGAACCGACTGCCTCCTGATTCTGACCAAGTCACGTCGGTGGGTTAAAAACTACCCGACCAGCTCCCGACAAGCACCCACCTTTTGTGTGTTTTGAGCATAAATGATGCACTATAAGTACCGAATCAAATTGAAACTACAAAAAATATTTCGTATTCTTATTGATTGCGGGGTATCACTGTTAAATGATGGTTGATCAAATACACAACTTTACCACTCTTATCTATTATCGTCTCTCTGCATCATGTATCGTATCAGTAGTACTACTCACGGTGCACAATGAGAAACGTAAGTGTGGCCGCTTCATTCAATGCAATAATTCTCGCGGTAAATTTCTTTGATCTGCCTAAAATACCGCCACCAGAGTTATCACCCAACGTTAAACGCCAATGTGAATGCCGTTGACAAATTCTCGAGGTAAGTTGTGGTGTGGTACACCAACCGTTAACGTTTATTATCGGGATAATCCATTGGTGTGGTCCCAGCCTATAAGATTTGTCATATTTAAAAATGATTTAAAAAAACTTTGTATCTCCGGCAGGGGCGAGTGGGGGGATCTACTAACCATTCCCCCTCTCCTCCCTCCCCTATCCCCTATCGCGGCGGCACGTTTCTAAACTTTAATCTGCTCTAGAGTAAAATGCGTTCTCAGAAATAATTTAATATCAATTAAAACATTAACTCTCTAATGATTTTTTTTAACTCTCTATCTCTCTCTAACGATTCTCAAACTACATATTTTTTTTTAATTAGGTCTAAGTTCATTTTTGCGGGAATGGGGGCCAATCTCACAAAAGTAATTAAAATCGTTGATAAATAAAACTAATTACTCTCTAACGATTTTTCTTTTGTCTCTAACTCTCTCTAACGATTCTCTAACGATTAGCATCAACAAAAGTTGAGAATAATTAATTCGGGGGCAAAATTCACAGAGGTGGGCTAACGTCACGCTATTAGAAATGATTTAATATTAAATAAAATATTAACTCTCTAACGATTTTGTGTAACTCTCAATCTCTCTCTAACGATTCGCAAACGATTAAAAAAATAAAATTACGTCTAAGTCCATTTTTGCGAGAAGGGGGGCCAACTTCACACGAAAAATTAAAATTGTATTTACATAAAAACTAATTACTCTCTAACGATTTTTCTTTTCTCTCTAACCCTCTCTAACGATTCTCTAACGATTAGGATTAACAAAAGTTCATAATAATTAAATCGTGCGGCTAACTTCACGGAGGTGGATCACTCGGAGGTCGTAACTGATCATAGATTACTATTGTATATATGTAGCTGATCGTAGCGGAGATCACAGACAAGCAGACGAGTTGTTCTAAGTTTGTGGCATAGGTGAGTATATGCTCCTTGGTGTGAGGGCTCACCAGGGCCGTAGGCAGGGGGGGGAGGTTTGGGGGTTCAAACCCCCCCCGAAATGCGAGAAACCAGGATCTCAATCCAGATATCGATCTCCTAAGGTACCTCCGTAATATTCCGTATACAGTTAATTGTAATGTATTTCGCATAGGCGTACTTGATAATCTTTTTTATCGACTCTGACTTTGTATTGAATAAATTCCTAGAACTTCAGTATTTTCTGAGATATTCCAGGCAGGGTGCTAATTTTTTCGAGCTCGCTACGCTCGCTTTTGCATCCTATATTCTCTTAATTTTCAAACTTTTCTGCATAAGTCGATAAAGTAACTTATGAATAGAAGAGAAAACCGTATCAATACAAGGTGATGTGCTGAAATGTTAGAGCTGCCTCCCATTCCATCACCATGAACATTTGAGGGCCTAGTTAGATTGACTGACTCATATAGACAGGAACATGGGAGTAGACATGTTTTGTATACTTATATCCTAACTATAATATTATAAATACGAAAGTTAGTTTGTTTGTTACGCTTCGGGTTTGGATGAAATTTGGCACAGGGTTAGACTTTGACTTGGAGAACATAGGCTACTTTTCATACATTTTTTTTTAATGAACTTTACCTGAAACTTTTTGAAAGGCCTACACTTTCCTCTCATAACTATTATTCGCACTGTAATCCGAAAATATTGTAAAAGCCTATTATTTTTTTAAAAGAGTAACCATGGAGTTTCTTGCCGGCTCTTCTCCATAGGAAACGACCAATTGGAACCGTGCACCTAGCTTCTGACGTTTCATAAGTGCCCATGTAGGCTTATGTGAAATAAAATATTTTGGATTTTTTTTATTTTGATTTTGACTGGATCATAGACGAAGTCGGGGGCAACAGCTAGTCAAAACAATCTCTCCGCAATTTGATGGGGTGAAAATTAAAACCAGGTATTTTATTTATTCGTGTATTATTTATTTTATATTCAGTATTGTACATATATAATTTAACAATTGAATTCTTCAAGAATCAAATAAAATTACATGAGATTTAAGAAAAACAATTAGTTAACCAAAAACATTTATAAATTCTGTCATACTTTTCATGATAGCTCTAAAAGGGAATTCAAAACAAAACGACAAATTCATATTCCTTAATTTTTGACAATAAATAATTATTACTTGATGCATGCTAACAGCTACATGAATATCATTAATATGATACATTCCAGAAAACCCTGCAATCAATTGCTGTATTACGATGGCCCATGTTGGACAGACTTCAATATCCCTCGCTACAGTTGTATACAAAACATCCACATCTAATCTAATCTTTATCACAAGTCTATCATGACTTCATGAGCCATTCAATACATTACAATGATTCTCAGATACAAAATTAGCCCCATTAAACTATTGAATGCTTGGTTTTATATCAATTCCAGTGCCCCGAGCGCCCAGATCATAAATCGACAAATAAATATCTACGACCAATAGGGTCGTGAAATGCAATAAAAAGCAAATACGTACATAGGTTCTCAGTCGCATTTATACGACTGAGGCGGCACGGGCATGATATCATTTGTCGTATTAATCCAACAAGGCGGTTACGATACTTTTGAAAACAGAGCTGTTTTGACAGGGTATTTTACTTGAAGGGTAGCACAATATATAAAGAGATTTAAGACACTATTATTTATATCTTTGCCTTTATACAACTATATTATTTGTTATAATTTTGCCGGTCGTACAGCACAGTTCATGTAGAGACGCAGACTGGCCGACGGTATAAGCCAGCAAACTTGAGCTATAAATTGAAATCTGTATTAGTATCTTTCGTGTTTTATAATTTAACTAGCCGATGCCCGGGGCTTCGCCCGCGTGGATGTCGGTTATTATATACTAAAACCTTCCTCGAGAACCACTCTATCCATTGATGAAAACAGCATGAAAATCGATGCAGTATTTTTTGAGTTTATCGCTAACAGACAGACAGACACGCGGTCGGAGGACTTTGTTATAATATGTAAGGATAATTATTAACTGCACCTACGACATTTAAGTTATTGCTAAATTCAGAAATCATAATAATGCAGAAACCGGTTATACAAAGATTGCATTTTTAGTAGAGAAAGATAGATGCATAAAAAACATAACTTCCAAGTTAAGGCTTCTGCAGAAAGACGCGATGCTTAAAAAAAAATACGTGAAGTTTTCATAGTATTTGTTCCACCAGATTCGCGTCGCGCCTATCTGCGGGACCCTTTAGAAATCCTCATTGTAATACTGCTCTACACAGATCTAAATAAACTATAATAAATACATATCATTATGACATTTCGTTCAAATATACAACACAACATAGAATATACATACATAAACTCACGCCTTCGTTCCGGTATACAGAAACTACAAATCACCGTCTTCTACAATAACATGGAATATGTATGAATACATTTATTAGTCCTAATTTACATAATAAATAAATACTCTTGGATTGTGAATTGTCTATGATGGTGTTCCTACCACACTGGTGTAATGTTGTGCATGTTTCTAGTGCTCTGTACACACTATTCTCCGACTTTTGATAACCAGTTCAAAATTCAATAGTTTACGGCAATACTTGCACCCATCAGTAAAAATAATAACAATAAGTCTTCTATTTCAATAAAATATACTAGGATCACGAGTAATAGACATCAAACACATTTTTATCAGTTTAAGTACGGTACTATTAACCTAAACCATAAACATTCTTAACTCTTCTAATGGCACAGAAAATAAATAACAGAACGTTCACTATAACTTGTCCCTTGCCGTCAAGTTGGCACCATTGCTTTTCAAACTTAGTTTCAATACAAATAGAGTTCAAAATGGCGATTGACAGAACAGTGCTACCAATCGCGTCACGGGACAAGTTATAATGAACGAACCGTAACCTGCAAGTAACAGATTTGGGTTTCAGGGAAAAATAACATGGTTTGCAACTAACAGTGAATAATAACATGCCTATAACTAAATATCGGTTTTACTCATTATACCTACTGATATATCTTCGTGTATAAGTAAAAAATAATAGGGTCGTATTACGGTAAAAGCTAACAAAATAAATAAATAGGTACTCAACCATCATTCTACAAACATTCAAATGAAATGCAAAAAATCAAAGTGCACCTCGCACAATTTAACATAAATTACTGAAGGACAATTGCAAACTACTTACAAGACATTTGTGGTATATAACTTATAGTTTAGACGAGATAACTAGATAATAGTGATAAGAATACACCAGAAAAACTAAATAAAACTGCCGTCAAACTAAGTGAACCAAAAGCATTCTCGTGTCTTTTCTATACAAAGCTTAAAATATTGATAAATTAGCTAAAGAAGCTCATAAATATTGCACTGAATTGTGTTAAGGTGCGAACATATATTGCGAGTTATGTTACTCAACAGCCATTATTGTGAATCTACATTTTAAAAAAAAACACTGTTCTAGTCATTGATGGTAATGACCCTACAGCGCGCGGCGTCAAACCAACCGTTGATCTGACGCTTCATCCAGTTCGCAGATCTATGTCAAGGCATAACCAAACCACGCAACCATCGCAATATTTGCCCACAGTGTTGTTACTCTATATCCTTTACATAAACTATGTTCTCAGGAACTAAAATACTGGCAGTACAATATGGGGTGTTAAAGTAACAAATAATTTAATATATTATATTACTTTCCATATAATTTCTTTGTCATGGCTCTACTATAAGGTTAAATGAAGTTTACTGTGTGTAGTACACTTTGTAGTAAAGTGTTTTGGATCGCCATAGACTGTAGGTGTTGTCAAACTTTAGTAAGTATACTCCTTCGCCGGGGTATGTGTGGGATCCGGCGTATACCTGAAAATAGTTCAAAAAACATAAATAAATGCATAAGCATAATCAACCTAGAATGTTCCCACTGGTGGGACACAGGCGAGACTCTGAGGAGTGGGCCATAACCCACCACACGGGCCCAGTTCTGGTTAGTAGATGTCATGTAATGTCTTCGATTTTTTGCTCTAGGACATGCCGGTTTTCTAACCATGTTTCTCTTTTTTACATGGAAAGCTCTTTGTCTAAGGCACTTTCAATCAGTGCAGAAAAATCTGACTACTTAGTACAAAGTATCGTTTAAACACAATTACAGTGGAGTTTCTCTCTTTGATCAAGTATTATTAAAATTGTATACGATAAAATCAGCGGCCTTATGTCGAAGCAATAAGTGGTATTCTTAGATCTATTTTCACTACTGACATGGGGTTGACTATGTTCGTATACATACCTCGGTGTGACAATCCCGGCGGTAAATGGGCACCACCTGGCTCAATAATGGCCGCGCGGTACTGACGGCGAGTTTTTCTGAGCTTTTCTCTGAACCTTGTTCTAGGTCCGCACGAGTACCGTGGATCGTGTACTCGGGGAATTGATCTGCAATTGAAATCAATTATACTATGATAAGTAACATAGTATTTACGTAAAAAGTCAAGAAATAAACTAGATAGCAGTACTAACAAAAGTGTCATACAAATATTGTTTTTAACGTTTTCACTGATGACACCCGAGGCTGAGGAGGTGTTTTAGACATGACAGATAGCAAATAAAAAAAAAGGAAATGGAGATAATATTTTATGTACCTACATCTTTCCTAAGAAATTATGCGCTTCGGGAATCATCATGTTTTCGAATTTATGCGAAAGTCGTGCTACAGAGTAACCCCCCCACAGAAGCAATGCTTATAAGTTTTGTACGACCGCGCTTTATAGTAGTGCACCTATCATTGCGTGTTTGTATGAAAATTTTCTCTGTCAGGTCACCTACTCCGGTCTCAGATCGTCATTTGCCCGATGCGCATGCTTTTCTTTGGTAAGCTATACCTAAGTACACATGGCTACACATCTAGCTATACATTTCCAGTTTGTTCTGATCCCGCATTGTACAGGATTTCCGTACAATGCGAGGTCAGCTTATACTGGAAATGTATAGCTTGATGTGTAGCCGTGTGTGCCTATATAATTACCATCTGAAACAGTGTATTCATCCTCATCCGCATCTTCGTCATCCTCGTCATCACTCTCGGCCACGTGAACCGTGACCTCAGTGGTCGCAGACTTACTCCATTCAAAGTATAGGCCGAAACCTGAAACATAATTCATGCAGTATGAATTATTGTATAATTTTTTAATAGTGTTTTTTTTTTTAAATCAGCCAATGAAGTTTGCGATCGGAATCCATTTAAGAGATTTATACCAGCCCGGAGTCCGGATTTGTGCCCAGTCCACGACAACAGGCTCGCCCGACGTCCCCATTACATAACTGGCGAGATGCGAAATTCATACGCCTCTGACAAACCCTTCAAGTGACACAAGCGCAATTTTACACACAAAGCAACTCACCAATATCATAGTTATCAGTAGCGAACTCCCAGCAGAGACACCTAGCCTTTGGGTGGGTAGGTACTCTTACAGTAATGGTCTCTCCATGTCCCACTGTCAGTTTGCCGCCGCCCTGCTGTGCAGAACTCTTGAACTTGACTATGTCGCCGCGAGTCCACATACGACTAGCTTCCACGTTCAGAAAACCATCTGGTAATACAGAATTGACTATATTTAAAATTAAATTAAATCATAATCTCAGATAATTCACATTTAATAGCCACGTACTCATATATCTACTTTAGCACTATGCGTTGTAAGTTGATTTTTGAGTGATCATAATCATCAGTCTCATGTCCTTATCCCAATTTATTTGGGGTCGGCGCAACATATATTTTTCTTCCATACTTCTCTATTAGTCATCATCTCGGTAGTCACCTGTCTAGCCATATAATCTTTCACACAGTCCATCCATCGTTTCTTTGATCTTCCCCTACTCGCATAGCCATCCACACACTCAAAACTTTCCTGACAACATTTCCCTCATTCCTCCACAACACATCCCATACCATGATAACCGATTTCCACACAACTTTTCCGTCAATTGTGCCACTTTCAGACTTCCTCTTATAATATACTTATTTCTTATTGTATCCGCGTAACACCACATAATTTTTGAGTGACCATTTGTAATGAAAAGGTTCTAAAATTTGGTGGCAATGGTGGCTTTTTCATTGTACCAAAATTTAATAATCTCACCACCACGCCACTATATTGCGCAATTTAGTGGCTTGCGTAAGAGCACCAAGTCTGATTTCGAATATAGAATAAGTCCATTTCGTTTAGGTATATGTAAATATTTTACAGACAAACGTTTTTTATTATTATTGCAAAGAAAAATTGTTCAATAAGCTCTCTTATCGCTCAGTGGTTAGAGTTAAGTGTGTCTGTATTGTTATTACTATATTAGTAATATCTGAAATGAATACAGGCATTGTTTTAAGTTAAGACAATGCTTAAAATATTTTGCGGAAACCGTGTCATCACATCCTATTTGCATTGAATCCAACTAAACAATAATATTATAACTGAGACTATCGCTTGTGCCTTTCATATATGAACAATCCCATATGCAACAAAAATCCTGAGAGTCTGAAAGGAGACTGGTTAGGAAATTAAATAAATAAAAAAGATTACCTTCATCATCTGTATTGTCATCCACTCTGGTTTCTTCTATGTAATCATTAGATTCTGTCTTCTCTGATGTTTGCATTGCCCTGAAACATTTAGTATTGAATATTTTCAGATCACATCAATTAATAATTATGTTACACTTAATTAAAAAAATTACAGTATTTTTCGATTCTAATACTATTCGAGTAGTTTCTCCTTTCACTAAAAACAATAGAACAGTTTTATATGTGTACTCACTTGTTATCTATTGTAGGAGCATCCCCAGTTTCATTCAAATTGCAATCAGTAACGGGTTCATCTTTCGATGCCTTTTCAGTGACATTATTTGTGGTCTCATTCTCTTTTTCTTCCGTAGTGTCTTTTATATTAGAGTTAGCAAGCCTCTGGTCTACAGCAAGTTGTTGAATGTATTGCTGGTAGTGTTTGTCTTGCAGCTGACGAATGAGAATCGCTTGCTGGTCGAAGTTTCCTGGGTACTGCTGTTGAGCATACTGTAGAAACTGTTCGTAAGTTTGTGCATTGAGGGCATCCTTTATTCGTTGCCTAGAATGTTTGATAGTAGATTATAACAACAGCCTTACAACTGTATTTAATATTGTTTTTTTTTATAGTGATGTATTGATATAATTGAAACCTAGCCTCACATAAAAGTAGACAGGGATGAAAGGAGGAAAGGGAGACCTCCCATGCAGTGGGATGCAATCTGGTTACCAGTGTAAAAAAAAAAGTGTTCTTTGCATATAATTGCCAAATACAATATGAGTAAGTTTCAAATATTTTTTTGGTAGAAATTAACTTACACTTGTTGTTCCTCTGTTAGTTTGTTACTCTGTTGTTTCTGTTTTTCCAGCTGTATTCTATTCTGCAGCTCCAAGTTTGCCCTTACCTCCTCTTCTTTTTTTAGCCTGATAGTAAAAAAACATGGCAACATTGAATATATCTAGCACAAAAGAAAAAAGCATAAACTTAGCAATTTAAAAATAAATAGAACTCACTCTTGTTGTTTTTTGTCTTCCATATCCTTTTGTATTGCTTCCAAATATGGTTTGAAAAGTGGGCACAGTCTGTAATAAAAACAAAGACTATGTTGAAATATTGAAAATAAAGCATTCTATTATTGTACCTCTTAGATTAGATTGAAATAAATTGCCTCCTTATGTACTGGCAGGATTAACAAAAATTTGTAAATCCAAAAGTGCATGCCCTATAAGTCTCATTAATAAAAAAACGGTAAAATTTATTATTACACATTGAATATATCAATTAAACAACATTTAATTTAACAGTCATTTGCAATACGAAATCAAAGCAAGTCTAAAATAATAAGATATGTGGAGTATTTTGGACCTTATTGTGACCATACACGGGTTCCATACATACAGACACAAGGACGTCCATAGATTTTCTTCAATCAGTCTTTTCTCTATATTATGCACAATACATTTTAATTTGTTATTATTTATTGTGTTAAAAGAAAAGTTTTTCGAAGTATTCCCGTTTGAGCACCTATTTTTTGAGTACTAAAGGTATTTCAAATGGGAATACTCAATGCATAGGTGCTCAAACGGGAATACTTCAGTTTTTCTGCATATCAGTATAATCAATTGAATGTATAAGTATGATACACATAATAGTAGTTTAGTATAAGCAGCAATCTAAGTTCAAGACAGCACTTCTTTTTTGGCAAGTTGAGAGTAATGCACTACCACAAACACTTCATGTTACGAGACATGCAATAAACAAATTATTTCAAGCCTACATTCATTGGGTCCACCCAGAAGAAGAGATATTTATTTTATTTTACAGAGACACGAAAAATGTATTACCTGTCTAGAGTATGGACAAAACCAACCATCGCTTGAATTTGAGTCATCTGACCCAAAGCCTGCCACGCAGCCCTTCTATCTCGCCCAATCATATCTAAAACACCTAAAGGTGGCGCTGAATTCACGTCTAAAGGCCCGTGAGACGTTTGCTGAGTATATGCAACCAGTTTCAGTCTATCTTCATAGCTTAGGTGAATCGCCTTGCCTTCTTTATCTGTAAGTGTTGTACTATGTTAACCTAATTCACAATCGGTGCAGTCACTAGGAAGTGTGATCAATGCCACTTCATCATAATATCAATTAAAATAATGGGCACTTTATCGGCGTAGTACGGTTGTACTATCATATAACTCGTAAATATTTCAAGATGTTGATAATGTACGCCCGGTTAACATTTTTAGCCGTCTGTAATATTTTAACATGGAAATTTACGTAAAGATCACGAACACTGCCGTGGCATAAATATCTGGGAAAATATTCGAGAAAAATTACCCTTGTAAAAAGCGAGTCCATGTTTGTACACATCTTTCAAAGGCATTCCCCATTTTCTTTCTTCACTCTCTACGATTCCCTGATCGGTTTCGAGTCGAACCTTTTCGGGGTTGACTTTGTAGTTACTTTCCACTTTGTTAGCCATTGCTAGGTATAATATAGATTTTTCGCGAAGCAAATTACGAATTGTTTCTACTTTTGACAAATGATTGGTCTTTGTCTTTGTCTTGTTTTATTTTTAATATCAAAGACAAAGAAATACTGACTTAGGCCTTTTCAGTTTTTTTTTTGTCACAATTGTTAGTAACAAAGAATTATTAAAACCATTCAAATTGCTACATAAAACAGTTCAAAATACTGTTGTTTTATGTTAGAAATGTTTCTTGGATGATTTATTTATTACAAATACAGATCATTTTCGAGTTAAATAAAATCCTGCCATCTCGTGACGAGTAGTTATACTAAAAATAATATAAAAATTGCCTATGGAATATAACGTAAAAAAAGTTATATATCGAATTTATGATCAAATTAAAGAAAGACGGCATTATAGTGGATTATACTTACAAAAGAGCGAGAACAAAAGAACCAACTAGGATAAAATTGTTCTTTCTGACCGGGTTTCGGGACTCGGGAATGACAATGACAAATGACAAGTGGAAGTTGACAAGTGACTGACGACGTTACTAGTTTAGTACGTCACAGACAGAGTGCGTGATTTGTTTTGTCTCAATTCGTAGAAGTAAAAAGAATAAAAATAGTCACTAATTTATAAACAGTTGTGTAATATTCCTGGAACAAACAAAAGTGTACTACGTGTATACATATAGCTGAAAAATGTGTGAAAAATTATATTTCTACAAGTATAATTTGAATACGTTGTTGCAAAATCGGTTTTGAATCACCTTGTTTACTCCACTCTCTTAATTTTATAGCTTCTTTCCATTTGTGAACATGGAAGTGAATCCTTTGAACATATTTTTCGTGAAATCAGACAGTAAAGGAGACAGATTACTGTTCAGATACCCTTACACAACAGACAACAAGGATGAAAGCAAACAGAAAAAATATGGTCGACACAATCCTTACGCCATTAATTCTACAGAGGACTTATTGCAGAATCCTCAGTCGCAGACGTCAAATATTTGTAAAGGTTAGTTAGTTCGTATATAGGTCATGTCTACGCGTCAAACTGCATTCTGAATTCCATTGCACCCTGCTGAATACCAGAAAACAAAATTGTTTATCATTTATAATATGTCAATATTATTAATAGATAAGGTACATACCTACTCCTGACTTTGATCAATGGTCATACATAAATCAATGTTTATGTGTACTTACCTTTAATATGCACTTGTATGCTTTGCATATGTGTTCATAATGCAATTCACTGTAGATATGAAGTCTAGTACTTTCTGTAACTAGGCAATTTTGCATACTTAGATTCAACAATTACCACATTATTAACTTTGGAAAGAGACAACTGATGCTCATATATTGACAGACTGAGAATGGCTAAGTTTAAGATCTATAAATAACATAGAAATTTAAAAAAAAACTTTATTGCTATTCTTTAATCCTTCGTATGCTGGAACGAAGATCTATGTGAGACACAATGGCTTTTTAATTGATTTGCTTACAGCATACAAAAGGTTAATAAATGTTATTATTTGTAACATGTATACTGTCATGAGACCCCAAATGATTTGCGATATTATTGATCAATATAATATCAATTGATTGAGGTGGCCCTGGAAAACGATGTTTGGAAAGATTTGGGGGAGGCCTTTGCTCAGCATTGGGACAGTGTAGGCTAACATAAAAATATATATATGACGGCGTCAGCGATAGTGCCGTCATCATCTCGATTCAGTGGTACAGAATCCATAGTGGAGGTTTACAATAAAACACTGTGATACAGCAAATCAGTCAGTATTTCACTTTCACAATAATCAATACAGTAAGTACAATACTAATAATGTTCATGCACTACTTACTTCGTTCAGGCAAACCAACAGTTTCGCATAGGAGTAGTGGAGGTCTGCATCCGTTTGTTGCCCTCACGACACTGACTCTTCGCTCAGCCACTTCCCTTAACACGACTCTATCCACGTGCCGCCTCACTCTAGTGAGCGCGTCACGGCGTTTACCCTCACCTTAGTACTACAATAATCAATTGAGATACTATTATCGCTCAACTTTTGTAATGTACGACATATGTATTTATTAATATTATAATTTATTTGAAATCTTAATTATTATGATTTAAAAAAAAAATTACAATGTGATAAGATTACAATCATACTTCATAACCACACTTATACTTGGTAAAGGTATTAGTTTGAATACCTACATTTATCAGTACCAGTATAAGGGAAATAAGATTAGAACCAAATTTCATCCAAATCTGTTCTGCCGTTTTAGTGTGAAAGTGTTACAAACAAACAATCAAACTCACTTTCGCATTAAATGACATTAGTTAGGATATACTGTCCCACTGCTGGGCAACGACATTCCCTAAGTCATTTTAAACTTAAAATTAAAACTTTATTTTTTTACAGGTCAGCTAAGTGGCTTCACAGATGAGATGCTCTCAACCCTGTTCGCTGTAAAAGCAGAGCTTTGTAACAGGAAATTTGAGCTTAAAGTCAATGATGTGAGGTTTGTTGGACACCCTACATTGTTGCCATACAGGACAAACAAAGATGATACTGCCACTATGATCCTTATAAATATTGTGTTTGCACTGCAGGCTTCCGCAAGTCATTCTGTTGGTGAGTTCAATTGATGTACTTATTTATATTTGAATTTCATTTAATTTAGGATTTAATGTTTAAATTTATTTATTTTAACCAATTTTCACAATATATATCACAACTAACTATTTACACTAGTATTAAATTAAATGACTAACTGAAAACAAATAAATACAAAAATAAATAAATGAAATCTAATGTTTAAGATAATGATTCTCCTAGTCCAGTTCATGTTACAAAATAGTAAGAATAATTTAGACAATTAGTGTCCTAACTCAAAAAAGCTAATTTTAACAAAAAAACAACTCTTTCAGGTAAAATCATAAATCTGCAAAGCTCTCTTTTATGAAAAACCATTTTCATGGATACCTATCTTTCTATTTTCAGTGAAGTGTTATTATGATTTGAGTAAAAGACTGGGAAAAGCACTGAGACATGAAGAAAAGAGGTGTTCTTATTTAACTGAAGAAATGAAAATAATGGTAAAGATTTTTTACACCTAATAAATACCTATACATTTTTTAAGTTTGCTAAGTACAGCACCCATACAAGTTATATTGGTGTTGTACACACGGCTACACATCAAGCTAGCAGCAAGCATTTCCAGTGTAAGCTGACCTCGCATTGTACGGAAATCCTATACAATGCGAGATCAGCATAAACTGGAAATTTATAGCTTGATGTATAGCCGTGTGCCCGTGTGTACATACTAGAAGCCTTAAAAAATTTAAGTCACACTATTTCTTAAGGCTTTCAGCTTTATGTAAACTTGTCCCTGGAAAACTTCCCATAAAGTATTATGTACAACCGCGGACATTTGCGGTAAACTACTTTTCACCCTAATAAGGTTATGTGGTTCACCGCCAGTGTCCGCAATGGTACAATCGGGAATAGCCATTTGAATACATTTACTAACACACACTTTAAGCTGGTAGTCGGTTAAGTTGGTGGAGGAGCCCGTGGTTAATTAATAACTGCCGCACGGGTCGATCCATCAGGTTAAGCTACGCTTGCCGGGGTTGGTCTGTGGATGGGTGACCATCTTTACATACCGAGACTCCTCCGTGCCTCTGAAAGCACGTTAAGCTGTTGGTCCCGGCTGTCATTCATAGATCTTTGACAGTCGTTACGGGTCGTCAGAAGCCCGAAAGTCTGACAACCAGTCTTACCAAATTATTTTATCGTATTACTGTAGGTACCAGTTACTGGTTTGTGGAGCTCAGATAGATAGTCGCTCCATGTAAAATACTGGTATTCAGCTGCATCCGGTTACACTGGAAGCCGACTCCAACTGAGTTGGGAAAAGGCTAGGCAGAATGATTTTTTTACTTTAAGTTGGTAGTCAATTTACTTAACAATTAATTTTCCTGACTTTACCTACAATTGGCAACAATAAAAGCTTCAACTACTGTTCTTTATAAGTTGTAGAAGTAAAGGGTAACATAATTTTTTCCAGTTGGCAGCTCACGACGAAGTATCAGCTTTAGACAGTGAAATGAATGGCGACAATGACGATGACGAAGATAATCTCCGTCATTCAGTCAGTTCAGCGACCTACAGCAGTGAAAATGGTGCAGATACCACACCTAAGTCAGCATTCCACCTCATACTGCAACGGAGCTCGCTGGCGAGATCCATGAAGTCTGTGTTTGAAGAACTTAGTAGTACTGGTTAGTCCATATATTATTTACATACTAATATTATAAATACGACAGTATTTTCGTCTGTTCACAGCTAAACCGCTGAATCATTCTGATGAATTAAGCCCTAACTCAAGGGTGCAAATTGGATGTTGTAGTTTTAACAAGATCTTCTGAATCTCGGCTTTAGTGTAGATTTACCTTGATCAATCGTCTTGTACAGCTGTTACTTAGCCACAAGCTCGTCATATTATAGCTATTGCATTTTAATCATTACAAAGGTTTCAATTGTAGATAACACAGTTGTATGTTTCATACAATACTAATAAAAACTTTTTACATATGTTACCGGCCAAACCCGATTTCAGGACAAACTAGTTTAGCCTAGGCTAAACTAGTTCTTCCTATACGCGATAGGATTAACTAGTATAGCCTAGGCTAAACTAGTTTGTCCTAAGCCCGATAGGATAAACCAGTTTAGGCTAGGCCAAACTAGTTGATCCTGATATAAATACGCACACTCTAGGATAAACTGGTATGGCCTAGTCTAAACATTCTAATATATGTATTTAGAAAGTCAAAATAAATAGATAAACTGAATAAAATACTCCGTAATTGGAAAAATAATCATTTTTATTAAACTATAATAATTCGTCGTTAAAAGTTATGGTTAATTTGGTAATACGAACAATCATACTATAACAAATTACGTTTTTTTAAAAGAAGCAATTATTATTTAAATTGTTACTAATTTAAAACCATAATGATTCGTCACTACAAGTTATGAATAATAATTGGCAATACAAATAATCATACTATAACAAATAATACTGTTTTTTAATAGAAGCAATAATCATTTTTTTTTTTAAACCTTTATTTTCGTACGTTATTTCAAGCGCCAAAATTCGCAGAGCCTAACTTCACACTCGCCAACTTATAACGGCCGTACTGTACTTTCGACTCGGCTAAATTTTTATACTGTTTAGACTAGGCCATACCAGTTTATCCTAGAGTGTGCGTATTTATATCAGGATTAACTAGTTTGGCCTAGCCTAAACTGGTTTATCCTATCGGGCTTAGGACAAACTAGTTTAGCCTAGGCTATACTAGTTAATCCTATCGCGTATAGGAAGAACTAGTTTAGCCTAGGCTAAACTAGTTTGTCCTGAAATCGGGTTTGGCCGGTAACACATACATAAATAAAGTCGGGTTTAGTCGGTTAAATAGAATGAATCACTAATGACTAAGGTAAGCTGCATATTAATACCTAATCAGTACATCATTGAATAGAATGCAAATGCATTTATGCATTCTCATGGTGAATCATGTAATTGTTATATTACGTATCGTCGAGTTTTTCTTGCGTTAGGTATCATTATAATTGTTTGATTTCTGATCGCAATCACATGATCACTAGTTATGTAATACATGTTTTTACATTGTAAAATAAAGTAGTTGCGACCTTTGTGAACTTAGTTGGGCTTCCTCTAGTTGATTTGCAAATCAAAAGTAAGCCCTGCTAGTAAAAAGAATGAATCTCTAAGGCGTTATTCCCAAGACATCTCAGGTTGACGCGCTTTCACGCTAAAACGGCTGAACGGATTTGAATGAAATTTGGCACATCGGTAGACCCTTTGCCGTGCGATTATTTCCGATATCTGCGCCGGCGAAGCCGCAGGACAAAGATAATACAGCTATAAGAGTTGGTAGTAGGCCCCAAGATCTGAAGATTAGTTTGTTGAACTTGCACTTGATAGATCCTTTTCTTATTTCCAGGTATAGTTCAAGTTCGCATAAACAAGTGGGTGTTACTATCTTTCTGCTTGCCACACAAAGCTCACCAAATACACAATAGAGGATTGATCATAGAGCCAGAAACTATAGACAAATGCTTACAAAAACTACGACCTTATCATGGAATATTGCTTATGGTAAGTAGTCAAATAAATAAAATTATAGGTGCTCTTTAATATTTCAGTCAAGACGGTCACACGGTTTGACGGTCACGAAAGTTTTGCTAAAATTACGAACTTCCATACTGCCTTACATCCCCTGTGTAACCTTATTAGTAACTGCCCCGTCGGTCTCGTGATCGCAAGCGCGACTGCTGAGCGTGGGGTCCTGGGTTTGATACCCGTTTCGGGCAAAATGTTATTGGGTTTTTCCATTAAGAATTTCTTATCCCGGAGTTTGGAAGTTGGCGGTGTGATAACCAGTGTCTCGGTGCGCACGCGTCGCTTTCGCCTGATACAGCGAGAGCGAGTATCGGGTTGCCGGCCCCGAGGACTATGGGAGTGAGGGAAGAAAGAGTGCACCTGTGTCTGCGCACACACTTGTGCACTATAATATCTCCCGCGCCGAAGGCTAGTCTCCGTTGAGACTGGCCGCCGTGGCCGAAATACGGTCTCGAGGACTATATAATCCTTTTAGGGTATGAATGTTCAAGAATCCTTCTTGAGGCACCACCTTCATTATACTAAACATTTGTAACTAAAAATTTAATGTTTCTGCATCTGAGTCTGTCAGTGAGTGAATTATTATGAGACGGCAGTATTTGTCAAATGTAACCTTTACTTATTTCAAACATTTAGATCCAAACGACGCAACAACGATATATGTGCTGCTCCACATAACACTGCACTCTATTCAAAAAGTTTTTTGGGAATGGCACCCAAGATCTATAACAAGATGCCTACAGTAATAAAAGTACTGGACGACATAAGTAATTTCAAAAAGGCTCTTTTTAAACTACTGGTAGATAAAACATACACTCGGCGTCACAAAAATCGCACCTCTCCGAAAATAAGTTTCAAGCATGTCCAGCCATCAACGAATACATTAAACCTAATTAATATTGGTATCAATTGAAAGTATGTTTAACGACCTCTAAATTAACAACAATTATAATTACTAAACACAAAAGATCTCATTAGCACGTATCGTTAAAAAAAATGTTGTTAAAATACGCATTACAACGATCACTAATAGCATCACCTTACAAGGGTATAAAACGGGCGCCCTGGGTCAAATGTGGATAATTCACTATTCAACCTTTGAAGTGAACACACGTGAACAGCTACAGCAAGAAAACTACCCCAGAAGATGGATACCACTGCAGATGAAGCCGCTCAAGTCATTGCACTACTGCAATCAGGGATGCGGCAATGTGATGTTGCTCGGCAACTGAACTTGAGTCGTTTTTCCGTTCGACGAGTGTTCCAACGCTTCCAAGAGACTGGTGGCTATATCCGGCGACGTGGATCTGGAAGACAACGCTGCACATCCGAAAGAGATGACCGCTTCATTGTTTCGACGTCTTTACGCAATCGGTTCTCCAATGCTGTTGAGCTGCAACAACAATTGCGATCAGCTCGCAGAACTTCTGTAAGCGTCTCCACGATTAGAAGAAGAATGCGGGAGAAGAAAATTACAGCTCACAGGGCTGCTACAGGGCCAAAATTGACTGCACAGCATAGAAGAGACCGGTTGCAATTTGACCGCGACCATGTGGATTGGACAATAGACCAATGGAGGGCTGTGCTCTTCTCGGATGAGACGAGGGTGTGTCTTTTCTGCAACGACGGACGTAGAAGAGTGTACAGGAGGCAAGGGGAACGATTCGCACAAGCCTGTATTCAAGAGACAGTGGAATACGGGGGTGGCTCTTGCATGTTCTGGGGCGGCATGTCAATCGACGGCAAAACGAACCTTGTGTGTGTTTCTCGGACTGGAAGTGCTCGCGGGCAAGGGTCGCTGACTGCTCATCGGTATATAACAGAGGTTTTAGAGGAGCACATTGTCCCTTATGCGGGTTTTGTGGGCAGTGGGTTCACGTTAATGCACGATAATGCCCGCTGTCACACTGCATTAATTGTACGAGACTACCTGCAAGAAGTTGGGATCCCTGTTATGCGCTGGCCAGCGCGAAGTCCAGACCTGAACCCTATTGAGCACCTTTGGGATGAACTGAAACGGCGAGTACGGGCACGTGATCCTGCCCCTACCACTCTCCAAGACCTCCAAGATGCCGTCGTTGCAGAATGGGACAACATTCCTCAAGAGACTGTTGTCACATTAATTAGGTCCATGAGAGAACGCATGGAAGAAGTCATCACGGCTAGGGGGGGTAACACTAGGTTTTAAGTTATTTTTAAGGACATTATTGTAATTTTTGCTGATAAAATAAAATTTATTTTTTAATCATTTGCAATAGGCTTGCTTTTTTAATTCCCTGGTAAACAAAAAACCAAATCTATTGATTTATTCTGTAATTTAAATAAATTGCCTTCCCAATGATACCATAAAGTCATATGTTTACCATTGATTAATAGGGTTAAAATGAGTTTGAAGGGAATTCTTAAAGAGGTGCGATTTTTGTGACGCCGAGTGTATTATACAATAGATGAGTTCTTATCTGACAATTTTAATATAATTGTTTAATACTAATTGATAATGTCAGGATGTTGTTATATTTATCTTCTTTACATCGTGACATACTTACTTGACTGATTTGGATTTTAATATGATGATTTTGACATGATAGACAAATATTGAATTTAATGTAATAACTTATCTTATTTAATTTAATCTATTATTGTATAATTTGATGTGTTGATTAATATTATTGTAACTTAATGTTTGTACGCCCGGTGGGTAGAATGTAGTGATACCTGTAAAGATATGACCTAAGCTTGTTAACATCTGTAATTAACGACACCTACATTGACAAATAAATGGATTTGATTTGATTTGATTTGAATTTAAGATATTTTACTAACAAGAAGATAGATACACTATGTATTTCTTGTATATAAATAATATTTTAAAACTCTTCAGGTGAACCCCAACGACTTGCTAGCTTCAATACCGCTGGATAGCAGCTCGGCACTCCTAAGACTGATAAAACTATATAGCCCGCTGAAGAGCCTGCAGACACTCGCCATTGAAGCTGATTTGACGTTGAAACAGGTATATAAACGATTGCTTGACATGCCAGCGACCTCAGTGACTTCTTTCATAATACAGTTAGATTCAAACATAATGGCGGCTCGGAAGTTAGGTTTTCGTTGCGCAGCACTACCGGGCTACTCAATATTTCGCCGGTGGGATATTGCAATGAAAAAAATGGTATTATCTACTGGGAGCTCATGGAAAATGTATCTGTTTGTGATGTCTAAATTAAAGTTTTTTTTACTATAAATGCACTAAGTATAAAAGCATATTCGAAATCAAATGAAATGATTTTACTTTATGTAAATTTCTGTTTGTTCCGGCTAATCTCCGAAACGGGTGCACCGATTTTGACGGGACTTTTCACTGGCAGATAGCTGATGTTACAAGGAGTAACTTAGGTTACTGTTATTTTAGAAAAGTAATTATGTTCCACGCGGGCAGCAGGTAGATAATAATGGAACATGTAGGCCTTTTCGTAATGTATGAACATCATAAGTACCGTGTTTCTGATAATTAAGTTACTTTGACTTCCAGCTATGTCGGTCGCATATTATTCATTTTCCAGATAAACCAGTCTGCTAAGCTGATTATGCTTGTGCTAGGAGTTTTCATGAATAGTGCAACGAATTGGAATCGAACTCACCACCTCGCTCGACAATCCGCGCTTTAACCAAATGGTAAAAAACAAAAAATATTTTTACAGGTATCCCAATTAACAGGCCACCTCGTCTACTGGGCAAAAGCGACAGTGATCTATCCGCTATGTGAGAGTAATGTGTACGTAGTAGCCCCGGGCGCTAACGTTCATATCCACTCGCCATTGGTTGAAGAGTTTGCGAAGGAGTTCCCTGCATTGTGCTTGTTACAGGTATGTAATATGTAATGTAACTAACTATAGTTTAAGCCCGAACTTAAAATTAGGCTGGACGGCACTACTAAAAAAAAATGCGATAGTATAAAACTTAAAAACTTTGCCTTCGTGTGGGGTGACATTCATGCCAATTCGGAAACAGGAAGAATACCGAAGCGCATATCTTTTCTGGTCGAACTGTAGCTAGTGTTGTCGTCAGATGCTAAGCGAGTTCTCGCTGCCCGCGCCGCTGTGGTACGTGTCGCGCAACGGCGGCGGCGGCGCGCGCCTGGCGCGGTGCGTGGCGTGGTTGTTGCGCAGGCGCCTGCTGCTGCAGCTGCACACCTACGTGCAGTTCAACTCGCCGCATTGGGGACGGGATCCTGGTATGAACAAGAACACTTATTATACAACTCGACTAATAGAGATTGAAGAAGTACAACATCTTGCTCCGACCTTAAATAAATTGGTATGAGAGTTGATGTCAGGGAATTTACTAATGTCTGTCTATGAAATTGCGTCAGTCTTTAGTAGCTTCACTATTGTAAAGTTTCGTGTTTTGATTATCTATCCTGAGTCCCCTGTGTGTGTGTGGGGCTGTGTGCTCAGTCCACTACGGGCATTGTACCTTCCTTGTTAACCACCTCAATGCTGACTGACAACATGACTTTAGATGCCGATGGTCCTTACATTTACTACTGAATAGTAGTCCTAAAGGTATACATAACTTACAAATAACAATTTTCATTTTCAGATGGAAAAGAATACTACTGTGAAAAGCACGACATATTCAACCAATCCTGTAGCGTCTCATTCTCCTCCCTCAACCAAATGCAGCTCAACGTTCCCGAACCCGTTGAACCCAGAGAAACGACCAACACTTTCCCGGACTCTGATGAAGACTACCCAACAGAGAATAACTTGAACCAAACAGACTTCTCACATACTAAACCTATAGTAATAGAATCAGAACATACTAAATACGAAAAATTCAGAGAAGGCGACTCTGCAAACCATTCTTTCGATGACGGCATAGATGTTGTAGACGGAATCAAACAAAACACAAACAGTGATTACGATGCTAAGGAAAAAGTACAGAAGAAAATACAAGGGAATTCAGTTGATAGTGGCATATCGAGCAATATGAATGGTACTATCAATGTTGTCAACGGCAAAGAAGAAATTCTAGAAAATGGACACTCAGAAATTGCTAAGACAGAATTAATATCGAACTTGTCCATTGAAAAATTAGATTCGGATAAAAAAATTCTGCCTTCAAGGTTGTCAGATTTATCTTTGAAGGATAGTGAGGCGACTTTAAATAAAGACATGAGCAGTGATGAAGATAAGTTTGAGAGTGATCAGGATATATCGCCCCGACTGAAAATTAATGGAATGCTGAATGGAACTGAAAAGAAGAATGGCGTGTCTTTGAATTTGAAGTTACAGAGTGAGATGAGGTACGTTATTTTAATTTTACTTTCCGATTTATATTCGGAGCAGGGGATTGTATGGAATCGCTCCCAAAATTAATTAAACGTTCGTTACGTGCCAAGGATTTGTTCACGTAAAGCAATTCAATGGCTAAATATTCTACTCCCTTCTAGTCTCTGAGTATGCTATACTAAACTTCAAAACTCAACGCAGTTCTGAAACGTGTGAATAGGGCAGTGCATATTATTCACAGTACGACTTCTGAAAAATATACCGCGAACGTTGACATATACTATAGTCACAAGGTCCGTCAGGCAGAAAACCTGGATATTATGAGGATACTATCACTATTTGCTTGGCCAATTCAGAAGAGAACTTATATAAGAGTTTATTTATGTTCTCTAAAATCCTTTTGAAAAAGATCGTGTGAGATGATGAGATTTTTTTTTGTGCCAATAATTATTTGATTGTTATTCCTTTCTTAGTGTAAATATGTTTTTATTGAAATTTAACTGGACTTAGAAGTCGATTAAGAGCGTCCAGTCTGCACCAAGTGCAAAGGTCAACTAATAGAAATCCCACGTCTGACGAAACACGAAGTTTGCCGAGAGACATTAAGAAAATAGTTGTACTGTACAATAACTTGGATTTATATCTGTACTAGCTGCGCCCCGCGGTTTTACCATCATAAGTTTCGATCCCGTGGGAATATCGGGATAAAAAGTATCCTATGTCCTCACCTAAGTCGTGGTCTACCCATGTGCCAAATTTCATCCAAATCCGTTCAGCCGTTTTAGCGTGAAAGCGTAACAAACAAACTCACTTTTGCATTATAATATTAGTTAGGATTTAGGATTATTATCTGTAATGTGGTGGAGGAGCTCGTGGCTAAGTAATAACAGCCGCATGGGTCGATCCATCAGGTTACGCTACGCTTGCCGGGGTTGGTCCGTGGATGGGCGACCATCTTTAAATACTGAGACTCCTCCGTGCCTCGGAAAGCACGTTAAGTCGTTGGTCCTGGCTGTTATTCGTGGATCATTGACAGTCGTTACGGGTCGTCAGAAGGGGTATCGTATTACCCAGTTACTGGGTTGTGGAGGTCAGATAGGCAGTCGCTCCATGTAAAATACTGGTATTCAGCTGCATCTGGTTAGACTGGAAGCTGACCCTAATATAGTTGGGAAAACGCTAGGCAGATTGATTGATCTGTAATGTGGTGCATGTTTGTCTTGAGTGCGGAAACTAAACCCCTGACATAGAACATAGATAGTGGTATTTTTTTTCCCATATAAATAAATAAATCCTTGTACCGTTCCAGCTTCCAGCCACCAACAGTCTGGAACGTGCCCGCGAGCTGTGACGTGCTGGACGCGTGTCGCATCCCGAACGAGCCGCCTACGACCGAGTCCTTACTCGACACCTTCACTACTGAGGAACGTGCCGCGCTTGCCACTGTGCCCGCTTCGAAGAATACTGATGATCTACTGTTACTGGCACAGTTGCATAAGAAAGGTAATATAATGGAGACCTTGGACAGTCAACTGCTTCTATGTAACAATTTGACATTGATAGCTACTTTATTAGGGTTCCGTACACTCGAAGGGTGCCAAACGGAACTCTTATTACTAACCCACCTTTGTCCGTCCGTCCATCTGTCTGTCAGCGGGCTGAAACGTAATAGGTAGATTGTTGTAATTTCCACAGATAGTGAATTTCTATTGCTACTTTAACAACAAACAATAAAATTAAAATAAAGTTCTAAATTAAAGGTAACGTGTTTTTTTTTTTACTAAAGTAAAAAACGTAGTGTTAAATATTGTACACTCGCACTTGGCCAATTTTTACGTAGCATTAATTAATTATAGTTGTATAAATTTTACATTGGAATATGCCGCGCTATGTGATTATTACATAACATTGTCATGGATTTCCGCAAAGTAACGCCTGATTCAATAACTTATCTTGTATCTTATTTATTATTCTTCTAGGTTACTTCCGTGGCGAGCAGCATTTAGAAGAAATAATGTTTATGGAGAACGTGAGCCGATCACAGCTGATGCAGCTCCTAGACAAGTTCAAAGATGTCCTCATTACCTTCGAGACGGAGGACCCTGCCGTCGCCATGTTATATCCCTACCAATAAATCTCAAGTTATAAGCGCTACCTGTATACTAGGCGCACTGTATTAAAGGCTCAGTACGACCTTAGTTCGGACTTTCTATAGTCCTTTCACAGTTATTTTACCTCTGATTTTACATCACTCAAAATCACAATGGTCTTTATTCTCCTTGCAATAAGGTTGCTATTGGGTTGCTGTCACTGATAAGTCTATCACAATTACCTTTATTCTCGTTAATATAAAGTTGCTGTTCGGTTGCTGTCAGAGGGAATACAACTGAACTGGACTGGACGGACTGTACGTCGTAAATTAATGGGCTGTTCAGACAGACGCGGTGGCGGCCGGTAGTGATTTGTACCGCGCGCGCGTTATAGCTCCTCAATAGTATGTACTTACGTTACAACTGTCCGCCACCGCAGCTCGCCTGTCTGAACGACACATAAGAATATAAGTTTCGCGACAGCCTGGGAGTGTGGCTCCAAAATGCTAACGCCTAACGACTTAAGTAGCTGGGACACACATCGCTGTTGATAAATAAAGGGCCCACACTAGCTTATCCTCGACTTACTCTTGAAGTTCCAAAGCCTATAGATATTGAATAAAATATAGCCTTCTAGCGTCAGTTTGTAAAATACTACTGATTTTAAAAGTATGCAATAACTATTTGATTGAATTGATGAAAATTTAAGACTGCCAAATATGACAACTCAGATCAAATTTAATTTGAAAAAAATTATTTCAATGACAAGAGCTTCTGAGTTTATAGAAAATATACTGCTATCTGCATTTTTTGTAACTCTGCGTGTATGACGTGCGATTATCAGTCTGTATTTTTTTTAATTGTAATTAAGTCACAATAATAACGGAATGAAACTATTTTAAACAATATTTTATTTTTAACCAACATATATTTTCTAATAAAAAAATATTTTGAGTAAAATTGGCATCTGCAAAGCTCATTTGAATTGTCTGTTCCTAAAAAACCTAAAATAATACCTAAGATCTATTTAAATCCTTGTTTCCTATATTGATGTTATTCCCAATTAAACAAAAATCAACTTATGCAAGTGTAAATAAAGTTGATATTAGACTGACTAGTACCGTTTAAAAAGTAAAAAAAAATATGAAGTTGTAGCGCAAACCGAACCTTATGCGTAGGCGTTACAGTTGTTTTTCCTAAAACACGTGTTTGTTTACATGTTTTGCAAATAAACTGTGAACGCAGAATTGGTACTTATTTATTAATTTAAAATTATTTGTGTGAAAAGTAGTTTTTTTTTACCTTATAAAATAATAAGCGGTTTATTTTAGCGTAATCAGGTGCTAGAATGAGTACTATTCAATGTGACTGGCAAATAGAACTAGCCTCATCAATAAATACAATTTGTTTGTTTGTTTCGGATGTTATAAAGAGTCATTTATACACTATGATATTATTTCCAATTTGCTATCTGTAATTATGTTTTTCACCATTTAATTTTATCGTAATTGCAAAATATAAATACAATTAGACAATTTTTGTATTTATTACATAAAATATTTAAACCGGAAACTGTTGTTTGTGTTTATAAAATAGTCCTTTTGATGATAAATATTTTTTAATAAATAGATTTTGATGTCCATTCGATATGGTTTGGTTATTCTGGGAACATAAAGGACCAGAAAATATAGTTGGCTATGTATTGAACTCATCATAATTCTCCTGCCCTTCATTCATTATTCACCTGTCCTTATCTCAATTTATTTGGGGGTCGGCGCAACATGTCCCTTTCTTCCTTACTTCTCTATTAGCCGTCATCTCGGTAGTCACCCCTTTTCTAGCCATATCATCTTTCACACAGTCCATCCATCGTTTCTTTGGGTCTTCCCCTACTCTTATAGCCATCGACATTCATACCAAAAACTTTCCTCACAACATTTTCCTCATTCCTTCGCATCACGTGCCCGTACCATGACAACCGATTTCTGTACAACTTTTCAGTCACCGGTGCCACTTTCGGACTTCCTCTTATGTAGGTACTCATTTCTTTTCTATTCAATTCTCCCGCCCTTATCCCAATTTATTTAGGTTTGGCGTAACATGTCTTTTTCTTTCATACTTCATATGGTTTCTAATAAGGAAACACATCGAGTATGAATTCGACATAATTGTATCTATTTACAAGACCCGAATTAGTAACCGTTATCATGAAAATGATTTTTTCTTTTCATGATAACGGCTACGGTCTTTTGCCCTATTGTTACATAAATTACTTGAATTCCTCTATATGGTATAAGTTAAATTTTTAAAGTTTTCTTATCTTTCCTGACATATTACTGATCTAGCGTCAGACAACATAATTATCATCCCCAGATGAAAAGAGTCTAAACATGGCAGGTTTTGGGTTGAGGTTGTTGTGTTTGAGAAGGTCCACGAAGATCAGCAGTTGTAACTTCCATTTCCTGTTGATGGTCAGGAACTTCAGGTAAATGTTCAGAACAGAAGCAGATGGTCAGCTTTTTCAGGTATAACTTGAGTGGCATCATCAAAAGACAGTTGTTGTAAAGTAGGCTGATACTTTTTTTTTTTTTGAGGATCGTTCCTTGCACCGCTGTGCCCTAGTAGCTGCAGAAGGAGTAGCTGCTTTGTTCTAAATGAAAACCGAAGGAACTGCTGTCTTTTTTAAATATTGGTGTTGTTGAGGTAGTCCTAAAAGTAAAAGATAACAGTACATTTAAACCAGAAAAGCTATGCGCTTCGATAAGCTTCGTTTTTCCGATAGCACGAACGTCGCGCCACAGAGTAACCCCCCACAGAGGCAAAGCTTAGTACTGCCGCGCTTTGTAATAGCAGTAATAGATACTGAACTGGGTTCAGTATAATTATGTTTAGTACCTGTTGCACATTTTTAAGTAGTTTTCTCTCTGTCGGTTTAGTCCGGTCGGGCTATATTACTTTCCTCTATGGTAACAACACACCGTAGATGAGTATGTTCCTTGCCGTGGAGTGTGGTGGAGTTTTGCGCATTGCTTTTGCCAGCTAATGATCTGACTCTGACTGCAACCAAACCGTTGTAGCCCCACCCCGCGCCGCTATGACACCACTCAGTTCACTGTAATGCAAAATCAGAGGTACAATAACTGAGAAAGGACTGTAGTCAGTTTACCGGAGTAGTCATGGCACAATTAGTAAGTAGTTTACATTCCTAAGTACAGTTGATTATTGTAACTCCTATATTCAGCTCTGTGGCCAAGCGATACCAGCGACATCGTAGCAAAAGTTGACAACTTTCTTCATAATGGTAACTTATTTTTTTTAATACTTTTTTATGTTAGCCTACACTGTCCCACTGCTGAGCAAAGGCAAATCCCTCCAAGCATCGTTTTCCAGGACCACCTCGACCCAACCCTTGCGGTTTGCGTCCGCCACCTCTTCCTTTGAGTTGAATGGAATTGAAGTTAATTAAACATACAATTATAGAACGCCACCATTCGCGCGCAGACATAAATCATAGTCGAGAATCGAGATAATTTCATGCACTTTATTGTACTAGAACCTACTTAGTCTGTGACTAGAACTGTCAACGGTGTCATCGTAACGTCATTGTCATTTGTCAGTTGTGTGTGGTGCAATCGTGAAATTGTTATTGTTTTTCTATTGTGTTGTTTGCGAAATATAATTAAAAATGAAAAATTTCCCTGTTTTCGTGTTTCCAGTTTCTTTGGAATTCTATTTAAATGCTCGCCACACTCATAAACAATTGCTGACTGTATACAATCCTTACGATTTCTCTGTTAATTTTAAAGGTATTGTATTTATCTGAAACGTGTCGTACTTTATCTCGTAAAGTTTTTTGTGTGTATGAATGTGGTTTCTTGCAGTACTATGTACGTCTCCGAAGAAGTTCACAGTGATCGACCCTGAGGGTGTGATCGCTCCACAGAGCTGCATCGACATAGTAGTTCGATATACACAGCCATCTGTTTCACACTGTGACACTGTCGAAAAGTTTAGGATAACAATGTATGACAAAAACACCCAGCAGGTACGGTATATATATAATAATTAATTAGCCTTTCTAAATTATTTATACTACATTTCCTTCGAATCTAGGTGAGGTTGATACGGTTCTTATTATGTTTATAAGTAATTCAACAAAGTGTTGAGTTTTATTTAAATTAAAGAGTCTGACTCATGTGAATTATTCTTTAAATTAAAAACATTTAATTGCATGTTTCACAGGCACTCGGTAAAAGAGATATATTGACAAAATTGATAGAAGGTGAGCCCTCTAACACAAACCAGGAGAGCTTAGGAGACAACTTTCACCCACTAGTGGCGCGGGCTGCTCCTTTGAGACCCACTACTGAGGAACATTCACGAGTGACTCCCTGTCAACACCCAATCCACAGGTCAGTTTATGCTTAGCAATTATTTCAAGAATTTAAAAAGCTTATTGGAGATAGGTTCATTGTTTTGTCTTCTTATGGTTATCCAAATTTTTTTTCAAGGTTAACTTTGATGGATTTAGTTTGGTATAAAACTTATTAACGAAGACTTACATACTAAGGGCACCCCTGTGGGGTACAGACTTCGGCTTAGGGTGTTGCTGGGGAAGGGGAGGGGACAGGCTGGATCTGATCAACTATAAGTGTAGAAAGTTTTCCAGCAATTCTTTATCATTGTTTCATACTCCCGTACATACTTACTCACTTAATAAAATTCATTCTATGCAAATTGTATTTAAATATTCACCTAGATAGATAAACTTAAAAAACTATTTAGGTCATGATGTCACAATACATAACTGTAAGCCCAGGTACGCACGGGCGTTTTGTTTTCGCGCACTGGATTTTCAACAGTCTGCTTAGCGCCGAGAGGTGTTATTATAACAGTGTGTTTTTTCGACGCACAGGGATGCACTTAGTTGGATTTTCAATGCTCGGGTCAATACTGAGAGTTGAAAATCCAGTGTGCTATAAACAATCGCCCATGCAAACCTGTATACTATTTTATTTGAAACAAAACAAAAACTTATTTTTCTATGTAATTGAAACGTAAGCAAGACTGTTAAGAATATTGTTAAAAACAAAATATAATTTTTGATTAGTTTCGTAGTTCATTCACATTGTTCTCTACATATCAAAAATAATGGTTGTTGTTATGAAAAATAATATAATACTTAGATAAAATATGGATACAGATAAATCAAATAGATACTTAGCCAATTTAAATAATGTAAAATGTTATCAGATATTGGTGTACTGACGATGACGTTCAAATTGTACAAAAGACAAAGGCTGTTTTTTTAAATAACTAGGTTGGCCTTGACTCATCCACATGGAAACTTGTTTTGCTCAGTCAGTGTAATGTTTAATTAAACATGCGTCATGCGATTTCAGTCACAAATCGTATCATCGATCAATCGATTTAAAAAACCACGACAAAAACGAAATCGACCGCACGCGGTGATTAGGTTTGCAAGTAGGTATTTGTTTATGTTTGGATAGTTTTGATTTCTGATCGACGAGACGATGGAAACTGCGAGGAGGAGCCGCTCCTGAAATCAATTTCTGAATACGACTTAAGAAATGGATTTTTAAAAACGGATTTTGAAAACGATTTCAAAATCTGAAAAGAAAATCGTTTGCGTATAAATCAAAAAACGCCAATGTCTAATTTAAATGCATTTGATCAGCTTTTACAGTGACGTAACAAAGAGAAAGTTATTATTCAGATCTCTGTTACCGACAATATGTTTGCCTTAACTCTTAAGGGTGCTACACACATGTTCGGCTCGGCATGATCCGCACAAATTCGAATAACTAGAAATATTTTCAGAAAAAAGCCGGACGGTTTCGCTCGCATTTTTCCGGGCCGAATGAAAGCCAAGCCCTGTGTAGTCAACTAGTCACTGCTTCAGGTCGGCTTTGTTGTTCAACAAATACTACCGAACCGAACGTACCGACCCAAATGTGTGTAGTACCTCTTAAGTTACAGTACAGCTCCATTTTTTTGTTATATAAGAACTAAGACCAAATATTTTCCTATTACAGAGATCCGCAACCAGTAAACGTAGTGGCAGTAGCAGTCAGTATATGTTGCATTGCCGCTCTTCTCCTACCAACGCAGCCAGAACAAGCAATGAAGTCACAATGGCCTGATTGGCTCCACATCGGCTCCAATCTCAAATTGGTATTCTCCTTCGTACTTGGCCTCGTTTGTATGCTTGTTTTAAGACCATAGAGTTTATGCTGTAAAGTTTGTATTATGAAATTTTATTGCTATGACAAAATGGTTCAGCCGGTATTATAATTGGAGATATAACTTGTTTACATCCAAACAAATTGGCTTGTATTAAAACTAGTACAGAACTGATGCAACTGCAACTAAAGTAGACCATGATGAACTTACATGGGGCAAAAGGGTAAGGTAGGGGAAATTCCTGAGGTATTTTTGAGCTGATGTAATTGTACAGAAGTTGTTAGCATAGAATTGTTTCTCAGGAGAAATGTTAAATGTTCTACTTAAAACTTTATAATTTACTCATATATGCCCCAAAAAAGGCTTTAAACTTATTGATAACTTTAAAATGACTAATTGAATATTAATCACAACGTAGCTAGCACCAAACTACTTTCTACAATAGCAATAAAATTTCATGGTACTAAGAGGCCATCCATAAATTACGTCTAACGTTAAGGGACAGGGAGGGGGTCAAAAAAGTGTCACATCATGTGATAAAGGAGGTTCGAGTTCGAGCTTCGTGGCGTTACATGTATAAATCTAAAGTAATAATAAAACTAAAAAAAAAACGAAAAATCAACTCTTATCAATAACGGGTGTAAAAAGGCGCTTAATGAAGCCGAGAGTCAAAATACCTACTCCCCGTTATTGTGATATTTTTTATTAAGTGTATTGGGCCATACCGGGAACCTTCTGGTTACGGAGATATTGAAGATGCCAGCATTTCCAGGAAAGCTAATTTTAAATGTCATAACTTAACTTTAAATACTCCCATACTCCTGTACCGTTACATGCACCTATAAGCACAAAGTTTTGCGTACGTTTCATTGCGCGGTGCCATATACGGCGATTTCGCACCAAGAATAAAAATCGCAGCCCAGCAATCATACCAGAATGCATAGATGACGGCTATATGGTGGGTCTTGCTTGGTGGGCCCTGTACTATAAGTTTTAATTTAAAATGACAAAATATACGACGTCACACAGACACAAATGTGACCACCTGTGGCAAGGACGGAGGGGGCGCAATTTATAGATGACCCCTAATCTCCTGTATAATATTAATTAGATTATTTATAAACCATGACCACAAACATAGTATATTTCGTAAATCTGATTTGAATCTTATGAATTTAATTATGACTTGTAAAATAAACATGGAGTACGTATACTCCGAGAGTTGAACATTCTGTGGGTGCAGTTGGAGTTAGCATAAATGTTTAGTTTTGATAATTTTACCGCATTGCCGTGTTGTGATGGTATTATATGAATCAAACTGTATGTTCTATGCTGATTCTGTGTATTTGAATAAATTTGGCAACTCAATTTAGTAACTAGCTTAAATGTGCTTGACCCATATAGGACTTTAACATACCTAACTGGAAAAAAGTGAGTGTACTATACAGTATAGTTACACCTGTGTGTGCCTACCCTTTTGGCAATACAAGCGTAAAGTTATATAATGTATCTAACAAGCAACAATATTTCTGTTTCCTGATCAATTTGCCACGTTTATTCAATCATGCAGGTATCTAATCATAAATTAGTGACTGTAACGTAATTTGAAGCAGGTGCAAAGTTCATTCACAACCGTAGTAACTACTTAGTTCCTTACTTACTTACCTACCTACAATTTTTTATCCTATTTAGGATGATTGAGAGTGCTATAGTCCATTTTAATCTCGTTGACTAATTTGACAGGTGCAAATATCAAACTCCGAATTGAAAAACAAACAACGATCACTTGTAATGTCAAATTAGTCTACGAGATTAAAAAACAGACTTTATTTTCTTATGGTTTAATTCTAAGTTATTTTTCAGTCTTTTAATTTGTGATAGGTGTATGGTGCAAAAATTATAGTGAAAGTGTGATTTAAATTTTAGATAGGTGCTAATATTTTTTAATTTTGATTATGATTTGGTGTTTTAGTTTAAAATTATAACCACATGGTCGTACCTTGCTTTTAAAGCTAAGATAAGTCAATAATATAAATTGTATTCTTGTAAAGGCTTTCTCAATGTATTCTTACGGTATTTTAAATATGTTCAAATTGTGTGTTTTCTTGTAAAGTGGTGTCGTTACATAGACATGCTAGCATTGTTATCGTGTAAATAGTTCATGTAGTCTCTACTATATTTTTGTAATATACCAATGTACAGATTTCCTTACATTATACACAATATTTACTTAGTATCGATAAAAGTAAGCATTTTGTAATTAATGTTGTAAATATTGACAAAATTTTACCAATGCTTATGCAGATTAATGTATTTTTATTAGATCCCCCTGTGATTTGGGACCACCTGCTGTGAAAATATTCATGCCAAATATATCTACAAATCAATCAAAATATTGTTTTTCTTTTGAAAAGCCACGTAACTATGCTATAGCATTCATCGCAAAGTAGGTAACACGATTGATGAATCAAAAGGAAATGGCAGGTCTTCCACCACAACGTTATGATGATATTCAGATAATATAATATACTAGCGACTCAAACGTCTTGACAAAACATCGAGATTTCTTATTTACCTATATGTAACTTTAAAAAAAAAAATTGACCGACTTCAAAAAAACAAAACAAATAAGGACTACTGTACTGAAAACCAAAAGACAAAAGTACTTCTTTAATAATAAGAGAAAAATAAAAAAATAACTTTAATTTCGGTAGTCGGTGTCTTTGCTTTTAATTTTAGTTTTTGGCCACCGACTTCCGAAATTAAAGTTATTTTTTTATTTTTCTCTTATTATTAAAGAAGTACTTTTGTCTTTTGGTTTTTAGTACAGTAGTCCTTATTTGTTTTGTTTTTTTGAAGTCGGTCAATTTTTTTTTTAAAGTTTTATTATTTTTCCATTTTTTGTGTAATTTGATTTTTGTAATCACCATGGGTAGACCAACTAAAGGAACCGCCCGCATGAAGAAAAACAGAATTAAAGAGACTAATACTGCTGAAAAAGAACGCCTATCTAAGAATCGCAAACGGAGTGCTATGTCCGGTTCCCAAGAATCACCGTTAGCTTGTCATGCTAGGTTATCTCAGATGAGAAATTACATGCATTCTCATTTGTCACAGGAGTCGCCAAATGATAAGATCTGCCGACTCAATCTTATTCAAAAACGATTAAGTGGCGAGTCGTCTGAACAGCGCAAGTATCGTTTAGATGTTATACGAAACCGGCTAGCTAATGAGACTCCCGTGCCTTCTCAGGAATATAAGGGTGAACACTATACATTTGCTTACACTGTATAGTTCCCCTCATCATCATAATATTATAAGGTGACCATAATCAGATCTGTAATGTCATTTACAACCTATATGGTTGCAAAGTTCTTATCAATATAAATGAATTAAGTCCAAACACAAGGTAATTACTGTGAACCGTTGAGGAGTTCCGTTAATCGTCCTTCGTCTTCATCATCAGACCCTTAACGACAGTCACAACCCATCCAAGTGTAAGGTTCTTATCAATACAAATTAATCAAGCCCAAACACAAAATATCTGCTGTAAACCACTGAGGAGTTCCCTCGACTGTCTTTCGTCTTCATCATCAGACCCCTAACGACAGTCACAACCCATCAAAGTGTAAAGTTTTTATCAATACAAATTAATCAAGCCCAAACACGAGGTATCTGCTGTAAACCATTGAGGAGTTCCCTTGACTGTCTTTCGGCTCCATCATCAGATCGACTCCAGACCTTCATAAAATTATAGTGCTGTAAAATACCTAATGAATAAATTAAGGAATGCACTAGTTGCCCTTACGATTTTTGAAAGTTCCCCTCGATTTCTCTAGGATCCCATCATCAGATCCTGACTTGGTGACAATGGGACCACCTCAGAAGTATAAGCTTTTGAACAAAAAAAGAATTTTTTAAATCGGTTCACAAACGGCGGAGTAAACGGTGAACATACATAAAAAAAAAAAAAAAAAACAATCATCCGAACATAGTACCTCCTCCTTTTTGAAGTCGGTAAAAATGTTACGAGTTTTTGTTTTTGCCGATTTTAAGACAATTAAAGGCTTCTTTTGTGTGGAAAACAAAAAAACAGGGCGTTAGACAGTGCTATATTAAATAATAACAGGAAACAAAGCTTTTAAATAAAGTAAATTTATTTTTATAAGATATATAAAATGAAGAGCTTCTAATGAAGTCGTGGCGCTGGTGGCACGAAAATCTGGAACTTCTATTGAAGTCCGTGGCGGTGAAAAGGTTAATAAAGTATTATACACATACTTTAATTTATAATAGGTATAGATAAATAAAATATGGGTGTTTATTAAAACTAAACAAATTGTTATTATAACTGTTTATTCGCTACCAAAATTCATATTGATTACAAATTAATTTCTTGCGTGAAATTGAGCAAATGCGCTAGCTGGCTATTTATGCTACTAGTCCTAAAGTGTCGATGAAAAAATATCCTACTAGAACTAGTTTAAAACACACATTCAGATTGGTTATACAGACTGATTTTTAATTCATCGGCAATATTTCAGAGTACATATGAAAGTGAATACACAACTGTCACTATGGGATTAATCCTGATTCCAATAAATTCACAATTAGCCTATATAAATGACAACCAATTTGGGTGTCGTGTCGGACGGATAAGTTTGTTCACACATAAGAAAATGCTCTGTAAAATTAAATTTTCTAAAAGAAAAATATCGATGTCAGATAATTATCTCTAATCCACTGTTAAACGTGGATTTAAATGTGTTTTAAAAAGTAGGAACTACACAGGTAGTCACTATAAAAGTAATTACATTTTTGTAACGTGTGAATGTTCTATTTATTGTAAAACGTGTAACTGACGATAAAGTAGTAGATAACCATGTTTAAAAACACATAACCAACTTTCTATTCCACCTCGCTACCTAAAAATCGTACCAATTAGGTTACCTTACCTTACCTACTTTATTTGATTACAATTTCAATCAAATTCCATTGTTTCCCAGTGATATGACGTTTCTCTTACGACACAATTATTATCTTTATTACTACTTTACCACATATTTTATGTTTAATTGATCTCCATCAGTGTACAGATACTTTTATCTTACTAACAACGCGTATGGCCGCGGTCTTATGACGTCTACAGGGAAGGATCGATATTGCATTTTAAACCTTATTTTCTTTGCAATAAAGTACATTTACGTATGGTACAGTGGTGTCTTCAGAATTTGACCCATTCGATACTTTCCAAAGTCGCCTCTGGGATCACATTCACATCTTATTTAAAGTCGTCATCATAAATTAGTAGGTACGGTCGTCCAAGAAAATAGTCTACGAGTTTTGTTTATATTTTAACGGTTGACATAACTCGAAAGCCGCCCGAGGCGTATTTTACGCTAAAATTGTATGAATTTCTATGTAATGAATTCCAAGAAGCGCGCCCTTGAACGGCAACGCTTGATGTACATAATTCGGTACATAGAAAGTCATACAATTTTATTTATTGAGCGCCCAAAACGCAACGTTCAAGACGCGCGGCTCGAGCGCCTGTCATAACTAGGGCCCAACACAAAACATCAAGACGGTATTAATAATTTCTTGTCTTATAAGTGAAAAAAGACCTTAGTCTTTTGATGCGCAAACTAGATAACTAATTTAGAATCAATTAGAATGCAAGAACACTTTTTTGATCGACTGTACCTACATTAACAGTAGGTTCAACAAATTTTCAGTAAACATTAACTAATTGATAGAAACAATTTAAATACAAGTTAACAACTTTAAAAGTTTAAAGTTTTGAACAATCAATTTGCAGAATATCATACTTTGACTTATGTAAATGTAATTGCACTAGAATAATTAACTACTTATAGGAATTCTATGGACAGAAATCGTTCAATCCCTCAACAAGAATATCACAATGTTTTATTATTATATTATTGCTTTAATTAGATTGAAATGACAATAGGAACGTTAGCAGTATAGCTGAGTAAAAGTTTTGGTCGTCTTATTGGCTAGTTTTACAATGAAGGCAGATTTGGAGAGTAGCAGATTTATGAGCGACTGTCTCGTTGGACTAGTGCAGTGGTCGCAAGTGCTTTTGTTGAGGTAATGGGTTCGAGCCCCGTGTTAGGCAGTTTTATTCGATTTTCCATTGCAAATTTTTCAGTAGAAGCCCGGATCTGAATAACTTTTTACATGGGATTAGATTACACGCTAATGTATTAGGTATACCCCTGCCAGCCCCTTCGGACAGGCGAGATGTTATGATGAACAAGAACCACAGATTAGTACAGACGGTTCAAAATAATTTTAATCATAAAGCGATTTTTGCTACAATAGAATAAAGTGCAATTCAGGTCGCATAGCGCTAATTACCTACAATTATATTCACCTAGAAGAAGTTGCCTCTCTTTCTATCGCGTCACTCATATATCTTCTGACTACGTCACGCCCACTGAATGGGCCCGACAAGACGAGCTCGCCGCGTACTTGTAGCTTCATACCTAAAATACGCCTTCTGTACTATTCTGTGTAAGAACAGAGGTTTAACGAACTAACCTTTGTCCATAGATGAAGGGACCCAAGACAATTTTCTCCACCAAAAAAAACTTTTCCAAATCTACCTTTGTTTGCATCTCCATCTATAGTACATTTTAAATTGAATCTATAACTTCGATAGTTCGATTGTTCTAATTACTCTATGGCTTCGGAATCTATTCAAGTCAAGCTATAGTCAAAATCGAGTGGGAACACTATTGTATTGATAATAAAATCCTAATATTCTAGCTTACTAACTCACTACTTATTTTAAAGTGGTCTTAACATTTCAGGTAATTAAAGCGAAATTGAACTAGTGATATGAGTAACTCTATAAGTCCATCCGATTTGGTATTTAACTAAACGTTACTACTACCCTACTTAAGGATAAAATTCGTTTATAAGATGGCGTCAATTAGGGGTGCTACACAGAGTGTTCGGGTCCGACATCCGATTCGGCAGTATTTTTTTAACAACAAAGTTGACCCGAAGCATTTCACATATTACATACGTACACATATTCTGCTTTCAGCCAGATCGTGCCGATCGTCAAAATTCGTTCTGCATCTGAATCATATTCGGGTCGGCTCGGCACAATTCGATATAAGCCGAGCGGCTTTTTTATATACCGCCCGGCTATGCCGAATCATGGCGACCCGAACAAGTATGTAAAACACCTAACAAGAGATACAATGCAATAGTATTCATTAAAAATTCGAAGACATTTGGCATTCACCAACCCGCATTAGGCCCGAGTCCCAGCGGTGGGAACTTTGTAGGCTGATTATGTTATGTACGTGATTTTAAAAAGTGCGTAGTGTTCCTTTAAATTTCGTTAAATACCTAAACAAATGGGTATAATAGTATGATATGCTACAAGTCAACCATGATATGGGTAAAGAGTGGGTGTAGGACGGTGGCGACCTCTGTGTATTTTAATGAGCTTAAGCCATCTGTTGCCATCCTCTCCTTGGTGAAACTTAACACCTTTTTTCGTTGGTCCCTGAAAGAAAATATTATAATATAGTCAGAAACTTTTTTTACTATGTACTTACAACTTGTTTAAGGTCAATATGCACCATTGCCTGGAAGAAATTCAATTTTTTTTTAAATTGTTGTCTTGTACGAATGTACAGTAAATAGTGATTTTAATTGAAACACTTTTGAAAAAGCAAACGGAGTATGTAAGGTTCATAGCAGGTGGCATTCTATAATTTCTGCCTACCCCCATAGGAAGAAGGCGTGAGTTTATTTATATATATTTGAAAAATCAAGGTTATTTAGAAAATCAATAGTAATACTTACGTCTTCCTCTCAGCATTGGATGAGACCATATGATAACGGCTGGTATCTGGTTGAAACCTACATAGTTTGAGGTCATTTGCTTCTAACCGTGAGTATAAGTCATCATCCTCTCCGCCCATGCCATAGAATTCATTGCTCATCCCATTTATAGCTTTAAATTGCTTTGATACAATTGCTATTGCACCACCAAATAGGTTTAAATATGGCAGGACGAATCTGAAAATTGTTAGAGTTAGACATACAGAATGCATGGATTGGGTACAGCATGAGCAATTTGTATACAAATCAGCAAAGAAGAATGTTAAAAAATAAGTACCTTTTCACATTTCTATCGAATAAAAATCATAATCATAACACAAACACTCAATATGCTTTTACTCAGAGCAAAACTATGATAATTTTCAACCAAAATCATGGCGGCCAGGTGCTAAACTAAAAATTAAAAAAACCAAAACAAATTAAATTGAATACAACACACAACAAAACAATGGTGGTCTGAATATTTTTCTGTCTGGATTTTAATAAATAAAAAACATAAAGAAAATCTCACCTAAGCTTATTGATGCTAGAGGACATATGCCTGGGTCTTTCAGTACAAGCATACAAGTTTGCAGGCCGCAAGGGTAAGAGGTCCACATCATGAAGTATAAGACAAGGGTATCCTGCTTTCATAGCAGCGACTGCCCCTATGTTCATGAGCTTGGCTCGGTTGAAAGGGCGAGAGTCCACTTGTTCAACAATATATATTCGGTAGTGGATATGTTGGCGATGGAAGTATGTGTGCATGTATACTAGGAACCCTCGTAATTGCTCAGCTCTGTCCCTGTACAAATAAGTTTTTTTTTGTAGAATTTTGACTATAGGAAAAAATAAAGAGTGAGCTTGAGAATAGGAATGTGGAAATTGGTGACTACATTGTTACATTGAATTCCCACCTATAAAAACTACTGTAAGAGATAATCTTTATAAGTATATAAAATACTTCTTCGTATGTGTTTGTCACCAAATTCCTCCTAAACGGGTGGACTGATTTGGATTTTTTTTTGTGTATATTTAAGTGGGGATCCCTGGATGGTTTCAAAATACAATTGAACCTGGTAGGTGGCGCTGTTCGGGCAGTACAACGTCTCCCAGGGTCCGCTAGTAGTAAATAGAGAAATAAATATATATTTACCTGTAAGGAACAATAATAGCTGTACTATACTTGGGTTTACATTCAGAAGGAGCGTATTCTCCACCTTCCTTTATCCTATGGCCTTCTATTAAGTCTCCGTCAACTAAACTAATGGACAGAGTAGTTTCATCGTGTATAATGTCGTAATAATCACAGTCAAGTACAGCGGTACTAGTGAAATTGTCAGCGGTTTCTTCATGAAGGCTATGAATAATATTATCTTTTTCTATATAGTCGTAAGAACGCCGGGCATTCATATCGGGATGCAGCAAAATAATCAATGTAATGACGATCACACCACAGTAAATAATCTTCTTTTTATAAGCATAACGCATTTTTTTAAATAAATAATATTGTTTTTGCCCGCAACTGTATTCGGTTATGAAATTAATTAACGGCCTAAAAGCATTGAAATAACAAATAAATAAATAATAATGCCTTGTTTACGTTTGATCGATCGTTTTTGGTTTTGTCATTTGTGACAATGGTAGGTGCTGTCAATTTTATTTGGCAATGACAAATTGAGCGAACAGCTGGTTGTCAACGTTCGGAAACATGCACGTGGGCAGCATGCATGGAAGTATTCAGCTTATATTGGATAACTGAAATAAATTATAAATCATAGGTTTATTTATAATAACTAAAAACTTATGAAAACACAGCTCATTCATAAATATTTTAATATTGCTAAACATGATGGAGATGAAATGATAATTCAGTAGTTTTTATTGCCTGTGAGGGTAGATTTGAAAACGTATTTTTCTGACGATACCTATTTTAAAGTTGCTGGATTTTATAAATTCATCCAATAAAAACTAAAGAAGTGAATTTATCTCTTACGTAATAAAAAGTTTTCACGGGTGTATTAATTTATCAATTAACAAGATGCCGTTTGAAAAAGACGAAAAAATAACTATTGTTGTCACTGATACGTCTGAAGATAGAGAATTTTGTGATAACTCGGTAGAATTAATAAGGAAATGCTCTCAACAGGACACAATAAACACGTCATGGGATCATAGTTTCGTTTCATCTCATGAAAACAAAAACAAGGATTACAATAATACTCCTTCATTTGTGAGCATCATGTTCACTGACGATCCCAATTCTACGCTGGGAAATTCAACCAACAGTTCCACTCAAACGGAACCATTTGTGAGTCTGCCAGTTAACTGCAGCTTTGTTGACGTGAGCCTTTCCTTCAGTAAGGACTTTAATATAAAAAACACAACATCAAATGAAACTTCTCAACAGTCTTTACGATTTAAACGTTGTAGACGGAACTCCAGTGATGGAGACCACAAGGGATTGCGACCTTGGAAAAAGCAGTGTTCAGATTCGTGTTCATCTAGCACATCTGATGTGACGGATGCTCAACTAGAGCTTGAGCCTCGTTCTTGTCTGTCCAGTACTTCGGACGTATCGTTTAAATCGCTCAACAGCAACCATTCATTCAAAGTTCGAAAAAGACGCATGAAATCTGAATCAAACTTGTTTAGAGACGCCCTTCAGAGGTCACGGAAGAGCACTAGTTTCAGCAAACATCACGAAAATACAAATTCATCAGGTAATTTATGTTTATTTACTTATCCAACTTTTAGTATTTACGTCACTTGCAAAAAATGATTATTTGCAACGTGAGTTAATTTCTGCGAGTGACGTAACCAAGTCGTCCCGCCTGCAAGACCTACTCATACACAAAAAATACATGATTTATTTTGCTGTGTGTGTATGAAGTTTTTGAGAGATATATCTACTTATTTACTTCTTGTTGCCCTGTTGGTCTAAGCATGGGGTCCTGGGTTAGATTCCCAGTTCGGGCAAAGTGTTAATGGGTTTTTCCGATAGGAATTTCTCAGTAGCACCCCGGTAAGCAAGTAAAGCCGTTGGTCCTGTGCCAGAGCTGCTGGATCTCTCCCCGGTCGTGACGGATTGCCGTCCCATCGTACTATCGGAGAGTAAAGGAACAGACTGAACAGAGAGTGCACCTGTGTTTGCGTACACACTTAGGAACTATAATAGCTCCTGCGTAAGTACCTGCCATATCTGGCTAATCTTCGTTGAGATTGGCCGCCGTGATTGAAGTTCGACCCCGAAGATTTATTTATTTATTAGGTACTATTAGAATTTTCATTTAAATAGGTAGGTACCTACACATGATGACAGGACACCGAATTCAGCCTAGATATCACTCAAGTGATTTATTCACTTATTTGTGGACTTCACCGGATCACCACTGAGTGTTAAACGATTAGGTACAAGTACAAATCACTTATCTACAGTACCTAGTAGTAGTAGATAGTACCTACAGACAAGCATATCTAGGTTAATACTACCTATTACATAATTATGACGTCGTTCTCATCATCTGCTTAATATTTACAACTTATCCAGAAGACGCTAAGGGTTAATTCAACAACTTGAACTTGTTATCTCAATCTATTTTTATTACAAACATCTTGGCTCAGTCAGCTGCTAATATAGTTGTGACATCATCGTTGCGCGCGCATGTTAGTATTTCAAGTTTTATTTTAACGGTCGAGACGAGACAACAGGACAATCCAACCGCATTTTAATAACAACGTTGTATCAGTCCGTGTGTTTATAGACAAGTGCCAACTTGAGTAGGACTTCGTTCAGTTGAAAACTGGTTTAGTGATGGGTGCTCTCACACAAAATAGCATAAAGGTTGAATTAGAGATAGAGTGTGCTCTAGATACGGGACAGTTGAGTGATATGGAGTGGTTCATGTTGTCAGGTGGGACACCGCGGACGGAGAGGAGCTATCGCCGGAACAGCAAAGCTAAAGCTTGGAGGATTGTTGATCTGTGCGCGTGGATCGGCAGAAAGGTAGTTAGTATCACCAAACTTTTTACCTTTTTTTTTGAAGGCCTATGTCAGAATATTTACTAAGAATGAATAAAAATAACAGTGCAGTAGGAAGGTGCATTATTCACCGATAAAAATTACAACAACTCAGACTAAGGGTTATTCTGCAATGGGATAAGCACTTCTTTAAACGGTATCATTTTTACCTAGGCAGTGCATTACCTTACCTACGTCACGGGACATTACGCCGTTACGGGTCGTCAGAAACCCGAAAGTCTGACAACCAGTCTTACCAAGGGGTATCGTATTACCCAGTTACTGGGTTGTGGAGGTCAGCTGGGCAGTCACTTCATTTAAAATACTGGTATTCAGCTGCATCCGGTTAGACTGGAAGCCGACCCCAACATAGTTGGGAAAAGGCTAGGCAGATGATGATGAGTGCATTACCTTAACTAGGTACAGTTTGAAATTACCTATGTCAATACCTACATCGATTTCGATAATTCCAGATAATAATAACATGTACATAATATGCAAATACGACCTATGTAATCATACCCTTTTCATCAGTTTAGAACATTAAATTAATTGTAAGTACAGTACCTAAAAATGGCAAATGAAGTTACGATACGACCCACCAAATGCACTTTTTTATTTTGTTCCGTTGTCTGAGGTCATTAAACTTAATTTCATTGTTGTAATTCTTAATTATGACCGTGAGAACAACTAGACTATATGAATGAACAGGAAATGTCTGACTTATAGGTACCTACAATCCCCGTAAGCCGTTTGCTATAAATGCTCGCCCTATGTTACCTATCTATAATTCACCAATTCGTCATAGGAATCGCTCGTTAGAGCTACTAAAACAACATTTCACGTTATTAACTTTTTTAAATGGCATTTTTCCGAAAATTTATTTGAATTTTGTTGTAAGTACTTGTCGCAAAATGCAGGTGCCATGCCACGTGGCTCGGTTTGAATCCACACCTTGTAATATAAACTCAAACTACCATGCATGCTCCATGCACCAATTTAGCGTAAACGTCAACTCACTCGCACGCACGTTTTAGTGTCAAATTGAGGTTTTCAGAGCCACTTTCATTGCCTCACAGTTTTTCTTTCTTTTTCAGGGTTACCAATCAATCACAGGCCTATACTCCGACATACTGCGCGAGCCATTAGTTCATCAAGAAAACAATGATAGTGCCAAAGAGTTGCGAGAACTCAGGAGATTCTTAGAACAAGTAGATAAGAAGCAAGAGCGGCTGGCACAAGAGAACGAGAGTTTAAAAGAAGGAATGAAAATGATGATGGACAAAATTGAACAACTCGAGGGTAAGCTCAGGTAAAACTTCCCCATTGGTGTTATTGTTATGAATGAGTTAAGATATACGAATGGTTTGTAAAAAAATCTTGAAATTCGGACAGTGATTTCGTGTCTGTTTTTTTACAGAAAACGCGAGAGTCCATGTAAGCCACCGCCACAAGCACCTCCACCACCACCACCGCCACCGCCGCCCCCTCTCCCGCCTCCGATAGATCCCACTGTCACAAAGCTACCCATCAGGTCTCATACTTTACCGAGGTGTGGATCTGCACCGCCAGGAGGTCCTAAGCCCCACTTGACAATCACACCACAAGACATCGCAAATGTTAAATTGAGGAAGACAAGGGTAAATTCATCACTATCAGCTCTTTTCTCTCTCTTTTAACCATGTTGAAGGTAACCACCAACTATCTAGTACGCGACTAGATATTTTTTGTAGAACCCCAATAGCTCGATCGTGTTATACTGACTTCAAAACCTCCGTATTGTAACCGTTAGGTTGGCTGTCTATCAGACTGGCCTTTGTTTATACATTATGTCAATTAAGACAGCTATCCTAGCCCGCCACAACGTTGTGCTAAGATTAAAATATTGTTCTTGCTGAGGTGTTAAGTCTCGGTACCAACTTAATATTCACGTTCCAGGACAATCCAGTCCGCTCAAAACCAAACCAAAAGCAGCCTTTAGTGACGCAGCAAATGCTACAGACTACGCGCGCTAAACTAGGACGCGGTCGACCTGTGGCTGCATCAACCCCTAAGCAACAACTTACTGAGTTAGAAAAGTGAGTCACAGTGCAAAAATTCTCGTCAGGTGTCGGTATATTTACTATTTTCGTAACAAAACTGGGTCCCTTATCACAACTGGTTCTGTATCTTCTGTATTTTGCTATGTACCTAGCTAGATATTAATTATTACCAATATATACTCTGATCATGTTTCCTCCTCCTTCTCAGTCGTTTTCTTTATTGCTGAAGATCCCGGATTCGCGGTCCGCAAACCGACGTGATAGTTTTGCATACACTAGCAGGCTTCAGGTAGATACTATTATTTGTGACTATTCCGATAATGAACGAAGTTCAACTAAAATTAAGGTAGGTAAATGTTTACGTAGTTCGCCGTATTAAGTAACACCGCAACCTCTTAAAATATAAATCTTGTGTCTTCAGGTGCCTGTTACAAGAATCGACGGTGACGTCATTGTATCGGCGACGAGTAGCTCGCAATACATTCCGCAGTGCAGAAGAGTTGAGACCGCGGCCGTACCCAGCGGCGCGGTGTTCGCGCTCGCCCCTTTCCCCCCGATCTCCCCGCGCCAACTCTTTACCACGAGTCAATCCGAATTCACCTCTGAAATTCCCCAACGGCACTGCGCCCAATAGTGCTAAATTAAATAATTGTCAATAATAGGCTAGATATTGATTTGAAGCAGACTGTCAAGGTACCCTTGAAGAATGACTAGAGACTAAAGATAAAACTTTTTATAACTTTTGACTGCATTGATTCGCTAATAAATTTTATCTCGAATCAAATTCATAATCGGTATTGACACTTTCAGTCTCGGTTTTTAATTGTGCGAATTACTTAGGAATCGCAGGCGCATTCCACTTTTGCGGTGCTTGAAAAGGACACTCATAGAAAACTTGAACTGACTTGTTTTCATTATGATTTGTTAACTCGTTGATCCGAATAAACGTACCTACTTACCCAATATTATTTTGTGGATATCTCGGAGCAACAAAAAAAAAGGTAGACGGAGCGCTCCGAACACCAAAAGTGAAGCCACCTTTGTATCTGTGGCTGTGTCTCTAAAAAAAAGTTGCCATTGATGTAGGTACTAGGAGCGATGACCATGGTTTTAGTGTGTGTGCGTGAGCCTGTATGTTTACTTCCAGGAGCACGGTTTTGTGGCTTCACTTTTGATGTTCGGAGCGCTCCGTCAATCTTTTTTTATTGGTCTGAGGTGGATATTAATTTATTGATAAAAAGTAAAATATCGACTAACAATTTCATCTATTTAAATTGAACTAAATTCAAGTAAATTGTTCATACTTTTTGAGTAAGTATTTATTTATTTTATTTTAAACTTACAAGTTTACAACGCTCTTCGCTTAGATAATAAAAATCTTGTAGAATTAAGTAGGTACTGTCGCGGCAAGATTGGTGACCGCGCATCTTTTAAATTTTGACAAGCGGTAGGCCGGTACCTAGTAGGTAATTAATAAAATAATTGTCATGTAACTAAATTTTATGTGATTATTTGTTATTGTACAATATTGTATGAATCGGAAGTTAAAATGCTTTTGGATTAAAATAAAAAATATATTCCAACATTTAGTGCTGTTTGTTCATTATTACCGGGCCGTAGGCATTGGTTTGGCGGTTCAAACCTCCCCCCGAAAAGTGGGAAACCAGATTCTCAATCCAGAGATCGACCCCCCTCTACGGTACCTCCGTACTCTATTATTTGGCGGTTCAAACCTCCCCCCGAAAAGTGGGAAACCAGATTCTCAATCCAGAGATCGACCCCCTCTACGGTACCTCCGTACTCTATTATCCTACTAATATTATAAATGTGAAAGTTTGTGTGTTTGGATGTTTGTTACTCAATCACGCAAAAACGGCTGAATGGATTTGGATGAAATCTGGCAATCTGATAGTTTATAACCTGGATTAACACATAGGATACTTTTTATCCCGATATTCCCACGGGATCGAGGCGGGTGAAACCGCGGGGCGCAGCTAGTCTTAAATAAACATATATATCCTACTTCCTACTAATATTATAAACATGAAAGTTTGTATGTTTGTGTATTTGTGTGTTTGTGTGTTTAGATGTTTGTTACTCAATCACGCAAAAACGGCTGAATGGATTTGGATGAAATTTGGCAAACAGATAGTTTATAACCTGGATTAACACATAGGATACTTTTTATCCCGATATTCTTACGGGATCGAGACTTACGCGGGTGAAACCGCGGGGCGAAGCTAGTTGATAATAAATTGTAATTTATTTTGCTTAGGCGTATCACTTTATATTCTATCAGTAAGAGTACGCATATATACTGTATTTTCATCGACTCTGACTTTGAAATGAATTAATTTCTTTGCAATAAAAAAAATAATTAAACAGTATATTATCTAACAAAGGGCGTTCCCGTGCCAGGGTAGCCCGCGAAATTCAAATTGTCTTACGTTTTTTGCAATTTGCAGGTCGGTGTTAGATTGTATGTTGATCTAAATATGATTTGCGCACGTAACAAATATGGATTTACAGAATTATAAACATTAGAATCAGCAATACAACTCTCTAAGTTCATGAAAGTCTCAAATGTCGTGATTTCATGAAATCAATCGTGCGCAAATCATATTTAGATCAACATACAATCTAACACCGACCTGCAAATTGCAAAAAACGTAAGAAAATTTGAATTTCGCGGGCTACCCTGGCGCGGGAACGCAGGAATAGCAGTCAACACAAATATAAGTATTGAAATATTCACAAATCTATTTAATTTGATATGTAAAAGAAACTCTGTTCACGCACATTTGTACTTCAACTTAAAAAGACAAGTGTGACAAATGTGCATGTGCTGAGTGCTTCTTTTCCGTATCAATTTAATATTTGTTGTGAATATTTAACTATAGAAAAATAATAATGTGTAATATTAAGTGATAATATTTTTATCATGTATAAACGCTAGACTATTGCAGGATAACGGGAACGCCCTTCGATAAATAACTTACAAAAAAAAAAACAAAACCAAACCAAAAAACCAAAAAACAAAAGTTACACCATATTTCAGGTTATTGGTTTGTCCCCGCCTGCAATACCTTACAAAAAATAAAGTTCAGAGTATTAATGTTTTTTTTTTCAACAGGTAATGGGAAGAAAAAAAAAATCTGTGGCCAGAGTCTGCACTAATTTTGAATCCAGCACTAATACATAATCCAGTACATACTAATTCCATGCTACCAATCAAAATGTATCTATTATACCAGAAATAATAAACATGTGGATGCGACTGGTGGCGCTGGCGCTGACGTGTGCTAATAATTAATCATAAATTAATTTATGTGCATAAATATATTAATTTACATAATTTGATCTTAAAAAAAGAAAGACACACAAGACAGCGGCATACGTAGTTCCGATTTCAGCCGCGCGCAGACTTTTGTGACCACTCTCAAACAATAGCGTCTAAAAATCAAATGAGCACTATTCTATTCTAGAGATTATTTACGAGTGTCACACTGTCAGTCATGTCACCACAAGGAGCTACTATTTTCAAATTTGTAATGAATGTCAAATGTCATATGTCACTGTCATTTGAGGTGTTCATTCATTGTTGTTGTTGTTGTAGGATATAATACAATTTGCTTACCGCAACTTTCGGAGTACCTTCCTTTTTATCGAATTATGATTGATTTAAAAATAACCTACTTATAATAAAACTTCATATTATACTTTTCCTAGGGTGACTTTATTAATTATCCAAGTGGCATTCTGAATTCTTAGAATCAAAATATAAGTTGTACACACTTTGCTATAACATTTCGAAAGTTCGTGCTTCCAGTTGTTTTCCTATATTTAAGGACATGGATTTTAGTTCGCGAAATCCGGCTACATCAAATGCACTAAATCTTGCTGCTAGAAACAATGATGTTACTAACGTAGAGCGATTGCTTCAAAAGATAAATCCTAACTGCGTTGATAACAGGGGGTGGACATGTCTGCACGAAGCCGCATCCAACGATAGCTATGAATGCGTGTTGTTAATATTGAAAAGCCCTCAATGCAGACCATTAGCAGAGACTCATGAAGGTCACACTGCATTGTACTTAGCATGTAAAAATAAGTGTTCATTAAGGACTGTGACTGCCTTGCTTAATTCTGCAGACGATATCGCGAACTACGGCAGCACAGAAGGAGTGACACCCCTGCATATTGCTAGTAGTCAAGGAAGCACACAGTTAATAGAATTGTTGATAGAATATGGTGCTATTATTGATGTTCAGGACTTTGATGGTGATACACCATTGCATGATGCTGTTCTAGCCACTCAACATGAAGCTTTGGTAACTCTACTGTATTCTGGAGCCAACGCTGATATTAAAAATGAACCTGGCTGTTTTACACCATTCCATTTAGCTTGCTGTAGAGGATACTACCCTAATGTTGAAACTCTTTTTCCATTTATAACTGATATCAACCAAGTAACATTTTCAGGAGACTCTCCACTGACATTAGCACTTCAAGGATTAAATGACAATATTGTATATTTTTTGTTAGAGAATGGAGCTGATCCTCATATTATGAATCAGTGTGGGGAAATGGCTATAGACATAGCCTTGAGTCTTGACAGCAGTACGGAGGTATTCCGAACATTATTGGCTGTTACAGACACTGACAAGCTAAACAAAAATATAATTTTCAATGCTTGTAAGCCACATTATTTTAAATTTGAGATCTTGGAAGTTTTACTAACCAGTGATCTGGGACCAGAATTCTTTAGTTTTTCTCAACCATTTAATAAAGAACGAGCTATAACACATCAAGATCATGTACCTCAATATGACCTAAACGCACCATTGAATTCATATTTAAATATATGTGGGTATATCTACACGAAGTCACCAGAAAAGTTTAGAGAGTTCTTTTATTTGTTTCTGATGAGAGGTGTGGAGGTGAATCCCTTGGATGCTAGTACATGTCCACCACTAGTGTATGCACATCATGTAAATACGTCATGCTTTCATGAAGTAAGTTCAGTATAACGTTGCGGCAAAAATTAGGACATTTGTTTTTTAAGCTATACGTTGGTTTGTCATGTGCAGTTTGATGATTCCAAATTTTGGCCAACATCACTCTTGTAGTGGTAATATTACTTGTTAATGTTTCTCATGATTTTAGGTATTCAAAATATTGATAGAGCATGGCTGCAATGTAGACTATTGCAGTACATCTGAATTGGCTAGTGAGGATCATATTCCTGATGCATTCTATGCTTCAATGAATTGGTATCCTCCTTCAATGCCAATTATGGTGCCATATAGCATTTACTGTGAGCCTGGAGATTTTCTACAAATTGCTTATGAGAGGGGTCAACTAGGCATAATACCACAAAAAGTAAGTTATTATTATGCTCTTAGTTAGAATTTTCTCAAGGTCATTTTAGTTATTCAGCATTCGAAAACTCATTTACAGCTAATTAGAACTTCTTTTGTCACTGCAGAAAAAATTGATCACATAACAAAACTAACAATTGATTTTGGTAATTTTGAATTGGTATTAGGTATATAGTATGTACCAGAGTACTTAGATAAAATGATTTTTAACAATTTTCAGGTACAGCGTGACCTCTTGTTTATGTTAGACAACAACTACAACAGTATTACTGCAGAGTCCCTTCCATATCACGTGTCATCTTTGAAGCATATTTCCAGATACACAATTAGAAGCTTAGTAAGAGAGCGAGAAGGTGGAATTAAATCCACGCAAGAGTTTTTATCTATCATAGATAGCTTGCCTATACCCAAAATAATGAAAAATTATTTGAGATATATGTGAAAATCAAAATTCACAATTTTGTTGATATTAAACAAAGATATTAGTTTTTATCGTTAAATAAATCAGCTTGTAAAGCTTTACTCGGTTTTGTGATCAATAAAACGGTTTATTCATATAAAAATGTCTTTCTACTTACATAAATATACATACTTAGTTATTATGTTACATAATTTACAATAAGGGAATATAAAACTGGCAACAATTAGTTTTTTTGGTACTGACGACTTATTTAAAATTAGCGCCGTTCGCCATGTGTTCTTCAATTGCGGCAACACTGTAGACAAGAAAATCTCAGTTAAACTATATAATTATAATGAATTTTGATTATTTGGAAACTTAGCTAGGTCATTTAGGGTTATGCAAATTTCTGGAATAATAAAGTAAATACAATCCATCATAGAGTACATTTTTAACCCCCGACGGAAACAGAGGGTTGTTATAAGTTTAACGTGTGTATCTGTGTGTCTGTCTGTTCCATCGTAGCTCCCAAACGGCTGAACCGATTTTGATTATTATTTTTTTGTATGAAAGGTGTCTTGATCGAGAGTTTTCTTAGCTACAATTCAAGAAAATCGGTTCAGCCGTTTGAAGATTATCAGCTGTTTTCTAGTTGATGAATGAATGTGTGCATCTTCCACAGGTCTGATCGATTCGAAATTTAGTATTCTGTTACTTCAATGATATTAGAAGAACATAGTAACCATGAACTGATGCTGCAGCAACACCTGGAATTCGCAGGATACCCAACTCCCTCACTAACTTACAGCACCGGTGTCGTGTTTATGGGCTCATTGGAATGGTCTCAATAAATAGGTTATAGATGGATCGTGAACGGGTCTAATGATGGAGTAGGAAAGAGCTTTTATTGAATTTCACTCGTTCAATTGATTTGAAATTACCCATTTTAATGCCGTGGAATGATAAAATTACCTACCACCTTAAAAAAAACCATCACTAATACTCAGAAAAATCTATCAAATTGGATTAAACCACTTTATATTGTTATTACTTCTACTACACTTATATTTATTATCAATAATAGCGTAATAACTCACTAAAGTGTATAAAGTTTAAAAAGCAGGAAATAAAACTTAAATTAAAAATTTAAAAAATCCCCGACACAAACAAAAACCTCTAAAAAGAAAAAAATAATATATAAAACTTAAACACGGAATAAACAGGTATTAGGTATATACTACTTAGCCGTCCGCCGACGCGACGACGGCGACACTTGGAACAAAATATTAGCAACATCTTGTATAAAACTTTAAGGGATTGACCCTGTTTAAGTTTTATATATTATTTTTTTCTTTTTAGAGGTTTTTGTTTGTGTCAGGGGTTTTTTAAATTTTTAATTTACTATAAATCCACTAGCTGATGCCCGCGGCTACGCCCGCGTGGATGTCTGTTATTAATTTATTATATACTAAAACCTTCCTCGAGAACCACTCTATCCATTGGTGAAAACAGTATGAAAGTCGGTGCAGTAATTTTTGAGTTTATCGCGAACAGACAGACAAGCGGCGGAGGATTTTGTTTTATAATATGTTTATGTATGTATTTAGATGTAGGTTAATATTTAGGATAGAGTATGTAATTTTATAGCATTTAGATTAAGAATTTAGCATGTAAGGCCACTCTATCGCATTGGATCGCAGATATAATACGTAATCGTAGTGGTAGGTAAGATTTGCGTAAATAAATATAAAATAAACAAAAGCAACTCACGTTCTGGGCACAAAGGTGAGGTTCTCCACTCCGGCGTCGGTGATAAGCACATCATCTTCAATACGCACGCCGCCAAAACCGCGGAACTGGTCCAGTCTGTTCCAGTTGAAGAACTTGGCCTGATCTGGATTGTTCTTAGCCCCGTTTAAGAGCTGGCAAAAAAAAAGCAACAATTTACATAATTCGACTCAGGCGCGGTCCGAGGAGGGGGGTCCTGGGGGTCATGACCCCCCCAAAATCATTCAAGCTGTCGAGAGATTGAATGATTTACGTACTTATCAATTAAACATTTCCCTAAAAATATTCCTCGGCACCAATGGTGACCCCCCCCTGCTTCGACTGTGTCGACAGTGTCAATAATAGGCTGTCCTATGATACAGCCACTTGTATTACTTACTCTCGGTATAAAGTAGCAGCCAGGCTCGATAGTGAGCGTCATGTTGGCGAGCAGGGGTCGCGCAGTGCGCAGCCTGGCGAGCGGGCCGGCGGGGCGCGGCGGGCAGTGCGGCAGGTAGCCGCCCACGTCGTGCACGTCCAGGCCCAGCAGGTGACCCAGACCGTGCGGTTGCAGGATGCCGTGGATGCCGTTCTGTGGAGAATGAATGTAATGATGTAACTTGAAGTTTGTTTTTGTAAGCTGGGGGTTCGCTGAAGGAGATGGTGACATTTTCACGATCATTTATAATTTCGTCGTGTCCATCTAATCCATCTCACACAACTATTTTACTCGGAGAATATTTGCACTATCACTATTCTATCATATCGATATAAATTGGAAAGAAGGTGGATTCTGTGCATCTATAAAAAAAGGTGAAGTAAAAAACAATGGCATTGCCCATCCGAATCGAACATAAGTAAGCACATCATAATCTTTTGTTTTGTGAATTTGCTATTCAAGTCGACATGTTAATTTATTATTATGATTTATGAGATATTTTCGGTTACAACCGCAGAAATATTTTTTTCAGTTTTCCATAGTTTTATCAGAAATACTATGAAATACAAACTTGTTTTTACAGTTTGTGAAATCAATACTGTGGATGCATAAATAATCATCCCAATTCATCCCGATTACAGAACTCTTCATTCTGCTACGGCTGAACGGATTTGGATGAAATTTGGCACATAGGGTACTTTTAATCCTGGTAGTACGTTCCCATGGGGTATTTTCCGACATCGACGCGGGCGAAAGCTAGTAAACAGTAAAAGGAGCATTACACTTACCGCAATCATATCTTCAACGTTGCCGTTAAGCAGGCCTCCTTTCTTCAAATGATCAAGCATGGCTCTGTTAGCCGCAAGGTGCATATCCGTCCACAATACGCCTGGTTTAGCTTCCCTGAAAGAATTGATATCTTTTAAAAATGTTGACCATACAAAGCAACCTATAGTCAGTACCTAAAGTATTTGATGCAAATCTAAACAAATGGATAGAAAACTTACCTATGGCGTGTCTGGTTACCTGTCCCAATTTGTAGTGCCACTTACAAATTGAGTGCTTTGGCTGGTTTTGGTTTGACTACTTTTATATTAGATGTTTTTCATTTGCCAATTATCATAAATCAAACTTTTCGGCAATGATTCAACATAATGTTATTCAAACAAAAATTTTTGGAAAAAGGGGTGCAATTAAGTTGAAACTTTTCAAATACAGCTGAATGTAATACTAATTCCCCTTATTGAGCGATTACGTCAGAATTTAGCCTGAACAGGGTCTGTTTATAGTTTCATCAGATACTTTGAAACAGAATATACTTACACTCTAGCATTATAGTATGAACACTTTGTCTCGAAGGTTTACCAGGGTTCTTTGATTACCTAATAACAGCATCTCTTCCTGCCAGCACCGCTTCATAGATGAGTTTCTGGTCTTCTGTAAACTTGCCGTTGGCTGGGAACGAGCAAGTGATGTCTGCGGCATAACCCGCGTAGTTGCCGCCCATGTCGAACAGACTGCAATTATTATTTATAGTTTATATCTTCAATTCAATTTCGGTGTACAAGTTTTAAATGCTTTAAGTTGCTTCACCTTTTCGATCTACTGTCCACTGGGCGCACATGCGCGTGCGTTGATTAGTAACTGCGTGCTGAAGTAGTTCCACTTCCTTCTTACTAAATAGGGTTCGTACTCACCACATGTCACCATCATTGACCATCTTAGTGTTGGGCGCGGAGGCGTGTCCGTAGTGCAGCGTGGCGCCCGTGTCGCCAGAGCCACAGATACATGTGTACGACACGTGGCGGCACCCGCCCACACGGTAGCAGTGGTCTAGGAACACTGACTCGCATTGGTACTCCTTTCTGCCGGGTTTGGCGTAGAGCATCACCTAAGTATTACAATATAATAGATTGATGTTAAAAAATGAGATTTTAGGAGATCGTATAAAGTAATTTTAGGTGACCAAGATGAGAATTGGTCCGTTAGAAAATTTATTAGTCTTTGGTATTGGACATTGGTAATTCGGCGAATGGAGCATTTTTAGTGTTGGTTAATTTGGACCTTACATTTTTGGGATTCATTCGTTATTCAGGCTTTTTGTTAGAGGAAAGCACACCAACAGAAAGCCTGATCATGCCTATAATATGTATCTACGTACACATTTTGGAATTCAAACCCAATCGTCAGAAAAAGCTAACAATGTGGAAATGAAAAAACAAATTAAAAAGTGAAAATTAAAACATAATGACCTGTTTATGAGCATCGGACGATATCTTGCACACGTAACGCAGAACTTCAATCTCCTCGGGGGTTTTGATAACGCGCCTGCACAAAGTACAAACAAACAGTTTAATACTTCACACATATTTGCGTGGCTATCAGAATAAATATTGTACTTATATAAGTACAGTTTTCAGATAACTATGACTACCAGCGTGGTGGTATACAAATACAGCACAGATAATTATTAATTATGTAGTGCATAGCTGTGAATGCTACGATTACCAAGAGCCCTTCTTTTACAAAACAATTTTATTTGACAAATGATGCTATGCCAAGTAAATAGGGCTATAGGAGCAGTGGTGGCCCAGTGGTAACGGTCGCAACTTACGGGTTGTAGGTCGTAGGTTCGAACCCAGACAGGCGCTTTACTTTGTTTGAATGATTTCATCACCAATCAATCTGCCTAGCCTTTTCCCAACTATATTGGGGTCGGCTTCCAGTCTTACCGGATGCAGCTGAATACCAGTATTTTACATGGAGCGACTGCCTATCTGACCTCCACAACCCAGTAACTGCGTAATACGATACCCCTTGGTAAGACTGGTTGTCAGACTTTCGGGCTTCTGACGACCCGTAACGACTGTCAAAGATCCACGAATTACAGCCGGGACCAACGGCTTAACGTGCTTTCCGAGGTACGGAGGAGTCTCGGTTTGTAAAGATGGTCACCCATCCACGGACCAACCCCGGCAAGCGTAGCTTAACCTGAAGGATCGACCCGGTGCGGCTGTTATTACTTAGCCACGAGCTCCTCCTGAATGATTTTATCACCACTGCTCTTAAAACGGTGAAGGAAACATCGTGAGGAAACCGGAACCAAAAAGTTCGAAGACATGACACATCTACCAACCCGCTGTGGGCCCGCAGGGTGGATTACGTTACGGCCCACTCCCTCTTACAGAGAGGCCTGTGTAGATAGGTACGGTACGTACTTAATTCTTAGTTAGTAAGCTATCTAGCTAGATCTAGGTGTTTTAGTAATTAATTTATGATGAAACAAAAGAAAGAAAGAAACAGACGAATTGATAACCTCCTTTTTTTGAAGTCAGTTAAAAACTAATGACCGAGCTTTGGTTAATGAACTCAAAATTTAAGTTTACTTTGTTAATTTATGTGGGTATGCTAAAAACACAGTTTTAGCGACGACAGGCGTGTGGGATTCCACGCCATTAAAATTTGGCAACATCTCACAATTCTCACGGCTACATTGTCGCGAAACCGCGAACTACTTCGCGCCCTTTCTGTTGCTCAGCGAAACGTCGAGCGGTGTGCGAAAAAAGAAAGAGACCGCGCGAAATTTAGTTCGCCTTATGGCGCCAATGTGGTCCCAGCATTAGAGAAACGGATGTACATATTTGGACAAAGAGGAAAGACTTGTTGATTACTAGTTTGGAATATGTAGGTATAATATTACTAATATTCATCCATTTATATCCGGATATCCCTCGATTGGACCACAACAGCAAACGGACGTGATAAATGGAAAGAAAAGAGGGAGGCAGTGGGACAGTATGGGCGGATATAATAATAATATCTATCTGATCATGTCATAATAGCATTTTGAATATCATTTGGATTCTCAAACTGAAGGTATTCTTAGATCCCTGAACATTTTTGTAGCTGTTTCATTGCTTAACGTTACTTGTGTCCACATTGAAAAGTAAATACAATAGACACTTAAATCAACAATTGTACAGTAAATTACGCTGATATGGAATCCTAACACATGTAGCGTTGGAAAAAAAACAATCATCTGATAACGTTGATATATCGGCATTTACATAAGCAGCGTTTAGAGATAAAATTCTTTAGATTACATAGATATTAAGCAATCACATTATACCTATTATAACAGATTAATGATGAGGTACTTACAGTTCAGCAATGATAGGGAATAATGTTTCGTTGTCAACTTTGAATCTGTAAAAGAAGAAGTTCTTATTTAGAACTGATTGATATTATTACCTCTGCCTAACCCTTCGGGGATTACAGGTATGATGTTATCATATGTTATTTATTTTATCATTGAAGATGGCAAGATTTTAATATTTTGTTAAATGCGTGGTACACACTGAGATCTGAATTTGCATGAGACAATCATTTTTTATTGAATGATGTTAATCCTACTGTCCTTCGCCTGATTGATTTATTTTGAGTGCAGTTACTTCTTTTTCTCTATAATACTGTACAGTTCGATTCAAACTTAATGGCGGCTCGGAATATGAGTCGCTGCGCAGTAACAATTTCATGTGTCAGCGGGGGTGAGGGGTGGGGTACTGCGCAGCGAGTAGCTAACTTCTGAGCCGCCATTAAGGTTTAATCGAAATAAATAACATTCATTCTATTTTTCTACGTATTTAATGTCAGTTTTAATCCATAGGTCTTTATTTTCAGACAATTTAGGGTACTTTTGATGAGATTTATGCATGATACTAGCAAAAGAAACACTAGAGGCCAGTTTGTAGAGCGAAAGTTACCGCAAAATAATGTGACAAATTGTCAAGCTAGCGTGAACTGACTGCTGTGATTGGTTGAATGATTTATCAACAGCCAACCGCAGCAGTTTACGCGCAATTGACAATATGTCACATTACTTAAAATTACTTTTGCGTTAATTTTCATTCGAAAAACACGCCGTAGGCTTTTTACATTTTACTTACTCATCAATTCCCTCAAATACTGCCTCCTTGGCAGTTAACCCACTGTCTGTGTTGGGACCACTCTGTAATATAAGGTTACTGCGAGTTATTGTATGACTTTAATTACATAAATTATGTAATTTTAATCATTATTATATTTCAACTTACCAGGGTCAACAATTTGTCTGGGTTCAAGCTTTTGAGAACATTTTGAAGCTGAAATAAAAATTATAGGACTTTGGTATTTAAATTTTGCACTGATTGGGCTCTTTCCTCATTCCATGATATTTTTATAGCAATTGTTTGTAGAAATATGTTGTGAGTTTATGTATTATTAAGAGTAAAAAGTTTTTATGTAATTTACAGATATTTTACTAATTCTTTTAAGTACCTCATCAACATAATGCACTTCATCAACTGCATACAGGTTCTTGAAGTCCTCACAGCTCAGGAGTTTACCCATCCAGATTTCATAGTCTTCTGGTAGACGGCGCACAAACAAATGTGACTTCCTGGTAGCCACATCCAGTGCAAAGTAGCAGCCTGGCTCCCGAACACCGCATACCCAGGTGAAATAGGCTTCCTGACAAAGAAAAAACATTTGTTATTATAGGGCCAAAAAAGCCCTAGTGAGAGTTTCAAAAATTAAATAAGGAAGTACCTGTTTGATTGGATGTAGAGTAAGAATTTCTTTAGTAGTTTTATAACTTTTGTTTTAATTCTAATTTTATTTATTTATCAGTTATAACTTCACACCTTGTGTCCCCGAAGGGTTGACCAGACATGTAGGTACCTACCCACATTTCACCAGTTATGTTTAATTCCCATGTAATAGGGGGGTGAGCCTATTGTCATCAACCGGGTACATATCATTCATATAACTGTTTGTAATATATAGGCCAATAAAATCTAGCATCCAATTGTAGTTAATTACAAGGACTAATTTGAGACATGAGATAGGTATTATGCGTTGATGGAAACTGGCTTCCGCCAGTCGCTTTGCCCGCGTGATATCTGTATAAATGTTACTCAGTGATAATATAGCATTATACTGGTGAAAGAATTTTTAAACTCGGTCTACTTAGTAGTTTTTGAGTTTACAAACAAAAACTTTTAGTGCACTAAGTTGATTCTAATAAATAAACTTGCCTGTCTAAACACATATTCGATGTCGGTGTCGTAGTGGCTAATATCTTCGCCACCTTGCAGAACAACTACTTGCCCGCTTTTTAGTTTGTCAGCCAGTCGAGTCCTGTTCTTAGCAAATAAGGATAGCGGCACGTCCAAAGTCCCCGGACCCATTGACCACGTCGCTGCCATCTTCGCTGACAAAGCAGTACTGATGCTAGTGATGCTAGGCTTTGTTGCCAGCCTGTTTAATACAGACGATAAGCGAAAACTCTGTAATTGATATAGATTGCGACGCGCTGCAACAAAATTACACTTGTTGTTATGATGCAACTTGACTGGTAAACATTTTATTCTGAATATACATCTATTTATTAACATTTAAATTGGGGGAAAGAAACAAATTTTTGAAGATTTTTATATAAATATTTACTTACTTTTTGCGTAGGTATATCAGCAGTTTTTAGGGTACCGTAAATAAATAAATAAAGCCTTCTATGCAAAAATGTGTCGAGAATATTCATACATTCGTACGCCTTTACTTGATTTTTCAGGTCAAAACATATTCGAAAGTATTTTATAGTAACGAAATAAAGAAACAGTCACTCGATTAACCAATTTTATGAAATGATAAAATCTTCAAATATATACGGAACTCTTAGAAAATACAAAACACACACTGTGACTGTGACTGAATTTGACACACAGAGCACTATAAAATACTGATTTGACAATTAGTATTGTCATTGTCAACCTCAAAGATTACTCATATTATTTTGAATGATGAAACATGAGGCTTTTGGGTTTTGACAAATAGAACTTACTTCTTTGTGCTACTCGACACTAGCTGGCGCTACTAGTATTGGATCGGCTGACACCATAGACGATAAGGTAAAATAACAATGAGTTATCGAGAATGCGTTATTGTAAACAACGTCAAGCCAATCAAGGTGAATAATATTATGATGGTATCGTATTTTACCGCATATATATTATGTCCGTAGTAAACTTAATTTTTACATGTTTGCAACAAAAATAGCAAAACATCTAGGTGGGTATCTAAAATAGTATGAGCATACCTAATGAAGTGTAGGTACCAAATAGAACACGTGGTGGGCCCGTGTGTGGGCGATCAATACCTATTAGTTGGAATAGAAATAGGTATTTCCAGCTAGGTATGGCATTTCCGTGGAAAGGTTAATTAAAATAATAGATAATCATTATAATCATCAAATATTTAATAGACGAAAAATAGATCTAACACTGAAAGTTTCCGTGGATAGCTATTTTTAATTAAATATTTTGTACAGCTAAATTCAAGAACTTAATTCAAAAAATTTATTTTTTGAAATTATTTCCTTTTATTACTTAATTCTTATTTAAATCACAAGATCGACGATAAATTAAACTACCTAAAAATCACAAAATGCACTAAAACATGCACACATGTAATATTACGATGATTTTTATACCATATCTTGGTACAATTGTACATAGTTACTACATTGATGAAATAAAGTATTAGCTAGATAGGAATTTTTATAAAACTAAACCCTACAAATTGTCTAGGTTGCACTGTGACCGTCAAAACAAGAAGGTACTTTCAGAACTCGCACAGTGCGACAAAAATGAATTTTCCCTAAACTACCACATGTGAGGAAGTAACTGTACGGTACTTATTACAGTGTAAAAGTGTACTGTTATCTCTACAATCACTTTTTGAAAGTTTTTATAACACAAAAAAAATGACCTGATTGAGTGTTTACATTAGCTCTTTCGCTAGTGTACAAATAATTATAACGAAATATCTGATGTAATGTTGTTGAGATAAGAAATATGTCACTCATTACAATGAGGTATTATTAATCTAATAAAGCAGTTCACTTAGGTGTAGAAACATGAAGTAGGTACGAAAGACAACGGACATTTGCTATCGAATATTTTAAATAATTACATAAACAATAGTTAAAGCTCTTGAATTATACTTCACATTAGCTAATTTAATTAAATGGAAATGTCATAACGCGACATTCAGTCACAAAGTTTTAATTATTATAGAAATAAGTACTTTAGAATGCATTAAAATACTAAAGGCTAGTTACGTCATTCAGTACTTTGATCATGATCAGTTAAGGTCACTATAAAACGAAGAATAAATATTATGATTGTAGAGTACGCGCGGCCATTTTGGTTCGTTCTCGTGACTCGTGTCGTGCAGGACACGTCATTGGTGGCTATCTCTTTCTTGCACGCTCTCCGCATATAGCACCATTGTAACCCGACACGTTTCTTACACACAAGCGATTTCACAACACGTTCGACACTTTCACAACTAAAATGTTTTGTTTATAAATTATGAATCTACAGAAATTTCATGACACAGTTGTTTCTTTTCTTGTAATCTCCGAACAGCCTCGGCGACAAGGGCATTCTGCTCCAGCAACCTTTCCACAAGATCTACAGGTTCTTGTTTTCTAATGTAGTAAGGTGCAGCACGGGCTCGAGCCTGCAGGTGAAGCTTTTGTTTCAGGCCAAGGGTGAGTTCTTCAATAGCTGGTAATCTACTGGAGGTTAGAGGACGGTTCTGTTCTTCAGAGGTATGGCGATTGTCATATCTGGACTTTTCTTTCAACATAGTGAAGGATAGAAGAACGGTTAGAATTTGAAGATTGATTTAAGGGACTAGAGATCTCACCGGTACGGTGGGCGGCGAGTAACAACGTTTGCGAATGCCGAATGAATGAGCGAGTGAGCCAGCTCGACCCCAACGTAGGAAAGACAGGCCTCCGCGGGGGTACAGACGAGGGGGGAGGGTTGACGTAGTCTGATGCGCAGTCGTGCCGGGCTGTATACAAACAATACGATGGACGTAAATAAACACAAGACAGACTCGATATGCCTGTACAACGAACGGTGTTATCTCTGTGTTAGTGGTTTAGCTAGTCGGCCGACTGGCTTGCTGAATCATGAAAAGATTTCAATAAAGAGAAGACAGGTAGGTCCGCCGCTCGATAATTATTGTCGACGTGTTTGACATGAATAAATGTTGTATGGTTTGATGATGAGTATGAGCAATGAAACATTTCGGTTATCGGTTTCTTAATATGTTGACGCTGACAAGCAACCAGTTAAGTAGGTATTAGGACCCCGACCTGATTTGCATACTTAAATGAATGGATGGCATTACTAGACACTTGCGGTATAATTTTAAAACTAAGAAGCCTACTTAAAAGACAAACTAATTGTTAAATAAGATGTTACACATATAGAGCTTGACATCTAATCTAACTGCTCAGTTACCTATTTAAAAAAAAAATATCACGATTATGCGTACAAAATGATAAATTATTGTGTTTATCGCTAATTATAATGTTAAAGTATCAGCGTCCGAAGTCGTGAAGGCAATGTTTATTTGTATAAATATCTGCGAGTCTCGATTTGGGCGAAACAAAACTAAAAACGGACAATGCCCTCGGTTTTTTCCAGACTACGATCACGTAGATTGTTTATTGTGATAGGTAGGTATGTATTGTTATACCGTTTTAAATTCTAGGTAGCTACACATCTTCATGACTGTATTACAACTTCGATATCATTTTTTGAATGATAATGAATGGACCTATCGCAATTTTCGTACTGAACTTTGGTTATTGTATGCTAGCGTGTAATTAAAACCAAGGTATCTGAGGAATCTAAGAACGCTGGTATATTTGTAAGCTATGGAAGTAATTACCAGCAACATTAAAACGACTGCCACATGAAGTCATTGACTCCTAAATAGTGCGACCGTTGCTTTCTGTAACCACGTTTTTATACCAGTGTGGTGTCATTTTACAAAATTAAAACCATGAAATATTTGTTTTATATTGCAGCTATAATAGGTACAAATAATTGTTAATTTTAGATTTTCCTCAAGGATAAGTATTAAATTAAATAATATTTTAACACGCTTCCTCTGAAATAATAAAAGGTATTTGACGACCACGTGAATTTAGGAGCTTTGTTGCTGCAAATCACATCAATAGGGTAATCAAAATATGTGGTGTTTACAAATAACAATTATTATTACTTAGATCTAAATTTAGACGTTTTAAAACAATTTAAGTAACGCAAATAAATTATTAACAGTAGGTAAACAATATACCTATCTAAGGTATTGGGCGACTACTGCTTCTAATTTGACCTTCGAATAAAGATAACACACGCTACTACGTTTAATTTAATTTTATAGTCACCTGTTACGAGATTTATGGGACACAATAATATATGTGGGATAATTTACATAATACAAAGTTTATAAGAATTGTACTTAATAAAAAGTTTCCATATGCATTACTTATCTACTTTCGCACTTTCCATAATATTGAAATGAGTCAATTTACAATACTTAACAAAAAATTTGACTCAACAAAGGTTACCGAGAAAAATGTCATTAAAATTTATATAGGTATTTACTTACCGTAGTTACAGATAGGTACGGTCGATGGATAGAGAGGGAGAGGAAAGCAAAAGAAAAGATGAATGCATTGTGTGAGGAATGATATGAAAGGGATTTACTCCATTAAATGCTAGCGTGACGGTTGACAGGACAGAATGGAATAAATAACGTATTGCGCCGACCCCAAGTAACATGGGGCAAGGGCACGAAGATGAAGAGTAGGTACAGTCGACCACACGTCAGTGTGAGTTGTGACCTAGAGCTAACCTATAGCCTACCGTAGTATGGAGTTTCAAGAGGATGCGAGGCCAGCTACTGACATGCAACGTGCGACCGACGACTATAGGTATATACATGTTCAATATTTACCGACATACGTTATCTTCTATCTATATGTTGATAAATTTAATCGCATTTACAGTCAGATTAGCCAATACCAGGGTTTTACTATATTATTGTTACATTTGTATATTTTTGTTACATGAATCTGTTTATAACCTCATAAACCATTGAGATATTGATGGTACTTATCATAAACAGTCATGAACTCATGATCATTGGTTTACTAAAATACGAGAATTGCTAAAATTGGTTTAAAATAAGTTTTTTCCTGTATATACTGCTATACCTACCTGCTTACTTACATCATTCTCTCAATTCTTTACATTTCGAAATATCTCCGTTCAATTAGGTAAGTATGTCCTCGTTTTATTTCTGATTACATAAGTAAATATTGTAAACACGGATACATAGTAGCCTACATGTTTTACGTTTTGAGGAAATAAACAACATAATTTAGATCATACTTATACCTACAGTTTATGAATGTATTGCTAAATATAGTAGATAATATCATTAGAAAATAATCCGATTGAGGCATTGTTCTGGTATCTATTCAGTCAACCTGATTATTAATGTGTATCAACATTTGTACAAAAACTAGTTCTTGTTATTACATATTATTTAAAATTCTATGCTAATTTACATTTCTTGATACACGTGCGCATAATAGAACTCCTTTTTTATGTTAATAAAAATTTTTTTTTTTTTAGTCTTTCAACATCATAAATAAATAATGTCTATAAAAAGGTCAGCAAACGGATTTGTGAGAAAACGCCATCTAGTGTCAAGTAGCTGAATTTTTGTCAATAAGTGTGAAATTTTGTGAAGTCCTACGTGAATTACACCAGATGGCGCTAATACGGTAAACATTGTTCTTTATTGATTAGTAAGTTTTAATTACCTACCTATTTACCTACCGGCTAGTGGTACCTTGACCACAAAAATAACCTAGACTAAGGCTTTAGGAAATGAAATTTGACTTTCAAAGTTGAAATTGCTCAGAAATATGGTCAAACAAACCCAGTTCCACAGTCGTTCATTACCTACCGGTAGGTACGGGCCGGAACCGGGAAGAAGTTCATGATTATTATATTGGTACATTGGTACTATGTATGTTCAATCTTCGCTATATTGCTATCCCATTCACCCTTACTATGCCTTTTTTTTTTTTTTTGAGTGTGGGGAATCATCCAATTACTTCTCCCGCTCTGGGCGGAGCGGAAGGGCGTGTCAGACTTTTACTGACTAAAACCCACCCGTGTTCCTTCAGTTGCCTGTTGCCAAGGTCCCAGTATACCTTTCGGACTTTCCCGCAACCCCCTTATTATGCCCTGCGTCTTCTGTCTAGGTGACGACGTCAGGATGACAGCCGGCGCCCTGCAGCTTTTACTACAATAATAAGTAATTTATACTCTATGAATTTGAATGATATTACAAATGTAAGTAGGTAGATGCTGTGAGAACTCTAGGTAATAGGTACCTAGGTATATGCATGAGTTAAGTGTTAGTTTATTCACACAAGAACAACTGAACAATGTAGGTAGGTACATGAATAAAAAGATGGAACGATGGAATATTTGATACAGTTCAGAATAACAACTTTCACTCATATACTTATAAACGTAATTAGCCGTAGCTTGAGTTCAAGCTTTGATTTCTACGAATACTTATACATTTAGCAATAAAAGTCGCTCTTCATTATGGTATTTTAATTTCAATAAAACCAATTAGATATTGGTTCCTTACTTATAGGCATTTTTAGGGTTCCGTAGCCAAAGGGTAAAACGGGACCCTATTACTAAGACTCCGCCGTCTGTCTGTCCGTCTGTCACCAGGCTGTATCTCATGAACCGTGATAGTTAGATAGTTGAAATTTTCACAGATGATGTATTTCTGTTGCCGCTATAACAACAAATACTAAAAACAGAATAACATAAATATTTAAGGGGCTCCCATACAAAAAACGTGATTTTTTTGCCGTTTTTATAGATAATGGTACGGAACCCTTCGTGCGCGAGTCCGATTCGCACTTGGTCGGTTTTTAAATTGTCAAGGAGTCAATCAGTCAGAAAGACGAGGTTAGGTGCCCATACCAAAAGCGTAGTAAGTATAATAATAATAATAATGTGGAAGTACCTAATATCATACCTAAATACTAGTCTTCAAAGTATTCTTTACTCCTCAGTAGGTAATTTGTTACAAGTAGGTCTAACGTTCATACAACTCCTCTGTTTGACTTGGATTGATCGATTATCAACTATCATGGATTGGTAAATTAATGTTAAATAGACAAAGGTAATTAATTAACTGACAAAATTAAAAAATCCGACTTTTTTGCATGAACCTGTTTTAACTGATAAAATAATCATCTTATCTAAGATATTGGTACTTATATTGTATTTTAAAACTATAAGCTTTAATTGCTAAGTTCATTTGATTATTTATTATTTTCAAAAGCTCTGTGGCGGTATCTACATCGCCACATGCGAACTACGCATCAAAGATCTGACGTCACACAAAAATCCTGACGTCTCATAAATCCTGCATCGCGCAATTAAAGTTTACCGTGCAATGGACATATATGTATACAAGAACCCGACATCAATCGTCGGGCAGTTGCCCGCCAGACACAACACCCGTCTGGTCGGAGGATCTTCCCTTTTCTATGGTGGATGAGCGAACTTTACACCCTGTTCCTCATACTCCTAAAGCTCATTACTCGTCTAGAACTATTTGCTAGTTAACACCTTTGTCGACTTAACCCTTCAAGAGGAGTCTCTTCTACTTACATTGAACCTCATCTTCTTCTCTCTCTTCTGCTCTTCTCTTCTCGTACGTTTTTTGAGCAAGAAAATCGTTGATAGCTGGTCGCTTCCTAGTGGTGGGATAGGTAACCAACTGTTGTTGCTCCATAGAGGATTTTCGTCGCTACTCATAAGCAGCGACGAAAATCCTTTTCCCCTCACAAACCTCGGAAAGATTCTGTTGATCATTCGAAATCTGACTGCAAAAGTGCATTTTATCCGCTAGCGTGGACGGTACATAGTGCCGGATTGAGTTTTCTTCCGGAAAATCGCGGGGTATGTATATAAAAGCGTACAATTTGTTCAATGCATGCAGACACCTAGCATTTCCTTCGCTGTACTGAGGTGAAAACTTGTGTGTTTCACTCGGCAGCAAAGTTATTCTGCATCTCGTACCTTTGGAAACCATTAAATGCCATCCTTATGCCTACGGTATGTTAGTAAAAATCGTTTGAACGGACTGTTAAAAAGATTTATTCAAATGCCCAATCTTATTTCAAATGGAGTATAGTTTACCACGCTTGATTAAATTCCAAATAGTCTAAAACCATCTTCACTTAGCATCAGGCGAGGAGATCGTGGTCAAACGCGAGCCGTGATTTACGGCGTGCGTGTACGGCTGCATTTTCTGAAGGTGGAACGGATAGGCTAGCCCTGTCCGTTCCGAAAGGGGCACATAATAACTGCAATAACATTACCAGAAAAAAAAAAAAAGAAAAAAAGAAAGTTTGTATTGCAATTTGAAATTTACGTTTTTAGTACCAAAATTACTCCAACTTCATTTTAAAAAAAAGTTGAAAAAAAAAAAGTTACTTATTGCAATTTGAACGATTAGTACCAAAATTACTCCAATTTCAGTATAAATTAGCAGGTCATAAGTTATGACTAATAGAAACCCGCTAAACGACGGCCGCCCGCGCCCCACGTAATAAACCGGTAAAATTCCCTATTGAAAAAAAATGAGGCAATTTTTTTTTTCTTATTTTCCAACTAAGAACCACATAAAGGAATATACTCTCAGTACGATTTTTAACAGCACCCTCACGGATCTGGCAGGGTTTTTGATACACGTGTATTCATACATATTATAAAACAAAGTCCTCCGCCGCGTCTGTCTATCTGTTCGCGATAAACTCAAAAACGACTGCACAAATTTTCATGCTGTTTTCATTAATGGATAGAGTGGTTCTCGAGTAAGGTTTTAGTATATAAAAACCGTCCTCCATGCGGGCGAAGCCGCGGGCATCAGCTAGTAGTACCTAAATATAATCACATTACACCTGTGATCCACATTCGACCAAGAGAGGATTAAAAAGAAAAAAGAAAAAGATTTAAAGATTAGATTAGATTTATTATTAGTAAAAGATTTCCCAGCCAGCAATATCGTATCTCGTGTCAGGCGCTTACCAGTAAAGTTATGTCGAGAAGAATTTCACAGTAGCAGCTCCGTAGCAGCCCGGAGTCTGGATTGTGTCCGGTTGAAGGCAATATATAGTATTGATTAAGGTTTTAGTGTGAAAGCGTAAAAAACAAACTCACTTTCACATTTATAATATTATTTGTATGGAACTTAGGATTATTACTTATTATATTATGCTTTTCATACAAGTTACAGCGTATTATGTTGTGTTTTTATTTCCATTTAATGGTAAAAATAAACATTATTGTGTAATGTTTTGGCGTACCGTACTTCTATTGGAAAACAAAGAAACTATTCACTTCAAAACTGGACGTGAGTATTTTCGTTCCTCATTCATTACAGTTTTGCATCAAGACTGTAATGAATAAGGCTCATGAACGCAGGCTTCATCATCACGTGAATGTTGGTGATCCAACTCCTTGACAACACTAAATTAGTGCGAAGACTAAAAAGGGTAAAACCTTCCGAGTTAGTTTAGTGCAAGTGACCTTAAACTGTAGTGCAGGTACTGACTTTTATAAAGAACACGGGAATCACGTGTCTACACGTCCCTTAACTTATAGTGAATAAGAAAGACTATAGTGGACGATTTATTAATTTTAAAGTTACTTACCAGTTTTAGTTATATTTAAATTAATTATCAGCTAATAGGTTAGATTGTAATGTGAACAAATTATCACCAATCGCGATACTTTATAGAGGAAAAAAAAAAACGTTACTGTAAAAGTGTAAATTTAAATAAGGATAATGTCTACCAATTATGAATTTTAAAACATAAAGTAAATAAATGTCGGGATGAGCTGATGGCACAGCGGTTAAGGCACCGCAGGCAAGGTTGTGGGTTCAAAACCGGACAAGTACTCGTACCTACCAACCTACCAAATGTGACGTTTTCAATTCATACTATGTACTTTCTAGGTTTATTATTATTGGACATTACTGATATCGATCCAGGAAAATATCCTGAAATGCCAACCCGTCTTGAGCAAGCGTGGTGATCAATGCTCGTGCCTTCTCTCTATGAGAAGAGGACTTTCCCCAGCAGTGGGACAATTATAGGCTGGTATTTTTTGTTTTAATAATCAACTACCTTTTTAATTTCAGATTACAACGAATTGTTTAATGAACCTCTGACTCCCCTTCAGCGAGTACATGCGTGATGCTACCGCTAAGTTACCAGAATTAAACCGATGATAAAACAGCATACTTGTATCAGTAAGTTCTCACCATTAAATAAATTAAGTACTTTAAAGTTGAAAGTAGTGTGACATCTCTAAATCTAAAAGCTGTGGCCTCAGACCAAATAAAAAACCAAGACAGAGCGCTGTCAATAGTGACGTGAGGCCGATTTCGTAAACATCACCTAACTGCGCCAAACTAAGTGTACTAAACCTTTATGTACAGAGCGGTGGTGTATTTTGAGCATGCTTCACTGTGTTGTTCGCAGCGCTCCGTCTTGGTGTTTTATTTGGTCTGAGGCTGTGGCTTGATGTAGAGGCTGTGGTACTCTATAGGGCGTCCCACGGACATGCCACATGGCGGGAAAGTACCTTGAATATTGTAGATGGAACATTTTACTGAAAGAAGACATTATTTGAATTTAAAAAACAATTTAATCTGCATTCATAGATATTTAAATAATTACATGGTTGAACCGGGAATCGAACCCGTTACATGAGAAAAATTATCAACCTGTAGCTTTATCATACCGATCGAAAGGCTTCATCATAAGGATTATTTTTTTCTTAATAATATCATCTTCTGCCTAGCCTTTTCCCAAACATGTTGGGGTCGGCTTCCAGTCTAACCGGATGCAGCTGAATACCAGTATTTTACACGGAGCGACTGCCTATCTGACCTCCATAACCCAGTAACTGGGTAATACGATACCCCTTGGCAAGACTGGTTGTCAGACTTTCGGGCTTCTGACGACCCGTAACGACTGTCAAAGATACACAAATGACAGCCGGGACCAACGGTTTAACGTGCTTTCCGAGGCACGGAGGAGTCTCGTTATGTAAAGATGGTCACCCATCCACGGACCAACCCCGGCAAGCGTAGCTTAACCTGATGGATCGACCCGTGCGGCTGTTATTATTTAGCCACGAGCTCCTCCCTCCTCCTCCTCCTTTTTTCTTAATAATATAGTGTCACAAATAAAAGGAAGACCATGAATTTTAACATTTGATGCGAAATTTTGTTCAGAAAAATGAAAAGCTGATATTGCCGTAAGGACATACAACTGACATTATCGTAAAAAATGTAGTTTACAAGAACCAGCATGAAAGTTTCCAGGAGCGACAAGCAGAACTTAGACGTATTATTCTAAATATCCACCAAAACAAGATCAAAAAATCGACAGGGAGCGAAATAATCAAAAGAGTTGGTCTTTGTATTCAACAGGAAGGGACTGACTCAATTTGAGCATTTGGTAAATTGATTAATTTTGTATTAAAAATGTTAAAATTCATGGTCTTCCTTTTATTTGTGACACTAAGTTATTTAGCAAAAAATAATCCTTATGATGAAGCCTTTCGATCGGTATGATAAAGCTACAGGTTGATTATTTTTCTCATGTAACGGGTTCGATTCCGGTTCAACCATGTAATTATTTAAATATCTATGAATGCAGTTAAAATTGTTTTTTAAATTCAAATAATGTCTTCTTTCAGTAAAATGTTCCATCTACAATATTCAAGGTACTTTCCCTCCATGAGGCATATCCGTAGGACGCCCTGTATAACTAGGGACCTACCTACTCGTACCAATGGTACAGAAATAAAAGAGAAAGTTTATTGCTCTTCCCTCACTAAATGTGAGCGCTCTCCTGAGTTCTAATGGTAAGAATGTACCTGGTTATTTTAGGAACTATCCGTATGTACGGAACGACGCGGGAGAATACTCGTAGGTAATTTACACATTTTTTATAGGTAATCCCCTTTACCATCCGATAACTTTTTATTATGCATTTGTTTCAATAATCGCCGGGATGGCATACGGCACATGTATTGTTTATAATGCCAATGATGTTAGCAATCTTTGCTACAAGCAGAGCATGAAGTTGGCCTATTGGAATATTACCCAGCGATTTTTAATGTTACTACGAGTATTACCTCATAGTAAGGTAGTGCTGTGCAAAGTCGATAATGTTGGTATCGATAAAATGAAGGTGGTTTAGTGTGATGTTAGCTGTACCTACCTACCTACTACGACTTCGTCCGCGTGTAGTTTTCTTATATTTTTCTAACTTTCGTGCATGTGCTAGAAATAAGATGACAAAGTTTTAAGTAAAACTTTGTCATCTTATTTCATGCACTATTCTAGATGCATGTCTATTCTAGATGCATGCATAATTAAGAACATCCTTTGTACCGTGTTTTTGGGCAAATAAATTACTTACTTTACTACCCCATTCGTTTCGGTGGACTCGGCGTCCGCAAAATTTCCAGTGTAAGCTTACCGGCGTTCCTGTCCTCGGTCCACAGCACCGAAAAGTTAACTACAAGAATCTTAACCGCTTCTCAGGTTGACTTTGAAGTGCCGTGTTTGACTGATGCGATGAACGCCTGGAAAGTGGCTTGTCCGGATACGGAGCAGCCCGAGAACCCGTTCTCCCAGAGACAGTGGGATGAGCCGCTCTGCAGGTTGGTACGGAATAACCTCATTAATACGTCCACCAATACTGCTGAGCGTGCCCGCCTACTGGCTGTGGGAGAATGGGAGTCGGGCCTCTGGCTTCAGGCGCTGCCGTCACCCAACATAGGCACTATGCTGGGTGACACCACTTTCCGGCTCGCTACAAGTCTGCGTTTGGGCGCTCCTTGTGGGGCCCCACATCGCTGTCAGTGCGGTGAAGCAGTCGACCGCCTCGGACACCATGGCCTTTCCTGCAGTAAGAGCGCTGGTCGGTTGGCACGGCACGCAAGCATTAATGACATCATCCGTCGGGCTCTTGTCACCGCCGGGGTGCCAGCTGTTTTAGAACCCAATGGCTTGGCACGCGACGATGGGAAGAGACCAGACGGAATGACCATAATGCCTTGGAAGTTGGGTAGGCCTTTGGTGTGGGATGCAACCTGTGTCGACACCCTCGCGCCATCCCATCTTCCTAGCACGGCGGGCTGTGCTGGGGCGGCTGCTGCAGGTGCAGAAAACCTCAAACGGCGCAAATATAACAACCTTATTGGTAGCTATATTTTTGAGCCGTTTGGGGTTGAAACACTAGGGCCATGGGGTCCAAGTGCTCATCGAGTATTTCGGGACATCGCCAAGCGGTTGGTCGACTCTTCACGTGACCAGAGGGCTGGCCAATTTCTAGGTCAAAGAATCAGCATTGCCATCCAACGTGGCAATGCTGCCAGCCTTTTGGGCACTTTTCCCACTGACAGCGATGCGGAAGAGTTTTTTGACGCCCTATGAGCCCTTTCTTTATGTATATAATCTGTATTTTGTTATTTTTATTTAGCAAACTCGAATGTATTATATTTTTGGTAGATCTGTAAATAGCTTACTTTGACTTTGATAAAATATGATTCATACCTACTGCCGACTTTTTAGTTATTATCCCTTATCACTCTTACACACAAAAATACAATAAAATATTTACCAACGGACGATTCAAGTACCTATTCCCACTAAAACACAGGCAGAAGGTACAGCATGGTGTAATCTTATCATAACTTTGGCTATGTTATCATATCACTATTATCGTTAACCTGTAGTCATGATTAGACATTTTAACTGGGAACGGTCAATATTCGGGATAGGTGCTTGTGTCAATATTTTAATTATTTTAAGTAAGTTTGTACCTATCTACCTAATGAAAGAAACTAAGTGTATCGGACATTACATCACTAGTAGAGGCGTTGCGCAGACAGGCCACTAAAATGTCGAAAGAAAGTGAACGCAATAAGCGGCGACAGCGAACAGGCTGGCGGTTTATTCTGGCTGGCAGTATGCTCAGATGCCTTCGCCTTGGCGCCCGCACCAATAGTGGAAAGCGGATGACGCGCGAAATTCGATTTTTAAAACTAGTGAATTATAATAACAACAGAATATCGAATATGTTATGAATAAAAGTTGGGCTGAACAATAAAAAATAACAAACTTTATGTGACAATTTGTAACTAGATTGAGTGATTTAGTTAAAATGGATTTGTCAGGCGAAGCCAGCAGTGGGACGCGCATTCTAACCGCTCGTCACATAAGTGCAGACAAATCGTTTCCCGAAACGGACATTGCAATAAATTCGACGCTCCTGTGCCATAGCTACAGCCAGAATCCCGATTTCGCGTCCTACTTTTCAGGTAGGTATTCTATAATTCGCTTTTTAAAAATTAATTTTGACTGATTTGCCATCTGAAAGAAAGAAAATACATTTATTCAGTACAGACTGAAAGGCACACAATATACATAATATAAAGCACATAACAAATAAAATATCAAAAAAAAAAAAAAAAATGTGTATACGTGCGATGTAGGGGAGTGTGCCTCACGGCTGCACCAAAAAGATCCAGTTCAGCAAAAATGCCAGACATCTGTGCTTTTTACGGTTTACTTAATTATTATGTACCTACCTATTCCTAGATTAAAAGTTTCAATAGGGTGGTACTCCAATTTCTTTATTGATACTTACCAACTAAGTATGCCTATTATAAACATTTATGAATTCCAAGTTCTGCTATTCCAGTTTTCAAATATTTTTAGATGCAAATGAATGTACAAAGTAAGAGTCCGAGAACTAAGAGGAGAAAAAAATTCTTATAGATATAGAATTCCTTTGTTAGATGTCTTTTTTACCGACTTCAAAAAAGGAGGAGGTACTATGTTCGGGATGATTGTTTTTTTTTTTTTTTTTTTTTTTTTTTTTTTTTTATGTATGTTCACCGATTACTCCGCCGTTTGTGAACCGATTTAAAAAATTCTTTTTTTGTTCAAAAGCTTATACTTCTGAGGTGGTCCCATTGTCACCAAGTCAGGATCTGATGATGGGATCCTAGAGAAATCGAGGGGAACTTTCAAAAATCGTAAGGGCAACTAGTGCATTCCTTAATTTATTCATTGAGTATTTTACAGCACTACAATTTTATGAAGGCCTGGAGTCGATCTGATGATGGAGCCGAAAGACAGTCAAGGGAACTCCTCAATGGTTTACAGCAGATACCTCGTGTTTGGGCTTGATTAATTTGTATTGATAAAAACTTTACACTTTGATGGGTTCTAACTGTCGTTAGGGGTCTGATGATGAAGACGAAAGACAGTCAGTCGAGGGAACTCCTCAGTGGTTTACAGCAGATATCTTGTGTTTGGCCTTGATTAATTTGTATTGATAAGAACCTTACACTTGGATGGGTTGTGACTGTCGTTAAGGGTCTGATGATGAAGACGAAGGACGATTAACGGAACTCCTCAACGGTTCACAGTAATTACCTTGTGTTTGGACTTAATTCATTTATATTGATAAGAACTTTGCAACCATATAGGTTGTAAGTGACATTACAGATCTGATTATGGTCACCTTATAATATGATGATGAGGGGAACTATACAGTGTAAGCAAATGTATAGTGTTCACCCTTATATTCTTGAGAAGGCACGGGAGTCTCATTAGCCAGCCGGTTTCGTATAACATCTAAACGATACTTGCGCTGTTCAGACGACTCGCCACTTAATCGTTTTTGAATAAGATTGAGTCGGCAGATCTTATCATTTGGCGACTCCTGTGACAAATGAGAATGCATGTAATTTCTCATCTGAGATAACCTAGCATGACAAGCTAACGGTGATTCTTGGGAACCGGACATAGCACTCCGTTTGCGATTCTTAGATAGGCGTTCTTTTTCAGCAGTATTAGTCTCTTTAATTCTGTTTTTCTTCATGCGGGTGGCTCTTTTAGTTGGTCTACCCATGATTACAAAAATCAAATTACACAAAAAATGGAAAAATAATAAAACTTTAAAAAAAAATTGACCGACTTCAAAAAAAACAAAACAAAAAAGGACTACTGTACTAAAAACCAAAAGACAAAAGTACTTCTTTAATAATAAGAGAAAAATTAAAAAATAACTTTAATTTCGGAAGTCGGTGGCCAAAAACTAAAATTAAAAGCAAAGACACCGACTTCCGAAATTAAAGTTATTTTTTAATTTTTCTCTTATTATTAAAGAAGTACTTTTGTCTTTTGGTTTTTAGTACAGTAGTCCTTTTTTGTTTTGTTTTTTTTGAAGTCGGTCAATTTTTTTTTAAAGTTTTTGTTAATCTTCGACACAGAACACTCTTTGACACTGACTCCTAGCGGATCTTCGATCATTGTTCATCGATTGATCGTACGTCGTCATCGATCGATCGACTATCAAAGTGGCTTCTGCAGTCAATTCAATTTTTTTGATTCCTTTACTTTACTTTTCCATTTTCCTTAACAAAGGAAAAATGTTTGTTCAAAATACTTCCTACGTAAAGATAATTCTTTAATCAATGAATTGTTTGCTAGTGATATGTATTTAGCTATCTCCAAAGTTATAAATAGGTATATAGATACCTACTATTTACAATTATCACGAATTCACAATGCAAGAAGTGAAACATAAATATTTTTATTTTTTTACCAATTTTGTATCTTGGAATGCAGTTTCCCTCTCCGGCCAGGCAATTCTTTTGAAGGATCCAGTTTCCTCAACGTAATAAGTAACACGTAAAAATACACCTACTTATGTATTTTTGAGATGGGATTTCAGGAGGAAAACCGATGCGAGGTCGTGCATGTTGACTTCTATTTTGGGGAAAACTTAAACTATAACTAGATATTTATTCACCCCATATTAATATGTCCGAAGTATCGAACCTACCAGATAAATCTGCCTTAATCATTTGAATTTTAAATTAAACAGCGAATAAATAGGATTGTAATGAAAATGGGGATAAAATTATGACCAAAGAAAGTCTAGGTACACTGGAAAAATACAAATTAAAAAAAGACTAATTCAGACTTTGATCCATACGATGTTAGTATTATACACTATTTAAAAACTATGTTAGTAACAAATGTTATACAACATAAAATTCAATAATAAAAAATAAGTAGACAAGACAAGACGGTTTAAGACGGTTGTACAACCTAACCTTATAATGTGGTTAAACTAACCACAGCAGTTTACTGTCCCACCTTAACCCAATCTGTAAGCCAGTACATATGTGTACTGTACTATATATAGTTCATAAATAAGTATGAATCAGAAACCTCTCATAGTAATGTCAGCAAAATTAATAATAAAAAAGATAGGGCTTCCTGACTTGTACAGGGTTTTAAGTACTTGAGTTAACAAAGTTCAAGGGAAGTCACGGGTGACATTTATGAGATAAATAGTCCCGAGTTTCATATAAAGTCTTGACTTTAACTTGCATTTTAGGGTTCCGTACCCAAAGGGTGCCAACGGAACCGGAAGTCCGAAGTCCGAAAGGGATACCGGGGCCCTTGACAACAGGTAACTGAAGGAAAACGGGCGGGTTTTATTCAGTAAAAGTCCGACACGCGCTCCCGCTCCGCCCAGAGCGGGAGTAGTCATATGACGATGACCTACATTCAAAAAAATAAATAAAGGGGATAAAGGGGTCCCATACAAAGAACATGTTTTTTTACTAAAGTATTTAAAAAAAATGTAGCATTCAGTATTTATTTTCGATAAGGAACCCTTCGTGTGCGAGTCCGGCTCGCACTCGGCCGCTTTTTTTATACCGTTCTAGAATAAACGACCGTTTCTGCAAAACGGAATAGACCTATAACCACAATTACAACATGTAGGGAATGGTAGTGTCTTAAGAAAAAATAAGGCAAGTCCTTGACGAATGCAATCGGTGTTTCACATCGCTTTTAGAGTGGTTAAGTTGTACACAGGTAAAGTCTATTAAGTCTGAGCGTGATTAAGCTCCGTGGGTGACAGGCATTAAATACTATTTGCATAGGCTTTGTATTTTATTTGCATTCGAATTACTAAGCAGACCAGTACCGAACTCAACTCAAAACTCAAAGCATTTATATTACCAATTACAAGCACTTTTGAATAGTCAAGGAGTCGGTCAGACAAAAAGATGATCTTTATTTGTAGGTATCTAAGTAATACTATATATCTACTTTCCCTTTGAGAAGATTTTTCCGACTTTGAGAACAATTTTTTGAAAGTCGAATGAGGTTTTTAATTTTGCGAGTAAGATCGTTTTCCAAGAATTCGAAGAAATCTGAAAAAAAGTTTGTCTCTACTAGAATCTACATCTAATTCAACGCAAAAAACTATTCAGACGATTCTGACACATCGTATTTGAAACTCAGAAAGTTAAAAGATGTATACCTACTTTCATGTTTGCTTTGTTTGGACTCGAATAAAGTCATTGCCTTATACATAAATTCGATTCAAGAAATAAAATGTTGTTAATTTACTTACACAGATGCTTTCAGAATCACGGTGATAGTTTATGTTCTAATTTTTTTTTGTTTATCCAGTCTGTTCATTTTTGTGTCGGAGGCACAGGTCGTACCAAAATAAACGGGTACATAATTAGATTTTAGATATATTGGACGTAGGCTATCTAACCATTCGACAATATAAACTTACGTTATTTAAATTTTCGGTTATATGGTCATTCGATATTGAAGTTTTCGATGTTTTGAACAGTGACATTTTACCCGTAGGTATTTTAATTTTCGACGTTCAAATATGTACCCAAATAAACACTTTTATTGTTTAAGTAAAACATCATACATAATAAAAGAATTTTAACACCAAAATTGTTCGTTATACATGAGAATTAATTTGGGTTAAGAATAAAAATCGTATCTACACATGACAGACAACAAAGAAGATATTTTTTTAAGTCAGATAAAAGTGACATGCGAATATTTCTAAAGTTATTAAATTAAACATTGAAGATACCGACGACGCCACGGTATACACTGGCCGTCAAAACTTCGTACCACACTTCTAAAATTACAATAACTTCCTAAGATGACCCACTGACCTACACAAGACATATTTTCGAAATAAAAAGGATTACAAATTTTTATTTTTATAAAAACTTTATACCCGATAACCGGCTAAAAAACCTTATAAACAAAAACGATACTTTTCAAATATTACGTTGCAACTTTTGACTCTTTTTGTTTCTGTTTTTGTTTTCACATTTATTTCTTGATTGATGAATTTTGATTCAAAAGCCAAGGTGTCAAAAAATAATGTAACTACGGCGTAAAACTATAGTAATAAATGTTGTTTGAGTTTTTGCCCGTAAGTTAAAAATGGTTGTTGTTTGGTTTAGGTTAAAAACGTTACATATGTATAATAAAAGTATAATTTCCAAGAATGCTGATGAAATTTGCTATAAAACGTTTTTTATTTCAAAACTTTAACTTCTACAGTTTACAAGAAATGGCAATTTTAAAAGTGTGGTACTAAGTTTTGAAGGCCAGTGTAGTTAGGACGACATGGCAGTAAGAGATTTGGCAAGCACAACAGTAGGTTGACCACCCTAAGAATCTGTGCTGAACTTAGGTCAGGTACTGTATAATTCGATAAAACCTTCGAAATACCGGGATAAAACTATCCTTTGTCCTAATCCAGGTCATGGTCTACCCATGTGTCAAATTTCATCCAAATCTGCTTAGCCGTTTTAGTGTGAAAGCGTAACAAACAAACAAACTCACTTTCGCATTTATAATTACGAGAAGATGAAGAAATTTTAAGGGGCTTAGGAAATTGCTGGAAGAGCAATCAATGTTCTTAGTTAATGATGAGTTGTCATCCCAATAAGTACCTTAAAAAATGTTAAGCAGCAGTACCTACCATGTACACAGCGTTTGAGCAAACTGTGGACACAGGACTCGCACTCGTAACGGATGTAAAAACCAATTATACTCTAGACTCGTCCTAATCCTCCTCGAGTATAATTATAATAGAACTTCATTTACAGGTAAGTTTGTTTTTATAACTAATTATGCAGTAGTTAAGGATATTAAAACACTGTCTACAGTAACCTAGATTACAGTAGGTGCAATTCAAATCATGGTTATTAATGCAGATGATGACAGTAATTTGTAGTGTTTTTATGCAAGTTGTGAGAGGTGCTGCAATCGATTGCTTATTTGCTGCGGTCTGGCAACAGTGGAAACTTGCATAAGTTGCATACTTACTACTGTTCTTAATAGCATGTGTTGGCAACACGTCTAGTAAAAACATGTGTACCAAGGAAGGCACACATAAACCCAAGCTTTTCTCCCATGGCATGGTGATAAGCAGAGACTGCAGAATGCCTACGATCCTTGTAGAATAATAATCCTATTAGAAAGGCTTCCGAAATTAAACATGTTTTCTGCAATCGAATTCGTACAGGATGGCAGATGGGCACATCTCACTTCCGAGTGGTACAAGGCTCCTAGGTGTAAATTCCGTTCGTCAAACCATCATCCACAATCGACAAATACTTACCTAGAGACTGTCATCACCTATTTCAATAAAATTGATATTCGAAGAATTCTTCTCGGTGACGTTTAATCCCCTTCAGTTTTCGAAATGATCGGTCTTCGGAAATCATGATGCAACAAAAATGTCTTAGAAGAGCGATGACTCAAGCATTTAAATCGCTTGTAATGATATGATTTCTAAGTAACATCAATCTCATGTTAGATTTTTAGGGGTATGAGGAACAGTGTAAAGTTCACTCATCCACCATAGACAAGGGAGGATCCTCCGACCAGACGGATGTTGTGTCTGGCGGGCAACTGCCCAACGATTGATGTCGGGTTCTTGTATATATGTCCATTACACGGTAAACTTTAATTGCGCGATGCAGGATTTATGTGACGTCAGGATTTTTGTGGTACGTCAGGTCATTGATGCGTTGTTCGCATGTGGCGATGTAGATACCGCCACAGATTTATTAAATTCATAAAGCGGAACAAGACTTCCGGGAGCCTTCCAACCCTAGCGTTTGATGAGTTAATATAACAAGCACATATTACGTTTCACTGCCATATCAATTTCGTTCACAGGAGCACATACTTAGTTGAAAGCCAATTAGACCAATTGTGGTGTTAATTGAGAAAAGAGGATTGTCGTTAAGACCGAATTAAAAACAACACGCGCGTTTAGATCATCTTCTATTTAAAATCCTAGTATTGCTTATTAAATTATAAGTTTCTCAGTAGAAGCTAGGTAGGAGTTGGGATTGTGCTGGGTCGATGGCAAAAGCCTAGCTTCCTTTATTAGGTAACATAGAACGTGTGTTACAGACACTACTCTACCTCGTATCTATATCACAGATGGCTAACGAATGTTCTAGTGGTTGTGTTAGTCTGTAGGTACGTATTGCCTAGGTCCATTTGCTTGTTTTTGAGCTAACTTTTCCATATTCTTCTAAGTATATCATCTCGTTCTGAATTAAGTGCTAAAAAGTTTTGGTGAAAACCATAATTCTAGTTAAATTGAATTCGTTTCATAAAGGGTTTTGGATCGATGGAGTTGTTGACCTTTTATAACTTTTTTGGTACCGTATGTTTAAAATGCTTGGAAGGGCAACTATTTTTAAGGATCGGTCTTTTGACACTTCGTATCTACAAGACAGATGAATCAAGGATATTCATTTTTGAGCAGAACTATTAAGTTTAATCTCTATCATCAGACCGAAAGAATTTTAATTTAATTTAGAATCAAGTTACAACTTTATATCAAAATTAGTTAATTGGAGTTTATTAATACAAAAATGAACATCGCGGAAGCACAATAACCAAAACATTAATAAACAAAGATTGGCTGGCACAATCAATTCAATTTCATACCATATGTCCATGGGACTTTGTTTCGTGTGTAATTATTTGCATGCCATGCTAAAATGATTACACTAAAAGCCTACAACCATTTACTATGATGGACATTACTCAATCCCACCACATATTCGTGCTTAGCGCAATCGAAAGTATAATATTCTTATGCATTTTGATTTTACGCTTATGCCATTTGTTCATGCGAAAAGAACATTTCCATGTTTTTTACTTTTCCTGAGTTACATCGACGTCGTTTTTCAGCACAGCACTGATATAATTATCATTAATTTTCAGATCATTAATTACTCTACCATGACATATTCCGAGTAGTGGAAATGGGTGTTAAGTGTTAATTCATTGTTTTTGACGTTTTCACGTTTATGAGTCGTAAACATTTAAAATTTTAAAGTAAAACTTTAGGGATGTGCGGAAATGTGTTTTAAAAGAATTTTGTGTGCAAACTCAAACTCAAAGCATTTATTTCAATTAAACCATTTACAGGCACTTTTGAATTGTCAAAGAGTCGGTCAGTTAGTCGAAAAGTTGAAGCTAGTTGCCCATTCAAATTCGTAGATCTCTATGGAGAAGAACGGGCAAGAAACTCCAAGGACACTCTTTTAAAAATGTATATAGATTTTACAAAATCCTGGGTACAGTATTCTTCGTGCTTCTATATGTGAGAACAATGTCAAACAAAAAATAATCAAAAAGAATTCAAAATATAAGATTAAAAATGAGTGCAAATGAGAAATGTTATTAACACCTATCAAGTGACCTCCTAAAGTTTCAATGTGTTAAAAAACGTGTAATAGCAATTTAGTTATCAGTATTTGACATTCTTTTTATCTAATGATTACCAAAATGTTTGAAAGTATAACTTGTTTAATGCAAAATGCCAAGTAGATAATTTATATTCCAAATGTTTTTACATTTGTATTGCCCAAAATATAATTCAGTAGATTACGAGTACATCGTACTTATAATAGTTATTAGGTTAAATACTGCTTATAAATTTTTAAGAATGAAAATAAGTAGGATTTGGATCAGGCAGATTAATTATTAGCAGTGGCGGGCTAAGCCTATCAGGGGCCCGTGGCGGATATCCCGCCCCGGATATCTAAAGTAGCATACATAAATAGGAGTTATTTTGTCGAATTACGCAGAAAAGTCAGAGAAAAAAGAGAATGTACGAAGCAAGAGCGAGCGGAGCGAGCTCCAAAATTTTAACACCCTATACGTTTATATTTAGCATACCTTCGTAGGGCCCCAACTACAAACTGCCTTTTACTTACTGAACATAATATTTTGGGTATTGTCGGGAAGATTTGGGGGTGGTTGGCCGCAACTGCCCCCCTCTCCCCCTTAGTCCTCTAGCGTTAATTAGACACAGTCTATAGTCTATTCTTCTTTTCGTGTGGTTAATGACTAACCTAGTGTCAGAATTTCAAAGCCGCCCATGGGCCTCTGACTTGGCTTCACATGCCGTCGATATAAACAAAGTTACTCTAGTTATTTTACTTGACATTAATTAATTACTTAAACAGTTATTTAAGCCAATTTAATTTAAAAGATGAATAGTAAGTCGATTATAAACTAACAATGCAAGAATTTGGTACATAAATAGTATTGGGTAACGAAAAGGGAAAGTTGTGTGGAACATGTTTACTTACATCAATATATTACAAAGGCACGAACTTGCAATAGCTTTTTTTTTTAAGTACTTTTTGGGATGCTCCTGTCGTTAATTTCCGTTTAAAATATCCTACGGTATTGGCTGGTGTAAAAAAGAAAAAGAACATGTATAAGTGTATATGTCGTTCACAAACTTTTATTCAGGAAATGGATTAACGGAAAACCCGTGCATGTCATGGCAAATGTTTTTTTCTCAATATTTTCAATTTCAATGTAAAAAATAATATACCACGAACAAATGGAACTAGCTACGCCAGTAAACGTTACTTCATTTGTAAGAATAATTTAAAAAAAAATCTCACGCACGACTAGGCTGATTTTACCACGCTTCGTGGTCGAGTTCAGCCGAGTTGTAGCTTTTTTAGCTTATTTGCTAGGTTGAAACTTGGAACTGGAACTAGTCTGGTTATAAATAGCTTTTGTATCTGAAATAGCCACGATTTCCGAGCCTATAATGATTATGTTACTCGACTCGAAGCTGGTCACAGTTGAAGCTGGTCGAAGATGATGTCTTCAATATAAATGAATTCCACGAAAGACTCTTGCATCTACTTCACCTGCACTGAATACATTAACATGAATTAAATATTTAGATAATTCTAATCATACTGTTTCTGTAGACAGTGTACCTATCTATGTTGGTCAATGCTACATTTCAACTTTCCATGTTGGTAAACTATCTAGTCCTTCATCATCTGCCTAGCCTTTTCCCAACTATGTTGGGGTCGGCTTCCAGTCTAACCGGATGCAGCTGAATACCAGTTTTTTACCTGACTACGGCAAAAAAAAGGAGGGTTACGATTTTGACCGGTATATATGTATGTAAGTATGTTCATCTGTTCCCTCCTGTCTTCTAAACCACTCATCACAATTTGACAAATGAGGTATCGTTGGAAGCGTCTTGATCGTTGAAGTCACATTAAAAATGGCACCCTCCAGAGGACATGAAGTCAGGAACATAAAAAAAAAATTGTTTAATAGTACCATGTTGGGTATCGAAGGAAAGGGCTTAATGAGCACATTTCAAAAAAAAAATATTACATGCGTATCTACCTAACTACCTAAGGGCTCAAACTTGTGAGATAGATCTTTCTATTAAGGTTAGTACACTACATAGCTAAGTAATTAATAAGGACCACAGTTCATCACAGGCCTTCTCGTAGACAACTGAAAATGGTACAATTAGAGGATGCTACTTGAGGGCTCAGCATCTTTTTGCAGGACTTCAGAGCAACTACTATCATCTAATTTATCTTTTACATAAGGTTCCCCTCTACTTCCACTCAAACTAGCAGCGAGCCTGACTTTTGCCCAACAGGCATCAATTTCTCTGCTAAAACTCTTTGATAAATCCTGTAACTGCCTGAAATATTTCTAACCTTTACCTTCTTATCTTTCATAGCCCTGCACAACTACGCCTGGGTGCTCTGGGCTTTCAGTCTAGTGGTGCTGCTAGCAATATGCGCGCTGTACGTCTACACGCTTTGCTCGGCGCTGAAGCACTGGCGAGAGAAAATCAGCCATGTAGCCGTCGTCTTAAGTATTTATCCTGTGAGTATATTCTTCTTTATGTATTCGCTTATACACCTAGATTCCTAGAATAAACCATCTCACCTCATTGGTCCCTCAGTTAAAGCAACAGTGTGCTTTTGTATACCATAAGGATTAGGTCCGGATCTTGAACGTGTCTGAACTCCTTGATGCCTGTAGGTAATCTCGTGGGCAAAAAAATGTTGGTAGGTTTTGTCATTAAATTGGTTTTCTTTATCACGAATATTCCCATTTGTAGCCTAATGCAATTGAATTGGACAATGACTGGCAAAACACGACGTCTGACCATTATCCACAAAGCCAATATCAGAGCAAAAAAAATCGGTAGCAGGTCCAACGCTATTTTAGTGGAAAATGCTGAAGGGGCAACAAGGAAGTAATAACATTAATTTTATGAGCCGGGAGACGTTTTTCCACACGAACAGTATTATTATGTATTCACCCTAATAAGGTGGTCGAAGATACTCGTGGAATTTGTGGGGAACAATCTGGGGTTGCCGATGTGGGAGGGCTTACACCTCCTTGCGTTTGACCCTGTTATTTTTGGACCAATATGAACTTCTGCCTAAGCTTTAGTAGGTTCTATGAGTCACTGTTATGAAACATATAAACATTGGCTTAATAAGTATCGATAGCACATACACTATAAAAATATTGTCTATGAGCTGTGTTACAAATTATGGCGTACTTACAATAAAACATATTTAATTTATCTATCTACACCTCTTCCTACCTCTACCGACATATTTTGTTAGGTTCTTTACATAATCAGGCCACAGTATGACGTGCAGATTGTGGTTGATAAATTTGAGCAAGTCATTGCTATAATTTTTTTAACTAATTTAAAAACGGAAGATAATTTGTTCCATGTTTGCTGTAGATGTGGGTAGTCAACTATGGCAAAGTGTTTAAATTGGCATCTACATTACATTTGTACTCAGAAAACTTATCGCAAGTAGGTTCTACAGTTTCCATCAAATATTTCAGACTTTACTTGTTAGCCTACAACTGCCAGTACCGGTATATTTTCTTCTTCTTCATCAGGTATAATAATAACCGTTCCTTACCTGATGGCATTTCTAAGCAGTAGGTTAGTGGTGTATTGAATTACTTCCGCCCCTCTCGGTAATGAGTTGTCACTTTGCCAGCTATCTTCAAACCTGCTGATAGCTTTCATGACCGTGCCCTCCATCAACCGTCATTCGATAGAGTTTACTTAGCAAACATAATATCAATTGGTCGCTTTTAGTGTGAAAGGCTATTTATAGAAAAGTACTAAAAGTAAGCTGTGCTCTAACTAAGCAAATGCTCACTTTGTTTTTAATTTCAAACATCTGGACCTAAGTAGGTTTTGGAAGGGTAGTTTCCAGCCGGAGCTCCAAAAAAAAATCATAATCACCCTATGTTGTTCCCACTGCTGGTACGCATGCCTCCTCTTGGTGAGGGAGTGAGCCGTAATCCACGTGGGCCCAGTGCGGGTTGGTAGATGTCACATGTCTTCGAATTTATGGTTCTAGGACATGCCGCCTTCCTCACGATGTTTTCCTTCACCGTTTTGGTCATCAGGGAACGGCTTCCATTAATTTTGATGTGTTAAACTCTCTACTCTTCGAATCTTCTTGTAGTTACTCCGAAAGGCTTTGATTCTGATACAGAAATTAGAAACAACGTCACTTAGTTCTCTATCACCCTTGACCGCTGTCGATCAAGGGTGATGGGGAAATGAGTTTCAGGCAGTAGTTGCCTCTTATAACAATAATAGGGACAAGACAAACCAAATCCTCTGAATAAAGTTAGTTGTTTCACAAATGAGTTTATAAATATCCTTTAATTTACGCAATCCTTAACCTTGCAGTAACAATAAATATTGTGTGCTTGACCGCTAAAAAGTTATACTTGAAGTTATTTCGATTGTAAAGTGAGATTCTGAATAAATTATAAGCAAAATAATATTATGAGGTCCAATTAAATTTTATTCAGTGTTTTATAGTGACCCGTTTTTTGAAGACCATTGTGTGGGAGCATGGCTTTTCTCGCGATTTCGCAAGGAAAAATTAATACCTAACTATATTATAATTATGATAACATTGAATTTGAGTTATAGCGATAATTTTCTGGTAAGTAGATATTATGAAAGTCATTCACATGCAGCTTGAATCATAGTTTATTTTTTTCCTACTTGTAAAACTGAAGGACTGATTAAAACTCATAAGTTACCTATAAGCATAAAATATTACTATTTAAAGCGATGCGTTTCCTGTTGACTGATGCATATACGAGTAACTTTTGATTAGTATGGTTTTAAACTCGAGTTCATAATAACTCGCAATTACAAGATTCCTTGAAGGTGTAGGTATTCATAGAGACCTATTCATAGAAACCAAGTTCCGATTTCCTTATTTACCTAAAGTTTTGGATACAATGTTGTATATTTTTTTAGTTCCAAGTATCTGTCTTTTATTTATTATTTGTTCGCTTTTGGTAGAGTCATCGTAATCTGTCGTATTCGTTCGAAAGTTGTTTTTATGTGTTTCCACTTGGCTCATTCAGATATAATAGACTATATGACGTTCTTCTTGAGGTCTGACGACTGGGAGTCTGATCTTTACTTCCATCCTAGCTTGCACTAGGTATAGGTAACCTATAACGTTCTATTGATTGACCATCGTTCATTGTTCTAAATCATCCGTATCTATATAATATATAAATCAATAAATGTTAGCTTAGATTAAAATAAATAAACTATGTTAATAGATCCTTGTGGCAAGTACGATTGGTACGCGATGCCTGTGGCTCCGCGGGTCATTATTGCGTAAATTCGCTGCTGTTGTTTCGTAATATGCCGGCGACGAATACCGCTCTCTGATGACCGCCATGCGACACCGCGACATTGTTTAAAAAGTCAACTTTCTTAAAGACTGTTTTACAATACCCCACACCTCACTCCGCAAATATCGAACTCGGACTTCACAAACGTGAAGGATTTCACGATTTGTGGCACAAAAAGTGAAATCCAAAAAAAAGCAATTAAATCATTTGAGAAAAAGATATCTTTATCACATAGTAGAAGAAAATAAGTAAAAGTTCGTAATACTGAAATACCTATGGTAGGATAATGAAGATAATATATTTTTTATAGACTCAATTCGAAAATACATAGACCTCGCGTAAAATTATGGGTCCAACGGAAGTTTACACATTATTAAGTATGCTTATTTATCTCTAACTTCTTCGAAACCACTCAAAACAAAGTTTGAATTGTCTTTAGTCTTAGTCTTAACTGCTTCGTAGCTACGAGATTTAAGTAGGTATAGTACCAGATTGGGCAATCTTCATGGCCCAGCTTAAATGCTTAAAATAATCTATGGCTTAAATGGAATGAGGATGAAACTGTATTGTGCTGCAGATTGATCATTGTTACATTAAGGTTAACGGTGTTTAGTGACCGCAAAAGTAACTGCACCGAATCTTTAGGAAAATGCTTTACTGTGATACAACATGGTAATTTTAATTTTCATGAGAATAGTTTTTAATTTCATATAGATTAAACTGCTTATCTATACATATTGTAAATTAAAGTCGCTTTTCGTGTTTTTCTGTACTGTATATCCGCGTTGGTCTTCTGAACCACGCAACAGATTTTGATGGTTTTCACCATAGTTTAGAGAATTTATTCCGGAAGGATTATGTGTATAATACGTAAATATTAAAGTTACATATTATACAGCGTGTAATAAAAACCCTGTCCGATCCGAAAGGTGCACATAGGTACAGTAATAATATTACCAGAAAAAAAAATTGAAAAAATTTAAATTGAATTAAAATAATTGCAATTTTAAATTCACATTTTTAGTCACAAAATTACCCCAATTTCATTACAAATTAGCAAATTTTCTACAGAGGTCATAAGTTATGACTTGTAGACATCCACTAAACTACGGCCGCCCGCGCCCCATGTAATAAACCGGAAAATAAATAAATAAAAAAGGATAAATACAATTCCCCATTGAAAAAAAATCTGGCGAATTAGATTTTTTCTTTAAAAAAAAAACAAAAATAGACTCTCAGTATAGAGTTTTGTTACACGCTGTCTAACTAAGAAATCTCGATGTTTTGTAAATTCGTAAAAACCGTGCGAAGCAGGGGCGGGTCTCTAGTATACAATATAGGTACATAATTATGTATAACACAAATAACTATTTACTCTAGGTATTAAATTAAATAACTAACTAACTATCTTCATAATTTGTCAAAGATTCCAATCAACAGTTTGCGGATACTCATTTTTATTGAAGATAGTAGTTTGGAATAATTCGCCAAGTAATATAACAATGACGTCAAGATGTGGGTCAAAACCAAAACTACCGAACTGTGACTCGCGACCTTCATTTAAAACTTACTGGTCATTAATTAACTTGTTTCAGTAAATGTAAAAATTTAATACTTTTGCATGAATAGGTACTCTAAATAAATGAAGCAAGATTTAAAAAAGAAATATATAATTAGCTACGATGTACATCGCAGGCAATAAATATTCACTATCAGGTTTTTAAACCCTGCGAAAGACAAAAGAGTCTCTAATCATTTTAATTCTACATAATTATTTATGATCAATTAAATAATTCAATTGTTTTGTTGCAACTAATAGGCTTGTTGACGTATTCGATGTTTATAATGAACTAAACAACTAAGACAGTGCACATACCTATTCGTACTAATGTCAAAACAGATTTTTCTAATGTAGACAGAAACAGTTTTGTATGTTCTGGACAGAACAGAGAGTCATCATCATCCATAGCCCCAATTCACCCACTGCTGGGCATTACGTACTATAGGTTCCACTCTGCTTAACCCTTCGGAGATTAAAGGCGTGATGTTATGTTATGTTATACTTAATATAGCAGTTTTTATTCTAGAAAATCATGCTTGACGTAATTTAGGTACCTACATCAACAGGAAAAGTAGGTAATAGGCCTAATTACAGTTATCTTGTTATTGATTGCTATTGTTATCCATATTCTTTGTTTTTCATAAAGTTATTATTTGATGTTTTTAATATTAAGACCTCAATTGATGCACAATGGCTGTGAATAAGAATTTAAAGATTTGCGATGCTTTGTTACTTGTACTTGACCGATTTTAAATACTCAAGCAAGCTGTGGGAAAGACTTGCATCGACTACTTAATTACAAATTATATGTGATCACGTACAATGATCACTATTAAGGCTCCCGCAGACAGGCGCGATGCGACGGCGTGACGAGGAACTCTGGTGGAACAATTTATATGAAAATTTTACGGAAATTATTCTACCGGTGTCGCGTCGCGCCTGTCTGCGGGAGCCTTTATGGAATGAAGTAAGGAAACTTCCATTCATCTACCTAGCCTTTTCCCAACCAATTAACGTACCGTAAGTTGGGGTCGGCTTCCAGTCCAACCGGATGCAGCTGAAACCACTATTTGCCATGTAGCGACGCCAGCCATCTGACTTCCATCATCTAATTACTTACTGGTTAACGCGATACCCCTTGGTAAGATTGGTTGTTAGACTTTCGGGCTGATTGGACTTGTAACGACTGTCAATGATCTACAAATGACAGTCGGGACCAATGACATACCTAATGTGCTTCCCGAGGCACGCAGGGGTCTCGATATGAAATAGACCCATCCACGGTCCGATCTCGGCTATTTTTGATGTACCTGCAAGTAAAAACTTCATAGTCGAAAAGGGGAAAACCATGGCAAAACACATTGTTTAGAATTACGTGGAAATTGTATTCGTTTTCGAATGGTAAAAAAATTAAAGTAATAAAACTAGAACCCAACTACGACTAAAAGGGTATAAACAAAACACCTCAGACAGACAAATTAAAAATCCGTCTGAAAAATTTGTGATGAGCGGTTTAGAAGATAGGAGGGAACAGATGAACATACTTATATACATACATACCGGTCAAAATCAAAACCCTCCTTTTTTCTTCGCCGTAGTCGGGTAAAAACCAGTTATTATTTATTAGGTGAAATTTTAATTTAATTACATTATATATTTTTTAATTATCATTTAATTAATATTTATAATAAAACGCTATACTTAATTAAAGTTTAAAGTAAAATACTAAAACATTATTTTAATGCCATTACAATTATTATTATCTACTAGGTACTTATCTTAATTACTCAGCCAAAAAATAATAAAATATTTCAAGTTAAAACATGTGCTCATTGTTTTAACTTGAAATATTTTATATAAAGGCTTGCATCAGAAACATCTTGTTTCGTAGAGTGATCAAAAATAAATACCTACGACGATGTAGATTTTATTCAAGTTCGTATAGACAATACAATTCTTGCGGTAAAGTTAGGATATTTTTTGGAACCTAGGATGTACCTACATATACAATTTATTGTAGGTACGTTAGCGGCTATACCCACTCAGGGAACATCAGTGGATTTCCAGATCGGGCAATGCCAATGGTTATTACGGACACGTCACTTTGCATTCCTGACAAATCCAGACAGATTATCTATGCATCCTGAAATTTTAAGCACGGGATTCGTGGTAACTAATGTTTTTTACCGCATCGTACATAAGTACCATAGTTTGAATCTAGAAGTCAGATCACTTAGGGTTAGGTTTAAAGCTTGTCAGCTGTGTGTAACGTTTTATTTCCTTTTTCCAGATCGTGGCAGCGACAGCGTTCGTAACGCTAATACTACCCAGATCCCGGGTACCTTGTGAAGCGATAGCCCAGGAGGCTGTCATGATAGCTCTGTACCACTTTTTCTGCCTGGTCGTGGCAGAATGCGGGGGCACCGAACAGTTCGTCAGGTCCGTATTTAATCTATATACTCGTAGCGCCTCTATTGTGTTTTTTGCACCAAATAAGGAAGCAATTAAATCTTTAACAATAATAACTCTGGCATTTTGAAATAGGTTTCGCTGTTCTGAGTGTGTAGTTAATTATTTTATTCAATAATAATGATAAATAAAAACAAGTCGAAATATTAAAAGCTTTGATTTAATAGTTTATTTTTTAAACGATATTACTCTCAGATGACATCATACAAAATACTACTACAGTATTGTGATTGGATCCGACCTTGGCGCCATTTACCTGAACAATTAAACCACAACATTTTATACACATGACAGACGCTTGAAACTAAAACATAATAATCGCACACACGCACTACATTTTAAATTGACATTGACGGCACTATAGATTATGGATGAGACCCAAACAGGCACAAACCTCAAAAGTCCAGTGGTAAAATAGGCCACTGGACTGGACTTGGACTTGATAACGATCAACGAACGATCAACTATTAAAATATGTAAGTATATCTTTTACTTACACGGGACCTATATTTGTACGTTTCTTGAGCGAGTAGCTAGTCCTCGTCGGCTGTGGGACAGATGCTTTATTAGTCTAATTAATTATCAAGAGATTTTTGATTGAGTTTCTTTCTAGAACTGTCTAGAAGTACCCACTTAAAAATATGTGAAAAAAATAACATGAAGGTCTTGGGAACGCAGGATCGGTCGTTGATATCTTTCAGCTGCACGATACCTAATGATGAGAAATGAAATATTATGTACATACCTACCACGGACGTCTGCGTCAAAGTTTCAGCTTGATGAGAATTTTATAATTATGAAGAAATATATCGCGTTTCGTTTACAAAATTACACAACAACTTGCAAAAGTGAATCTACATCTATTATCTATAGCTACGTACCACTACATTATAGATTCACAAAAAAAAAAGATTTTATTTAATTTTTATTTCTTAAAGTCGCTTTTCCTGTCTGTCTGTGTGACCGCGTTGTTCTTCTCAACTACGCAGCGGATTTTGATGAGGCTTTCACCATAATTTAGAGAATTTATTCCGGAAGGTTTATTATGTCTATGTTTTGTCAAATCGTAGCGGGCGGGTCGCTAGTTAGTTATTTATAGTTCTGTGAGGATCCTAATGCTTTGTGAGGGTAACAAGTGGGTATGAGTCTTTGGAATATCAATCTGCCTAGCCTTTTCCCAACTATGTTGGGGTCGGCTTCCAGTCTAACCGGATGCAGCTGAATACCAGTATTGTACATGGAGTGATTGTCTATCTGACCTCCACAAACCAGTCACTGGGTAATACTACCCCTTCGTAAAACTGGTTGTCAGTCTTTCGGGCTTCTGACGATCCGTATGACTGTTAAAGATCCACGAATGACAGCCAGGATCAACGGCTTAACGTGCTTTCCGAGACACGGAGGAGTCTCGGTATGTAAAGATGGTCACCCATTCACCGATCAACCCCGGCAAGCGTAGCTTAACCTGATGTATCGACACGGTGCGGCTGTTATTACTTAGCCACGAGCTCCTCAACCAAACAATCAATCAATTTGAGATGAATGTAGGCATTCAAAGAATGTAGTCACCAATCGATAGGTTTAAGTGCACATGTAGATGAGCATCAATATTCAGAATGTAACAACACCATACTTAGAAGAAATTGATGCAAGTAAGTGTTTAATGGTGTCAATAAAACCTCGTGCAAACTGTCGCGACGCGACGCGACTCTAACAAAACAATTGCTAAGAAAACTTCACGGTGTAACAATTACCGGTATCGCGTCGCGCCAGTCTGAACGAGTCTTAATGCGTTAATAGTACTGGCATGCGATTTCTCTTGACTATCTGTTATGTTGCGCAAGCATATAACTGCTCAGCAATAGCTATCAACGCACGTAACTTTTATCTCGTTCGCACACCGCTATCTCCATTGATAATAGGAAGCTGCGTTATATCATGGCAAACATAAAGCTTAGTTGTAGATAACAATTTATTCCTCTGAACTATGCATGACCATAGAGCAGCGAATAGTAAGTTGTTCTACAGCAAAGTTGTTAGGTAACGTGAACTCTTGCGTGTAGATGCGTCCGCCACTTCATCATGTTGAAACGAAATTACCCAGCTCCCTTGGACTGAAGCGCGATGTCTTGTCGCTGATGTTGTAATAGGTAAGTTAGTAAAGTATTAATTTTGCAACCTCCCGGCGAGACAATAATTACGCGTTGCTCAGAACATTATTTCTGAAAAACATTGGTTTTTAGGGTTCCGTACCCAAAGGGTAAAATGCGACCCTATTACTAAGGCTCCGCTGTCTGTCTGTCTGTTCGTCTGTCATCAGGCTCTATCTCATGAACCGTGATAGTTAGACAGCTGAAATCACAGATGATGTATTTCTGTTGCCGCTGTATCAACAAATACTAAAAAAACAGAATAAAATAAATATTTAAGGGGGCTCCCATACAACAAACGTGACCTTTCTGTTCGTTTTTGCTTGATATTGATAACGGCAACAGGTAGACGCTTGAAATATTCACAGAATATTTAGTTATATATTCACTGTAAAAATAAATAGGTTATTAAATTAAAATAAAACAAATATTTAAGGGGGGCTCCCGTACAATAGACATGATTTTTTTGCTCGTTTTTATAGATAATGGTACGGAACCCTTCGTGCGCGAGTCCGACTCGCACTTAGCCGGTTTTTTTTTAGCTGTCAGTTCGTTCTGCATGCGTTTCCTAAATCTGAGTCCACTTTAGAGTTCTACCACAGATTTTTGTGCACGTTGAGGTGTGTTTGACTATAAAAGCAGAGCAGTTCGTGCGAGATTGATTGCCATGCAGACATCAACACGCATTCCTAACGTAATGTCCATTGGCAATAGCTATGTCTATGTGCAACAGCTCTGCAATGCGAAACTTCTTAGGTCATTGAGAATTCCCAAACTTGTTGGCTATCGTCACACCGTATATTTTTCGGTAGTTATTTAATAAGAGTCAACTTAGTCTCGCATGTCATTATCTCGCATTCTTTGTTCTTATCATAACATCATAGGCACAGGTAATATGCATAATGATAATGATAACAGTATTGTTTGTTTAATTTAAACAGCAATTAATGTTCAATATTTACATTATATTATAATTTTAAATTTTCATGTAGGTACAATTTTAGACGTGATAAATGTGTCACGATTTTATGATAAAGTGTACCTATATAAAGTTAGCAATTAAATATTGTAAGTAATTTTGTACCTAGCTAGGCTATTAAATTACTTTTACGAACCACGAAGGTCATTGTTGCTCCTGTGGTGACTGGTGGAACCACAGAATATATCTAGGCTAAATTACAAAACATATATTAGAAATGACATCCAAAAGATTGCTGGTAAGACCAGCATCCTTATTGCGTATTACGTTATCAATGATTTTGCTAATCCATTGCTTCATATGTTCGAAAAATTTGTCTGCTCAACAACGTAAATAACGCAATGAATGTGGTTGAACTGTCAGAATGAAAGCTATTGCTACTGTAAGTGTGTTATGCGATTATCCCGTTGGTTGAGACTCACACTTGCCAGGGAAGCATGGCACTAAAGAGAGGAGGCCTATTGTCAGCAATGTGTGGAACGAGGCTTCCAATGGTGATGATGATGATGAAATTAGAAATAGAACAGGATTGACCAAAAAATGAGATGGACTGTCAGAAAGCGTAGTGAAGCATGATCATTATGTCTACAAATATCAATACTGAGATGACGGAGAAGGATGCATAGCATTAATAGGTATGGAAGGAAAAACATGCCGCGCCGAACCCCTAAGTTCTATGATGTCAGTACTCAGCATATCTCAAAGAAATCTTAACTGATTGAATTGTATATGTATATGTGTAGATGTAGGTACTATATTTTTTGTATTGAGATTTGAATCTGTCGACGAATATTTTGTATTAATAGGTAAATGCAACGAAGCGCATTATGATTGAGTCAGAGAATTGTATATTAAAGAAGATTTATAGTCTAAGACTAACATAAATAATGTTTACAGAAGCGCCGGGGGAGCTGACCTAGAGACGAGGGTGATGCCATGCTGCTGTTGGCCGTGTTGCGTTATACCAAGGCCGAAATTGCACAAGTAAGTTGGACTCCGCATGACTCAGCATTAATTATGAGGTTGTGAGTAGAAGACTTGAAATTGAATACAATACATTAGTATTTGGAAATGGTCCACTGGACCGAAATAACTGGAAGTCATGTGGGAAAGGCCTCTCAGCAGTACGATGATGTAGGCTTACCTACTAACAGTAACGTTATAGTAACAGAAGGTTGTCGATTATTGAGGTACCTATCTTTAGGCAAATCAGAGGCCCTAGACAAAGTGACATGCTATTAGCGATAACGATGATGGATAGGGCAAAAATTTATAGGACTGACATAAGCTATCGAAAAGCTTATGTCAATCCTGTTGAAAGTCGTTGTAGAAATACGCAACGCTTTCGAAGCGATTGTCACTTGTTTGGGCCTTGAACGTTCCAGAGAACTTTAGTAGATTGATAGAAGAGACCACATAAACTTTTAAAGATGTGATGAATATCAAAGACATCGTTTTCGGCAAGGTCTTCATAAAAAATGGTGTAGGAACAAGGAAGATAAATAATGTACTCTACGCATATTATGATGAATTATTTTACCATTGGAAAAATACCCATGTTACTTATTGCACCTTTATGTGTTTATTGTTTCCAGTTACTCGTAAATAATTGTATTAGGTATCAGTTACTGCGTGATAAAATATTTAATCAATGAATTGTGTTTTTTAATCTAAAACAAGACACAATGGATGTGTAATTAACTGTTTACGTTCATAAATAGTTTTATTACGTTGAGATAAATGTGAAGATGTAGAACAATGTTGAGCAGACTCTTTGTTAGACCTTAGAGGTATTACCTACCTAGGAGGTACCTACCAAAATTCAAATTCAAGAACAAGAATAAAAATCCGGTTTTACTATACTCACTCGATAACATAACATAACATCATTCCTATATTCCCCGAACGGTTGGACAGAGGTGTATAGAAATACTCGCACTTTGCCAGTGTTATCAACCGTGCACAAATCCTGACTCCGGGCTGCCACTGGAAAAAAACCTAATAGAAATACACAATCTCTAGAATGGTAAAAATACGAAATTGCTGCATTATCATAAAATTCTCCATATTTCTTTGTCTATGTGTAATTGTGATAACAAATAAACTTACCTACTGATTGTCACCCTTACATACGGCCATACACGGGCAGCTTGAAGCGGTCAGGATCGACTGCTTCAAGCTGCTGACCACGGCATCCGCAACAGCTCGAACGGTTTCATGTAGAAGACTAGTTTACTATACAGTCGCAGCTTGAAGCAGTCAATCCGGACTGCTACAAGCTGCCCGTGTATCCAGCATGTTAAAATTTGGCACTTTTGGGAAAGAAAATAGTTTGCCATTTATTGTGCAAGGATTTGTACACGGTGGGGCTTTATCGGTAGACAAAAGCTATTATTTTTTGTATGTGCTCTTACTTTATTAACACGGGACTCGTAAAGGATGATTGCGGTTATTTGCTAGAACGCACCTAGTTTTTTAGAGAACTACTAATTGATAGAAGTGCTGGCAAGGACAAAAGTCGTGTTTTCTTAGTATCATAGTAAATAAAAGTAAAGTGAGTAAATAATTATCAAAGGAATTACGATAGAATGCTTTTGATTGCTCTAAGTAATAAAGTGGGTGCAGCAGCCATTAGAAAATAATAAATACGTTTTTTTTCACGGGATTATAATTGTTCTATGTTTTAATCAATTAGGCTAATTGTTACACCATCTATTATACCTTACACCACCTATAAATACCCACACCGTATAACTACAGTATAATCCTTACTTCCTTACTAATATTATAAATGCGAAAGTAACTGTGTCTGTCTGTCGCGCTTTCACGCCAAAACTATTGAACCGATTTAAATCAAAGGTACACAAATAGTCTAGAGTCTGAGAAAGGACATATGCTACTTTTTATTGATGTGCCACGCGGGCGAAGCCGCGGTCGGAAGCTAGTAAATTATAATCCTTACTTCCTTACTAATATTATAAATGCGATAGTAACTTGTCTGTCTGTCGCGCTTTCACTTCAAAACCACTGAACGGATTTCGGTAAAATTTGGCAAGGAGATCCCGGGGAAGGACATACGCTACTTTTTATCGACATACCACGCAGGCAAAGCCGCGGGCGGAAGTTAGTACAACATACAATTAGCGTATAACCATTAAACGGTAATTGTATGTTGTTATAACAGCAGTTAGCCTATATTACACTAAAAGCTCCGATGAGAATTATGACCTATTTATGTATTTCTTTTGTCTTTTCAGGCAAACTCTGATGAGATTGCGGTATTTAGTCTTCCAGATACCAATAGTTCAAGGAATTATTTACTTCATTATTGTCATCATCTGGTCGGAAGATTACGTAAGTACCCTACCTACTTATCAATTCAATTAGGTATTATTTTCAATATTCGGCTTGGAAAAATCTGGGATCGGGTTAAACTTTTTCTGATCTTCATCATCACCAGCTATTTGCAGTTCTCTTTTAGACATTTCAGCCGATTCCCAAATCCCTATTCTCATTCAGAAAAGATAAGAAAGAAAGAATAACATTAATTTGGACACAGTTCGTGAAACACAAAATAAAAAAAAGAGAAAATAATGTTCAGCTGCTAGTCGAACCACGGAATTTTCTGAGTCATCAAAATACCCTAGATACAGTTGTGTGATGGGATGTCTCCCACTTCATCCACATCTTCAGAAATTACCTAAGTCGACCATGTAAGCCTTTCATTTTTCTCAAGACCCAATTTCCGTAGCTTTTTAACTCAACGAAATTCTATATGATTCCAGATGTTATACCACCGTAACTTCGTATACTTCCAACCGTTCATAGCTGCCTCCATCTTGTCGGGCATGTGGGGTGTGGTGATGCTGGTCCGGGCGGCCATGACAGTGGGCCGCACTCCTAGAGCCAGGTTCCTGGCAGTGCAGCTGGTGCTGATCATTGTGAAGCTGCAGTGTGGACTGGCCAAGTCATTGCCAGATGTGGCGAATTTGTCGTGCGTCGTGAATCTGCATCCCGCCGTCTTTGTTTATAGTAAGTTGATTGGCCAAATCTTTGATTGATACAGCACCGATTGATGAAATTCTTCAAGAAAAGAAAACCTGGGTACCCTGGAGAAGATCGAGTTTGACTTTTGACTGAATGATCCCCTTTGTACAATCTATGTATCTGTATCATATCCTGTTAGGTGCTGGTGCAGTTAAGACGATATTAAATAAAATAAACAATGTTTCTTATAACAAATAATGCTATAACGGCATGTAAAGACAATTGTTGATTGTCATCTGTTCGTGAGCAAAAAACGGATCATAATCATTATTTACCTCTTCCCTAGATTAGCTACTATAAACACCGACGATGTTAATGTATTTTTCTCCTCTTCCAGTTGTACACAACAGCATCATGATGCTGGAGATGCTTTTGCTATCAATCATGGCGTCGCGAGTCTACAGCTTACCTCCAGGCAAGGACCTCGAGAAACTACAGAGAGACAAAGTAGTCGTTGCAGTATTAGAAGAGAGTATTCGCTCCATAGAAGTGAGGAGCGCTAAAGACGGCATAGACAACAAGTCCTTTAATAATAATGTCTTAGTTGATGACTGAATGTTCTTTTTTAATGTATTTTGATGTCGTGTTGTGCTTTAATATGTAGTTGATACATAGACGTATGAGGAGACAGAAATAAGTATAATTAGTGATGTAATAATCTTAAGAATCAATGGATGTTGCACCTTCTGTTAAATCACTCTTGGTGTTGTATCTATGTGTTTTGGCAAACACGTTCTAAAAATATACTATATGATTGTGATCTGTGCTTGTATTTTGCATGTTGTCGGAGCATAACATTTGCCTGAATAGGCTTGTTAAAACTGCCCATATATTTGGTATTTTTAAGATACCTAGGACCCAATGTAAAAGTTTTAATTTAGTTTAGATTGTCTTATAAGTTAGACTTTTTTACTTTTTGTATTGGGTTTTGTGTCGTTATTTGCAATAGGTCCTAATTCAACTATTGATATAACAAAATGTGACGCCATTAATGAATATTTCTTTATTACAAGCCCATTGTATTGGTTTTTAAAATTATTGTGATATTTAATAAAACATTCAAATTAGTCAAAAATATACATTTATTCTTGATGTGTGTTTGATTTTTTTTACAACAATTGAATAGTTTCACAGGTAATCCAATTAAATAGGTACATAGGTTTTCAAATAAAGTTTTATTCCTCTGGAGACTCGTTACCATTGCTCTTGTCCTCATTTTCTTCAGAAGGTGTTCCAGCCCGAGAACTTTCTGATCCATAAATGTTATGCAATTCTTCCAATTTGTAATGAATTTTCACGCCTTTCGAGTTGGTTTTGTTCACTTTATTTACCAGTGATTTCGTTTGTTCTTCTAATCTTTTCAATCGTAAATCACGCGCGGCGAATCTAGCTTCATGATCAATTTCACTGGATGTTGATGGCACGGAATCTTCTTTATCGGAATTCGAATTATCCTCTTTTGGTTCGTCAACAGTATCGTCACTACTGCTACTGGGTTTTTGATACTCATTATGAAGAGTATCAAGCTTCTCAATTATTTTGTCACCTGTATTTAAGGTGCTAGCTATAGTTTTTACTACTTCAGAACAACTATCTTCCAAGTTCTGCAGTCTTTCGTCTTTCTTTGCAAGTCTTTCATTTTGCTGTCTAACGTTTTCTAGTATAGCTTTAAAATCAGGAAGTTCATTTGAAGCTTGTGAATCGTTTACTGAAAACGTTATTGTAGAATCAACGCTCATTGAATCATTATTTTGATCAGTAGTTATTATCTCAATATCAGCAACATTGTGCTGTATGCCCGCTGTTTCAGATATTTGGTTAGTTTCAATTTGTTTTTCTAGGTCTGTTAAATCTGAAGATGTCTTAGTACCGATTGTAAAGTTAGTGGTCATATCAAAGTTTGAGAGCTCTTTACCGTCTATATCGTCATTTTCAGTGTTTGTTGTGTTATTTTCAGTTTTCATATCTAGGGTATGTTTCAATGAATAATCACTTGAGGTGGGCCGATTAATAAGATGGTCCAGTGTATTGCTTATTTGCTCACTTATCTTAGCCGTAGTTTGAGTCTTTTGTAATAATGCAGCGCTGCCTATTTCCAGATTATTTAATTTTCTATCCTTATTAGCTAGTCTCCCGTTTTGAAGTCGGACGTTCTTCAAAATTTCAGCAGGATCTATAAGTGGTAGACCCGATGAAGATTTATCCGAAGTAGATGGTGCTATTTGCCGTTCGCTCTCCAGACTACTGATAACTTTAGTGTCATTAGACTGACTAACAACGGTATCTTCGGCATTCGTTTCTTCAGTGCAAGAGTCATCATGCGTAATATCTCCAACTTCATCTTCTGTTTCTTCGCATATTATTCCGTTTTTAGGAAATCGTTCACTTTTACTAGGCTCTGATGTTGGGTCATGATTATCTTCATCTTGAGTATCCAATGGTAAATCGGCCACATCTAGCAGGTCACTAGCGGGATCTTCTCTTTCTGCTATGTTAAAATCTGTGCTAGAATCTGGAATTGTTTCAAATGATTTCTTCTGCTTTCTCTTACATCTCGTCAGTTTCTCTGCTACATATTCACTTTCATCATTTGATTCGGAAGACTCTTCAGAAGGTCTCTCGTCACTGTATCCACTTTCTCCAGAATTATTAAAAGATGGTGAGCCGGTCTTCCTGCTCGTGAATTCAGCCCTTAGTGTTTTCCAGTCTTTTTCTGACTGGGTGTTCTTTTCACGGGCTTGTTCCCACTTTTCCCGACAGTATTCAAGTTCTTCTTTAAGTTCGTTTAGTAGCTTTCTCTTTTGCTGCAACTCATATTTTAGGATTTTCTCGTGAGTGTGTAATTGATGATGGTGCCTCCTCAATCGGCCAACGACATTCCATGTTTTGCTTAGCTCATTAGTAACCATACATAATCTTCGTTCTTGTTCTTCTAATCGCGTTTCTAAGTGGCCATTGAGTTGTTTCATACGGTTGACCTCTTTTATCAGACCCAATTTTTCTAATATCAGATCCTGAAATAGAATGATAATTGGCGTTAGTTTAATAACAAAGAAAATGAAAAAACTACTTTCAGATTCTGAGAAAGTAGTATAATAACTGTTTTTGTTTTCAGAGATTACACAAAAAATTGGCTCGGTACCAAAATCGAAGCTGCGCATTTTTGTGTACTGCAAAATAATGATCATGAAGATGTTTATTTTTACATTATGACTTTTGACAATGACTCAATTTATCTAGAAAGTAATAATTTATTGTTGTTGGAGCAATGAGCTAATCACTTACCTTTAATCTGATATACGTCTGACTAACGCTTGGCACTAACACGGGTCCTGATTTTGTCTCGACAGATTTATAACATGTTGTAACTTTTTCTGGAGAGTTCTCTTCAGGCGCATTTTGATGGCTGAGAAGTTCTATTAGTACTTTCCAAACTTTTGGCAGATTTTCCACAATTTCTTCGGCAGTGGTGCTCTGGGGCTTCTGAGTCCCTAAAAAGTAAAAGAACATTGAGGGATCGCAATTCAAGAAGTACTTACCAAGATGAAATTATAAGTTAGCTTTCATGTAATCGATCTTTACCCGATTCTTGTTCTGCCGTTGTCACTTGTTCTTTTGATGATTGACCATTATCATTGGTATTGGTGTCATCAGTATATTTTTCTTCGTTTTCATCCACCTGACTGACCAACTCTAACAAAAGTTTGGGTAATTCCGACGAAGCTTCTGACCCATTTTCTTTTTCCGCCATCTGTGTTAATAAACCATGGTTGTCCTCAAGTCTTTGAACTAATGTGTCCAAATCTTGTTTAGTTTTATCTCCAAGCAGAACTTGGGAGAAAAGCTGTGATTAAAATAATAGAAACAGAATTAGAAGACAATTTAATTCAAATTTTGAAATCATAAATAAATAAGAAAAACACGGTCATTAAAGCTATAAACTAATAAATTCATAATTACAATAAAATATATAAAATAACAATAAATTAAAAATCAAACTCAATAACGTTACAAATTAAACATTCAATACAATTTAAAATTCACTAACATTACAAGTCATCGTCTATCGAATAGATACAGACATTTCCCCAATAGTAACGCTTTGAGTCTTGACTTATATGAGCTCTTGTAAATTAAAGTTTTTAAGTCCAATGGCAACCTGTTAAATATCCGCACTGCTTGATATTAAGGACTATGTTCAACAATCTTAAGTTGGGGTCTTATTTTGCTTTTAAAATCTTCATTCGACATTCTTCGGTGGACTAATATAAATACTAAACATAGGTATAGCTACGGTAGGTACACTTACTTTGTTTACGACAGCCATTTCAGCTTTCAGTACATTAGTTTCAATTTGGGATGAAGATATTTGAGAATTTTTGTTATCAATAGTTTCAATTAGTGAATCAATTTTTGAGTCAAGTTCTTCTACTTTTGTATTGAGATCTTTGCACCTGAAAACGTTATTAACACAATGGTGAGTAGATTGCCACGCATATCAATGGCAACAGAAACCAAATGAGCATCTATAAAGTGTTCTTGCTTCTGAATATTAACTTACTTTTTGACTTCAGCTTCATAAAGTACTTTATGTTCATCCAGCTCTCGGACCAGACGTTGTCTACTAACTTCAGCAAGTCGGGCTCGCTCTTCATAAAGACCTCGAAGTGTGCGAATGTTCTGCAATTGACGCTCATATTCTTGTCTTAGATCGGCAGACAGTAGATTTGTTTCCCTATCAGCTAGAGTACGTTCTATTTCATTTAACTTTTCTTTTAGCTGGAACATACGAAAATGTATGAAGAACGTATTATCATGATTTATTTATTTCATTGCATCATTAAATCCTAATTTATTATGTAAAAGCGTGGGTTCATACTATTAAAATTGTTATGCATCGATATAGTAGCAACATTATACGTAACGATGTACGAGTATGTCGATAAAAATATCTTTATAAGAATTGATAGCCCTATCATATTTATTAAGGAAGGTTTGTTGAAGCTGCTTTGCTACTCCATACGTACTCCACATATGGAGTTGGCACTTTGTCAAAACGTAAGACGCCAAGTAACAGATGATGCGTTGCGCATGGCCGTATATTGGCGGTCTCTGACCGGGTGCAGCAAGCCTGCCTCCAGGTCGTTGTCTTGGCATTGGATCTTTGTGATCATTATGGAAATATCCATATACCTAGGTACATCAATTATAAATTCGAAAGGGCCTCTGTCTGTTTATTACGTTTTCACGCCTAAACCGTTTTCAGCTATAGAGATGGCTTGAAGCTGGAGGAAAAAAAAAGAAAGCGACACGTATGAAGTCGCGGGCAAAGCCTTAAACTCTGGTAAAACATTTCAATATTCCGCCAAGGTAAGTAATTACCTTCCTCTTACTGTTCTTACGAGGAAAAGTAATGGGTTAAACCAAGAAGCGTGCAGGATAATTAAAACTTAAAGTACCTAATAAGTATAAACCTAATAATAAGTTCTTGAATTTTAATTATATCTTTATGACTGTGCCAGTACTAAAATCCAACAGTAAATTATTGCTACTCTATTACTGATGAATTCACTATAAATATAGTAAACACCTAGGTAGGTTAGCACAGCGATTTATTTCAGCAAACCAAAATGATAACTTCACAATCGTTATTTCGCTAAGCGCGTGCTTACTACGTATATACCTACATACTCATTATATGACTAGTCTTTTCCTAAGTATGTTGGCGTTGGCTTCCAATCTAGCTGAATGCAGCTGAACTTACTATTTAGATACTCACATCATTTAATTGTTGTTCTCGTAGACTTATCATTGTTTTACTGACAGATACCACTTCCTTCAATGCACGAATTTGTTTTATGGATTCTGTGTTTTGAAAATTCAAATCTGCAATATCCGAGTAAGCTCCCTGTAAGGACCTGTTAGTTTCGGACAGGTCTTTTCTAAGTTTCAAGTTGTTTGCTTTTAAATCATCAAATTCTTCTCTCATTTTCGCTAAAGCGTCTGTGAGTTCACTGTTTCCCTTTAAATGCAGGAGGTTATCGGGGATTTCAATACTATTCCTCGATAGCAGTTCACAAAGCAACTTGTTGCTTTCATATAACTCCAGTTTTTCCGCCTTCTCATTTTGCAATGCCTTCTCCAATTCTTCTTTCTCGGTTCTGTGGCGTGCTAATATTTGTCTTCTTTGTTCACGTTTAATATCAAGCTGCTTTTTAAACTCGTTCATTTCTTCTTCTTTTGCTTTAGCTCGATCTTCCTTTTCGGTTATGGAGTGAGCACCAGCCATCTCAACGTTTTTATTTGTTTCATCACAGGAACTGCTTGTGTGGTTCATTGTTTCACTTTCACTCGTGACGTTACTAGCGTCGTGTTCCCTTGCTGGGGCACTACTGACAATATTTCCCATTTTGGAATACTTTTATAAACTAGGCCGCACTTTCATTCGCGCATGTACAGCGCGAGGATACGTGTTTTTAAAATGGTAACGACCAATACGATTATAATTACACAAAGGACTGTCGACTCGTTGGACTCACGCGTATGTTCCACGAAGCAGTCGTTTCCCGAAATAGATCCCTCGTCAGGTCCAGACATGCGTCGGCACACACATATAGCACGTTTGGTACTGCCGCTCACAGCTCAGTTAGCATACGTAGATGTTTTTTCGACAGAATTTTATTTTTACCGGGTATTTTCATCAAATTCTCAGAATAGGTAGGTACCTATTCTAGCTACCAAGGTTCACCCAAACATGCATTCCTACTACCTAGGTAGTAGGAATGCATGTTTGGGTGAACCTTGGTAGCTTCACAGAAAATTTCTTTTATAGCATTTTACTTACCGGTATTGCGAAAAATAGAATGAGGCAATAACGGCTAAATTTTGTTACGCAGGTAAGTACCTACCTACGTATTTTAGTTCTTTCGTAACGTTAGGTATGGAAGATAGTTTAAAAAAAATTGGTAAGAATAGGTAAGTACCTATTATCGAAAGGCTTGCAGGTGAGAGCCTCGTCGATAATGTTAGGTACTTAAGTACCTAACATTACACTACTAGTACCTTAAGCACCTTACACTACCTACAGCTAGGTGCCTCTTAATATCAATTCAGAATTCTGAATAGATATTAAGATGTATATTATATTAAGATGCACCTAGCTGTAGGTAGTGTAAGTATATTGCATTGTTTTAGCCCGCAGGTAACTAATTTCCCTTCAGAATAGGAGACTGTAATTACTACATATTACACAGAGGCCGTCCATTAATCACGTGATGTTTAAAAAAAACAAGACTGTTTATCCCTGTACATAGTGCGATAACACGTTTTGATACTTGTAATTTTATTATATATAAATGAATTAATGAAATTTCGATTTATCAACACGTGTTAAGGCACTATGTAGATACACTTACAGGGATAAACAGTATTGTTTTTTTTTAAATTCCGCGCGTGTTTTCAGGGTCAACTTTCGTTTGCCCGACTCTACAGTTCGATTCAAACTTAGTAATGGCGGCTCGGAAGTTAGCTTTTCGCTGCGCAGTACCCCACCCCTCACACCCGTTGACACCCGAAATTGTTACTGCGCAGCGACTCGCCTCATGTTCCGAGCCACCATTAAGTTTGAATCGAACTGTACCTGCTATGTAAATAACAGTGACGGAACTGACGGAGTCAAATAAAATATCGTCTACATAGACTAAGTGGGAAAAATACGTAATTATTGAAGCTAATTCAAAATCTGCGCAAGCAAAGTTAATAAAATCTATATGGGACCATCTCTGAAGCATGACCTACCAAACAAAAAAAGAATCATCAAAATTGATTCATAATTGGCGGAGTAATCGCGTAACATACATACAAAAAAAAACATTCTGACGAATTGAGAACTTCCTCCATTTTGAAGAAGTCCGTTAAAAATATACTACTTTTGTAATTTTTTCTATATTTATACTTTTTACACGGACAAATTCGTGGGCACAGATCGTTTTGTATAGTTGAAATGCTAATAAATCTAATACTTAGATTTCAAATCGCTGAACGAAACTGCTGAACTAAATTTTGAAATATTTCCTAAAGAAATCTGCAGACGCGTCTTGGACAACGCAATACCTTGTGCGGTCGGGTGCATGTCATTTGTTTTTACTTGCATTTGGACCCATTTTTGCAAACAAGAACCAACCCACAGCAGGTTACTTTCGAGAAAATGAAACTTGTAAACAGAGTGTGCAAAATGCATACTTAGTATATTAATGAATGAATATTTGTTGAACTTATGTGGGATACTGTAGGCTATCTAGGAATATCAGATTTATACATTTTATGAAGTTATAGTATAAAGTAAATCGTTAAAAACCCGGTTGGTTCTTTCTAGCAAGTTTATTAAAAGGTGGCCAAAGTGGGTTGGTTCCGCAAGTGACAGTGTTGTATCTCTGTTGTTAGTCGGTGAAAAGGAACCATTTTTTTAGAGAAGCTAGAATGCGTGATTTGTGCGCCATCTATGTACTAAACTCAATTTCACTCAAACTGTGGGTTGGTTCTTGTTTGCAAAAATGGGTCCATTTGTCCCTCTTCAACCGCTAGGATCATGGGATTGTCACCAAAGAAATGGTCGACCTACTTATAATTTAATTTTAACCTGTATGTAATTATGTCTCATCATAGTCATCATCCATCGAGCATTTTCCCAACTGACTGCGTAGGTTACAAAGATCGGCTTCTGCAGGTGCCGTTAAGGACTTCCATATATTATAAATACTTCTTTTTTCTTTTCCAAATAATACATCAATAATAATATACTTAGAACACAGAGCGAGTTGTAAATAAGGGGCACGGAGATTTTACAAGGATGTTATGATAATTAAATATAAGTATAAAAATTCTATAAATCCTAAAAGGATTTTCAAAAGAGGCATGACAAAATTTTTATCCATGCCAATACCCTAGGTTTCAAGTTTACACTTCGCTCAGTAAAATAAAATTGACAATTTTATTGTCAAACGTCAGTTGGCCACATAATCGAAATTCACATCACAGAACGAATTTTCTTTTGGGAAAATCCAATTTTGAGTCATATTTATATGTATACAACATTTTCAGTTATCTGTTTAGAGTAATTTGATTAATAAGAGTCATTAAACATTGGCAGCTGGCAAAATCATATAAAATAAGTAAATATTTCACGTTGTGTGTCAAGATTGATTTTATTTTATTTTGTTTTAACAGTGGCTTATTGGTAATAAATAGCTAATAAAATCACTTTGTGTGTGCCGTTGTTCAATTTATTCGACTAATTGGACGTACCATAATCTGAAATGTGATGTAGAATATTAAAAGCTTGCTAAGCAATGGATGAAAGTACTAAGAATTCTCCTTGTAAGGTAAAAATTTACCAATGTTTTGCTGTTTCAATACTCTTCTGATTGTAGAAAGTTTTTAAGCTGACTTTTCTTGTGGTTGATAATTAAGTATTAATTCATTTTGCTTTAATTAGATATGCCATTAGAGCATAAAGTTGTTTTAGATTGTGATTAGCTATATATTTTCGTCTTCCAAATAGAAAATTATTTTTATTCTCTTATGTGTAAATGCTACTGTTTAGAATGATTCAGACATCAAGGGGATTATACTTTAATCAAACGGTGTCATACAACCTAGCAAATGATTTGCTTGCTAATCTGGTAGCTTCTTAGTACCAGTTTGATGTGCAAGATTAATTTGTGATAAAATGGTATAACTCATTGAATATTTAATAAATCTTTTTCATCAGACAGTAATAATAATAATAAATCTTTTGTACTTCAGTAATAAAGATAGAATGCACATTGCTTCTCTTTTCTAATTTGCATTTTCCTATTACACTTTACTGAAATATTTCACTTATTAGAATTAGTTTTTGAAATGTAGTATAATTTTCTATTCACTGTTACACCATGTACATTTAGAGAAACATAAATGTCTTGATAATAATATTATTTATTTAGTTAACATAATGTCATAAAACATATGGTTTTATTCATTTAAACAATGCAATTCCACATGGTATAATGTTACAGTAATGTGTTCAGAGTTATTGTTTCCTACATTCTTTCGAAGAAGAATTGTAGCAGTGTGGATAAAATTACTTTACATAACAAAGTTATTACTTTACTTAAAGCAAAAAGGATACTTTTCATTATTAATTAAAAAATGTCAATTGTTTTTTTAAAATGACAAATAAAAAAACATGTCTTTTTAAAGAAAACCAATGATATAAAGAAAATAATATGATCATACCTGTGTACACACAAACAACAATTTATGTTCCTCTAAAGTACTCGAAACAATCCACAACTTGAATGTTACATCCACACTGGCTTGTTTGTTTTGATGTTGCACAAATTGTTAGGAGTGTGACGGTGATGTCGCCGGCCTGCAGTTGCATGCTGAAGTGGAACATCTAAGGCAGCACCTTGCAGAGCGGGATACACACATCGTTGCTCTTGAGGGAGAGTTTATTAAAAGTACGACACGGGCCAACGATCTAGAAGAACAGGTCAGCACTTGGCGAGAGAAGTATGAAAGGTACGCCAAAACCAAACCATTTATTTAAAGTAGGCCAATAAAAGGCACTTTAAATGTAAAAATTTACAAAATAATTGATTCTACGTGCCCCTTCCAAATGGTAGTTTCGAAAGGAGAAGAATGGGCAAGAATCTTCATAGCTACACATGTCAAATGTTTTACAATATTTTGTATATAAATTGTGAAGACATGTCCTTAGAATAAAATCACTATAGTACAAAGTATGAAAAATTAAGCAATGACAGATAAATTATTTATGTTGATAGATACATGGTGCTCACATATTTATTTACAAAAATTGCAACCATAGACTTTTGCTAGTGCATTGAGTATTAATTGAAATCATATCACTTTCTTTATGAGTTGGGTAGAGTTGTTATTAAAAAGTTGAGGAAAACTATGTATATTGCCAAAGGTTGAGGTCATTCCAAGTGTTAGTCCATTTTGTGATTAACCTGCTGTTTCATAAAAAAATGTATTTATTATAATCTATGATCCTATAGTAATTTGTATGTTAGTGACTATAGTAACTGATTTATCAATCATTATAGTTGTTATATTTATGATGTAATATTTGCATGGATAACAATTTAATGTCACAATTCACTGATTGTGATAACACAATAACAAGGTAACACTATTTCTAAACATTTTTATTATTGGCAGGTTATATGATTCACACAAGAGAGTACAGAAACTGAATCAAGTGCTTGAAGATAAGCTACTGCAAATGGTTGACAAGATGAAGGGGGAGAAGAGTCAACTTACCAAAGATATTGCAACTTTATCCGTACGTTTAGCCGAGTCTAAGCACAACTACAGTATGTTACAAAAAGAAAATGTAGGTGTATGTTTTTATATTCAGGCTCAAATTAAATTAGCAAGCGAAACTCGAAAGACGTGATGGGTATCGATATCTAAACATTATAAAACAAATTAATTTGTTGATTTTTTTGTTGGGGCATCAAGTAGTTTCTTGAAATGGTATCAGTTTAAGGATTCAGTTTTTTTTTGTGTAAACTTCACATATTTGATAGGTATCGATATTTAAACACGATAAAACAGATTTTTCAACTCGTACTACAACTAAAAACACCACAAGCGGTACTTGACCGTCTAAAAAAAAACAGCAAACTCTTTTGTTTTTTTTTATCTTGTTTATGTATTACATATCGATACCCATTACGTCTGCAGAGTTTCACTAGCTATTTCAATGTGACCCTGTATATTTTAAAGTTATGGATGACTAAGTAGGGTTTTTAATTATTATAATACTTAATTTTGATTGCAGGAGAGATACAAGAATGATATGAATCTAGCAATTCAGCTGCTGCAATGCAAACCAGATAATTTCGTGTCACAGAAGCTGGACAATGTAATTACTCCTAAACTTTTCCATTTTTTTAATCTAAGTTACTAAGTTTACATAAAATTTATTCAAATTTCTTTATTCACAGCTTCCAGTCGACACCCAGGCGCGGGTATCCCAGTACGTCATGTCCAAAACATCGAAGCCGTCAAGCTCAACTCAATCCAAAAACGGTAATGACATTGATACTTTTGACGCCAGTGAATATGAATTTAATATTTCTGCTTCCTTGATGTCGAAAATCCTTGAAGACAGTATCCACGACACTGTCACCAAACACTGTGATACATGCACCTGCAATAAATCTCAAAACAAACCATTCTGCTACAATGAAACCTATTACTCTGTAGCCACGCAAACTATGACGAGTGGAGAAATGAAAAACTCTCTGTGTCTCAATTGCAATGCTGATGTAAAATCACTACATTCCAACCTCAGTATTAGAAGTATCTCTCCGCATCCTGTCAAACTTATTAATGAAAAGTCTATTAATCATGGAGTCATTAGTCCTTTATACATACTGCCACAGAACACTGAACCACTCAAAGACATTCTACCACCAGTACCACCACCCGTTATTGAAAGGCCAAAAAACAATGGTATTGTTATTGATACCATTAAAATAAGTGAAAAGAGCGTGTTAGAGCCAATTGTTCAAATGGATGCCATAACTAAAGTAGATAATATGAAGCAATATAGAAAGACTAGTGTAACTATGGAACCTGCAGTACATCACAAGCTTTGTGATCGTACAAAAAGTTCGATTTCAAGCAAGAAAAGTAGTATTCAGAGTGCAGGAAATGAAGATTCACTGCTTGCTAAAGAAATACTTAATAAAGATTTGATAAATAAAGAACTTCTAAACAAAGATATACAAAACAAAGATATACAAAACAAGGATTTACTAAACAAGGACTTACTAAACAAGGATATTCTAAACAAGGATATTCTAAACAAGGATATGGTAAACAATAAAGAAGTTAAACCAATGATTGATAAAACAGGAGATGATATCAGTCTGAGAAAGAATTCTCATAGTTCGATGGGCGCAGTTAGTAGGACGTCGTCAATCGCTAAATCAACAGTAAGTACACACAAGTCTAATCACACTCAGGTGGGGCCAGGGCCCAGGTTCTGTCATTTACGTATGCAAGCAGGATCTAAAAACATTCTCCTTGATAACGCAGAACCCGATGTGCCGCCCGTTCTGTACAGGCGACAAAGTAAGTGCAATGAAAACTCCATCTTCAAAGATCTCACCGACGATGTAGATAACTTCATCGATTTAGATAAAATTGAAGATAACTTAATTATTAAAGAAGATATTAAAAATGATAACATCGTAGTAGAGAGCACGCTCATCGATGTCCACGTTGATAATAACAACAAGGACACTAATGTCACCGCTAAGAATACAACTATTAACCCAATCTTACTAAATGTTTCTTCTTCGCCATTGCAACCTTTAAAAACTCACACATTTTCTAACAGTTCAGAAAATAACAACAACCAATCTCAAAGTATTGCAAGTCAGCAAAACACAACTGAAATTGATAATTTACTTAAAGATTTCAATACAGATAATAACAATACGCAAAATAATAATGTTCAAAGTACCGACGACGACGACTCGAAAAAAGTTGATGTTTTTACTCCCACCGATAATCACGATGTAAAAATATTTAACTTTGATCGCTATGAACAGAACAAACTTACTAATCAATATAATAAACCTTTAAGGAAAATCGACATGTCGCAACTCCACTCCCTTGAAAATACTAAGATTTCTAAAGACTTGCCACCCCTAGGTGACTTACCAAAGATAGAGAAAAAACCAGAGGTACCTAAACCACCGCTGCCGCCTATTGTGAACGTTTATCCAAATCTTACTCAAACTCACTTGAAAGTTAACGATAACAAAGTGTTTACTAATGAACAAAGCACTAGTTCTTTATCAAGTGACGATAGTGCAGCTTTACTGCAAAAGCAGCAGTTGCTTAGAGTTGCGGAGTGGGTAGAGAAGAACTTGGAGCAACAGAATAATTTTAACGATCCTTTGGAGGAAGACGTTAACTTTACCAACAAAGCTCTGAGGAGAGACAGCAAATTGTCGAGGCTAACGGAAACTCTCAACGAGTTGGCGCTGAACATGCCACATCCTGTCAGCAAGTACTCCAAGTCTTATGCTAGAGACGGCCATAACGCGTGGGTTCACAATAGCGTGTCTTTACAAAATCAGGAGAAGTTAGTGAAACACGCGATGGCGATGCCGAAACTTGCCGGTCACGTGGTCAAAGAGACGATCTTTCCAGTCGAAAGCGGTGATGCGACCGTTACTGAAATAAGCGATAACTCTAAGAACAGAGAAACCGTAGCTGATTTAGTGGCCGAAGGACTGCGAGCTAAAGGTAACAAAGAGATAACGCCGGAAGATTTGGCGCGGATGGAATACAATGTGAAGAAGTTTCTATTGAGCGGGCCGCATTGGGTGAACCCGGGCTCCGTGGGCAGGAGTCGACGCACAAGCAGTAAAACTGAGACTGATGTATAATTCCACAGTAGGTAGCCATGGTAGAGAATCAACTTGCATTCCATGTTAGGTCAAAAAGCGATATGGCAGTCTTGCTCTATGCATTATTTTGCAGCTCCTGTGCTAGTAAGCTATTTTACTTGTAAAAATCAATCAATTTTTAAGTTTTATCTCTTATTTTTAAAACATATTTTTTGCAACATGTTCCTAAATGTAGATACTTCACATTTACTTCATAATCATAATATCAATGATTGTTTACCGCTTTTCTTTACGGATTTATTCATACTAGTCTTTCGTACGTGTGTTTTAAATTTATTGCGCTTAAGAGATTTTAACATAGGATTTGTTTTGTGTAAAGTCCCGCATTTTTAAGGCATTTATTTTATGAAAATTTAAGATAAAGATATGTAAAAATGAAGTTAGATTGAAAACGCTGATGGCGGCGGCAGCGGCGTACGGAATAAGTCAGGCACAAATGATAAATATTGGGAATTTATAGCTTTTGAATTTGTTTGTTTATGATAATTCGAGAGTCAGTGTTAGTGTTGGAAGATCAATATTAATTAAAAACAAAGGCTGTCGTTTGCTAGAATAGCTTAGATTAGGGAAAAGCATCGCCAATATTAAAATAAGTCGAGTGACGAGAGCTATTTGTAAACGTACAGCATCACTTAGCAAGCGCAGACTACACGGTAATTTTTATTCATTCAAACATATTTCTATGTTAGTGTGTATAGTGGTTTTGTTCCGTATATTTCTCTCAGATTTGTACTATCAAAATATTAGTACGCTTTCAAATAAATGTGATAAATGCAATGTATAAGATAGAGGTTAAATTCGCCTAACGTACAAAATATTCTAGCATTGAATTAACTCAAAGTATATCTAAAACAGGCACAGAAATTATTTTCTTATAACTTACAAAACATTGATGTTACCATAAAATTATATTATAAAGAGAACGCTCATTTGATGGATTTTGTGTCAAAATTGTGTACATAATTTTATTTTGAGCCTTATTCTGAAAGGAAAATGGAATTTTCATGTGAAAAAAGTTGGTCGATTTTCAATTGGGAATTTGGCTTACTCCGTTGAGTTTTTGTGGTTGGTTGTCTTTTGTGTTTAACATAACCGAAAGTATTACATTGTGTTAATATATCTTACGTGTGTTCTGATAATATATTTGGTCCTTCTCTAATGTGATTTAATATTGTCTATGTGTACCTATAGATTATATTTTATGACCAAATGTGTTTACTTTGTCAATCACTTACACGGTACACCTTGTTCATACTAAAATATCAATAGTTAATCAAATATGAGAAAATACAGGGGTAACATTATCAGTATTTACAGTAGTAAAATTGAAAGTATAGTCCTTGAGAAAAATGTATAAACTGACCTTGTACTTCCTACATACACAATGTACTATCACGCCTCCGCTTACACGACATGTACAAGTTTTTTATAAAAAATATGTTAATAGGTATTAAAATGGGTGTTTTATGCATATTTTCCTATATCAATGGAATATATTTTTAAAATATTAGTTACGGTCGATCTGTATACAGTAGTTAGGAAAAGAAATGTTAGAACGTAGATCATTCCTGTTGGTATGATATGATGGATATTGTTTAGAGTATTGAGCACAACTTAGTGTCGTTACGTGTTAGTGATTGTGTCATCAACGTCCGACTACTTGCAAGCGCATTCCCTTTGTGAGTCCAATTTTTATATTAAAATTATTCGTTTAGGCTGTTTTACATTTTGTATTTCAGCTAGGTAGTGTTTGGAAATGTGGATCTGTGATTTTTTGCAATGATCAAATGATCAGGGGTGTTATGTATCTTATTAACTTTTAATAACTGTAACAATTTGTTCTCCTTGCCAGTTTGTGATGATTATTTATTTATTTTATAGGCACATGTATTAAAAATGTGCATTATTTACACACATTTTGTTTTTCATGTATTGAATCAGAGACAATGCAACTATGTTAAGATTTCGTTACTTGTAGATACCTACAAAAGTAGGAAGGCTTTTTTACCCGGACTGCCAAGGAAGGGTTATGTTTTTCTTAGTATCGATACACGCCACGTCTGATCTGATCTTTATTTATTGTAAGGGTCTTATTACTTTGAAACACTCCATTGATCACGAAGCTTAATGCTGACCCTAGTAGCTATGTTAGATATAGATATACCACAGTCTTACTTTATACAGTAGGTCCGCGTGAACCTTATTTACTATATCATGGGGGTTGTGGTGCCAACGGCCCGAGTAGTTTTGGGTAACTCCGGACAATCAGGTTGGCGCGTTCTGTTTACGAATGAAGTGAATTAACATTTCAATTTGAATATTGCAGAACATAAAGCTAGCAATGATCCCGTGAATAATAATGTCAAGAGACATCAAGAGTAAGTAATTCCCGTTGTCCTACTGTATGGAGTAGAGAGTCACACTGTGGTTATGCTTTCAAAACAATACTCACGAGAGTGCTACGGCTACTCTCACTGACTGTAGCTTCAGCAGCGTAAATGTAATATGTGTTTATTTATTAAAGATTATGGTGAACGATCTGCGTTTTACTCTAAATATATACCTACTTAACATTATATTCCAAACGTAAAACTAACTTAACGAATAAGCTCGGCGTTAAGAAGCGGTGCGCTAGATATGAGCTGGTTATGATTGGCTCTGCGACAGTTGCCAAGTTTACTGCTTTTTTCAGAAGAGAGACTTAACAACAGCGAATTCCTAGAAAATCATTTACAAACCACCCCAGGGATAACGTTGGACATCACCAAAAAAAAACAAAATTTCAAAAACCTACATTAAGTTACCAAGGTAATTTCCCATAGGATCATAGCCCAAGCATTTCAACTTCAAATAAAATTAAACATCATATTTTTTATCGTGCTGATGTAAACATGGGGTTGACCGTGTCCACAGTAGCGTGAAATAGGTTATCGTTGCTAACAAGGAGGTAGGGCTTATCGTGGATCGCGACACAGTTGACCTTCGCATTTCCAAAATACTTAGCGCACCTCTATTGTGCGAGTGACCTTGTGTAGCGGGCCATTGTTCAGACCGTCTTCAATTTTCGCTTGAACATACAATTTCACCTTGGATGATTAACAGGAGGCGTAATTGTATTTTTATCTCAGGATGTTTGTTTGCTGTGTTTATGTAAGCGACCCAGATGTCTTGTATCAATTTAATGCTCCGGTGTTTTTTGTTTTTATTTCGTTAGGATGTTGTATGAGCTAAAAATAGATACCTATCTATTAGTCAATAATAAACAATCTGTTAAAATGCCTTGCTCGAACTCATAGTCTCATACATTATCTACCTAATCAATCATCTTATGGAAAAGTCTCCTTTGCTTAGAGATGAATAACACCACTCGGCTTAATAAGCTGCTGTCGCTGCTGATCTGTAGTGTATTCTGTAAAAATCTTACCGTTAAAACATAGGAGAAGAGTGAGCTCTATCACTGCTGACGCTAGGGATTAACAACTCACTTCACCTAAGTATTCACGGTGAGTTGTTTACAGAATAGACTGGCCGATATATTCTTAACTCCTTCAAGCGTACCTCTACCTAGCTAGGGTAGGTAGAGGTACGCTTGAAGGAGAAAGGTACCTATCTATTATTGACCTTCAAACTTACCCGAATCGTTCCAGTGCCAAAATAGAACCGAAAATTAGTGAGTCCTTCGTCGACGAAGGACTCACTAATTTTCGGTTCTATTTGTCGAATCACGGTTATCGATAACCGTGATTCGACAAACCTTTACAAAAAGCCGTTAGCACAAAAATCTTCGCAATTCGCACGATTCGCAGTGTAACAGACGTAGACGTAATGGTAGCGATCATAACATCGGGCAGGTGCACGAGTGAACGACCGTGCGATTCGCGCCACCCACTGGGCGGCATGTCCTAGCTAACGTCCATGCAACACTCACAAAGGAAGGCTCTCCATTCCTATACCCACACTTCCTGAAACCTCCACGTTGATTGATTGATTTGCGGATATCAGGCGCTTGTTGAAAGCATGTGTCGTCTCGGACTTGTATGCGAAGAGATAATGAAATGGGACAAACCAAAAAGATAACTCGAGTATGTGCTACCGATCCTTCACAAAAGGGTTATTCAATCACCTATGGTGTCGTAGGTACTTGTTTTGAGCGTGGCGATCTGCTTGAAAACAGGTTACCTATTTAGGTACCTACAAAGTAATTTAGGTACTCAGGGTTTTGTTAACATAATGAAAGGGAAAACGGGCAGTAGGTGCCTGTATTAGATTTCGTACCTTTAGACTAGTATCATTAAGAGCGCTTCGATCTAATCACTAAAACAAACAGGTGCCGTATTACGAAGTATTAATGCCACCATGTATCCAGTGTGAGAGAGAGACGGAGCTAGACAAGACCGCTAGCACCATCCCGTTTTCGCAGTGGAATAATGATGGCATTAATACTTCATAATAGTACCCCTGGTTTTTTGCTGAGACCGTTCTTGTTGTTTTGTTTTTGTAATTATGTATATATATAATTTTAATATGTATTTTTATTACTAGTTTATTTATATAATTATTATTTATTAGGTATGTTGAAACTGTATGTACTTCCCGTCACTTGTCCTTATGGGTTCATTAGAAAACCAGCGTCAGACAGCATCTGTCTGAACCTTTTTGGCGCAGCTGTGAGGCTCACACTAATGTTTTTTTTTTTTTTTTAAATACTTATTTTGTTATTTGTATTTTGTGTTTCATGAACTGTGTCCAAATAAACGTTATTCTTTCTTTCTTTCTTATGTAATGCAACTCTATTGCTAGGTACCTATTAAAGTTTTTAGGTGCTCATAGTATAAAGTATTGAAGTTCACTGAGGTACTTACGTATCATTGAATGAGTAGGTCAGATGTCATTCTTTTCTATTGTTTTATTATGGTAAGCAAAGCCGATGTCGACCATTCTGCCAATGTCTAAAGTGAGTTAGAAAAGCAAGTGTTTAGGTCGAATGTAATTATTTTTTCACGCCACCTGCTCGCTATTGTCAAATTATAAGTCGTGCAAACGTAACCTAAAGCAATTCATTAACTCCCTAGAGTCTAGCCGGGCAATCATGATTTTCATTATGAACCGCTGGTGAATAATGTGATTTGAATTTCGAAACTAAAAAAAAACTTGGTAAGAAAACTTTTACCACATTATAAATACTGTGCTTTTACAAAAATATAGAGCCCTATAATCCTTCGCTGCGTTCTAGATTCAAAATAGCGCCCGTGGCAAAATACAGTGCTTTAACCCCTTAGTGAATAATCAGTCGTTACAGGTCGTCAGAAGCCCGAAAGTCTGACAACCAGTCTTACCAAGGGGTATCGTATTACCCAGTTACTGGGTTGTGGAGGTCAGATAGGCAGTCGCTCCATGTAAAATACTGGTATTCAGCTGCATCCGGTTAGACTGGAAGCCTTCCACAACATAGTTGGGAAAAGGCTAGGCAGATTGATTTTTATCCCCTTATTGAATAATCTACTATTTGACAGGTACCTACCGTGACAAATTTATTTAGTTTCTATTTACAGTCAAATCCAAATGTAATCAGTTTTCATAGAAAGTAATCTATCCAAAACAAAAGCTCGGAACCAATAGCCGCGCACGGAGATAATGCTCCCTTTTGTTTGAAACTACTTGAGCGTCAGTGAAGGGGAGTTTTATAATCACTTAGCCCAGAATGTACGGAAACATCGATCGTCTACCCAAGGGGGAATCATCTATTCAGGATTTTTTAAATAATTTATGTTCTTATAGTAAGTGTACTTATAGGAGTAACAAAAACCCTGTCCGATCCAAAAGGGGCACATAGTTTCTGCAATAACATTACCAGAAAAAAAAAATACTAGCTTCCGCCCGCGGCTTCGCCCGCGTGGTATGTCTATAAAAGTGGCCTATGTCCTTTCTCAGGCTCTAGACTATCTGTGTACCAAATTTCATTTAAATCGGTTCAGTAGTTTTGCCGTGAAAGCGCGACAGACAGACAGAGTTACTTTCGTATTTACAATATTAAGTAAGGATTGAAAATAAAAAAGTTATTGCAATTTGTAATTCATATTTTTAGTATCAAAATTACCCCAATCTAAATATATATAACTCAAAGGTGACTGACTGACTGACTGACATAGTGATCTATCAACGCACAGCCCAAACCACTGGACGGATCGGGCTGAAATTTGGCATGCAGGTAGATGTTATGACGTAGGCATCCGCTAAGAAAAGATTTTGATTAATTCTACCCCCAAGGGGTTAAAATAGGGGGGATGAAAGTTTGTATGAAACTTTGTCCATTTTAAACCGATCGGAAAGGACGAAGGCAACTTTTTATCGACATACCACGCGGGCGAAGCCGCGGGCGAAAGCTAGTTTCATTATAAATTAGCAAATTTTCTGCAGAGGTCATATGTTATGACTTGTAGATACCCGCTAGACGACGGCCGCCCGCGCCCCATGTAATAATAACTCGGTAAAATTCCCGATTGAAAAAAAATGCGGCGATTTTTTTTTCTTTTTTCCAAAACAAACCACGTAAATACTCTCCGTATGATTCTTAACAACACCCTCACGGATCAGGCAGGGTTTTTTTACACGCTGTATAATTATATATACCACTTTAATTACGCTGGGGCTCTGTCCTGCATAGGGTCGCAACATAATGCTGAGCGATAGCCGTTTTGCGTAAATGTGACGCATGTTTCCCCCAACCTTTTCTTATTTTTTTCTTTGTGTTTATTTTCTTTTTTGCGTCATGTATACCACAAATAAACGTTTTTTCTTTCTTTCTTAATTAATATGTTAGTGATATTGTAGCTACCGTAATGTTAGGACATTAGTTGGAATGAAATCTTTATACTTGCTTAAATAATTATTTTCTGTCACTAATTTTAATTGCGGCTTGCTAACCCTTCTGAATCATCTTATCAAAGCACAGCTTACGTATGGTTCATCGCACTGGTCTATGTTCAATAATCTCCTTTTTTTTAAGAAGTTTTTAAAATAGCATTTCATGAGAGCAGCACTAAGTATAGATTAAATTATTCCTATATGCATAGATACACCTACGTACCTATTAACATAATAACATCATGCCTATTTGCCCCAAAGATATAGATAGGTAAGTGTACCTACATTTCGCTAGTTATGTTTAAGTCCCCTAAGATAAGTGACTGACTAGCCCATTGCTTGCCATCAATGGTACAAATCCAGACATCGGGCTGCTACTGAGAAATTCATTGACAGACCTCGGTATCAAACCCAGAGAACTGGGTACCTACCTAACTTATTTTTTAATTTTTTTCGAAAAAATCTTGTCCTATTTCCAGGTTTAAACATGTGCTACATAAAACGGGACATATTTGCAAGAATCGACTCTCATGATGGTGTTATGGTATCCGGAGTCACCAACAGCAATAAAGAGTAACATACGAAATCGTTTAGATACGGATACGTCTTACACAGTGTTACATGCATTTCGCACAGCGATCAATTTCTGAGCGCACGTTATGTTGCTACAGTTATGTCAGCCATGTTCATAAAATATGGTAAGATTAGCAGGCACGTATAACCTACGAACGAAAAGTGTCGTAAGGATTTTTCGGCCTTCTCACGGTCGCGTAATGCGTTTAGCAGTGACAATGAGGGAAATGTATAGAATTATATGCTTCACCGTTATGCCATATGTAACAGTCTACGGTAATATGAATTAGTTGAGTTCACAGTGTCGAAAACACGCACGTAGCGCAAACGATTTAATCGGTTGAGAGAGTGCGAGTCCATTGTTGCCCGGTGCGACTATGCCCTTTTCCACTATGTAAATAAACAAGTATAAATATAGGTAAGTTGTTAAGCAGACGAATTTTTCAAACATATTTATAAATAATACTAGCTGAGCCTCGCGGTTTCACCCGCGTAAGTCTCGATCCCGTGGGAATATCGGGATAAAAAGTATCCTATGTCCTATTCCAGGTTATGGTCTACCCATGTGCCAAATTTCATCTAAAAAAATTCATTCACTTTCGCATTTATTAAGTTGGGATATAAATAATATAATATATAAATATGCATTTTCTACATAATATATTATAAATAAGTTTAAATATATAGTTAGCGTATTGTGGGACGGTCCCCAGCTAGGTGGACCGAAGAGGAAACGAAACGAAAGTGGCTGGGACAGACTGGATGCGAAAGGCGGAGCTTGGGAGAAGCCTATGTCCAGCAGTGGACTACGATATGCTGAGTTGATGATATCAAGTACATAGGTATACCAAGTGGTAGCTAGACAATATTTTTCTATCCAGAACTGTTTGCAATGAACACGCACAAACTATAAAGGAGCACGAAACTGCTCCGTAAGAGTACCTACTAACAATAGAGGAGCGGTATGGCACCGCTAAATAGTAATTTAAATCTTACTCCAGTGTAATTGCAACAAAGGTCCATATCTGACCCGGATGGTAGAAGTTTCCGTACAACAACAAGGAACCCTTATAGTTTCGCCATGTCCGCCCATCCGTTTGTCTGTCTGTCTGTCTGTCCGCGGCTTAGCTCAGAGACTATTGATACTAGAAAGCTGTAATTTGGTGTGGGTATACATATAAACCAAGCCGACAAAATGGTAAAAAAAAAATCATGAAAAAAAATTCTCACCCCAAAAGCTCGGTAAGATTCTGTATATCATTCGAAATCTGAGTGCAAAAGTGCATTTTATCCGCTAGCGTGGAAAGAGTATTTCAAATTCGAACCTTTCCACTGATATTGCATTAATAGGTACTTATTTTATGTCAGTGCGCCAACCTCATTTTTAGAATAATCGCACTGGCCAGCACGAAAAATACAACTCAAAGCGCCTAAAGAAGTTTTCACTTAAAAAAAAAAAATAGTATAAATATAAACTCGTTAACGAAATGATACTATTTATAAATATAAACCAGAAATAATATCAGAAAGTAAAGATCAGAAAATTTACTGGGACCGAATAATAATAACAGATAAAACTATTCATTACAATAGATCTAACATTACCTTTCATCTGTTCTGTGACCTTTCACGACAAAACCAATAAAACCGTTTATTTGATAGATATAGCAATACCTAACTCACACAATAATCAAACCACCATATCCGAAAAGCTCAGTAAGTATCAAGATCTCGCCATAGAAATGAAAACCCAATGGAACGCACAAACCGTTCATATTGTCCCCATTGTTCTTTCATCTACTGGTGTAAAGCCAAAATCTCTCACACAAAGCTTTAACACCCTATAGACTCACACACTTTACATGCTCCAAAAAGCCACCATCCTTAACACCTGTCGCACCACCCGAAAGCTCCTGACTTCTTCAACATTTTCATCCACCTTTTCTATCTAAATTTCGCCTTACATACTTGGTCCCGACCTGTGTGTAAGGTTTCTTACCTCTCTTAAATGAGAAGAAATGTAAAGAACCGAAAATAATAATAATAAATTAAAACTTTATTTTAAAAAATTACAAGGCATACATTTTTTTACAGTTTCGCTTAAATGTGAATTGTATTCCTAGGACTTACGTGCCTGAACTAGGTAATCCTGTGTTTCAAGCGAGATGAGCTAAATATAGACTTATAAAATAAATAAATAACCAACAGGTTGACAATAGATCACTAGCTATGTTGAGTAACTTAACTCTTAGTTTCTAAATTTAAAATGAAAACTATCACAGCTAAATAGGCTCTATAGGCTAAAGACTAATAAGCGAGCAACATACACTTGCAGTTGCATGTTTTTCAACTACAATGTTAAAGTTCTTGGTATAAAATTCATTCGAACTATGGAACCCTTCATTGTGCGTGGTCCGACACGCACTTGACGGGATTTTCACTTTGGAATTAATTGCCCGTAAAAATATGATACAAAACTTAATTATGAAATCACGAAAAAAAAAAATTTTTTTTTACCATCATTTACAACTCCCACAGTTATGCGACACTTAACATTGCAAACTATACGTATTTCTCTGTACATCCAGCCCTTTGTCATTTCTGTACGCCGTGGGTATGATTTTCATACGATGATGGGCCATGACCTTTAAAAATGTGCGCAACAATTGCAGAACCTGGGCAACTAATTATCTTTATGATTTAAAATGACTATTTTCGACATTATTTTGCTGGGGTAACGCACACGTTTTCGACACTATTTTGCTGGGGTAAATTACACTTTGACATTAGCGCTTATCGCCGAAACCATCAAATAAATAAGTAATTTGAATGATCTAGTTTGAAAATGTATTGAAGTGGTGCCAGGTACGCTAATAGAGAACAAGTAGGTATCCATGTTGTGTCTACCGTAAACTAATGACTCTTATAGTAGGTAGGTATTCATAACACTGACGAAACCTGGTAGAACTCTTGATTTTTGTCGTTCTTATTTTGCAGTTTGACATGAGCCAAGCAAAGACGTCATTTCGGAAGATGTTGATGCTTATGACTTACCTACTTGTTTTGGATTTCAGGGAAAACCATTGTACTTTTTTCCTTTTAATCCCCGACGGAAAAAGAGGGGTGTTATAAGTTTAACGTGTGTATCTGTGTGTCTGTCTGCGCCATCGTAGCTGCCAAACGGCTGAAGCGATTTTGTTTTTTTTTGGTTTTTGTTTGAAAGGTGACTTGACAGAGAGTGATCTTAGGCTATATAAAAAAAAAACGTCTATTAGATGCTTTGTTTTTGTCAAAATTGGGTCAAAATTGAGTGTGAAATATTATCTGTGCTGTTTCGCACGCTGGGCCGCGCCGCGCTACGTGCCCTGTCACCGTCGCGTCGGTTACCGGGCCGTTTGCAGTAGAGTCGCCTGTCTTCCACGAAATGCACTCGATTTCAGATCGCAACGTTAACAAACTGTAAATTGAATTTCATAGTTGTAAAATTGGTTTTAGGTAGATCTAGATTTGAATTGTCGAAGAACCAGTTACTGAGTTTGTTTTGTATTATCAAGATTGGGCTTGTAAGTGTAACCAATAACTATTTTTTTGAACGCAGCAGCGCAGGGAAGTAATCTAGCGCGAAGAATCTTTTCAGTTACTTTAATGGCATTTCAAACTTTCAATAAATAGGTAGGTAAGTACATAAACTTTGACATGTATCCTTCATTCCTAAGTTGTCAAAAATAAGGAAAAAAACCTTTAATTGTTTGCGTTGTGACATTGTAATCACGTCATATTTGTTGTTACATGTTATTTTTGTTTTGTGGTATAATCAAAATCTTTGTGCTATGTGAACTAATTGGGTATATATTCAATATTATACTTACCTTTATTTCACTATTTACATATAAGGTATATTTTTAAATATTAGAATAAAAAATATACTTTAAAACATTTCATAAATATAAAAAATAGTAGCCTACTGGTATCGGGAACAGGGTCCAAGCTACCCGCGGTCAGGGCTCCAGAGAGAGGAACCTCCTAACAATACTATACTTATCTTTAATTTCCTATTTGACCACGAATTGATAACAAGGACATTTTTTTCGAGTGTATTTCTTGACCAGACTGACTAGAAATACCTACAAAATTCAGGGTCCCCAAAAATAGGTCCCCAAAGGTAGAGGTTAAATCTTTGCTTAAGGCACAAGCGTCTGGGTAGTCCACGAAATTCAATTTTATTAACGTTTTTTTTGCAATTTGCAGGTTCATGTTATCCTTAAATATTATAAAACAAAATCCGCCGCCGTGTCTGTCGTCCTGTACGCGATAAACTCAAAAACTACTGCACCGATTTTCATGCTGTTTTCACCAGTGGATAGAGTGGTTTGCGAGTAAGGTTTTAGTATATAATAATCGACATCCACGCGGGCGTAGTCGCGGGCATCAGCTAGTGTTAATATATGTTGACCAAATACGATCCGCGGCCGTATTTATTTATAGAATTACAATCATTACAAACATAAAAATTATCATACAACTCTCTAAGTCCATATTACCCTATTGAATACTAACTATTTCATGAAATATGAAAGTTGTATTGCTGATTCTAATGATTATAATTCTGTAAAGCCATATTTGTTACGGTCGTGAATCATGTTTTAATCAAGATACATTCTGACACTGATCTGCAAATTGCAAAAAGCGTAAAAAAATTGATTTTCGCGGTCTACCTTAGCGTATCCCCCTTAAATCTTCGACCTTAGGTCGCATAATATGTAAGTTGCTAAAACCAACAGAAAATGCCAGCCTGGCTAGGAATGCTGCAGTCGAAATTGTTTTTGTCTGTTTTAGATCACTTTGGTACAACCAGAAAACAAATTGAATATTATAATTATAATGTTCTCGATCTTAGGGGACAGACGTTGTTTCTATCTGACTATATTTAGGTAGGAACCTACACCGTCTTTGAATAGGTACTATTGATTTAAGGCACAAACAGGCACGATATCGCGGGCGCGACAAAGGTTGCGCTGCCTGTCGCACCCGTGATATCGTGCAAGTATGCACGAGGCTTTCATTCTTTATGTAAAATCTTCATCGAAATTACAACTGATTGAATTTGGCTTTAGGTAGGTATATTGACTGAAACACTAAGGCCCCTCGCCCACAGCGACTTCTTGTTGCGATGCAGTCGCGATGCTGTCGCGCGTTCGTATCGATACAGTCGCGATGCGGTCGCTAATTGTTTGCCCTCGCCCACACCACGATTTTCAGTCGCGATGCAAACGCGATACTGTCGCGCTTCTCTCGCGATGCAAACGCGATTCAGTAACGGCACAAAAATGCCACAGTTGCAAGATGGACTCCGCTGAGGTAACATTAGTCACGTTGTCTTTGGTGCTGCTTTTACGTAAGCAGCCGAAGCGTGGGTAACAAAAGCAGCGTCAATATTGGATGCACCCATTTAATAAAGAGAGATTACTTGGTGGACAGTATGTAACAACGTTTAAAGTACTAAAAAACTATTAGCATAAACTCAGAAGTTGTTATAGAATGTCATATTCGTCGTTTTATGAATTGCTTTCCATTGTAAAACCAGAGTTGACACGCAGAAATACAGTGATGAGACAACACAGTCGTGATGTTGTAGCGCGTTAGTAGCGCGTTGGCATCGCTTCTATAGCGCGTTGCAAATGCGATTAACGCGCGTTAGTAGCGATGCTGCCGACAAAAAGTCGCCGTGGGCGAGGGGCCTAACAAAAAATCCAGCTGAACGCGTTTCGATTGCGATTGCACAAATTGTGGTCGAAGCAAATTAGAGTAGGAGACGACATATACCTAAAAAAGTGAAGTTCCAGAGACTTTTTTACTGTTTAGTAAGGTGCTAAGTACATGTTATACTCTTGTAGGGAGATATGATGACACCTTCACATTGTGACGCGTCGAATACCGACCAAACCGCCTGCGTGAAGCCTGGGTTCGCCCCTAGCTGTCAGGTGGAAGAGGTCAACATCGGGTCGGTCTATAACAAGCGGAAATGTGGCTGTTTACGGACGAGTGAAAAGCTCAAGAAAATCTTAGGGACGTTCCCCGCTCCCCCAGCTCCCACGCCTATGTTAAGATGCACGGTAAGGAGAAGAACAAACCATGGTGAATTTTCATGTAAAAAGAAAGCAAGAAAAAGTATTTCTTGAGACTCTGAATATAATGAAACAATCAACGAAACTTAAAAAGAAAAAAACCTATTTTCTTACATATTATAAAACAAAATCTTCCGCTGCCACTGTCTGTCGTCCTGTACGCGAAAAACTGAAAAACTACTTCACCGATTCTCATGCTGTTTTCACCAATGGATAGAGTGGTTTTTGAGTAAGGTTTTAGTATATAATAATCGACATCCACGCGGGCGAAGTCGCGGGCATCAGCTAGTATAATATAAAGAAATAAAATCTCAGCGTGATGCTGCGATATAAAAACAAATGTCGCAGCGACACTGATAGTTAGGGCCCGACAGCACATATTGAGTTATCTCCCCAACGCTGATTGAGAATGATCGTAGAACTGTCTGCACAATCAGAAAACAAGGGTTAAGTGCCCCAAACTTGAATAACTGGTGTAGGTACCTACATTATTTATGGTTTTCTTTTCTTAATAGTACGACGAGGCAAGCGGGTATAATTATGGGCACGCCGACAAACAATTTAAGGCGATGTATCCGGAGTGTTGTGTCACAGCTAAGAAATTTAAAAGGGTAAGACGTACTAAAGAATCATTATGATTCATAGATTTAGATTAATTTTTAGATTCATCATTCATATTTGAAAGAATTTTGGTAAGGGGTGTTTTATATAATTATGTACCGTCCCATACGTGGCGTCATTGCAAATTGGAATGATTATAAGAAGTATTCGAAAAGACTGTTAACATTATGTTATGTCAAAGTCTAGTGACGCCTAATTAGCTGTCCGATAAAATCGTCATAAGTTCGGCGTTGGCGTCGGCAGCGGGCGTCGTGAGCTAGGTGGTTGCTTCGTGCACCCTGTATCGGCCATCGCTCCTGCTCGATGCATCGCCTGTCGTTACTCAGGAATGTCTTGCTCTTGTCTTGTTACAACACGGACACGCTGCGACCTGGCCTTTGACTAGCCGCGAGGAACCAGGAAACAGTTTAAATTGGATTTTAGATTCCTGTCCTTTTTGTGTATTGGTTTATTTATGGGATTCTTCTTGACGGCTTGTAATGTGACTTAAGCTGTTGTTTGACTGTGTTTCGTTCGATCCTGTGTCTTCAAACGTTTTCCATAGGGTTTCCAATAAAGTGCCTACGAACTTCATAATCAACATAATTAACCCTTCATCACTAGGCTCGCCTGCTTCGCTTTCAAAACAACAAGATTAAAACAAGTTTAAGATCGATGTCCAAACATCCCGGATTTTGGACCGTAAAAGAATTCCTGGACTGGAGAGTACTCCAGGATTTCTTTTACACTATCGATCAGTGTGGTGATAAAAATATACATAAACGTGGCGATTCCGTCGGCGTCGGCGTAGGAGTGTTGGTACGCCGTAATGGATGCTCGTGCGCACAGATAGCATCGAGACTAGGATCGTGACGTGGCGCGCCCTGCGACAACGCCGCTTCCCACTGCAAGGTGAAATGGTCATTTTTTGATACTTATGTAATAAAGTTTTTATAGCCTTCTAATTTGTACGTTTTTAAGATTGGTGTCGAATACCAAGTTAGCATCTGAAATTGTTGGTGATGATCTTGAAGGATTCAGTTATATAATAATTCCGTTTCAACTAGATCCTTCATAAATGGCTGATCATCAAACTGGTCGCTGTAAATATTGAAAACCGACCGTTTTTCGTTCAGTTAAGGTTTTCGTGGTGAATACATGTCATTAACCCTAATAGGAACTCGTAGAAATCATAAAATAGATTTTTAATGAATATTATTAAATAGTTACAAAAAAGTTGTGGTTTTGGAAAAGCCTCCCTAAGACGACCCACTGACCGCCTTGCGTTCGTATATTACGTGACTTAGAGCGATGCCACACGGGCGTTGCCAATGCGCTGCGTCGGTCGTCGTAGCGCAGTGATTTTAATAGTTGTGTGGTGGGACAGGTGAGCACATTTCGATCAGGGCAGCAGCGCCGGCGTAACGCATTGGCACTGGCAGCGCCCATGTGGCATCGCTGTTAGTGCTTGCCAGATTGTAAAAGAGGGCGCGGGGCGGGCGCGGCGCGGCTTATTCAAACATAATATTATGAACTTCATTTGAGTGTCCATAGCAGGCGATCGGCGCGGGCTGATTTCAAAAGTGCCTTTAATGTGCCTACTTGAAATAAATTATTTGATTTTGACTTTGCTAGCTTGACAATGTCATAAAAGTTTAAGATTATGAAGTTTATTTTGAATAAAAGTAAGTTTCTAAAATGTACTACGGTATCAAATAATTATGCAACTTTTATACATTTTAGTATTTTTTGTAGCCACCAGGAGCTATTAATACAGCTGTTATACGGTTTGGCATACTTTCCATCCGATTTCTAAGCCTTTCTGAGCCGATGCTGAGGAATAGTCGAATTCGCTCTTCGCCTTCGTCGGATACGAAAATAAGTTAAGCAACTAGATGTATGAACGCAAATGAAGCAAAAGGAGGATGTAAGGATTGTAGGTAGCAGGTGGCGTTCTGTAGCTTCTGCCTACCCCCATGGGAAGGAGACGTGGGTTTATGTTTAGTTAAAATAATAATAAATAAACTTATCAAACAATTATAAAAATAAAACAATACATAATATTGATAAACATAATTTGCCGGATGATGAGGCGGATGGCTCGAAGGTTTCCGACATTAACGTGATGCACCTACTTGTATTAAATTAATTATTATCTTTTCCATTTAAGTCTGTGTTCTTTCGGGGACACTATACTATATTACACATTGTTTTGTAATAAGGTAAGTGGCGTGGATGTTGTATATCTTCAGGCTTGAGTGTGCTTCCTAGATTACCAGGGCCCTTGCCGCTAGGGTGAATAGGTAATTACTAGACATCGGATTATATGCACTTAAACTCTTCAGTTTCAATTTATTAACCAAAGAAATAAGATTTTTCATATAAATTGTATCTTCACTTTTCACCGCCACAGGGGAGGAATTTATTTTTTAATTGTTTAGAGATTTATTAATAAATCGATTAAGATGTAAGTATACATAATTTGAAGCAAAGATTATTTGTATCAATTTTTTAGTTAATCAAACAAACCACGCAATAAAATCCTCCCCTGTAAAATTGACTACCAGTTTTCACCCCGTTAGGGGTATATTTCGAAAAACACTGATACACGTTATTCTTTATTTTTGATTTTAAGCAAAAACACTCAACTTTCAAGTTAATTGGAGCAGGCGTTAAAATTCTTCTATCTGATACCCCCAATCCCCGTTTAGGGGGTAGTTTAGAAAAACCCTAAAAGAAAATCTTTATCATTTACATAGATAAATATTCATGCCAATTTTCAGGCCTATTAACTCAAGGAATAAGATTTTTCATACAAACGAAATCCCCCTTTTCACCCCTTTAAAGGTTGAATTTCCAAAAACCCTTTCTTAGTGGATACCTACGTCATAATAACTATCTTTTTGCCAACTTTCAGTCCAATCCGTTCTGTGGTTTGAGCAGTGCGTTGATAGATCAGTCAGTCAGTCACCCCTGGCTTTTATATACATTACATTATGTAAGCAATTAACGCGAAAATCCATTATGGATAAGGTAAATTTAACTCTACCTACAATAATGTTAAACAAACATTAGAAATCTACTATCAAAGAGGAAAAGGAAGCAAGTAGTTATTAAAAGTGTTTTATTTACTTTACGTACTAAATTAAACCTTGTTTGATGAACCCAATTGAGGTTGCAGGCGCGTAATGTTTGTTAAAGTGTAATTATAGCGTTTGATAGTGATCTTTCTAGGTTAAGACCAAGAACAGTAAAGTTTTCGTCTGTCGACCGCTAAAATGGGCTGGTCCGGCCATTCAATTCAACTTGTAAATTTAACGCCTTAACACAAGCTTCAGGTGAAATAATACATGAATTCTTTAAACGTAAGCAAATCGGTGTTACAGCTAAACGTCTGATCTACTAACTGTAATGACTAACAAATTCAGACTGAAATTTAGTTAGGGTTATTTAAATGGAGAATCATTTACATCTATCTCAAAGTATACAGAGTTAGCTTTGGGAAAAAAAATCTAAGCTTTTAGTCATTTTCCGGTGTCTATCACAATGGTACGACCACGATTATAATGGTGCTAACAGTTTGTTTTTTACAGTTTGTAACTGATCACGAAATCCCCACTAATATTTTAAATGTAAAATTGAAATTATTTATCGGTTGGTTGCTTTTCCTGGTCAGGTCGAATCATTTTGGAAATTGACCCCTTGTAATTGTTTCATACTAGAATGTAGATGAATCTTATTTGTTAAGAGATGAATATTGTTTCTAAGCAGGAGGACAAGAAGGCGTGGCGAATAGTGGCAGAGCTGGTGTCCCTGGTGCAACTGTCTGTGACGGCGACGGCGCTGGCCCTATACTACCTAATCTATTGCTACATGCAGATGGTGTACTATGCCCTCAGGAGCGCACTGTACTTCCACAACGCTGACGGGTATTTATTTTTATTTCATAAATTTTAAGAAAACTTACAACTAAGTACATTTGGTATGCAGCAACATTATGCAGAAGATAGCCAATTACAACACAAATTTTCGCTCCTGTGCCTATTTCCCAAAGGGTTAGGCAGAGGTGCACCTATTTTATTAATACACTCTACACTCACATTTCGCCAGTTATGTATAGGTCTCTTGTAATAGGGCGCGAGCGCCGTGGCCAATTAAAAATCTGCGTAGAAAACGAGAATCAAGCATGCATACTAGAACTTAAAAATCAAAAAACTAAGTTTTAGTTAACGAACTAACTTAAAAATCAAAGAAACAAATATTAAAAAAAAAATACTTTGTAGGTACTAGTGTTAAACTCATCCAGTTTGACTTCCCGACAAACTTTAATATACGCTGCCTTGCACGATTTTGCTAACCGATAAGGGACCTCGCGACCTACGCGGCCACGACCACTACTGGTTGAGGAAGTGGCTGCAATCTTGGTGCCAGAAGCTCCGACCAAGATGCGCACGTTCAAGTACACAGTTTGTCCGCAACTGGTCGGACGGCCTGTCTTTTACTCGTTAAAGCCAAGTATGCAATGCACATTTGGTTTCTTTAGATTTTACCTGGCCTGGTCGGCCTTAGGCGTGGCCGTAGCCGCGTAGTGCGCAAGGTACCACAATAAAAAAACCCTAAATCCCTACTAAACCAAATTTTAAATAATGTTGGATCTAGGCTCTAAGTTTTGTTTCTATAATAACCATAACCATGCTCTGGCAGATGGCGCTCTCTCACACGTTTGGACACACCCTTTGTCATCATCTCTGTTTATCAAGTCCGGCGTTCCATCCTTCGTTTTTCATCTATGTTGTGTGCTTTTCGGTTCCCTGACAGCTATGGAAATACTGTGGTTATGGCTAACACAGGCTCACACGAGTTGATAACTCAACTTCAATTGAAACTGAAGTACAGTCGCGGAATGAAAAGGTTGATCACCTTAAGATCTGTTTTTGCTTGCTCAGTATATGTTATCAGTATCTGCTTTATCGACCGATACCTATGACACATTCCGTCGTAATGAATGTCATTTCACTACATGGCCCACAGCTACGTCTACTATGGGAATTGACCTCTTTGCATTTTGGAAAGGCGAGTTAAAATAAAACTATTTATCTCATTCATTCTTCAGTTATTTCAGGAAGCAGAAAAGAGGACCGCAAAATATCGAACTTTGGTTTTGCGAGCAGAACATTGAAAATCATATATTGTGTAGATTTCAATCTAATCTTGTAACTTGTAATTTTTTTAATATTGTAATTATTTAAGCACGCTTTAATAATTTAATAACGAGTAAAACTTGCCGTGCTACTTAAATTACTATACCCGTGTTCACAGAAATCAAACGAATTTAATGCTAGTAAAATATATTTCAACAAAACAAAAAATCACTTTTGTGAAAATATGTCGATTGGGATTTATTTTATAATGCAATCCCATTGAGTGTAAGGCGTTTCGTATTACTCTTGGACAAACATCATACATTTCAGCGTAATAATTGGTTGACACAAAACCGTTATCTTCATATTGTCGTCTCATGTCGGCTCTTTGTGCAGCACTAAGGAAGGGGCGGCGACCAGAATTCTGATGATGATCAATCAGTTCACCTTCTTCAGCATATCTTCGAATCCAGAATCTCACAGTATACCTGGTTAAATTTAGGTACCGCGATATTTCACTGATAGTTTACCCATCTTCGTGTTGATCAATAATAGCTGCTCTTTCTTGAATATTTAAATTTCTCGGCATTGTAAAATATTAACACGAATACAAGAAATAGCAATGATGACATTGACAGGAACTGTTATTCACATTTATAGTTTTAATCATTATAAGCGAAGAGGGTGCAATCATTAGATTTACCAAACTTGACACAAAGTAATGGCAAGCTCAAACTAATAAAAAGGTTTTAGTTCAACTATTAATAGTCAAGGAACATTCGTCTTAGTAAATTTGAACTTTGTTTTCAAACAGTTAAACATAATTTTCATTACAACACTCTCGTCTGTTAAACAGTTTAAAAAGGTAACATGTGCTTGCAACGCGTAAATGAATTTATTTGAAAACTGATCAACCTTTTCATTCCGGGACTGTACAATAAAATTTTCTGTTACAGACCCATGAAAATTACGATCGGAGTGGTAACTGTGACGTCGCTAATAGTCGGGTTCAACATATTGATGCGCATGGAGAGAATCATCGGGATAGTTTACTAAATTATTATTTTGTTTAGCAATTTAGCAATAATTTCAATGTCCAATAAATACTGACTACTAATAGGTAAGGTAAAAGTAACAAAAATGAGTAATGAAAGTAATGAGTTTTAGTTTTACTTTGAAACCGGCTGAACTGAAATTGTAAGACTGAAAGAAAAAAGTTAAGTTACTTCGTATCAAAATGATCAAGTCATTATTTAAATTTATCTACTTACTGTTATTTATTGAAAGATAATTTGTTATAAATTAAATATGTCATGTATAAACTTGTTGCGTTAAAGCCTAGTTTTTAGTAGTCAACTCATTGTGGGGAGTAATTACCTTTGAACTTTGTCATTAGTCGGGTCGGATTGAGCGTGACTGAGTTTGCACCTGGACATTGTTTCCGCAAATGGTTTTGGAGGTGATTAAGGCCCCCCTCGCGCTTTTGTGCGGGCTCAACGCTGCGGGAAGCATTACGCGGATGAGGAGGCACGCTGGAGGCTGAGTCGACGACCAACACTTGATGGTCAGACACCGCGAGAGGCGGCCGCGCATTACCATCCTTCCTCTAACTTCGAATGTTACGATCGACCGCGAACTTACGCACCAGACACGCGAAGTGATTATCGATTAAAGCTCGAGTAGTGGCAGTGATATAGAATCGAATGAACCAGTGTGAATCGTGTATCGCTTAGTGCAAAATGGTGCTAAGTGTCAGGTAAATAGAGTATGGAAATGTGAAACGTTTTCATGTTTTTCATTAGATGCTAAGCACTGTTATTCTTTGTGTGTTATAATAATGAACTACGAGAACTACCTACTAAGTAAAATAAATAAACACAAAAGGCGAGGCGGAAAATGTTTTCCCACCTTGGACGAGAAAGTTTCGGCTTTGTCTAGGGCGGTATAGATTTATTATTGTTTTACGCGGGTAGGCACCTAATATTGATCATACTAACCATCAATACCTATATTGCAAATTCAAAACATACAGATCACCTACCAGCTCACCAAGGAACTCGCGGCAAATTTTAAACCCCTTGGTAGGTAGATGTGTGACGAATGCAAATTTAGATCATAGGGGCAAGAAACAATTTCATTCAAATCCTAACGTCCGTCAAACAATAATTTTAATTGCCAAGAATGTACAGTTTGACAAATAAATCAATAGAAATAAGTAAATTCGTGACGCTACAACAAAATTATATTTGTACTAGATCTGTGACCCGGCTACGCTTGAACGGCATAGCTTATTTGCGGAGCTTCATAAAGGAACATTTAAGCAGCTGCCGCAGGTTTAAGGCCGACATTTTTACCAATAGATTTGGCATTTTACCGCAAGATAACTTATTATGCTATTGTTCTCATTTCTAGTTAAGTTGCATTCATTCAGGGCCTGTGTTACTTTGCAAATGCAACGATTTAGGTTGCTTGAAGTTTTGCTAAGGTTATGCAACTAAAATTGTAATATTCACAAATATTTGGGGTTTATCACTGAATGCTAACAGGAATGTATGTAGAAGTGAACTTATTGTTAAAAAAAAAAATCATAATTACTTGAACAAAGATTTATAATAGAGACTATAAATTCAAAATATTTATTTTAGTCTAGATCATAGCAGTAGGTAGGTACCTACTCTACATATTTTCATAACCAGTGCACTGTTTATCAAAACTTACAAGCCTTGTATTACCAAATGTCATTATTTAGTTTACATGTACTTATAATATTTTTACAATTCCATTCGTGATTTTGCTTATCAAAAAATTATTTGTAAGTAAGTTACAACTTGTAGAAAATCATAACAAATCCTGAGAGTGTCCGGCGGCTCTCTATTCCGTCTTACAAGTTTACAAGTGTCGTCTTTAGTACCACAATAAATTTATAAAATCGATTTTATTTTTTAAATGTGGTCAAAAGAGAGAGATGTCTGATGCCCGCGTGTCCCAGCAGTGGGAACATTAAGGCTGATTATGAATATGGAGATGAGCTTTGAATTTAACGAAAATTGTCATTCTAGGTAACTTGTGAACGTGTAGACTTGTAACTTTTCATAAACAGGGCCCTGTTAAGACTTCAAAGTCGAATCAAGATCCTTCCCTGCGAGTCGTGTGTAGCCCGTCAAATAGGGAGATATCATCAGATCGCACTGCTCGTGATGTTTCTTTCTGACAGGTCATAGCGCACCTGCAGCTTTGTTTTTTTAGGGTTCCGTACGTCCGAATGAAAAAACGGAACCCTTATAGGATCACTCGTGTGTGTGTTTGTCTGGCTGGCTGTCTGTCTGTCCGTCGGCCACAGCCAATTTGAGGTCACATTTGGAAGGCAATAAAAAAAAAAAATTGTAAACTGTACCGTGTGACATATCAAATTAAAGGGCTTGTTGTGAGAATCTCAATTTTTTTATACTTTTAAAGATATTTAAATCCTTTAAAGATATTTAAGGAAATAGATGAAAATTGACTATTGACAGTTATCTCCGAAATAACAGTGCCTACATTTTTTTTTTAAATACATTTAATCATTCTATATCTTATAGATTACAGGAAAAACTGAAAGAAGTCTATGGTCTTAAAAACATGGTAAATCTCTCAATATTGTGCATACAAAATTACAGTAGGAATGTATGGGAGACCATGTTTTTCAATTGCAATGATATGTTTGTTCTTGGGATAAATTCATCCCTACTACGGAACCTTTCATTGTGTGTGGTCGGACAAGGACACTTGGCCGGTTTTTTAACCTAACATACCAAAATTATATAGATACAAGACTCCTTAGTTTAGAAGGATTCCGTATAAATGGGCTGTTAACGTTGCCCAGTGTAGACACGGCTAAACATCAAACTATACAATTCCAGTTTCTGCTGATCTCGCATTGTATAGGATTTCCGTACAATGCGAGGTTAGCTTTTGCTGGAATTGTTTAGCTTAATGTGTAGCCGTGTGTACCATATTCGTCAGTCAGGGCCGTTTAGGCTTGCCAAGTCAAGTTGGAAGGTTAAATCGCAGTAAATCCCTCTGATTTATAGGGAGTGACTGTGATTTGATCTGCGTTACTCATTTACTTAGTGATTACATTTTTTTTTTTACTGCTGAACAGAGCTGAGGAGCTCGTGGCTAAGTAATACCAGCCACACGGGTCGATCCATCCGGTTTATCCACGCTTGCCAGGGTTGAATCGTGCAAGGGTGTCCATCTTTATATACCGAACTTCCTCCATGCCTATTATATAATTGCATAGCACAGGTGTGAGTACTATGTACTATTGAGCTACCATTTACCGGGTAATTTGTCTTTCATTGACTTGAATGTGCCCTGGCGACTGGGAATGTCATGCTCACTGAAATGTCTCGCTGATGGTGGCGCGTGTGTCGGATCATTTAGCTCCCTTCTAAATGGTTGAGCTAAATGGTGCTGATCCATGCGTCATGTTCGTGAACGGGCGCCGTCAGTTGTGACTGGTCATCTCTTAGCTGCCATGGCTTATTTTAATTTTTGAATTGTTTTATGTAATAATTGCGGACGCTTTAAACGTGCTTTCTACATTGTTCTCACATGTATAATTTCAACATAAATGATGTAACCCACATATTGTAACAATATTTTGATTTAAAAGAGTGTCCATGGAGTTTCTTGCCTGTTCTTCTCCATAGGTACCTACTACGCTTTGGAATGGGCAACTAGCTTCATATTTCTGACTGACCGACTCCTTGACAATTCAAAAGTGCCTGTGAATGGTTTAATTGAAATAAATGCTTTGAGTTTGAGTTTTTGAGTTTGCCTCGAAAAGCACGGTAAGCCTTTGGTCCCGGCTGTTATACGTGGATCTTCGACAGTCGTTACGGGTCGTCAGAAGCGCGCAAGTCTGTCAACCAGTCTTACCAAGGTGTATCGTATTACCAAGTTATTGGGTTGTGGAGGTCAGATAGGCAGTCGCTCCATGTAAAATACCGGTACTCAGTTGCATCCGGTTAGACTGGAAGCCGACCCCAACATAGCTGGAAAAAGGCAGTCAGATTGACTTAATTTGCTTAACAATTAATTTCCCTGACTTTAGTCGGTATATAATGTGTGACAGCGTGCACAGGTCACGGCGCCGCGCGCCGGGTTACGGTGACGTTGCGAGGTGTAGTGGGCCGCATGTCACACCAGCCGTGTAGTAACGGTGCGTTCCGGACGCCGCCCCCACTTAACACTCACATGTCTTACTACCGACTGCCACCCATCATTCTCTTGCCCTTTTCCCAATTTATTTGGTTTCGGCGCAACATGTAATTTTCTTCCACATGGCTTTATTAGTCGTCATCTCGGTAGTCACCTCCTTTCTAGCCATATCATCCTAATACTAACTAATAATATAAATGCGAAAGTGAGTTTGTTTTTTTATTTTTTTGTTACGCTTTCGAGCTAAAACGGCTGAACGGATTTGGATTAAATTTAGCACATGGGTAGACCATGACCTGGAGAAGGTCATAGCGTAGCCATTTGGGGGCCATTTGATACCTTTTATCCCGATATTACCAAGGGATCGAGGCTTATGCGGGCGAAACCGCGGGGCGCAGCTAGACTTTAATACATTCTATCTATGTCTTCTTTAGTGTTCCCCTTTTATAGAGTGATATACATCCACGCTCATATCAATCTACCACTCTTCGTCACAAATGTGGAGTCTGACAATGCATGTTGCTTGGCCAGTTATATGCGTTGGTTATATAAGCAAAGCTTTTTGCTCGATCTGCTCTATAGAGATCTCTGTTTTGGAATGGGCAACTAGATTTAACTTTCTGACTAACTGAACGACTCCTTGGCAAAAGTGCCGTGTAAGGGTCAGTTCAGACCACGACGACGCGACACTGCGCGCACTTTTTAACTTATTTTCTTCACGAAAAGGTATAATTTCAGTGCGAGTGTTGACACGTGTCAAAGTACGCTGAGATGCGCGGGTGCTACGCAGCGCGTGTTCCTTATTGTGTAGTAAATAAATTCGTTAATGTATCGGATCATCAGAAAAGTGCGTGTCGCGATGCGTCTCAGTGTGTGTGTACTGACCCTAAATGAATTATTTTAATAAATTTTTCTGACAGGCTGTGTCCGGGTACCAATTTTAAACTCTGGTAAGCTTTGGTTTATGAATTCTTTTTCTTATGTATTTTCCATAAGGAAATTGTTAGACAAATTATACATTTGAAATCGAACTTATTAACGTAATTTATTCAGTTATCAATACGAATTTAAACCCATTCGATCGATAAAAGAGGAACCAGTCATTAACAATTTCTGTAGCAATTTCACAATGTTTACCAACAACGCCCCTCTATGAATTTCAATAAGGCGCCAAAGACTTCTTGAGGTTGTCCCTTCCCGTCATGTTGGCACCATTGCTTGTCTAGATTAGTGTCAATACTAAAAGTTCAAAATGGCAACAGTGCTACTACTAATCGCGTCACGGCACATGTTATAATGAACGCACTGTTGTTACATTGGTGCTTGCCAGGAATTATCTCGAACCCGCATCCACATGTATTCTGAAATAATAACGCCGTATCAAATGAATTTGCATTTATTTCTATGAACCAAGGAGTTGACGAAAATATTTTAGCATGAAATTAACTGATCAGAACTGTTTTGTAGGAAATCATCCATGAAAGTCTACTTTGAGCAGCAATTGCCGGAAATTACCTGAAAATGTTTGGTTTTGGATGAATTATAGTTTTTTTTCGAAACCGTTTTCAGCCGTTTAGCAGATGGTATAGTTTTTCATTGGGTACCTATCTGTTGAGATTAATAAAAATCATGTCCTCTGACTTTGACGATTATTTCAGGCAACGTCTTATTTTCAGTTATTTTTAATTATTCGCTGCCTGTTCCATATCAAAGGGATGAACCACGTCCTTGAGCTAACATTATGACCTACTTATATCACAAACTAAGCATCACGTTAATGTTAGTGAGGAAGCGGAAATGAGGCCATTACGATAGGAGATGTAGGAAGCCGAGCGAGGCCGAGTTGTTCCGACCGCTGCCGAACTGAGCCGAACCGCCGAGATTATAGCGCACGCGCACTTACTGTGAAAATTATGCAATAAATGAATTAATGTAAAAGAGGAACTAAAATATGATATAATAAGCATCCGTTTTTGTTACGAAATTTGACCGTCACCTTTCAGTTATGTGCAATGTATTGTAGAAAATGCGGCGTTTCTGTTCTTATTTATTAACCATCTGACCTTGGTTGCGTTTTGTAGAAATAATCGTAGCCCAGAGAAACATAATTTTAAGCTAGACAATTAAAGCTTATTTCAGAATGCTAATTTAATCATTACGAAAACCGTTGAATGCCGATTTTAAGCCTCTTATGTTACTTTCTACAAAGAGCATCATACTCAGAAAAAAAAATTGTTTATTATTATAAATACTAATTATAAAACATAATTTACGCATCAAAAAGTCCTTGTTTCATCTTCATACGAGCATATTTCTACCCAGTGTTAAGTAAAAACTGTTATCATGTGTTACGCGAAGGCGCGTGAACAAAAGACATCAACGACTCAAACTGTTATGAACTTGCTACGAGAGTCATCGGTATTTATCAATGTAACTCACGCACGCTTTTAACTACTCTTATGAATATGTTGTAAGTTTTTTTTATTTTGATAACTTCAGTTAAGTTTATTACAATTTGTGGTTTTTTTTAAAGAAAATTATTTTCAGTAATTTTAAAAATTACAAGATTGTGTCGTAACAAAATACAGCAATCCAATTCGATTACACTCGATCCCGCTATTCTTAACCCTATTATAAGATCGAGTGACCCTTCGTGCCTTTCAGTCATCTCAAACCTGCAGGGCTTCATACAAAATCGAGCATTACGCCATGTCGCCCCCTGGACGTACACGAATAACGGACTCGATTCTCGATCACGAAATCAAAGCGATTATGACGATTATAACTTGATTATCGATGATCGGAACGTTCAGTTATCGATTAATTGCGAGTACAATCACGAACTGTTGGAATTATGCGAATGAAATGATAAGGTAATGTGATGTAATGAGATTTGAGCTATGAAGGATTGTCTTATCTAAATGACTGCTTTAGGTAATATATCTTTGTTTGGTTTAACACTTTACGGGCCACTAAAATCCCCCACATTTAATAACAATACAACTTATGCAGGACATCCTGTATATGTTGTATTGTTATTACATCAAACCGTGCCTCGGAAAGCACGTTAAACCGTTGGTCCCGGCTGCCATTTGTGTATCTTTGACAGTCGTGACGGATCGTCAGAAGCCCGAAAGTCTGACAACCAGTCTTGCCAAGGGGTATCGTATTACCCAGTTACTGGGTTTTGGAGGTCAGATAGGCAGTCGCTCCATGTAAAATACTGGTATTCAGCTGCATCCGGTTAGACTGGAAGCCGACCCCAACATGTTTTGGGAAAAGCTAGGCAGATGATGTTATTACATCAAACATCAATTCCAAAAAATTGTGAGCCGTGCCATACATATGCGTCGAGTTAGTAAGTTTATTGAGAGGTATTGAAGTTTTCTATGGGACAGTTGATAATTTTTTCGTGATTACGATGTAGGTCCCCTGGAGAAACTTGTTCTGTGTCATGGTCTGTATCACACCCTTAAATTTGACAACAGCTTTCTGGTACACTCTATATTGTGTCTCGTTCAGTGTCCTTCAACCGATTAAATAATAATAAGCATCTAATATCCTATTCTGACTAAACTACACTTAAGCAAGATTTTTGTTAATTTTTATTGAAACACTGTAACTTTTTCGAAAACGTTTAACTTTCACTTTTCAGGTATTTTCATGGTATTCTAATTGAGTTTGTTTCAGGTATATAAAATTGTCATTTTAAGTATTTTAGTATTACAGTCTAAAAGTGAATTATTACCTATGTAGGTATTTAAAAATTGTAGGATATACAAGCATTAACAATTTCTTAATTCTCACTATTGCTTTGCTTCAGTCAAAGCTACACCTTCACAGACACGGTTCAATATATTATTTTATTTTATTTTTTGCTTTTTTTAAAAGAAGTATTAAAGTTAGTTCTTTAATTCAATCAAACTTGTCAAAGATTGCACATTTTTTTTTCTCTGCCCAGATGGCACAGCATGATATGAGCAATGATTCAACGATTTCGATTAGTTTATCGAATCCGAAGGACACGAGAGGTCAAGGTTCGATGATAGGGTCACTGACTGAGGCACATTACTCTAACATTATTAGAACTGGAACGACCGAAACAATAGGCAATACGCAGACGGAATTAAATAAATTTGAGAGAGGAAAAACTTACAATGTAACTGTTTATCAAAATAATAGCTTAATGATAGTGCTTCATTTTGAAGAATTCTGCTGCGCAATGCTGGCCACCTGATAGATATATACTTTTTAAGTGGATTATCTCAGCAAGCTCATAATATTTTGCAGGCGGATACTGCTCTGCAACCCTTTTGTAAAAATCCTTTATTCAATTTTTACGACAACTATGACAATCTATCTATCTTCCAAGTATGTCGTCGAAACGACTCTCTTAAATCATTTTATCGACACATTCGATATACAATAATGTCGAATGTATAGTTTTGGATCTATGTTGTCTGAATAAATAAATAAATAATAATAATAATAGTTTTTCCCGGGAAAAAAATCTCCACAAGCCCACAAACAAGTTCACAAACTTCAAGTTTGTGAACTGTTTTCAAAGGCCAATCATCCAAAATACTTGATTGAATTAGAATTCAGTTTATCACTGAACTCCGAATTTACAGTTCCCGAAACAGAATGAACCGTAAACATCACGCAAAGATTCGTTCACCTTTAAATTTACAGAAACTATTCACAATACAACGTGAAACGAAAATTGAAATTGTGTAATATATAATATTTATATCGCAAACTGTACGTGATTCAACAATTTTGTTGGCAAACTCTACGTAGGTAATAGATATTGATTCTCCGGGATCAATCCAATCTCGAGGCCTGTCATTACCAGGCCGTGTCTTTTGACCCGTCATTAGGTAGTAGCATTACTCGGAACAATGCGCCTGCGCCGACAATATAAGCGTATCACGAAAGCAAGTTTAGCCGCGTTTACTTACATTTGTTTGCGAATATAAGTGATCATTAGAATGTATCACGATTCAATTCGGTCTGCACGCAACATGTTATTGAATATATTTCTATATTTCATCTAGTGTATTATCTATTTCAACATCACATATTACTGTGCTGAACATGCAAGGGTATAATTTTGAATGTTGTTGCAGATTCCTCATCTTGTGCAGTTATCTTATTATCTCCAGAGTAAGTAGTCATTGTATTCCTCTTTTTTTTTGTTAAAATGTTAAGCCATTCAATTTAAATATTCATGGATAATGGATTTTTCTAAAATCAGTGACCTTATTACTTTTCTTAGAATACTTTGTTCAAGATTAACTGGTTTTAGTATTACGGAAAGAATCTTTTTAAATTGAAAATTTCTTTGTATTTTTAGCTGCTCAGAAATGAGCATCTCTTTTGTGGCATAAGGTCAAAGCAATTTTTAAATTTATTATGGTATTTATCTTTGACTTATCCTCATTTTCTTTTATGTAACCTAGGACCATCTATTTGGTTTCCATTGATTGTGCTCAACGGTTTTGAATAGATTATTTTATCATCATCATTATCGGTCATTGCCTGCCATCGCCATATATTCGGCAAATAGATGCTAAAGCTCTAATGTAAAGTTTGAATGCATTGAGATAATCTCTACGCTTTACCAAGCAATGTTTAACACCAGATTGATGCCTTATGGTAGTTGGTTTGTAATACTGAGAGAAATATTTTAATATCCGGTTAGACTAGAAGCCAACCAACGATGAGTAGTTTGTTGAGTGCGTTAACGCTACCCAAATCAAGCAGTATAAAGATTAGCGTACATTGCAGCCGCAATGAGCAGCAGCGCTACGTACTAAAAAAAGGTGCGGTGCGTGCGGCCCGCCTGTAGTGTGCGTTGGTTCATAGAAATTATAGCAATGCGTTGTGTAGCGGTGCGGCCCGCCTCAATCTGCGCTAGCCTTTAATGTTACTTACAAAATGTTTCTTATCGCATCATCAGGTGCACTCGGCGTCTCAACACTTGGACTCGGCCGAGTACTCAGACTCAACGGAAGTGTCGGTGGTGTCCGTCTCGTCCTCGGCGTCGGCCTCGTCGGAGCTACACGAGGGATCCGGGGAAGATCCTCCTGATCCTGTACTTTCGAATAATCTGAAGGTTGGTACTAGCCTATATTTTTATAAGAAAACAAGCCATGTGCCCGATGAGATTTGCCATCGGCAAAAATTACGAAGTTTCATACAAACTTTCATCCCCACTTTAACCCCCTTAGGGAATGAATTTTCAAAAATCTTTCTTTTATCACGAAAATGGATAAAGTAAGAAAGCAGTAAGTATATAAGTTTGAAAATGGAGCCATTGATAGAAAAGTTGAATGGAAATCGTTTGGCTAAGAAAGAGTGATGAATATAAATGTTGATGGAGGAAGAGGGAGAGGAAGGTCAAAGAAAATATGGATGGATTGTAGTGTGACTATTAACTGTGGGATCTTAGGTTTGATCACCGGTACGGATAGTGTTATCGAGTTTTCTCATTATTAGCTTTTCAGTGGCATCTCGTAGTCTGTATTTGTGCCCGTTTCATGCTGGCATTAGGCTCGCATCTTATAGGGACTTATGATGCATTTGCCAAAATGTGGGTGTGCTAATTCACCTCTACATACCTCTGAGGAGCATACAAGCGTGTTGATATGGTACCTAAAGAGCTTCTCTTTTGGGCAGTTGGTAAATTTGAAATGGTGTAGAAACTGAGTATTCTTGAATAAATATTTGTTTCTGTTGCTACTTCGATCTTGACTCAATGTATGGTCAGATTTGAAATAGTTATCCAAAAATAGCGGCTAAAAGAGAGACAAATGAGAAAAATGCTTTAAAGAAATAATTAGCTTAGCCTATTATACACACATTTTACACACTTCATTCTTTATTCACATTAATTTCACACATTTTGTTAATACATTTAATGCATTTTATATAACCTATTTTCATTTGCAGAATGAAACAAGAGAAGCGCTCAAAAGTGATGGCAGTGAACAGGACCCGGTGAGTAATAAATATATTTCATTCTTACTTACGTGCAATTCAAAACAGATAAATTTTACTTAAGTGGATCATGTCTGCAATATACGATACGTCTAACTAAGTCGATCGATTTGAAACTAATAGCAATGAAAATGCCTAATTGGAAAAAAACAATTTATACCAGGGAAATTGCTTTGCAAGGAAGCAATTCGGGAAGGAAGTATAAAATGAAACGGAACTCACATCTGAGTTTAACTTTCTCATACCCACGATTCGGCCTTGAAGCAGCAACATTTTTTACATACTTGCGTATGTACTACGAGCTACCAGTAATGTAGGAACGTAACCGCCGCGAACAATGAGCCATTTCTTGATATAAAAGAATCCGCCATGCACCGGTCAGCCCTGTCTCTTTCATCGTGCTTAATGGCTCTGAAAATAGCCAGATTTGTTAACTACGATTTATAACTCAATTATTTACTAGATTTTTAGATTGTTGAATCTTTTTGTTAGCGAAGTCTGCGTCAGTTGAATTGTGGACAGTCGAAAACTATTGTGTTTCTGAAGGTAACAAACGTCTTTGTCAATCTAACTGATGCATTTTTAGTATAATAGAAAAAAAACGACAGTTTCTTCTTCTTTCGCGGATTACGCAGAAGAAATAAAATACTTAAAAAAAAAGTTTTCGCATGTCAATATACAGACAGCGGGTGAAATGCCTGAAATTCGCTCCGACACATGGTTTCACTATAACTAATTATTTATTTTCACTTTTCTAACAACACGTGTCATGCTCATTTACGATAAGCGTATTTTGGGGGCGCAAAATAAAAGAGTGACTGTTCAAATAATCGTCACAGCCATCACCCAATTACTCGCGGGCATGAACACAGAAGTAGGTGAAAGGTACGCTATAATAGTCACCAATTTACACCCATTTGAACGACCATTGATGGATTGATTGAAAGAATTCTTCTAAGAATACACGATTTGACACAGTCTATCTTTTCCTTTCGTTTTGCGGAATTGCTGCACTTATTGGTTTTACGGTCGATTTGTATAGAACGAACGAATGGTATGAAACTTACTTGACATGTAAGAGGACCTACTTTAGAGGAGTGCAATTAAAATATAACAATGCATACCCAACGGTTGCATCTTGCAGATTTGAGATGTAAAAGTCATTTCATAGTAAAATGTTAGATAGGAAATGGTAATTTTAGTTGCTGAGCTGATGAATCGAATGCCGTGAAATGATTATTTGGTGTGATGAGAGGAATAAATTGAAAGATCAAATAGAGTGGTTACGAAGCTATTATTTGTGTCACGCGTGAGTTCCCGCGTGTTACGCGTACGGTGGCAGTCAGCACGTTGCTCAACGCACTGCTACTCTAGTGACCGACTGAATGGGAGAGGCCACGCCGCAGCCTCTGAGGGCTTGTGCAATATACAATATTGCAGTTGCGAAGGGCTTCTCTAATCTGATTAGGTTATCATCTGTAGTTCCGCTGCCGATTTATTATGTCTTACTCGTAATTTTTGTACGAAGGAAGTTGAGTTGGGTTGTTCTGCTGAGTCTGTGCTACTGCTATTATAATTCATAAAAGGATTTCAATAACTTAAATATAACGTTCTTTTGCAGGTATGTTAAGTTCACTAGTACCAATAGGAAGAATATATTCATAGTTAGGCTTAGTTTTCATTGGTAGATCCTGATTTTATAACTCTAATACTATCACAAAAAAAAGTAAAGAAAGTTGACAAGACAAGATCTTGAAAATACATCCTGTAAAACATAAGAACTGTCATCTCAGCCCATAAAATACAAACAAATAAATTAACATAATCGAATTAGTTAATTAAGTCTTGAGAAACTGATTCTGCTACTGTTACGCGCATTGTGGGCTTCTAAGAAGGTCGTATATGTGTTAGTTTAGCGATATCCATCTCTGACCTGGTGTAAGTGGCTGGTAGCTGTTGTTTGACTCACATTGCATCTAAACCATGAACGGTGGCGACGGTCACCCACCGCGTGACCTACAAACGAGAACATCCTTTGGAAATGCGTTATTAATATTGTTGAAGATTATTTGGCAGTCTGAAAAACTGTAACGAGATCATACACGTTTGCGTAAGAAAACAGGATATGCGGTCAGTCTTTGCCGCCGAGGTTGGTAGGTAAACAGAATTTTGCTCTAACCACCTTATTTCCTAGGTTGATAGTATGAAAATGCTTGATAGCTTAACGTTACTTGTAGGAGCAGATGAGCTGGCATACTGTAGATAACAAAGCGGTCAAAAGACAAACTTTACAACCGCCATTTATCCGCACCATCGCTGGCTGCTTACTTCATGGAGCCTGTGATAGTTGATTGTCAATTTTTAATTGTAATTGTGCCGTGAAATACCGACTTATTACGGCCCGCCCGACATTATTTAAATTGGATAACAGGTACAGATATTCGTGTCGAATTCTTTATTATGTTGTGCTACTACGAAAGTCTGATAATAAACCACATGAAAACCAAATGAAAGTGTTCCCAATTCTTGGCATTTCTACTTTTACGGATAAGCTATGCTTTGACGCGGCATGATGTGGCCCCAATTTGTTGTTTTATATTGGAATCAATTTGTCAAAGTGATGTGGCGACGGCGTTTACTCCGGCACTCCACTGGCCCAATTTTATAATGCGTAGGTACTGGCAGCCGGCGTGCGAACTGCCCTGGCATACTTACTGCCATTTACGTCTTTTTTGTGCAAAACTTTCAAGGGGTCGTGACTGTGAAATGGTGAATTACCGACGCCGTAATTCGTTAGTTTGTTTAGAATTTTTTCTTTGGTCAGGTAATGGTTGCAATCTAGTTGCAGTGCTCGGTCACAACAAAGCTAACGGTTTTATTTTCGTGACAATTTTTTAGGTGCTTGTTAAGTTAACAGTCGTTTAAGGCGCTAATTAGCGGAGGTTGTGTTATTTGTTGAAGGCAGTCAAAAGTCGCGTGTGCCGGAAGGTGGTAGTTAGGCTTATGTTATCTCAGGGCTATCTGATTGTGAAACCTCCACGGAGCGCTACCTCCTCAAATGCGAACGCTCTTCATGTAAGGAATGTATAAAACAAAATGAGTCATTACAATTAAATATTATAACAATGTAATACAGCATAACTGTTGCGCCAGTTTTAAACGCTTCTAAGGGTCAGTTTCAACTTCCGAATGGTGATCAACGATCTATGAAGTAGAATAATTACGTTGTTTAAATTTGCTACCATTAAATTAACATTGGTCGGAATATTTACTTAATTTACGTCCACGGTCTATGGCAGACAAGTTCTGAGGTAGATAAAATAAAACCATAGACAAATGATTAAAAATGCAAGTTATAGTTGATGAAATAGCTTAAATTGCATAGTTGACATCGCTCTAGTTGCTTTCATGGTTACCAACAACAATTGAGCCAACTCTCGTCTCGAGAACAGTGTTAACGGCCGCGACTAACGAGTGGTAGGCCGTAGGTTAGAACCTAGACAGGCGCTTTTACTTTGTGTAAATTATTTCATCACGACTGCTCTCAAAACGGTGAAGGAAAACCTCGTGAGAAAACTGGCATAGTCTAGAACCAAAAACTTGAAGAAATGTGACATGTACCAACACGCACTGGGCCCGCGTGGTGGATTACGGTCCACTCCCTCTCACCAAGAGGAGGCCTGTGTCCCAGCAGTGGGAACGTTATCAGGCTGATTATGCATAAGCTGCATCTTTAGTATCTACTTATTAAATACTTTTACTATTTTTTATGTCTAGGTGATATTCCTATCAGAGAAGAACAGTTATATACCGGTGAGCATCAAGCCACGCTCGCCTGCAGTGGACACGACGTGGCGAGAACCACCAGCCTGGGAGCGCGAGTACCGAAGACATCGGACCAATGGCAGTAGAGTGCAGTGTGAGTCTAACTTGCTTTTACGGAGGGAAGTAGAAATTGTGTTGTCTTGGGTTCCTAGACAGTTGAATCGTATCGGGACTCGTCAAACTTCATTGTTTCCGCGCTTGTCTGGTGGTCACCAGATAAGCGCGGAGATGTTGATTGGGAAGTGTTGCGAGCTTGTCATGGCTAGCCAAAAGAACGGCGAATTTGAATGAACTTGATGAATGGCTAGCAGCATTTTACATCGCGTTAGTTTTTAATACTATTACCAACATTTAAGTTCGACCCGCTGAACGTTCATAAAAGTATCATATATAGCAAACATTGTCTACCTAATGTTGTGAAATCGGACAAATTGAGATGGTATCATATGGAGCGCGTGGCACCGCGCTTGCGCAACCCTTTGTGTGGCTTTTTATTAGATTTTACTGAAATATTCGTATGATGCAGGATACGGGGATTATAATGGTTACGTATCAAGATACTATTGTCCTCATGTTACTATAGAGTGCGATAGTTTTGACTTGTATTTGACGTGAAATGGCGGTTTCCCACCAAGAAAAGGCTTGTGGTGGAGATTTGGAGAAGTAGATTAAGCTAGGGTAGGTACCTATTTTAAAAGAGTGGGCAGCTCAATTTTTACCGATTATCTAAGCTGCACCTACCCACGTTGATGGTATGAATTCATAATAATGTTTTTTTGTTTTGTTAATAGATATTGAAGCCGAGTGCCAAGATGACTTCATGAAGATTAGAGTCGGGTTCAACGGATCTTTCGCCGGCCTGGTTTATTCAGCAGGTGAGAACGTCTTCCATTTTTATTTTACGTTTAACACTTAATTTCTCAGAAGTGTTTCTGAGACATTTAGTGTTAAATCAACAAAAAAACGATCTGCAAAAATATGAACTGGGATCGTAATTTTAACCAAGCGCAAGTTGTAATACAATAACGCTTCTATCTTGCCTATTGTCCACAAATCATAAAGGTTTAACCACCGTTATGTCAGTTACCTAGGGAAGTTCCTGCGGTGTAATCAGTCATCAGGCTAACCCTAGGTGTTGTGCAGATAGCTGGAACAATTAGGCGTGTAGACTAGACGAGTGTCATTACAGCTGTTGTATTGTTACTTACGTCTCGGCGGCGGCGTCGCAACTCAAGAACATTGTGTCGATCGGTCCTTTGGTTTCTGGTCCAGGAGTAAGAAATAAATGAAGTTTTCATTCTTTTAAACATGGAACGCCATTCATCTGACGTTAGTTCATATCGAAAGGGTTAGGTCGCCTTTCTTTAAACTTGGAATTCGGAAGGAAACTAGTTCCGAATTCGTGTTATTCCTGAAAATCACTTTTTCACATTTCTTTTTACGCATTTAAATAGGTACATTAAGGGTTGCCAAATGAATGAAGCTGTACATTACAAATAATCTCATATAGCTTATGTATATATATCAGCAGAGAAACACCTTATTTAGGGAATTCAATCAAAATCGAATTCGAGAAACGGTTTGAGATAAAGATACAGCGCTTGAAGATTTTCGCACGGTCGTTCCCACATTAGCACTCCAAGTGCTTGCTACTCTGTGTTTGTCCCACTTCTCTTATCGTGTTTGTCAAAGAGCATGTGCGTTGGATGAGACATTTGATAATTTCGCGACGTGGTTATCGTTAATCAAGTGTACCTACAGCTGCACAGCATCACTGAAATGAAATGTTCTCATAAAGAGTATGAGAACATTTTATTCAACGGTTGGATTAATCGTGAGATGATCTGTGCCTATGAAGTGAGTCACATCTTGGTCACATCATTTAGAATTCTAGATTTTGATGCGTAAAAATGTAGGCTGATACAAAATCGTCATTTGAATGATACGGTACATTATCCCAAACGATCGGTTTTGTTTGGATGAGTTGCGTTAAGATGTCTGAATCTAAATTAATTTCGACTTTGTGTTCGTCTGATCTCAGCACCTAGAAGTAGTTTTTCCATAAGGCTATGTTGGGCGTCTTTATTTCACAACAAATAATTAATAAGCTTTAAAGTAATGTTACAACAAAGCTAAGTTGTAGAGAGTGATCTCGGAGTGATTCAAGTTCTCAATAAAACCTAAATGTATCACAATGTCACGGGAACCGTTTATCATAAACTCATACCACGGTTTATCAGCAGAAATAATACTAGATATTAAATTGTACAGTACTATAAGATTATACAATTTTCCCTCTTAGATCCATTGTTTATGATTCGTGGAACAGCCGCTTAGCTGATTCACACTACCGTTAGCGGCTTGAAAAGAACTTCAAACCACTTTTGAACCTTGAAACCTTTTTAAAATCTTTTATTAAAATCACTTTTTGTTTGTCTATAAATCTACATACATCTACATTAAATTTTGCAAGTGAATTTTGAAATAGTTTGTTATCCAAACAGGATAATTCGAACGCATCTTCATTATTACTTGAACGGAAGTAAAGTAGAATTTATTTTAAGTGTAATACTTTTTTACATACTTAAAATGCAGTTATATATACCTAAAAATATAAAATAAGGTAAATACCGAAAGCCAAATACGAGCAGCTTTATGAACGGTCAATTAAGCACAGCGACTGAGCAATATTATACTTAATTACTTACCTAAGAACCCAGTAAATGACTATTAAAAAGTAATTAAGTAATGTTTGGTGACACAGTTAAAGTTTCAGTGAACTATGTCACCCTTTTAACTAGATATTATCTGCATTTAGTAGGAACTTGACTACTTGAGTGCGGTTTCGGTTTTTAAGCACTTTCTTTAAAACGTTTTATTGCGGTGGCTAGGTCAATTTTTTTTTTGTTTTTGTTTGGCTGACGTTTGTTATGAGTTTTTGCTTCAGTTTTGGGGCAATCATTTGAGTACTTTTCAACATATACCTACAGGAAAGAAAGGTATTATTTTTCTTCCCGGGCATATTATTAAAACACCCATGCCTACATAAGTAATTAAAAAATTGTTGCTGGGACTTACTGAGGCTATTTATTTTAGAGTCTACTTAATAGAAACAACTGATAGTTATTCCTATTGCAGGCTATTCATACGATCCGGACTGCATGTACATAAACGGTACGGGGCGAGACTACTATGAGTTCTACATCCAACTCAACAGATGCGGCACACTGGGGAGGAACGGTCAGCACGATGACAGCAGGAAACATCCTACTGTGAGTACTTAGGCTTACACAAGAAGTAAATAACACCCCTAACAGTACAGACAGTACAGGGTTGTACTGTTGCCTAGAGCCTCCTATCGTCACGTAGGCATTAAGACATATGTATGCACCTACGGTGATGTTCCATTGCATTTTTTTTTGTATGAAATGTTAGCCTTTATAAAGGCTTCCTGTTCGTCTCATTGTCCAAGCAATGAGGTAAGGGGACAATAAGCTATAATACCATTTTAGTTGCAAGACGTTTATGAAAACTGGCAAGCCTAGAATAATGTGAACAACTGAATAAGACCTGCTATGAGCGATCTTGATAGAATACCTACTGCATCAACCACCATATTTGGAAGACCGATGTTATCTCAATTGGCATCACGCATGATATTGTTAGGGAAACACAAGGCTGTACGAAATGAGTATTTACTAAAACCCTACTTGTATCTAAACGTTGCGGAATAAGATAAAAAGAGCACGCACTTTACTTTATGAGTTTCATTATTACGATATCATCTGAGGACTCCGTAGACGGCATCCTGTGATATTTAGATTCATAGATACTCTCATGGCAGTTGAGACCTAGCTATTTGTACATTCTAAGGCATAAAAAGTCTTAAAGGTCAGAATATTGTAAATAACGCGTAGCTGCGTAGCACTCGTAGGCATTGTGCTACGAAGTCTACACAAATTCGACTTTTTGTTACCTTGTCGAAAACCCTATAAGTGAATCTTTCGATCCTCTGCTAGCGTAGAATGGAAGATGGGATACCTAAGGGATGATAATCCAATCAAATTATTTATCAATAATCGCATTATCCACATAATTATATTATGAAGGGTGTCTTTTTGTAATTTAAATTCGTTGCTTAATATTAAAATTGTATGTTCGTTTATCAGAAGAACCTGATGTGGAACACGATAACGGTGCAGTACAACTCGCTGATAGAAGAGGAGTTGGACGAACACTTCAAGGTCACCTGCGAGTACGGATACGACTTCTGGAAGACTGTCACGTTCCCTTTTTTGGACGTAGAGTGAGTATCCACTCTTTAATTATTGACAAATGCGTGCACTGACTGGACAGATCCACTCAATCTGTGTGGTTCTTTCCTCAAAAGTCCATTTCAGACACCAATCTACATGGTCTTCACATGATCTGACCAAGATTATGTCTGGACTTTAAAAGAGACTGTGACCTCTGAGTTTGTTTCGGCCTTTCTTCTCAGAGTAGTCAGACAGGAAACGCCGACCTCATCTAGTTTTAAAAATGTGATTGACGTGTAAAAGTCTTTGTGCAAACCTACTTACAGAAATAAAATCATTTATCATTTAATTCTGTAGGTATTGGTTTTTATGTCAGCTCTACATAATACTCAACCTGGGGTAGTATTAATGCCATCATATTTCCACTGCGAAAACGGGATGGTGCTAGCGGTCTTGTCTAGCTCCGTCACTCTCTCACACTGGAAAAATAGTAGCATTAATACTTCATAATACGGAACCTGATGTTGACGGGGCGAAGGACGATGAAGCACGTTTGGAAGATCCCTATCATTTCAAAGCCAAATCTGTAGTATTTTCTGTGCTGGGAAATTATAAACTCTGTAGTAAAAGGTGCATAGTTTTAGGTTAATTTTAACTCGCGTACCTAAAAAGATAGTTATACCTTCTTACATATAAGGATGCTGTTGCTCATTTATCCGTGTAATTGTTTCATCTGTGCTGTGTCCGGCCGCTCTGGATCAGTGGTCAACGCTTAGATTGAATTATTGGAAATAATTCTGCTTAAACCGTATTTACCAAAAGATAGAAATAAGATTTGGCACAGCTGTGGTTTGCTGGAAGTTATAATCTACTTTAAATCGATAAAGTGCTAGAGGTCTTAATAGAATTTTGTTTTCAGTTCATAAATAAAAAGTGAAAATTCAAACATTTATTTTGATTGAAAACCACAAAATGTTTGCGAACAATGGCCGATCAGATTTGCTGTCAAGGCGTCGCGCACGCATGATCTTGTTGACATAGATCGGAGAGCGATTATCTGCGACGATTGGTGATAAAATGCATTATCATAACTGCATGTAATCGGGGAACCGGATTAGTTGGACAAACCGGGACTTTGGGAGTCTCTTATTTTCTCTGATGCTTAATTACCTGCTGCTTTGAACACTAAAGTAAAGGAGCGTAGTCTACATTGGCAAGGTGAACGAACGACGAATTAAAAAGAAATATTAAACAGTTATCAGAACTCTTTAATATTTCTGGCGATTAAAGAATCATTTATTTTATTATGCACGAAGACAAAATCGGTTGAACGGACTGTAAAAAAGGTTTATTTAAATGTCTATTCTTATTTCAAATGGAGTATAGATACATTCTAAGCAAATAAAAACCTATTCTATTCCATTCAATGTTTTAGATTTTAGAAAGTGGATTTTTGAAAATGCGATTTTAAATCCTAACGTGACTTTCAGGTTACAGCGTAGCGTAGGCCTAGCCTGAAAGTTTCAAGTTTGCATCCTTCACTAATCGCACAAAGAAACAGACATTTCGCTTTAATTAACCCTTATGTTGACCTCCAGGGTAGCGACAGGAAATCCGGTCGTGTTTACCCTGCAACCACCTGAGTGCTACATGGAGATTCGGTCAGGGTACGGAGCTAATGGAGCGCGCGTGTCGGGACCTGTGCGCGTTGGGGATCCACTCACCTTGCTGATCTATATGAGGAGCGCTTACGGTAAGAACTATTTCGTTTTATTACAATCCTATATACCTAATAAGCTTGGAATACTTATCAAGAAAGAAGGGCAATGTAAGATGTTTATTTTGACTTATAGACGGCTTTTGGGTCCTTTAATGTCAATAAACAAAACACAAAACGAATGAAATCTGCATTTGAAAGTTCTATACACTAATGCACAATCAAGAAAATTGAAAGCCGTACCGATTCACGGTGATACGAAAGCGCTACAAGCTTTCGTATCACGGTGAATCGATACGGCTAGCAATAATTGAATTAAAAGTAAACTTCAAAGGAATCTCAACCGGTTTTTGTCACAATGTGTCTATTAATTGGCAGTTATTTTTACCGTAATACCACTGAACTAAATATAACAATAACAATTAAATACCGTAAGTCTAAGGGCAAGAATCGTAACGGTTGAACTGTTAAAGACGCATCGCATGTCTACGCGCAATGCGGCTCCAGAAATATTTCAATCAATTTTACTTAATCAAGAGCTTGCGTTTTTGGTAAATTTTATTATATGGAACGGTATGGGAGCAATGACGTTGGATTATGTATGTCAGAACATTTTTGTAATAAGAATACTTTCATGAGCAGGGCCTTCGTGCAGGCACGGCAACCACACGTCAATTACATAGAGAGTAGCACTTGAGCTATGTGTGTGTGTGTAAATACGAAAAACGTGGAATTGCTACGAAATAAAAGGTGCTGAAAAAGTCAAACCGCTACCACAGACGTGCGGTTGACTGTATCACAGTAACAGAACGTAACGTCGTAGTTTCACGTTGATAAAGATCTTGCCTGATTTATTGTTTTCAGACGGATTCGACATCGTCGTGAACGACTGCTTCGCTCACAATGGAGCCACGAAGAGAATACAACTTATCGATGAATATGGGTAAGTTCTTTTATCTACTTGGATCAACTAAATTAAGTATGACATCTTGTTGTTTAAAACTTGATTGAAGGTTGGAAAACAACAGTAAGGTTTAGGAATACAAGAAAAATTTGCTTGGTATGGTATGGAGTTTTCGGATGTTAGCCCCTGACCGGTTTTCTTGGGGCTTACTTGATGACCAGTCGCTCTATTCCAAAGACTACATAGAGATAATTATGGTCCATTCTGTAAAAAGCTCACCGTGAAATCTTAGGTGAAGTGGGCTGTCAATAGTGTTAATCCCTATTATCGGATGGGATGACAACCGGGCTATTCTGTAAATACCACACTGTGAAAACTTAAGTTGAGTGAGCTGTCAATCCCTAGCGTCAGGTGGAGTGATAGCTCATTTCACCTAAGTTTTCACAGTGATATGTTTTACAGAATAGCACTGCTGGTGCTTGAGATTGACACTATTGACAGCTCACTCTGACTTAGCCTAAGTTTTCAAGGTGAGATGTTTTACAGAATAGCACTGCTGGTGCTAGAGATTGATACTATTGACAGCTCACTCTGACTTAGCCTAAGTTTTCAAGGTGAGATGTTTTACAGAATAGCACTGCTGGTGCTAGAGATTGATACTATTGACAGCTCACTCTGACTTAGCCTAAGTTTTCAAGGTGAGATGTTTTACAGAATAGCACTGCTGGTGCTAGAGATTGATACTATTGACAGCTCACTCTGACTTAGCCTAAGTTTTCAAGGTGAGATGTTTTACAGAATAGCACTGCTGGTGCTAGAGATTGATACTATTGACAGCTCACTCTGACTTAGCCTAAGTTTTCAAGGTGAGATGTTTTACAGAATAGCACTGCTGGTGCTAGAGATTGATACTATTGACAGCTCACTCTGACTTAGCCTAAGTTTTCAAGGTGAGATGTTTTACAGAATAGCACTGCTGGTGCTAGAGATTGATACTATTGACAGCTCACTCTGACTTAGCCTAAGTTTTCAAGGTGAGATGTTTTACAGAATAGCACTGCTGGTGCTAGAGATTGATACTATTGACAGCTCACTCTGACTTAGCCTAAGTTTTCAAGGTGAGATGTTTTACAGAATAGCACTGCTGGTGCTAGAGATTGATACTATTGACAGCTCACTCTGACTTAGCCTAAGTTTTCACGGTGAGGTGTTCACAGAATAGACCGGCTGACGCTAGAGATTGACACTGCTGACAGCTCACTCTCACTTCACTTAAGTTTTCACAGTTATATTTTGACAGAATAGATAGATGGTACAGATTGATTGTAAGTAGTCCCAGCCACCTGCAATGAGACCTACTCATTCCAGAGACAAAGCTGAAATATTTCTTGTGTCTGAAATTATTTTTGAATTCGACTCATTAACCGATCACGCTGCCGCATACTCGGCTGATTCACCCGGTATCTATACGTCATGGACTTATTCAAAAAGAACTTGTATCATTTCAGGTGTCCCGTAGACGACAAACTGATCTCTCGTTTCCGAGGCTCGTGGTCGGAGTCAGGCGTGTTCGAGACGCAAGTGTACGCGTACATGAAGACGTTCCGGTTCACTGGATCGCCTGCGCTTTATATCGAGTGTGACGTCAGGATGTGCCATGGAAGATGTCCTGTGAGTTGAATACAGGATGATCCATTCTGTGCAGAGAACTATGACCAAAATGGAGATGTCATTGGGTACAAATAAGTGTATAGATACACTTATTTGTACCCGATGACGAGTCGATTATAGACGATTATAATATTATTATTACTAGCGACCCGCCCCGGCTTCGCACGGGTGCAATGCTGATACTAAATACACTACAGAAAAACTGTGAACGTTGTATATAAAAACATAGCGGCCCGCTCTGGCTTCGCACGGGTATAAAATATATAGCCTATGTGATTAAAATCGATTCAGTAGTTTTGATTTATTCATTACTGCCCGTGGCCCGCACGCGTTAAATTTGGAGTAAAACAATCCCCCTTTCCCTATACCATGAAGATTTCCTGCTATCTTTGGAATATCTAAATTCATACACTACATTTTTACTTATTTACTTTTTACATTTTTTACTATTTATTTTATTTTTACAACATATTACAGAATGTCTTTATAAACAACGTTCACAGCTTTCTTGTCATTAGACAATACAAACATGTTTTCTCTGGAGGTCACTCTTGAAAGAGCGACATACAGTTGTCCATGTGAAAAACAGTCAACGCTCAAATCTAAGCCTGCAACGTTGAAGGTTTGACCCTGCGATTTATTAATGGTCATTGCAAAAGATGTCTTTACCGGAAACTGTAAACGTTTAAATTGGAAGGGTAAATCCGATGGTATCAGAGGGATTTGGGGAATCAATACATCTTCTCCGGTACCACATCCTGTGAGTATTGTGCACTCTATTATGAAAGTTTTCAATGATTTTACCAGCAAACGCGTGTCATTGCAAAGTTTAGGTGGATTCAGGTTTCTTAATAAACTAACAGGACAACCTACTTTCAACACCATTTTGTGAGGAGGGAGTCCAGACGGCGGCCGCCCGGTACCGCCGCAAACGCTACGTCCCGCAATTTTTAAATCTGTAATATCTTCGAAAATATTCACTTAAATCATACAGTGTAAAGGGCCATATAGATCTATATTAAATGAACAATGTATTCAAGGTATTTAATTGGTTAAGGATTAATGCTGTATTGGTTAAAATCGCTTCGAAAATTAGCCATTATTTGTCGTAAAAAGTAAATGACAAAAAATAGTTATTGTGGGTTATCCATAAGAGATAGACATATACCATCACGGACTTTTCTGTAGACCTTTTCAATGTGTACAATACTTAGTACATTATTTTGATAAAACTCGTAGGGTTCAGCCTGCGTTTGCAATGTAAGTGGAAAAAATGTAATTATTTACGACATCACATTAGAAACCTCAAAAATAACAGTACTTCTCCACTATTTAATGGATGTTATTATACATATAAACCCTCCTCTTGAATCACTCTATCTATTAAAAAAAACCGCATCAAAACCCGTTGCGTAGTTTCAAAGATTTAAGCATACAAAGGGACATAGGGACAGAGAAAGCGACTTTGTTTTATACTATGTAGTGATAATAGATATTATTATAATCGTCTATAATCCGACTCGTTCTCTTCGTCTTCAAAAAAGGGCTTCAGTAACTAGATGAGGACCCTGAAGTGTCGCCTTACACCACAGAAATTCAGGGTCCTAGACATTCCTTCTCCTTTAGAGACGTGTCCCAATTCTTGATTATCAGATTATTGGTCAGCCAAACTAAACAAAGGCGAACTGGAGGCTTAAAACGGCCACTTTGGCTGAATCATAATAGGAAAATATTATGAATCATCGTAAAATGTCACAAACTGATAATTCATGCGTGCAATTCATATTACGAAATAATTCATCTATTTGACAGTTTTCTATGGAGATTCGTAAAATGGTCCACAAATTATGAATTGCTTTTGTGTCAAATTAGGAGGAATTGCTAACGACGGCTGTGAATTTAGGAAATGAATTGCTTTTAGAGGAATTGCTTATTTGACCGTTTAGGCCCCCTGGAATCGCAGAAGTCATACCCTATTAATTATTTTGGAAGGAGATTACTTTTCATAACCAAAATACTTATCGCTGACATTTTCTCGTGTCCTAAATAATTAAACTTATTCTTTTCCATTCACAGTCCCAACCTTGCCATTGGCGTAACATGAAGAGCGTGAAGCGACGTTCGATAGAGAGTAAGCCCGGCTTGGACCCAACCTCGAGTGTAGCGCCGCGGCTGTCCGAGAACATATCGCTGTTCCAGTCACTCAGGGTACTACAAGAGGGTGAAGAGGATGCAGAGCTGGCTGCCAGCACACGTGGTAAGTGATTATTTCACTTACTATGATTCTTTAAATAAAATTGCATAAGAAAATATCTCGCAAATGAGAGCTGAATCTAAGATTTTTTTTAAAGTTAAGACTACGCTGAATTTTGTCTGAATTAATTGAATTTAAACGACGATAAAGATAGTTTGTTCAGGGCCTCATGGAAATGTCTTCTAAGGTTTTTAGTTCTCGTTCTTGTTCGTTTCTTTCATATTTTAGAATTTAAGTTTTCCATCTTATCCATAGGTCCTCTATTTGGACAACGTGGTTTATTTATCAATTTTGTAAAACGTATTCCTTCCTATTTCCAGTTGCACCAGAGGGCCAAACCTGTATGAAGACATCAGCCCTATCCGCTATCATGGTGTCATGTGGCGTGTTGATAGCCGCGCTGTGTGGCGGAGTCTTAGCGGCCGCCCGAGGATTCCGCCGCGGGGAACCGAGGACGCCCCTACATGCGTACGTCCCACATAAAGGACGGATCAAATAGGTTCAAATAGAATATTCTTGGTTATATATTTCTCTTTTTGTTAGTTGCCGAGTGACATGACTGTTGAGACTTTTAAGGTAGTTTTGATGATTCAAGATGCCAATGGTCATAGCTAGAAGTAGAATTATTTTAATGCTGATAGCATAGAGGTCAGATCGGATGCACGTAGATTGTGTAACCATATAGGCTCCTCGCCTGTATTTTTTAAGAAGTCAGAACTCATGATTGTGACATGACAACTGACGAATGGGGTTTTCCGTCCCGAGTTGCCATAGTGTAACTTGGGACCTTACGTCTCGAGTTACACGACGTAATTCGACGGAGACAGCATTTCGAAAAAGTTGACAGTTTGAAAAAAAAATTCTCTCATTTTGCTTTGGCGTGAGAATGTTTAATTATGTCTATTTCGACGGTGATGAACCACTGCATAGAGTAGGATTACAGTTGAATAAACTATGATTAGGGTTTCGTACAACGATGGTGCCTTTTAACGCTTGAAAAAAGTCGTTTGTATCCAAGTAATAATTAAGATTATCATTACGAATATTTAGATGTAAAAATAGATTAGTAGTAATTTAATTAATTTATGCTCGTTATAATACTCGGACAAATTGCGAGGATCTATATTTTTATGTAAAATATACCTCCTCCGTTTGTCTAGCACTATTTATGTATGCAGTTCTCAAAGTTGTGATAAAATAAGTAAGTATTAAATAGAGTTAACTACATGATATATTAATTTGTAATGCAACGATGCTTATTTTTTATTTTATTATTAGGGTAACATTATTATTGTATTCAGTATTGCCAAGCTTAAAAAGCCGACAGGCGGATTTTACCTCAATTTTTCGTTTTATTTTTTAAGATTGGATGTAAAATCTTAGATAGAAAGGCTTTTTCTATTTAACACGCATAACAAAGATTTAATCAGGAGGAGCTCGTGGCTAAGTAATAACAGCCGCACGGGTCGATCCATCAGGTTAAGCTACGCTTGCCGGGGTTGGTCCGTGGATGGGTGACCATCTTTACATATCGAGACTCCTCCGTGCTTCGGAAAGCACGTTAAGCCGTTGGTCCCGGCTGTCATTCGAGGATCTTTGACAGTCGTTACGGGTCGTCAGAAGCCCGAAAGTCTGACAACCAGTCTTACCAAGGGGTATCGTAATACCCAGTTACTGGGTTGTGGAGGTCAGATAGGCAGTCGCTCCATGTAAAATACTGGTATTCAGCTGCATCCGGTTAGACTGGAAGCCGACCCCAACATAGTTGGGAAAAGGCTAGGCAGATTGAACAAAGATTTAATCAAATGTTTCATAAGTGCTTTAATAATAATAATTACAACAACAGCTTGTTAATGAGTATATATTTCAGTAATTGGCAAGAATAAATCATATCAAAATAATATTTTTTTTAACAACTACATATTTTATTTTTCAATAATTTATTTGGGGAATAACTTATTTTTAATCTGTAAATATTAATATAGGAGTTATTTAAAATTCATAATTAAGTAGTATTTTTTAACTGTACTTTATACTTCTTATTATTTATACGGCGAATGAAATGTATCTACGAGTAATATACTTGTATGTATAGGTACATTTTAAAAGGAAAAAATTAAATAATTTTATAAACCGAAGTTTGACATTTAATGGATCCTCTTTACAAGTTATAAATGTTTTTTGTAATGATTAGCGTCTGTTTAAACATACATTGTTGACGTTTAAACGTCTCTTAACTCTACGTATTTGAATAAGAGGGTAAATAAATAAGTCCAAAAAACAGAAGATTTTACGAGAAACCGTATAAAACTTGGAGAGTAGGTAACAGAAAAAAAACAATGTTATAAGAACTCAAATGAAGTATATTAAATATTAAGAATTGCACACAAACCGTAAGTACATTACAACTAAAAAACAACAATAAACACACAAACAATAAAACAAAAAATCCCAGCAAATGAAATTCGTTGTACGTTTTAAAAATATTTAAGTAAATTATACTTAGTAAAAATTATATCGACAAGGTCATAAAGTATCAATACTGTCATGATTTGTTCATAAGATTTTATGCTTATTAATTATATTTTCTATAAGTACCTTGCAGAAGTATCCGCTGAAAATGCTAATCGATCATTCATATGCTGTCGTGAGGTGATCCCAGGGCAAGATATTATAAAGTCTATCCATGGCTATTTTCTGCATAAGATTTATTTAGATTTCTCCTCAGCGGCGGGTAGTTTACCGATACTTTCTTCTAGATACTTCATGGCACCCTGTAGTATTTGTACTTCGCATTTCTTCAGCAACTTCACATTTTTCCTAAAATGAAAATTTTCAGTTTAATTTTATTTTGAACTTTTTATCTCCGTGGACAGAGGGATTTTCTTGGCAATGGGAAAGTGTAAGCCTGTAAAATTATGAGCTTATTTAAATATGGCTACCATGCAGTTAGCTCTTTTTATTCTGGCAACTAAACATAATTTTATCGATATCGTTTTGCAACGGTGTTGCTATGATAAACCTGATAAACACTTAACTACATTTTTTTTTGTTTTTCAATCCATTTACTCCCCGGCAGGGTACTATAGGTCTGTCACAGATTAATACAGATGGCTCACTCCGCAAAATCATTTAAATAAAAAGCGACTCTTGCTACGACACAATAAAGTGCAATTCATGCCGCTACAGCCCTAATTACCTCCGGTTATATTCACCTAGAAGTTGCCTCTCTTTCTATCGCGTTACTCTTACATCTTCTGACTACGTTACGCTCACTGAATTGCCCCGATAAGAAGAGCCCACCGCGTACTTGTAGCTTCATACCTAAAATGCGGAGTTCGCCTTCTGTATTATTCTATGGGTCTGCTAAACTATTTGGTAGAGTTGAAGTCGACCATTATATTTGGTGAGTAATAAATAAATGCAGTGTTAGAAATTAGAGTGCTACAAGGATGTCCCCTGAATGACATTGACAGGGGGTCGCTCTTACTGTGCGTTCATTATAACTTGTCCCGTGATGCAATTGGTAGTACTGAATTTTGCAGTCATGTGATTGGTAGTTGAAATCTATTAGTATTGAAAACAGCAGCAAGCAATGGTGTCAACATGGCGGCAAGGGACAAGTTATAGTGACCGGGCTGTAGCCACTTAGGCGCCCAGGCTTCAGTCGTTACCTAAGACTTCTTTCAACATTGTATGGACGCATAACTCGGGCGCTCGAGTCCGTAGTAAACATTTGTAAAATTTTCACTGTCATTGTCTATTGACAAAACAAGATGGCGGCGTTACATTTCTGCTGGCAGTTGTCATAAGTTCCTTTTGTTATTTAAATCGTTGACTAGCCACGTACCTATGCAGTGAATCATCTTCACCGTCGGTAATTTCCTTGTAACTTGCAGCGATGAGCTTGCACCTTGTCAGCAAGTAGGTGTAAGCTCGCCTATCGATGTCTGCGCCCACTGCTTCAGCGCTAGATGCGTCTGAAGATACTAGGTCCCCGGGCAGACCTTGGCTTGACCACTTTGTTAGTTCGTCTGAAATTAAAGATTGGGATTTTATTAGTGGTCTTATGGGAAGTTTATTACTCTAAAGAGTAGTTGATGAATGAACAGGTTAATTTACTTGTAGGTATGTTGGTTATTTCGAAAATCTCCAATAGTTGTGCAAGTCATTTGTACTGTTCGAATGTAAGTTGTGTCCTGAGGCCCTAGTGTGAGTTTCTTTTAACTATCTCAACTTTACGCATCGACCGCGTTCGGCGCTCCGATTGGCCCTTCACTGGCCTTCACTGGTGAAGGGCCAATCGGAGCGCTGCACGCAGTCGATGCGAAAAGTCGAGATGGTTAAAAGAAACTCGCATTAAGGCCTCTGAAGGCCAATTCTCGTACTTAAAAAACGTTCATATTCAAGTCGCAATCTGTCAAACAAAAAAAAAAAAAAACATTTTTGACAGATTGTGAATGAGATTAGAATTTGAACGTTCTTAAAAAATACGGGAATTGCTCCTAAGATGTTTTTCTTTTGAAGTGTACAGTAAAGAATATCAATTTATCTATGACATAAATGGCGATTTGGACCAAAGTTTTATAATTGTGTCTTATCCTGCGAATATTTTTTTCAGGTGTCGTATTTTTATTCGTAGGATAAGATTAATACTAAGTATTAAAATGAGCTCAGATTCAGTCTATAAAAAGTATTCGGCTGCTCAACAAGAACGAATGAATCAGTATCTATTGAATGTTCTAAAATGATAATTTACTAGGCAGATGGGTGTTCAGCAGTTAACATTAACACTGCATAAAAATATCAATTTCAGGTTTCAGCCAATAGAAAAATGAAAATCAAAATAACTAGGAAAGAGTTTCAATGACATTATTCGTATAATATAGGGAGGAAGTATGCATCTTTTTGCCTTTTACTCTTCGAAATCATAATTGTTTGTTATTGAATCAGTAGTCATCTAATCTATTGTAATGCCTCCAAACAATTATTCAATTGTGTCACGTTAACACAGGAAAGACAAAGGCAGCATAATGCATGCACAAACATAATGCACATTGATGAACAGATCCAATCACTAACACAGTTTCGACGGCAATGAGATAAACATCAGCATTGTGCACGTAAGTATTTAATTAAGTTTTCTCCATAGTGTTAATAGAAAAAGTAGTTTCTCATGTAATTAAATTCATGTTTTTTTTAAGCTATCTGAGTGATAGGCAAAGTTTTTTTTTTGTACAAATGCTCTCTTGGAATTCATAGTTCTGATCAAAATCAATGAATAATAATAATCATAGTTAATTAATTCAGACTTTGCGGAAATCTATTATAAAATACAATAGACGTAGATATATTTAGTAACCTATTCCGCTTAACTCCGCTTTTAGTTAAGCGGAATAGGTTACTAAATATATCTACGTCTATTGTATCTTTTAACAATAATCATGTCATTTACATAAATGGTAACATATTATCAGATCTTAGGCTATCCAACGCTTAGGGCACTTAATTACGGTTTTTTTATGTAGTATGGAAAGGTGCGGGTTACACAAACGGTACATAAGGCCACCGTACACGCACTTATTTACACAATAGTTATGGTCTGTTTCAAAACTATCTGATGAAAATGTAAACAAATGGATCAAAAAACTTACTTATGGATGCCTATTTCAGGTTTCACTTACAAGAGTGCTTTGATTTGATTATATAAATACCCGAAATTCTAATTTTAAATCACCTTAAAGATGTTTTTTTTGACAATTCGTTAAAAATGTTATTCGAATAATAATTGTTGGCAAACGTGGTGAGATATAAAGTTGAAACCTTTTAAATACAGAAGATTTTGTTACTAGTGCCCTTTAGTGAGAGATTATGGAAGATTTTAACCTGAACAGAGCTTGGATACACTTTCAGTAGAAACTTTTGGAACAGGCTCTAAACAATGTTACATGCACCGTGTATACGTATCATTAGCCATAGGGTTATTGGTTAGTTATCCTGTAAACTTCACTTCGATCCTCGCTCAAGTGACTACACGGCGAAAGCAAACTCAATTATGTTTTGTAGTAAAACAGCGCGGATACACACTTCGACATCTTTCGAAATCTGAAGAGATGTTTTGAGTATAAGCGCTGGATTTTAAACTCTCGGCGGCTAAGCAGAGCGTTGAAAAAAAAACGTAAAAGAATCGCTGCTTTAAAATATCACCGCCCGTGGGTCCGAGGGCTAATAATAACACTAGAGTTGTAATGTTACTGACCTTGATTCATATTAAATATCCTAATAAAGGCAAGTAGCTCGGCACTGATAGGGTTGTCCACTTGGTACAGACTGAAGTGGGCGATGCCTGCCAGCCCTAACTTCGTTATTAAAGACAGCTTCGTTTCACGGAGCGGGTCGCTTGAACTGACGCCGAGCGATAGAGATAGACTATCGTGCTGGTTGTTGGGGTAAACGAATCTGGAAAAAATATGAGAAATAATGAGATATGAACTATTTATTTATTTTTTATTTAATGATTTATTTATTAACTATGTTGGTAAATTAAGATTTCAAAAATAAGATAACTGCCAACTGCCCTGTTGGACTAGTGGTTACAAGCGATACTGCTGAGCATGATGTCCTGGGTTCGATTCCTGGGTCGGGCAAAGTATTATTGGTTTTTTCCATCTGGAATTTCTCAGTAGCAGCCCGCAGTCTGGATTTGTGCCCGGTTGATGGCAATAGGCTTGCCCCCTATTTCATGGGATTTAAACATAACTGCCGAAGTGTGGGTGTACTATAGGTGCACCTCTGCCTAACCCTTCGGGATATACAGACCTGATATTATGAAATAAGAAAATTGGTCCAAAAAAATCTTATCCTAACTAACATTATAAATACGAAAGTGAGTTTGTTTGTTTGTTACGCTTTCACGCTAAAACAGCTGAATGGATTTGGATGAAATTGGGCACATGGGTAGATCATGATCTGAAATAGGACATAGGATACTTTTATCCAGGTAGTACGTTTCCGTGAGATGATTTCAAACCTCCATGTGGGTGAAGCCGCGGGCAGAAGCTAATCCTAACTAATTTATTAATGCGAAAGTGAGTTTGTTTGTTTATTTGTTTGTTACGCTTTCACGTCAAAACGGCTGAACGGATTTGGATGAAATTTGGCCTATGTGTAGACCATGACCTGGAGTAGGACACAGGGCATTTTTTATCAGGATATTTTCACTGGATTGCGAGTTACGCGGGTGACACCGCGGGGCGCAGTTAGTTTTACTATACAAAGCAAATTAAATGGCTAAGTAACAAAACAGTGAGTTTAAGCTGGTATCCGTAAAGTTTAGATTTAAATAATATGAAAGCGGTGCCGTGACGTCAATACAAAGAGCATTTCTGACACCATACAATTGAAGCACTGGTGTCTTAGTTGTACAGATTATTTCAAACAGTCTGTACGTAAGGGACGTACGGACTGTTGAGTAAAAAATATCGTGAAAAAACAAATTATTTAAAAAACAAAAAACCCGACTGCAACTATCTATAGCTGAAAAGAGAAAAACAAGCACTGAACTTTAATGTTAGACAAGTTTTTCAACTAAAAGTTCAGACACACTATAATAAGCTTTTTGCGATAAAAACACTATCAACTGACGTTTGAACGCATTGATACTTACCTCCTTCCAACGCTTAGGTAGCTTGTTAAATATAGTTGGAGCCATGCAGATGACACTTTTGCGCATGAGTGCAGTTTTCGCAGGATATACGCGAATTATGCTCACATCCCGTCTATTACGTCTTTGTTTTTGTAAGGTATTGCAGGCGGGGACAATCAAAAGTTACACCATATTTCAGGCTATTTGTTTGTCCCCGCCTGCAATACCTTACAAAAACAAAGTTCAGTGCTTGTTTTTCTTTTTTCAGTTATTGATTTTTGCAGTCGGGTTTTTTGTTTATTAAATAATTTGTTTTATTTCAAGCTTTTTCGTTTTATTATTATATGTATTTGGAATATGCTCATTACTAGCTTCTATTTGATACAAATATTGTTGTAATTTAAAAAAAAAACTTTCCCTCCCTTTTTTCTGTATTTGCAGATGAAATATTTTTTTTAATATTCTATGTCACTCCTACAATTAAGTCTAACCTAACGACGCCTCATTTGTTAAAATCCATCAAGCCGTTTAAGCGGCGTTTAATTATTTAATTGACATTATATAAGACTATGAATTTCGGAGACACGTATTGGCTAAGACCACGGGCTAAGACTAACCATTAGTTATATTTCTTTATTCCTTTTTACTTTTAAGAAAACGATTCACATGCCATACCACAGGCTAAATAGAATTATAAGACCAAATAATGTAACATGGAAACCACCGATTGTATTTACTCTATTTATACGTGAATAAATGAATTTGAATTTGAATTTGAATTTAAGCTACAGAGCGTGCCAAAGAAATAGACATACATACATACAAACAACATACATACAAACATACATACACACATACTAACACACATGCATACAAACATACATACTCTCGAAAAACATTACCCTCCTTCTGGGGCAGTCGGGTAAAAACAGGCTACTCTATCCCAAACACGAAACAATAATATAACATTTGTAATCCAAGTCAAACAACCGTTTCCATTTCTTGCGACAGATGTGTCAATTGAATCCAAAGTGCAAGTCACTGATGAACTGTACGGTAGCAGTCAGTGTGATATAACTCACAACAAGCCGTAATGAGTTACGTCACCGTTATGAACCAGGAACATCGGATAGCGTTGCATGCGGATTTGTTACTATTTCATTACAAATGCATGTAACACTCCTACATCGTGTTACACGGCTAAATAAAAACTTTGCTTTAAGAGCTTACGCTGCCTCAGCTCAAATATTCACTTTTTATCTCGCTCGCATCATACTACTCGCGGACTGAGTGGGGTGCTGGCGGCTCCAAGGCTCGAATCGTTTAGGTAATTGCTTTTACGGTGAAAATAATGGTAATTTACGGATAACCGATGTGGATCATTAAAATGTTATTGGACTTCTTTTGAATATCATATTTATGTTGGTACCTACTTAATTATACATACATACATAAAGAATAAAAAGGCAGAAACTACAGAACGCCACCTGCTACGATCCTTACATACACCTTTTGCTTCGTTTAATTGTTTTTCTATTTTATGTCCGTCAAGTTGGGCCAGAGAGGTATCATTATTGTGGTTATGAAGATTATGCTCTTGTTCAAAAGCTGACGTGGGGCTGACAAATTAGGAATGGAACTATCAAACATTGTTGGTCAAAAGTCATGTTCATCCGAGTTGTGCAATTTTGCTCTACACTATGTTAAAGTTTAGGAAATCCGTGAAATATAAGCAATACTTATTCATACTATGTATTTGGTGCTATCAAAATCAAAACATAAAAAAATAGATAAAAAAATAAATAACCATTTCTTCGCTAATCGGCAATTGACAGTTAAATAAAAGCCACAAGACAAATAGATAAGGTTTATCAATTTTTATAGGAGTTAGTTAAAAGTTCTGACGCATCATTTTTATGCAACTTTGCTCTACGTTATGTATTATTTTGAGTAAACCGAGAGTGAATAGAATTGATTAATAATATTACGTATTTGGTGTTACCAAAATCAAGGAAATACATATTATTGTATTAGGCAGAATGTAAAATAATAAAATGAATAACCAATTCATCGTTAGCAGTTGTAAATAAAAGCTACAATTAAGACACAAATAGATAACGTTTACCAATTTACCCATTGTGCAGGAACAGGTCGGCGTTGGGTCGCGCGCCGTAGAATATGAAGATCTGTTCGCCGGGTTTGAAGTCACGCAGCGCGAAACATTCCCCGCGGTCGAAGTCTTTGTTGAAGTCTGTTGTTATCTGGCAATATACATACAGTGTGACTTAGTATGATGTAGTGGAAACGAGTTTGTGGGCAGTTTGTTACGCTGCTAATACTCGTCAGTTTTGATATTGGAAAAGAGTCGATTGACATCGTATTCTGGTCGCCAGTCGCAGATAAAACTGTGACTCAGCCCTCAGGCGCGTTGCTAGCAAATTTTGATAGCTTCTAAGGCCCCTGATCTAATTTAATGTCATCGATAGTTATTGTTTAACGAACGTGTCAGACTCTTACTGACTAAAACCCACTCGTGTTCCTTCAGTTGCCTGTGTGTTGCCAGAGGCCACGGTAACCCTTTCGGACTTTCCCGCGACCCTGGCCTGGCAGGCATCGGCCCTATTGGACCTCGTCGATTGTCTCTTTGAGGCGCGCGTGGAACACAAATTGCCGTCGATCCGGGCCTGGTCCTTATCGGACGGCGAGCTACCATTGCTCACCGTCCGCAAGCCCGCGCCTAAGGTAGCTACGGTGGGGGGGACAAGACTGAAATCGCGAAAACAAATCAGCTGTTCCCTACATTTTGACGAACTATGCGATCGTCAAAATTTAGGGAACAGAAGATTTTTTCGCGATTTCAGTATTGGTCCCATAGTGAAAGTTGTTCAATGACCCCATATGAGTATGCCCATTAATTCTATTTCACCCTGTATATTCTAGCAGAAATATAAATAGACATTAAGACGACCGACTTTATTACTAGTGGGTTTATTACTAGAGAGAAGGAAGTCCTTCGTTGTGTGTCCTTTCTTTGGTATTGTTCGTCGAGTCGTTGAGGTCCTTAACGCGGTACCCTGAGCAAAACGCTACTGTACCCGCTTTTTTGGTAGTTTTTAGGAGCTATCTATTTGTCATTTAAAAAGAAATATCAAATAATAAAAATACATTAAATTTCTATATAATCTTAATTCCAAAATTGTGTTTTTTTTTTTTCGTAAACGAATTGGTTTATGTTTCTTTCCTTCCAACTAAACCATAAAAATGAGAAATAATCTTTGTTATCATGCATCTCCTCGTAAAGTAAACATTATTTAATTTTGCTACTGACACTAATGGATAGATAATTTAATAATGAACATTTTGTAATATTTTTTTTTTCACAATACCAATATTTGGTTTTATCCTAAAATTTGGGCGTATTCACTACTGTAACTCACCGGGATTCAGTCTACAAAGAGGAAACGAATTTATTTTGCTCAGGGTACCGCCTTAAGTTCCACTATTACTGACAAATGTTTGAACTGACTGGACAGGTCCACTCAAATCTGTGTGGTTCTTTCCTCAAAAGACCATTTCAGACGCTATTCTATATGGTCCTCAGATGGCCTGACCAAGATTATGTCTGAACTTTAAAACAGAGTGCGACCTCAGTTTGTTTCGGCCTTTCTTCTCAGAGTAATTAAATAGGAAACGCCGACCTCATATAGTTTTTTTTTTTTTTATATGACTTATATAAGTGATTCCAATATCCTATTTACAGAATAAACAATTTCATTTAATTTAATTTCGAAGTACGAATACCTAATATACCTATTAGGTATTCGTACTTCGAAATGTAAAATAAGTAGGTACCTAAATGTATTTCCTTAAAACCTTTTAGTTACGTAGGCACAAAGAAATTCAGAAAGTTACTAACTGGTGCAAAATTAATTTTCGTGCATCAACACAACGGCCAATTATTTTAAATACATAGTAGGTAATAATTTTCTAGCGATTCTTCTACGTAACTTAAATCACGGATTTTCTTCGCAAAATGGCAGTTTCCACATTTGTTAATAGAAAGTCTATGAAATGGTCACTTTCAATCATTTTTTTTATTATACACTGTTATTATCTTGACATGAGTGATGAAAGATAAATAAGTAATTGACGGGTATTGCTTATATGATGGATGAGCAGTATTATACGTAAACATTTTATTTTACTGTGTGACCAGAGTAATAGAAAGTATCATACTAGGTTATATAAATGTATATATCTATGATAGTCATGGAGCTAATACGGTCATCGTCCAAATATAAAACAGACAAGAAAAATACACTCACCGGCGGAAAATGTGGTTCAAACCCTAAACGCTATTTCACAGCTTGAAAACCAAAAAGGTCAACTTACATTCCTTGGGAACATTAAAAGCAGCTTTAGAGTCTTATTTTAGTCAATTTTAAACCAACCTAATGTGACATTATTCACCTAAGCCAACTACAGAAACTACTTACTTCATAATAAAAATCCCATAGAATAAGTTTGGTTTGTTCACAAATTCGCGTTTAAGGCTTGTGCTACATTTACCGTGTATGATACTGAAATCAGACTTATATTCCAACTTTAGTCAATCATTTTAGTCTTAATTTACCTTGCCATGTTCGTGGTTGCACATGTCCCAAAGCGGGATGAAAGCTGTGACGTCAGTGTCAGCCAGCTGGATGTTATTCTGTCTCGTCATCACCGTGGACACCGCCCATCTGGAACGATGACGATGTTATGTAATGATAAAATGAAAATGTTGACAAATGTTCTAGAGATTACAAACTCACTGGTCATGTCAATGCAAGAATTCCATGTTTATATGTTCAAACGGATGATGGCAAAAACCTTAACGTTTGTTTGAAAGCAAACCAGAAAAACCTTAAATATTTCGAAGATGTCAACGTCTGTAACGCAAACTACAGACAATAACCTTTCTGTGTTTTATGTAATCCGTGTAACTTCAAATACATGGCTCGAAGCAAAACAATTCCGAGATTCAACCGGATCGTTGCACAAATAAATCTTCATTAGGAATTTCATGCTACCAACATAACTTTGTCGCTGCTTAAGACATTTGTTAGGGAAAAAGTGAATAATTCTTCTATAATTGCGGTATAGCTGTTTTGCCTGACTGAAAGATGCTATTTGTGATAATATCGGAACAAATCACGCTACATTGTTTGAGCTGGTAGCTCACGAGAATTTCACCGGACATGTTTTTATTGATTTTTACAAAATTGATATCGGTTGTTAATATTTTATGTTTTATTAGGAAACATCTTATTAAATATAAGAAAGGCGAGCTACGCAAGCGGGCGATAATACGCCATAATCCCGTTGGTGTATTTAAAACGGTAGCGGTAGTAAATAAAATGGTAGTGTTATTATGCAAATATGTGTAGCCCTATAAGTGACAGAGCAATTTTATTCATACATTTCTCCAACGTGAGCAATTTCTCATTATCGAATACGTAACAATTATTTACATATGCATTGCCAGCGTAACTACAAACAATAGTAGCCGATTGAAACGGACTCTTACTTTCAAACAATTACAATTTTCACTCTTATAACACCTGCTTACCTATTGTCTTACACTGGTAGTCTATGTGAAAAGACTCGGGTTATCTAACTCTTCATCTCCACGTATTTTATTAACTCTGGGTGTATTTTCACATAGAATTATATCTATTATGGGTTTATTAGCGGACGGATAGACGCTCGCTACTTTCACAATACAACATTGTTAGTAGTGAAGAATTTACAAACAAACCGAATGTCGCGGATGCAGAACAATGTGGAAGCCGTAGATAAAACATTCACAGCAATGCCTAATCGTTATTTAGGGAACGTGACGTAACATTTGTTGGTGACAGGGTTGTTTATGGGCCAATAAATAAACAAACAAAGGCTTTAATAATTTACTTGTGCTACCTAAGCCTTTTTAACTGATGTCTCAATACAAAAGATATTAAAAACGAGAGAGGTGTTAATTTTTTTTAAATTTAATGTTTTGATGTTGTAAAAATGTAGACGATCATTTTTCTTGCTGCTTCAAGTAATTTATTACAAATCATTTGTTTTAGAAATTAGAAAGTTGGATTCGTTGCGGTACCATGTTTAGACAGATCACCATTTTATTGCAAACATTGCTTGAAAATGTAATTCTCAGATATAAGGAAATAGACGATCTAAGTTAGTATCTTATAGACTTATCTTGTCAAAAAGCATGCAAATAATACTTAATACCGAAAACAATGACGACTTCGGAATTAAGTATCTAACAACACTGCTCTTACTACCGAATGAATAAAATAACTCAATTCTCGTAAAATTATTTATTTGATAACTCTTATTATGGAGATTGTAATAGAAAATAAGCAAAATGATCTGTGGTTTACAAATTATAGGAAAACGTACACAAAATGAAAGTGCCATCTTCCGACGAAGCTATTAATGTAGTCAATTTGTTGCATAAACTTGCAGAAACAATCGTTACAGAATAATCGAATTTATAATGTCTGCAAATAATCACTAACGAACGTAAATAGCCAGCAGTAAATTTGATAATAAGCGGAAGAAGCAACCAAATTAAAACAGCATTGTTTTATAGTAAACAATGCGACAATCCATCCGTTGACCATAAATGGACAGTAGACAGGAGTAAGAGCCAGGAGTAGAAATCTCACACTGAGGATGGGCTATATTATAGGCCACAGCTGCTATAACAACTGCTTACGATATGATACAAAGAAAATACAACATAGAGTATCTAGACCGCCCATTGTGTCACCCTATGTTAAATTTTCTACATTTGTATCTGTATTTTTATGGTGTACATAATAAAGAGTATTCTATTCTATTCTATCTGTTTTGAAAAATGTTCAGCGTCTCTCGAATCAGGGCTCTTATGTTTTAAGATTCATGGATGAACATCATTCTGCATCAATAAAAAACTTAGATCCTAAGTTACGAGAGTAAACGACACATATGCTTCGTTGGCAACATTTAATGTCCGGAAGACACAAAGCAGTATAATTTGAGGATTTGAGGGTAGTACCTACAGTAGGATCAGCGTACAATATTCTTACAATATGAGGAAGATGCGAAACTAGGAGCGATTAGAACTATAGATTATATCAACTGAATAATATCTCTAAGTAGTTTGTGCTGAATTGGAAAGCATATATTTAGAGACTTTCACGTAACAGCCTAGTTTAGTTTATTGAGTGCATGATTTACAAATAAGCGAATACAAATACACGCAATAAGAACTAACAGTCAAGCAGCTTTTTATACCGACGATGTAAGGGAAAATCTTGGAAGCATAGAAAAACGGAGCACATTTCTGAGATCGCCTTATAAACATAATAAGAAGTCAGATTGCTTATTATTTGTCCTATTCGATATGATCTATACGTGAGTAAATGCTAGCTTAGCATATCATCATCAAGTGAATGTGTATGAAGATCCGTATGGATCGCTCGAGTTATCCGATGTAACGAGCTTTTTGTACCGTCACAACGATCTCACTAAATCAACGATATTATGCCGGTGATATGGAAAGTAAGAGCGACGCGTGAGAAAACATGTGACGCTAACAATGACCTATACAACGTACGACGAGATGAGATTATTTGGATCGATAAATTTAGTATAATATAGATGGCAATTATGATGTAGGTTTAATTAATATCATTATTTGGGCCATGGCTTGGTCACAATTAATTCTGTCTTCGCTTTTATCAAATTGTTCTTTGTTCGATTCTTGGTAAATGTAAGTACTGAAGTTTCAATAAATTCTGTTTCAATGTTTGCAGTGTCCTAAATGAGAAAAGTAGTGAAGTTTCAAATAAAAATACTACATAAACTGTACTTATCAGAAGACTGGGAACATTGAAACACAATTTCTGCCTGTCAAATAATTAGAGAACTCACGCACATTTTTATTACATTTTTGTTTTGTATTCTGTTCAGTCTGCCTGTGTCTGCAGTCTATATGGAGAAATCGGTAACAAAGGATTACGGATAAGGTACGTTTCATAAACTGCACTATTGTCACATTCAAATCTCCATTGTTTAGTTTTACACAATTTAAAAAATGCTCATAACATACAAGAGAGAAGTGACGAAACATAATTGTGGTAAATACGAAGGTGCAAACCCAACCGCAGCACTCATCACTTTATCAAGACTAGTTACGTCAACTGTGTCATTCATCTTCTATTTGTAGTTACACAACTTTTAACGGATTAATGTTAGAAAACAGAACGAGAGAAATGCAAGGCGTGCAAGTGGGCGTGAAAAATTCCAATTCTTACTTTGTCACGACGTTTCCCGGAACAACTTAGCATAATCAGTAAGGTATTTAGCCCAGACGTTTGCTAAAGGAAACAAGTACCTAAATAAAAACAGTTTTCGTACGACACGGAAGTCTTTAACGACCGATAAAGAGTGGACAGTAACCGTAAGCAATTTTCTAAAATAAATAGTGTCGGTCGTAAGATGCGTGTAACTACGATTTTGAAATGCAATTAAATGTTATGCCAGTAATTTATGTAACTTTTAACTACGCTTGTATGTACTTGGGACTATGATCGTGCTTGAGCTTTTTCCAAAGCGAAGCGATAAAATGTTTACGGTGGGTATACCTACCTAGTTATAAGTTCACGGTAGTTATAGGAATACTCATCAATCGCCATGAACGCTTTGAATAAATTAAGTTTGTAATTAGTAGCTGAGAGAAAATTATAGACCAAGTTCTCTATTTCTGTTATAAGAATTTTATGAAGCTGAAAAACATAACAGCTTGGAAGTCTCTTACGACCTAATTAATCAAAGTAGGTCGTTACGAGCGGTGGTTAAGACTTTTTTTACCAAAGGACCAGAGAAACATAAAAAAATGCCAACTATTTTTATACACATGCATATCATTAGATGCAAGTAATTGATTAACAAACGACGCTAATTCGCGCATGTGATCGTCACGGGCGGCGCGCGCATTCCGCCGGGGAGGCGGCGCGGCTCGTGCGCACATTCCGTTTCACATAATACTGTGATTTGCCATCTTTGCCGCATGGAAATTAAGGGAGCTTCGAATCTATTAGATGACGGATGACGGATGGCGGCCAGTTGGTATATGGTTTGCTATCTTTGAGGTTTTGGCTTAGGTCAATTTTAATTTCGGGTCCTTTTTTAAATGCGCATATACAATCATGGGCGCCGGGGGTGCAAGGGGATGCACTTGCACCTCAATGGCTGTAAATAATATTCCTACACCAAAATATTCATACAATAATATCGAACCTAACCTACATATCCGTTGCGGCTGTGCTAAAATTTTCGATCTCGCTTCGTTCGCTCTTGCATCCGGCATTCTTAACTCTACAGCTTTTCTTCATAACCTGACATAGTTATGACCAAAAACACCGTATCCGCGGCGGGGGGATATTTTCGAGCTCGCTTCGCTCGCTCTTATATCCTAAATTCTCACAGTTCTAAAGTAAAAAGTTACCTAGTTTCTTCATAAGTAAAAAGTTACCTACTACTATTCGTATAACATAATAACTAAAACCTAACATAGCTAAAAGCAAAAATTACGGGAGGTGTTAACTATTCCTTGTTCTGTACCAAAGAGACGAGACGAATGGATATCAATCTTATGCAATATGCATATATGCATATTCGAGAACACTGCTTCATGGTAAAAATAACGGCGATATGCCTGAATAGGTTTTATCATTGTTTGATCGAACATTTCAAACGCGAATGAGCAATGTTGAAAAAACACAAAATGCAGTTGTTATTGAAATATAAAAGAAAAGTAAAAATTGCGGGAGCGCATTGCCGGAGCGCAGTACATTTACCATTTGTAGAGTTACCACTCAAACGCGCTGAGCCGCCGCGAGCTAACGTGTGCCGCCTACCACCATCATCACTTTCACGTTCACAAATAAAAAAGCGCGGGAAACTTGTTCGAGAGATCTCACATTTTTCTCAAATAATAACATCCAGTCATATAATTGCCTATTTGATATTCTATTGCCGCGCCATCAGGTTGTTTACAAATATACGATCATGATGTGATAATAAAACGAATTCAATCGTTGAATATCCAGGGCCGAGTGCACGCGTTTTTGACAAATAGAGAACAGTCGCATGCGCATTTACGGACTTCGTTTTCTTCTATTTCTCTTTCTTTATCTTTGATTCTTCCGTCTATTGGTTTCTGAGCTTCGTTACATTAGTGACTCAATTGTGCCGCGACAATTGCGTGAGTTGATACAAACATTTGGAACTCGTTATTAGTGCAGTGTTTGTGCATCAATACGTGTGGTCGTACAGTGCGTTCGGAGGTTGCAGTTGCCTTTTTGATATAATATGGGTATAATTTGGAGATCCGCCATGCCTCTATTGACCACGTTGGCCGCTCTGGTGATTATAGTACATTCTGCAGAGGAAGATTTGGAGGCGGAGTATCGACACGATTTGAGGCCTAGAATTTTGGATACAGGGACGCCTAATTTCGATCAGGTAAAAATTGTTATTTTGAGTTTTTGGACACCTATAAATAATCCTAACTTTTAAATTTAGCTGCGTGCTGAAGGAACAGATAACGCGTCTAAGTGAATTATCTCCAAAAATGCCCAGGAAATCAAAATTTTAAGGGGCAAGGCAATGGGCTACTTGAACTTTTTGGTTCTCGATTTATTTATAACTGATTAATTTGACGGAAAAAATAAGGATGGACGTAATGTAGCACTTGGAGAAGCTCCAATTTAACAAAAAGCTCTAGAGGAAAACTTTAGACTGGCCATATTGTAACAAGTAACTCCAGGATAAGTGTCACAATTAGGCTGCCATCAGACGGACTGCATTCTTGCAGTTTGAATGCAATTTAGTACGACTGCAATACTCGTAATGTGCTAACTTAACTGCATTCAAACTGCAAATTTGCAGTTGGAGTGCAGTTGAAACAGTTGAAATGCAGTCCGTCTAATGGCAGCCTAATAGTTCAGATTAAGAAATAAATAATATACATAATAGACAAAATGACAAAATATTTATACAATTATAGGTAACAAGCCTTACCAACAACAGCAAAGCAATTGTACCAGCACAATAAACAGTAATTAATCTATGGTAGGTACCTAATTAAAAGTACACATACATATATAAACTCACGCCTTCTTCCCATGGGGGTATGCAGAAAGTATAGAACGCCACCTGCTGCGCTAAATAAAAGCTGTAATGAAATGTGGGGAAATAAAGAAGAAATACGGAGCCAATATCAGGAAATCGATTTGATTTCAAACTATGCATTCTTTGTGCGGTTGTTTCATAACAATGGCTGTGTTCTTTTCTTCTGCGGTTTCTATTTTTACACTTTTCACTTCAAGGTAAAAAAAAATGTATACCAAACAAAGCTGTAGTAGACTTTAAGTATAAACATTTATGTTTCGGGTAAAAACAAAGAGTACCAGAAAGCACTAGCGTCTTGCAAAATAATATGGTCACCGATATTGACTTTTATGTAGGAATTGTAATAAAGCCTCCATGGGCTTTGCTACAATTTTTTTAAAGGCAGAAAAAAATATATACAATATACACTCCTTTTTGGGCAGTCGTGTAATAATTTAATAAAAAGAATCGGCGGCATGAAGGATCAATAAACATGACAAATATACTGATAGCTCAGACCTATATTTTTGACATACATGATTAAGCTAGGGGTACAGACCGATTTAGAACAAGTTAAGACATCCGTAACCTCCGCTTGGGATCTAAAAAATTATCGGAACTTGAAATCGTTCTAATGATTTTATAATAAGAATCAAAACAATGTTAGCCAATATTGAGGTACGTGAACCAAGCCACGGAGGGAAATCTGTAAACAATCACAAAATTTGTTGACTTTCTTTGTGCATTCAAAGCCAATACGTCAAACGAATGACAAAAGAAAAAAAGCAATAATTTTTCTACAATTCCAACAATCCGGACTAATGAAGATGATAATAAAGAGAGATCATGTTATAAAGAAGGGACAGGAAGTGCACGAAGTCTAGATCAAGAGTAGACAAGTCTAGAAACTGGTCTAGAAATCTGGGAGGTGCCCGGAGTAAGTGGAGCGTGGTCGGTTGTCCGCACATCAATTAGACAATTGACGTGTGCAGATTAAGGCCAGTAGCTGTTCAGAATAGAACCTGCACTTTCATGTCTGATAGAGGTAATAATTGGCACAATGATTGATAGCACCAGTTATGGAAGTAACTGTATGCGCGTGGATTGACTTTTTTAGCCCAGATATACGAATTCAATGCACCGCAAATCATTGCTTGCAACGCATTAGCTTTTTTGCCGTCTCTTCATATATGGTAGAAACTACTACTAAATAAAGTATTGGAGTTTGTAGCCTTGCTGGGACAAAAAATTGTGAATATGCATTTGTTCATGCTATAGAGAATGAAGAACGATCATGCTTTATCAAAAATGGCATATATATAAAGTTGTTCTAAGATAGAAGCTTAGTCTCAGTTCAGTGTACTTAATGTTATCTTGTAAATTGGTCCAGTGGGTACGGCACGCAACGGGCCGTGATATTATGCGATCATAATTAAAATTCAGCTTTTTTACCAACGACGTCATTGAGGCTAACACAATTAATTGATGCGCTAAGGTAGTTTTTTTTAGAATTTCGCGGGCTACCTTAGCGCGTCCCCCTTAACAGCGGGTAGACCGAAGTACACGGTAAACAAAGATAATTTTTGGGAAGCGAAGTTTGTGGCTTATTTTATTAACCGACTTCTTCAAAAAGGAGGAGGTTCTCAATTCGTCTGTATGTTTTTTTTTTGTTGTATTTATGTTACGCGATTACTCCGCCAATTATGAATCGATTTTGATGATTCTTTTTTTCTCTTTTTTTTGGTAGGTCATGCTTCAGATGTGGTCCCATATAGATTGTTATTAACTTTGCTTGCGTAGTTATTGAGTTAGCTTCAATAATTACGTATTTTTCCCACTTAGTCTATGTGACGATATTTTATTTGGCTCCGTCACTGTTATTTACATAGCAGGCAGTGGTATTCGAATTTGTGTGGGGTAGGTACCACAACTAAAAAGTTAAAAATAAAAATAAACAACCGGCACTTCCAAAAAAAACAATAAAAAAGTGAAAAATAACTTTAATTTCGGAAGTCGGTGGCAAAAAACGAAAATTGAAAAGCAAAGACATCAATTTCCGAAATTAAAGTTATTTGTAAACAGTCGGAAGCAACGGTTTTTGCTGTGAGAGTTCGGATAGTAAAAGGTAATGGATTTAAGAGGTCAAGAGGTCAAACGCGTTGAGCTATTGTGGTGACCCCACAATGAATCCACACGAGCATGCCAGTTACGTAGACCAGTTTATGTCATAGAGGTCGCCCGCCATACTTACTAGCAATCATGGTGATTGCATAATTGAATTTACTGTATGAGAGTTATAGACGGAAGACGATAATGCGGCTCAATAATAAAATGTATTTATACTCAATTTGAAATAAGATTAGACATTTAAATAAACCTTTTTTACAGCCCATGCAACCGATTTTGACTTCTATATCGTAGGTATAAGGATGGCATTAAAAGCAAAAAAGTGGTTACAATACCAACTGTTTACTGCAGCTGCCATTTTTCATGCAACCAATGCAATAGCGGTCTTTGTTTGAACGGAGTGTAAAAAAGGTTTATTCAAATGTCTTATCTTATTTCAAATGGAGTATAGATAAGTCACATTCTAAGAAAAAGGTGAAACAAAAAACAGTCACAATCACATAAAACTGCAAATCAATAGTTCATCCAACATTACATCACCAATATCCTTAAAAAAAAAACGCACTTTCTACGATTAACCATATACTACGAATACATATATTCATAACATAATATTATATTAACATATTACGTCTAAACGACCTCCATTAACATAAGTCACAAAGTGAAGCTGTTGATTCAAGTTCGCAGACCGGTACCCCGCTGCTTTCAACTTTCCTTGCGGGCCGCGGTTATAACATCGTCTTGTAACAGCTTTCTTTATTCAAAGATGAGATAACTAAATTATATTTGAACAGATGTATTTCACGATGATACGGGATTTTTTTGGTACACATGAACATAGATTTTTTAGTCTCAATACTTTTTCTATGGGTGTCAGAATTAGTTGCATTACTTGCAAAAGATGTATTGATATGTTTATAATATGCTAGTACAAATTAGTACTCCTATGAGGATGAGCTAAAGTTTTTCTGCGAGTGTCAGTATTTGTTGCATAAATATGCTTGTACGAATTAGTAATCCTATGAGCATGAGTTTTATTTTTTCTGTGTCAGTATTAGTTGCATCATTAGCAAAAGATGTAATGATATATCTAAATATAACGTCACGAACAATGAAGATGTTTTGAATTAATAATAAGTAGTTGTAAATAATTGAACATTGACATCCTTTCGTCTCGTAGTTGAACTTAATCTATTAGCACATCATGACTTCGATGTTTTAGACGACTATTATGGCGTAGAAATCAATCTGTGACATCCCGTTTTCTCAGAGAGCAATAACATCTTTAATGAAAGCTCTGTAAAATCAAGAGTAGAGGGAAACGGGACATTTTGCATATTAACTAGCTTTTGAACATCTATTAACAACAGTTAGACTAATACTAGAAACAGAACAGTTTTGTCTCGAGTCACAACAAGCTTTTCAGTAGCTGTACATTTTCTTGACTTTGACAATGAGGCTGATTTATCGCAATAGTGCGTGATATCATTATTTTCTTAGAGCGCCAGTTTATCCTCTACTGGGCACTCTATCCTGTACTTGGTTGCGTACAGCCTCATAGTATCGATACAGGTTTAACTACGATAGTTTCAACAACAAATTATAATTTGAGCGTTCAGTACCTATTATGGTTTAGTAAAAAACCAATAGATATGAATTATTCTTCAGCTGCCTTTAAAGGAATTTTGTGTCGAATTAACAGGCTTTCATGAATATGTATTTGAATAATAATAAGGAGTTGTCTGGTTAACGAACATTAATTTAGCTCGAGTTGAAAAAGTATGATCTAGTATTATAGCCTTGTCAATTCCTGGGTTTTTAAAATGTTACTGTACCAATTGGATGCTTTAGACATTAAAGACGGAATTCGTTTTAAACTAGCAGATAAAAATATTTTAGTTTACGTGAACTGCTGTAAATTGGCATGTCACTTCACTTCCAAAGAGCCAACCTATCAACCATCTCTGCATAATGGATGAATCTGCAAATTTGCATCTGTAGTGCAGATGATAACTTTATACGTGCTACCAATTTATGGCTAGATGGGGATACAAAGAATAAGTCATCGAACTAAATAACTGAAATACGATGTTCAGAAATGAAGAACTATGAAAGTGTTTTATAATTCGTGCGAATCAAGTGTGTTGAACCAACTGGATTTAAACGAGTTTTCCAGTCTTGGTCTTATAAAATACCCAATGGAGTATGTACATTATCGTGTTGATTTTTTTTTCTATGAAGACAGGGAGTGCTTTTGGTTTTATGTGGAAAACTGAAGTATTGTGACCAGTTTTATCACGCATTTTTTCTTTTAGGAAAAATTCTACTGTGCTTCTAATTGCTTCGTACTTACCGTTAATATGACGACTGAACGAAGAGGTAATTGTACTCATCAGTATGAGCAACTTTCTCTATGGAACCAACCCTAAAATCGCGAAAAAAAATCAGCTGTTCCCTACATTTTGACGAGCAATGCGAACATTATAGCAACATGTAGGGAACAGCTGATTTTTTTTTCGCGATTTCTGGTTTATTTCCATACTAAAAAGTTGTTCAGTTCGATGGTCTAAAGCACCTCTTAAAGTTAGTAAAATTATTTTTTTAACAACTTACTTATCTGGATTTACTAAACTTGCGCTTTTATCGTTCTATTTTGTGGCTAAGGAAACAAATACTATAGGGAATGGAAGTTAGAATTGCAATACAATTAGACAGTCAGTTTAACTTATTCCAGAATTATAGTTACCTACGCTGTTACAGAGATGCGTTCATATAATCATGGTGACACAATAATAACAGAAGCATATACGACGCCCTAGATTTAAGGTTTTGAAGCAACTATACTTATGTTACTAAGCCAAACTGAGAGAATTAAAGAAGTCTATCAAGTTCTAAGCAAAATGAGTTATAGCCCAAAAATATGTTGATACAACGTCTTTGTGTGTGGGAAGATATTTACATCGTAGGTGTGTAAGTCTTGGGCACGCCACAATAGCGGCGATAAGTCCCCTCTTTGAGGAGTGGATAGAGAGGCGCCACGGCGTCCTCACCTTCCGCCTGACACAGGTCCTCACCGGACATGGCAGCTTCGGGAGGTACCTGTGTAGGATTAGGCGGGAGGAAACGCCCGGGTGTCACCACTGTGTGGATCGCCCGGAGGACACGGTGGAGCATACGGTTGAGGTGTGCCCTGCTTGGGCGGAGCACCGCCGTGTCCTCGCGGAGGCGATTGGCGGCGGTGACCTCTCGCGTCCGGCCCTGGTTCAGGCCATGGTACGGAGCGAGAGGGCATGGGAAGCCGTCACCTCCTTCTGCGAAGCAGTAATGCTCGCGAAGGAGGAGGCGGAACGCGTGAGGGAAAGGCAAAGTTTGCGCCCTCACGCCCCTAACCGCCGCCGTTGGAGACGCCCTGGGCGTCGGGAATCCCAGGCGGATTTCCGGCCACCATAGGCGCGGGCTTGCGGACGGCGAGCAACGGGCAGCTCGCCGTCCGATAAGGACCAGGCCCGGGTCGATGGCGCGTCGTGTTCCACGCGCGCCTCAAAGAGATGTCAGCAAAAAAGACGGGGTCCAATAGGACCGATGCCTGCCAGGGTTGCGGGAAAGTCCGAAAGGGATACCGGGACCTCGGCAACAGGCAAATGAAGGAACACGGGTGGGTTTTAGTCAGTAAAAGTCTGACACGCCCTTCCGCTCCGCCCAGAGCGGGAGAAGTCATTGGATGATTTCCCACCCCCAAAAAAAAAAAAAAAAGGTGTGTAAGTCTATGAGCCGAGACCGCTATCTATAGGCGTATATAAACCAAACGATGCGACTAATTACCATAAAATGACAATAGGCGTAAATAGAAAACACGTCTAGCAGGTTGAATGATAAATTAGTCAATTTTGACAAATCGTTGTCTATTCAGAATAGAGTTACATCTTCAAAAGCATCTATTCGCTCACTTGACCCACATAACTCGCATGTAATGACAAGCACTATACTGTAAACGAATATTTTTAAACGATGACAAATGCAAGCTATATTATGTAATCGTTTTTTATTAGTTTTAAGTTTTTGTGTTTAAGTCGATTGTATACAAATACAACCTATATTATGTAATCGTTTTTTATTAGTTTTAAGTACTATTAAGTACTATTTTACTAACAACCTTCAATTAAGATTTGTACACCAGATCCCAGGTAGAATGACGGGTGTAAAAAGACACTTAACGAAGCCGAAATTCACTTGCTATTCTCGTCATCGTGATAATTTTTTTTGTTCTGGTCCTTACCTGGGAACCTGCTGGTTACGGAGATATTGAAGGTCAAAATTTGAAACATTTTCAGGCGTTTTTTAAAGAAAGCAAGTATAAAATGTTATAACTTAATTTTAAATAACCCCACAAACCCTGAACCGTTGCAGGCACCCATAAACACAATGTTTTGCGTGCGTTTCGTTGCGCACTACCGTAAACAGCGATTTTTCACACCAAAAATAAAAGTTGTTTCCCAGCAATTATTTTTGTGCAATGTTACTTAATTTGATGTACAGAATGCGTAGTTGACGGCTAGTGATTGGTCTTTTTACCACTGTTTATAAAGTGTTTTTTTTTTAAATGCCGTATCTCTAGGTTAGGTATTAATGAGACCATTTCAAAGAATCATTTGTCAACGTATTGTATTCGTATTCTTGCAAATAAATAATATTATTATTCTTAGTACTTACAGAATTTATATTTATTTCAGAATTCTATGAGAAAAATACCATCATAATATTAGAAGATCGATAAGTTAAGGTTTTAAAGCCGGGATCCTCCTATTTGGCTGTACCCGATAGGGTCCATAGAGAACTCATTAAATTTTAAGTTATCATCGAAGTACACATAGTGGAATGCAATTAATCATTGAGTATTGAGCTGTTAGCACTCTACATACTCGTTTATATTCATCACTGTCCTTCATCACGGAAGACTGTTATGTAAATAGAAAGAGCAAACAAAATTCAAGAGTAAAACATTATTCGCTCTTACTGCCGAAACTTTTAATCAAATATAGCGGAAAATTACTTACAGTGGTGTAATTGGTAATTGGTAGTGTACACTGCGCGATTGAGGCGTAGTCAAAGACGGACGCTTTCTACGTGTAGGTATACTTTTTATAGTGCACGCAACATATCCCTCGTCCAATCGATATATCGATGGTTCACCAAAAGTTTTTTATTTAAAAACCCCCGACAAAAACAAAGCATCGAATAAACGGCATCATTTTTTATAGCTAAGAACACTCTCGATCAAGTCACCTTTCAAACAAAACCAAAAAAATCAAAATCGGTTCAGCCGTTTGGCAGCTATGATGGCGCAGACAGACACACGTTAAACTTATAACACCCATCTTTTTCCGTCGGGGGTTAAAAATAAACAATTAAGTACTTGATAATAACGTAACGTTTGTTTTAACGAATATTCCAGTACTGTTCTTCAGTTTCACACGAGAATTCACCGCCAGCCGTTTTTTTACCGATTATCAAACGCATTATTTAGAGCACAAAGAGTCGCATCGTTTTAAATTTACGTAATGCGTGTAAGAAAAAATGTGTTAAAATCACAAGGAAAATTAACGTTACGGCCTTATGATTTTATATAATGTTGTACAGAGTAATTATTTAACAACTACCAGTCTAATTTCTTAGGTTTACCAACTTTAATAGCATTAAGAGTTGGATATAATGGAATTATGTTACTACATAATTACGCTACTGCAACCATAGTGCACATTACTTTAACTAATTAGATACCTACTTATTTCTTTTGTAATCGGAACAAGAACACAACCTAAGTTATAATAGGTCTTTACCTATGAAATTGCCGTTTTGTATGAAAAAATTTAAACGAATTTTTTTCATGAATTTTTTATTTGTATTAATCGAAGTAATCACCCATGCAATCAATGCATCTTTGCCATCGCAGTGGCAGTTTATTGATGCCCTTCTTAAAGAAATCAGCTGGACGGGAGGCAACAAATTCTTCAAAGGCATTTTGTACTGCCTCTCGGGTATTGAATTTTTTTCCCGCCAAGAAGTTATCCAAATTCTGGAAAAAGTAGTAGTCTGTAGGCGCAAGGTCTGGTGAGTAGGGCGGATGACGGAGAGCTTCCAACCCCAGTTCTTGCAACTTGGAGACCGTCTGCTGTGCAGTATGAGGTCGCGCGTTGTCGTGCAGGAGCAGCGGAGACGAGCGATTGACCAATGCTGGTTGGAGATGCGCCAGCTTCTCCATCATTGTGTTCAGTTCTTCACAGTACACATCTGCAGTAATGCTCACCCCGTTTGGTAAGAAGCTGTGATGAATCACACCGGCGCTAGACCACCAAACAGTGACCATCAGTTTTCTAGGGGTAAGTTTTCGTTTAGGGCATTGTTTAGGTGCTGAACCAGGATCCAACCAACTTGCTGAGCGCTTGCGGTTATCAAACAGAATCCATTTTTCATCGCAGGTAACAATGCGGTTCAAAATTCCTTCATTTGTGTGTCTGTTGAGCAGTGCAAGGCACGTCTCGACGCGTACTTCGCGCTGGCGATCATTGAGTTCGTGGGGCACCCATTTGTCAAGCTTTTTTACCTTGCCAATTTGACGCAAATGGACCAATATTGTTTTGACGCTAACGTCGAAAGCTGCTGCTAATTCAGCCGTAGATTGTGTATCATCAGCTTCCACAATCGCCTTTAATTCGTCATTGTCGACCAAAGTCTTCGGACGACCGCGAGGTTCATTTTTCAGGTCGAAATTTCCAGAACGGAAGCGAGCAAACCAATAACAGGTGGTGCATTGGTTTGTAGTGTTAGCTCCGTAAACGTCGTTGATGTTGCGTGCCGCTTGTGCCGCGTTGCTGCCACGACGGTACTCATATTCCATAATTACTCGAATTTTTAACGTATCCATGATGACGAAAAAGGTTGAAATGCGATGAAAATGTAACACTAATCAATAAAGAAATGACTACTTTTGGAAAAAAAAATCCATGTTTTTAAAATAAAATTAATTTGAAATTAGAATTCTTAGCCAAACAAAAATTATTTTGATTTGAAATGGCCAGTACTGCAGAACGGCAATTTCATAGGTAAAGACCTAATATTTTTCAATCTCACAAGATCTGAGATGAACAAAACAAAGTTAAGACATTCAATGTTCATAGATACAGGTGAATGAATGGGATTACAAAGTCATTCACCTTCAGTCTAACCGCTGACCTATCACTACTACATTTCTAATCGCAGACGCACTATCGATGAAACTGGTTGAAACAATGATAATTACAAAACAAAACAAAAACATGCGCAAAAAAAAAACGTTTATTCGGAATAATTGTATTGGAATTCATAATGCAATAATGATACTAAGAAACGGACAAGGGTGAGCTTGCTACGTTAGGGTTCCGTATTTAATAATTAAATAGCCAAGCCTTTTTAGGACGATAATGTTGTATTTGAATACAAGATTTTTTATGTTGGTGAAGATATTGCGCTCTGGCCCTCGACAGTAGGAATTTGATGAGGAATCGGAGTGTTGTCATATCTAGAACGGTTTACCATTATGGTAATGACAGTGAATTAATAATGCTGCATAAATTCCTGCAAGTTTCATTTATGTGTTAAATGGGTTTCGTTTATATTTATTTCGTTACAGAATACTAAAAGTATTGATTGTAATGTAATGAAACCTCTGTCCATTTACAAATGGATACGAGTTTTTTTTTATAACCAGTTACGGAACACTTCACTAAAACAAAAATAGTTGTGAATTGTTCAGTATGTAATGTGTAAGCCTTATAATCAATTAACATCATTCATCATCATCATTAATTTTCATTATTTATTATTATTATTTTTAATAACGGCGATAAGCTGTATAATCCTTACATATTATAAAACAAAGTCCTCTGCCGCGTCTGTCTGTCTGTTAGCGATAAACTCAAACACTACTGCACCGATTTTCATGCTGTTTTCACCAATGAATAGTGGTTCTAGAGGAAGGTTATAGTACATAATAACACTCGGGCGAAGCCGCGGGCAAAGGGCTAGTAGAATATAAAATAGGTACAAATTATCAAGGAGTGTAATTAAAAAGATTTATTTCATAATTTCAGCCATGGAGAGCAATGGAAACAGACCCACCGGTGCGAGACCAAGGAAATACCGAAACTTGGGGAAAAGTTTCATCAGACGACGTCCCTAAACGTCGCCGACCCGGACGTAAACGAAAACGTCGTCCACAAACTGATTCCGATGAAGATCTTATACCACATGAGAGATTTGTATATCCGGACGAACCACCTCGACCCTTCTTCGATTTGGACTTCGAGAACACGCACCAAACTACAGAAATACCTAAACGAAGACGAAAGAAACCAGAAAATAGACCTATACGTTGGACCGACGAAGTCGTGGACTTAGAGAGACCAATAAGAAGGAGAGGACAACGAAGGAAGCGACCTTCGCTCGAAACATGGCCGGAATTAAGCGAATTAAAAAAAAACATACAGGAACAAGTAAAAGCAAAAACAGAACCAATTGACCAAGTCAATACCGAAGAAAGAGATGAAGTTCCACAAGATGTCGTGCTTTATGAAGATAAACATGAATTAACGGAAGAAAGACCTACAAATCTGAAATTAGATTTACACCAGCGCGCAACAAACGACGAATATCCTTTACAAATAGATGATCCAGAAATTAACGTTGAGCCTAAAAAAGTGGCAATGGTCGAAGACGAATCATTATCAGAATCTTCATCAGAAGTAATCAGAACAGCGGCAAGAAAACGAAGCAATAACAATCATAATCATAACACCTCGCAAAACGCCGAACTCAAAAAAGCACAGGTATACTCAAATAAGACTTTGACTACCATATTATCTTTCATTAAAATAAACAACTGGCCTAGTACCCAATAAACTTTTGCTTTAAATATTTAATAAAATAAGAGCTCGTAAACAAAACGCGTTTCTTTGGCTACCTAAGCTATTGTATATTTCAATGCAGCATTCTTTGATTAATTAACGCAATTTTTGACATAATATTATCATTATAATGTTATTATTTTATAGGATAAGACTTTGGCACAGTATCACAGTAAGACAAAAATTAAAATAAAAGTAGGTAATTCTACAACATCACGTAGCAATAATAATATTTATAATCATAAGACATCCGCAGTGAACGCTGAACTCAAGAAAGCACAGGTAAACTCAAATAGTATTTCTAGGATATTATTTTTCATTCAAATAAACAACTGGCCTAGTACTTTTAATTAAAAAAATAAAAGCACGTAACTAAAAAGTTCCTCTTTGTCTACTAAGCTGTTATGTATATTTCAATAAAGCATAAGCCGTGATCTTTAACACCTTTTTGACATGATATCATCATAATATTATTACTTTAAAGGATAAAACGTTGGCAAAGGATCACAGTAAGACAAAAAAGACAGTAAAAGTAGGTACCTCTTTGGTATTGAAAAATGAAAAACAACAACACCGTACGGTGCCTGCGCGGCGTTTTCTAGAACAAGAAAAAGCCTATGAGAAGGCCAAAGAATTTATTGGTCTTAAAAAACGATTGCAGATTAAAAAGAAACGAGCCAAACTGCTCTTAGGAAAATGTAAAGACAAACTCCAACGACATAAGACAAGATCGTTACAAGGATTTCCACCAATATTGTGGATGCATGAAATTATCACGGTACTGATAGGCATGAATGTTGTCTTAACTGCGCCTAAAAATGTAGCAGTGTATAACAAACAAGCGTGTGCGATAGATGATTGTCTAATAAACTAATTAAAATTGACAAACACTGTGTACCTATTCTTGGAAACGTTCATTAACACTAATGAATTCTAAACTAATAAAACGTGTCATAATTGTGTGGTTCTTATTTACAAATTATAGTTATTACTACTTTATCATTTTCAGGATGGTTACCTCATGGATCCATTGACGTTAAAAGATATATTGAAGAGATCCAATGGAACAAGTTTAAGCGAAATACTGCAACAACATAATCTATCGTTGACGGACTTGCTCCATGGAAAACATCACGCAGTGTCTTTATTTAAGCCCCATGATTCCCTAGAAGATAAAAATGGAAATCCATCGGAGCCAAGAAACGATATATCTGAGCCAAGACAGGATTTACAAGATAAAGAATCAGACGAGCAAGCTGTTATCAATTTAGAACCAAATTATGCTACAGAACCAGCAGTGGAATACCCGACACCGGTTGAAATTCAAACTGAAGGCAACCTAAAATATGACGTACCCACAACCACCGCTAAACCTGTGGAAAAGACTCCTAAAATATCAACAAGACGCCGTTTCCCACTTGGAGCACGTAAAAAACTACGAATGAGACCCATGTTAAACAATACATATAAGGGACAACTTAGCAGAGATTTAGTGACATTGAATTCGAGAAAGTATTCACATCATAGAAGAAATATTACTAAGCCTAAAGAATGGGGAGATGTAATCCCATCTATGATGCAGAATGACACACGTGTTGAAAACAATAACACTGTTGAGCTTGAAATAACTACAGCTATTATACCAGAAGAAACAACCATTATAGTGGAAATGGCTAATAATAACACATCTGAGGAAATAAATTTAGAAGACGGCAAGCTTGACGACATTAATATGGAAATGACAGAAACTGCAGTTATTTCTATAACAGAGATGTTAACCGAAATTCCGAAAACCGCGACAGAAAAACCGAAAATAGTGTCTATGGTGAGACCAACTATGAATTCATCAGGTCTTAGACGACAAGCATTTAACAACAGACTGAAAAGGAAACGTCTGAAGGATAAAAATGCTACGACCGAACCTCCAACAGACGACCTTTTAAAACACCTGTTAGGACTGGGCAGTTTAGTGTCGTCTTCCGAGTTCATTGCAAGAACGCAAGAGCCAAACTCCGTTGAAAATGATGCCAATGATCCAACTACACTGGAAGACTTCATTACGACTGAAAGTGCACGCAGAACAGACAGTTTTCCTGAACAGTCCACACTGAAAGTTTTGAAAACTGTAACAACACTACCCAGTGCAACAGAGGAAACTGCCAAAATAGAGATAGAAGAAATTCTTAATGACACTCGAAGTAAGTAAACCGAATTAATGTAATGAAGTCTCATTGCTTTCTCGTTGTAGGTAGAATATTTAATAATAAAGAATATAGTTTTACTAATTTTATGTGTTTATTTTCAGCGAGTGCCAAACTATCCAAGATATTGATGGAACGAAATATGACCCTAAGCGAATTAGTAGAACACAGGGAGCGTGGATCCAGCCATGTGCACCTGGCTGACATATTCCACAACGCATCCCGGGAACCTAACCCGCCAGAGCCATTCTTATCTAAGTCTCTTTTAGAGCCGATATCGAAAGAGACTTACCCATTAAGGGCTCTATTAGACGCTAATTTGCATGATCCAAGAGTAACAACAGATGAACCAAGTGTGATAAGCAATGTTAACATTCCTATTGTAATGAATTTCCGCAATAATGTTAACGAAAATGCAGAAAATATGGGTATAATGTCTTTGTTCAATAATTTTACCAAGCCAGCAAATAAAACTACATTAATGAAAGACTCTGCAGAACGAGCACACAAGACAGATATACTTGCCGTTAATATAACAAAAGAAAATAACACAAGTGGGACAGTTAGAGAGAGCCGAGTTTTAAGCGAAAGTCCAGATGATGTTGTCAGCTGGAATGAAATATTCTCATTGATGGGAAGGAATCATAATAATGATACATCAAATACTGTAGAAGGTATAAGCATTCATTAAAGATACCTAGACTTTTACACACTCAATACTATTGCAAACAATCAAACAATATCCATAATTACATTTTTGTTTCAGGGCTTCCTATGAAACCATACAAGACGCTCAGATTGGACGAAGATGCGGATGGCGACGGTTTAATAGTACTGGAAGATCTGCAACATCTCAAAGAATTTGAAAACAACATCGCTTCAGGTTCTGAAGAAAAAGTGGAAGTGAATACATATGAAAATAAAGAGCCAACACCTGCATCAGGTATTCTCGATAAAATACCCAGCCAAACTAAATCTGTGACAGTTGCTACAGCCAGTATTGCAGGTTTAGCAATGATATTATTCTTATTAACATATGCAGTATTTAAATGGAAACAGCAGAGATCCGTGAATAGGAAAAAACGTAGTTTCGGTGACGAACGGATTCCAACACCAGTATTTGAAAATAGAAAAGGTCACAAGAATAACTGTAGTACTCGCAGTATTAGTCCCATGCTACAAACATCAAATATTTACACATTGAACACATTAGATTCACAAAATGGTAAAGATTCACCAGATTACATGTGGGACAGTATGAGGAAGCCATTCCAGTAGGCATTACTTAAGTTATTTACCAATTTTTGCACGAATTGGTTAAATTAGTTTAATTACAAGTAATATATTTAGTTAGATGGGTGTTTATGCGATTTATTGAAATCGAGAATTGTGGAAAGGGCTTCATAATTTAAACTAGTGACCTGATATTGATTAAGATTTTTATAAAATAGATCAATATTAATTTAAACACAAATAAGTCCACAATGCTGTTTCCCTGCTGTATCAGATACTATAATTTTATTTCTTGTCTCATACTAATAGTTTTAAAATAATAACTGTCTGTATTGCAGTCCAAACTTAAATTATTCTGTGCTCATTAATTGATATAGAAATATGTATGGATGTGTTGAATTTAATCTTAATTTATTTGTTTTATTTCAGTATTATGCTATAAGTGCAATGTGACATATCAAAGACTATTTTGAGTGTTTCTTATTTTTTATAGCGTTGACTTAAAAATTAAATAATAAGACTAATTGCTTAACTATTTTCATTTATCTTACCTGTAGCTGTCGAAAGTAAATACGTCTTGCAGTTTCTTTAGCACTGGTATGTCTAATGAGTGGATTTTGTTATAAAAGTATGCATACTGCCTTGCAATACTTCTGTAAAGCTTTAGTGCAGACTCAAAGACTGGTGATGGCTGAAAATAATGTAATACGAAACAATAAAAATATTATTTTAATAAATATATAAATAGTAGGATTATCATAATATTTTCAAAAAAGTTTATAGAATCGTTATATATTAACCATGTATAAATTAAACAGTTTAGACGAGATCTCTTCAACCATTCCACCAGAAGAACTAAATCATTATTTATTATATTTCTTACAACTTTTGGGCGCCACTAAAGTAAAGCTTGTATGCAATGACAAACCTTCGAAATTGGTTAGACATACTCAAAACAATTATAATCATACTGCTTTTAATTATATGGACATGTTCCCACTGCATAAATTACACACAGACAATAGCAAAGAAGAGAGAAAAGTGGATGTCAAGTAAAGCCAGATTATTAATTTTTATTCATTACCTTGAGTTCTGCTAGCTCCTCCAAGGTGAAGTAAAGAATAGTAGAATATTTCTCAGGTAATATGTCAATATATGGCTTCCAAAATGATTCTGAAAACAGTTTGTAAATAAAAATGTATCTTCTCTACAGCCATTTTATTTATTAAATAATTTATTATACACCACGTAAAACCAAAACTTCTGAGACAGACAGACAACAAATGATTTTAAAAATGTTAAATTTTCCCTAAAAACGACAAACAATAACAACTAATTACTTTTAATTTTGAAAGTTGTCATAAAATACCAATAGAGAAGAGGTCTGAACATGGAAAATTATAGACTTATCAACACAGGAACAGCTGGTTACGTTACTTATTAATTATTTTGTATAATTTGAGGGACAGATGGTTTATGGTATGATACTCTACTGGCAGTCTTGGGCCCTGATTCATTAATACAATGCAAACTAAATAACTATATGGTACTGTCTCCCATACAGGGCAAAGTACTTCGGTAACCCCGGTACCCTACAGTAGATTGTCAGTACCAACAAGGCGTTGCTGGCCTTCTTTGAGGAGTTGGCGTGGATTGAATAAGCGATTTTCCCACCCGTACGCAAAATACGCGCTTTGACATGGAGTTGCAGATACCAGCCCATATTACCAATTACATATGGTACTGTCTCTATAACAGTGCTAACTTACCGGGATTATGTTTTTCTAGCAGCAAGAACATTGCCAGTGTTATATTTGGCATGCTTTGCAACAGGGGATCAACAGTTATGAAGCTTCCTAACTCAGACTCTTTCGCATTCTTTTCAGTCATCATTGCTTTTGATGGAACAGTTAGAATAAGTGATCCTTCTTTAAATTCTTTTGTTGCTTTTAAACCCAGCTCATACCCTTCGAACTCCGAGATTTCAATACCTGTAATATTATAGACGAAACAGTTTAGAATTTGTTTTACAAAATATTTTAAGTTTTCTATTTCAGAATGTATTACTACTACTGCTACTAACAACAGAATGGAAATGTGTTGTGTACCAACACAAATTGTATAAAAGTAGACAATTATAAAAAAAACACTGTGGGCAAATTGTGATTCATACATTTCACCAAGTAATTTGTAAACAAAGTTTACATGATTCTTATAACTTACCATCAAGTTGGACCTCATTCTCACTTAGCCACTTGATGTACTTGTCAACATTCGACTGCCTCTGGTTCTGCCCACTCTTAGGCTGAGGCCCCTCAAGATTCAATATTTCTTTGATCAAAGCGTCAATTTCTAAATGATGCTCCCAACTTTTAATCACACTATTAGAAGCCTGGAATATGCCCGTCAGTCTCAACACCTTATCTACCAGAACTGCCAGTTCTTTTCTCTTTTGCTGTATGAACTTGTTATTTTCTTTCCCTGCATTCTTCTTAGGATTTTGTTTTGACTGCGACTTGCGGCCCATTTCGTATTAAACTTACACTTCAAAACTAAAACCAACTAAAAATACGTAAAGTAACTTAATCTAAAACGTGGGAATTATTATCGCTAAAAATAGGCCCCGAAATTTTGAAATATTTTCCTTTCAAAAGTCAAAAGTGAAAGATGAATACGTTAAAGTGACATAAACTCAGTTACACACTACTGAACTACACCCGTAGATACACGAGCAGTCCACTTCGATTTATTTTGTTGATGTTTCTGTATTTTTTATTTTATTGTAATTGTAACTTTCCATTCCCTGTGTAAATAAAAAAAGTGTTATGGGTATACTTATAGTTACTAGACAGCGTGACACGATTTCAGCCAGTTTAATTACATGTTAGTATACATATCTTTACATGTGAGAACCTGTAATTGGCTCTATGTTTCTTCTATAATTGTTATCCATCTGTTATAAACTTATAACTGTTGGTTCTCCTATAAATAAATAAATAATTGTGTTGTTGTACTGTAACGTAATTCTACCTTGTTTACCGTGCGTTTGTACTGGCGAAACATTTACAACAAAACATGTTGAAATCTCTAGTTTCTATCAAAAATTGATAGTAAAACTTGACAGAAAACAGAGATTTCAATATTTGTTGTAAATGTTTCGCCAGTGCAAACGCAAGGTTACATTAACCGTGCGTTTGCACTGGCGAAACATTTACGATATAACATGTTGAAATCTCTATTTTCTGTCAAAGTTCCATACAATTTTTGACAGGAACTAGATTTAAACATGTTTTGTTGTAATGTTTCGCCAGTGCAAACGCACGGTAATACTTTTTTGAGAATGTTGTAGATGTTTCAGTGTAAACCTTGCCTTACAACCGTGTTACATGTTTGGTCAAATTGCATTTGTCATAATTTAAGCATTGGCATGCGAGATGGTCTATTGCAGCGAGATTGCAGCTTATTGTGATTTTGGAGTTCATTTGTAAAATAAATTAATTTTAACACATCAGTCATTTTAAAACATTTTTTTAATCTGAAATATATTTCTGAATGTTTCAATCTGTTTGCCATGAACGGAACGTACTATTGGCGGGAATTTGAAAAACTTTTGCGTTGAACTTTGCCTTGAAACTGGTTGAAACTTTTTAAGATACGGTAAGAAATTGTATTTATATTTTTATTCATCATTATTTTAACGACTGTAAACCTAAAGGGCCTTCTTGATGCCGAGAGTCACACCATAATTGCGAATAGGTACTTTTTTACTGGACCATATCTACTCCAATAAAAAATCATCATCATCATTTCAGACGTAAGACGTCCACAGCTGAAAAAAACGCCCGTCAGTAATAAATTCTGTATTTTATTTAAGTATCATATCATCACGCCTGTAATTCACCGAAGGGTTAGGCAGAGGAGCTATTTATTTGACTAGCAACTTCATCTGCGTGCAAGTTGTTTTTTTTTTTTCAAATACAAATATCCAGTCAACCTATCTTCCCAACTAGGAAAATCGTTATGAAAGATTTAGGGGTGAAAAGATGTCAGATTTATATTAAGTATTGGTTTATCTATAAAAGAAAAATAACTTTACAAACTATATTGCAGAAGTTTTGGACCAACATTGAAATCGCGAAAAAAAGCAACTGTCCCATATAGTTAGAACAGTAGGTAAGTACTTAAGTATTAAACTTTAGTATGGAATAGCAGATTTTTTTAATACCTTCTAATAAGTCTTCTTCTTTGTCGATGCACTCTTGACAGAGCGGTCGTGGTCATCAAGTTGCAGTGAGATTTCGGACATTCGTGATTTGCCTGACGATGCGACTCCATCCTTCTCTGTCAGCTGTTACATTTGTGCATTCGTATTTAATGGGTCGCCCACTGCAGATTTAATCGGGTCGGTCCATCGCATGGGCGACCTGTCGCGTGCTCTTGTTTCTTCGACCTTTCCCTGCACTAAAAGACGTTCTATGGAATCGTTTCCCTGTCGTGATACATGGCCAAAGAATTGGAGTATTCGAGCATGGGATTCGAACATGGGAAATACTAATGCCCGAACAAGCCGGGTTTTGGTCGCTTTGGTGATGTTGCGATTCTTCCAGACTTTCCTCAGCCTGTCTAGCAGACCTAGTTATGGCCATGCGTCGCTTGATTGCGTCTACGCAGCCACCGTGACTCGAGATCAGGGCTCATAATTAGATATGTGACTGTACGACATCGCAGTTCGCAATCTGGGTAACTTCGGGCGAATTGTTGCTTGCACCTTCAACAAGTATCGTCTTCGTCATCCTTCTGTTTATTCTCAAGCCAAATGCTAAGCTGGCATGTTCCATATTGGAAAGCAACTGCTCCATGTGGCCAATACTAGTCGCGAATAGCGTAGTATCATCCGCATAGCGTAAATTCGAGATTTTCATTCCACCAATTGATACACCGTCCGTCTAATCCTCGAGGGTAATCCACATTATCAGCTCTGTGTTAATGTTAAACAAGAGCGGCGATATGATACATCCTTGGCGAACGCCTGCTCCGGGGTGGAAAGAAAGAAAGAAAGAAAATACGTTTATTTGCGGTAAACATGAAGCAAAAAAAAGAAAATAAACACAAAGAAAAATAAGAAAAGGTTGGGGGAAACATGCGTCACATCCACGCAAAACGGCTATCGCTCAGCATTATGCTGCGACCCTATGCAAGACAGAGAAATCATTCGATAGTACTTACGCCATCTGTTTTCACTCATGCTGTTCCATTCTCATAAAGACGCCTCAAAAGGTGTACAAGTACGAGTTGCTTAGACGGTGCCAGTCAATTGTTGCTTCAATTATATGGTATGTATGCCACAGGCAATACCTAACCTTGCACCGTGCAAATTGGACATAATGGATTTATCATTTAGTCATAAAACATGCAGGTACATATATATAGGTAGGTACCTAATAAGGTTCATGAGTTGATAATAATTAATTAACTTGTTTACTAAAGTTTTATAGTAGGTAACTAGGTAGGTAGGTAGGTAGGTACTAATAAAAATTAAAGAAAAAAAGCATAGGTACTCGTACCTACCTACTTATTTAATTTATAAAAATATAATTTAAAGAAAACTAAAATAACAACAATTTATGAAAATTCAAAACGCCACGGTCGATTAGGCATTGATAACTATACTTTGTCTGGCAATGACAGTGGTGCAGCGAGCACTTGGCAACGGACCGGTCAGTTCCCAGAAAAGTTATTTGAAACCGCCCCACTTTTGGGGCCAGAGAAAGAATTGTTCTGTATATTAATCGGGTTGCAGAATGTGGCATACTTGCAGTAAATTATTAAATTCATAGCTCTAGAATCTAGATGTCACATGAAACGTGTACCAAAATAATTCTGTGGAAGGTATCACCACCTGTTGTACCTACTTATTGTGGTACTGTACTGGGTCTTCTACCTACAAAACATTTACATCGATGATGCTATGATGCTGTTTTTTAAATAATTAATTACTTAATGGTTTTACCTGTTCTCGATCTACAAGACTGAACGTTACTTGTAGTCTTGGCATAAAAGAACAAAATGATAGCGATTTTGATTGATAGAGTCAAAACTTTTGTGCACTGTAAAGGGTTCCCGAAGCGATCAATTGCAATTATAGTAATAATGTCAGTCGCTTCAATTGCATTTGGTAGACGATCAATTTTCGCATCAATGTGTATCACTATCAGTCACGTAATTTACAATTGCAACTGATCGTTTCGGGGACCCTGTACTTAGTGCGTTGACATGGTGATATAGTCCTCCAGACCGTATTTCGGCCATGGCGGACAATTTCAACGGAGACTAGCCTTCAGCGCGGGTTATATTATAGTGCACAAGTGTGTACGCAGAAGCAGGTGCACTCTCTCTTTCCTCACTCTCATAGTCCGATGGGACGGCAATCCGACACGACCAGAGAGAGATGGTGATAGGGTGATAGTCCAAAGTAGGAAACATCGAAAGATTTCACCGCTCAGTACGAATTGAAAGATGAATAAATTTTCTCTAATCATGGATTTTTGCCAGCGTCCTCGTCGTATCTTCTTCACACAGCACAGCAATTACCTAATGTTGGAGATGATCGCTACTTCTTCTGCTGTTTTACATCAAAGTCGCTTTTCGTGTCTGTCTGTGTAACCGCGTCCTTCTTCTATAAACTACGCAACGGATTTTGATGCGGTTTTCAACATCATATCGAAAATTTATTCCGGGAGGTTTCTGTGTGTACACACGGCTACACATCAAGCTATACATTTCCAGTTTATGCTGACCTCGCATTTTATAGGATTTCCGTACAATGAGAGGTCAGCTTATACTGGAAATGTATAGCTTGATGTGGAGCCGTGTGTACATTACGATTAATAGTACATTGTGATACAAGTGTGCTCTATTGGATATTACAGTCGAGGCGGTATTATTAGCGCGAGCCACAGACGAGCGCGATAAGGAAGCCGAGAGTGTAATGATCAATGCACACGCGTCTCATACGACGTTTTTCAACACACTTGCGAGGAAAAACACAGACTTGTTGTAAGAACATACGCTACAATAACATAAATATAGAGATGACACATTTAGATTTATAAAGCTCAACTGACCTTTGTTGCCAGGTACTGACTATCCGGAGCTTCGTTTAAAAACTTTTCTACGTCTGTTGTTGACAATACTTTAAATTTCGTATTTTTGATAATACTTATTTAACCACACAACGAAAACAATAACAACTATAAGGAAAATGGCGCGCTGATTGTTTTTCCATAGGTGTAAATAAAGGCACTGGAAAAACCGCTAGACAGCCTGTAGTAAAAAATTTATAAACGCAAGATAGTGTTTTGAATAAGCAAATTAAGTAAGTATTTCACAAAAAAAAATTGTTTGCTATAAAACGCCCCTGGTTTGCCTATGGTAAATTTTTTAAGTACCGTAAATTACGATACATGAGTGCTGTGTTGGTCACACACTCGGCTCCTTTATCCCTTATAGCCAGTTTCATACAACGCTTTTCAACACACTTGCGAGCAAAAAAACAGACATATAATGTTATTATGTTTTAATTATTGAAACAATTAGTAAAAGTACAATTCTCAAAATTATACCGAACAGTTTTTGTTGGCATTTTGGCATGAAGTCTCTTTGATGAGATTTAATTAAAAAAGCGCAACTCTGCTCTTGTGAACATAGAGAATGCTTATTTATTATTGTAGGATAGTTCATACTAATTCCATGTAATTATAATATCCCACTGACCTGCCCATGGGATTTTTTTTTCTTAACTGATCGCCCATGATTTGCCTATGGTATTAAAAAGTTTCACCAAAGTCAATTTATATAAACTATGTATGGTTAAGGTTGCCTGGAAGAGATCGCAGGAAGCGATAAGGCCGCCCATTGTATGTTTTGTAGTGTTAAATATATTTATTTTCGCTATGTATTTTCTGGTGTACAATAAAGTATATATAAATAAACTAGCGACCCGCCCCGGCTTCGCACGGGTGCAATGCTGATACTAAATACACTACAGAAAAACTGTGAACGTTGTATATAAAAACATAGCGGCCCGCTCTGGCTTCGCACGGGTATAAAATATATAGCCTATGTGATTAAAATCGATTCAGTAGTTTTGATTTATTCATTACTGCCCGTGGCCAGCACGCGTTAAATTTGGAGTAAAACAATCGCCCTTTCCCTATACCATGAAGATTTCCTGCTATCTTTGGAATATCTAAATTCATACACTACATTTTTACTTATTTACTTTTTACATTTTTAACTATTTATTTTATTTTTACAACATATTACAGAATGTCTTTATAAACAACGTTCACAGCTTTCTTGTCATTAGACAATACAAACATGTTTTCTCTGGAGGTCACTCTTGAAAGAGCGACATACAGTTGTCCATGTGAAAAACAGTCAACGCTCAAATCTAAGCCTGCAACGTTGAAGGTTTGACCCTGCGATTTATTAATGGTCATTGCAAAAGATGTCTTTACCGGAAACTATAAACGTTTAAATTGGAAGGGTAAATCCGATGGTATGAGAGGGATTCGGGGAATCAATACATCTTCTCCGGTACCACATCCTGTGAGTATTGTGCACTCTATTATGAAAGTTTTCAATGATTTTACCAGCAAACGCGTGCCATTGCAAAGTTTAGGTGGATTCAGGTTTTTTAATAAAATAACAGGACAACCTACTTTCAACACCATTTTGTGAGGATCCCTCCTCACAAAATGGTGTTGAACGGCGGCCGGCCGGTACCGCCGCAAACGCTACGTCCCGCAATTTTTAAATCTGTAATATCTTCGAAAATATTCACTTAAATCATACGGTGTAAAGGGCCATATAGATCTATATTAAATGAACAATGTATTCAAGGTATTTAATTGGTTAAGGATTAATGCTGTATTGGTTAAAATCGCTTCGAAAATTAGCCATTATTTGTCGTAAAAAGTAAATGACAAAAAATAGTTATTGTGGGTTATCCATAAGAGATAGACATATACCATCACGGACTTTTCTGTAGACCTTTTCAATGTGTACAATACTTAGTACATTATTTTGATAAAACTCGTAGGGTTCAGCCTGCGTTTGCAATGTAAGCGGAAAAAATGTAATTATTTACGACATCACATTAGAAACCTCAAAAATAACAGTACTTCTCCACTATTTAATGGATGTTATTATACATATAAACCTTCCTCTTGAATCACTCTATCTATTAAAAAAAACCGCATCAAAATCCGTTGCGTAGTTTCAAAGATTTAAGCATACAAAGGGACATAGGGACAGAGAAAGCGACTTTGTTTTATACTATGTAGTGATATGGTAGGTATGGAATTAGTAAATGCTATAATTGGTAACATGGTATTTGATGTTGCCATGATAGTACTTACTAGTTCCATACCTACTGCTCCGATTACTCCGACTAGTAAATAGTTATCTGTGGCACACATTACCGCACTAGTGCGGTAATATAAATTAAAAAGCACGCTTCCATAATACACTGCATTATGAACCTAAAAGCGGTTCAATAAGAGCCACTTTACGAGCAAGTGTGTTGAAAAATAATATACATATATAATAAAAAAAAGTCGATGTTTTTATAGTCATAAAATAGTGCGTAGCAAGTGCGGGTCGCTTGTTTTACATACTTATGTATGTCTTATGCGTGTCTCTACTACTTAGTAGAGTCGATGCATGTTTAAAGCTTCCTGAGCAAGATCAACAATATTCATGAGATGCGTGCAAATCGTTAGAATCTCGGTACAATCCTACGCAAACAAACATGATGGATTGCCTCTGAACCTGACGCTAAAGCTTGTTTTGCATTCGTCAGCGCAGAGAGTTGAGGGCTTTGTCTATGTTGTTTTCTATACTCGACAAACCCACTTCTCCTTCTTACCTGACTTCCCATGTTCAATACTTATGCTCTGCTCATAGTAAAAATCTTCGTTCAACCAACAATCGTCTTCTACGATGTCCTTCTCACCGCTCTGGTTTCATCCACTCTTCTTTCTTCGTCCAGGCGGTCTTTCTTTGGAATGCGCTCCCCCTGGACATCAAGACGGCAACTAGTCGCATATCATTTAAAGTAAAGGCGCGTGATCACATTCGTAAGAAGTTGGCAGAATCATCCCAGCGTTAATTAGATGGATTCGTTTTCTCCTCTACCTGTCGTTATTTCTCCTGACTAAGTTTATTTTGTTTATAATTTATGTATGTATCTATGTATGTATTAATTACTATTCATTATTTCTCAAGTTATATGTATTGTCTTTTGTTGCACCTACTATGTCTATCTCTGTATCACCCTAAGGTTGACTGGTAGAAAATGCCTCAGGCATTAAGTCCGCCGTTGTACAGTAGTTTTTTTTACTTGTGCATAAAGTTTTAATAAATAAATAAATAAAGCTTGCACTTAGCTATTTATAGCCAACGACATACTGTCTATCAATGTGTGTAAGTAGTTTCAAGTAAATAAATGTGATCTATCTTCCAACGCTTATGCGTCTGTCTGCTTGCTTGTACCTAGAATTATAGAACAATATTGCCTACACTCGCGAGATGCTTTAGTCAAATCGATTCCAATTGTACCTACCTAATAAATCAAATAATATTTGCTTATCTTGGTTGTGTGGAACCCACCCACGAGGAGGAGAGTTGGCCTATTCCTAACAGGCGGGTTAGCAGTTAGAATTTATAGTATTTAAGCTTCAGTATCATTTGGTTATATTATATATTTAATCATAATCAGACGATAATGTTCCCATCGCTGGGACACAGGCCTCCTCTCTTCGAGACGGATTGGGCTGTAGGTAATCTAAGTACCATGGTACCATGCACGCGGGCCCAGTGCGGGTTGGTAGATGTTACATGTCTTCGAATTTTTGGTTCTAGATGCCGGTTTCTTCACGATGTTTTCATTCACCATTTTGAGAGCAGTGGTGATGAATTTATTTAAGTACACAAAGCCTGGCTGGCTGTCTTCGAACCCACGACCTACAAGTCGTTAGTACGATTGGGGCCATTTCCACTGGGCCACCACTACTCTCAATTTGAATAATAGCTAATAATAAAATTGTGACATCATCTTAGGTACTCATACGTAATCAAATCTATTCATAATAATATATCAAATGTTAAATAATGTTCATATATTGTGCTATACCTACCAATGTGAGCGATTACCTATACAGGTACCTACAAGTGCCTGTCTTCAATGAAGATAATGAATCATTATAATATCGTCCCGCATAATTGTTAAGTATAATTATCTCCATAAAGGTTCATAAATAAAGCTCAAATTGTTCCAATGGTATAATTATTGCGATATGTCTTTATCTTAATTACGATACAAATAGTTAGTGTCTGAGAAAAAAATGTAGGATATTTTTTATACATGTGAAGATTGAGTTGAAAATATTTATTGAAATTACTTTATATAGGTTCTTAATGGTAAGAGTTTCTATAACCCTTGGTTCATTATACGCGGAAAGAGAAGGCCAAAACAAAAAAGTTGATAAAATAGCTTCTTACATAAACTTAACTTCTTAAGTATATCATGATTCTTAATAGTATCAGTGTACTGAGTGTTGGTATTAACCACATCAATTAATTATAGTTCCCTGAAGTAAGATGCAAAAAACAAAATTCGATGTCAAGAAATTCGAGTGCAGTTGACAAACGGGACGTAGTAGTTTCTTAATACTTAGGGGTTTATTTATAAACTTTGCTAAAGTTAAGTGACGTTCATACGTCAAAAATATAATACGAGTATGGTTTAACAGTAGCTAATCATAACTTTAATCAACGTTTATAAATAAATCCCTATGTCGTGTCACAATTATAAAGACCATACTATTTTATTATTATCTGCCTAAATATAGACAATAATAAACCCTTTTTAATTAAGTAGGTAGGTACTAACATGACATCAGGATAATGCAAGTTACTGCAGGTCTAACACAACAATAAAATTATTATATGACCTACAAATATTTCTCAGAATGCATTGTTTATCATGTTAAGTTATTCAAATCTATTCCTTTACGGAGTTATTAAACATCAGTTGTCAACTAAGAAGCTAAAATAGATATTGGTGCCGATTCTGTTGTTCACAAACTAAACTAAATTTAAGTTCAGTGCATGTTTTTCTTTCTATTTCATTAAGAAAAGGACAGAACATAAATTTTAGTTTAGTCCTGTCAAATTGACGTAATTTTCCTGCTTAATCTTAGTGATGACCATATATTACTTAAAACTTTTAATTGCAATGAAACTTGTTAACATATAAACACACCTATTATGGCACGTGTGTATGTACCGTAGGTAATGCATAGAATATCGGTTTGAGTTAGATCTTAGATTGGCAGTAAGGAAACATCCTATACTTGAAGAGCACCACAGACAAAATAAAAAATAATAATAAAACCTTTTTAAAACAAGCTTTTAGTAAAGGTGCAGCAGTCAGGTCATGGTAGACTTTAGCACGTACGAGTACTATTATAATTAAATGCGTATATTAAATTTTGTGTCTGTACTCTAGATTGTTGTGGAGTTCCTTCGTGTGGAAAATCCAATCCTGGGTGTAGAATCAGATCATGTATCATAAAAAAATGCATTGTCTTCGGAACTGAACCAACTTGTAAAATTTCAACTCCGTAAGATAAGAGGAAGTGGTTTTTATTCAGGTTGCAAGATTTGTCCAATACATAAATACTAACTAACAAACCAAGTAATACTTTGCTAAGCTTGTAATAAAAGAGCGAAATCCTCAAAAATGAAAGTTTGAAGTTTCTTCCTAAAATGTGACCACTGAAGTTTGAAGTCTTGAAGACAGTGTACTAAGGCAGAGCTTATTTGTATTCTTAAAAAGAAGTATAAACACGATGTGATCTCACCACAGTATAATATGCAAGGTGATTGGTAATTCAATATTCAATGTATTCCTTGGGAACGGTTATAACTGCTAGTTTACAACAAGACCCCGATAACATAGGGTCGAAACTGGGTATTACCAGTTCAAGGGATGCATCAAATTACAGTCACCTATATACAGCTAGATACTGTGGACCGGTCAATGTGGCGATTTTTCGGGAAAGCTTATGTCCAGGAGCCGAAGTCTTTGGCTGAAATGATGATGGTGATACCGAATGGTCATAGATAGATTATAAAATAAGAGACATAAAAGTCACAAAGAGTGTGAGATGCATGGGCGGTCTTATCACCAAAAGTAATCATTCAGAAAAAAATTAACAGGCTATACGGCTGGGATTATTGAAAAAACCTAAAGACTCATGAAGCAGAAATAGGTTGTTTAAACTTATATCACATTGGCTTTTATTAGTCACACTCGCCATGATTACATCCTTGTATTAAAGGACAAAAAAAAACAACACGACAAGAGTTAGATCATCTGAGCGTTTATTTTTTAATTTTTTTAGGTTCCAGATGATCCTTTTATTAAGATTTTAAGTTGGACCACATCTAACTGTCGTGTTAGTCATCAATTAATCATTGCCAAGGATATAAGTAGTTCGGTTTCCACTCCTACCAGAATCAGTTGATAAGGATCATGTCATTTTGAAAAGTTGGTCTAAGACGACAGTTAATATTTGTCATGAAGCTTCATTCGTAGCTGGAGATGGCTTCAAATGCTCCAGAAATTAATATAAAACTCACATCTTAGGTACCTGCATAAGTTTTTCATGTTTTTGATAAGATACCTAAGTAGATAAATTATCCACTCTGCACACAAAAATCTATTTAAAGAGAGCTCATAGCACACCGAGTGGTAAGTGATCGTACCTTCCTATCTTTAGGAATATCGCTCACTAGACGGCCACAGTTCCGGCCAGTCGTGGCCTTCTAGGTGTATGGTATGGTCTCCGGCTAATTAGCCGTTGTACTTAACGGGTCTCCTATTTGATTTCTAACCAAGTGCGCGATTCGTATCGATTTCTATAGTTTACCTGGCCGCTGCGACCAGCAATCCTCACAATCAGGACAGAGCTGTTGCCATGTCCATTGTAGCCGAGTCTGGACATGTTTATTAGTTGTAACATTAAAATAAAGTATCGTCTATTTTAGAAATACGTCGTCTTCTAAATGCCGACAAACACCAAATTCTGATCAAATGTCAGCGGCCGCGTCTTGTAGTAGCCGTTAGTAAGTCGGTACATCCAGTTTAAGCCAAGTGTCATTGGCTAGTGGCTACAAACTTTAATTAAACTAATGTACTCTTCGGATTCTGGTCACGAAACCCGAAAAAGCCAGTTTTATCAATGAGGCCTTTTGATTTTTCCAATTCTTTAAAAAAAACTACGTCATTTACTCTAATTCCCCCTAATTAACCTTTTAAAAAAAGGGTGCCCAAGACCCTACGTTTAACATAAATTACCTACACACCAGTGGTTACTAATTCATACTTTGCATTCAAAATGCAATTAGCATAGGTTGACGCGTACAATAATTGTATAGTTTCTAGTGGAATTCCTGAGCGACACACCTTTCATTAAGAAGTCAGCGCTAGCCCTAGGTTCTGTTCGAAAGTTTCTCGCTCTTGTCTAATGTGTATAATACAGTCGAAACATTATGTTGATTGGGAATTCTAATAAAGGCTATGAGCTCAGCGATCGTGGAATACATTAGCGGAGCGTGAACTTTATGCAAAGCTCTGTGCGTACCGTTTAACGCAGTAACGGCTTTAACTATTTAATTTATAATAGCTATCCTGATTTTCAATTAAGCTTAATGTCCACCTTATCATGCACTTATTATCTAAGCAAATTGAATTTTGTTGAGTGACTAGCCTAGTAATCGCTTGGGGCGCTTTGAATGTGGTCTTTAGGGTCCTAGCATATATTTAGACATGATGTCAGACGGTGAACATGTTAAATATTGAAAGTATTGCGGTAGTACGGGTTTTTCTGGATTAGTGTACACGTAGGTAGTATAATCAAGCGATTAAAGTAGGTATCTAAAGGCAATAATCGTTGAATTTTCAAAAAAAAGTTGGGTACTTAGTAACTGTTCGACTATCCAGTAACTGTCCATTCTATCCCAATTGCCGTAGAGTTCAAGTTGATTAAATCGCCTTTAGCTGTCCTAGGTTTAACATATATTTATTTTAGAATTAAATTGATAATTGATTGGGGTGTACACACGGTTCACCACAGTTCGCATGTAATAGATTACCTAATTAAAAGCATCACGAGCATTTCGTTTAATTTTCTGACTCGGAAGACCAAACATTTAATTAGTGCGCCTTGGCATTTTACGAAGATATCACATCATATTTATTCGTTAATAAATAATGTAACGCGGAACTTCTAAAAATGTAATGACGCGTCTCTATACTAACGCGCATAAAATGACAAACATCATTTATTTATTCAACTCCACATATAAGCATATATGCTTATTAGCAAGGAAGCTATAATTTCATAATTTAATCGATCAGTGATTCATTAAGGCTTTAATTACGACTACACTGACAGATTGCATTTAACTCATTAATGAATTCGCCTTCTGTTCACTCCTATTACGTCCAAGTTAGAATAAGTTAGCTTATAAGGGTCCGAAACAATAAATTATGTGGCAAGTTGCACGATGCGTCTGCTGCATAGCGATGAATGGATGCCATTGTGTTTCTATTGAGAAATTTTATTTGTGTTTCAGCGGATTCATATTTTTAACTGACCTCAATTGCCAAGGTCGTGTCTGTCGTAAATATAATTTTATGTTAGGGAAATAACAATGGTAACTATATGCCTAAGCATAAAAATGATAATATTAGTGCAATTAGTGCCTATTTTCCTTTTGAGGGCTTACGAATGTCTAACAATTTTCCGTTCAGCGCGTCAACGAGGACTCACCCATTTCTGCCGAGCGAACTTACGCACAGCGATTCACGTATTTAATATAACTCACTTTCCATGTCATCTCCATTTGGTAATAGTTGTGATGTCACGAGTGACGAACAGACTCATTACATCTGACGTGCTAACTGCGGTTAGCAATAAAGTGATGTACGACACTTTTATAACTTGTCGATATCGAGAGTTTCTCGTATGTTCTATGCGCAAGAGTCATACTTACATGTGTGATATGACTCAAAGCTCCACTCTAGGTAATTGGTGTTAGTAATCACTTGTTTCAATCCCGTCTAGTCTTCCTAACGATATGGTCTCAGGTTTCAGGTGAGTCGATTTATCAGTTATCTGAATTAGCATCTGAGAGTTCTAGTTTTATCTTTTACTCAAGAAAATAAGGAAATTATAATTTCAAGCAAACTCAGCTTTTTGGGCAAAACCTTTCTTAGTTTCTTCGTAGTACCGCAAGATTTTGGAAAAGCTAGCTTCACCGAATAATTTTGACGAAATTCCATGAATGAAGGACAATTCACGAACATGACCTGGTTATCCAACTATAGGAGGGCCAAAAGTAATAACAATTCGTTGATAACATCTAATGTTCATGGTAAATCTGTGCGCAAATCTCGTGGACAATCAAATTGTACACGTATTGGGTTACACAATCATGAACTTAAAGAAGTACCTAACTCTATTGTCATCAACAACTGGCACTGATGGAAGCATTGATAATGGAAGGTTGTTGGCGATGTTGATTTAAACGTAGGTGCTTAGTTCAGTTGTCCTTAGCGCGACGCACCTGAAACTTAGGGAGTTATGGTAACTCTGTACCTATATCGTAAAACTGCGACGGAAGTACGACATCGAACACACAAGGACAGGCAGGAAAATCTGGAGGCACCCTAAATGAGATATGTCTATCATGGAAAACATCTTTATTCAATGAAGGCAAATATACGGTTAAATAACTCTGGAGGAGGAGAAGGCCATGGTTTTCACCAGGCAACTTTGATGTCCAGTGAAAATATATGCGATAAATGCCGCAGGATTCCGCTGATGCGAGAAGCACAGAACCGGTCGGAGTGCGATACTTGGGGGAGGCCTTTTTCCAGCAGTGAACGTCTCTTGGCTGACGCGATGATACGGTGCGATAGTAGAAGTCGTTTTCTTTGACACTGAAATGCAAACCGAGACTCGAAGGACTCATAAAACTATCGATAAATTATCGACTAAGGTCCAACAACTATACAAACGAATCATCGAATCAATTACGAAGGCTTACATCATCGAAGGATTGAGTCACGGTCACGACCTGTTCCGACCAGGTCCTTTTATCCGTGGGTAGGGTCCTTAGTCATCACGTGACTACATCCAACTCACTACTGACCGACGATGTTGTAAACAATCATGTTAGTGTGCTCTGACGTCCACGTTGATATTATAAGTGATTGTAAAGTTGAACTGCATTCATGTTATGTCGGAACACTGCCTCCGCAATTCTGGATAATGTGTGGTTCACGATGTCGAGTAGTGTTCTGTTATTTTAGCCGACGAAGTCACGGGCAACAGCTAGTTCTTTATAAAGTAACAATACTGACATTAAATACCTAATTAAGTAATATTCCGTATTCAAGAACGATCAAGTAATGTGATAGGATAGCACACAACTTGAAGAGCTTTGTATTAACGTCATTGTCAATGAAGTTAATACAAAGCACATGCTTAACATTGAAAACGGCACGAAGTGTTAGACGCCATATTTTCAAGCTTATAAATCCGGCGTTAGAATATTCCATCATATAAACAATTTAAGTCAACGTCAATTTATTTCAATGAGACACATAAAAGGCACTTTTGAACGTCAAAATAAAGAAATAGAACTGATTCTAGTTGCCCCTTCCAAAAGGTAGTTTTCGTATGGAGAAGAATGGGCAAGAAACTCCAACGTTACTTTTTTTAAATGTTTTACAATATTTTGTATACATCAATTATATAATTATATGTGAAGACGATGCACCAAGAAAAAGATTACTGTACCACAATAGGTAAAAAGAATTAAAAATGGAGCAATGACAAATAAATTAGTTATGTGATAGATACATGGTGCTCACATACTTACAGGCAGGGGCCGAAATATTCTGGAGTGGTGACCGCATACCGGAATCCACTGAATGCGAGAAGCACAGAACCGTTCGTAGTCGCGATGCTTGGGGGAGGCTGGCCAGTCGCCCAGCAGCTGAAATTATGATGATGAACATAAGTAATTTTAGCTTGCTCTAAGGGTATATAAGGCAATATATGGTCACAAAACAAAATATAAGGTCCTTTGTGGAAAAATGTGAACTATTTGATACAAGATCTTTATTAAAGTTGGGCTGGCTGCGTAGCAAACAGTATACCGGTTAAACATTTGTCACGAATGTTGTGTTTGTCCAGTCTCCCGAACATTACAGTTCGACAAATTCCGTGACAAATCTGTACTGTTAGCTGCTATAATATCATTTAGAGACAGGAGAATATAGGTGCACTTAAATTGAAAGTAATAAATTCCGCTACTTACTTTGATTAAACTAAATAGAGCATTTACATTTGTAGGTATCTATTACTTATTGAACTGTCGATCTCTCTGGGTCTATGAATAAATATGACATCATAATAATCTCATATTTATGTATTGTGCAGATTTTATTATAACTAATCTATCAAGTGTTCGGCGCCACTAATGATATCATCTCCTTATATGTAGATACTGTCAATTTTGGTGGACAAACTTCTTTTCGGCTTCATGAGGATATTGAGTTTGAATACCGTTGCTACAAAATCACTGCAAATAATATAATATTACATTAATAGACTTTAAAAAAAGTAGTTGATAACTACCTATTTTCGATGAAAATAATGTTTTAGAATAAGTTAACACCATTCACCATTTGTTTTTTGTGGGACATTAAGTACGTAGCGTATCGTACTGGTTCGCGCTACGACACTGGTTACGAAAAACCTTACATACCAAACCCCACATACAGAATTTTACAGAAAGTTATTGTAAACACAATAAAATTAATAAGAATTATGCGTTAATTATAATATTAGTTTATTTTTTTTGTGTTTATATATCTCGGGACCATGGCGTCCCGGTCTTTTGGAAGGCGTACGAGGGGCCGAAGCCAACTCGCAGAGGCCCCTTAGAAAATTTTAAATGGGATGAGGCACCAAATGTACTTAGTTATTATTATCATCTTGTAATCATAAATGTGTCTATCGCGTATGCAATCCACCAGGTAAGTCACTTACCACTCGAAAAGGAGAAGTCATACTAGCTCATGAATGCGAGCCTTCAAACCTGACAACAAAATCAATCAATTACAGAGTAACTTCTATTTCCTCTAAATATCAGCTGTTTTACAAAGTATCATTAATTAAAGTTGCTGTTTGAAGGACACTGCGTAGGCGTCTATTTTGTAGACGTTTAACATAATTTGTTAGGCCATTCATCTGTTCTCTGGACAGCAATATATTAATTTATCTGCAGACAGATCCCCCTCCCCTCTCCATTGCCCTTTTTGAGAGGGCTATGCTTGGAGTTTCCCTACGAATCAGTATAATATACGAGTATATCAGTATAAATATAATGAAGACATCCGAGACAATCAAGGCAACCGACTTATCCCCAAGAATTGCCAAACTTAAGTGGCTGTGGGCAGGGCACATTGCTCGCAGAACAGATAGCCGATGGGGCCGAAAGATTCTGGAGTGGCGACCACGTACCGGAAGACGTAGCGTTGGAAGGTCTCCCACAAGGTGGAATGAAGACCTTGTGAAGGCCGCAGGAATCCGATGGATGCAGGAAGCACAAAACCGATCGAAGTGGCGCTGCTTCAGGGAGGGCCTATGTCCAGCAGTGGACGTCTTTCGGGTGAAATGGTGATGATGAGACAGATCGGGCTGGCTTGACGTAAACATATCCTTACACATTATAAAACAAAGTCCTCCGCCACGTCTGTCTGTCGTCCTGTACGGATAAACTCAAAAACTACTGCACCGATTTTGATGCTGTTTTCACCAATGGATAGAGTTGTTCTCGAGTAAGGTTTTAGTCTTATCTAATAACCAACACCAACGTAGGCGAAGTCACGGGCATCAGCTAATATTATATATCCTTACTATATATAATTATTATAAATGCGAAAGTAACTCTGTCTGTCTGTCTGTCGCGCTTTCACGCCAAAACTACTGAACCGATTTAAATGAAATTTGGTACACAGATCGTCTAGAGCCTGAGAAGGGACATAGGCTACTTCTTATCGACATACCACGCGGGCGAGGCCGCGGGTGGAAGCTAGTACTTATATACTTACAATAAGCCCAAGTACTTCATATTTACAACAACGGAGGTACTTACAATGCTAATTTATGATTTTATTTTATTTCGTAATGCTTAAACGGCTTATTGGATTTCAATTATTGCTTTTAACACACGTTATAATCCTGTTTAGCCGTGCCTACTGCGGACCTAATGTGTCTTTTCATTCACTTTTAAATGCCAAGGCTTAACGTGTTGAAAAATCATTTACAAGGTAATGTAACTGAAAGTAAAAGCTAAGTTCCTTAATTCGTGCCGAATTGTTTATTGATTGCTGAATGAAGTGACTAACTTGGGGGAAGTAGGTACATGCTAAATGCCAGGTAGTGATTTCGTAGAACAACAGTGGTATTTGGTAAAAACTCGCTTTATTTAACTCACTTTGCTGAAGAAGGTAGAGTTGGCCACACAACTTACGTTGCAGAATTACAAAAGAGCCTTTTCTGTGTTTAAGGCGAAAGCTAAAGCGCCAAGGTAGCCCGCGAAATTCAAATTTTCTTACGTTTTCGTTTGCAGGTCATTTTTATTTCGCTAGCTACCATAGCGCATCCCCTTTAACTGTGAGTTAATGACGTAATACCGTCCGGAGGCTTAGAGGTTAACCGCATAACCATGAATTCAATTTCACCCTGTATATATTTGTAATCACGTTCCCGAATACGGCTCAAACGATTTCGATGAAAGTTACAATAGGGTGTTTACGGGGGCGTAAATCGATCTAGCTAGGTCTCATATCTGGGAAAATTCGTTTTCTCCGTATTTTCACCCAAGCAGAGTTCGGTCGCCAAGGAACTTCTTAAAACGCCTGCTCCTGTTTCGCAAGTTATTAGTACATTACTGTCGCGGCCAGCAATAAGGGGATTGATGGACGATCGTGAAAATGAGGGCCGAGGCAAAGCCGAGGCACTCATGCGTGAGTCCATCAATTCCTGATTGCGGCCAAGGCTTGTATAGTACTTTTCTCAAACAACGCGCGGAAAATCAAACTGAGTAAATTAAATATAAATTCCAGAATCAATGACGAACAACTGTCATTTTTCATGCGCCAATATGTTCATTTGTTTCTTCTTTGTTCTATTTGCAAGACAATTCGAAATTTAAATAAAATCTTTGATAAGTTACCTCCTTGGTTGCCGTATGATGAAGTAAAAAGTTCGTTCCATTTTTAAATAACACGACAGATATGAGTTTTCATAGTAATTTATTTTGCCGCTAAACACGCCAGATATGGATTTTCATAGTAACTTTGCTGGCCGCATCGTCACTTGTTTTTTACCAGTACAGCAATTTCGATTTATCTTGAAGAAGGTGGTCAAAATAATGCTCGAATTTCCAAGCATGTTTGAGAAAAAGTATGTAACTTGAATATTAACGTAATATAAGTACACATAAACCTTCCGCAATAAATTCTCTAAACGATGGTGAAAACTTCAGCAAAATCTGTTGTGTGTTTTAGAAGAACAACGCGGACATACAGACAAACACGAAAAGCGACTTTAATTTATAATATGGTATTGATGTGTGGGTATATTTAATTAAGTGGTATCAATAAAATAATATTTACAACACTAATTCATTATGATTTCAGTGTAAAGTCGAAAGCAAATAGTTTTGTTGATCGATTTGCTTAATTGAGTTAAAAGCCTAGCCTAGTTAACGCAAGCAAATATTTGACTTACCTTATTTGAAACTTTTTCAAGGATTTACGAATATTGCATTATGATTGATTAATTATTTTGGCCGATAAGTATCTGCTTGACTGATGGTGATTCGATGCATGATTCGTTCTCATAGAAAATATATCATCTGCCTCGCCTTTTCTCAACTGTGTTGGGTTTAGCTTTCAGTCTAATCGCATGCAGCTGAATACTAGTATTTTACATGGAGCGACTGCCTATCTGACCTCCACAACCCACTACTACTATTTACTGGGTAATACGATACCCCTTGGTTGTCAGACTTTGGGGCTTCTGACTACCCGTAACGACTGTCAAAGATCTACAAATGACAGCCGAGACCAACGGCTTAACGTGCTTTCCGGCATGGTAGGTCTCGATATGTAATGAATGGAAACCCATCCACGGACCGAGCTCGGCAATTAGCGGTATTATTTAGCCACGACTAGACATTCCTTCTTAAATTGTCTGTGGCCCCTGTGATTCTATGATTTCTAATTATTTTGAAAGCTTTGTGTGAGAGGTTTAGGTATAGTAGTAGTAGTTAGGTATAGCTTAGGCTGCAGCGTGATATTGAGGTGATAGTGGAGTGGAGTGTTCAGAACAAAATGGAATTCAACTATTCCAAATGCTTCGTCATGAGTTTTACCCGAGCAAGAAACCTGGTCACCTTTACTTATAAAATTAATGGCAGCGCCATTACTAGAAAAACTGGAGTGAAAGATCTGGGTGTCATATTTGACAACAAGCTCACGTTTCATGATCACATAGCTTCGGTAGCAAAAGACTCATTTAAACGATTAGGTTTTATCCTGCGCAATGCTAAAGATTTTAGCAACATCAGCGCTATCAAATCTATTTTCAATGTTCTTGTTCGTAGTAAGTTGGAGACCAGTGCATGCGTCTGGAACCCGCACGAAAAGAAGTACACTTTACTCTTACAAAAAGTACAAAAGGCTTATCTTAGGTATCTTTATAAACGTTTGAATGGATATTATCCGTTTTAGTACCCTTCGAACTTTCTTTTAGGCTGTTTAGGATACAATTCTCTCGAGGTTAGAAGATAAAATGACCAAATTATTAATATGTGCAAGATCCTACACGGAAAAATAGATGCTCCTGAACTGCATGACGAACTGTCCTATTTTTTTGCTCCGTTAAAGTACAACCGTGGCAGGAGGCATAGATTGTTCGCCGTGCCTCGGAGTCGAACCGTGGCTCGAGCCCAGTCTCCTATCCCTCGCACACTCTCTGTGCTCAACGCTCTCTTGGACGCTAAGCCTGACTGTGATGTGTTCGCGGATGAATTGAAGATCTTGTCAGTATGTCTGGAGTATTGTGAGATGAGCGTATGACTGTCGAGTAGTTGTATACTTATGTTACTGTACTCTGAAATATGTTTCTGTGTTTGTCTTTAACTAATGTAATTGGCTCTGGCCGTTTTATGTTTAAGTAAAATAAATAAATATATAAATAAATGATAATTTTTATACAATAACTTTGGCTTCTGTTGGAGCTGCTGAAGATCGGAAGACCATCTTGCATTGTATAAACTCAATCTCCTTTGTATTATATAATTGCATAGCACAGGTGTGAGTACTATGTACTATTGAGCTACCATTTACCGGGTAATTTGTCTTTCATTGACTTGAATGTGCCCTGGCGACTGGGAATGTCATGCTCACTGAAATGTCTCGCTGGTGGTGGCGCGTGTGTCGGATCATTTAGCTCCCTTCAAAATGGTTGAGCTGAATGGTGCTGATTCATGCGTCATGTTCGTGAACGGGCGCCGTCAGTTGTGACTGGTCATCTCTTAGCTGCCATGGCTTATTTTAATTTTTGAATTGTTTTATGTAATAATTGCGGACGCTTTTAACGTGCTTTCTACATTGTTCTCACATGTACGAGTATAATTTCAACATAAATGATGTAACCCACATATTGTAACAATATTTTGATTTAAAAGAGTGTCCATGGAGTTTCTTGCCTGTTCTTCTCCATAGGTACCTACTACGCTTTGGAATGGGCAACTAGCTTCATATTTCTGACTGACCGACTCCTTGACAATTCAAAAGTGCCTGTGAATGGTTTAATTGAAATAAATGCTTTGAGTTTGAGTTTGAGTTCCTTTGGTGTTCTTTATAATTTCTGTTTTGAGAATTTTAAATTTTCTTTATCAAGGAAAGGTAAAGTTAGGTAATGTAATGAAAGTATTTTTATTTCTGTTTATCTGTATCTTAGGTATATCTGACACGACAACATTTTGGTCAATATTTTTAAACTGGGTGGCGCCGGCATTTTGATTTAGATCTATACACAAAATTAATATGCCTTCGTGGATAGCAAGAGCACACAAGTGTATCTTATTGCGTGTTAAAACATACCTACATAGATCTACATAGATCAGTTAGTTCTTCAGGGGCGGTCGCTTTGATCAGTAAATAAGTTCTAAGATATATAAAACCAAGGTTCTGATCAATAATAACGTTTATCTTGTGTTTATTACGAGTGTGGCTAAGTGCTTAGAATTAATTATATTACCTACATTATGGTATGTTCATGGTGTATTTTACTATCGAAACTAATTGATAGCTTTTAGTGGTTATTAGATTTAGAGTTTATTGATTTGTTATTGATATTTAATAAACTAATCTATGTAAAGTAGTTTATGAGGTCCTTATATAATAGTTCGTCAAGGGAAGACACTATCTAAGTATTACTACGGCTAAGCAGCAATGCAGTGATTTGATTCTACGCTATGGAGATTTTTCCTGTCCCTAGTTGGTATCAACTGAATTTCAATCATAACTCTAATGTTATAAATGCGAAAGTGGGTTTGTTTGCTACGCTCTCACGCTAAAACGGCTGAACGGATTTGGATGAAATTTGACACATGGGTAAACCATGACCTGGATTAGGACATAGGATACTTTTTATCTCGATATTCCCACGGGATCGAGACTTATGCGGGTGAAACCGCGGGGCGTAGCTGGTTTCAAATAACTTTATTTGCACACTGCCATGCAATGTGCTTTCTCTGTAACCTAAGGGCAGCTGCTGCTTTCGTGTAAAATTTTCATTAAATATAAGAACAAGACTTAAACGTGCTTTTTAAATTTTGTCTGCGGTTTCAAGTTAACAATGACGGCTCGAGCGAGTAAGTGACTACGTGCGTAAATAGTCATTCATATTGTTGCTTAGTTAGTGCTCTAAGTACAAAACTATAAACAATCCTCGAATATTACTAACCTAAAGATACATAATATACACGTTTCCCTGTGTGAGTAACTCGCACTTGGCCACGCCTACTCCAGTCGTATCGACCTGTGAGATGATCCACAGTGTGCGAGCATCTTGTTTATGTGTGATTTAATGTTAAAATATTGTGAAATAATTATAAGGACAGTCCTAATTGCGTCTTCTTATTTAATGATAGGTACTTGATTTTAAGTGTCTGAGTCTTCGAAGACTGTGAGCATGTAGTCTTCAAAATCCGCATGCAGAAGTAGCTGGTAGGTATCTATCGGAAAAGCTCTGTGAAGGAAAATATTCTTATGCTCGTAGGCACGATCGCCAGCATCCTGCTCATTTTAAAGAACTATGTAGGTACCTAGTTATAATAAGATACTATGTAGGTAATTAAATAGTGTATCATGTAAGTACCTACCGACTGTGTGTAGGTACTTTAGTTTTGTTCAAGTAGCGGATGTTGGGGAAAAAACAGCCAGGCTGAAGTGGTAGTGGGCCGGTGACGTCACACGAATGCACCTGGAGATATGGGCAAAGATCGTCACTCACTGGACGCCTGAAGGAGGACATCGCCGTCGAGGAAGAACGCGGCGAAGGTGGTGTGACGATCTAATCATGTTTTGGGGGGCAACATGGGCAGAAATCGCACAAAATAGAGAGATTTGGAAGGCTAAAAAAAAAAAAATTTTTGCTACTTTGAAGAATTCATTGTCATTAAATAACGCTGGCATTAAATAAAGCTGTCATTAAATAATGTATATTCATTTGATTGCCCACAAAACGGAAGTTTTCAGTTTGATTAAATCGAAACCAATTCCTTCTCCAGGTCAAAAGATCAGACATCATCTCAAGTGTCGCAACAGTCGCAAGGCACTCAATCAATAAGTGTTAATTTCTTTACGATTATATAAGTTTAACGTGTAAGCTAGATTTACCATTAATCAAAACATAACCAGTTTATCTTGACATATCATGGCGGCGCCACTGGCAAAGGAAATTGATGAACTAGATGTCAAAAATTGGTTCCAGATTTTGCCGCCTGTCAAATTAATTTGGTCATTCTGAAGACAATAAGCCTTGGTGCACAGTTAAAAAATTAACACCTTCGTTGATGAAGGTTGAGAAACTTGTATCATTTTGTCATACATAACATGTTTTTTTCAAAGGTGTGAAGATTTGATTAGGCGATTAACCGGAAAACATAATTCTTTTATCGAATTACAAGTGTAAATTAATCATTGCATTATCGAATCGTACTATTTAGGTGCATTTGACTGATTTCGTTTTAGGGGCCAATTCTGGGTGTAGAATACGGTTATCTAAGTACCTAGATTGTGGTGGGAAGTTTCCGATATACTATTACCTGTTTTGATTAGACTGATACCTACTTAGGTATCTACCTATCCCTTTTACAGTAAACATCGTAAAAGGTGACAAAAACAGTAGAGAGGTGGGACACCCGGTTACCTTTCGTTTTCGTTCCAAAATTCAACTGTACCCACCAACTGAAACTGCTGCTCTGAGAATGCAAGAACAAAACAAATGCAGCCTTCTTCCTTCCGTTCAAAACGAAAATCTGCGATGCAATTACCTTTTGGTTTAATTAAAAGAAGGATTTTTGTAACCATTAATTTATTGCCACGATCTATGACTTCGCCAGAAATCTACAGGCTGAGACGTGAATTACGAGCCTAATAACAACATCTACGTATTTTTTACTTTTTATCGACATACCGTGCGGGCGAAGTTGCGGGCGGAAGCTAGTAAGAAATACGTAATGCCATTGCTAATGTGCTCTATTTGTGATTTTTCTGAATAGGTACCTCTTACACGTAGAAAGGTCATCGATATAAATCCTAAGTGGGCAGAAAGGCGAAGTTATAACTTTCTGCGGTTTCTAAAATTAGTTATGACAGGTGTACCTACAGACAGGTGGTATACAATAATAACCTATTAGAGTTTCAACAGAAACATTTTGTTAGACACCTGCTTCCTTTCCAGATCATTGATAGTAACGATGCGATGCTCCAAAAAAGGCATTATGGCAGTGTTCGCCAGTGGCCATCAATTTTCACTTATTCTTTATGAAAAGACTAGCTTTTGCCCGCGGCTTCGCCCGCGTGGATGTCGGTTATCGTCCCACGGGAACGTACCACCGGGATACTTAAGAAATGCTGGGTTTCCTGTACAAACTTTCATCCCCTATATCACCCGCTATGAGATTATTTTTTAAACAAAAAGTAGCCTATGTCCTTTCCCAGGATGCCATCTATCTCCATAAATTTTGTCGAATTCCGTTCAGTAGTTTAAGCGTGAAAAGGTAACAGACATACAGAGTTACTTTCGTGTTAGTAATATTAGTATGGATGAAAAGATGGCATCTTATAATATAGCTATTTTTGTTTGATTTATCATCTAGCGTATTTTCGATATTGCAGCTGCATGCATACATCTTTTTTCTCCCTTCACTAAATACAAAGAAAACATTGCAATTTTCACCTGTTACACATACTCGTATGGTGTTTATCGACTGCTGTTTTCTGCAGCAGTGAATTAGGAACGATTAAGGCCATAGGCTAACATAGCCATACTTTTCAAACTAACATACTTAGTACATCCCAACTAATATTATAAATGCGAAATAGAGTTTGTTTGTTTATTTGTTACGCTTTCACGCTAAAACGGTTGAACGGATTTGGATGAAATTTAGCACATGGGTAGACCATGATCTGGAATAGGATACTTTTTATCCCGATATTCCCACGGGATCGACACTTATGCGGGTGAAACCGCAGGGCGCAGCTAGTGGTATATAATTTTATAATGAAACTGCCTTTTACTCCATTACTCCATTTATTGTGCAAATCTGTGGTCTCTTCACTCCTTGACTTATAGGAATAAGTGAAGGAGTGTGTACAGTCACGAGCAAAAATATGTATAAACTCGGCAAAATGCATTAACGATTTTTTCGTGGGATAACGATTGCGACTTTGAGATGATATCTATTTCATAATAATATGTGTTCCAAAATACTATGTTCGGTAGAACATAAAATTACAATAAATGCAGTAGGAGAAAATCACTTTTAAAAGTTGCTAAGTGTATGCATATTGGTGCTTGTGACTGTACTCCTTACACACTACCCAGGGAACACCTCCTTCCATCAGGTAAAAAGTGGGTGTCTACTACCACTGTATATCTGATTTTGCCCATTATTTTATTTGTATCTTTTGTAGGAGATTCTAAATAAAATAAATAAACTTTCAGAAAATTCACGCAAAGACAGTTCTGAAAACATTACATCTTTACACCAACAAAATTGATCACTCAGTTGTTTCTGAAAACTTCATTACAAAAATCATTAATAACTCTCACATTTTCAGTGCCATCGTTACTCTAAGATGGCAGCTACTCATTAATATTTTCAAACACCATATAATCTTAATGTTTCCCCATTATCAATGGCGCAGCACGTGTTACGGTTCCAGTGAGAAATTCCCGACGTTTATAAACGATAGTCACAGGAGTCAACCCTCTGTCTGCGCCAGATTTACTATTACAGAACAAAGGACATCAATTTTAATAGTGACATGTGAACTATGGGGCTCGAGTGATGTGGCTCCTTGTGGAACGATGGGACGTGAGAATAGAATGGACAATACCTGGTGAAAAAATAAACAGTAAAAATATTAATTATTTTGTATGATTTCAATGGAGGATGTTTAAAATAAGCTACGAGTAATTCATTTATTTACCTTAGTTTACATTTTATTTTAATTTACCTGAAAGTAGGTTTCAGGTAAAAGAAAATAAAATGTAAAATAATGTACAATAATTTTTGACGCAGAATATTTTATGTTAAATGAAATTCTCCTTTAGGGAAAAATGTGATGTTTCAGATGTTTGCATAACAAACATAGTCAATTTGAGAAATTCCTAACTTATAAATACGTAGGTACTCCACCAACCTATAATATACTTAAATATTTTCCTCAGTTGACACATTGAAGTTTATTTAGTTAGCTTAACATGGCATTGAAAATATTAATATTAAGTATGTTTATTTCATGACAAGGGAAAGAAACCAATTAAATGTTTGAAACGATGGTGTCTGTAAGAATCGATTAAACTCCTGGGTAAAGCGGTTCTTTTTATAAATTTTATCTATTTTGGTCGATAACATGCTCATTGGCGTTATCTACCTATTTGGTATTAACACACGAACGAATTGCTAAATTAATTGGAATATGAGATAAAATAACTTATTATTGTTAAGTAGATATTTCTTATTATTCTAAGGCGCTAGCAACTAGATAGTGGAAGCGAAATTATCATTTTGCTATGACGTTGTAATGGCTTGATTTCGATTGGACGCGTGGCACTTAAGAGGAAGGCAATTCATTCCCTCCTAAGTTCGTTTTACATTTATACCTTTTTTAAACATAGTTAACACCTACCATATCATTTTTTAGTATACAGACCATATGGTTTGGAATTCTGTGTGCTGAAAACTAAAACTGCAAACAACTGAATACGAAACCGTAGATTTATTTAAAATGAATTACTTACTCAGTAATATTAGTAAAGAAGTCAAATCCATACCCGAAGATACACATATAAAAGGAATATTTAGAACCTTACCTTCTTCCCACCTTTTTTTAACTTCTCGCAAAGAAGTCCTATGTAAATGTTTGATAGAAACGGCACTTTTGCTTAACCGCCTGTTGACACTACAATTAAATACCGAGTGTACCACCAAACTTCTGACATTTGTCCACCCACATATCACATGTGAAGTACACGGAAGAATAGCAACACTATTCTCACGACGCCGACGGGTCGTTCGTTGCGGTAGATAAATTATAGACATGCGCCATCTCTTTGTCTTGTCAATATGTCAAGTGTGGGCCTCCTCACTTCTTCTGGCGCTGACATAATAATACCTTTTACTTTGAGCTTTAATTACGACACAAGAATTCGGTCAGTCACATTCTTGTTGGTATTGAAAGGGTGATTTGTGCTGTAGACGTAGTAGGTTAAAAATTTTCGTCTGCAAATCGTATGTTTTGATGTAAGATTCTGTATGAGTACCTACTTAACACTTCATAATGTTCTGTTTAGAGCACAGACAGTTTTAAAAAAAACGTGTTCTACCGTGTATCTTCACTGAGACGTAGGTGCTGTCTAGAATTCGGCTCGACGGACCGTTTTAATAATCCCTCACTGTACCTTAGAGTGAGAAGATGTAGGACCTGAAGAAGGTAGAGTAACTACCTAAATTATACCAGAGACAATTCATCGGACAGTTTTACGTGATACATACTTAAAATGTGGAAATTGTTGTCTACAATTTACTTTGTTGACACTGTTGTATGCTTAATAAGTTTTGAAATGAGTCAAGCGATGCAGGCTGTATTTCAGAAAATTGTATTACGTATCCAATTGCATAGAGGGAATCTATTCTAGGAATTGTTTGATTTCCTTATTTATGTTTAAGTATGGGAATATAGTACGCACGAAGGAAAACGCAAAATATACTTACAACTTCTGAACTGAAAGGTAAATGTTAACACTTAAATAACATGGGTGTAAGACATGTTTTAAAAATTAAAGCCATGTTAATAATTCACGAGCAAAGAACACAAAAGTACAGGTCATATACAAAAGGATCAGTTAATTATCCAAGTGGATTATTTCCAGACATTATCATGATATGAGACATGACATTTCCGTCGTCGAGAACAAAAAGTTTGCTCACTAAAGCACTACACATAATCGAAGGTTAGGCAAATTTTAACACGACACTATTAAATGAATCATCTATCATCATGTGGGCCTTTTGTTTCACCCGCAAAAGTCTCGATCCCGTGGGAATATCGGGATAAAATGTATCCTATGTCCTAATCCAGTTCATGTGCCAAATGTTATCCAAATCTGTTCAGTCGTTTTAGCGTGAAAGCGTAACAAACAAACTCACTTTCGCATTTATAATATTACTAGCTGCGCCCCACAGTTTCACCCCTGTAAGTCTCGATCCCGTGCGAATATCGGGATAAAAAGTATAGTCCTATTCCAGGTCATGGTCTACCCATGTGCCTTTCATCTAAATCCGTTCAGCCGTTTTAGTGTGAAAGCGTAACAAACAAACAAATAAACTCACTTTAGGACAGTTGGGAAGTTCACATTCACATCCATAAAATCTATGGAAATGCGTGCGCGTTATAACGTTATCATGGACGAAAAAAAAGCGTCTTCATACATTTTTAACCGACGAAAAAACAAGGAGGAGGTTCTCAAGTCGACACGTATATATTTTTTTTTTTTTTTTTTTTTTTTTTTATGTATGACCACGCATAACTTTTTAGTGTGTAGTCCGATTTGAAAAATTCTTTTTTTATTGGAAAGGGTATACCTCGAAGTTGGTCCTATTTAAAATTGGAAACTATAATCCACCCCTAAATGTAGAAAAAATGGGGTTGATTGATTTTTCACCAACTGAATTTTCAACTGTGAACCGATTCTGTTGAAATTTCGCACACATACATAGTTCTGATGACACAACCACTCATCATCAACTCTGGAGTAACCCCCTGGAGTACCCTGGAGTGGATGGTAACTCAAAAGCGAAAAATAAAAAACTTTTTTACAAAAAATTAAACCGACGAAAAAAGAACTGAAAAGCGAAAAATAAATAACTTTAATTTCGGAAGTCGGTGGCAAAAAACGAAAATTGAAAAGCGAAGACACCGACTTCCGAAATTAAAGTTATTTATTTTTCGCTTTTCAGTTCTTTTTTCGTCGGTTTAATTTTTTGTAAAAAAGTTTTTACTTCCCTGTGATATCGTGATACCATGGACGTCTAGGATAATACCGTCACGACAGTAATTATACAGGAAAAGTTTTTGACCAGTGCGCAAATTTTTTTTGGTGGTTCAATATCAGTAATAGAACACATTTCCATTATTTATTCAATACTTTTTTTTGTTTTTTTATCCTACTTAAAATCAGCAAAATATGGACACAAACTATTCGTAATAATATCAATGGGCGCGTGCGGCGGCCGGCGCACTAGCGGCGGTGTTGCACGGGGGTGCAACCCCCTCCCGGGCGGCGCCGGGCGCTGTGGCCGACAGTTCGCTCATCGCACGCGCTATTGTGTGACGTCGCGTCTAATCGCTTTCCCGCGCAAGCGCCGCCCCGCACGTGTCGTGCTTGTACCTACCGGTCACGATGTCGGACTTCAGTAACCGCGAGTTTTACGAGATGGTGCGAGTGTATGTACTGAGTGGTGAAAGTTTGCGAGCAGCTCGCAGAATGTATGCGACGGAGAGCATACCTCCTTAACCCCGCGGTCCCTAATGAAAGGACCATTTTAGCGGCCACTCAAAGGCTGCTTGATCACGGACAGTTCAGAACCCCGAATCATGCACGAGGGTCTGGCAGACCCCGACTGGCGATCGAAATCGAAGAAAGCATTTTTGATTTCTTTGAGCGAGATCCAAGGGCCAGTAACCCACGTAAATACCTACGCCGGCGAATCGAGCGAGAGCACAGCTAATAGGTAGGTACTTTCGCGCGTTCCGCTTCGCCGTGCGCCGCCGGCGCCGGTTAGCCATACAACCACTTTTAAAATAAACATCTTTCGTTAACGATTTTTTTATTTTTTTGTATGAAGACGCATTAAAATTAAAAAAAATATGTTTAATAAAACTGGTTTAAGGTTAATATGTCAAAATTTCCGCAGTGGATAAAAACTTTTCCTGTAGAAGCGTACAAAATGTCTTATATGAATGACCAAAGCAATGTGAACATATTTAAATATTTCTTCAAGGTGGTCTCTGTGCTCGCAACTGTTATGTGACGAGATGCCATTGCGTTCCTTTTTGGCTTTCCAATGAGCCTCCTGACATCTAGGCGCAGATGCTTTTAATTGATGTTCACTTCCTTGAAGTGTAGTTATTTCTTTTTTAGCGACTTTAATAGTCTTTCGACTGCCAAAATTCTTTTTTTGTAATATTATTTTGAGAATGCATTAGACTATTCAAAACAAAACTTTTCTTCCTGAAAGCGCAAATGAACTTTCCATTCGAATGTTCTATTTGTTCAATAAATTATAATATCATAATCGAAACAAAAAAAAAAACTGGTATGAACGATTCGCTAGGTAGGTAGGTATCTACTGAGTGTTACCAATTCTTGTAAATTTTATTCTTGTTACAATGCGAAGGGTCTATACGAGGAAAAGGCGGAACGATCAATCGGCTTTACAGGTGCAGAGCCTTTGAAAATCATGATGATGAATCACCTAATTTATGTAGATGCAAGAATCATACAATACTACCTATTCTAGGTACCTAATAAGTTGACATATTTTACCTACAATGCAGCTTCAATACTGAGAATCTGTAACTCATAAAATTAAAGAAGGATAATTTTAAGATCTGTTAACTTGTACGATCATTGTTCGACTTCTGGTATTTCCTATATCCGTATTGTTCATAGTTTACTGCGCCCGCGCTGACTCAAATCACAGAGCGGCGTAGGTAGTAACGTAGCGTAGCCCATCTTCCGTCTGGTTTTTACCCGACTACGGCGAAGAAAAAAGGAGGGTTATGATTTTGACCGGTATGTATGTAAGTATGTTCATCTGTTCCCTTCTATCTTCTAAACCACTCATCACAATTTGACAAATGAGGTATCGTTGGAAGCTTCTTGATCGTCCCCCGGTTATAGGCTATGTGACGTCACATTAAATAAAAAATGGCGCATTTCAAAAATATATATACTATATCCCAAAAGAATTTAAAAAAAAATTTAGTAATAAAAATTAAAACAAGACACCACAGACAGACAAAGTCGGTGGTGTCTTGTTTATACCTTTTTAGTCGTAGTTGGGTTTTAGTTTTTATTACTTACTTAAATTTTTTTGTAACTTCGTTTTTACCTATACATACTCATTATTTTCGTAGTTGCTTTATTCGGAGAGTAAGAATTAATAACTGGAAGTTTCAAGTAACAATTTTAATTTTAAAATATTAGGTAAATGAATGAATGGAAATTACAACTTGAGATACAAATTACAACCATCATTAATTTTATAACACATCAACAATTTCAAGTCAATGTAGGTAATATTTAAATGGGTTTACTCTACAAGACTAAAACTTAATTGTTAGCCTGTTTGATGTAATAACTAGCTCTTAACTTGTCAACAAGCTAAATGAATGGGTATTTTTCCTGTGTCTTGGTTAATAGGTATTAGCACGATAAAATACATTCATTAAATTAATTAATAAAAATAAACTTCTCAGACTGTTTTAATTATTTTGATTAGAAAATAAAACAAAAAATCTCGATTGCAAAAACTCATAAGTAATTGAAAAAAGAAAAACAAATATTAAACTTTGTTTTTTGTAATATCGCAGAAGGACAAACAAAAGTTACACCATATACCTATTTTCAGGTTATTGGTTTTATTAATATGTATATCTAACTATATATTTGGAATCGACTCATTACAAACTTTTGATTGACTCACTTTTATTTGATACCAATCATCTGCCTAGCCTTTTCCCAATTATGTTGGGGTTGGCTTCCAGTCTAACCGGAAGCAGCTGAATACCAGTATTTTACATGGAGCTACTGCCTATCTAACCTCCATAACCCAATAACGGGGTACACGATACCCCTTGGTAAGACTGGTGGTCAGTCTTTCGGGCTTCTAACGACCCGTAACGACTGTCAAAGATCCACTAATGACAGCCGGGCCCAACTGCTTAACGTGCTTTCCGAGGCACGGAGGAGTCTCGGTATGTAAAGATGGTCACCCATCCACGGACCATCCCCGGAAAGCGTAGTTTAACCTGATGGATCGACCCGTGCGGCTGTTATTATTTAGCCACGAGCTCCTCTTATTCGATACCAATAATGATGTAATTTTTTTTTAATCTTTCCCCTTCCTTGTTTTTTATTTGGACCATAGTTGAACTGCCATGGTACAAAGACCATCAGTCAACTATGTTTTGACAGCTGCCGTAGTACGACGAACGTCATTGGAAGGGATATATACACACCAGCCTATGCCACTCCCATAATTAAGACGAATCTAACGACACCTCATAATAATATGTCAAAATCCATTTAGGCTATAGAGCGTGCCGAAGAAATAAACATAAATATACTCTTGAAGAAACCCTCCTTTCGGGGCAGTTGGGTAAATACCCACTGTATTACAGATTTACAGCATCCTAAGTAAGGGTGCATATCAATAGTGTACGAAGGGTTCCTTACCGCCTTACAGACGAAAAAAACCGGTACCTTAAACGCAGAAAAAAACCGGTAGAATAGACAGTTGAAATTTTTCATAGATTGTGTATTTCTATTGCCACAAAAAATAAAATAAAGATCAAAATTAAAGTGGGTCTCCCTTTAATTTTTACTATTACGGTTCAAGATATACAGCCCGATGATAGACAGACAGCGGAGGCTTAGTAATACGGTTCCGATTGGCACCCTTCGGGTACGGAACCCTAAACCAATCAAAAAGATGTCCCGCAGAGGCGCTAATTTTTAAGCCTAAATCAACAAGACCGCGGCGTTGCGCGTTTGTTTGGGATGGGACTTAGGGAATGTACACAAAACAAAAATCGGCGACGGTACCCTAAGATTTTCTTAAGAAAGCTTCTGCGTTACGAATTTGCATCGCGCCGTTTCGCAGTTTTGTGTGCAAGCCCTTAAATATAGCTGGCGAAATGTGGGTGTACTATAGGTGCACCTCTGCCTAAACCCTTCGGGAAATACAGGCGTGATGTTATGTTAGCCTGTATTAACGGGTACGGAACCGTAAAAACCAATCAAAAAGATGTTCCGCAGCGCTAAAATTAATAACACCGCGACGTTGCGCGTTTGTTTGTTACAGGACAAAAAATCAGAACATCGAAAATTAAAACGTAACATAATTATCTACGTGCCTGTGTTGGCTGTATTCGAAGGGTTAGGTAGAGGTGTACCTAAAGTGCACCAACATTTCATAAATTATGTTTAATCCCCATGTAATAGTGGACGAGCCTATTGCCATCAACCGGCCACAAATCCAGACAGACGGGCTGCTACTGAGAAATTCCTAATGGATACATTAATAACACTGTATCCGACCTGGGAATCGAACCCAGGACCTCATGCTCATGCTTCCATGCTTCCACTTAGATACCTAATCAAAATAAACACCAGTAGGAACACCTACATCTAAGGAAAGTAAGTGAATCTAACACGGTACCATTAAGCACACGTCGAAGTTTTTTATAACTTAGGTAAGTATTTACGTCAGTGATCGAATCCGCATCGGATTTTAAACAAAAACATTAGCGGAACTTCAATACGATTGGTTGATAAAATAATTATGATATATTAAATATCTATGAGATTAAGGCGTATATTACCAATGGTCAACAGATGTGTGTAATCAATTTACATTTCGCTGTTGATAATGGGCTACGAGTAGATATGCCAGTAGGGATTAAACTAATAAACTTAAGTGTTGAATAATTTAAGGGACATCCATCTAAAGCTTTGAAGAAGAAAAAAAAACTATCACTGATAAGTGATAACAGTGATAGATTTTTTTAAATGATAATCTAATGAACTAAACTGTCAGGATATGGACAGAAAATTGATTCTTACAAGTGCAGGACAAGACCGCTAAATATATTTTCCATTCCACCTGATGCTAGGATTGAGAGGTGAATTTTTTTATTGAATAGATCGGCTGGAGTACTGACCAATCGGAAGGAAGCACTGACAACAGAAGAAGGCTCTAGAATAAACAACCTGGAGGCATTTTGCGGAACATTGAGTCAATTTCGTGAACAGCTTTTATTTACTGACTAGCTGCGCTCCGCGGCTTCACTCGATCCCGTGGGAATACCGGGATAAGAATTATCCTATGTCCTAACCCAGGTCATGGTCTACCCATGTACCAAGTTTCATCTAAATCTGCTCACCCGTTTTAGCGTAAAAGTGTAACAAACAAACAAACTCACTTAAATAATATATATAGGTACTTATTATTAAATTATTATTACTAGTTAGGACTAGTTCGGATTACTTCTATCAAAATCTGTTGCGTGGTTTAGAAGAACAACGCGGACATACATACTAACAGGGAAAGCGACTTTTATTTATTATAGATGACCCATCTACAAAATAGCGAGAAGAGGTAGAATTTTCATTTGATCATTTGCGTAAGCAAAATAAAATACCAATAAGATTTTTATAAGTAAATTTTTTCCGTTAATATTAAATTTAAGTTGTAAGTAAAATACTAGAGATGATTTAAAATAAACCTTGTAATTTTCCGTTGTTAAATTATGACCTTTTGGGTCTGCAGTCAGAAAGAAACCAGTCAGTTCTGACCTGTGTAGTTCCTATTACAACAAAATCAAAGTAGGTACCTACCGAGTACATTATTAATAGCTATTTATTATTTGGACACTCAAAGAAATAACACTCTTCACAGAAATTGCATTTGACACAAATTCCCTGTGTTTGCAGGAATACGCTCTTAAAAGTTCCAGTGTCAAAATGTGTTCATTGAGTTTGCATTATTTCTAAACCTATTTTATGAAGTTCAGATCAGCTGTCGGAAAGGGATAAGGGGTAGTATTACGAAGTATGAATGCCATCATTATTCCACTGCGAAAACGGGATGGTGCTAGCGGCCTTGTCTAGCTCCGTCTCTTTCTCACACTGGAAACATGGTGGCATTAATACTTCATAATACTACCCAAGAAGTGAGGGATAGGAAGTATAGGTTAAAAAAAACGTTTGTGGTAGAGTTGTAGAGGGGACCAGCATCATCATCTGTCTGGGGTTCACTGCTTGTCGTAGGCCCCTCGAGGTGAAGCTACAACGTAACGTTGAGCCACGTAGAGCTGATAAAAACTAAAGTTCTTCAGCTAATCTTTTACACAAGAGCAAAAATAGTGAAAATAGGTTTGTTGTCTGCAGCCAGTATTTAAAATTAGATCCTTTGTATTTTTCGTCTATCTCATAACCGTAACTTAGTGAGGAACCAAATCTATCCACTTCGATCCGGAAAACGCTTTGTTACCATCAGAAAAAGTTTTAATTGTATTTTTTGCAGTGTGTGCCAAGTCATTTGCTATGAAAAGAAGTTAAAACGTTTCGAAAACGTGCTACGAATTCTTTACATTTCTTGGTTATTTTTTTTTACCTATTAAACGACTGCATCAAATCGTACACGAATTTCACGCCAAGACACCGAAAAAATATTATTTCTGCTACGGTTACAGAAAATAGGATTTCAATTTACACAAATTTCAATGCTAAGAATTTAAATTACAAGTTATAAAAGCTCACGGAACCAAACCAACAGTTAATAATCCTTCAACACTCAAAGCTGCGCACGCATACATACACAATAGTCATATAATAATCTATTAGCCACCACACCATTACATAAGAATTTAAGATCTCCTGCTTTTTAAATATCAACTCTATCGTGAACCGTTAGAGTGTCTTTTTCTTCACTAATAACGAGTAAAGACGGGTGATCGTGACCCCTGATTTCAATATACAAGCAAAACACTGTTTCTACGTGTGTATTGCTCCAAACTTGATTTCACAAACCATTAATGAAATAAAACGCCATAAACTTTTAAGTATTTGGTTTTGTTTAAGAATAAGCATAACACTTTGAATGGATGAACTTGAAATTATAGAGCACTAGAATAGGTATTATTAAACATCCTGGAAGTGGAAATTGTTCTCTACAATTTAAAGTGTTTGTTGACGCGAATAGATTTTAGGTACATCCGAGTCTAGAATTTTCTCAAACTAATATATTTTTACCAGACGACACTATCAGAGATCCGTAATCTAAAACAAAGTAGGAAGTGGATAACAATCGCTTTGATCAAAATTCGCGCCAAAATGTATTGCGTTTTCGCGCAGGTGCTCTCTGATCTCTGGCCCCGCTATCATCCAAGTGCACCAAAGCAACTTTTATGATTTCAAAGATTACGACGATAATTCCAACCGTTAAGATTTCATATCACTTTAGTTTTATCAAAAACTTTCAGTTAATCGTGAATTGAAACGCCTTGTGGTAGCCAATCAATCAATGGAGCCTCAACCGATCAGAAGTTGTTATGACGTGATGGAGCTCGCTCGTGATTGGTGGAAGTTGACGCGACATCTATTTCGGTCTCGAGTCAGAATGCGCGCGCTGTGCGTGGTGCGCATGTGTGCGAGCGATACGTGCGGTGCCGGTGTGTGCGTGTGTTGTGAGGCGCGTTCTCTGTTTACAGCGCGGTGGTGTGGCCGGCGAGCGCACGCATTCGACACTGTTCAACGTGCGAAATCGAGTTTTCCGGCGGCTCTCGGGCTGCATTAGCGTCTATGGTGTTTTTCTCACAGTTTATTGGTGCTAACACATGTCGGACGTAAAGAAAACATTCGGGATCCGAGTCAAAACTCAGTTCCGAGCGTACTTTCGGTGCAGCTCATAAAAATTATACGTGTTTTCGGCGGATGCGATGAATAAATTTTGCAAATCGAGTCTGTGTGTCGAAAAGGTTCGCGAGAGCTATGTTTTGATCGGTCGGCGTGTAGTGGAAGTGCCGGGCGGTACGGACGCGATACGACTCGCGATCCTGATCCTGATCTCAGTGAGACTGAGGCTGTGCTGCAAGTTGTTCTCGCTGGGACTTGGAGCAGTGCTCGCCAGGAGTGCCAGGAGCATCCAGAGGGACTTACTGGAGTACACAGTGCCCGGCACGTGCTGAGGTAGGCTTAACAACGCGTGACCTTGCCTTCTTCGCTTTGCTTTTAAAACGTCAAAGTGATACAAGATCCAGATGCTAATGTATTAATTTTTCTTCTCATGTGTTTTGTCTGCTAATTGCTTCAAAGCTATCCTTTTCTTATTAGCACCGCGGTGGTACACGAAGAACGTGTTCCTTCACATGCTGCTGCTAATCGTTTATATTATTTTATTTGTTGATCATTAAAGTACACATACATTTTAGTTTGTACATATGGCACTTTCCGGGTACATTATGATTTGATTACATAATTATACACAGTGCTTATAATGTGTTTGATGTCTGCCTGGTAGGTTAAGCAGATGTTTTTACCTTTTTCTTTAGGTGTCTCTTGTCTCTATATCTTGCTTGGGACTATCTTCATTATCAATAGCAGTGTCCGAATTCTAGATTTCTAAATTCTGCGTGTTTCTATTTATTCTAGATTAAGAATTTTCAATATTTATTTTATATTATCTTAAATAACCTATTTTATAACTCTTCATATGAATCCCTTTTGTCACCCTTGTCTTTAGACAAAAATGTGAAGAACAGAACTTCCAAAACTTTGTTGAATTTCCATAAATTCCATTCCATGTTTGTACAAACCTACTTACAGAAATAAAAATCATTTATCATTATCATTTATCATAGAAAATGCATTGGTCGACTCCGGTAGATAACAACAGATAAATTCGTCAAATACTAAGTTAGATAACAAATTGTCACATTCCGTACATTTTTGCGAACACATGGCACGCCATTGATATCAAAAGGAATGTGTAAATTGCATGCAATTAAATGTTTTTCAAACACCATGTTTTATTGTAGCTTGCACCTAACCATTGATAAGGTTTTACTTGCATTGCTAGTATTATTTCTATTACATACTTACGTTACTATATTTGTAATCCTTTTTCAGCATTTTAATTTATTTAGGTAGGTACCATTGGTGGAATGTTAAATCACTCACAAAATATTTTTGTCTTATATTTCCCGCTAAAATCTAATAAGAATCGTACCTGAAACATTAAAAACATAACCTCTTTCAGCATTTGAACAAAAACATTTGGTTTTTGATAAGAGATTTGTATAAAAACAGTTTATACAATTGTTAATCTATTGACGCTATAAGTTAGCTCATAGGAAACTCAAAAATGCCTCCTAGAACCTTTAGAAACACTAACATTTCGGAAAATTAGAACCTAGGACCAACTGATAAACTCTTTGCATCTCCCTTTAACTTTAATATAGGCTCATAATCAACAGCTGTTACCTAATTTAAAATACAAATCTTTTATAAATAAAACACAAAACGGATAAAATAGCGTGCCGTCGTGCAATTTATATAACCCTAAAACAATACATTAAATAAAACAAGAGAATGAGGCTTGATAGTGCTTTTTCGTTCAAAAACGCATAAAGGCCCGGAAAAACCTGAAACAACGGATATAGAGGAACTATAAAAGAGAGCAATTTACATAACATAATAATAATATATTAGGGGTGTTCAATAAAAAGTGATAATGAGTATGACGCTGTTATCTGTTATTAAATGTTATTTTATTTTTCGATGTAGTCACCTTTCAGTGTTTATAAACTTTGTATATCTATTTAATAACCTTAAATTCCCTTTCTAAAAAAATCTTCCCGATCCCTTAAAAAAATCGTGTACGGCGGCGACTACTGCGTCATCAGTCACCTTTAAATTTCTGGCCCCTGAGATGTTCCTTGAACATCGGTCCGGTGCATATGGAGATGGGATCTTCCATCAAATCGAAGCCAGCTTCTTGAATGGCAGCTATCGCAACTCTGGACTTGTGCGCGGGGGCGTTATAAATTGGTCAAACGAATAAACAATAGAACACGTTACGAAACGATGCAATCAAAAGAATACGATTTAAAAAATAAAATAAAAAAGATTTTTTATTATCATCATATCTAATGCCTGGGCTATGTCTGCCAGTAACTTTTTCTTTCCAAGGAGAAAGTATCGCAATATCACTATTTATTGAACACCCCTCGTAATACCGGTTTATTATTGTCCCACTACATGGCAAAGGCCTCTTTCATACAGCGCTTTTCATGCGCAAGGATTGGTCACCCCGGTGAAGGAAAACATCGTGAGGACCTGGATTTATAGTGTAATATAAGTCTGAAATCACCAACTCGCCTAACATAACATTGCCTATTCAAAACCCTTCTATAAGTCAAAGCATTATCTGTTGAAAGATACCAATATAAGCTACTGGATAGTTATTAATTAGGCAAAATAACCTACTGAATAAATGTATTAACTAAGGAAAAATTATTACGGATTTTTATATGTATATCCCTAAAAATTTATAACAAAAGTTTTCCTATTGGTAATTTGGTATGAGTTACTCGTATACTTCATTGAATGGGCATTTATTATTTCTATGAAATTCTAACTTTGCGGTACATTCCAGAATTAATTGTCAATGAATCATTTTTTTTCAGTCAAGTTCAAAATTAGTAAAAAAAGTAAAACAAAAGCTTTCTTGTGTTTTACGTTTTTTTTAAATGACATAGGGACTTATGTCTATAAGTCCTTAAGTCATTTTCTTTCAGATTTTGGCGCAGCTGAAGAGAATAATGTCTGTAAAACCTAAAGATTGTATCAGAAATTGAAAAGGCCAAGAACATTAATTTAACTCCACTTTACAATTTCGCAATTTTTGGGCATAACCTTATTCTGTGTAATCGTTTCGTAGTTAAACATATTTATTGATCGTTATGTTGAGTTAACCTAATATCAAGTTGCGTCGCGTACTTATTGGCGCCTCGCAGGCGACTGAACAATACCCCAGAGAACAATGGACGAATTAACGAATTTTCAACTGATGAATTAGGTACATAAGGGCATGTACTAAAGTCACAACATACCTGAAATATTCAAAAGCCTGAAATATACTTCTGTCGCGTACAGTACAGTTTCAGATGTAGGTAATGTAACACTTTGAACTCCTTGGCAAGCAATACGTCTTATTATTCTAGGAAATCCTATTTAAGATTCATCAAATCAAATTATAGTTTTTATGGTGTGCAATTTATGACTAAAATCAATTTTATGATCCCCTTTATGTGTAATATTATTGTGGAAACGATTTACCTTTATTTGTACCTATTGAAAACTGAACAAAATATCAACTATTTCATCGGTATGATCAAACAATTTTAATAGCATCGCCATCAAAAAGCAAATAAACGATCCAATGAATAAAAGATGAATGTACAAGTAAATACCTCATTACATAAAAACTCGATAAAAGCATGGAACACAATATTGTGAATAATAAATTGAGAATTTAATGTAATAATATATCTGCATTGCAAAACTTTGCCATTTAAAATATTTTTGACACTGAAGGCTGAAGCATGAATGAATGGAATGGAACGAATGCTGTTACAAATACTCTATAAAAAACTAATCTATAAGAAACTGGAAATTTCATTCACAATAAGAAATGCAACGAAATACTTATAAATAAGTGGGTGGTGGATTTATAATTTACATGAACCCAAACAAGGCATCCAATAAAAGACTACCATAAAAACATTATTTAACATAAAATATCTATTCACCATATACAGGTGATGAAGCACGGAATCATCAAATTATTTCCATTACGGAAATAAACGCTTAGCTAAATAAAGAAAATACCAAATATGTGACAGCAAAAAGTTACTTGGGAACCAGTGAAATAATGTTATTAGGGCACGATAAAAGGGTTCGTATTCGAATCGCAAAGCAATTTATAAGATAATATGGAGAGTCCTCGAGATAATAACACAAGAGGAGAGAGTTATAAAGATATTGCACAACATCCAGACTCAAATATATAGTATTATTTCTCACGTACGCAGCCTGCTTCCCGCCGCTCGTCGGGATCATATAGCCAGTTTGTTTTACATATTTCATCTACAGATAATATCCTTCTATAACTCAAAATAATAACAAAATCTTTTCCTTTTCATCTCTTCCAGAGAGCACATGATCATCCACGTTTGTGTTATCTAAACGCAGCTTAACAATGTTGCCGGCCACAAACATTATGTAATATTTTCAGACACTGTTGAACAATACGATGTAATCATTATCTTTTTTTACCACAGCTATAACATAAACACATGATATAGGCGCATATGTACCTACTATTACAAAACTGGACTCATGAATGGTCCTCCGCCCACGAGCCCAATGATTTTTTTATAGCGACGGTACATCGAAAATAATCGTTTTAACAATGCCCCAGCCTCAAAAGAGGTCACTAGATCTGTTTTTATCTTCCACTTTATTGTACAATGCAACAGACAAGTTTAATAAGAGATCCCGACAAATATATGGATATATCCGAAAACAAGATTGTTGTGACACAATTTTGGAACAAAGGAAAACATACCTACGTAGTTGGTATGGAATATTCGATGTTAAAACTTATTTCTAAGCAACAATACGGTGACTTGAATACCATATTGCACTTAACGTTAAGAGTGCACACATCCGTGATAAGAACATCCAAGCAGCACACATGAATCAACGTGGCCTCCACACATCTGAATGGATGTTAATTAGTACGTTTGTTTTAACACTTCAATATTCAAAGCGCACACAGAAACACACATGCACGTGCTTTAGCGCACCATGTATAATGAACCTTCGCATTTAATGCTTCTGATTGGAAAATACGTAAACAAATTAGACAAATGAACGATGAAAAATATTTCTCTCACATTATCGGCTATTATGCGTGTAGGTGAGTCGCCACACGTCCCACAAGATCAGTAGGTAGAGCAAACAAACGAACAAGTTGGAAGTAAACTACAAGAAATATTGATCAACACTTACTTACCTATAAAGTTTATTTTACCTTCACACATATCTATTTGGTTGGTGTTACTTGATCGTGAGAATAGTATGTTCAAACGTTTGTATTTTTTTTTTTTTATCGAAACAGTACTTAATCACTTCCTACAGCTCAAAGGGCGGAAGTCATGCGTTTACAGAAATAATAAATTAACACCTTTAGTGTTTCAATTCGATGTTTCTTTAGTTTGCCCTTGACAGAAGGTCAATTCAGCTTCTACGTTTGGGAGGAGTACTATTGCGGCACTCGCGTTAAAACTTTAACATGACTCTGTTTGTTTTTGTTTTGTGTATTCGGTAATTTTCGAGTGGACGTCGATCGCTTGAAGTGGGCAACGAAGGACGACCGTCGACACCCACGCATATTAATACATCAACAACGTCAAATTCTTGATTGAAGCGTCTGACCCTACGTTAATAGTTATCAATAAGTAATATTATGAGGACAGACATAATATATGTTGATGTAATTACAGCTAATATGGAATATAGCTTCAACACTTCTGGTATACAGAGTTCTAAATGAATGAATGACATAACATTAATTTCTTCTTCACTTTAGAATCATTTGATATACTTAGTGGATAAGCTCAGAATGTATTAAGAACAAGTGCCTGGGCGACCGAGCTTTGCTAGGGTGAAAATAGAGAAGACGAATTTTCCCAGATATGAGACCTAGCTAAATCAAATTTTCGCCCCCGCAAAGTCCTATATTGCAACTTTCATCGAAATCGTTAGAGCCGTTTTAGATAACGTGATTACTAATAAACATACATATACAAACTAGCTTCTCTCGGTGGTTTCACCCGCATGAGTTTCGATCCTGGGGGAATATCGGGATAAAAAGTAGGTATCCTTTGTCCTAACCTTGGTCGTGGTCTACCCTAGTGCCTTTCATCCAAATACGTTCAACCGTTTTAGCGTGAAAGCGTAACAAAGAAACCAACTCACTTTTTTTTCTAGTAATTAGCGTCCTTAAAATTTATTATTACTTTAAATATACTTGGTAGTCATAGGTACAATATCATTGCATCTTCCTATAATAATGTCTTAAATAAAACATGATGTTGTATTAAACAAAATACATTTATTGAAATAACACTGGACTTCTTAAGGAAAAATTATGATCATCTTAGACACAAAGCCGCCCATCTTGATGTACTTGAAAAAATATAAATTATGCTTTGATTAAGCCCTTATAAAGCAAATTCAATAAACAATCACTGCGTGACTCATCCATAAAGTTAAGTTGTTAACGTTAATCTTTTATTTATTTTCATTCCAGCCAACGATTTATAGTCAATCGCTCTAGGATAGGAATAAATTAAACAAATTACTTCGGATAATTTCAGACGTGGGCAGAGAAATTGGGATTCTTGATTGATAAACTAATGGACACACTTTTTATTTTTTTTAAAGCCTACGCTGTTCCGCTCCTAGTCAAAGGCCTCCCTTCATTCCTTCCATCTTTCGCGAGCCGCGCGTCCTCTTTCCAGTTTTGACGGAACCAATCCAGCTCGTCCCACCATCTACCACGTGGTCTGCCACACACTGACTAAGATAAATATTTGAATTGTAAACAAAATTATTCATAATAATATGCAGGTCGAAGGGCTGCCTACATCGTTACTTTTTATGGTGACTCTATTATAAAATTATCGTTATTTATTAGTCGCCATATTGGTTCTGTTGCCCAACGTTACATAGAATCTACTATGTTGTGATCATCGTGCTCAGCTACATCGGCCAATTCCCTATCTTCACTCCTATATGACTTCCCTACACAATTATTGCAGATGTTCCCGAGAAGATGATTAATATCACAATTATAAACACGCTTGATTGACTGTTCATTTCCTACTTTCGTCCTTTTAATCGCACTAGTAAACAGTTTATCTATCGCATCAAACATATTTTCCATATTATCTTCTTTCTTAATTTTGAAAACCTTGAAGCAAGCTATTCTAGGATCGCTCGGCCTTAAATACACACATTTATAAACTCTTGCTTGATCAAACAAAATTGAATACTTTTTTTAATTAACGTCCGGTACTGTACACATACTCGTATAGCCAGGGTGCACGTACCCCTATATGTAGAGCCAAGTAAAAGGACGTACGGATAAGATTGTTTGCACGAAGCCAATATTTGACATCTCACAAACGGGTCAGGCGAAGACGACTCGGACGGCCATTTGCAATTGCAAATTTTCCGAGATAAAAATAATCTAGGAGGGCTTAATTAAGATTAAGTGATAAAGATACGACCAATAAATTAACTGCTTCGTGCAGGCTGAAGGTTTTATGCACGTACTTAAGTACTTAATGGTATATTACATGTAAAGTGATATTGGAAAACAGATTCGAAAATAATACGCTTTAGTCGATTTTATCTTACAAAATTATGATGAGATTTTTATCATGATTCATGTGACTGATAGTCTTCGAGCGCAGTCACTTCACGATTATCATATAGTCATATCAATGGCTTGTTGGTGCAGCCAAATTATTATTAAGGAATAAGTAGGTTTGTAAGACGTACACGTTAAATAGACCTATATCTTACCATGGAAAGAACATTGGGCCGTTAGTAAGAAGGAAAGCAAATACTTTATTCTAGACACCCCAAAATCTATTGGAGTCTTTATATTTACTAAACGCAAACTGCCACCAAATATTATCTATTTGTAATGCGACGACAATGGCATACTAACCGAAGAAAACCCTTTTCGAAACTCCATTAATCATTGTTTACGCTTACAACCAGCACGTTATTTCCACCATTACTACTGTAGAACAATTCTGGTTCGCCGGCAGATATGACTGGCGCAAACAAACAATACCACTTTAATTTTGCCACTGGCGCGTAATACATAGGTATAGCGCGCGTATCTTCTCCAACGATAATAATGTCTTCAATTTGTTAATTTAACTCCTTTATCCAAACTTATTTGCATTTTATGGTAATTTGAGTGAGCGAGCGAGCTTGTATGGAGATCTGTTTCAATTTATTGATCAGTCCACCAGCCTAAGCTAAGTTGAGAAAATGATTTCACTACACATTTCCTTTGCAAATAAAATAGAGAAGCTACCAAGTGAAATCAGTAGTTTGTTTGCATTAAAACTATGAGCATCAAAGACACCGCTAGATAAAGAAAGGAGTGTCATTGCCACGCGACCCGAGACTGCGTACACAGTAATCAGGTTACAGGTCGCTCTAAGAATGTCTGCTTCTTATTGACGCCTTTAATATACTGCAACACATTAACCTTGCGTGCTGTTTAGGCGTTCCATTTGTGCCCCGCAGATTATACCCAACTGTTTCTAATGAAAAACGAGGCTCTATTTGCTAAGTGGATATTTGCAACATAAATAAAAAACAGGGCGAACTGAAGGTCCAATTAGAGTGATTAATACCGCTTATGGATATCTGGAACGAGCGGACTCCATGCGTTTAGTTAGATCCTATTATCATTCAACTGTTGGCAGTTGTGGAATAATTTTCAAAACGTTTTGATTGCGTAAGCTGAAATATTTCATTTTGATTTTATTTGGGGTTCATGAAAATTTTGACAAAGCGCTTCACTTTTGGCGCTCGCCAAAAACTGCTTCATTCTCTCCAAGGTTGGGTACTTGTGAATTAGTGCAGCGTTGTGAAGCGCAACTGGGTCGATCGATAGCGCACTCTTAATTGCGATAAAAACTGCTTCTCTGTATCAGGCCATTAATTCTGTAATTATCGCGGCGTCCGCACATCAAACGCGCCGACGTCGCGCCACGCCGCGACAAATTTGTTCAGACTCTTGAAGAATGTCGCTAATGAGGTGAATATTATAGACATGTCGTTTACTCTATAAAATATTACCACCTGCAGTCAAGTGTTTTGTTTGCACTGTACAATGTTTTCTTTCAGAACGTGAACTGAATTGTTTATTACAAGTGTTATCAGAAATGTTTAATTTTTTTGCCCCTCGATAATTTTAACGAGGGACTTAACACAATCACGTTAACCAGTTGAACCTAGTATTAAGAACTTAAGACGATTTTTTTGTTGTGTACTAGATGTATACCTATGCGTTGTAAAATGTAGGTCAGTGGAAGCAACGTCAAAGAGCCCATTGTTTTAGAGCGGGTCATGTCCATTAGGCTTGGTGTTGACTTTGTGTGAAATGTGTTTTAATTGGAAATTTTACGGGTAAGTAGGTACCTACATTTCGGCCGATAAGAAAGCTCCTTATATTGACCGTGGGGTCGCGGTATCGCGTCGGGTACGGCTCAATAACAATTTGTCGGAGAACGTCGGCCACCGGTGACTGATAGCGATAACGACGTCGTTTTCCAACTAAACTGGACTCGAAGGAAACTGTTTGAACCTGTTAACCTTGTGATACAGATACCATTTGTCAGGATGTTGGATCTTAACTTTTGATTCGCAAAAATTGTTAAGACAAAGCATAGACGAAATAGCTATTAAGGAATTAAAGAAATGTCATGCGGATGTTAAAATCATTTACATCAAAATCCAAGTCACATGGAATTCATTCAGAAGTCCAGGTTCAGAAAGTGTTTATAGACTTTGAAGTCATTTGTACAATGCTCAGGCATTCCTGCAACATTAAAATGCTCTCCTATATCCGTTTTGGCTACAGTTCTGACACGCCTTAGCTAGAAACGATTTCCTTTAAAAAATAATGTAATGTTAGGCGTAACAAATTCTTAACAACGAAGCGTGGAACGAAAACCATTTATCCATTGTTGTTAACGATCATTAGAACAAAATGACGTACAGACGTCACTCAAGAATGATGTAAAAACTATGAATAAGATTAGGCAGATAAGCACTTCAAGTTAACGCTTTAAACTGTTATAGGTGTCAGTGTAACCTCAAATCGTGTGAGGTCGAAAATCTCCAACTGATTGATAACTACTCAGCAAATTATGAAGTAAGTAATATAAAAATAAGAGGCTCATAAATTAGGAATATTATTCATAAAAAGTTGACTGCTGTCCTCAACCTCTTGCACAGGTGTGGCCAATCACGAGCGTGGCCTCATTTGTTAAGGCATTCACACATGTGTTATTACATGGCCCGTTTAATTTGCTAACGTGTATCTTGCTGTGATTTATGATATCCTGGTACCAATGATTTCTATAATTTGTAACTTGGATGACTATTAGCAGCTGTTAACTTTTAATACTTGTCACAAACGCAAACTATTGTAGCCATTGGATAAAAGCTTAGCTTGTAAGTTATATTACATTAGGAAACTGAAACACGACTTTTCTCCCAGTTTCGCCCAACGACAGCCGTGGAAAATTACCTGAAATTCAGCTGTCAAAAACTGCAGCAATGGTGGCTTATAATGACGCTAATTCGACGTATCTAAACAAAATTACCTCTCACTTTATTTTATACCCTTATTTACATAAACATATAACAAATCATCTGTCTGGTAAAACTTGACGTGCGTATAATTTCAGTCCCAGCTGATTTGTGAAGGTTATTAGGAGCACGTTTGAATTCAGTTTGAAAGTGTTTGAGCTGTTTTAGCTATTAGCGACGTGAAGGTTGCGTGTGGGCAGACATATTGTTTTTATGGAGCTTCTCATGTTGCTGTTGATTCAGAGGCTGGAATAAGTGGCGACTGAAAATGCGAAATCCATTTAAAATCCATGTTATTGCTGTTTCAAATGATAATGGAAATGTGTTTTGCTGAGGACAGGTGGCTTTGCCAAGGACTTGTTTTGATGTCTTCTTGTCTTAGACAAGAAATAGTGTCACAATCGTCAAATATAACCAACTGTCAACCGCCTGATAAACAAGTCAGGGACCTGATTGATATAGGTTATATATTTCAGGATCTCTTAAAACGGAACTCATATCGAATGCGCATGATACAGCTTGGGCAGTGCAGTATCTTTCAGCTGCTTGGCAAGGGGTGGAGGGAGAGCTTTGTCCAGGAGTGGGACCGAGTAGGCTAGGCTTATTAACTGGTAGCTACTAACCGTCAATTTTAGTCAAGTCGTAAAGAAGAATTAATTTATATTCCAATTCACGCAATAGAAATAAATTCTTAATTCGCCTAATCCTCGATGCCGGCTACAATAAACTTTTTGTCAATTTAATCATAAATATCCCTCAAAATGAAATGTCATTTGGTGAATGATGATTGAATACAACAAATCTATTGAAACTAATAGGTTTGTCGTCGTTCCATCGAGATATATTGGATATAAAACTAGCCGCGCCCTACGGTAAAGCCATTATATTTTATATTTAGTCCGTAACTGTACCATTAGGATGAAAATAATGACCATAATGTGGGTATTCGAGAGCTTAAGTTATTCTTATGGTCAGTATAAACATAAACTATGTAAATTGTTTCGTGTATTGAGCAGTTTTTTCTTGAGTTATGAAGTGTGGAACACGTCAATTAATTAGAAAAAACATTTTTCAATTTAGAAAATTTGTATAAATATTATGCACTTGTGCTTAGCCGAGGAATTTATGCAAATTATGTCTTTTAATGAAAACTCCCTAAACTAACTGCTTGCTTCTTTTGTTTTTACATTTACTACCGAATTTTGGTTATTCCTGCTTCAAATTTATTGACTCGAGTCAATGCGGTTAGCCACAATTTACAGTCAGCCTTTATCTCAAGTTATCTTTATCTTTAGTTATTTACACTCAAATCGATAGGTATCGCTCAAATTCTAGGAATTGAAAATCCGCAATTGCCTTTCACAATGATTCTTCTATGGATTTTTTTAAATGTCAGTAGGTACCTAATCTTATTTAAAACATGATAGGTCACACAGAACGTTGACACTGCCAATTTGAAACAAATGTTTCATTTAAATAAAATTACTTTTTTTTACTGATAAAGCGTCAGGAAAGTAGTAATAGACATGTCACTTTCTACTTTTATTGTCGTTTGTGTGTGCCAGTATTTTTGCAAACGATTTTGGAGTGGGTGTGGTGCCTGACTAATATGACATCGGGTACTACAAAAAAAGAAAAGAAAAATCATTTGACAAAATATACAGAAAAGAGCATGCCTTCACTTAAAGTCAAATTAAATACTTAACTACATTTTATAATTTCATGAAAAACTGCTTATCGTGTCTCGGTAATATTTTCTCGGTGTAAAAATGATGAGCAGGAAAATAGAGAATTAGGTCGATTTTATTAAAAACGTATTTCAGCCTTAGTTATGACAGTTAACGAGCCCAATTCATTACCATCGCTCTCTAGGGAGAGTCGGCGGCCTTTGAGTTAGTACACACAAACACGCTATTATTTGCCATACTAATTACTCGTCATTAATTCCCATTTGTTTATAGATAATTTTTGTTTTCAACTATACTAAAAACGTTTGTACGCTAGGTATAGGTAAATTGGAAGAACTGTTTTGTTTGAAAATATATTGTATTTTTTTAACATTTTACACAGCAACATTAGGTATACTGTCATATCTTTATCAACATGAGACTAAATAATTAAGATAGTTGGAACGACATTGTCGGTAATTTCCTGAGTTTACTGGAGAGCTGACAAGAATTAGCTAATAAACGAAAATGTGGTGAAACTATATCGAAAGATCATTTGCTTTGACATGTGCGGATATAGGTTAATACTACGGGTCGCATCCACATAAATATGTCATGGTTTCCTCGCTATTGTACCATGAACCACTTCGTGGAATCAACAAAATATGCCATAAAGCACACAGCACTAGTACACAGATTTTATTGCTCCAAATTACATGTTCCGATACGTTGAGCTCATTAACTAAATGTTACGTAATCATAGACCGCCCACAACAGGTTCTGAAAAACTTCAATAGAATAAATTTTTCAATGAATGAATTCAAATTGGAGTATTCGTAAAATATAATACTGTTGAACCATGTCATAATATGTCAGCATATAACTACGCTAAACAATTTACGCGACGAATTAAAAATCTTGCGCCAATGAAAACGCCAAGATGCCAATTTAAATTATTTTCGACGAGATCGAATAATGGGAAAATGTTTATTTTGTTCACGTTCATCTTCATTGCTACGACCTCGGTAAAAAACCCTATTTCTCAAATAAACACAGAAGGCAGAATGTGTCATGTTAAAATCTTAGTTCAATCTTCAGAATTATTATTAACGAAATGGCATTCGCACGAGTAAAATAAAAAAAAAGCTAAAAAATTTGGAAATAAAAGCGGTTTGCGGTTACGGTCGCAAGAGAATTTTCCACATAACAAAAGAGTTTTCCAGGGCGAAAATCGCAATCGAATCAAATCGTTCGATACTTAATCAATCACCCATTTCTATTTAGAGTCGGATAATGCGACGGCGAGATAGATATGCGACCTAAGGATTCTAACACATGCTGCGTATGGCAAGTTGCCTGCTGGTGAGAATAAAAACCGCGATCATCGTGTGGCGGAAAGCTGCCGTTGTATTAAAACGAAAATAACAGTAGGCCTTGAGCTATTATTTAATTTTAATGTGTATATTGGGTGTGAACGCTGCTCGTGACACGCACGTGCGCCCATACACTGGTTATTGCTTATGTACGCAGAAATTGCGAAAATTATGCTAAATTGTAGCTTTGGCAGTGCTGCTTAAGCATGTCTAAAAATAAATATTAATAATTCAGCGGTAGTAAACTTGCTGCATAAGATGTCTTTGATCTGTGATCGTGACTTGGGGCTAGAAATATGTTTTCGCATCCTTTTTCACACTAGTCTGCAGACAGCAGGCTTTCGTAATGATTAGCTTATGTTGAACAGATAATGCAATAAACTGCAGATACAAATAAATCTGATGGTTTCAGGGGACGGGACGTCAGAATCGCTAAAGTCATTTTTTTTTCATTCTCAGCTAATTCGTTATTTCCTAAATTATTGTACTACGTAATCCTCCTTTTCGGTGTGTTGTACTTTCTCACTTAGCAAAACATTGACTCTTGGCAGCCGCCCAACTCTCAGGCTCAGGTTGATAAAAAAAAGCTAGTTGTGTATAATGTAATAACATGCGATATAAACATTTTCGTTTGTTTATATTGTAGTAGACAATACATAAACCGGAATTATTCATGCTTCGTTGCTTTTGATAGAGAATGCTGATGTGAAGAAGTTGCTAAGTCTACATTGCTGATTAATTTTTAAGTATCTAACTATCTGATTAACAAGTATTATCTAACGATTTTTACTTACATATTTTAACCAAGTTCTTCGCAGACTCTTTCAACAAAATTCGGCGTTACGATTACATCTGATTCAGAAATCATGATGCAACTGGATACTAAACTAAATATACCTCGTATATATTTTATTAAGAGTATGTAGCCGTACTAACACTTTCATACAGGATTTGATTTGTTGTAGGCTTAAATATTTGGATAAATATTTATGAAAAATCTTTAAATATTTACGAATCAGCTACCGAATTTCGTAGCAGTCTTCATAAATTTTCGACAAAACGTTCTGCAAACATATTTTTTAGGAATATTGATATCTTTTGTACAACGTACAAAGTATTTTAATTTTACAATTTGTTTGATCGTATAAAAGACAATAATGTGGTTAGAATGTAATCAAATATATTAAGAAAATTTTATTAGGTTGAAGATTAAGTACTTATAGAGTCTGTTGAACTCAAAAGGATAATTATCTTGACAGTCCATTGCAAAAAAACTTCTTGACCCTTCTCTGAAGAGTAGCTATGTCAATCCGGCCTTGTGGCCTGTCTGTCAGTCCGTCAGGAGCTGTGCAAACCTTTTATCAGTTCAAGATAGTGGCTTCAAATGCTTTCAAAGCAAAGTAACTTGAAACCATAATGTCAAATATTTTCTTTGACATGAAAATAAAAAGCTTTGAATGTTCGGCTCCAGAAAATCACATCAGTTTATTATAATCCTATTATAAATAATTTAGATAAACTTCTGATCAGATTTTTCATATTGAATACAGACGTATCCGATCATAAATTATCGGTTTTTGGCAGTGTCCCATATTCAACAACGTAACAACAAATGTGTATAAAATTTCATAAATTTATACTCGCCAGGGACCCGTCTAGAAGAACAACACGATTCCTATGAAACATACATACGTACCTACACGCCGACTATATTAGCATGGTATTAGAAGTTTTGAAGAAGAAGATCAGTGATAGCCTAGTGGTGTGACCGTCAGACTGCCATTGGTCTCGAGTTCGAACCCAAGACACGCACCTCTGACTTTCCAGATTCATGTGCCTATTGTATAATTAACACTTGCTTAAAAAACGGTGAAGGAAAACATCGTGAGGAATGCCTCAGAGATATTTCTCAACGGCATGTGAAGCCAAGTCAGAGGCCCATGGGCGGCTTTAAAACTCTGACACCAGTTTAGCCACTAACCACACGAAAAGACGATTAGAAATTCAATGATCACTAAGCGTCAGATAGTTTGGGTGGTCCTGTTTGGCGTTCGTCCAATTAGTTAAGGTGCGAATGAGCATAGCGTTCGAATATGATAAATTGAGACGCCAGCCAGACAGATTGATATAATATTTATTCCTGAGGATGAGGTGGACGAATGAGAAATGAACAACATGACACAGATAAATTAAGGACAGAATTGCTGCTCTAAGGTCGACATACCAAAAGTGAATTGTGCAACATGGAAAATAGAAACAACGCGGCAAGATTTGGCAAAGTCAACAAAAGTCAGCGCGATTTTGAAAGGACGAAACACAAAACTGACTTACATATAGGTTGCTGCTTATTCGTTTCGACAGGAAACATTTGTTAAGAAATAAAGAGTAAAGAATAGCACGGTTCAGTAAAAATTAGGTCATATTATAACAGATGAAGTTGAAATTCTAAGAATAAAAGACAACATCATAAACCACTGAGTATTACAGAAACTACAAAGGAACAATACAATTGAAGTGAAAAGAATAATGATAAAATAGGACACGACGTAGAACGGATAAAACTCGGTGAAGCGGGTACTCCGAATGTTGGGGGATGCGCACTTACGGACAAAGCGTAGTTAGATAAAAATGGATGCCTCGACATCCTGAACGAATGGGGACTGCGAACCAGTAACTAGGTCAATATTTATGCAATTCTCTTGAGATTTTTATTACCAAGTTAACGTTAATAGTTTCATTGTTAGCGTCTTTGGTTTACGGAGACGTCATTAATGGTAAATATAAACATGTAGCTAAATCGTGAGCGATTGATTAAGAACGAATGTTATTAAATGTGAAATACGATTAAATAAGTCAGTGTTACAATCGGAAAAGTTTAAGAAATATTCATGTAACTTGAAGGGTAATAGTCCAAGGATGTTGTATGAACTTTGGACGTAATTATGTAATTAACGCTTTAGTTTTTTTCAACCAATCCATTAACAAGAAATGGCTTCTGTTTTCGTTGGAGAACATAATAGGTACCCCGGGCAATACGCCAAGCCCGAACACTACAAATATATTTTAATATATTGCCGTTAACACTGAATTTGTTTTTATTTACTTTTTGTATTTAAAAAAAATATATTTAGGTTTACAAGTTAATCATTCTGTCACGTTGATGAGTTACCCGTGCATTAAGTTGATCAATGAGGTTTTTCGTATCGTTTGCGTTGACTTTTGTTTTCTGCTGCTCTCGAAAAAGAATGTGGTCGCGTTTTTTAATATGTTTAAGCTCATTCCACTCTGAAACTGTATTAATAAAGCTTCTGCCGTCACAGAACATATCGTACCAACAATAGGTATCTCTATCGTAAAATGAGACCTACGTATGTTTATTTAAAAGTGCACGCGATTGCCATTGCAACTATTCTAAAAGTGGTAGGTCTTGTATAAACTTAGAAAGGGTAATGCCCTGTCGACTCATCAAAATATAATATTTTGTTTTGTTTGCTGGTCAGGTAGTCATGTGCTGAGAATGCGTCCATATATGCAGCTGTGAACCGCGTTGTTTAGATTTCTATGGGGCTCTCAGGTTTCTCTACACAATAACTGCTGTAAGTAAAGTTTCACGTAACTATTGAAGAATTCACTACGTCAGACTAATATTTCTGAGTAAAATCGAAAGTAAGTTATTAGCTTCTTTCAGTCGAAATTGAGGTTCTTGTTTCGATAAAGTGACTGGAGTTTTTCTTAACAATTTTCTGTTACAATCCATGAATAAAGATTGTGTTCAAAAATGTTGATAGTTGTAGGTATTCTATTTTTTTTTTGCTATCTGAAAACGTGATCAGCATACTTTAGACCACCTACCTAACCCTTTGAGGACTGCAAAGTCATAAAATACATAAATTAAAAGTCACAGTGGTTACTCTTGCTGGCAGGGGTATCGAACATAAATGTCATTGTCGTGTATCGGGCGTGTACCGACATGTTTTTCAAACGTGTGTGCATAATTTAGAACCCACAGAGCAAAAGGTGAAGGAAAATATTGTAAGGAGAATATATTGGAGATAATATTTTTCTGAATTTTAATATTCAGTCGTTTTTGCAGCTATATTTGTTTCCAATAATTGTAGTGACGGCTAGAGGCAAAAAACCGATACCTATTCAGCTCACACTTGCTTGTTTTGCGTTTTGCTTTCCTTCTTGCAGTAGTTACTGGTTTGTTTTTATTCTTGAGAAGATAACCTTCTACCTATTCTGTTATCTTTCCGAAGTCATCTGACTAATGATCTAGCAAGTCTTAAGTGTTGAGATTCTACGTAATCAACTCAGCCCATCGCAGCCTGCGTTTCATTAGCCCCTGAACCATATGCCCTAACAAATCAGTTGTTACCTTTGCTGTTTCTTTAATCAATGCACAAAACGACGTTTTAATATTAAAAATGACGACGCGATGCAATTAACACTACCGGCCATCATATCGCCATTAGTACGGTATAGCACGACTGTATATCGATTTACTTCGTTAAAGGTCACTTATATAACAAATTCATGGTCGTTTGTCTCTGCTAATATATTAAAAACTTGATAGGCATTAAATGTTTACTTGCTAATGTGCTGATTAGAAGCAAAGATTGAACAAAGTACTGTATTATTAGCGTTTCCTCGCGACTATGTTGGTTTCATAGTTGGTCAACCAACCAAACAGCCAAATATATTTGCTTAACAAATGTTAGACAGTCGTTATTTATGTCCTATTCGATTAGCAATACCTTGAAGATTGTATCAGTGACGTTAAAATCTTTCGGAGTCCAAACGTGAAGGACAAAAATTATGAAAACTGCATTGTCAATATTCAATTGTTACGTTTTATTTCAGCCTGTTCTCTTTCACTAGTATATCTAAGCTATGTGCTCATGCCTTCTTATACAAGATTGATACAATGGCCAATTTTTGTGGAAAGTGGAATTATTTATAAATCATCATTATCCTCTCCCTAATCTGGTTATATGGCAGATTATGTAGTTTGGTATATTTAACAACTCTTCAACCTAAAAAGGACTGGATCTAATACCGATTGAAGAAAAAGGTGCTTGTTTTAAAATAACACTATTCTAACTATACATGGATGCTTGTCAATCGCAGGAGAACGTTGTTTAGAAACGACTGAAAATATTCATAGCGAGTGTTTGTTTTGAATTTATTCTATTCTCTATTGAAACCCTTTGTTCTAGTCGTTTGTCTATGATTTGTCTCATTGTCAACCGAAAACATTGCTCTTGTATTTTTGTCGCTGCTCAGAACGTATTATGTGTGGCTGTTGTTGTTATTTGGGCTTGTTAACCAAGGACTGGTTAAATAACGGGCCTATAAATATTTGATCATTCTCATTTTGAAATCTTGGACCATAGCATTGTAGTTTGCCTCATCATTTCCTATTAATGCAATAATAATCGTATCATTTATTAAGCAAAGCAGTGGTGGCCCAGTAACGGCCGCGACTAACGAGAGTCGAGCCATGATAGGCGCTTTACCTTGTGTAAATTATTTAATCACCACTGCCCGCAATACGGTGAAGGAAACATAGCGATGTCCTAGAACCAAAAATTCGAAGACATGTGACTTCTACGAACCTGCACTGGACCCGCGTGGTGGATTACGGTCCACTAGTCACCGAGAGGAGGCCTGTGTCCCGGCAGTGGGAACATTATAGTCTGATTATGCTATCAACCTGCATGTAAATAGTTTACATGATAAACCTTATTGTTATTTGTAATGTCTCTATCATCATTACCTCCTTAAAAATTTAATCCATCCCAATGTCTATCTGTCAAATATGATCGTTTTTAAAGAAAAACTGCTGTGCTCTGACCGCATTAGCAAATGATTTGCAAGAGATATTGCCGTAATCATGAGGTAGACAGATCTAGGTCGGGATGTGGAATGAATCAGTGCAAGGGAAGTAGTTCCTGCTCATCATTATGGTTGTTTACAGATAGCAGGAAATCTTCTTGCTGTGTACGTTACGAATACTGAAATCAAAGGAATATATTTTCGATTCGAAAGATTTCTACCTGTTAATCTTTGAGTGGTTGAGAAATGAGGATTAAAAATCAAGCACATTGATACAATATTAAACAAATGTACTTCTGTGTTGTATTTCAAAAACATAATATACTTCATACACGTGATAGTCTTCAGTAGGTATACAGTACTGTGTATAAAACCTTTCATAAAGTTATGAAACTACTTTGTCGTTTTTTTCATTGTACTGAAAATACGAAGTAGAAACGGTAAAATCAGTTCAGCATGGATAACGGTTACCTACCTATAATTACAGGAAACATATTAAATTAAATTCTATAAAGAATGATTTTCCTGTGTTCAAAATAATTATAGGTAGGATATACCTGAAACAGGAGACAGAATAGTTCGAATTGAAAATATTGACTGTTATTATACGTGTAACGTTGTGTTTGGGTTTACTGTCAGTGCACATGATAAAGACTTCGTAGGTAGGTACTTACAGATTATCATAATAGATAGCTTTAGTAAGATATGGATTTACGTTAAAACATGCGTTAAATCGTCATAGATTAACGAATTCCGCTAAATTAATAAACAAAAGCATTGTTACATGTTTTTGATTGGAACGAAGTTCTGTTTCTTTCGCTTTTGCTTCGTAACAAAAGTATCGTGACGGTGAAATGTTACTCTTTTTTCGGTCTAGATCTCATTCGCCAAGTGTCCTGAGTATATCACGTGCAATATGGAACTGCGTTCCAACCAGGAGTTCCGCGACACCTCTCAATTTTAAAAAGAATGTAGGGTTCGGTTATTATTATGTAGATAATATACCTAGTTGCAATAAATAAAAAAGCAATTCATGAAATCGTAGCATCTGTTAATGCGTTTGTTTTAGTTTATGACCTTATTATCACAAAACCGTGTTTATCAGTTGTTTAGCCTAAACTTTTTGACATGTTTAAAACAGGCTGTAACTCAATTGCAATCAAGACCATGAAAATTCTTTCCTCTTGTGCGATTTCTGTTGGTATTAGATCGAATACGTGATTGACATGATATTATGCTTTACATTATTTCCAGCCCCTTTAGACACGATAACAATCTTTGATTGCCAAGAATTAGAAACGTCAGAACATGATTGACGTTTCCATACCTTGCCAATTGTATTGTTGATAATATCGCGAAGAGATCAAGTAGCCCGGATCCCCTACGGAAGTGAGGAATTATTAAAGACTGAAGTCTTTATGATTTTAATAATAACGTGTGAACAGAATGTTACAACACAACGACAACTTGGAACACGCTGGATCAAAGATATCGGCGTGCTTAATTTTTGTTACCCTGTTGAATTAGATTGGTCTATATCTTTAATGGCTTATTCCTGTTCCGTTGTGACTTTCCTAATAGTTCACTGAACAAAGTATTTAGTCATGTTTTCGATGTAACATTTATAATGATTTTTTATCATGTTAATTAATCACGTCTCTTAATCGGGGCAATGAAACATTAATATTTTTGAGTTAAATGTTAACGGTTAACCGAAGTTATTAGTTGTTTAATGAATTGCGTTTTTATAAATGAGTTCTCATTACCAAAGCTTTGTTTCTTTCCCACATTGGTATTCGGTATGCGAGGTGAACGAATCTTTTGTTTTTCTCCGCCTACATATCAATAATAAAATGTTACAAGAGTAGATACTTTTCGCAATACCATGTAAACGTTAGCGTGCTAATCATGCTAATATTCGCGCAAAACGCGTAATTCAACTGGCAATGCGTAATTCGAAAAATTTGCCATTTATTTAGTATTCAGAACAAGTACGAAGTGAAATGCAACTGCCTTTTATGTTCCGCCAATCACAGAGCTAGTGCGCGAACCGAGGCCACGCCTACACTGGATGTGCACTGACCACGGCCGCAGACATCCACACGTTTAGAGGTAACGATCTAAACCTATGCCAGCGCCAGCGCGCTTATTACGTAACTGAATATCTATGAGTCTGAGCTGAAGGCAGGCCGCGCCGTCACGACCCATCAAAGCGGATTCGATTTTCACACGCGCCCGCGACTTCTGAGTAAACCAACTTACTCAACTACTCCTAATTTTTTTTTTTTTAATTTAAAGTTTTAAATACAAAGGTCTCCGAGAAGGTTTTCACACCAATCCTATTAATTAGTGTCAAAGTTAATAGAAATACATTTTTAACGAATAATCACGATCGTGAGCAATATATTAAACTTCCCATTAATCAATATCAGGCGAGGTGACTCCGGTGACCTTGTTTATATTTTATCTGAGATCGTGGAGATAAAATGAGTTGTAATCGAATTATAGACAGTGTGGTGTTTTAGGATCATAATCAATGTTGATGTTTCCTGCGAGCGGGATGTTATATCTTTATGGTCGCAGTCGCGCGACCACGACTGGTAGACCGCGACCAATCACAGAACTGGCACTGGAACTGTTGCAAAAACTTGAAAACACGTGGAAATTCCTTATCCGCTTGAAAACGCGTTTAATTAATTTGCTGCAAAGAAAAATATGAAAGAAGTTAAACCGCCTCTACTTTTGTTATTTTTTGTGCGTATTTTCACGTCAAATTAATCAGCGTTCCATCTTGTTTATTTCTCTTATACAGTATACAGTTAAGGTCACTCAATTAAATTCGCATTCCCCAATAATTGGTTAACAACACCAATACAATTAAGTGCCATAAAATCAGCGAGATTAACAAAACCCTCCGCAATTTGTCCGTGAATTTATTAAAGTCAAGTTAAATAATAGAGCGTTTGACCCACATCTCTACGTGTATCGTGCCCTATATAAATCTGTGGACGTCGTCGTGGGCGTGCGTTAATGGATTTCCATTACAATAAGCAAATATTACGGATTCATGGATAATAATTTTGTCATAATAAAAAGGGACATTGACGAAGTGGTATAAAAAAGAATGCCAACTCCTACGCATTATGGGACAAAGATTATGTTGCAGCTGCGTGGGTTTATTTATTTGTAACGTAAAATATTATATTGGATGGTCATTTTTTTCAACAACAATATTGTTTAATATATTCTCAAATAAAAATAAATAAGAAAACAAAGGAGCAGCGAAGCATTGAAATTCAATCACGTGCAAATTTGTATAAAAGAACAATTTTGAAATTCCTTTAACAAGGTCTTGTAATGAAAATGCCTTTGCCATGTACTTTACCCGCTAAGGCACCAAGTGAAGATTATACTGTAAATCGTGTCACATTAGGGTGTAACTTGAGAACGGACCATAATGTCGCTTGTTTATGGGTAGCATACAAAGGTAGGTACCTAAACTACGGACATAACGAAACAATGTTGCAAAAGTTTTATGGACCGGTATTGGATTTCATGACAATATATTACTTTACAATGCATGCACTGATCAGGTCGTGTGCACAGTTTAGTACAGTATAATTTATATACAATCTTATTTATACTGTGCCTATACATATGTGAATATACATTATAGACTATAATCTTTACGACTAAGAAGTATTTATTAAAGTCTACATTGTGCATTCAGCTCTATGCTTCTAATCTTGTCTATTATTCGGGGAAACCCTTAATCATTTGAAATCGTATCACGTAGGTAGGTAGTAAGTAATTAACAATTATATATCACGTTAAAGGAATCTCTTAATGCATTATGTATATTATGCTAACTTTTAGTATCACTTATATAATGGACTGTAATAATTTATTTAGAAAACTTAATAGTTTTCCTTTAGGAAATTATCAGGAAGAGTACGAACGTGTTTTAAGCATTATTTTGTAAGCAATTCCTTTCTCAAAGTAACAAGGCTGGTATCTGGTATACATTGTAAAAAGCTACATAATAAGTATAATAACATCGCGTTTCAATGACAGCAGAACTCCCCAAGGCATCCCATACGTAGGTGTGAACAAAATCGTCCACAAAACAGACTAGGTTGCTTTCAAGACGCGCCAGGAACTTAATACCGAGAGTGTTGTAGCCTATAAATCTTTGGGAACACATCAAGCCGACATAGACGGTCGTAAAGAGCCTTAATCGGGCTCTCGCAATTACTGAGTCTTCGCCGAGGCCACTTTATACTGTAAACATCCTACTTTGTTAATACAATATACGGCGACCTCGAAAACACTGATGTTAGTTTATACCCCAAACAGATTTTAGTCTGAAGCCTGTTAAGAGCAGAATTTTCTGGATTCAAGCTATCTATTGCTACGATTTTTTACCATGGTACCTACAAGTAATATGCAAGCTAAGTTTGTCAATTCAAGAAAATATCGATTGTTTTTCTGAGTTCATCTTTAACTTAAATTCTTTTACTCTTGTCCTAAAATTTGAATGCTGTATATTTAATACATATATCTGTTTTCGCATTAACATCTGCTTCATTATTCTAATTATCATGAAATTATCTTCTCTTTAATGATATTCTTAACACCATTGTTCATGTTGGCATTTCCTCAGGGAGCAAAACAATACCAATTCTAATTACATTGGCACCATTCAAAGACACGACTAGCAGTAAGTGCCCAGTTAAAGATCACATAAATACCTACCTATATAGATTAATTAAAACGTATATATTTATATCATACAATATTAGTTCCATTCTTTTCGTAGCAGTAAACAACTCACGAAGCGAAAATTAAGTGAGTTACAGCCTTTGCAATGGTAGGTAAATGTAATAAGTACAATTTGGTACAAAATAATACTTCATATGAAACTAAATGTTGTAAACACAAGACGAGACTGCGGTTTCAAGCAAACTTATTCTGAATAAGAATATGCGGATAAAATGCAATGGACGTCATCTCTTTCATACTGAGACTTACGCTGAATATCAAAATTCAACAGAGAAATCCGATAATATACATGATATTTGTCTACTAAAAATACTGGTAGGTAAGGTACTACTGTATTATAACGGTAATTGTTCATATCAGAACAAGGAAATCAAAAACACAATAAACACATTCGTTTGAGGAATGTAAAGAGCCATGAAATTACAGAATTCAATAACCAAATAGATTATAGGTACGTGAGTATTTCTGGCTTGGTTTCCTCAAGTTATCATGCTGCGACATTGGAGCACGCACGGGCAGTGGGCCGCATAGATTAGGACTCTGAGCAATATGGGTCACAGTTAGTACTGCGACGTGAATACCGCAAATATCTAGTGACTCGAGAATGGCCTTAGAAGACGAATTTATTAATCAAAAGTGGAAAATTATATTGAGACTTAAAAAATAATTATTAACAACTTTTAATTCCAATAAGGATGAAGAAAATCTAGTTTAGATTCTACTAGCTATTGCCCGCGACTTCGTCTGCGATCCAGGTTGAAAAGTACCCTTTTTTCTTCTCCAGGTCATGGTCTACCCATGTGCCAAATTTCAACCAAATCCGTTCAGCCGTTTTAGCGTGAAAGCGTAACAAACGAAAAAACAAATAAACTCACTTTCGTATTTATAATATTAGTTAGGATAGGATTTTGTGTATAGAGTTGAAGATAAAACTACATAAATTCTCTTGTTTCTTTGTAATCTAACGAAACAGCGGCAGCTTTCTTTAGATTTTCGAGCTTAAGTGTTGCCATTGGCAAGCTTTTGTGAATCATTGAATACCGTTTGATCTTTTATAAAATATTTACAATAATTTTTATCAGAGGATCACTTTTCCATAACGCTGAGTTTGAATCATTATTTGGGATAAGCAATGATGACTCAAGCCACATTTAAGAAGATTATTTTACTAAATCTGTTAATGTATTGATCCTCCTTCGTGATATAGGTCAGATTTAATAACTATCGTATCACTATCGATACTGTGTCGACACCGGGTGTTGGGCGAGAAAATATAACAAGTTAAATAATCCATAAATCATACGCTTAAAGCAATATTTACACTATACGAATCCTAAAATATCACGCGACAGAATGCCGAAACAGCTTTCTGCTGATCACGATTTTCTGTTATATTTTTTACGTTTTTTGTATCTTTTGTGACATCAAAACCGGTTCCACACCCACAAATTCTCGAAACATGAAGCTATATTCGCGAAAGTTTAAAGCTCCTCATATCTTTTCATATTATCTTTGATCATGGCGATTAAGATTGGATTAGCTTCGCAAAACTCGGAGTTGTGAACAAATTGTGAACATTATAATACAATTATTTAAGAATGAAGTAAATATGAATTTATATTGGAAATATGCGAATCTTTGGAAAGTCGAAGTTCATTATTATTTACAACAACAACTTTCAGTTAATTGAATTCTTATTATTTTGCTTACATAACCTTGCATTCTTACGTATCAAATTTCATATGCATCACATGCATTGATGTGTTAATTCTTGCATCTTATGTATTATCCTTCTGAATTCTACTGGTTTCATATTACTAGTAACATTGAAGTTGACATTTTTTTGTGCATGACCTCAGTTCAGTTTTGAATAAAAAGCCGTCGTATGGTCAGTTTATTAAAAAGTGGAATTGTGGTCAGATATACAATGACCTACTAAGAGAGCTGCTGCGGTTATTAATAACTTAATTCAGTGCATTTCTTGAAATTATTTGTAAAGCTAACGTGGATATATTGAAGTTTTCCTTAAGCTCTAAGGGTTAAAAATATAGTTACCTAAAAATAGAGATTGAAAAAAAAAAGAAGCTTGTACGAATATGTGAAACAGAAGTTTTTTGTCAGTGTATTTAACTAATTGGATAGTATGTCGTCAAGTTCCAGGTACCTAATTTCAGACTTTAAATTCTCTTGTCAGCAGATACCAAAAAGAACAACAAAATTACATTTTAAACCATTAGTCTAAATTATTTCAGGTCCGTATATCTTTTTGGCGATACAAACGGGATGCGCCCAAAAATGTTTTTGGAAAGAAACATCAGTGCATCGGGGTCTCGTAAACATGGCATAATAACGACTCCTGCGCAGCCCAGCGTCCTACTTTGTGGAGCCTTACAAGTCCGTCCCGTTAGAAGATATTATGCGACTTCTACAATTCACTTTTCTAGAACTTGCTTACCTGACTAGACTTTTTATTTGGCATTCTGAGAAAACTTTTCTAAAAGCTCAGGTGTGGTTTGTTTTTTATAATAATCTAGTTACATTTCAGATTATTATGTATAACTGTAATAAATAACAGATTTAATTAAGATAGCTCTTTTAAAACGTATTTTCACAAAAAAACACCTTTAATGTGAACGATTATCTCACGTTTAACGCAGTCGTGATTATAACTTACATTTCCAAGAATTGAGATGTTATCACTAACTACTTGTATCCTTACATAAAATACTAATTAAAATAAAATGAGTTTAAGTTTTGAGGAACGAGTAGTAGGTAGGAGCTGTCAGTAGTCTCTATAAATATAAAACTGATTTAAATAGCATAGTGTGTAACGAACGGCCTTCAAAAGATGATGTTGATTAAGTCTAGTTGTGTACCTCCAACAATAACTACGGATGGGCTAGGTACCTACTCGGTAGGGTACACACATTTATGAGCATTCAATCGGATTTAGTCCTACTACTTCACCTAGAAAACCAGACAATTGTCAGTCTTGAAAAAATATGAATTTCATATAAAGGGCTGGGGAGATTGATGATTTTATGTAGAAAAAAAAAATCTAACTTACAGCAACGCTCATAAACATGACAGATGTCTAGTTTTCTTGATGTAGGTATTATTAGTAAATAGGTCTATACATTTATCGTTTTAAAATTCGCTTCATGTGGGTATTCCATAGATTTAGTTTCAAGCAAGACTGGAGAATAATAAAAAGAAATTGAAAACTTTTTGGCACACTACCAGGCTTATGATTAACGAAGGTTTAGATGACCTAAATAAATGTCGGTGGCTGAATTATATGCGCCGATGAATTTACATTTAGATTAGAAATATGAGAAAGTCTTTAAAGGGAAAATATGCGTCCGGCGTTCCTTTGCGTAGTCCTTCAAGAGCTTTTATTTTATATTAAGTTTGTCGAAGTGTTTAGTGTCTGATGATTTTGTTATTTAGTTAAACACTGCCCTACATTATTTTCTTTCATATAAGCTTTTTGTTGCAATAAATCCAGCTCATGCACTGAAATATCTTTGTGTTTAAAGGTAAATTTAATGGTATTCAACTCTTCAACTACATTTTATTTAGCTACTGTCCTATCTCTAACCTAACGCATGGGCAGCTCCTACGTAATTAGCCTATGCTTTGTCAGTGTCCAAGCATTATCATTTTATTGGTTTCCTGTCGTAAAATGTCCGAGGTCGCCCAACAAAGTGCACTCCTCGTGATCAATAGTTGCAGTTTTCCGCATACAAATCGTGCGAGGGTGTAACTTTACTAGACCTTCCGCTACTTGGCATTGGTTTTTGATGTTAATCGATGAAATACACGTTTGTATACTGTTTATAAATATATTTTTATAAGGAACGGTTTTTTTTGTAATTGCTTTATTTAGATTTTAAATTCCTGTTTTAAACTGCAGTGATGGAAATTTAAATTAAGTTTTTAGCACGTTCGAGGATTTATTTTTAGTAGGACGTCGATATTAATAAAGTTACAGCTCCTTTCGGAACAATATTTTAATATCGTCTTATCTTCGAAAATCTTAATCCACTTTTATGATGCCTTTTTTATGAAGCTTATTAGTTCTTTAACCTCGAAACACTGAAACCCACCAAATGTAAATAACACAACAAACGCATTTTATAAATGTACTTAAATATAAATAATTTATATTATGTCAAATTATATACATCAATCGTGAGTGAATACAACGCGTATAAAATGTTAAGATATATTCTAAAGTATATAATACATGTGTATATGTATAATAAAATCATACATGTCGGTGAAGGTTATTTTGTGGGGAATCTATGTATCTGCACGGAGATGGATGACTTCTTGAATATATATGAGGAAAATATTAAACCTAGAGTTTAATGGTGTTGTTTATTGCATTCTTTTTGTATTGTTTTACTAGCAGTAGGTATATGTATAATATACATGAAATTGGGATAGAACTGTCACTAGCTGGAGATGGCTTATGATAATACGCTGGCTATTTTGAATCTTGACAAAGCAGAATAACTTTGAAGCTATTTCCTTTGTTCTAATCTTAACTGAAAATTGAACAGAAGATACTGAAAACGTCTAAAGATATATTTCTGAAATATCAGCCATTTTATTTCGTACTGAGCCAGTCTTAAAAGAAACGATCTTATTGAGAGCTCAGTGGATATATCCGCTATGATTACGGACATTCACCTGAAAACTTTAGGTACCAACAGCTTCTGATATGCACCGGAATAATGAATGAATGCAGTTCTCATAATTGAATACGGTCTCTATCTACATTTAAAGGGTTTTTCAAGTACATAAAACCTATAATTTAATGCATTAAGTATTTAATATTTCTGTTTAATATTATTTATAAGTACAAACAAATTATATTATTCTCGGAATGTTCAATAAATATATAGTAGATAATAAAACACACGCATTTACCTGTATTATGAACCGTAAAATTTATTTTAATAAACATTATTATCCATATGTTTTATTAACATGCCATGTAGGTACTTTATCTATTAGGTTTAACTATATTATTATACTTATATATTGAATAGATAATAATTAGTAATTATGTAGGTATCAGCAAGTTATGCAAATAGGACCTAAAAAGTAGTGATTCGTTCTGAAAATAATAAACTACTCAAAGCAAACTAAATCGATCTAACATTGAATTTGAATGACATTAATACAATTGGAATAACCAATGAACCTATATTGTGATTGTAATCAACATAAAGTATATTATTTATTATCCACACGTGACAAATGAAACGAGATTAGAATTAACGACAAGGCAAGTAAACAGAACGCACTTTAGTAACTTCACTAACTCCAGCACTTTAGTAACAATTATTTTTTACATGTGGGCGTCAAATCGTACAGATGTTTGCATTGCAAATTTTCGTCTACAGATCGCCAGACTCGAAAAGTGTATGAACAATACCTACGTTGCCAAACTTCCTTTGTTCCTTATACGTAGACACATACACATAAGTAAAGAATATGGCGGCGATGATGTAGTAGAAGATAGCACAGTGTCTGAACCGACTGGCTTTAGTGGGTTTCACTTGTAGCCTAGGTACAGTGGTGTCTGATATAACATTTATAAAGCATTCAATTCCACCTGTACCTAGTTAGTTCAAGCAAACAGCTGTTTAAAATCAATATTTATATTTCGTAGTAGGTACCTAATGCGTGACTTTGAAATCAAGCATGAAGGATTTTATTAGCAATGTGTGTCTAGTTGAAAGGCTCTTTAACGTAATTTAAAGATGAGTTTCTGTGTGCTTAATGCGCGTTCATTGGCGATGGATAGAAAATCTTCATTGTTATTTGACATTGATTAAATTGCACTTTACTAATAATAATTAGGAACGTCAAATGTTGGTAAACATTCGATCATTCACAATCAATCAATGTAGAGGCAAGTTACCTTATTTATTAAAAGCTTGGGTGATGGGTGTGTGATAATTTTATTCAAGGCTCTCGCGTGTACGGTAATAGATGGTTTAAAATAAACAAGAAGTTATGTTTTTTAACTAAATTGACGCTGTAATTTGTCGTAAAGGCAGACAAAATAATAAATTTTCCATGCTTATCTCTAAATTAGTAATAAGTCAATAAAGTGGAATTAATTATTCATCGAATGCCAAGCAGTTGATTTCTTAATATTCAGTTCCGTTGCATTCATATGTTTTGAGGAGCTCGTGGCTAAGTAATAACAGCCGCAAGGGTCGATCCATCAGGTTAAGCTACGCTTGTCGGGGTTTATCCGTGGATGGGTGACCATCTTTACATACCGAGACTCCTCCGTGCCTCGGAAAGCACGTTAAGCCGTTGGTCCCGGCTGTCATTCGTGGATCTTGACAGTCGTTACGGGTCGTCAGAAGCCCGAAAGTCTGACAATCAGTCTTACCAAGGGGTATCGTATTATCCAGTTACTGGGTTGTGGAGATCAGACAGGCAGTCACTCCATGTAAAATACTAGTATTCAGCTGCATCCGGTTAGACTGGAAGCCGACCCCAACATAGTTGGGAAAAGGCTAGGCAGATTGATTTGCATTCATTTGTTTTTCATTGTTATTTATGCTAATAGAACATTGGCACCTAGTAATATCTAGATAAATTATTAGGTAGTGTTATGCGAATCCATCACACGAAACGTCTTCATCTATCTTAAAGAACATGATAAAAACGAATCAGCACCATTTCTTTTGGCAGCAAAAAATACAGACGATTGAAAACACACACACTTGTATCAGCGTTTTATAAAAGCGTACTGTGGCTAGTTAAAAAAGGCGCGTCGATACAATTATAATCTATGGCATGGGATTATGCTAAGCTTGTGTGCGTCGGCTCGGACGGAACACACCCACCCGACGCGCCGAATTACGAACGATAGTTTTTGCCCGCCGCCGAGTGTCAAGGACGAACCTCGGTTGCTATACAGACTATATAACAGTAGGTAAGTAATGTAGCTATACGATGTCGACGAACACTTTGGCCTGACTTTGGATTTGACTTTGTGCGAAAAAAGAAATAAATAATTTGCATTTTAAGTCTACACGGGTTTTGCACATTACGGTTGGTTTTTTTCTGCATTTTTAGCTTCTGTTATTATTTCGTATACCTATTTTAAACATAAGTGGGAAAATGTTTTTCTTTTTCTTGTATCTAGTTGGATGTGTTATATTGTAAGATTGTATAAACATTTAATAGTAGTGCAGTAAAGTAGCAATTAAGATTTAACTGTTAATAAACTTGTATTAATTAAAATCTTGTTTTGTAATTAATAGGTCCACCGGTGCGCGTGTAACTTAGTCTGTTAATCGCTTTATCGTCAAGGGCTATTAGAATTGTATTGCTGAAATTATAGTAAAAAGGAAATAACAAGAATATTAATATAAATTCTGCAATTAATTTCCATATCTTGCACTAAAACTAAAAAAAATAATCGCCTCTTTATATTCAAGTACCTTTTACGATCTCGTGGAAATAATTTCTGTCTTACGAATTTTAATAATTGGAAGTTAATTATTATGAGTTTCATTGACCTTAATCAAGTCAAATTGTGTTCGGGCTTTAGGTACAATTGCCAATTAAACCTTAAAAGGAATCGAAACCGAGTTCAATTTATATTCAATATTGGATTGCCTTTAACCATAACTAATCTTTAAACGTTTGATATACTTTCTTGGTTTTTTTATAGAGGCACTGTTTTCTTCATAAGGTTGTTTAGTTTGGTTCTTAATTGGCCGGTTTATTATTTATTTGACGATACGTATATCTATTTTTTTTTGTAATTCGATCTTCTGTTATTGAGGTTAATAACATTTAATTTAATTAAGTACTTGTTTGCGTACGTGTATTACGTAAGTTCAGTAAATAATTATTGACTCAAAAATGTGTTATTTGTAGAGTTTAGTTGATGTGTGCAGAAGAAACATGTTGGGTTAAAGATCACTACTTTGCATAGAGACTTGCTACTATATCTACACTAGTAGGTAAACATCATTGAGTGGGTAAAATCCAATGTAAGTAATACTTGATGTTACTTATCTCTCTACACTCGCAAAAAGTATGAATTGACGTATTTTTCAACCCAATCCTAACCGCCGTCTTTAATTTTCAGAAAACTTCTAACAGAATAAAAGACGATTGATAATCTTTAACTGATAAATACAATCTTTATCAACATTCGATGTAAGAAAACTTATGCAGCTTAATAGAACCGCTTTTCAACTCGGTTCAAGAGCACATGCACTTAGCCGATATGTAAGTGATAAATGAATGAACATTACTTAATAAATAACAAGACTGACAAGAAATATGACGCGCGGACTTACTGACCATATACCACATATCTGAGACGCAAAGTAAATCAAAATTGATCGGCTCATTCATTGTTGACAGAACGATAATAATGGTCATTAATTGGCGGGTTAATGAGACTCTGTTCCTGCGGATTTACCCAATGTCATCAACCTTAAGGTTGTGACTGATAATGTCATGTAGCGGACAGATCGGTCTAAGACATACTAGCTAATTTCGTTGATTAAAGCTTACTCAGCTAAGGTACGAGCGAGCTTTCGCTATGGGTTACTGCATGATTGTCTTATTGGATTTCTAAACAGTTTTGTCATAGTTGCAACTAAAATCTGAGAGCAGACATAAACTCACACTTTATTCCCTTGGGTAAATACTACAGAACACCACGTGCTGCGATCCTTACATTACGCTTAGTCCAATCAATTTGTTTATAATACAATAGTACTGTCTAGTAGCACCTACTAATTTTGAAAAATCTTAGACCTTCAAATTAATATAATTCATTAGGATAGTTACGCCTGAGCAAATAAGATAAACATCCGGAATTTAGTAGGTTAATTTTGATCAACTCGTGAGATACCATTGAAAGCTATTAATGTCCTTAGCCTACATAGTGGGTCCCATCAACTATAAAAAACGTTGTTCCTACAATGAATTAAAATCATTAACATAATCATTGATATTCCGAGTCTATCGGCTATTGGCTTTGCTACTCTATTCAAGTTTATTCAATAGAGTGTATTGTGTTCTTGTGGCACCGAACGATCCTTCAATTTGGTCAAGACCATTATTAGAATAGATATCGTGAATAAAATTAGTTATTACTATAATTTTTTTGGCTATTATTCATTGAAAGAATCAGTGGATGGACAGTGTGTTAGGAGATTTTGAGAAAAGGGGTGACTATCGAGATGACGGCTAATAGAGAAGTATAGAAGAAAAATACATGTTGGCTATGATTGATTGATGATTCCGGATTGTATGTAGGTATATTAGTCGTCCAGCCTACGGCGTAACGGTCTATATCTACGGGCTACGGCGTAGCACCGAGAAAATTGTCACTCGAAAATTTTTGCTGTTGTAGTTATCAATTTATCTTAGCAGATAATATATATAACCATATCTTTATATATATATAATTCTTCTGTACGTGTGTTTGTCACTTAACTTCTCCTAAACGGCTGGACCGATTTGGACGAAATTTTATGTGTACATACAATTGAACTCGGTAGGTGGCGCTGTTTGGGCAGGAAAACGTCTGTCGGGTCCGCTAGTATACATATATATAACCATAAGCATTTTTTTCCCGGAATATTGTCTATTTTTACCCGACTACGGCAAAGCAAAAAGGAGGGTTATATAATTTTCATATCGAAATTGCATTACATGCTAGCTATTAGCGTATTGACAAAGGATCGGGTCGTGTGGTGTTTGACAGAATAATTGATGATCGAGCTCGCCTTCAGAGCTGACATTGTCCAACTAATCGCTGTAGCTGGAACAATGGCGCCACTTGGCTCGGATTAGGGTTCAACCGAATGTTAGTGAATATTTTTTTGGTTGGCGATGATTTTATCGTTAGGTCTGAATAAAGGCTTGGGATCTTCAAAAGACTTACGCAGAGCCGCATCAATAAAAACATAGACTGCGCAAAATGAATTGCAATAAACAAGAAATAATAATTGTACCTTTTCCTTTTTTACGGTTGAATTAAAATGTTAAAGTCATAGATAACGATTCGAATTTAAGGTTTTCTACAAGACCATTTGAAACACTTGACTTTAAGTGCCGAACCAATATAATTATAGCTTATTTATGGAAAGATCCCATGCAATTAAACCGTTCTTTGAACTCAATATTGTGAATAATTAACGCGCTGCATCCGTCACGTGTTTTGTAGAGGCACGTGACTCGGATTGCGGTTAATGCAAAAGATGTGGTGAATTCTTCGGCAGAAAATACTCATAAAGTTGAATAGTAGTAATAAATGAAATACTCTCATAGTAAAACTTAACCATATAGGCACTTACTCATTCATACAAAACCTTAAAATAAGTATGATGTTTATGAACACAATGGGCGGGCCAATAGAGACACATTCACAATAATAGGTCATATCATAGCACATTGAAGTTTCTAAAATTGGAATTAAACTTATAATTAACAGTACTATGAATTAATTTAAGAAGCTTCGACTAGATTAGGACACATCATACATACATAAAATCACTCCTTCTTCTCATGGGGGTCGGCAGAATCTACAGAACGCCAGCTGCTACGATTTTTACATGCTCCTTTTGCTTCGTTTACGTGATTGCGATTACTACGCACTTGACCTTTCTGAAGAACATAATTACTAAGGTCACTATATGTCCTTCCAGGGCGTCTCCTCCCGGCTACAATAGGCATCTCGTTAAATTAATATACGGAACCACCATTTACAAAAACGCACTTAACACCGTATCAACTAATTTGGATATCTACGTTAAAATTTGTTGTTTCCGCTCCACGGTTAATGTTCTGCATTGTTTTGTGTTACCGCGATGTTAAAAAATAGCGTCCTCTACAGTTGAATAACAATGAACCCAAAACATTGCAGACAGATTTATTTTATTACTTTATTGTACGGGCACCATCATCAGTTACGCTTGTCAAAATTATTTTTGTTGTAGATACGTTGTATGATCAAGTATTTCCTATTCAAAGTACTTGTGCATTTTTTGTTCGTTGATGATTGTAACCACGATATCTTCACGTTCTAGTGTTAAGTTTGTATGCAAAATATTGTTACTAACGAATTTCTGCTAATTAATGAATAATGGCTACAGGCAATGTGGGCATGGTAACAGAGAAACTTTTAAATAACAACAATGTAATGAAACATTTAGAAATGCAACATTGAGGCTGTCATATTTAGCCATACAAAGACACATACCTAGATATAAAAATTGTAGACAAAACTAAACAAAGATATAACAAACACGTACAAAGAAATGATAAATAAATTATTATATATGACGCGTACTATAAATATGTTACATTTATTACTTATAGGTTACACAACGTACACTTTATAAAAAGATAAATTTATATCAGTTGCATGCCGTTGGCCACACAGGTGTGGCCGTTTAGAGTTAAAAGGACACTAGGTAGACCTACACAAGTATATCAACCAATATCAACGCACTCATTCGCTGAGCGTAAAACTGATCGATCCTGTCTTAATAAAACTGCCTATTGAAAAACATTTTCTTCTGCTGCTTTGTGTCCTTTAACGTCCTACTTATCAAATCTTGCTTTTAATATTATAGTGTTCATTTTCATCTCTTGCATTTGCATTGGCTTTCAGCAACACTTTATGCTATACAAATACCTCATCTAGCTTTTAAATCAATCTGACAATCGCACTTCCCTTGGTTTATTTAGACTACCTTGCTCCAATTTCTGTGTCATTTTATTTATATTAACAAAGCTGCTACCAATATTCTCAGACTTTTCTTTTTTATCGGTCTGAGCCAATATTAATGTCAGTTTACGTACAAAGTGGTTTGAAATCTCGTAAAAGTCCTCAAATAGGATAGGGACCAGTTTGAGAGTCGCCCACGATCGTATTAAAGTCATGTAGGTCGCTATATTGTCCGGTTGATCCTTGGACATCCGATCCCAAAATAGTACAATGAGGATAGAACAGTTTGGTCTAAAAATAACCGGCAGAATAAAACAAAGTGTCATTGTTTAACGTGCAAATAATGAACAGATAAAACAGTTTTTTAATTAATACCGACTCGTTTTTAAAGCTGTTAATTAGCCTCAGTATGTTTTTCAAAATCTGTTGAAAAACCTGCCTTTTGTTTGAACAATGTAATTTAGGTAAGCAAGTACACGAGCGTAAATTACAATTATTTTCGTTCTCATCAAAACAGTTGTAATTAAGAATATGCTCAGAGAAATGCAATTAAGTTGACAAGCATCAACGTAGTACGCAGCGGGTGCGGCCGAAACTAGGTTACCCATTTCTCGTTAGCTCGGTAGCGCCGCCGGGACAAAGAGTCGTAACGACCTCGCCTTTATTGCACTCCACCGACGTTTTAAACATATAGAACTCGACCCCTTTGCTTGCAAACTCGTGGCAATACCATCACCCTTCTCCTTCATTCGTATTTATGGCGCCATAAGAAAGAGTGAGAATTTAAGTGCCCCCATATAAAACTTTCGAGACGATAACGCGTTAAATGACGCTGAATTTGCGCAGTTATTTCTCTTTATAAACAAAAAACTATACGAACGTGATAAACAAGAACCGTAAAAATGTGTCTGGGTATATAATATTATATGCGTTTTAATAAAACAAAGGGTTGTGAGATGTAATAACAAAAGAGTTTGATTATTATTATACTCTGCGTGTCAGCTGATAAAACCACTAAAACATTTCTGCCGGCACTACATACCGCACAACAAGCTAATCTGAAGCCTACGCAGTCCGGAGCGGATACATTTATATTATATTTCTTTCCCCTTTTCGGGTACGGACGTCCTACTACCTACCTAATGTAATTTGCATATTCGCTTTAAGGCAGTGATTTGAACCCACGCACACCTAGCTTCGGTTGACATTATGTAGCCAAGTACTGGGTGACCCTTTGTTGGAAGTACGTTTTACATAGCATTTGCAATTTCGCTCGTAAAGATTTCCCTCAACTTTTCCGTGTTGTCGCTTTCTCCATTAGATAATTTGTATGTTTATTGTGTGAGCGTAAAATCTTTGGCAAGTAGCGTGCTCGTGTTTGTACAGATGTGTTTCGTTTACTCATCAAACATACAGTCATTGCTACTGATGGCTCTAAGATTTTCAGATTGCGTAAAGCATTCGACATCGTCTTCCGTTTTTTGCATCTTTGCAAGGATTTTTTGTTTTGCTTAGAGTCTAATAAGAAGGTGTACATAAGATTGTTTGTTATTTTGTTGCATGACCTTAGATCTTCATGACACATCCATGTTGATTGCACAATGGTATTTATTAAAAATAATTCATAGGTAGGACCTACCTACCTAGGTACTTCATAATCACTGCCTGAATTTGATTGCATGGTAATTGTTTTTATACATAAGTAGATAAAGTTAGTTAGTTATTATTACGACCCGATAAGATATTTTTAATCACATTATACGTAACTACGCAAGTGTAAAAAGATTCCCGAATACCACCTGTCGAGATTCAAATCTAGAATTAGCACCAAGCCGTAGAGCTCAGATCCAAATGATTCATCTGCTACAAAATAACTGAATAGGTACATTATGTACGTATAGAAACCTATTACAGCCCGAAAACAATACACGGTTGCGGTAACTGATATCTTCCAAACGACGGGTTATTTTCCGAGAACGCCGGCGACCTTGGGAATGTCTGTCCATATCTGGCACCTCTATATTTCTGGCGTCGCGTCGTGGCACATTTTCCTCCTCTCCGCGAGTGGAATAAGCAAAACCACCGCAACTAGGTTACACAGACTCTGCTTTATTGTGTTTACGTGCCACAGATATGAGATATACAGATACAGCCCAGGTCAAGGCGCCAGACAGCTTTCGAGTCGACTAGCTATATATGGACTATAGTATTTAGCTCCTGTTTTGATCATATGAACGGTCGTGTCACGATGCGTGTTCTAATTATGCTCGACACCCTAATCTCTACATATCGTAGTCTCCTAGCGTCGCGATAACATCTACACGGTGTTCGTTAATTGCTCAATCCATGCATGTCCTTGCATTAGCCGGTTGGCCACTAATCCCCACAGATACCGGCCGCAACATCGTTTGTCGAGCTACGGAACGAACAATAGACGACACACGGAAGAGCATTAAAATACGTCGTAAAAAAGCGCGCGTAGTTTTAAATTTTATGGCTGGCGTTCAATTGGGGCCTGTAAAAAAGCGTTTTATTGGAGTCGCATCCTGGCTGCGAGGTCGCGATGTTCAGATAGCTCTAATTAAAAACCGGCCGCGTGCACTCTTGCGAAAGCGGGGCCTCTCCGAACTGCCTCTTGCGAAACTCCGTGCCCTTCAGCCCAATACTGAACAGATTTTTAGAACAGGATTTACAGGCTCCAGGCTTGTCGCTTAAACCTTACGCAACGCCAAATAACTTGAGATATATGCCTAATAATTATACCTTTACAGAGAAACGATTTAAGTTTAATTTCTTTAATGACCCGCTTTTATTGAAATGATAGTGTTTACCAACGGGTCATGGTTCAAGATCCGGTTTATCGTTTTATCTTAAATTATAATACATTTGTATTAGAGAATTAATAGCAATTATTTCTTCTTTGCAGGTTGCAAGAACAGTGAAACGAACATTACCCGTGAAGACTTCTTGTTAAGAAGACTTAAGTGCCATTCGTAACAAGTTTACCACACGCAGTGATATTTAGTTATATGTTAGTGATAGTGTGTAACCGTGATATAGTCATACTTAATTTAGGTGCTAACCGCTATCGGTAGATTTTTAGTGCAAAAACGTTACCAAAAAGTTACGAAACTGGCTCCGTATAAGGATATAATGAATTCGACGAGCATGAGCTCTGCGGTGCCGACGATCAAGTGCGAGGACACGTCGCCGTCGCCGGCGGCTGCCGTGGCCACGGACGGCGACACCGCGGGAACCTACAACCTCAGCGTCAACGTCAACCTCAGCGCCGCCATGATCAACATGCTGACGGCCGAGACCGCTGGCCCGACCACCCTGCGGACCCCCGAGATCGTCAACGACGTCATCACCATGACCAACCCTTTAGACCAGTACAACTACGAGAAAAATTCCAGTTTCAAGGTGAGCAGCTTGTACCTTTTTTTCTCTCTTTTGTTCAGATGTGATAGCTCGGATTTTTTATTAGCGCACGTGCATGATTAATGTAAATCTCAAATGAAAAATGGAACGTTGTATCTAAAGTTAATTAAATTAGTGTGCGTGTGTGGAATCATGTTGATAAAGTAATGAGATTTCATTATTGCGAGAAATAGTGATATCAGTGGAACGTCCTTCAGTAGGTAGTTATTGTTCATTTCGTTTTACTACTCCAGGAACTAAGACTAGCCGTTAGAAATAGTTGGATACTTAATGTGCAAAACACTGTACTTGAAGCTCTCATTATTATTCGTGCTTTCACGGAGCGGCTGGACGCTCACAATGCACGTAGGATCCTTCCAGTACTTAGGTCACATCCATGCATACTCGTTAGAATGTAAAATAAGTGTTACAAGTATTTTGAACAGTTGCCAAGTGTTAGGTGCCACGTAACTATGGCCACGTGACCAGCCATCACTCCCCCATTATAAACATTGGATAATACTGGCAGCATGCAGTGGCATGAGGTCATGCACCTTATGCAGGCTCCTTATTTACTGTGTTTAGCAGCAGACTCGATGGCGCCGCGGTAACACTTGATATCAGGTTATCTTTATTTAGTTATCGTGCTGTTAGGTATAGGTAGGCACTATTTGCAGTGTTGATTAGCTCGACTCGTGCGCTGCCGTTTCATGAATGAGTTTCATTACACTGAAATGTGAATGGCGGACAATTTAGAGCGTAAAAACAATGTGACGGACGGCCGGACATTTATTTGATGCTAACCGTTTGATATAACAATTTGGTAGCGTGTGTCATTCAGTTGACATAGAATGTGTTTGTAATTATATTAGGCGGAACTCTAAATTGAATAACTCGTAATTATTTTGGTGGTTTCCATTTTTTATAAATATTGACCCAAATGTGAGTAAAGAAGCTCGACAACCAGTTATGATAAATCTTGGCCAGTTCAAGAAAACAAACATTGCTGGGTAAGCACAGGTTTGACTAAAAATACTTAAGCTTGTTTACTTACTCGGTGTAAGTTCATTAAAATACAATTTAGAAGTAGCGTAGGCATGCTACTTTAAATGTGTACCTACCTACTTATATTTGAGATGGAAAAAGTTACATTATAGTCGCCAATAGTATGGTAGGATACATAACACGTAACTACAAGAATATTGCAAATACAACACTTAAATAAAAAAATATTTAAACATGAACGTTTGTTGCTAAGAAGGAGTAGACTGCCATAGATTTAAGTGGGGACCTATTCCCACAAAAACAAACTTAATTTTTGTTGGACGTTGCACTGAAAATATCGCAAAGGTCCTCTTCCGGGATAGATCAATAGTGTTAATAGTAGACCCTTATTCTAGAATGATTATCTACTAGAGTTGTCATATTGTCGCTTTGATCAAAGACTGCTCTAAAGGCTCCTACACACAGTGCCGGCGGCACGGACCGCCGACTTAGCCGGGAGCACCGCGGCTTGCCTGGCGGCAAGGCCCGGCACTGTGTGTTAAGAACCGCATAATAGCGTAGGTCACAAACAGCATAAAGAAAAAAATTGTTAAAGCGTAGACCAAACTGGCAACGAAGCGAAACGGAGCTAAGTTCGTTTAACATTCCTACGGTCACATAAATTAGCTAAGGCGACGATGATAACAAAAGACAACTTGCCATATTTTAAGAGGAAATAGGGTCGGTCTTTTCTCCATACAAAAAGTCATAATTCGAGCTTCGGCTCTCGTTTAATTCCTCCTCCAATATAAGACCAATTTGACAGATATTTTATAAATTGAATAAGCAGTATATTTACTGTGCCCCTATGTTTTTCTTTTTTCATTACAAAGACAACTATCAAATTTGTGCAATAGGCCTCTGATGACAGCGGTCTAAACAGGCAATTTTGAGCTTTTTCTGAGGGTTCTAGTGCTTCTACAGATAATGTATCATCAAAACGGAAAACATAGGGGCATAGAACTAGTTTTGATTTATTTTACTGTAAAAAAACATTGCTCTAAGTAGTCTAAGGTCATAAACCTGGGAGAAAACAGGCCAGAGCGTTTGTATGGATCGACCCTATTTCCTTTTAAGCCCGAACAAAAGGTAAAATTACCTATATAGCGACCAAAACCGATCCATCAGGAACTTTCGTGACGTATTGCGTTAGCTAATTGCATTTGCGTGCAAACTGTCTCATACAACATACTGTCAGTCTCTGTCAAAAGGCATCGAGGTGGAAAATGTACCATTAGCGGTGCTCGGTCAGCGTGCAATACGAGGTCTCATTACCCTATTCCGTTTCAGAGCGGCAGCGGAAATGACTCCAATTCCTCCATGTCCAACGGTTCGTCGGCTACTTCACCAGCTTCTAGCACTCCACCCAGTATACAGAAGGTAAATATTTTTTTAATTGTTTATTAGAACTTCATTTTAAAGAAAATGCTTAATTTGTAAACACCTACACCAACGAGGGTAGGTGTCATTTTTGCCTGAAAAGTTTCAAAGTCAAAGTCTAATCATTTATTTCACAGTCAATTTCACGGGCACATAAAAGGCACTTTTGAAAGTCAACATTTGTTTTGATAAAAGCAAATTGTTACTTCAACGTAAAAAAAAAAAAAAAAAATACCATTTATCTAAAGTCCATACTAATTATTTATAATAACTTAATCTTTTAGAAGAACGTTTTTATAAATAATTGCTTAGTCGTGTTTATCTCGAAAGCTCTCACGTAGTCGTTAAGTGTTAATTTATGAATAAGCGTTATTTTTCATCCTTGCACTTTTATGATGTATCAAAAAACAAAAACGGCTCACGGTCACTATCTTTTATTTTTAGTCCTTATTTTTGAATGTACACATGCCTTTTGCATACTGGGCTCGCGCGGTACTCAAAAAGATTTGTGGAATTCATGTTCCAAGTTCCAAATTACTTCGTCCTGCTCACACTACAGCGAGGACACACAGACGTGATAAAGTTAGGAAGGACATTCTCAGTATAATATACCTACCTACCTGGTAGTCGGTTACTAATGTCTACCTAAAACCGGGTCTGGAAGCCATTTGGCGGCTATGTTTAGACTAATGTCTCTAGTTCCAAATGCAGTCCTTATCTAAATCTAAGTTTTTGCACTTTTTGCACCATAACTAAGCACAGGATGCATAATTTGTAGATTTCCTTTGACCTCGTATTCAAATTAACGTTATTAGTACCTAGGAATCGACCAGTTTTTTCTTGAGTAATTTATGTAGGCACAGTTCCAAAGGCTAGCTCAGCCGAGTCTAGACAATGGACGGACGTTGAAAATGTGAGAAAAACAAACTACCTTGATAATTAATAATTGTAATATCAATCATGTGTTTATTTTTTCTCACAGTTCAATTGGAATTGCACAATTGTATAAAATGGTAATTGCATTTCAACATTCTCGTAGTACTTGACTCGTATTGAGAATACATCTTCAATTGTGACCTTGATGAGACGTGAATACTACATATACTATTCATCAGTGAACAGGTGAAGCGCATCACATATTACAATTCTTTACATAACACTCGTACAATAACTCACTACTTTTAAGGAACCTTCGTGTAAACTTAATTTTAATTGGAGTCCTTGAAGTTCGTTAAGCTCCCACAATGTTTCGGCCAAGTTACTTTTTAACTAGTTAGAGCCCCTCTGGTAAAGTTAAGCGATTATAAATGTAAATTATGTAGGTACTTACGTCTCCATTTAAGTAAACTTGTTCCTAATCTTGACGATACTTTAGATAAAATAAAAGGCATGTGTACCTAACATTCTTTAATCCATACCATACTATAGTAAGACCGGTATACGTGCAGACCGCGTTCCAGTTTAAACTTAGCAGCCAAGATTTTTTGTATGCATATACTTACAACGATAGCGCTAAACTGAGCAAAGATAATGGAAGAGGATAAAATAATAGGTTCTAGGTCTGAACCTATTATTTTTTATCGCGGCGGGAAACGACCATTTCCTAGCAATCTTAAGAAATTCAATTTAACTGCAGTTTGCAGTAAGCATGAAGTTTTAACTTTTTGGAACTGTTCACATATTTCCAGGGCTCAAGAAAATGAACCTTGGAATGTTTCCAAATGTTCTGAAATCTCCAAAGATTTCTGATCCCCACATTTTCACATTCCAGACGTGTTCGCAACTAATAAAGGCTGGTCTGAAGTTGTCGATAGAGTCAAAACGGAAGATGTCTGGCAGCGACACAGAACACATGCATGACATGAAGAGGATGAAGAAGGAGGACAGCGACGATGACTACGACAGCAGTCACACACTGACGAATAAATCTGATGGCGTGAGTATATTTACATCTACAACGTGTAACAGAATGAGCGCAAGACCTGAAAGTAGTTTGCTCAGAATCGGCTTCTGAATCGATTTCCGTCATTATTTATATATGTTAATTTTCCTTGAAAAAATCTTTTATTTAACTGAAATTAGAACCACTGCGTCATAACAAGGTAATAAGATATTTTATTTAATGAAATGTAAGCCTTATCTCAAAGGAATAAAGCCTATATAAATGCATAACCAAATTTGTAATATGCTCATAGTTAACCTATGTGTAGTGCGCGTTAAATAAAATAGTTAATTCAAGGTGCAGTTTAATTAAATTAAATTACAGATATTATTTTAGTCTTATAATTTAATATTCTAATTGGGGTGTATGAGCTCTTGCGTTTATTCCGTAACACTTTGTATATTTCAAATTTAACCAGAGCAAAACATGAAAAGAAAACCTTACTTTGAAAATAAAACTAAAATCGATTATTTGTAGAGTAGACCCACTGAAATATATGTCAGTAATATACCAATTGATTCACTTGGCATACAGTCTTCGTCTAGGTTAATCTATGACATACCTGATTTACGGTAAAGACCTTGTGAGGAAACCTTGGTGTGTGAAACCGCCAACGCAGTGAACAAGCATTTGTAAGTTGGGAACTTTTGTTTTGCAGTAGGACAATATAATGGGCTAATAGGTACGTAGTACTTGGGCGAACGAACTCTGCTCGGGTGAAAATACGGAGAAAACGAATTTCCCCAAATATTAGACCTAGCTAGATCGATTTTTCGCCCCCTTTAATGCAACTTTATCGAAATCGTTAGAGCCGTTTTCGAGAATGTCATTATAAATATATATAATATGTATATATATACATACAAATATTGCTCATTTAATAGTATAGGATATGGCAGTTCATTCTGGATAAAGATCTCTCCTAATGTCCATCCAAATCTTTGAGTTGGGCAATTTTCGAGGCTAGATAAGAAATAGCGTGAATCCCCACACATTGATAGCGTAAACCCTCTCTTATCGTAGATGAGTGTAAAGATAAGATGTTTCCTCAAGGCGGAAAAGCCAAATCCTTACACCTAAGTCACGTTACAGCAGTCAGCAGTCGGGTTTAAATTTTTTCTAAGCTTGTTTATTGCATTACGCTAACCGCAATGATACAGCGAAGTCGAATCCTAAGGAAACTGTATGTACCTACCTACCAATCAGTCACGTAGCCATTGGTAAGGAAAACGAGGTATACACGTGTTTCTGTACAATGCATAGATAAAAAGTCGGTTAAATAGGTACATGTCATATTTTGGCTCTGATTTAACATAAAGAGATCTGAAATTATTCTGTTCAACGAAATGTATTCAAAGATTTTTAACGAAGTGGACAGATATGCATATTAAATATTCGAATAATAAAATCATTAATGCCACTCCTTGAATTGTTTCTATCGTTCAAGGGTCACGTTATTCATTCACATAAATGTGAGCCGAGGTATTGCTAGATGCATATTTTTATGATCAAGTTTATGACCAGTGCCTCACCGCCCATCGGCTGCATTTCCCATGTACTGACAATAAATAAAGATGTGTGCGGAAGATTGCAAATCGTATCTAAACTAACTTTTATTGCGGCTGCGCAGTATTGTAATTCAACGGCTTCATTGAAGTTTTATGAGCTTACGAAGAAGGCATCGCAAATGTGGCCGGTGGTCGTGACTTCACTTCCTGATGTTGAAAGGTAGCGTTATGGCAATGAGAAATGATCGGCGTATCGAGTAGCCTTACTTAATGGATCGGGCTTTGGATTGATTATTCTTTTGTTTAGTCATTGTATTATGCAGATTTTTTCGGGGACGTGGGCAGTTTTGCTTATTAAGTATTATTACAGCGGACTGCGTGACTAAAAGGATTGGTAAAAATAAATACTTTTACCTTTATTTTTATCAGTAAGAAATTATTATTATATAATATAATATATATGATAAATATGCGATCTAAAAAAATATGTTGGTTCACGATGGATTGGAATATAGGAAGGTTATGTTAATTTATAGTACTATCCAATTATGAAACCAGAACAATACTAGGAAAGGTTATCATGATATTAGCTGTATGATGATTTGAACTATCTACTGTGGTATAGGCAATAATAGCAGCCTTCAGAACGAACGAGTTTTGATCACCACGCTAGCTGATTTTTGACGATTCCAGACAAGACAACAAATATAATTCTGGTTCCTCACGATGTTTTAGTTGACTGTAGGTCAGTTTTGTCGAAAATAAACTTGGGAAGAAAAAATGTGCAATCGAAAAACTCAATTTGATACTCGCCAGGTTTTTTAATTTCTGTTTACTTCGACGGTCTTGAAAATCTGAACTATTATTTTCTTAAAATTCTTCAAGATTTTCTAAAATCCTGCCCTATTGAAGGTAGCACTGCTCCTTTACTAGAAGCTGAGCAAACATGTTTCTTTCCAGCTAACGCCAGAAGACGAAGAGAGAAGGCGGCGTAGGCGAGAACGGAATAAAATAGCAGCAACAAAATGCAGGATGAAGAAACGAGAGAGGACCGTCAACCTGGTCACCGAGAGCGAAGTGTTGGAGAACCAGAACATAGACCTTAAGGCGCAACTTAAGGTAAGTAAAGCGATATGGCTTATAGAATAGACGTCCTTTCCTTTGTTTAAGACACAATTTAGGTTGTAAATAGCCAAAAGAAACTAAAACTGCAACGAAATCTGGTAGTATTTTTTTGGGTCAAACAGACATGTACGTAGAATTTCTTTATACATGCTAAGCCAATCATTTCTATGAACAATTTCACCAAAGGATATCATTATCTGTTATGTCTACTTATGACGTTTCTGGGCGACGATAAGAAATGGAGCCAGCCACTTATTAGTGTTGATTGTAGTGGCGACAGAAAGCACGATAAGCAGTCCACACCTTCACTTGATAATAAACAAACAACTCGGCTAATAAAATATTCTCTACTTTCTTGCAGGACTTAGAAGTTCAAAAGCGTCGGTTGATGGACATGTTGACAATCCACGCAGCTTCGTGTGTAAAGTCAAACAATCCCAACACGAGGCAGTCTCCAACAACGGCGTACAACATGATCGGGCCGTACGACTCATCGAGCACATTCCCCGTGTCGTTCGACGCGCACTCGCCCTACATCCGACCGGAGTCGGCCAACATACTCACGTCCAGCTATACATGTGTCACCCCACTCAACGGGGACTCGTCTATCGACACCATCTCGTCCCTAGACACCATCTACGTAGCACCCCAGCTCACAGATACCGAATACAATCGACCCGACAGTGTTCTCAGCCTGCCACCCACTTCGGATCGCAGTTACGTGACTACGGACGGCTACCTCCCCAAGTCCACGAATCTTCTCGTCCCGATCGACTCCGAACAGGACTATTACGATCCGGAGGCGAATTACAACCTGGGGAACCAGCAGTGCCACACGTACCCTAACACCATGCCCGAAACGTCGAGCAAACTCAACAACGGCCTTAATGACGGATGCCTTGTGTAGTTAGGAACATCCACGTTAACAGTAACCATTTTTTGTCGGGTCCAAATTTATTTCGACATGTATACGTATAATTTAAGCATCGGAGTTATTAAAATTCGAAATAGTGTCACCGTTTAAAATAATTCCATACCATCTTCCAGACATAGCTTTATGTTACATAAACGCTTCCTTTTTTAAATTTTGTTATATTAAAACTTATATTTTCAGGTCGGTGGCAATTTTTTTTTGAGAATTATTTTTGTAATGTTCGAATTACCGAAATATAACATTTTTTTAAACTTGATTCTATCATCTACTTCCATCGAATCACTTTTATAATGACTATACACTTTACAGTTGTGATAAAACATTTAAAAATCTTTTTTTATCTCATAATAAGGTTTCATAAAGTGCCAGAAAAACGACAAAGGGCGGGGAAATTTATTTCGAAACGAAATCATATGTCTACTGTGTAGAACAACAACGTAGAGATAGTTTGGTGCCTGTATAACGTAGCTAGTATGTATGTTTAAGAAATGGAGTGACATTTAGAGTCAGGAATGATCAGATAAAACATTATTCAATAGAAAACATAAAAACTTGTCCATTCTCAAGCAAATCAGAAAGGCGTACTTTTTCAATCAAATCAAAAAAGAAGGTTACATTTTTCTTTCAAGTGTTGTGAACTTAGAATCCCCAATTCGATTGTATAATAATGACTACGTTAACACGAAGCAGTAACTGTGAAACAGTTCTTTAGGTAGGTATTTCACATAATATTTTATTTTATCTAAGTGTCTAATTCTAACAATTACCATTCGTTTTAATTTTTTTTTTAAGTTCTATTATTTTGCTTTGATCTGTTTAAAATATTTATTTATTAAGATCTGATTTTAACGGTGCAATGTTATGAAAGTTTTGGTATTGGTGTCGTGTCTAGTCCACATCGTTAACTCCAAATTATGAATGAAAGTCCCAAATACATCACATAGCCTCTAACTTCCAGTACAATGATAGATATAGTAATACAGTACCTCCTGTTAAAATTCCAAAATTATATATTTTTTGTTACAGAAGTATATTCACAGATTATAATGAGATATATTCCACATATTATACATGTGTTACAATTCGTGTAAGGTAATATTAATTTTAAGGTGCTTTAACTCAGAGTAAGTCGTGATATACCTAATATTATTGTAAGTGCAACAAGCGTTACTTGTTACGACGATAATCAATTAATTTTAAGAATTTGACATTTCTATAATTAAGTATTGTACATGTAACGAATTGTATGTGCACATAAAGCATCATGACGAATTCTACCATTTGTCAAGTTCACACGTCATGCAACTTAAAACCGTATTGTAAATACACAAAGACAAAATTAATAAAACGTAATGTCTGCATGTGACTTTGACAAATGGACAAAATGTGTTTTGTGTACGTTAGGTCGCTTGAAGCGTTCACAAAAAAACACCATTGTAAAGTGCCTCTGTATTTTAATTTCGAACTAAAGTGATTTTGTTGTTCTGTTGATATTTTTATAATAATGAAGTTAGTAAGTTACGATAGGAGTAGATGTCTGGGCGAGATATTTTGGTGAAAATAAAATAGTAGTGGCTATGGAATTGAAGCACTATTATGTACGTTACGTAACAACCGGAGTTGTACTGTTGTGTAACAATATTATAATGTGCAGTTTCCATGGTGTTACGTCGTGTCGCCCAGACAGTTATGGAGACCTATTCAAAGACAGTGCCTTCTGCATACCAGTGATCCTAGTCTTTGTGACTGCCTTACGAAGCAGTCAGTCGCGCGAGCATTTATTTTTATATTGTTGGTAATATTGTGATAGCAAGAAAAAATCTATTTATTAACACAGAGCACAATTAGAACTTAATGTTCATTGTTATTTCTTGTCTAACAAGAATTTCAAGTCTCCACAATCGTAGATTCTAGGCCGTCATTGTGCGAAATGTAATGGACTTCCCTTAGATTTGTAGTTTTCTATAATACTTCATTATCTTTGGTCAATGTTATATATGAATTTCGATTGTTTGAAGTTTGTAGTATTTTGTATTTCGCTTTTGTAGTGTGATGGTACCGTCGTAGTAATCTTGCGTTAGATTAACTTTAGAAGGTATAGTTTAGTGTTTCTGGAAAGTCTGTTTGTTGTCACGCTCGAATTGATCATCAATTTATTACATCACAAAAAGGGATTAGTTATTGTCTATCATCATAAAGCTACCTTGTTTATTTGATGTCAGGTATAGCGAAAGTTAATTCAGATATTAAGTTTCAACCAGTTTCCATGAAGATACCGGTTTCATTAATAGGAATCAATATCGCCTCTAAATATTTGCTAATGATTGAATAATAAAATATCTTCCATCACTGGTTCTATCCGTTTTAGCGTGTATGTAATATCGATTTTTGATCAATCGGTGACGTCATCTTCTACTTAATTTATCAGTGTATCTCTGCTGGCTACTCGCGTGGACAGTTGTGATAGTACATTACTATTGCATAACATTCGGTTGTAAGTTATAAAACGACTAGTATTACATTTGTTTAACGATTTATTGTTGTTACAAAATAAGATTTAACTTTATAATTTATATATGAGTATTCGAATCAACTTTTATAATCTGTTGTTATATCTCTTGCTATTTAAGTCTGCTATGTACTAATGCTTTGATATTCAATCTTTATTAAATTTTCTATAGATTTACAAATAATTTGAACACTCATATTCGTTGAAAACTAAAATTTTAATTAAGTCACAAAGTGATTAAAGTGTAATCATAATTATTGTACCATATTCATCTAAGAACCGTTGTTTGTTATAATATCAGAAATAATAATTCGTATTAGGTTTTGTAAGTGTTGTAAACATCACTTGTACCTGCTTCATAAATATAAATATTTTGACAGTCAAAGCAAAATTATTGCGCTTATATATTGAAGAATAAATCATTATATTGCATACGAATATGTTTGATTTTTTTCCCTCTCGACTTCTTGATAAAAAAAACTGTTTATTAACCTAATGGAAAGCCACAAAAATGCGATAATTTTTTTATTCTTAATACATTTATCTCCTCAGTAACTGGATTAGGAATCCCCAGAGTTATTGGCTAATAATATTGCATGACAATAAAACAAAAGAACTTTGAAAACAATGATATTATTTAATATCACAATAAGGGCTTACATTTCGAAATGTATTGAATATCTTACTTGGCTAATTTAGCGAGCACTTTTGAACAAAATTTCAATCATACCATACAATCTCACATATTTTATTCATTGACATGAACCGGTCTAAATTGAGACTAGAAATTATTATCTATAATAACTGCAGTTCTCAAAAAGTGTAATATTAAGGAATGAATGAAATATTAAAAGCCTACATTTTTTTTTTTAAGTGAATGACATTGCTAATCAATTAATGCACTCAAAATATAGATGAAAACAGACATTGGAATGAACTCTCAATGGAGGGAAGAGCATAAAAAGAACATAGATTTTCTTCTTGAAACTACTATCTATGTAGTCTATTCAAACGCTTGTTTGGTTCCCACTTAAACGAATATCAAATTTATAAGTGTGACAATTAAGTTGACTTCAGAATGACTAGTACTATTAAAGAAGTCATAAAAATGTTTGAAGTTGTAGCGCAAACTGAACTTTATGTGTGGTTCAAAAAACACAATTTTGTTTACACGCTTTGAAACTCAATTGCGAACCCAGAATAGATTGTTTAGTGGCAGCAAAAATTGCTCGAGTCTTTTACAGAAACAGAAACGAGTTGAGCGAAGACGGTATAAATAAAAGTACGAGATCAGAACTTTTCCAGAACAAAGGCGAAAGGCTTGCTCCTTTATACAATCGAGAGATAAAAAACACAAGAGACCTCAAGAAACAGCTCGTTGTGGTATCGTATCAGAAAATATATGTACAATTGCTAAATGAAATAAGACCTACTATTCTATGGACGAGGTAGAATACACAATACTTTAATACATTTGTACTACTACACTAATCATACAATTCTAAATTCATCTACACTTTTTGAGAAACGCCAAATTATTACTATGTATAAGATAACTACAGAGCAAATACATTGTTGAACGAACCGTTACCAATGTACGTATATCTTCAAGGTGGCAGCGAACGAGAACGGGCGCTACCTAGAATTGCAGAAAAAAAATAATTATAAAAATATTTATGGTGTTGACATAAAATTACAAGTTTTTGAAGATGTGTATATACAGGTGTAACAGCATCTTAGAGGAGTATTATAAAAATAATAAATGAAATACAGTACTCCTAGTACAAGAGTTAGAGCTAAACAAATGTCTGTCTCTGAAGTGAAAATAAATAAATAATAATAAATATTATTTAAAAAATATATAAATAAATGTGTGTATAAATAGTGGGGTTGTAACGGAAAAAGAGTTTTGAAGTTTGCAACACTCATGCTCATTGGCTTAGAGTTTTTTATTGGTCAATAAGCATGGTTTTTCGAGATATGGTTTTAGATCAACGTTTAGTGCACTTGAGCCAATAGGGAGTTATTGCTACAATAACAGACTAACGATGGTTTTTTATTACAATGGGTTATATACAAACGCTTGCTCTTAGCAACTCGCTTTTTCGAGATGATATTATGATTAAGATAAATTAGTATACAGGATGCTCATGATATTTGTTGAACCAGCCAATTATATGTTGGAATCAATCTAATAATGAAGCAGATAATGTAAACTTTCGCCGTGCAAGTAATATAAAGCCTTGTTGGTTGACCAGCAAGCAAATGAATCGGCTCTTGGCTACAGCAGTTCGTTATGTTTCTGAAACCCTTTTCAAGTTGAATTTGCCAAGAATGGAAAGCGTTATATTAGAATATGAACCTTATTTTTACGTATTTAAGTTCATATACGTTTGATCGTCGCCTACGAATTTGAACGTTAATGTAATAATGTTCATATAGGTCTGCAATGCTTACTTTACTTAGTAAAGAAAAGTCAAAGTGAGCTCAATTAATCTTGCCATAAGGGCCTGATGAGACTTGATCAGACTTTCAGAAACAGGAGCAACATACTTTTGAATTTTGGAGTTTTAAAAGTGTAAGTATATTTAATAATAATAATAAGTGGCCACGATTAGTACAGTTGGTATTATTTAGCCAAGCACCGTTGTTAATAATAATATAACCTCAGCCACAACACATTATTCTAATAAAGCATTGTGTGACGAATAAATTATAACCTTCACCTTACATGCAATTTTTTTTAAATAATTACATAACCGAAAAGTTAATGAGCTATATGAACTGATCCCAAGGCTGTTAGCATTGATGAATGACTACACTTAATGAATAAATGAGATTAACATAATGTTAATGTTAAATACAAAATTAACAAACTGCGTACGTTTTGGAAGCCAGAGTTAGATAGCTCGCGTCTCCGTTACTCAATGCCTTCAAACACTGGTGACAAAAGAAAGTTCATTTACTTCACAGTTTAAACATGGTGACTGTTGAAGTTTCTTCATTGTGGTTACCTGAATGTTATTTATTAATGATGACATGTGAAGTGATGTCACAGTGTAACTTTATCTTACTCCATATAGTCGATCAAGTAAGCGTGTGGATGCTTACATCCCGGGCTGTCATACAGTAACTTGGGACAGGGCATCGTGACTTTTTTTTTTTTGAGCGTCATTGCTCCCTTATCTCAAAACAAAGGAATAAATTGTCGATATTTACGATTGACAGCTGAAATCTAACGACTCTTTATTATGTTTATTGATTACAATATTATAGAGACGTTAAGCCACTGTATAGAGTACTTGGTTACACTGTGGTGAGAACAGTTGTGAAATTTAACAATAAATGATCTTACCATTTCGCTCGTTTCGACCAATCTTTCGGCGTCCAATGCAGGCATTTCGGGTCGATACGCAGATTTCTCCTTTCCATTGCTTTTTCGTGTTGCTGTAAGATTTCCGATCACAATTAGAGAAATAAATTTCACAGAGAAAGCATTTTGTGCCTTAAAACTAGTTACATTAAGTATATTTTACCTCGTTAACCGATATAATGTATTGGCCTTTGTAGTAGTTGATCAGGTTCAGGTTTTGCAGTGTGCTGATAACGTCTTCTTTCTTAATACTGGTAAGCTCGCATATTTCGCTGGAAAAGAAAATTGGTCCAATTAGATTTGTTGTTTCGAACAATGAGGGTTTTTTTAAATGACGTGCTGTAGGTGGCAGGACTGAGATTTCAGGTCCGGGTACCTGTCAAATGTCAAAGCTCCTAGAAATTTTCTTTAGAGGTGACTGAATGATGAACGAATGAATGAAACTAATGATGAACGTCGTCATATATTTTATATTCATTGTCGAAGAAGACCTCTTGTCAAAGTGGCGCCAACTGGTGGCGTGAATTTTATGAAAACCCTCATTAAGGCCTTATCTGTTAGATTATGACAAGCAATTATAATAAAACTAACTTCCACCCGCGGCTTCGCCCGCGTTGTATGTCGACAAAAAGTAGCCTATGTTCTTTCTCAGGCTCTAAACTATCTGTGTACCAAATTTCATTTAAATCGGTTCAGTAGTTTTTTAGTAGTAGTAGTAGTAGACAGACAGAGTTACTTTCGCATTTATAATATTAATAAGGATTGTCAAACGGTTAAGGTGTTGACTAGCATGCGAGAACTTATGAGTTCCAGCACCACCAGTACAGTCAAGAAACTTGATTGTTGAACAGCCGGTCGATTCTGTAAGAATCTCGCCGCCAAAACTTAGGTGAAGTGAGCTTGGAGTGAAATGTCACTGCCTTAGCATCAGTAGGTATCGATGACAATGACAGCTCACTCCACGCTCACTTCACCTAAGTTTTCACGGTGAGATGGTTTACAGAATAGCAATGCTGAAAATACGTAAGCCGTGTGCACACTGTCAAAGAATTAGTGTTGTACTTAAATTGCCCGTAAATTCAAATCGATTTGCGGTCAAGGGTCTCGTGGCTAAGTATTAACAGCCGAACGATCGATCAGGTAAAGCTACGCTTGCCGCGGTCAGTCCATGGATGGGTGACCATCTTAACATACCGAGACTCCTAAATGCCTCGGAAAGCACGTTTGTCCCGGTTGTCATTCTTGGATCTTTGACAGTGGTTACGGGTCATCAGAAGCCCGAAAGTCTGACAACCAGTCTAACAAAGGGGTATCTTACTCAACCCAGTACTTGTGTTACGGAGGTCAGATAGGCAGACGCTCCATGTAAAATACTGGTATTCAGCTGCATCCGGTTAGACAGAAAGCCGACCCCATCATAGTTGGGAAAAGGCTAGGCAGATTGCGCCATTCAAGTTCCCTAAGGCGCGGAATATACGCAAGAGGCGAGTGGTGCGGGCATGGCGACGGTGCGGCGCGGGTGTTGCGCCGTATCTTTCATATTTCATACAACATGTATGGTAGCGATGAGGCGTGGAACATACACAGGCGGCGGGGCGCGGGCGCGGCACTGGCGAAATATGAAAGGCCTGGCGCAACGCCCGCGCCGCACCGTCGCCTCGCCCGCGCCACGCCTCTTGTGTATGTCCCGCGCCTATGTTTACAAGTATCGTTAATCTATTTGTATTATGAGTAAATAAAACGTAGAACCTAATAAGATAATTGTTTGTTCAGAAAGTACCTTACCTAGCTACAATTAATTAAATAACATTCAGCTATTTCTAGAGTTTTATACATGTCATGGATAATCTTACTTAATGGTAATAATAGGTTTCTCATTATCGCCGACGGGCTTGATGTGCGTTAGAATATCCAATATGGTCTGCGCCCAGTAACTCCGGTATGACAGCAATCCAAGATCCGAAAGAGGCTTTTCAGGTGACCCCGTCTTTCCCTCAAACTTTGACAATTCGTAACCTGAAATGTCAATTAAAAATATATGAGTTAATCTGATTCAAAGGATCAATAATCACATGGTGACCTGTTTTCAAGAGCAATACTGGAATGATTTCTCCCCAACAAAAACTCATTTGCTACAATGCCAACGGCTCAGTTTGGGTTGATTTCCTCCCACTTGAAAAATATATTTTGTCACATCCATGAAGACAGGGCAACTTACTAACGGTTTGTCACCAATACTTTTGATTGCTGATCGGTCATGACATGATACACCCCGATTCAAACATAATGGCGACTCGGAACATGAGGCGAGTCGCTGCGCAGTAACGAATTCATGGGCCAGCGCGGGGCAGGGGCGCGATACTGCGCAGCGAGTAGCACACTTCAACCTAGCCAGTGCATATTGGTTAATCACGCTCTGCCGGTAAGTTTAGTATTACTACTGGGTTTAGCAAATTCTGGGGGAGTTCGTGGCTAAGGAGGAGCTTGTGGCTAAGTAATAACAGCCGCACGAGTCAATCCAAGTTAAGAAAGCAAGCAAGGGTTAAGCTACGCTTGCCGGGTTTGGTCCGTGGACGGGTGACATTCTTTACATACCGAGACTTCTCCGTGCCTCGAAAAGCACGGCAAGCCGTTGGTCCCGGCTGTTATTCGTGGATCATTGAAAATCGTTACGGGTCGTCAGAAGCCCGAAAGTCAGACAACCAGTCTAATCAAGGGGTATCGTATTACCCAGTTACTGGGTTGTGAAGGTGTAAGATGTGAGATTGGTGTAAGGTGTGAGATTCAGCGGCATCTGGTTAGACTGGAAGCCTACCACAACATAGTTTGGAAATGGCTAGGCAGATTGATTGACTGGGTTTAGCAAATTCATTAATGTTCCATCGAAGTTTCCCTATTGTAACTAAACAAATTGTGCTGTACTTACTAAATTCTATAAGAAGTTTTCCATAACCTTTTCTTTGGTATGGAGGTAGAGTCAGTATACACGCTACGTTGTAGTCCTCCGTACTCTCCTTTTCTTTTGAAAAGTATCCTACTATGTGAAATCCTGAAATGGAAAATGATGTAATTTTTAAAGGAGTAAATATTAACAAATTATCTACACTGATATTAAAAAGAGAAATGATTTGTATTTTTGTTCGTAATTAATTCGAAAACTATTACCCAGTTACTGGGTTGTGGAGGTCAGATAGGCAGTTGCTCCATGTAAAATACTGGTATTCAGCTGCATTCGGTTAGACTGGATACTGACCCCAAAATAGGTTGGGAAAAGGCTCGGCAGATTGATTGAATAAATAACAGAAAAATCATGCTGCCCTTGGTCATTAACTTTACAAGATCTTTTGTTAAATCAAGACCATCTTGGCTTATGAACAGTCGAGGAATGAAAAGCTTAAGCATATTAAGGATAAATTTTACGTCACTTCTAAATTTTTCTGACTACTAACTGAAAATACAGTTCGACAACGTGACATGAGCCCGTTGTGCGGGTTGGAAATGTATTGGAAAATTAGTTAACTTTTTTGTTCTTCGAGTGTACAATTAAAATATTAATAAATACCTCTGGCATCAAATTCAGTCATAACATAAAACAGGAAGGGGTCCGTATCGTAGTACAAGGTCTTGTGGTCTAAGAACAGTTTGGCTAGTAAGCAGAGATTCTGTGCGTAACATTTGTTTTTCCGGCCGTCAATCTCGAAGAAAGATATGCTGCCTTTACGGTATATCTCGTTGCCAGGCGGATGTTTTAGTTTACATTTAATCTGGGAACACAGAAAATTATTATGTTAGTAAATTAGCGAGCCGCCCTTTCTTCATGCTTGACAAAACATTGATTTTATATTAGTTCAATATTAATATATTATACACATAAACTAGTTCTCTAAATGATGGTGCAAAAAATGATGGTCGCATCAAAATCCGTTGCGTGGTTTAGAAGAACCACTCGGTCGCACAGACAGACACGAAAAGCGACTTTAATTTAAAATATTTTATGTATAGATACTTTGACTTTTGTGGACTGTCCGATGTTTTCTAAAGGACCGAAACAAGAACTTACCAAATGTCTTTCTAGGCACTTTTTACTTTTTCTGTACTTCAAACAGAATTCGCAGATGTAAATACAAGGTAGGTTAACCATTTCCTGAAATTTAAAAGAAACTGTGTTAAAAATTGCAGATTTTTTTCCATGCTGGAACTTGATCTTGTATTGTCGACTTGGTTCTTCAGTCGATCTCAGTTCATATTTTTAACCTACATTGCCCCACTGCTGGGCAAAGGACTTCCCCACAATTTTCCATTTAGCTTTATCTGTTGCCTTTTCTGGCCAAGTAGTCAAGAAAGGGTGGATTCAATTGACTAATCACATTATGTCCGTGAAGTTTTGCCAGTTAATTTAATTTAACCCATTAGAAGTAAATTAAAATTAAAAAAAACCCCCGACAGTAACAAGGCATCTAAAAAGTAAAAAAAAATATGTATTGGCCCTTCATGTTTAATATAAAAGTTGTAGGTAATATTTTGATCCAAGCGTCGTCGCGTCGGGTTACTATATTCTTCTCATATCATTGAAGTAACAGAATTCTAAATTTCGAATCGATTAGACCTGTGGAAGATGCTCACATCCATTCATCAACTTGAAAAGAGCTGATAATTTCCAAACGGCTGAACCGATTTTCTTGAATCATAGATAAGAACACTCTCGATCAAGTCACCTTTCAAACAAAACAAAAAAAAAAACAAAATTGATTCAGCCTTTTGGCAGCTACGATGGAACAGACACTCCTCTTCTTCCGTCGGGGGTTAAAAATAACATGTCATTGTAAGTCTTTATCTTTTGCAGATACTTTTAGGGTAAGCTATAATAGTCCAAAGACATTGCTTGGCAGAGTGTGTTGAGTAACCAACCTGGGGATAAGGCGCGAAGTACCACGGTCGTATCCGATTCCTTCCGAGCTCGATCATCTCAATGTTCTTCATGCGAGTGACCAGATCGTCATGGCCATGTGCGACCATGCTTCCCGACTGACGTGGCCTAGTGGTGGGAGTGGCAGTACCACTAGCGGTGGTCTCACTGCCTTCAGTTTCTACAGACGGAACGGGTTCCGCCTGAAAAGTTTTAGAACTTTGCTTGGGTTCCTGTAAGAGATTGTTCTTAAATATGACTAGGATGTCTACGCTGTGCTTTTTTGGTAGAATTAAACTGCATATAACTGCTAATGTAGCAGTGACGATAAACTGTGCTGCCCGGTTTCTCGAGTCCACTTTCGGATCTTGATACATAGTGTTTCTGAACATTTAGTTGTATAATCATTTACATTGTATTAATATTTTTGCACAACACAAAATGAAAAATAATCAGCGCTCCCGAAAAATATAGTAAGCAATTTTAAAATATTTTGGGTATTTTCTTTTTATCATCCATCTTGCGCCAAGCATATTATACAGCAAAAAAATCATACTTCATTGTCTATAGACGGTGCTTTCCGTTTCCTATTCATTTTCTTCTGCAAGGCGGCCGCAAGGACCGCTCCTCCGTTAACGAGCGATGACGAATCATTGCCAAGCGTTGGACTGGCTGGTCGAGATACCAGCTGACGCGGCTCGCCGGCAATTACACCTTGTATCAGGGTTAGACAGAATATGTGAGAGGTATACAAACATAATATAATATCATTGAAGAAAATGAAAATATTCGCAATATACAATAATTACTTAGATCCAGTAGTATTTGAAGCTTTTGTGGTTTGGTTTTTGAATGGCGATACATACCGCTAGATTGAGTAAAGCATATACATTATAGGTAGTGCTCAGCTGAAGGAACTTACTTAAATTGAACATCAAGCATGTCACAAAAAAAAGTAAGAAATTTGAAACTTTTTCGATTTACTTATAGGAAATATCTGCTTTAGGCACATGTATGGGGTATAATTTAACTAATTATTTTGAGCATAGCTACACAAGGTCTATCTTAATAATGTCATACGTTTTCAAAGCATGCACGTCATGGGTGCTCTTGGCTTAGTTCCAGTATAAGCGTTCGTTGAACGTATAAAACAACTTAAGGTCAATTTTCACTTGCACCTTATTTCCACCTACGTGTTGCTGACATTTTGAATAAAATTACTTACTATTAAATGTTCGAAAAGATGGCATGCACTCGCTAAGTGGCAAGGGAATGTGTTTGAAAACGGCTTAACATATTCTCTCTCAGATCAAATTGTCCCATTTATTGTACAGACATACGTATCCTCTGTTCAACAAACGCTTTCGGTGGACAATCACTACTACAAGACAACATCTTAGAGATAAAATCATCTGTCATTGTAATATCTGATTTTGAACCCGATAGGCAGTCCGACAATCATGTAAAGCAGATATCAGATACTTGACTTTTTTAAATTTGTCTTTCATTCGGTATTTTTCACACAAAGTGAATGTTCTAATTAATTCATTTTAATCAAAAGTGAAAAATCAATTAATTATTGAACCGATCCAACGATGTTGGATTTCGCCACTCTTTCGGCATTTTTCACTCGCCTACCGAAAATGATCGAAAAATGGAATACATACAACCTACTACTAACAACCCAGTGCGGGTTGGTAGATGTCACGTGTCTTAAAATTGTTAGTTCTAGGACATGCCAGAACGCATGTGAACGTGGAATTAAACAAAAATGAACTTTCACTCGAGTGAAGGGTCAGATACCAGCTTTAGTGACAGTCAAGACTCAAAGGCCTGTCGGAAGTTGCGCTCAGGTTATTTAACCAAACAAGCACTGATTAGTGACACAATATTGCTCGTAGCTGTCCAGGAGTCAGCGGGTCCCAAAAAGGTAACTATTTGACATACCTGCAGCCACGCCACGCCCCTTATCCACACCACTTTGCCCTTTGCCTGAGCGCAAGTCCTGAACGTTCACGTTAAGAGGTTTGAGGTATCCTGTTCAAATAGTATTGGGCACATAATCAGATAGACAATCACTTTGTTTCAGCATGCATAAGTTCAATCAACTCGACTTAAATGGGACACAATTTCGTAGCTACTAAATCAAACTCATAAGCTCTTAAGGTCTAAACATTGAGCGGCAATCGTGCGCGGCTGCCGCGCGAGGCGTGCCGCGCTGTGTTGCCGCGCTCTTGCCGCTCAATGTTTGGACACACCTTTATAGGCACACATTGTAGCTGCAAAAATATGTGTATCTGGATTACATTCATCAAGTGCAATTGGAGCACATTAAGTACTTAATGCTTTTTCAATAATTTTGGACAATACAATGAAAATATAAATATGTATAATATGTAAAGGTAAGCACATGTTTTTGCATCTGACTGTACTGTACATACCTCAGATTTTAATCAAAGGAATGTTCAGTAAGAAAAGGTGGACTACAATTTTTTTTTTAATCTGTAACTTACACATACTACTATTTCAATACAAAAAGATGCTTAAAAAATTCTTAATATTTGTTTAGGAGATATAAATATGATGCTGGAACGCAAAGCACACAAACAATTGAATTATAAGTTTCAACATACCAAGTGCATTTTTTGGTGTGGAACCACCATTAAGTGCATTAAAATGGGCTTTTTCATGAACTTTAGGTTGGGGTGGCAGACTTGGCGGAACTTGTTGGTTCACAATAGTGGGTCTACTCGGTACCATACTAGACTTCTGACTTTCGTTGCAGACAGTGTCATCTGCAGACAAAATGTTATAAATTTAATAGCCAATCGTCATGATGATGAGTTTTTAGTGTGTTATTACGATGGTAAATTGTGTTTATGAAAATTAGGTTAGTTAGCGAACACAATATTAAGCAAATGACAACATTAACAATAACTCTTAAGTACATGTTTTCATACTAAGAATGACACTAAAAAGTTTTAAGAAGGCATTTCTGCAGTCAATACAAATTACATGCAAGAAGTTTTATAATAATAAAAAAGAGCAGAAAGAAGAGAACAATATACCATCATAAACAAAATAATTTTGAAAGTTTTTAAGCCAATTGTAGTCAAAAGGCTAGTAAATGTTTTTATCAAAATAAGGATTCCCAAACAATTATTGACGTTTTTTGATAAAAAAAAAAAGATTATAAGCAATTGAAATGAGTGCTTTTTTTTGTAAACTCAAGACACAATTAATTTGCCCACAGCCCTAAAAAGAACGTCTGAAAAGGAAATTCCAACAAGTGATGAAAAAACTCGCCACATTAAAATGAATTCTAAATGAACAGTTCTACAGATTACTTTTATTCAAAATATCAAATTCATTCTTAAAATTGCAGAATAACTTGCTTCAAATACTCAATGTTGTCTCAAAATAATCTGTCCAACCATTTTCATTTCAAAGTGCAGGCTCTGAAAGTGTGAACGAAGTAATGAACATGTAATTTCTAATAGCAAAAACACATACTAATAAAATTAGGCATGACGCCACCTCCTGATCCAATATGTGTCTTCTTCGGAGTGGTTGTTCCACCTGTTGACACTCCATCTCTTCTCGGAAACTGTACCTTTCTCGTGTCCAGCCATGACTCACCCACCCACTCGTCCAGACGTTTGTTGACTGGAACATAGAAATATTATGATAGAATATGTACATATTTTGTACTACACTTCATAACTGTGCGTAATGAAAACCATTGTAGGTTTAGTTGGTGCACACAAGAATGTTTTTACCAATATCATATCAGTCGGAGTCATCTACGGTGGATCTTTTACATTTCAGTCCTTGTTAAGTCTTAATTCGATTATAATTATTGTATGAAAATTTTGTATTATTTATTTGTATGTTTTTCTCAGGTTTTAAAACGAGTATTAAATGGTTCACTATGAATGTTCAATTATTGTTGTTGTCCATTTGCATGTATATATTTCAATTTTCTAATTGTGTTTACACTTTATTTGCTTAGTGAAAAAGAAAAAGATGGTTTAGCTGCTGTAACTGTACTATACTAATGTGCTTTACATTAATTAAGACTGAACTCAAAAACAACCACCTTCATGTTTTGACAACCTATTGTTTTGAACAAACAAAGTGTTGAAAGTTACATTTTATTGTTTATTTGATACTTACAGTCAACATAGTGCACGTAATAGCCCCTTTGTCCACGTATTTCTTTAATACTGATAATTTCAGCTAATGGCCAGTCATCTCCTCCCTGCATTCGTACTGGAAGGCGACATCCTTCGACAAGAGATGCCTAAAAAATACAACAATCTGAAGTAAAATAATTATCACAGTTTATGAGTTTTATGTTTTCTTTTGATAAAATAATTACCGCCGAATCACAAAATGTAGTCAGCTCATCCTCGTTGTCGTTCATTTTCTAGAAAAACGTAATTATAATTCCAGAAAATCTAAGCTTGTTTCTGAACTGTCAATGTCAAAAATGACTAGTGCCAGAAAATGACGCCATTGTAAGCGTTCCATTCCAACAAAATTGTCATCTGTAGTATCAGTTTCTGTAAACTTTTGTCGTGTCTTTCTTTTTTCTTTTCAAATAACTAGAAAGAGAGATAAATACGCCAGAAATAATTCAAATATTAAAAATAAAAAACATTTAGTATCCTTAATAAATTTTATGTTTTTTGTACAACCTTTTTTTGCTGGTCTGACCGTGCGTTTGCACTGGCGAAACATTCAAGACAAAACATGTTGAACCCTATAGTTCCTGTCAAAAATTGTATGAAACATTGACAGAAAATAGAGATTCCAACATGTTTTGTTGTGAATGTTTAGCTAGTGCAAACGCACGGTGAGTGTACAATAGGTATAGAAAACAAAACCGGCCAAGTGTGAGTCGGACTCGCGCACGAAGGGTTCCGTACCATTATCTATAAAACCGGCCAAGTGCGAGTCGGACTCGCGCACGAAGGGTTCCGTACCATTATCTATAAAACCGGCCAAGTGCGAGTCGGACTCGCGCACGAAGGGTTCCGTACCATTATCTATAAAAACAGCAAAAAAATCATGTCTATTGTATGGGAGCCCCCCTTAAATATTTATTTTATTTTAATTTAATTATTTATAAGCGTCTACCTGTTGCCGTTATCAATATCGATAAAAAACGAGCAAAGAAATCAAGTTTGTTGTATTAAATATTTATTTTTTAGTATCCTTAATAATAATGTTTTTTGTATACTTAACCTTTTTTGCTGGTCTGACCGTGCGTTTGCTCTGGTGAAACATTCAAGCCAAAACATGTTGAAATCTCTAGTTCCTGTCAAAAATTGTAGGGAACATTGACAGAAAATAGAGATTTCAACATGTTTTGTCGTAAATGTTTTGCCAGTGCAGACGCACGGTTACCGTGCGTTTGCACTGGCGAAACATTACAACAAAACATGTTTAAATCTCTAGTTCCTGTCAAAAATTGTATGGAACATTGACAGAAAATAGAGATTTCAACATGTTTTATCGTAAATGTTTCGCCAGTGCAAACGCACGGTTACGATACACTTAGAAGTTGTTGATGTGTGATGTGATCGCAGACTTATTATTCTGTAAGTACCTAACTGTTACATGTAGCTTAGATAGCTACAGCAGTGTAATATAGGCTTAATTTATACCAGAAGCTACATTGTTCTATGTTGAGATTATTGGGCTAGTGACCGCAAGGGTGATTACAGAACTTTCTGCCGAACATTTCTGAGTTTTATTCCTAGGTCAGAAGGAGCTAAGAAATCCCGACAGGAATTTCTCAGTAGCCGCCTTTTGCCTACTCTTAGAATACAGGCGCGAGTACGCCCTTGAAAAACTACTCCTACGACACTATGGCTAGGTACCGCTACTAATAAATTAGTGATTTGAGTTTCTAACTGGTTATCTACTTTTGGGTAGCGTCTGGGCGAACGGAACGGGCTTAAGATTACAGAGATAGACAGTCTGCTTCCGCACGCGTGATAATAATTATCCTATCCTATCCTACGTACCTACGTCTTTTATACAATTTGATGGGCGTAATAGATATACCTAAGTATTGTAAAGTTACCTACATAAGTAATTAAGTACCTAGGTACTGAAAAGCAAATGGAAGTAATTGTTATCAAAGGTGATTAAGTAGGTACTTATGAGGTAAGTACTGATTACGTGAATGATAATTATTTAATTAATGATTTAGGCTTGGTACCGCGCGCCACGCGGGTTTTTACTAATTTTGTTTATGTAGTTATAGGGAAACAATGCCGATGAATAATAGCATTAATAGCGATTTTAACGACTTATACCCCTATAATCATAAAGTAATGATTAGCGACTGTATAACCATACATTTTTGACGTTTGAACGTCACTTAACTTTAATCATCGTTTATGAATAAACCCTAGTGTTTAGTAAGCATTTCTCAATAACATGTAGGTTACAACGATTAGTGCCTGATTGATGGTCTGGAGGCTACTTACTCAGCACGATATCCGCCGAGTATCCGAGTATCTGCCAAAGTTATGGGCATTTCCTACTCGGTATCACTTATGGCTAAGTCTAAGATTACTTTGGGGCCCGAACTATGTATTAATGACAACACGATTTGACAGTTGTCCCTATTCCCGATGTGTTTTTTCCCGTCGTCCAAGAAAGTTACATAATCGGGGGTAGGGTTGTTTCAAACTACTTACTTTCGGACCGGCCGGCCGCGTCTGCCGGTTGACGGACTTAGAGAGTAGGCCCCCTGGTCAAGCCTCGTGCCCACTATTATATGTAGCAGCTCGCCTACCCCTTCGCGTAACTATTGTGTGGTATGTGCTTTGATACCTACCTACGTAGCCAGTACCTACGTAGCTATTCCAGGATTTTGTAATAGGTATCTTGATTCAAAAGAGTGTCCTTGGAGTTCCTTGCCCTTTCTTCTAGAAAATACCTTCAACTTTCTGGCTAAGTGACCTCCTTGACAATTTATGAGTGCCTGTACCTAAATGTGCCTAAATGTTTAAAGGAACTAAATTCTTTGATAATCTCGTAAGGTAACCTACCTTTTTGGCGCCAAAACATAGTGATGAACTTTGGTCTCGTGTAACACATACAACTTTTCACCTCAGCAGCGAGAACATAGGGGTTTAAATATGAAATTGCCGTTTTTGTCCTGGAGAATTGTAACCGTTTTTTTTCTAAGGTAAAATATATTTATTTAATCAGTCTCATTGTCTACACATTTCTGCCATCTCATATCATTTATGCCTTTGCGGTAGAACTCTGAGGACCTGGACTCACAACTGTGTGAAGGCATTTTGTATTACTTCCTGGGAAGAAGAAATTTGCGGCGTTTGACCTGGAGTCAGCCATTGAGTTGTTTGCTTGCGATTATAAATAATCCACTAAATAAAATAAATAATATTTTTTTAAAGAAAAACATAAAATAAAAAGTAAAGATGATTGTCAAAATCAGGTGGAACAGCTGGTCCAGTTTTCATCACACGTCACAATTCGACCCAGAACGGGGTTATTTCTGTACAAGTTTTACAAGGCAGGCAAAGCCAACTTCAACGCGCGCTTCTCTTTGCAGATCAGTCAAATCATGGAGCACCTCATTTTCAAGCTTTTTGTCACATCGAATTGATGCAAATGGGTCAACATTGTGGGTATGCTAACATCAACCATGCAGCCCTTCGTAGTTTGATAAGGATCGGCTTCTACTATCGTATTCAATTCATCGTTATTTACCTTAGTGGCTGGTCTTTCTCGGGGTTCATTCTTCAAGTCGAAGTTTCCACAACGAAAGTGATTAATTAAACCAAAAACGCACGGTGCGTTCATTAGATTCATTAGATTCAAACACAGCATTGATATTGCGAGCTGTTTCCGCTGCTTTAGTTCCACGTAGGAACTTGCTTTAATAGCTGAATACAAAAACAATTGAAAGTAAAAAATCACATTTTGTAAAAAAAGTTTCACTCTGGAATCTCACATCATGATGCAGATTTAATTTTAATTCAAAGTGGCCAGTACCTACTTTAACTTTATTATTACATTTAAAACCTTAATAGATGAACCTTATCAGATTTGCAATTTTACGGTTTTATGTGTATCCTAACGTTTTATTGTTTGCTTCTTTCTTGGGCCTACTAGTTATTTAAAATTGAACTTCGAATCCACTTGTTTCTATCCCTCGCTTTTTTCGTATCGAAATAAAAGTGCATTCATTTTTAATCGCACTGGCCAGCACGAAAAAATCGCTCAACGCGCCTAAAGCAGTTTTTACTTCAAAAAACTTTATATTTTCAATTCACTTTCCTTCATTTTGGTTAGTTTAGCAGTGCAGAGTTAGTGCAAGCGGTACATAATGCCGAATTGAGCTTTTTTCTGGAAAATTGCGCGAAAAGTGCATAAAAGCGTACAGTATTTGTTCAATGAATGGAGACACCTAGCATTTTCCTCACTGTAGTGAGGTGAAAAGTTGTGTGTTTCGCTCGGCAGCAAAGTTATTCTGTGACTTATACCTTTGAAACCTTCGCAACGCTCAGGATTCTATATTTGAACCACTCGTTTCGCTTATGGTTCAATCCTAGAATTCTTCGCTTACTCAGGTTTCCATACAAGTACTCGCGCCAAAAAATAACTTTGCAGCCTTGCATAACAAATAACTATTGTTTGTTTGGTTGGCTTTACAATTTTTGCTGTAGCGGCATAGTTCACGCTTTGATATACCTGCTCCTTTTAGTTATATATCTACTTATTTTACTTTAATTAATATAAAACTGCAATCTGCCAATTAGGTACATTAGGCTATAGCGCCTAATCTACGTTGGAGAATCTAGATAATATAATCTTCAATTTAAAAACGAATGAATAGTGATGGAAATCAAATGGAGTTGAGCAAAACACCTGACAATCAAGAGGTGTGCATTGCAGTGATGATGAGCAGGGTTAATTGTGATTGAGTGGCGGCCAAGGGTCATCCGTAGTAATAAAAGCTCTTTATCAAATTATTATTTTTATTAATAACATAAACATTAAAAATATAAATCTTTCAATCAGCATGCAGGTAATTTTTCTTTGAATAGGTATCCTTTGGTAGAATAAAAATGTCTTTATTTGGTCAGTCATCATTCAAAATGTCTCGAAGTGGCTGTATCTTTGTCGAGATTAACGCCTCTCACCACCAACCCGTACCCAGGCTGCGTTCTCTGATATCCTATTGGTTTATCATCAGTGGAAATGAATTGGAGGAGCAACATGCGACGTGGTCGGTCTGACAGATTCATGGGGCTGCCGTGGACTAGCATGTAATGGAAGATGACGACATCTCCTTGTTCAGCGATGACAGGTGTTGCTTTGGCATACGACCACTTTTGCTGAAAGGAAAAAGAGAGAGGATTAGATATTGAACTTTGAGGACATGATGGGGAACGTTCTGTGGGAGCGCATTTATAATTAATGTAGTTATTTCAAAACATTTTAACCACCTTATAGAACCACCTTTTGCTTCCAGTATTAAGGCTCTTACAAACTGACGCGACTTGTCGCTCGACGCAACTTTTAACAAAACAATTTCTGAGAAACTTCACGGCAGAACAACACTGGCGGCATCGCGTCGCGCGACAAGTCGCGCCAGTATGTAAGAGCATTTATAGTTTTGTGTTGTACCTTGTACCATTACTACTGGCTGTAATACTGGAGTCAATAAACGTTATTCTATTGTATTCTAAGAAAGAAGGTTAAGTACCTACTTATTATTTTGCACCAATGACGACCTCATTTTTTATGTCCACGCAAACACTGTGGAAGAGATCGCAGAAAGCGATAAGGCCGCCCATTCTATGTTTTGTAGTGTTTTTATTTTTTTTTGCTATGTATTTTCTAGTGTGCAATAAAGTCTATATAAATAAATTAATAAAGTTAGTACCTACCTATTAAGTCATAATTATTGAAAATCAATACGGCCTGTAATCATGGTTCATAAATGTAAACATCAGACTATGGATGTTTAAATATTCTAGAACCTGAACCCCTGTTAAATTATCTAAATCAAACATTATGTAATTGAACTTCCTTGTTTTTTCTTAGGCCTGAATTCCTCTTACGCTGATGTCGGTCGCGTACGCGTAGCAACGTATTACGCGCCGCGGATGTCAGCGTCGCAGTATGATGCTTTATAGAACACAATGTACATACCTACGCATGCGCGACCGACGTACGCGACCGACTTCAGCATAAGAGGAATTTCGGCCTTATGTTTGTTGTTTTACTCCTATGTAGGTACCCAATTAGGTACATTTTAGGATGTCATAAAAGAGCCTCCTTGACCGACTGCGTTTGTTCGGTGCATCTTAGGCAACCTGTTGATTGGTCTATAGGTACAAAATATTTTACCATGCCACGAGGGGAGAGTAAAAAAATGTAACCATGAACGGTGAATAAAAGTCTTACCTTGTCAAGATAGTGGAACATCCCCTCAAACTGACCGACGTCCTCCAGCACGCCAAGTTTATGGGAACCGGGGTACACGAATAACCCACCATTATCAGGGTTTGCTGCGTCTATGTGGATGAATACCGCCGTCGGGGAATCTTGCTCGTAGGGGAAGTAGTGGTAATCCTGAAAGGAATATTAAATTAGCGAATTCTCATCTACATATAAATTACTATATACAATTTTATTTAACGAAGTCTACTTGGATTTGTTTTTAGGGTTCTGTACCCAAAGGTTAAAACGGGACCCTATTACTAAGACTTCGCTGTCTGTCCGTCGCCAGGCTGTATCTCATGAACCGTGATAATTAGACAGTTGAAATTTTCACGGATGATGTATTTCTGTTGCCGCTATAACAACAAATACTAAAAAATAGAATAAAATAAATATTTAATGGCACGGCTTTGTGCGCGAGTCCGACTCGCACATGACCGGTTTTTGTCCGTAATCTCTTTTGGCCTCAAATATAAGGATTTGCGTAGATATTACTGCAGAGACATAAGCTGGTGTTTCTTAGATATATTTCTTGAGGGAAGTACGAGAAAATGGACTGCTTAAGAAATCACATCTGTCACTCCAGACAGCTCAAACATAAAGCATTTCCTCACACTGAGCCCATTATAGCAGGGATTGAGAAAAACGCCATCAACCGGTGGCATTTAAAGTCATTACTTTTTTAGTCCAGTTTTTCTACCGATGGTGGCCGTTGCTTTTTGATCTCATAACGAGCTCCTTTCAAGTTTCCAATAATATTTATGTGGATAACTAAATTAATGATTTGTCAAGAGGTAATTTTAACCTGGTGCATGGGGTATTCAGCTCCTTTCTCCGGGGGCTTGAAGTGTGCCTTGGTGTGATGCAGCATGATGTTCCCCGTCCCCATGACGTCTTCTACCGCGTCTAAGATTTCATCATTGTACAGCAGCTTTCCAAATATACTGTGATGGTTTTGTAGGTTGTGAACTCCTTTTACCTAAAATTGTATTTAATGTCATCATCTCTAGTATACAGTTTAGGCAGAATATGCAGAATAGAGAATATGCATGTGATTCAAATAAAGGTCAAGTATTTTTTTTATAAACTATATTTCTTCAGAATTACGCCTCCATCAATATTTTTGAACAATATTTCTTTTTGAGCGAGAAATTAATTTTTGAAAAGTGCCAAAAAACTGTGGGAAATTCAAATACCTTGAAAAGCCTATTGGTCATAGCGGATGTGACGTAACAGTCTATGACAACAATGAAAATGTTAATGTTAAGTCAATCAACAAGTGTCAAACACTCCTACAAAAAGGAGTGTTTGACATTGACTTGACACTTGTTTGTTTGTTGTCATAGACAGCACGTCAGCGCACCAAGCGCGCCAAATGGAGGGCATTTAAATAGGTCGGTTGGTCGGTGGGTCGGTTGGATATTTTTAAAATTTTGAACAGAAAAAATGTTTTTACAAACAAAAAAAAAACCGACTTCCAAACTAACCACTACATTTCGAAGTCGGTGTCTTTGGTTTTGTATTTACTTTTTTGCCACCGACTTCCGAAATTAAAGTATTTCTTCACATTGAAAAATCGGCCCCAAAAAAAAAAATACTTGTCACAAGTCATTAACTTACCGTATAAGCACTGTCACTTTTCCTGTTTTCCTCACTTAACCCAACCCACGAGTTTTCCATAGTTTCTTGATTCTTCCTCTTGAATAACTTGTCATATTCGTCAACAATTCGCGAGAATTCATCCTTAGGAATTAAGTTTTTAAGTACAATGTATCCATTATCGTTGAAGAATTTTTTCTGTTCTGAAGTTAAGCGACCCATGGTGTTAGATCAGTGTACAGAGAGAGACTGAGTTGATGATTTGAGGCTGGATGAAATTATATACCCGGGACCATATTTATTTATGGTACTCGTGTGACCAAAGGTTAAATTGTCGGTTAGATAACCATAGCATCAATATTTTGTAAGTATTACTGACGATAACTTGTTAAAACTGGAAGAGATAACAATTTTTTTATTTATTAATTTTATTATATCCGTTGGTCTAAGTTGTAAATCTAAGTAGGTATTTTATACTTCGTGTGCGATGTCTGATTATTTAATTGGGAACCTAGTCTAATATAGATCATACAATATATGATTTGACTTAATTTCAGTTTAAAAAAAAAACAGTAATTTCAGTGTTAATGTTAAGTCCTTGTGAAATGTAAGTATAGTTACTTTACATAAAGGTAACTCTGATTTTAGTCAACAGTCAGTTACATAGTTAATTAAATTATTAAGCCAAGGTAACATTAAACTATTTAAACTGATACAGAAGATTGAAGATTTTGGATTATCTATGTGATACCTACCTACGCATACATAAACATTTCTACAGCAGTGTTTTTCAATCCTTTAGAAGTTACATATTTCTAGTGACCCCCTAAGCCCTTAGGTCATCCTTCTGACTGAAATTGTATCTTTAGTGTGTAGTGTAAGACCTAGAAACACTTGCCTTATTTCTTTAGCCCACGACCCCCCAGGTAAAAATGATTTGATGTTTTTTTTTGACGCTGCTGGCGATGCTACTTGAAGTCGGTACCTACAGTCGTGAGCAATAATATTATATACATTGCCACATTTTCTAAAATATCTTAACTTCTACCATCCAAAAAATATGTGTACGACAATTTCTTCTAAATTATCTAACCGTCTATCTGTGTCAAAACTGGGTATACATTGGTATCACAGTAATATAAACGAAACAAAATCAGTAAAAAGTTGACACTTCCAATGTAATTTTTAAGTATCCATGACAATTTCAATAACATGTGTAAGTACAATACTGATTATAGATCTCATCACGCTGATTCCGAATCAACTATTAACTCACTTTTCATAAAAATGCGAGTTACGGTTGTCTTAGTTCGGAGGGCAGAATTGTAAACGTGTCATTAAAATGACATTGAAAGTGTTGACACTTCCAATGTAATTTTTAAGTATCCATGATATGATATCATGTATAGAATTGTAAGCGTGATATAGAAATTGTCACATTAAAATGACATTGAAAGTGTATACCTACTTTTTCCCGATTTTTTGACTTTCAATTGTTTTTGCATTTAGCTTTTAAAGTAGAAATTATATGGATACTTTTTGAATATAATAGTAATTTTTGAATACTAGTTCCGACGTGGACCTAACGCAGTGGAAACAGCTCGCAATATCAATGCTGTGTTTGGAGAGGATACGGCTAATGAACACACCGTGCGTTTATGGTTTAATCGCTTTCGTAGTGGAAACTTCGACTTGAAGAATGAACCCCAAGAAAGACCAGCCACTAAGGTAAATAACGATGAATTGGATGCGATGGTAGAAGCCGATCCATATCATAATTATCATGTTAATGAAAATTTGATAAAAATGTTTAGGTAGTTCATTTTGATACAATTTAACGTTTACAGAGGGAGGCACAGTTAATATACTTATTTTTGCGATTTAATGTTGCTACATGAATTTGAATTTTGTATGGAGAAGAATGGGCAAAAAACTCCACTGTTACTCTTTTAAAAATATTTTACAATATTTTGTATACATCAATTATATAATTACATGTGAAGACGATTACTGTACTACAATAGGTAAAAAGAATAAAAAATGGAGCAATGAAAAATAAATTAATTTAGTATGTGATAGATACATGGCGCTCACATATTTACAAAACATTGTAAAAATATACGATATCACAATATTCCTAACATTTTTACAAGTAATACTAATAAGATAGTGTGTGAGTTTTAAGCAATCGCAAAATGTAAAAACAAATACAAAGACAAATATAAAGTTATGCAACTAGATTAGCAACCAGTTTGATTTTGTCCAGACTCGAATTGTTCTATGGAGCAAGACAAGCAAGTTTCCAAGCATTCTTATCTTCGATAAAATCCTCTAATTTGTAATATGCTTGTTTACAAAGTGCACTTTTAATATGAGTTTTAAATTTTCTTTCATTTTATTGCAATATATCATAAGATTTAGATTTGTTCTTACATACATATTCTCATAAATTAATTGGCAAGGGTACCGTCTTAATATTAATCTTTTTAAATAGTTCCCTGGAGATACGCGGCGACAAAGATTATAAATGGCTCTGACAGCTCTCTTTTGCAAAATAAAGATGGAGTCAATGTCAGCAGCCTGACTCCGCAGAACCACAGTATGTAAAATGGCATACGACATAATGCTGTGGAAGTAATTGAAATAGACCAAAAGCGAGATTTCTACATCTGTTAACTGTCTTATATTTGTAACAGCATAAGCGGCCGAGCTTAGCCGTCGTCATATTTTACCTATATGAGGTCCCCAATATAATTTTCATCCCATCTATTCGAAAAGGACGACTTACTCGTAGTTGGCCTTTAAGTGCACCCAAAGGTGGTGTTTTCTATAAGAAACTTTTAGCGGGCAGTAATGAGTTTTTCTCAAACATGCTTGGAAATTCGAGCATTATTTTGACAACCTTCTCCGAGATAAATCAAAATTGCTGTACTGGTAAAAAACAAGTGACGATGCGGCCAGCAAAGTTACTATGAAAATCCATATCTGGCGTGTTTAGCGGCCAAATAAATTACTATGAAAACTCATATCTGTCGTGTTATTTAAAAATGGAACGAACTGTTTACTTCAACACACGGCAACCAAGGAGGTAACTTATCAAAGATTTTATTTAAATTTCGAATTGGCTTGCAAATAGAACAAAGAAGAAACAAATTAACATATTGGCGCATGAAAAATGATAGTTATTCGTCATTGATTCTGGAATTTCTATTTAATTTACTCAGTTTGAATTGCCGCGCGTTGTTTGAGAAAAGTACTATACAAGCCTTGGCCGCAATCAGGAATTGATGGACTCACGCATGAGTACCTCGGCTTCGCCTCGGTCCTCATTTTCACGATCGTCCATCAATTCCCTTATTGCAGGCCGCGACAGTAATGTACTATTTAATCCTCTTTATATGTGCGCGGCAAAGAATAAGTGCGCCGCAATTATCTTTACCGCGCACTTTTTGGATTTGGAACATCTTAGTGTTCAGCGCCAAAGAAATTGTACGCAAATATTGTTTGAATAAAGACTGGCTGGTACGACGGCCCATAGTAGCGCCGTGTGGGTACTGGGAAGTGTTAGGACCGACGTAAAATAAAATCATTCTGCCTAGCCTTTTCCCAACTATGTCAGGGTCGGCTTCCAGTCTAACTGGATTCAGCATTTAGAGATTGAGGAACAGGGTGGAAAGTTCACTCATCCTCTATTGAAAAGGGAGGATACTCCGACCAAACGGGTGTCTTGTCTGGCGGGCAACTGCCCAACGATTGATGTTGGAATCTTTTATAATGTTGATCGCGCGGTAAACTCCCATTGCGCGATGCAGGATTTTGTGTTATTTACTATACAAAAAGATACATAATTTATCGGAATAATGACGACTTCCGAAATTAAAGTAATTTTTCACTTTTTTGTGTTTTTTTTTGGAAGGCGGTTGTTTTTTTTCTGAGTTTATTTTGGACATTACTGACATCGATGAGGGAAAACATGATGGGGAAACCTGAACTTGTAGTTAATAATTATAAGCCTGTAATAGCCAACCCGTCTTGAGCAAGCGTGGTTAAAATATGAGGCGCCTTTTATTTTCTCATAGTGGGTGATGAAAAGTAGAGTGTATCTCTCAGGCGCAAAATATTTTTGGCTAGAGCGACGTACTTTAAATCCCTCGTTACGTTCAGGATTCTACTAAAGAATCCCTCGCTACGCTCGGGATTCTACTCTAGAATCCCTCACTTCGCTCTGGATTCAAAAAAGCGCCCTCATCGTAAAAAAAATAGTTTGCTCCCTTATGATAGAATCTACTATTCTCTTCTAGCGTAATTCCTAGGAAAACCGTTTAAAAATATTTATATTCCGATTATAAATTCCAGTTTTTCTCCATTCAATATGATGTCACATTCGTTACTTCTAATATTAGGTAATTTAAATCGAATGCATTTTTTATTTTTCATTTTCTACCTAATTGTTTATCGTAAACCAATCTTGGACCTGAAGAATAGAGCTATTCACATCGTCAATATTGTGAGACCGTCGGTTTATTTTAAAAAACAATGATATATCATCTGCAAATAACACCATCTTCTGTTGATTTAGAAGTTATTGGGGTAAATCATTAATGTACACTAAAACGAGGAATGGACCCAATATCGCACGTTGAGGAACGCCCATTGCCATTTCAGACCCTAATGAGTTTATGCCGTTTACTTGAACTTTAACTTTTCTATCTTTCAGCTAAGATTTTAGTAAATCAAGAGCTGTATTCCTAATCCCATAGTGCTCTAGTTTTAGCAGAAGTGTCTCATGGTCAATGCAATCAAACGCCTTCGAGAGGTCGCAAAAGATTCCAATGGCATCTTGTGCTTCTTCCCAGGCGTTATGCGTTGAATCATTAGAATCAGTAATACAACTCCTTAACATCCTCCTTACATGTGAACTTAGAGAGTAGTATTGCTGGTTCTAATGTTTATAATTCTGTAAATCAATATTTGTTACGTTCGCGAATCATATTTTAATCAACATACAACCTGATACTGACCTGCAAATTGCAAAAACGTAAGATAATTTGAATTTCGTGGGCTACCCTGAAGCTTTCATCTTAACATAATGCTGTAGGTACCTATTATACCTATCTATCTAACTAAAATCTATGTAGTAGGTATAATAAGTACCTACATGCATGTTTAGTATTTATGTATGGGCCTAAGTCGCCTGAAAAACCTTACCTATGAAACAGACAATTGATATATAACAAAACTAGCTTCCGCCCGCGGCTTCACCCGCGTGGTATTTCGATAAAAAGTAGCCTATGTCCTTACTCAGGCTTTAGACATTAATAGTATAACTTTTCAGCATTGATTCAAATCATTATTCTTAGCGTATCGATGGAAAATAAGAAAGTTGTGATAATTCAAATATTATGTTTAGCCCAAAATTCCAGCCACGCGGACTCCGTTGACTGACGCAGTCATCCATACTAATATTATAAATTCGAAAGTTACTCTGTCTGTCTGTCTGTCTATCTGTATGTTACTTTTTCACGCCTAAACCACTGGACGGATTTCGATAAAATTTGGCAAGGAGATAGATGACATCCCAGGGAAGGACATAGGCTACTTTTTATCGACATACCACGCGGGCGATGCCGCGTGCGGAAGCTAGTAACATAATATAACTTAGTTATTTTCGTGGTATCTATCCCTTATGTTGCATGTTGCACCTGGCATGTTTTCTGTGCATCACCCTAAGGTTGACTGGTAGAAAATGCATCAGGCATTAAGTCCGCCGTTGTAGGTTTATTTTTTTTTACTTTTGCTGTACATAAAAGTTACGAGCCGATCATGGCATCATTACATTTTATTTTATTTTTATATCATGCTTTTATGTTCTCTTGAGGGCGCTATATTCAATTTCATGTGACGTTACATAGCCTATAACCAGAGGACGATCAAGATGCTTCAAACGATACCTCATCAAGTTATGATGAGTAGTTTAGAACTTATGAAGGATCAGATGAAAATACATAAATTCCCGTCAAAAATCATAACCCTCTTTTTTGATTTACGCTAGTCGGGTAAAAAATGAATACAATCCACCCACATCTCTGTATAGGCAATACGGACAATTTAATAAGTAAATTATTAAATATTGTAGGAGGAAGCCTGAAGTTCGTCTATTTCAGTCGCACTTATTGAAATTCCATATTGTTTCAACTCAATTTCTACGGAACGCTAGTCGGGGCCGCATGTTACTGACGTTTAATAAACTTGCACGCCGGATTATAGAGTTTACGGTGATACGTTTTTGTAGACTACGACTAAACCGTCTTGGAACTTTCTGTTACGAAGATTTAAATAATTGTATAAGATAGGTGTGCTCTGTTTTTGTTTTTTGTCTGTTCAAAGGTAGAAGTAAGTTATGACTACATGTATGTCCAAGACGTCGCTGGACTGCTAAAAACCTAGCCATTAACTATATTTATAAGAAAAACCTCACGTAAATGGCCACTAACCCCATTTACGTTAGGTCTCGAGTAAAAACTACAAAGACGGACAGACACTAACAATAATGATGTTACATTTTATAACAATTAACATTAATTATCGTAAATGTGATATTATCGCTTAACAACATTAAAGTTTTGTCCTATAATCACGGACACTTATTTTACCGGTAGATACGAGTACATTATACTTGTCTTCTTATAATCTAATCTTGAAAATAAAAGTTATAAAACTAAAACCCAAGTACATCAAAAAAGGCATAGCCAAGACATGACAGACAGACAAATTAAAATCCGAAGTCACACGTGTTAGGGCATTTTTTTTTAGTTCTTGTATTTGCGTTATTTAGGGGGCGCCATTTTCAATTTAAGGTGACGTCACATAGCCTATACCTAGCGGACGATCAAGACGCTTCCTACGATACCTCATTTGTCAAATTGTGATGAGTCGTTTAGAAGATATGAGGGAACAGATGAACATACATACATACATACTTACATACATACCGGTCAAAATCATAACCCTTCTTTTTGCTTCGCCATAGTCGGGTAAAAACCCGCGTCTGTTTATCAGGGTAGATAAATATAAAATTATCTTTAAATGGTACCCTTGAGCTTGGTGTTTTGGATAGCATTAAATAATTCAATGGGTATCAAGAGTATAATTGACGTAATTCTTTAAAAAAAAACATGATAAACTTGTTTTTATAGGATAACATGATTGAAACAACCTTTCATTAACCTCTTAAAATATTTTCCATAATATTTTGTTAAAATTCATTATAACGAGTTATCGAGTAAGATAACCTATGGAGATAATGTAAATAAAGTGAATTAACAAATAATTTTTTAAAGATAATATTGTATAAGGTCAGGCGGGGCAAGGGCACCATATTTTTTACATAAATATGATTTCGATGCAAAATATTTTATCTTATGAGCGTTCATTTATTAAATTGACAATATTTGGTACTTTGTGGCTTCAATATATTTAGCAAACGTTATTTTTAAGAAATTGGAACACTTTGACGCAATCACCCTTGGAAACGGGGCAAGTACGCCAATATAAAAAAAATGGCTAAAATCGTACGCTACCAGAAAGACAGATATTTTACTCATCAGATTACTAACAACTAAACGCATTATTGTTTTTTTACTAAATTAAATCGTCCTACAGGCAATCGAGGCTTCATGATTAAATCTGGGGCTAGTGCGCTATGGCGCACTGGCGAATAAATCAAGTTATGGACAGAGACATCTGTGATTGTGACGTGAACTGTGTTTTAGTTTGTTGCATAAATGCAAGATATCGTAAGTTGTATAATATCTGTAGTTTTCGATATTTTAATGGTAGGTGCGCTTACCCCATCGGCGCACTTGCCCCGCCTGACCTTAAATAGTAAAGTATGGCTCCATGATTGAACTTTCGTAACAAAAGTCTCAGGTCTGTCCAACACTCTGAATCTGATTCAGTGTGACTCTTGGCCTTACATCATCATCATCATCATCATCATTGGTAGCCTTGTTCTACGCAATGTTGAGTAATAGGCCTCTTCCCTTTTGTGCCATGCTTCTCTGGTCTATGCGAGTGTTATCCAGGACTTCCCTGCGATCTACTGTAGGGCGTCCACCTACCTGGCCGTTGGTCTCCCAACGCTCCTTCTACGGACTCTCGGTTACCATTTCGTACACCTGCTATCACCACGTCTAGCCAAGTGTCCTGCCCACTTCCATTTCAGAGCCGGTACTCGTAGTCCGATTTCCTGAACCATAGTCCTACGTCGGATCTCTGAGTTACGGATTCGGCCGTTCACTGATAGGCCTAACATGGCGTGCTCCATGCCCTTTGTGCAACTTGACTTTGTACACACAGCTACACATCAAGCTATATATTTCCAGTTTTTGCTGATCTCGCATTTTATAAGATTTCCGTACAATGCGAGGTCAGCCTATACTGGAAATGTATAGCTTGATGTGTAGCCGTGTGTAAACAGTCTTTTTAGTGAGCGATTATGTTTCGGCCCCATACGTCATGGTAGGCACGAGATATTTTTCAAACAATTGGTTTATAAGGCGTTGTGGTATCTTCAAATCCCTAAAAATATTATCCAGCTTGCCAAATGCCGCCCAGCCCAGTTGTATGCGTCTCGACATTTTCAAAAGACGAAAGGCTTACATAAGACTGTTTTAATTATGATTATCATTTTGTTCTGGTAAAAATCGCATTAAAGTAATCCCTCGTATCAATCTTCATTAATCTACACGGGTTTTTAGAAATCTTTAAGTAATAATACCTACATGACTTTTATTTCTGTTTGTCCAATTTAAAATGAAGTAATTGCACAACCCGGCGCAACTTATTGGGATTTTCATTTAACAAAGATCGTTAAAATAATCCCGTTATGTTTATTAACAAAACTTTAGATTGACTGCTGATTTGGCTTGTGTGACAACAATTTATTACTCATAATATACTAGCTGATGCCCATGGCTTCGCCCGCGTGAATGGCGGTTATTATATACTAAAACCTTCCTCGAGAACCACTCTATCCATTGGTGAAAACAACATTTACATCAAAATTGATATTTCGTAACTTATGTGCAGTATTCATAATCCTACTCACATAATCCTCTATACCACTGCTAGACTCAAGTGATGTATTTATCAATTCTTTAAGTAAGCCTACTCTTCTGGTAAGTCCATTATCGTCAAATGCCTTACTTAAATTAGTCCATACCTCTTGTGCAGTTTTACAGTCCTGTATGTGTACATAGTTCTGAGAATTTATCAATAAAATCAGCTTGGTCTTAGCCAAAATGTCTTTCGCTGAGTCTACTGGTTTTCCTTCTATGGGTTCCACACAACTCCATAGACCCTCGTGTTCAAGGTAGGTTTTCGCACTGAACTTCCAGGTGGCAAAGTTGTCGCGACTATTTAATTTTTCCAGATTGAACATATTGTGCGAACTCATAACGGCCGGCGGCCACGCGAACCACGCGTTTTCCGTAATAACCTTGAAAATGGCCGGCACAATTTCTTTCGGATAAACTTTGATATCACTGATATTACTTTATTTGCAAACCACGCTCTGCTACCATGTAGGTGGTTTTCTGAATAAAGCACGGATTTGTGAATCAATAACTAGTTTATTAGAAATTGGTGTAAAACTGTTACACAAGAAAAGATAGTTTTTCACAAGAAGACGCCATTACGAAAAAGGGACAGATACGCCATCCGACGGCAGAATATTGAACTACAGCCATTGCGTTCCATTACCAACAAAAATCGGTGCAGTAGTTTTTGAGTTTATCGCGAACAGGACGACAGATAGACGCGGCGGAGGACTTTATTTTATAATATATAAGGATATATATTATTTATCATGTGCTAAAGGATAACCAAAACATCTGTTTTTTTATCTAATTTGTCCCATGCTGGGCAAAGTTTTCATAAAACATCAGTTACGTTTTATTCGGTTTGATTGGTCGAGGTTCAACCCTTCCTATACTAACTTCGAAACACTAGCAATAAATACATGAATTTCATACTTAATAACTGTTTATAATATGACAAAGTTTTTTCTCGATGTTCTGTCTTCTATGTGGATGACTGAACATCGGTTTCGCATCAGCAAGTCTACCGCTATTGAAAAATAGCACAGTCAATAGCGTCTACTATTGCCAAAAAATATAGTTACAGGGTATTTAATTCACCATAACATCCAAACAACAAAAACGCCTATTTCTGGTTTTGAATTAGCAAACAACAAAAAATTTCCTAAAATAACCCGGTGCCAAAACGTCAGAATCGGGAACTAAAAAATCACACAATAGCGATCCCGTCATGAGGTCACGTGGCACCGCTTGATAAGGACGAGAGCAAGCCGGTGTACAACGGGTTACGATAGAGACAGATATAGAAAAAATACGTCAGCGAGAACGAGATGGAGGAATATTTCACATTTTATTTCGTTTTCACCTGTTCAAGTGCATTTTATTAGATTCCTTCTATTTTCTTTATTAATATAAAATGATATTTGAGTTTATTTCTGTAAAAGATTTAAAGTTATGTTAAGCGTGTTTTTGGTTCTGCTACTTGGCGATAGATGATGTTAAATTCAGTTACGGAAATACATTTATGTTTAAATTAATAATAATTAATGTTTACTTTCGTTTATTCATAAGTAAGTTAAGACCGGCTCTAGAACCGGTACCTTAAATTTTATCAGAAGAGGTAGAGAAAGCAATCAGGTGTCAAAAGGCGGGAAAATCTCCAGGACCAGACAAAAACACTAATGAGCTGCTGCAGGGATCAATGGAAGAACTGATACCTATTCTAACTCAAGTATTTAACGAGATTCTTAGGAGCGGTGAAATTCCTGAGAGGTGGGCGAATTCTCATATAATCTTAATACACAAAAAAGGCGACAAAGAGAATATTGAAAATTACAGACCAATAAGCCTGATGTCAAATGTGTATAAGATATTGGCAAAGGTCATCTTAGATAGATTAAGCCCAATATTGGATGAACAACAGCCGGTTGAACAGGCTGGTTTTAGAAAAGGGTTTTCGACTATTGACCATACCCATACAGTCAAACAGGTCATCGAAAAATATACAGAATATAATAAAATTATATAAATTGCCTTCATTGACTACGCAAAGGCGTTCGATAGCTTAAGCCACGAATACATTTGGGAAACTCTTAAACAACAAGGAATACCAGCAGCATACGTAAACATAATTCAAACCATTTATGCCAACATTGAGGTTAGAATTCAATTGGAATCGCTGGGAAACGAATTCCCCATTGAAAGAGGTGTGAGGCAAGGTGACCCACTATCTCCAAAATTGTTTTCTGCCGTCTTAGAAAACATCTTTCGCAACTTGAACTGGGAAAAGTTTGGTCTTAACATAAATGGGTTGAAAATGAACCACCTCAGATTTGCCGACGACTTAGTGTAATTCGAAGAAATCCCAGAAAACTTGCAAACCATGATACAAAGTCTGAGCGAAGAAAGCGAAAAAATTGGCCTAAAAATGAATTACAGTAAGACTCTATAAAGGTAAATTAAAAAATAAAGGAGGTAACTTTGGCGTATGTAGAAGACTACATATACCTTGGTCAAGTTATCTCTACCAAAGACCAAATTAGCTAGGAAATAAATATGAGGATTGCAACTGGTTGAAAAAATACTGGTCCCTCAAGGAGATAATGAAGTCCAAAGACCTAGGCATGGCATTGAAAAGAAAGACTTTCAACTCATGTATAATCCCATGTTTAATATATGGGTGTGAGACATGGGCACTCACCAAATCGCTCAGAGAAAAGCTTGCCAAGTGTCAAAGAGCAATGGAGAGAAGCATGGTAGGTTCAAAGAAACAGGAGAGAATAAGAAACAGATCTCCGGTCCAGAACAAAAGTCACCGACATTCTAACAAGAATAGACCAACAAAAGTGGAGATGGACAGGCCATATGATGCGAGACACTAAAGGAAAGTGGAGCAAGGTACTGACGGAATGGTATCCAAGGGATGGCAAAAAAAAATCGGGGAAGACAGCTTACCCAGTGCGAGGAGGAAATAAAGTGGACAGCAGGTCCAAACTGGAGCAGGGTACCTCGCGACCGACAACAATGGAGAATGTTAGAGGAGGCCTGTGCCAAGAGGCACACCGAAGTTCGAGACATTTTGTGATTTTTTTTTGCAACCATCCTTGTAAATTTTGTTGCCTAGTTTCGGAATAAAAGGCTTTATTATTATTATTAAGTTAAGACTAGCTCCGCTTCGGCTTTCCTCTCATACAAATTGACCCCTCGCCGCTGGTTTATCTGTCATTTTGTCTATTCTTCCTTCGACAAAATCCGTTTCTACGGTGGTCATGCTACGCGTGCTGGGCGTAAATTATGAAAAATTTAAGTTTGAAAAGAGACTGTCATACAGCTTCGAGAGAACACAAAGATGACGCTGAACGAAGCTCTGCGATTTTTTATTTTTTGATCTGTTTTAGGTCTGTTTAATTGGGTTGTATATGCATTCATATTCTTTACCTAACTCATATGGTGAGCGTAATAAAGACTATTCTATTCTAAGACCTAATCCGCCATATTTCAACCTCGGAACCGCGCATTAATATTACAAGTATCATGTTGTTTCGTACAATATATTTCAGGACGAGTATGCGTCAAGTTCACGGGCGGGCGCGAAGGCTCTTGGTGCCTACGAGTTACGACTACAACAGGCGGAGCCCTCTGACATTTGACGTATATAATTTTGTCCACGACTTTGGCCGCGAGGAGGTCCGAAATTATCCCACGAGAACGTAATACCGGGATAACAAGATATCCTATGTCCTAACTCAGGTCATGGTATCCAAGTGCTAAGTTCGTGCCAGTAAATAGCCATGTAGGAGTGAACATTTATCAGACAGACACACCGACAAACACACAGAGTTACTTTCGCAATAAAATATTAATATGGATAGCTTATGTACATACAACGGGCATAAATATGGCATCGAGTTTTAAAAAGAGACTGTCCTGCCACACTGGTGTGAGTTATGCTGCGGTCCCAAGGCCCGCTTTTTCACAGGCCAGATCGTGGCAACTCATGCCGATAGGCCGCGCGCGTGAACTGTCGTCAATCCGTTGAGGCCTGTGGTGGGCTATGCTCTGCATGGACCGCGACAGGCCTCGACAGCGACCGCGGCTTCACAGAGACGAAGATGTGCCACATAAATATTATTATGAACGTATTTGGTATTACGTAGGTCCTACTTGGGCATGCAGAAGAGAATTAGGGTACCCACATGAAACATAATCCTTTTTTTTGTTGACATTTCGAAGTTGGTCCTATATTAAAAGATGTTTATTTTCATACACACCCATTGACAGTTTGTTAATGTTTATCTAGGCTTGTTAATTTAAAGAGAGTTCAAAATTGACGTGCTAAAAAAGATACAAATCTTCAAATTATCAATTAGTCTGAGTAGCAGCTAGCCCAATGCTTTCTTTGAGAGGCATTCGGCACCTACTCGGCATTAGTTGGCGATTAACGAAGGGACCTCGGTGCGGGAATTATCACGCTAATTAAATTTATGCTGTGTTATGACTAATTTACTCCATATAACAACAGCTCTTGACTCCACTAGCTAGACCTGTGGATTAAGAGTGCGCTTAGGTACGACTTGGCCGTGGTTATTTGATCGAAATATTGCATTGTAAATCAAGATTACTACGAAAACTGTCAAACATGTAGTAATTATCATCAATTTGGATAAATAGAAACATTGGGCACAATTGATAAAATAATAATCGATAATTTTTTAATAAGTACAGAGTTATTTTTATTATTGTTAAAATCCGTAACGACATTATCAACTGTTCCATACAAAACTTCAAAACCTACTCTACCCAAAATGTATGCGATGGCTGGTTATTTTTTCGCGATAACGACGTTGGTAAATATGACCACAGTTTTCTGATAGACGCATAGGGTTATGATAAAATGTGGCGAAAAATCAAATCATGATTAAACAAAAACTAATAATCGCATAGGAGTAGAAATTGTTACCTAGTAATAGTACATTACTGTTTATGTTCATTTGTTTCTTCTTTATATTTACCCGACTACGACGAAGAAAAAAGGAGGATTATGATTTTGACCGGTATGTATGTATGTATGTAAGTATGTTCATCTGTTCCCTCCTATCTTCTAAATCACTCATCACAATTTGACACATGAGGATTTATTGGAAGCGTCTTGATCGTACGCTATGCTAGGCTATGTGAAGTCACATTAAATTAAAAATGGCGGCCTCTAGAGGACATAAACTCAGGAACTAAAAAAAAAAATTGTTTAATCGTACCATGTTGGGTATCAAATGAAAGGGCTTAATGAGCACATTTCAAATATATATACAACATGTAACTTAATTAACGCACATCCTGAAAATAGTTTGTTCAGAATCGTTTACTGAATCGATTTATATAATTTTTAATATAGGTAATTTTTTATCCCAAAAATAATTAAAACTACGGAAATTATTGTCATATTAACGCTGTACAGTCAAAACAAATTGAAATGGACCGTAAATCAAAGTAATAAGACTTTTAAAATCGCAGTTTTATTTGTATTCATACAAATTCCATCATTCAATACAAAATAAAATACAAAATACAAATTACTAAAAAGTTCTCCAAGAATTGGTATAACTAATTTAGTAAATAACAATGCATATACATGTTAAATTAAAAATTCAGTGTATGTATTATGATTATAACATAATATTCTAATTGGGGTGTTTGAGAGTGTGCGTTAATTACGTTACATGTTGTATATTATAAAACCAAAAGATTAAAAAAAATATTAAAGTAATAAAAACTAAAACCCAACTACGACTAAAAAGGTATAAACAAGACACCACAGACAGACAAATTAAAAATCCGGAGTCACACGTAATCTGTTCGATTTATGCCCTAACACGTGCCCATTCCAAACCGTAGTAGGTTCATATGGAGGAGAACGGGTAAAGGCTCCCATAAACAGGTGCGACGCGACTTTAACAAAACAATTTCTGAGAAAACTTCACGGCGAACAACGCGGTGGTGGCGTCGCGCCAATATTAAGAGCCAAAAATTCCACGGACACTCTTTTAAATCAAAATATTGTTATTGGTATACTTATAATATTAGCTATCAATATAGGAATTGGTAACATCATTCATGTTGAAGTTATACATGTGAGAACAATGTAGGTGCACGTTAAAAGCGTCCGTAATAAAAAGGTAAAACAATTCAAAAAATTAAAATAAATTAAAAGTATATTTGGCCGCTAAACACGACAGATATGGATTTTCATAGACATTGCTGGCCGCCAACTCACAGGCATTTGAAGAAGGTTGTCAAAATAACGCTCAAAGGACATGAATCGGTGGCCCAGCATGGACAAAGTGATAGTTATATTAAAAAAATTACATAATATTTGAAATTGCACCACAGCTTTTGTTACTTGGCAAAATATGGGAGAAAATATTTCAATTTAAAAGATTATTATTTTGATTCAAGTATTCGGGAAGATATTTATGTTGCCAGTTTTGGAAATATTATGGTAATTGGGATATGCGGGAATTGATATGACTTCATTAGTATTTTTAGAATATATATAATATTAAAACTGTATTTAAAGCGTATTGAATAATAACTAGACTGTAATGAACATGATATTTATTACTTGATTAATGTATCAATTTAATTTTTAAATCAATTGATAAGGCCAGTTTTAAAAGTATGTAATGGCCGCACCTTCTTTATCTTTCATAATCATTGTCACTACCCGTCATTGTCATGCATTTGTCATGTCTTTTAAGCTTTGCACAGACTTTAACTAACATATTTGTCACTACCCGTCATTGTCATGCATTTGTCATGTCTTTTAAGCTTTGCACAGACTTTAAAAGACAAACAATTTAAAATCCAATATTACATTTTTCTCTTTTTATACAAAACATCCTGTGTGTTAGAAAGAGTACGCTTTAGTTCTTACCAGAGACCCGCTCGTGCTTCACACGGTTTTTACGACTTGACAAAACATCGAGATTTCTTAGCTATCTGTAACAAGCATGTTTGATAAAAAATACTTTCCTGGAATAAGCATGACGATCCTTTTTCCACCCTGTATGGAGCAAGGAAATCTCAAGGAAACTGTTTTTCCCCGTATGGGTCTTTGGTCTTTCTGACCGATAAGAATTTAAATTGATATTATGACATCTCTGTACTTCTGACTTGTACCAAATCATTTATATTTTAATTTAATTGTATTGACCTCGAACTTGACGAATTTATAATCCTATTTTATTAAACTAGACATTTTGTATTGTATTTCCTATTTGATCTGACTGAATGTGTTAATAATATATAAGAAATGAGTCTTTATTATTATAGCCCAAATCTGTTTGCATGCCTTAGTTAAGGTAGTTAGTATAAGGATCAAAATTAAACTTAACATCTAAAACTTGTACCTATTTTCTGTGCAAATAAAGAACTATTCTATTCTATTCTATTCTATTAATAATGGTTGAATACATTCGTTATTCGAAATCATTTTAGCGGCCCAGGAAGTGTGACGTGGCAATGATGACGCTACGTTATGCGGTGATTCTAATTGGCGTCGGTGTTCGGCGGCGTCGGTCCATGAGTCGATTTGACGTTTCCCGAGTGCTAACGAACGCGTTCACGAGTACTTTGTTTACTAGTTATAAGCGTGTAAAATACAACAAATTATTTAATGCTTTTTTTAGGTAGGAAGGTCCAAGATGTAATAAAAATTAAGCCACATGACATTCATAACCATACATGCTAATGTATGGTTATACATTTCGTGTCTTGCGAACCGAGCTGCGGAGCCGGGTATATAATTTTTGTAAGCTGTACGTTGCTATGGTCACAGGCCAAAGGTACATTTCGATGCAGGTGTGTAGGTATTATTAATATGTACAAAAAAGCTGCAGTTACTATAATGGTACCGTCCTCCCCTGGATCCTTTAAGAAAGGTACCTATACAACTACACAGACTTGTCACTTATTCTAGCTTTTGCCCGCAGCTCACCCGGGTGGGAGTCGGAAATTACCCCACGGCAACGTACTACCAGGATAAAAAGTAAACTATGTCCTAGACCAAGTCATATTAGGGCCTATACGTGTGCCAAACATCCAAATCCGTTCAGCCATTTAGGCGAGAAAAGGAAACAGCGCGAGTGCGACAAACTTTCACGTTTATACTATTACTAGCTGATGCTCGTGGCTTCGCCCGCGTTATTGTCGGTTATTATATACTAAACCCTTCCCCGAGAACCACTCTATCTATTGGTGAAAACAACATGAAATCGGTGCAGTAGTTTTTGAGTTTATCGCGAACAGGGGGCTTAAAACGGTTACTTTAGCAGAATCATAATATGAAAATATTATGAACATTCGTAAAATGTCACAAACTGGCAATTCATAATATGGTCTGCGTGTAATTCACATTACGAAATAATTAACCTGTTTGACAGTTTTCTATGGAGATTCGTAAAATTATCCACAAATTATGAATTGCTTTTATGTCAAATTAGAGGAATTGCTAATGACAGCTGGGATTCATGAAATGAACTGCTTTTAGAGGAATTGCTAATGTGGCCGGTTTAGGCCCCCAGGACGACAGACAGACGCGGCGGAGGACTTTGTTTTATAATATGTAAGGATAAGGATATAGTTATGCATGCCTGTATTAATAATGATTATTTCCTAAATTATAATATTAATTGATAACTTCCTTATAATCAAACGTGACATTATATGTATTTTGACGTATTAAGGTGATAATAAAGTTAATTAACGAGATTAATTAATCAAAATAATCTAACTAAGAATGTAGATAATGTCAAAACATGAGGTTTGTAAATTAGTGGGTTTTTTCACAAAAAGTAATTAACAATCATGATTAATCTAAAAATAGAGCTAATTGAAACATTAAATAGGTAGTAGTGTTGCAAAGCGAAAAAGGGCCATAATTATCTTGCCTTTTCACTAGGTACTTGGTTAGGGTTGGTTTCCTGTCAAACCAGATGCAGATAAATTCCTATCCATTTTAGGAGCTGGGATGGAATGTTCGATTTTCCCACCTGTACGCAAAATACGCGCTTAGAGTTGCGGGCACCAGCCCGTTATCTATTATAAATTGTAACAGCCAATAACATTTGCACGCCAATTTTTTTAAATAGGTATTCATATAGCTGATGGCCTCAAGAAAAAAAGAAGAAAAAAAAAGAAAGAGTAAGTACTTAAGTATAAAGAATATGAAAGAAAAATCGAAACAAAAAAATCTGAATCAGCGACATTTCGCGGGTTAAAGCTAAGTACAATACAATAAAAAGAAAGATACCTTACCCATCCATTTTTTAAATAAATATTATTTTACCATCTGACCCCACGGATCAACTGCCATAGTTGTTTGTTACTACTTGATTACAAATATTATTTGCGTTGATCTTTTTAGTTTTGCATAAAAAACTTTTTACAAAAAAAAAAATCGCAGACTTCCAAAAAAAAAACACTAAAAAGTGAAAAATACCTTTATACCATTCCCCCTCTAAAAAGCTTATTTTATTCACTGAAAACAGTGAATAAAAAGCACTTTTCACTATTGTGGTGTTTGAATTTAGTACACACCAATTTAATCGACCTCCATCTCAATGCTATGCAACCTCCATGCAAAAAAATACTAAATACAAACTCCTGGTGCAAAGAATAGTCGACATGCAAACTCCTTCTGCAAATAACTCCTCGAGATTTGATTGGTCGACAAAGAGTTTAGCATTAGAATAAAAACTGTTATGTGTTCTTTGCTGTCATTAGTAAATTGGCGCTATTATTAATACTGTAAGTTGTACGAACACAAAGTTTAGTGTAACATAATAATAAATCGTGTTAACACCTGAATTTATGAAAGAGAGGGCGCGGCCGTAGAAAACTTGCTACCCAAAAAATCACGGCTGGTTTACATCAAAGCCTACGAATAGTTTTGCAAATGGAACAATGAAAATCAAGCTTCTGGCATATTTTCAGAGTCTATTATTTAACTAACTTATTTTAAGGAGCTGTCGAGGAAAAAGAAGTCATTGACATTATGGAGTATGTATTCTATGCTACAGCTACGGTGTACTATAAAAACAAGGCATACGTAACATTGACATAAAAACATACTCGAAGTTGCAAGCCTACCTTAAAAGCCTATCAGAACTCCTATCAGAGGCTACAAACCAAAATTCTTCTACATTAAATGTGTATTTTTGCTTAAATCTTTCTTTTTCTCGTAGTCATGGTATAAAGTATAGTATGCAACTCTTGAATAAAACGGATTTATATCGAGGGCTATGACTCACTTGCGTAGCTCAGGATTCTCTAAAACTGCGACACTAAATAAAGAAAAAAAAACACGCGCGATTAACTCGAATCTATGCTTTCCGTAGTTACGGTTGACTAAGTCAGGATAGGCAATATTAAGATACCTCTAACCCCTTACTGAATAATCTACTATCACAATACAAGGATCGATCATAATTTCACTATCGGCTGATCTGGGGGCAATGTCTACTAATTTACAAACGTTCTAAATTAGTAGACTTGGCCCCCTGAACAGGTGGTGCGGGACAATTAGATTGACATTTACATAATTGAATCATAATATCAATTGCTATCTCAGAGTAGCATAGATGTACTGCCCATTAAATAGAAAATAGATCATTCTATCTGTGAGTTCCTTTGTTTTAGGACATAGGACATCATCTGTCTCAATTTAGCATAATTGATTCTCATTCTCTGAATGAGCAAACAGATTTGAGGCGTTTTTGCTCATCAGAAAGACAACTATGGTATTTTTAGGTATTCAAATCGAAACTCATATTTTAATAAAACAATTGTTTTATTGCTAAAATATTTTCATGATAATGTGTTACACATATCATTTTCTGCTGGCTAGTTTACTGGCTGTTGATCCAGGAGGCATAACTGGTGACCCTGGCGAAGGCGGCAGGAGATCCAACCTGGCAACCACGGGCCGATCCGAATGAAGTGATACCAATCTGTTGGAAAAGTTAAAATTAGTACCATAAACAAGAATTAAAACGATCAAGCTTCCGAAATGTAAGCCATCGAAAAAGTAAGCATTTCGAAATTTATTCTCAACTAGCTTTTGCCCGCGGCTTCGCCCACGTGGATGTCAGAAAAAATCCCATGGGAACTTACTACCGCCCGGGATTGAAAGCACCCTATGTGTTAATCCAGTTATCTAATTGCGTAACTTATTTTCGTAACCGATTAAGACTAATCTTTTATTTTGACAGTTCAACAACATTCATTGCGTTATTTACGTTGTGGAGCAGATTTTTTTTTCAAACTTATGAAGCAATGGATTAGAAATTTGTTTCATGCTGATTCAGATTGTGGATCGTGTATTACGCAATTAGGGTGCAGGTTATAAACTATCTGTGTGCCTTTCATCCATATCCGTTGGGCAGTTTTTGCGCCAATCCGGAACACACATCCAAACAAACAGACAAACGGACAAAAATTCTTAAAAAAATATTTTCGGCATATGACTCATTCCCACACCTCGTAGCAATTACACGGGCAATATTTCCTTTGCCCGTTATTTATCTATGTAACGGATTGCTTAAAAAACTAAAAGTGACAATCTTTATGATTTGCTATAGCAAGTATTGCCAAGATTCAAGTTTAATAACTAAAGGAATAAGGGCGAATTTCCAAAAACCCTTTCTTAGTGGATTCCTACGTCCTAATAACTATCTGTGTGCCAAATTTCAGCCCAATCCGTTTAGTGGTTTGAGCTGTGACGTGGACTACCCATTTTCATCCCGTTAGGGGTAGATTTGAAAAACCCTGATACACATTATTCTTTATTTTTCGTTTTAAGTTTATGTACTGAGTTTCGAGTTAATCGGACAGTGCGTTAAAATTCTTTTATACAAACTTTGACACCCCCCAATCCTCGTTTAGGCGGTAGTTTATAAAAACTAAAAATGACAAACTTTATAATTTGCTTAGATAAGTATTCATGCCAATTTTCAAGTCTATTAACTCAAGGAATAAGATTTATCACACAAACGAAATCCCCCCTTTTCACCCCTTTAAAGGTCAAATGTCCAAAAACCCTTCTTAGTGCACGCCTGCACGCCTAGGTCGTAATAACTATCTGTGTGCCAAATTTCAGTCCAAATCATTTAGTGGTTTGAGCTGTGACGTAGACTACCCATTTTCACCCCATAAGGGGTAGATTTTTGAAAAACCCTACTGCACATTCTTATAAAAACTAAAAATTGCAAACTTTATAATTTACTTAGAAAAGTATTCGTGCCAAAATTTCAAGTCTATTAACTCACGGAATAAATTTTTTCATACACACGAAATCCGCCCTTTTCATCCCTTTAAAAGTCGAATTTTCCAAAAGCCCTTTCTTAGTGCACGCCTAGGTCCTAATAACTATCTGTGTGCCAAATTTCAGCCCAACCCATTTAGTGATTTGAGCTGTGACGTAGACTACCCATTTTCACCCCGTTAACGGTAGATTTTTGAAAAACCCTAATACACATCATTCTTTATTTCTGGTTTTAAATATAAATACTGAGTTTCGAGTTAATCGGACAGCACGTTAAAATTCTTCTATACAAACTTTGGCACCCCCCAATCCTCGTGTAGGGGGTAGTTTATAAAAACTAAAAATGACAAACTTTATAATTTACTTAGATAAGTATTCGTGCCAAAATTTCAAGTCTATTAGCTCATGGAATAAGATTGTTCATACAAACGAAATCCCCCGGTTTCACCGTCTTAGCGGTGGAATTTCGAAAAATCGTTTCTTATTGGAAACTTACTCTTCATAAAGAACACACCCTCCAAATTTCATGTCTCTCGAACCAGCGGTTTAGGCTGTGCGTTGGTATCTCAGTCACCCTTGCCTTGTATATAGATTCATTAAAATAAAATAAACTTTGACTTTGTAATTTCAATTCTAATGACTCGACTTTGTATATAGGTATGCTTTGTTTGAAGTTCTAATTCATATTTCTGAGGCATAGTATGTAAGACTATTATGTGTGTTTGAAGTACTGAAAATAAATCTTATAATATTCGAAGTAAGAAGACCGGGGAAATATGACTTGATTGAATACCTATCGGTCTTCCTGGTTTCTTTAAGGGTCTTTTCTATCTATAAAGGTACTGAATCATTAACCAAGTCGGACAGATTTATATGAAACGAACTTTTGCCAGGTCAGCGGCTTTGCCCGTGTAGATGTCGAAAATTTACCCATGGGAACCTACTACCGGGATAAAAAGTATCCTATGTGTTAATCCAGGTTATAAACTATCTGTTTGCCAAATTTCATCCAAATCCGTTCAGCCGTTTTTGCGTGATTGAGTAACAAACATCCAAACACACAAACACACAAACTCACAAACACACAAACACACAAACTTTCACATTTATAATATTAGTAGGATATACATACCAAGAGAGGGTTGTTGTTCCTGGTTACAACGAGGGGACCACCGGAGTCACCCTGGCATGTGCTCCTGCCATTGGCTCCGCTTGTGCAAATATTGGAGTCCTGGATGATGAGCGGGAAGGAATATCTGCATACAGCGTTCGTGATCACCGGCAGGGTAACGTGGTTCAAATTCCCAGAGATGCTACCACCTGCAGAATCATAAGTTTTTGACGTTAGTCCAGTAAACAAAATAAAAACTCCAGATTCGAAACCTATTGTAAAGAATTCCTTACCATCATTAGTGAGACCGAAGCCAGATGCGATGGCGTTTTCACCGGCGTAGTTCTCGTTACCGCTGGCAACAGCGATGAGTGCGATGATGTCTGTTGATAAACAAATTATACATATTTATTAATTATAATTAACTGATTAAACATGATACAAAGTATGCTTTAAAACCTATGCGTACCTATGCTTTAACAATGATGTGACTCAACCCAATTTATACTTTGCTTTTTTATTTTTGTTCTAGGGATATGAACTGAACCATGTACTTAACAATTAAGAATGAGGGTAAAGTAGTTACATTAAGTAATTAATGTTACTTGTAATTATCTTACTTGAAAGTCCAACGTTAGAGTTCAATCTGATCACAGCAACGTCGTTACGGATCAGGCTAGGGTTCCAGCTTCCGTGCATAGCAATATTATTGGTAGTCAACCTGGTACCGCCTGAGAACAAACGGTTTGAACCAAGGACAACGTTAATCTGAAAGCCCTGGTTTATACCGTCGAACCAGCAGTGAGCAGCGGTAGCAAGACGGTTAACCCTGATCAGAGAGGCTCCGCAGACACCCTCACCACCAAAGAAGGTCACGAGAAGACCGGCCTGTGGAAATTTACCTAAATTAATATAGATGGATTGTTGTTTGAAATTGTATTGTGACATTAAGGACTGTAATTCAGCCTGAAATAAAAGATTTATTATTATGTTTACATATTTCGGGATCATGGTATCTTGGTTCTTTGGATAGGCAAGAGGTCGAAGCCAACTCGCAGAGGCCCCTTATACAATTTTAAATGGAAGTAATAATAAGACATCTCTGTGCATAATCAAATTGATGGAATAATAATAAGGCATCTCTGTGCATAATCAAATTGATGAATTACCTGGTAAGGGAACTGTCCGGTATTTGAGGCTGAACCACCGACGATTCTGCCATGGGCCTCTTCCTGCTCCTCAGCTTGACGGATTCTATCGGCAGCGGGTGCACCGATTTTAGACAAGTATCCGTAAGCAGTGATGTCTTCTAGATCGATGACATCCTCGAGGTCGATGTATTTAGCGGAGGCGATCGCCGTCAGAGCCAATAGTGCCAATGCCAAGAACTTCATTTTGTCGTAATTAATCAATCACACTTTGCCCCATGCCTATTTATACAGAAATTTCAGATAATTTTAAGATAACCTGCTTTTAGAGTGATAAGTGTTTAGTTTTATCAATCGAAATCTTAGGATTAAGATATTATGACGATGTCATTTTAGCAGTCCTAAAAAAATCTATAAATCGATTGCAAAAAAGTAATCTCCTAAGGTACGTCATAGTTTCTGGAGAAGCTTTACGATATGTCTTAAGTAAAACCAAAGCCTACCCTCCTTCCCAGTATACGCTCATAAATGTTGCTTTAGAGTTAAAACACGTTCCAGATGCCTACGACTAAAAAGCAGCTGGACTGGAGGATTGATCTCAGTGTTGTCAGTCAGTGTTGTCAAAGTAAATTGAGAAGTAATTTCACAAGAGATTAAAGCCTTGAATGAGTCGCCAACAGACAATTATCCCTTTATGCACTATGCAAGTGTACCCAAGCACAACCTCCGAGACTACCTATTGGAGGGTTATGGAAACAAATGTATTGGGTTTGGTGTTATCATAACACAAAAGTTGAGGAAAAGAAAGTGTCCTTTTAAAGGCCATAAAAACAAAATTGACTTTTTTCCTCATTTGGTTGGTCTCATTGGTCATGTATTGACAAGTTCTTTGACATTAGGTGATCTTCAGAATCTGTTGATGGAGCTGGAAGGTGGCCATAGGAACTCCTCAATCAAATAAGATAGCACCATCGTGTTTGGTCTCATTGGATATGTATTGACAAGTGCTATTACATTAGGTGGTGTCCAGAGTCTGATGATGGAGCCGGAAGGTGGTCACGGGTACTCCTGAAGTAAACCAGATACCCCCGTCGTATTGGTTTCATTATATTTGTCTTGACAAATGCTATTATATTGAAAGTGTTCAGGGTCTGATGATGGAAGGTAGTAACGAGCACTCAACAAGATAGCGCCATCGTTTTTGGTCTCATTGGTCATCACTCATATGTATTGACAAGTGCTATTGCACTAATTAGCTGGTGTTTAGGGACTGAAGATGGAGCCGGAAGGCAGAAATAGAAAAAAAAGGACAAATAGATTTATTTGTCACAGAAACAGTGTGTGCAAAATATAATTCGATAACTCTAGAGGAAATGAATAGGCTGAGAATAATAAACTTAAAAATACGTTCTTAAAACCGGGGTTGATTTATAAACTGTGGCACTAAAAAGAGTGTTGGGCTTGTTGGATATCTGGTGATGGAACAGATATTTTAACAAATTCTAATGCTAAAAAGTACAAAAGTACAAAAAGTACAAAGTAAAAATCTTTTTACTGTTTAGTTAATTAAAAGCTTATTTGCTTTTAATTATCTAAACAGTACTAAATAAAACTTACGTAAACATAGAACTTTAATATTTTCTTAAAAGCTTGAGTCGTACAGTCACGAGCACTAATATGTATACACTAAGTAACTTTTAAAAGTGATTTTCACCTACTGTATTGATTGTAATTTTATGTATTATTATGAAATAGGTATCATCTCAAAGTTGCAATCGTTATTCCACGAGAAAATCGTTATTGAATTTTGCTGAGTGTATACATATTTTTGCTCGTGACTGTACCTAAATGTCCCGCTTACACTAAACTTAAAGATAAGCCTCAAGGTTTTAAGAAAATAATTAAAGTTCTATTACGTGAGTACTTTTTCGTTTATGAAAAGCTTGTTTTTAAAAAGATTTTTACTTATATTTTATAGGTGTAGATTAGGCTCGTAAGTGATTGGAATAGTGGAGTGGTGCATTCCCTTATCTTAAAATCAAGTACTTATTAATCTGTATCATCAATGATCTAGATGGTTATAAACATTATACATAAGATGTATCTTTTAATGCACGAAATCTCTTAAGGGGTCATTATACTCATAATTATGAACAACTTTCACTATGGGAGTAACGTTGAAATAGCTAAAAATATATTTGCTGTTCCTTACATTTATGTTCGCATAGCTCGTCAAAATAAAGCGTGAAAATAGAGGAAACGTATGCGCACTTTCAAACAGAACGCCGCCGCGCCGCCCGCGCCGGCCAGCTACCGACGCAACAGCGGCCGAGTCACATACCCCTCCCGCTTCTTGTGGCATCCCTCACTTGTATCTAACCTGCACGTCTGTGTATTAGTCTGGGTGGCGCAGGAGACCTCGCGGCTCATAAGACCCCGCTCTGCCTTACTACCAAATATATAACTTTGTAAGTTTTTTACGTCTAGATTTCGTAATGATTTTATAAACGTTATCTTAATAAGCAGTTACAGATTCTCTCAAAACAATAATATTATATATATAAACTTCTTGCTTTATAAAAATATCGTTTTATTTTTTATAAATTTTCATGAAAATGTTATTTGGTTACAGATTTTTCTGCTAAGTAGTTTATAGTTGACCGTTGATCCAGGTAATGAAGGAAGTGACCCTGGCGAATGCGGCAGGAGATCCAACCTCGCAACCGCGGGAAGATCCGAAGGAGGTAACGCCGATCTGTTGGAAAAGAGTTAAAATTAGGTCCACAGAGGAACAAGAAATAAAAAGATCAAGTTTACGAAAACTAAACTTGAGTAAGCGTCGTAGGATTCTAGAATGAAATATAGTTATTTTCAAAACACATACCAAGAGAGGCCTACTGTTCCTGTTGACAGTGAGGGGACCACCGGAGTCGCCGTTACATGTGCCCCTGCCACCAGCGCCGCTTATACAAATGTTGGAGGCTTGGATGATGTCAGGGAAGGAAAGACTGCATACAGCGTTCGTGATCACAGGCACGCTAACGTGGCTCAGACCCTGGTTAGTGGTGATGGCACCTGATGTACCTATATAATTAATCGTGTTGATAAATCGGTTCAATAGGTAAATAAACACAAACTCTTGATTAATATGTTAATTTGTTCTCACCATCAGCGGTGCGACCGAAGCCAGATGCGATGGCGGTTTCACCAGCAAAGTTCTCGTTGAGTTGGTTACCGCTGGGCAGAGCGATGGTAGCAATGTTGTCTGTTGGTACATTTAAAATAAAACTGGAGAACATTCCCATTAAAAAAAATAAGAAACATAGGTAAGTGTAACTATGTTATTTTTTTATAGCAATATTAATTATGCTTTAGTCTAATTTTATTTTAACTAATCAATTTAAACTATTACATTATACAAGAGTGAATGTAAATATTTTACTTACTTGAAAGGCCAACGTTTGAGCCCAATCTAATTATGGCAACGTCGTTACGGATCAGGCTAGGGGTCCAACTTCCGTGCATAACAACATCGGAGGAAGTCACCCTAGTACCGCCAGAGAACAAACGGATTGAACCAAGGACAACAATAATGCTAGAGCCCTGGTTTTGACCGTCGAACCAGCAGTGAGCAGCGGTCAGAACGCGATTAGCTGTGACCAGAGAGCCTCCGCAGACACCCAGACCACCAGAGAAATTCACGAGAACACCGGCCTGCGGACAATTGCGGAAATTAATTATATTTATGAAATGGGATTGTTTGAGACATTAATGTGCTCGGGAGAGCCTGGATCGACCCAACGCAAATGTATACGTACATTCGTGGTGGGGCGACCCGGTCTGTCAGGCACTTCTTCTCATGCAACCGAGCGGGTGGGCAGGTTGCGGATAGCCCAACTCCTGGCTGCGGGACCGGCCGCCGGCGGTTTGCATTTAGCCGCTGGTGGTCGATCCTGCACCAGGAGCATCCTCTCGGAGGATCCCGGACAAGAGAAGTTCCCGAAAGCCAAATCCCAGGCCTAGGGTAACCCATACCCCTTCCCCGTACTCTCCCACACACGGCTGCGCATTGAACTGCGTGCCCCCGGTCGTAGGCTGGCCTCGCTTTGTACGGAATACCTGTACAGTTCGTGGTTGGCTTGTGCTGGGGGCGCGTGGTTTGGTGGGGAGCAGTGTGTACTTATCTCCTAACCCTACCACCCCACCCTATCCATACACATCCCCTCGGTCCTAAAATCCCTAGGCCAACTCCCAGACCTAGGGTGTCCCCCTCAACCCATACCCTCCATCCGCCAAACACCTTCCCTCCATTCCTTTATCCCGTCGGTCCCAGAGGATGGGTAACCTCGATCCCAAAAAAGCCCACCCCCCAAAAAAAATGAATATGCAGGACGGCGAAAAACCTACCCAGGTGGGTCCCGGCCAAGCCGGGGAATCCCACACCGCTTCGGCGGTTAGCCCCCATCGTATTATGGGAGGGGGCCCTAACTGCAGTATCGACAACCTTATGCCGCGCTTTGCAGCGCGGCCGGCAGCTGACCAAGCGCCCAACACACAGGCTGCGACTAACGCGCCCAAACTCACTACCTCGGCTGCGAATAACGCGCCCACAGACACGACTTCGGCTGCGACGCACGCGCCAGAACTGACCACACGAAGCATGCTTCCCACGGGCCTCTGGCAACAGAGCATCGTGCGGAGCAGCATCAATTACCCAGACAGTGACCAGGACCAGCACAGACCAACAGAGACAGGGAAGGGTGACAGACCTGGCAGCTCTACCACTCTCCCGGTTGAAGTTGATGAAGTACGCCCGCTGGGGAAGCGCGGAAAAATCTTGGCCCGGGAGAGGAAAGCAGGCGACCGAAAGCGCAATACCCGCGAAGGCACTAGCCAGCGCGAAGCGCGATCGGACGCCGAAGAGATGGTACGCGACCAGCCGCGAGTACGCGCAGGGGCAACCCAGCGCGCAAAGCAGCCGGACGCGGATCCACGCGACCGACCGCAAGTCCGCGCAGGGGAAACCCAGCGCGAAAAACGGCCGGACGCGAACCCAAGCGGGCGGGGGCAGGTACGCGAAGGGGCAACCCAGCGCGAAGCGCCTCCGCACGCGACAGAGGCTGCCGGGGCCGCCAGTCGACCCCGACACACCGACACCGACATAACCACGGACTGGCCTCGACCTAAACGTTCCAGGGGTAAGCGCGCCGGATCCTCACGCCGGACAATGCCGGCAAAAGACACACAGCCAGGCACCTCAGAGCCGCAGCCTGGACCAAGCGGTACAGGGCCGGCAAAGAGGGTGCGCCCTGATGACACGGCCTCGCCGAGCACATTACAGGGGGACGCCAAGCGCGTGAGGGTCGACTCCGCTCAGGGGGGACAGAGGACCTACGCGCGGGCCACAAGGGATATTCCTGCGCGGCTTGCCGTAGCAGTCTGTTTTCCCCACCCCAGTAGGGACCTGACTATGGCAGAGGCCGAACATATTAAGACCGAACTGGAGGACGCACTAATGGACACAGACCCGTCCACACCACTCCCGGCCTTCCGTGGATACCCTCGGGTAGCGGAAGGCACGGTGCAGATGTGGTGTGAGGATGACACTGCCCTGACCTGGCTGACCCAAAACGTGCCAAAGATCAAGCTTCCAGACACTGACCTGAAACTGACAGTGATGAAGCAGACTGACGTGCTCACCCGTGTCCGAGCCTCGCTCTTCGTCCCTCGTTACAGAGGTGACGTAGCCAGGCTCCACAGTATTCTGACTCGTCAGAATACTTGGTATGACATTGGTAGGTGGTCACTCTACAGGGCGACTACCGTCGGTGGCGACAATAGCGGGACGTACCTCACGCTAGGGTTGCCACCGGAGGAAGCCGAAAGGGTCCTGGGACGGGAGCGACGGGTATCGTACCTGTTAGGGTCGATATACGTGCGTTTCTGGCCCACGACCCGACCCTCTGACACCCAGACTGACGACACAGACGGTAAGACTCTACCGACCACGGCACAGACGACCGACACCGACATCGACCAGCTCGAGGAGGTCATGGCCCGAGCGGCAATGGCCGACGAGGTCACAGAGCCACTGCCCGAATCACCCGGCTGGAGCGAGCGCTTACTCGCCTCATCACCGGGTGAAAGACCACAGACGGAGGCATACCGGGAGGAGGTAGCGGAGGGGCTGTCCGATGGATCCATCTCCGACTAACACCTCTCCATCGCCGTCACCCCTAAACATCATCCAGACCAACCTCCAGCACAGCCAGACTGCCACGGCTAGCTTGCGCAGGGCACTGGAGGTAAAGCCCCGAACCATCGCACTGATCCAAGAGCCGTGGATCAGAAACAATAGAATATGTGGACTCAGTAACATCGGAGGTAAGCTAGTCCTCGATACACACGGCTTAGACAAACCACGAACCTGCGTCTACATACCCAAAGACATTCCTATCACACCACTCACTCAATTCTGTTCCAGAGACCTGACAGCTGTCCGGCTCCAAACTGAAGGCAGTGATCCAGATGTTGTACTAGCCTCGGTATACATGCCAGGCGAGGCCGTGGACTGCCCGCCAAAAGAAATGGCCGACCTGGTACAACACTGTGAGCGGGCCAATTTAGACCTGATCATCGGAACCGATGCAAACGCCCACCACCCGCTCTGGGGTAGCGATGCACCAAACTCCAGGGGAGAGGTACTATCCACCTATTTATTTTCCACTAACCTTAACATTATAAACCGCGGCTCTGAACCCACTTGGGTTACAGCCCGAGGACAAACGATTATTGACCTAACACTCGCTACTGAAAATGTGACAAATCGTATAACAAACTGGCACGTATCGGACTAGCCTTCTTGCTCAGACCACAGAAGGATCCGTTTGACACTAAATGCTATAACAAGGAAACCAGCACCGAGACGGAACCCTAGGCGCACCGATGTCCCAGGGTATAAACGCCTTCTAGCCTCCCTATTAGCGAGGCACTTATCAAGCGTAGCCCTAAGAGACCAAGCACAACTGGAATACACCGTAGCAAAACTATCAGAGTACCTCACCGAAGCATACTATGCATGCTGTAAGTTAAGAGCGCCAAAAACCAAGGGAGAAAAAAATCCCTGGTGGAACTCAGAACTTAGTAAACTCAGAGATCTGCTACGCAAGAATTTCAACAGAGCCAAAAACACCAGACTCCCGGACGACTGGGAGATATACAAAGAAACCCAATACACGTACAAGAAGCAAATCAGAACCGCCAGGAGAACAGCATGGCGGAAATTCTGTGAATCTATTGAGACAAACAACGAAGCCGCAAGGGTGAGGAAAATCCTATCAACAGATCAGGACCGAACTCTTGGTGTGCTGAAAAAAACCGATAACTCATATACGCTTGACGATCAGGAAACTAGTAAGGTCCTTCTGGAGACCCACTTCCCAGAATGCAAACTCCTAGTGGATAGGACGTGGGAGGCGGATCCGGAACGGACCCCAACGGATCAAGACTGGTCTAGAGCCCACAATATAGTAACAGAAGACCGAATAAAGTGGGCCATTAACTCCCTTCAGCCATATAAGTCTGCAGGTTTGGATGGCATCTTCCCAGCCCTACTGCAGTGGGGAGTAGACCATCTGACACCATGCCTAATGGAGATTTACCGAGCCTGCATAGCACTAACATACATTCCTCTTGCATGGCGAGAAGTGAAAGTCATCTTCATACCCAAACCTGGAAAAACTGACTACACACTACCCAAGGCTTATAGGCCCATAAGCCTCACATCCTTCCTACTCAAAACCCTTGAGAGACTCTGCGACAGACACATCCGGGACGGACCTCTCCGGGCAATACCACTCCACAAACAACAGCATGCGTACTCCACCGGCCGATCAACAGAATCCGCGCTGCACAGCGTGATCTCCAAGATTGAATGTGCAGTGGACCACAAATGCTCAGCACTGGCCGTCTTCATTGACATTGAGGGCGCCTTTGATAAAACCAGTTTCAGAAGCATCACCACGGCCCTCAATAGACACAGCGTAGACTCGACCCTGAGTGGCTGGATCACCAACATGCTCAAACTGAGGGCGGTACAGGTGACCGTGAATGACACTACTAGGGCCATTGTGGCGAAGGGCTGCCCCCAAGGGGGTGTCCTCTCGCCACTCCTATGGAACCTGGTGGTAGACAGCCTCATCAGAGTACTAAATGACAAAGGTTACTTCACCGTAGGCTATGCGGACGATATAACCATAATAATCAACGGCACACATGAAAACACTATATGCAACCTCATGCGCCAAGCTCTGAAAATAGTAGAGGAATGGTGCAATGAACACCAACTTACGGTGAACCCAACAAAGACCGAATTGATTCTATTTACAAAAAAGAGGAAACTACCAATACTACAACTACCCCGCTTCTTCGGGACAACCCTGAGCCTATCGACTGAAACCAAGTACCTGGGCATCTTCTTGGACAAACAGCTGAACTGGGCAAAACATACTAACTATATCATTACAAAAGCCACGGTATCCCTCTGGCAGTGCAAGCGACTGCTGGGAAGGAACTGGGGAATTAGCCCCAGGGTCACTTACTGGCTATACACCACGGTCATCCGACCGATCATCACATATGGCTCATTGGTCTGGTGGCCCAGGACAGACCTGAGCACAGCCCGAAGAGACCTCGAAAAACTTCAGCGTTCTGCATGTGTTGCAATCACTAGCAGCATGAGAACCACACCCACTGCTGCCCTACAGGCAATGCTCGGACTGCCGCCTCTGCACCTCATCGTACGAGAGGAAGCGGCCCTGGCTGCTTTTAGGCTCCACTTATCAGGAATCCTGACCAAAGACTCCAGAGTTAAGCATACACGCATAAAAGAGGATGCGGTCAAGCGACAGCCAATGATGGCATCACCCTGCGACAAAGCCCCAAAGACACACAACTTTCAAAGGCACTACGGTATAGTACTCACCGAAGAACGGTGTGACTACTCAGGGCCGAAAGAGATGAGAGTATACACTGACGGATCGAAGACCCACTCCGGCACAGGAGTCGGAGTCTTCTCACATGACCTCAACATCAATATATCCAGCCCGCTGGGAATGTCCAACACCGTCTATCAGGCAGAGTGTGTGGGCATCATACAAGCAGCTTATGCTATACAAGCCAGGAGAGTTACGGGCACCCATATACGGATACTCTCCGACAGCGCTTCGGTTCTCCAATCCTTACAGAAGAATTATATCACCTCGAAGCTTATACTAGAATGTCACAACGCACTGGAACAAGTAACGGTTTCCGGTTGCAACAAAGTGACGCTACAATGGATTAAGGGACACAGTGGATCGCTGGGAAATGACGCAGCAGACGAGCTTGCTAGAAGAGCGTCTAGCGCGTCGGTCTGCGAGCCCGAGCCCATCGTACCCATCCCGTTCAATCAAATACGCAGGTGGCTCCAGGAGTTCACCCATACCCAAGCGGAGAACTGGTGGTCCTCGGTACCGGGCTGCAGGCAGTCCAAGGAAGCTATGCCATCCCTGGATGGCAGGCTAACTAGGCGTTTGTTATGCCTGGACAGGAATAGCCTGCGTCTGGTGGCGGGGACCATCACAGGACACTGCTCGCTGAACAAACACTTCCACACAATAGGCATAACGGACAGTCCTCTATGCAGAGCGTGCATGGAGGCCGAGGAAACCGTCGCGCACGTGCTCTTTGAATGCACGGGCGTCACCCAGACTAGAACCAAAACCCTCGGGTCACCCAGATCTTACACAGAGGTTCTGTACAAACCAGGAGTCATAGCTAACTTCTGGAGGGAGGTGGGCTGGTTGGAATAACCCCCAAACGGCCGCCATGGCCCACGCACAATGGTCCACCTTAAGGACTAAGTGCGGAAACCAAACCCATAACATAGAACATAGATAGACATTAATGTGCGTAATCAACCTGATTAATTACCTGGTGAGGGAACTGTCCGAGACTTGAGGCTGAACCACCGACGATTCTGACATGAGTCTCTTCCTGCTCCTCAGCTTGACGGATTCTATCGGCAGCAGGTGCACCGATTTTAGACAAGTATCCGTAAGCGGTGATGTCTTCTAGATCGATGGCATCTTCGAGGTCGATGTATTTAGAGGAGGCGACCGCCGTCAGAGCCAATAGTGCCAGTGCCAAGAACTTCATGTTGTCGATATTGATTAATCAAACTAACTTAAAATAGTATTTATAGTGTAGTTTTTAGATAATTTGAAGATAAAGCCTAATTGGTACGATAAAATGTTTGTTAAAATGTTAGTTTTATCAATCGAATCTAAATAATCTCAGGATTAAAACGATACGTTTATTGCAGACTGATTAAACTTACCAGTCATAGTATAGTTGAGAAGCGCAGTCAACAACTACGGTTCCTGTACATGACGCCGGAGCCGCACCGCGGCGTGTCGTGTAGATTTTACACTCTTTCTAAGATATTCTGATTTTTTATCTTGCGGCGCCGCCGCGCGCCGGTGCGGCGGCATTGCGGCGCATGGGCGATATCCATTCGTATACACAAACATGCGGTCCGGCGCCGGTGTGGCTCCGGCGTCATGTACCAAATTTGAAGCCCAATTTCAAAGTTAATGTATATTTATTATGCTTAGGTTACCATGTTATAGGTAAATGCAAGTCATGACTGTAGTTTGTTTAGAATCGATTTCAGACATTTAATTTTAGAAATGTTTTCAAAAAGCGCTGACATATAATAATTAACGTAATACAGGGTGGCCAATTAGGAAGTATACTACTTTAAATTAAGATTTTTTATTTCATTCTTCTTACACATAAATTTTATTTTTAAATATTAGAATTAAAAAATATATAAAAACATTTAAAATTAAGATTACTCTTATGACATACGAAAATTACCGGATATTTTTAACCGAATTAAAAACGGAGGAGGTTCTCAATTCGTCTGCATGTTTTTTTTTTTTGTATGTTTGTTACGCGGTTGCTCCGCCAATTTTGAATTGATTTTGATAATTCTGTTTTTGTTTCGTAGGTCATGCTTCTGAGGTGGTTCCTATATTTTTTATTAACTTTGCTGGCGCAGTTTTTGAGTTAGCTTCAATAATTACGTATTTTTCCCACTTAGTATATGTGAACGATATCTTATTTGACTCCGTCACTGTTATTTACATAGCAGGTAGTGGTAATCTAATTTGTGTGAGGTAGGTACCACAACTAGAAAGTGGAAAATAAAAACTTTTTATTTTTGTGTGAAGTGTTTTTTTGGAAGCCGGTTGCTTTTTTTGTAAAAAGTTTATATTCTATATGTATATTATTCAGGCTTGGTAATTTTATACGTTGAATAAGATCAGAATAATCTGTTCTTGTTTTATTCTTAAAAATGCGATTGCTTTCCATCGTGTTTTTCATTAAATTTTCGCATACTTTATTACGTATCCCACTAATAAAGTCAAAAATATTCTGCTTTTCGTATTCAAGCTTGACCATGTTACGTTCCTTTAGATAACCCTCCTTAACTCCTCCTTTAGATTGCACTCCTCAACTAAACAGTAACCCTGTTGTGATTCGGCAAATTTGAATTTATCTTGAGAAGTAACCTACAGTGAAGGAATTAGTAGGAGTAGGTTTGCGTAAGTTTTATTTAAGTAGTACTACTTTTTAGTTCATTATAAGATGTTTTTTTAAAGGGCTTGATCAAGAAAGCGGTGCTTCTGGACACGGCGCTTATAGTTAGGATGTTCCTCTCTCAGGAGCCCTGACCACCGGTAGCTTGGACCGTGTTACCGATACCGAATCTTAATATTTTTCAAAGTTAATTTTTCTTTTTTTAATGTAACTGATATGCATACTGAAATAATAATGTGTTATATAACATAACTAGCTTTTGCCCGCGGCTTCGCCCACGTGGATGTCAGAAAAAATCCCATGGGAACTTACTACCGCCCGGGATTGAAAGCACCCTATGTGTTAATCCAGTTATCTAATTGCGTAACTTATTTTCGTAACCGATTAAGACTAATCTTTTATTTTGACAGTTCAACAACATTCATTGCGTTATTTACGTTGTGGAGCAGATTTTTTTTTCAAACTTATGAAGCAATGGATTAGAAATTTGTTTCATGCTGATTCAGATTGTGGATCGTGTATTACGCAATTAGGGTGCAGGTTATAAACTATCTGTGTGCCTTTCATCCATATCCGTTGGGCAGTTTTTGCGCCAATCCGGAACACACATCCAAACAAACAGACAAACGGACAAAAATTCTTAAAAAAATATTTTCGGCATATGACTCATTCCCACACCTCGTAGCAATTACACGGGCAATATTTCCTTTGCCCGTTATTTATCTATGTAACGGATTGCTTAAAAAACTAAAAGTGACAATCTTTATGATTTGCTATAGCAAGTATTGCCAAGATTCAAGTTTAATAACTAAAGGAATAAGGGCGAATTTCCAAAAACCCTTTCTTAGTGGATTCCTACGTCCTAATAACTATCTGTGTGCCAAATTTCAGCCCAATCCGTTTAGTGGTTTGAGCTGTGACGTGGACTACCCATTTTCATCCCGTTAGGGGTAGATTTGAAAAACCCTGATACACATTATTCTTTATTTTTCGTTTTAAGTTTATGTACTGAGTTTCGAGTTAATCGGACAGTGCGTTAAAATTCTTTTATACAAACTTTGACACCCCCCAATCCTCGTTTAGGCGGTAGTTTATAAAAACTAAAAATGACAAACTTTATAATTTGCTTAGATAAGTATTCATGCCAATTTTCAAGTCTATTAACTCAAGGAATAAGATTTATCACACAAACGAAATCCCCCCTTTTCACCCCTTTAAAGGTCAAATGTCCAAAAACCCTTCTTAGTGCACGCCTGCACGCCTAGGTCGTAATAACTATCTGTGTGCCAAATTTCAGTCCAAATCATTTAGTGGTTTGAGCTGTGACGTAGACTACCCATTTTCACCCCATAAGGGGTAGATTTTTGAAAAACCCTACTGCACATTCTTATAAAAACTAAAAATTGCAAACTTTATAATTTACTTAGAAAAGTATTCGTGCCAAAATTTCAAGTCTATTAACTCACGGAATAAATTTTTTCATACACACGAAATCCGCCCTTTTCATCCCTTTAAGAGTCGAATTTTCCAAAAGCCCTTTCTTAGTGCACGCCTAGGTCCTAATAACTATCTGTGTGCCAAATTTCAGCCCAACCCATTTAGTGATTTGAGCTGTGACGTAGACTACCCATTTTCACCCCGTTAACGGTAGATTTTTGAAAAACCCTAATACACATCATTCTTTATTTCTGGTTTTAAATATAAATACTGAGTTTCGAGTTAATCGGACAGCACGTTAAAATTCTTCTATACAAACTTTGGCACCCCCCAATCCTCGTGTAGGGGGTAGTTTATAAAAACTAAAAATGACAAACTTTATAATTTACTTAGATAAGTATTCGTGCCAAAATTTCAAGTCTATTAGCTCATGGAATAAGATTGTTCATACAAACGAAATCCCCCGGTTTCACCGTCTTAGCGGTGGAATTTCGAAAAATCGTTTCTTATTGGAAACTTACTCTTCATAAAGAACACACCCTCCAAATTTCATGTCTCTCGAACCAGCGGTTTAGGCTGTGCGTTGGTATCTCAGTCACCCTTGCCTTGTATATAGATTCATTAAAATAAAATAAACTTTGACTTTGTAATTTCAATTCTAATGACTCGACTTTGTATATAGGTATGCTTTGTTTGAAGTTCTAATTCATATTTCTGAGGCATAGTATGTAAGACTATTATGTGTGTTTGAAGTACTGAAAATAAATCTTATAATATTCGAAGTAAGAAGACCGGGGAAATATGACTTGATTGAATACCTATCGGTCTTCCTGGTTTCTTTAAGGGTCTTTTCTATCTATAAAGGTACTGAATCATTAACCAAGTCGGACAGATTTATATGAAACGAACTTTTGCCAGGTCAGCGGCTTTGCCCGTGTAGATGTCGAAAATTTACCCATGGGAACCTACTACCGGGATAAAAAGTATCCTATGTGTTAATCCAGGTTATAAACTATCTGTTTGCCAAATTTCATCCAAATCCGTTCAGCCGTTTTTGCGTGATTGAGTAACAAACATCCAAACACACAAACACACAAACTCACAAACACACAAACACACAAACTTTCACATTTATAATATTAGTAGGATTACTGTCATTATTTAATAAAATGCCATTGTTTGGTTTGGTATTCATCAATAAAAAATACTCAACAAAAAAGAGTTTTTCTCAAAACTCCTCGTATAGATTTTATTGGATTCGGAGGAAATTGCTTGTGACAGACGGACAGACAGACAGACACACGACTGATCCTATAAGTGTTCCGTTTCATCCTTTTGAGGTACGGACCGTACGGAACCCTAAAAAGAGGATTTAGCCAAAAAAGACACAAATAGATACGAACTTTAAATCTTTTATTGTAATACTTTAATAATAGTGCTATTCGGTAACATAATATGCTGTAGACTTGTTTACAATTGACCAATGATCCAGCTGGCGTAAGAGGTGACCCTGGCAAAGGCGGCAGGAGATCCAACCTGGCAACCGCGGGCCGATCCGAAAGAAGTGACACCAATCTGATGGAAATATTAAAATTAGTACTAAAAAATCACAAGTTATAAAAAACGGTAAAGTTTGCGAAGAATAAGCCGTCGCATTAATGAGCCTCTTAAGATTCTATTTCCGTACGTATTTTCAAAATACGTACCAAAATAGGTCTTCCGTTCCTGTTCACAGTCAGGGGACCACCGGAATCACCGTTGCATGTGCTCCTTCCATTAGCACCGCTTGTGCAAATGTTGGAGTCTTGTACGATGAGGGGGAACGAAGATCTGCAGACAACGTTCGTGATCACAGGCAGGCTAACATGGCTCAAAGCCTGGTTGGTGGTGATGGCACCTGATGCACCTATAGAATGAAACGTGTTCATAAGTCAATTCAGTAAATAAACAAAAGCTCTTAATTCAGAGCGGCATGTCAATATGTTAAAAACGTCTTACTGTCACTGGTGCGACCAAAGCCAGATGCGATGGCAGTTTCACCGATGAATAGTTCGTTTAGCTGGCTACCGCTGGGCAGAGCAATAAGGGCGATATTGTCTGTTGGTAGGTACACAGATATTATTATTTTATCTACTAAATGACAAATGAATGTTAAGTTATGTTATGTTAAATGACAAATGAATAGTAGATTTTTTATTTATTTTTTAACTGATAAACTACTTCTATCTACTGCTTACTTGAAAGGTCGACGTTAAAGCCCAATCTGATCACGGCAACGTCGTCACGGATCAGGTGGGGGTTCCAGTTTCCGTGCATAACAATGCTGGAGGTAGTCACCCTAGTACCGCCAGAGAACAAACGGATAGAACCAAGGACAACGATAATGCTAAAGCCCTGGTTTTGACCATCAAACCAGCAGTGAGCAGCGGTAAGAACGCGGTTTGCTCTGATCAGAGAGCCTCCGCAAACACCCTGACCACCAAAGAAGCTCACGAGAAGGCCGGCCTGTGAAAGATTTCCGAAATTAATAAAAAGTAATGGATTTGTTTAAGACATCACTGTGCATAATCAAACTGATTAATTACCTGGTGAGGGAACTGTCCAAGATTTGAGTTGGAACCACCGACGATTCTGAAATGGGTCTCTTCCTGCTCCTCAGCTAGACGGATTCTTTCGGCAGCGGGTGCACCGATTTTAGACAAGTATCCGTAAGCAGTGATGTCTTCTAGATCGATGACATCCTCGAAGTCGATGTATTTAGCGGAGGCGATAGCCGTTGCCGTCAGAGCCAATAGTGCCAGTGTCAAAAACTTCATTTTGCCAATATTAAAGACTAAACTGCTTAACATAAAAAGTGTATTTATACTGGAGCTATTAGATCACTTTAAGATAACTCATGTTAAAATATTCTGGTACTTGTTTGTTTTATCATACGAATTTGATTGGAAGATAGATAATAGATAATATTTTTTTTAACAGTAATTGTATCTTAGCTGCGGAAAGTTCACTTGGTTAACAGTTTAATATGTGAGAGACATAATGATTTTTTCATTTTAATTATATTGGCTACAGTGACCGACCAAAACGGCTTTATAAAAAAAACATGTGCGGTCGGGGGACCCCATCTAGAACGACATTCCTTCTCATGATTTTTATTTTCATTTTCCTTTCTTATTTTTTCTCTATCAAGAGAGAGAGAGAAAGTGTGAATTAGAAGAAGGCAGTCGCAAGTATGAACGTATGTAACCAAAGACGATGTCGAGGATAGAGCGTAGTGGAGGAGAAAGACCAGGAAGGCTGACCCCACCACCATGTGGGATACATAGCTAGGAAGAGAGAGAGAGTCGCAAGTATGAACGCTTTTTTCGCTTGACGATTACTGCCAGTTTACTCATACCGCAAGGCGCGTTAAAGAACTTCGTTCCAAAAATGGCAAGATTACCATTGCATTTAAATCATAGTGCTGTGTTTCCGGCATCGAGCGTATTCTTTCGACCTTCTCGAAGGCTGATCAGCTATGGCAGCCTGAAGCTCACGCTGTCAGTACTTTTCGGCCCTGTAGGCCGTCCCACGAACAAAGTGCCCTTTAGATTGCCATCGACACGCTAAGAAGTGTCCTACTCACTGCCACTTCTGCTAGTTGTCAGTTTCCTTTGTCACTTTACCGTATCAGATATGAGGAGTATCACAGGAGATACTCCTCATATCTGATATAGTACAAAATTAAATCATTGAAACGTTCGTAAAAAGCCCAGCAAAGTGGGTTTTTATAATACACACTCGCAATCTTAATCATTAAGTGATAGTCAACAATGATAATTATGGAAAATTGATTAAATACAGATTATCACAGTTACGAGTATAGATAGATAAAGGATAGGTGAGGAAATTTAATTAGCCGGCTTTTTTAATCAGTTCATTAATCATTTTGCTATTGCATAATGTGTATGAAAAACATAGTAAATAATATGATGAAAACAAAAAATAGTCGAGTCGCAATAGTAGCAGATATGATTTGTTCCAAAAGGATCTGATGAAAATGTAAACAAATGGATCAGAAAAAGTACATTTGGATGCCAATTGGTAGTTCCACTTATAAATTGCGTGCTTTGATTTGATGTATGGGTTGTTACTATAGATATCCGTGGTTGTTACTTATACGGATACTTCTAAAGTGGATTAAGTGAGAGATACGCTTTCTTTCTTTCCACCGTCTCTTTGCGTGTATCACCTTCTTGGTTCTTGTTACTGAACATGAATTAAGTAATTTCGGAAGAGAGAAAAAGAAGAACTGCTGTATCTGGGTATAAAAAAAACAGCCGTCCGATAAGGACCCAGGCCTGGGTCGACGGTGCGTTGTGTTCCACGCGCGTCTCAAACAGATGTCAGCACAGTTGGCGGGGTCTGCTAGGACCAATGCCTGCCAGGGTTGCGGGAAAGTCCGAAAGGGATACCGGTTCCCTTGGCATCAGGCAACTAAAGGAATACGAGTGAGTTTTATTTAGTCCGTCAAAGTCTGAGACGCCCTCCCGGCCCGTCCAGAGTGGGAGAAGGATAAGGATGATTTCCCACAAAAAAAAAAAAAGTTTAAAAACTTAAAACAGCGAGCTTTGCAAGTCTACGATGTTAATGTTTCATGGCGGCTACGGATGAAAAACGTTGGAGATAATCAGATCTATTTATTTATGACAATTACATTGATTTTATTGTGTAGACATATACTCGTAAGTATTCTCTTATCTTGTTTTTGGGGTTCCATAGTCAAACAAAGAACTCTTAGAGTCTCCTTTTAGTTTTTTACTAGCAGATTGTTTGTGCTATAATTTTTGCATACTTATACCTTTTCCTACGCATAATATAGTGTGGGTGTTCGAATGGGTTCGTCCCTGAGGGCCCTGATCCCGGAGGGCCACGAGGTCACATATTTTCTATGCTATTTTTTCTATGGTCACGTAAGGTAGGTATAATTCAATATTATCTTACTGCTGGCGTTTTACCGTAACTCTTTTGTGATACATTGATTTATTCATGAACTGTTAAACTTATTTTATTGTCGCCTTTAGTATTTATTCTAGAACTAAACCTTTTTTGACTAAGAGTATCAGGCTAAGCACAATCTACACTCAATAAAACACGAAACCCTATCCGGCACAAGGTAGGACACAGGTACAGTGGCCAAGAAAGTGGTGTACTAGTTTTGATTTAATTTCTTAGTCATTGAAAATTTCAACAAGGTTAAAACTAGATTATCACTGAAAGAGATGCATAATAATGACGTAAACCTTATTGATAAGTGTAGGTAAACAATTCATACGTCATAGGTCACTTAAACTGCATGACATTTTAACCTTTATTATAAACGGATAAGATATTACTTTCTGCAAAGAAAATTTAAATGTTTCTAAACTAAAGTAATAAAAACTATTTAATTGGACAACCAATTCTGTTTGAAAAAGAACACTGACAATCGACATTATATTTTGGTAAATTCTTATTTCTAATTATTTTCCTCAGAAAAATCGATGTAATATCCGTGTTATTTTTTACTCAACTGCACATAAATATATCATCTTACTCTTAATACCGTGGCCACAAGATCTCCGGATCTAAACCAGATAGAAAATCTTTGGGGCCTTATGGTTCAAAGATAGTCGCATCAAAACGAAAGAACCACACATGCTCTAGAGTACTGTAATTTAATTTGGGAGGAAATGCGAGGAACCGATATTTGCTCACAACTTGTTGGGTCAATGAGGTCTCACCTTTTAGAGGTCATAGGAGACAATGGCGGTTACACCCATTACTACATTTTTTAATAGTTTTTATTTTTCCAACCTCTTCTGAATTTGACCATATGACTGCTGCGTCATTGCTGCTGTTCCAGAGTAGCTCCTGCTCTTTGTGTTTTTGGGTGAAGGTGAATCTGGTTGAAGACACATTCACATTAATAAGTATTTTTAGTTTTCTAAAGTAAATAACGATTTTACTTTTTTTATATTATTTAAATAGTGATTGTAACAATTTAATAAAAGGATACTTACATCTATTTTTGGCTTTGCTTTCTGACAAATCTATATAATACAAATGAATCCCGAAAGTGTAAAACTCGACAACGGCTGGGCCGATACCGATAGTTCATTTTATCATATCCGTTGTACTGCAGGAAAGGTTCTTACGGTAAGAAAAAAAAGGCTCCGTGAACGAAATTGCGGGCATCACCTAGTGGGTAAACAGGTTTTGAAAATTTACTAGTGATTAGAATTTAACAAGACCACTTTCATATTAATCGTGCCTTTCTCGTTTTTAATTGAATTAAAAAAAACGGCCAAGTGCGAGTCAGCTTCGCGCACGAAGGGATCCGTACCATTATCTATTAAAACGGCAAAAATCACGTTTGTTGGATGGAAGCTCCTTAAATATTTATTTTATTCTATTTTTTAGTATTTGTTGTTATAGCGGCAACAGAAATACATTAATCATACAAATCATCTGTGAAAATTTCTAACTATCACGGTTCATGATGAATGCAAATAATGTAATATAATAACTAAAACAAATTAATAAAATATAATAATTAATAAAAGTAAATAAAATAATTTAACCTCATAATATTATTAGAATAACTACATAAATCTAAATACTAGTAGATAATACTATAGATAATAATAATAGTTGTGTAAAAAACTTGCAATCCAGTGTACCTACTCACTGGATGCTTGTTTTATCTAACCTTTTATGTTGCCGTGCCCTAACCGGGTTTCATGTTGGATCTTACTTTATTATGTAACAACTGGTGTACACATGAATGCAATAAAACATTTGAGTTTGAGTTTGAGTTTGAGTTTGAGATACAGCCTGGTGACAGACGGACGGATGGACGGACGGACGGACGGACGGACAGCGGAGCCTTAGTAATAGGGTTCCGTTTTACCCTTTGGGTACGGAATCCTAAAAACAGATTGTTGAAACTTTGAAGAAAACTATTTAAATGACAATGACCATTTATGCCCTAATCAGTTACAGCCAATCCATATATTTAAGTATCTTTCATTTATTCAAACTAGATTTAAGATAATAGTCTAGAGTCAATCAAAGACCATGTTTAAAATGGAATAAAAATAAATATAATTTGTAGTTCCGGTTACGTTTTCGACTTAATGGCGACGATATGTGAAAGATTACAGTTCATTTCGTTCATTCGGTCAATGTGATCAGATTAGTGGTAGGAGTATACCTTATTTTTGGGGTACTTTTATTATTTTAATTGTTTATATTCTAGACACTTTAGTTAACATGCGGTCTCTCTTCTCACATAATCATAAAGCCGTTTGGGGTTGAAACACTAGGGCCATGGGGTCTGAGTGCTTATCGAGTATTTTGGGACATCGACAAGCGGTTGTTCGACTCTTCACGTGACCAGTCAGGCAAGCTGGCCAATTCTTAGGCCAAAGAAGCAGCATTGCCATCCAACGTGGCAAAGCTGCCAGCCTATTGGACACTTTTCCCACTGACAGCAATGCGGATGAATTTTTTGATGCCTTCCTTTATATACATATATATTTATATATTTTAGCGTAGTGGTAGCTTGTATATTGTAATTAAAGCGAATGAATAAAGAACTATACGTATAGTTTCAATACGAATGATGTTACCAAGATGTTATAATATATTTTGATTAATAAGTTCTTTTGTAGGTAATATATAATATGTAGTATTTTTTCCGAAGCAGATTCTTGAAAAGTTTTTGGGTAAAAAAATAACAACCATCTGGAAACACTGATTGTAGTTGTCACTCGATCATTCAATCACTTGTCACTCGTCACCATAGAAACCTACTGTTACGTTCAAACCAGTCCAAAGTTGTGCTTTGTGCGTGTGTTATTGTTTTTTTGCTTACTTATTGTTTATTTAAACACTTACCCGTAACTTTTCTGCACATTTTAGCTCGATATACATATTCTTGAAAGCGATATCTCACTGCCGATTTTGGTTTTCCTACTGGACTAACGATACGTGTCAGTTTATCGGTGAAATGTAATTGGATACGATATTGCGGTGCTTAGTTGATTGGAATCATGGATCAATGTTTCGGTGCATCAAATGTGTTTTGCGCGTGCAACGTATTTAGAGACGTGCAGTCAGTGAATTATCCGTGCAACTGCAAAAAACAACGTAACAAGTTGATGTTGTGATTCAGTTCCCTTTAAAATGGTTATAAGCTAAATGGTGCTTATCCAGGCATCTTTTTAGGACAGGCCGTCTCTTCACTGGCTTATATTTATGGCTTATATTTATTTAGGTTGTGAAATAAATTGTTTAAGTTTGAATAAAAAAGGGTACCTACGTTGTTTTTGAGAGATTTGTTTTATTTCCCGTTTCTCCGGTTTACACTGTTCTGACCACCTTACTACCTTACTAATATGTGGAACTCTCCCATAAGTTATAAATATCTGGTAGGTCTACGCCAGCTGCTTATAACTATTCTAAGAGATGAGATGGATATGTGTCCAATAGGATCGATTGATATTCATAGCGCAGTTTGGTTTAATTCTGCTCGAAAAGGATTAAAATGAAACAAAGTACATTATAGTTTCGTAGCTTAGCTAAGCTAACTAAGCAGAGAAGCTTCTCTGCTTAGTTACCTCACTCATCTTTGATGGACGAGCTGCCTAATTCTCATGTTTAAAAAATATACTTATGTCTCACCTCAGCACAGATTGGGTGCATCATAGGCTGGTTCCTAGTTATTTATGTTGCAAAATCTAGCAAACCCTACTAGGTTACGAGGTGAGTATAATGTTTCTGGCGCTAATTGGAATTCGACAGTGAACTAAAAAAACGCCTGACACAAAATGATTCGCAATCAATAGTTTTTTTAAGTTTAACGGATCAAAAGTGCTAGGAAAAAGATTTTTTAATTACCGAATATATAAAAAACTGCTCCATTATCTTAAACAGGAGGTATTCTACTGCTTTTAAATGCACTATGTGCAGCTTTGTAACAGATTGTTTTAGTAAGGGTATGCATGTATAGGAATCTGGTCATGGTCCTTTTGCCCACCATTGATTGATATTACGACGTCATTGGTTCCATCAAGTTCAAACCAAGAACAGCTGCCTCGTAACAAATTGTAAACATCGTTATCAATCAGACAAAGATGGCAATAGGAGTTGTCAGATCGATCTGCAAGCGAAACTAATCTTTATTGCCTATGAATCTGCAAACGGCATTTAACCTTATTGACCTTGGCCGGTTTTTTAAATCTGACTGTAAGTCATGATATGATGTTCCAGAGCTGTTATTATACTAAAGATTATTCTATATTATACATAATATTGTTTTTGATTGTCTGCCTATCTAAATAATTGTGATAACATTTCCAACAGAATACAGTTCGAATCGGTTTATGAGATAGTAATTAATAATTTGTAAAAGGCATCATGTCTTCAAACCTTTATGATGTTTTTTCATTAAACATGTTTTACCTTATATTGAGCTTTTAGCTAACATATAAGTGTTAATTGAATCTCACTAACCTACTGCAATATTACAAAAGTTATGGAGCAATAAGTACTCATTACCTATCAATATTTACCCGATTGTTAAAATTAGTGCGAATGATAAACAGAAACCGTGTAGGATCACTCGTGTGTCTGTATGTCTGGCGGTCACAGCCAATTTGATCCGAATCTAATGGACACATTAGTTGAAATTTGGTATAAATATAAATTTCTGTGACTCAATATTGTGCTTATAAACTTACATTTGCAGTTAGTTGTATGGGCGAACATGTTTTTAATCAGAATGTTAAGTTGGTTCTTAGGGTGAATTAATCTCTATTACGGAACCCTTCATTGTGCGAAGTCTGACGTGCACTTGACCGGTTTTTAGGGTTCCCTACCCAAAGGTTAAAACGGGATCCTATTACTAAAGCTCTGTTGTCCGTCTGTCCGTCCGTCCGTCTGTCTGTCACCAGGCTGTATGTCATGAACCGTGATAGTTAGACAGTTGAAATTTTCACAGATGATGTATTTCTGTTGCCGCTATAACAACAAATACTAAAAAACAGAATAAAATAAATATTAAAGGGGGCTCTCATACAACAAACGTGTTTTTTTTGCCGTTTTTATAGATAATGGTACGGAACCCTTCGTGCGCGAGTCCGACTCGCATTTGGCCGGTTTTTATCATAACCCTTCCGAAAATCCATACTTCCACACTCAATATTACAAATGCGAAATTAACTCTTACATTACAGTATTCTCGACATTTTTCCATTTAAGCCCTATGTACGTAAATAGGAGGCGAGTTTATTGCTATTAACCGGGCCAAAATCAATCAGAGAAACTAATGGAAACCTCAATAATTATCCGACTTTCCAATAAACAATACAATAATGAGACTTTCAGAAGTTTTAGTGTATTAGGTATTAATTATGTAAGTTTAGCGCATTCATCTATGAATAGTTATTTATGCAACTGTAATATAAGCGGTATTAAGGCTATTACACACGGGCGCGATTCGTCGCGCGTCGCGAATTTTAACAAAACAATTTCTGAGAAAACTTCACGGCGAACAATGCGGCGGCATCGCGTCGCGCGACATTTCGCGCCAGTGTGTAAGAGCCTTTAGCCGTGTGTGATAATAGTATCACATGAGTGATTTAATAACTAATTATTAACAGTTGCATAAACATAATATGAATCCTCTTTTAAAGGTTCTTTGCAATACTAATGTCGAACAAAAATGGCGGGATACGACGTGAATGCGAATTTTTCGAATTCGACTATCCCATTAAGTATTTTTTTAAATTACAGCGCTTTGGTAGTGAAACGCGCGTGCGTGACAATGTTCTTTATTAAATGAGTTGCATCTGTTTCAGAAACTTTTATAGAGGATTTATATTATAGGTGTAGATAAAAACATCTACAAGGTGATTTAAAATTAGAATTTCGGGTATAGTGTCTATGATCAAATCTAGGTAGGGTACTATTATTTATTATTATATTATATTTACTTGAAAACGGTTGTTAATATATTATACAACCTTACGCTCTTACATACTGGGGCGATTCGTCGCGCGACGCGAATTTTAACAAAACGATTTCTCACGGCGAGCAATGCGGCGGCGTCGCGTCGCGCGACGATTCGCCCCAGTATGTAAGAGCCTTTAAACTTAAATGTATATTTAAGGTGTATCTTTTCATACACGAAAACTCTTAAAAAAAAATAAGGTGTTCCTTTATGTTCGGATAGCTCGTCAAAATGTAGGGAACAGCTGATTTTTTTTCACGATTTCAACTTTTTTCCCGTTGTGAAAGTTGTTCATATTGATGAGTACAATGACCCCTTAAGAAATTTCGTGTATGAAAAGATACACCTTATATATTGGGTATAATATGTATTCAAAAAATCAAATGAAAGCACTCAATTTGTAAATGGCACTACAAATTGGCATCCAGTTTGTTTACATTTTCATCACAATCTTTTGGAACACACCAACGGCTCGCAAGGTAGGTACCACGAAATGGCGGTTGATTATGGAAACAAAATTGACTTAGGCTTAATTTAATGAGGGACTAATACAAGTAAATTGACTTTTCAATACAGCCTAAACTTGGCAGTTCCGAACTTCGCGCAGAGGCCGCGCAATAATTTTTTTTAGGAACCGTGTGGTAGTAACAGTTCAGTCATTTTATTCCAGGTACCATCGAAGAAGTTCATATCTATGCACCGTAAGGACTATTTCTGCTTGCAGCGCTCGGCCGTTATAGAACCGGGGCGGTAACAGATGTGGTCATCGTGCTCACGGGATTTTGTTTTGAAACTGCTAAGATATGAAGTTCTTCGATAGTACATTGGCTTCACTTATAATTATAATTAACTTGCGACTCGCTCCTACTTCGCATGGTTTTTAATTACCACTTGACAAAACATCACACAACTAACTGAACAGACAGCTGTGTTGCTGGGGAGTTTGTTGCGCCACTTCTTCTTCCCAGCTAAAGAACTAGGAAGTGGTGAAGGGTGGGCGTTTTGGGGGACTGACTTATGTAATTTTGACGTTCGAAAAGTGCTGATTCTCAGCCTAGTTTGAATAAATGACTTTTGATTTTGGTTTTGATCGAGATTACTTAGTTTTAAGTAACTTTGTTACTAACGTATTATCTTCCCGAATAAATTCTCTAAACGATGATGGTGAAAACCTCATCAAAATATGTTGCTTGGTTTAGAAGAACAACGCAGTCATACAGAGAAACACGAAAAGCGACTTTAATTTATATTATGTATAGACGATGAATAGAATAGAATTTATACAAAATATCGTAAAACATTTTAAAAAGAGTAGGTAACTATGGAGTTTCTAGCCCATCCTGCTCCATACGAAACTACCTTTTGGAACCCCGGGCACTTGTAGTAAATTCTAAAGACGTCCAAAAGTGCCTTTTAATGGCCTACTTGAAATAAATGATTTCACGTTGATTTAGACATTAGCGAAATATGCGCCTGCGCTGGTATTATAATTATGCTGTTGCGGGGCTGCATACAGAAAATTAAACTATCACTAAGTACTAGGCGCGGTTTCGATAGCGGTATCGAGTGTCATTGTTTGTTTGTTTGAAAATTTTGAATGGACAAGTCGTTAATTGAATGGCTTAGTTAATTCGAGTTAGTGCTGTTTCCTATACAGGGTCAAATTAAATTAGTTGGTGAAACTTCACGGACGTGATGCGTATGTGTCTTTTTCGTAAGTGACTTTTTATTTTATTATTAACTTATACAGTGACATTAATGTTTACTTTGTAAAGTATTATATTATTTTAATTATTGTGAATGTGAAGACTATGTGGATCTTTGTTTCTTTTCTTTTTTAGTATTAATTTTTCCTTAGTTTTAATTAATCATGGTCTGGCAGTTTGAGCAATTTATGCGGCCTAACCAAATGTCCTTTCTTTGGTACTGTTCGTCAAATCGTTGAGCTCCTTAAAATTGGAGTTGAGCTGCACGATTATTGACAAATGCTTGCACTGACTGGACAGGTCCACTCAATCTGTGTGGTTCTTTCTTCAAAAGTCCATTTCAGACACCAATCTACATGGTCTTCACATGATCTGACCAAGATTATGTCTGGACTTTAAAAGAGACTGTGACCTCTGAGTTTGTTTCGGCCTTTCTTCTCAGAGTAGTCAGATAGGAAACGCCGACCTCATCTAGTTTTAAAAATGTGATTGACGTGTAAAAGTGTTTGTACAAACCTACTTACAGAAATAAAAATCATTTATCATCATTTATCATTTATGGATATCGACGTGATGGGTACTTTTCCAGCATATTTGACGCCTGCCAAAAGTAATAAGCAAGTAGTAAGTACGTATTATGTAGGTATATCTATAAACATAAGCGTGTATTTAACTGAAAACATACATTATAGATATATAAATTACGGTTTAATCGTAATCAACGTAAACTTTTATTTTAATAAAATTACTTTACAATTAATAACTAGAACCAACTTAAAATTGTAGATAAAAAACATAAATATTCTCGTACCAACTTCAGTTTGTACGCACAATATTGAGATATTTACCATGAAATTACTTAAGTATTTTCTGTTTAAAAAAATAAAAAAATATTTCAGTAGTTTCGGAGATAAGGGGCGGGAATTGTGAATTGTCATCTAGTTTTAACCGACTTCAAAAAAGGAGGAGGTTTTCAATTCGGTTGTGTTGTTAACATTATTTATTTTTTTATTTGAAAGGATATAAGTATTTCGAGTGTGGTCCCGTTTTTAAATCTAGTTCTGATGATGGGATCCATGAGTAATTGAGGGAACTCCTGAAATATTATAGGCATACCTACATAAGTATATAGTTTTATATTTTCATCAAAAAGTCAAGCATTTGCATTCAGAAAGTATCATTTAGTGAAATGGAACTGATAAAGAAGGCCTCAGATGACCACCGGAACTCTTCAATGATAAGTAATTCACGGGTGGCTATAAGATATCTCGATTATGATAGTTAAACGTCTATGACGAACCAACGGTTCTGATTCAACTGATTGATGATGAAGCCGGTATATTGGCACCGGAACTCCATAATAAAACAATGTATCCCAGCCGTGGCTTATTGGAATTGTCATGAAATGCACTCTAAATGATTTTTAACTGACTTCAAAAAAAGGAGGAGCTTCTCAATTCGTCTATATATAAATATTATAGTACCTATATGTTCGGACATAACTTATTATTTAATTAATTACTATTTAAAATTATTTAACGAAAACCGTATTTACGGAATCCTGTACCTATTGTTAGATGATTCTTTTTTTGTGTTCCATAATATATATTAACAATAACATACTTACCTATAGTCTGCCAAAATGCATAACAGGTCTGTCGGCCGTTTTTCTCGTCTAGAAATGAAATACTCGTACAAATGAATTTTGTGACTTAATGTGCTAAAACGTAATTAATGCCAAGTAAACTATACAATAATACACCTACAGTGTAGATAAAAAATCTCACTTTTTACAAAAAGATTCTGATAGTGATATTTTTAATTATGCTTTCGTAGTTCGAATATTTCGAGATAATAATTAAATGAATATTTAGACTTACTTATTAACAAATAAATATTTAGACTTAGATTTCCCCATTAATATCGATAAAGTATTTATGTAGAGATGACGGAATGATAATAATATTATAATCCTACATAAGCATACCTACTTGCAAAATAGTTTGCACTGTTCGTGCCGGACAGGACGTGCGTCGGACAGGGGGAAAGAAAAAAGGCAAAAAGCGACTGTATAAGGTAGTCTTTTATATGCTTCATGTACAATGATTTCCCGTAGAAAAACGAAGTGGCTGATACAGTAAAAGAAATCCTTCTAAAAACATTTCATGTAAAGTATGTTACCAAGACTCACTTAGCGGTTTCACTGTTAAAAAGTTATCAGATTGAATGTAGAGCTAAGCCCCAAACTCTACTATGCCTAACTATAAAAACCTTACATCTTGGTCAAAATGCACGGCTTGGCCGTTTCGCTGCCGGCGCACAGACACTCCTTCTCCTATGGGCTTATGGTAAGAAATTAAGTTACTGGTCTTTAATGTTGTGAAAAGAGTGTGTTTGCGAGCACATCCTAGCCCTTTCCAAGACTTTGAGAAGTACCCTAGAGGTTTTATTATCTTCATTTTTATATTGTTTGTGTGCAAATACTAGCCTGCATACCCAGCTTTCTAGGACTTCGGGAAGTGTCCTAGAGGTTTTGCTGAGTAAGTTAATCAGTGACGAAATCGACGTATTTTAGGTATTAATAAAATTCAAAGTGTGAAAGCTGGAAATAGTCCCAATTTGGGACTATTTAAACTCTTTTTTTGATGACACCTGTGATAGATACAATCATTTATTTATTTTATTATTTATGTACACACAGTACAATACATAGAGATACGACATAATTATAATATGTGTACAAAGGTACTGCTTATTTCTTAAGAAATATCTTCCAGCAGACCTGCGAAAGGAGAAATGACAAAGAAATGATACGAGATTAGTGAGATTAGTGATAGGAAGACAATGAATGAAATCATGAATGTTTAATATCGTTATCTGATTAAGTGTATTTGTTTGTTTGTTGGCTTGTGATTTTGACCGCTTGATATCTAGTCTAGCTTTAATGAATGTAGGTACCTACCTCTGTTATCTGTCTGTGTCTACCTAGTTGGGAAATTTTTATAGGCATTGCAAAATATTTATTTACTAGCTGACATGACAGACGTTGTCCTGTCCAAACAATACGGAGTAGCGACCTCTAGAATTAGTTTTACGAAATAATTCTCCCGAATTTTTTTAGTGGTCATTTTTCCGTGACCATAACAAAAAAAAAAAAAGAATTACGCGTCTTCGTAATAAATAAGGAAAAACGAATATTATATTAACCGAGGATATTTAGGTCACATGTATGCTGTGTATAAAAAATATATTTTAATTAGTTAAGAATTATTCTTTACTTTTTAAATATTTGCAGGACTGGAAACAAAATACGCATAGGAACATCAGTTACATTTTAATCTAACCTAGCTCGACGCTGCAGGCTGATACGCAACAACACACGACAGAAAAAAAAATGTAGGCATATAATTATTATGCTTTGCTACCCGTTCGAAGCCGGGGCGCGTTGCTAGTTTACTATAAATCCAGGTTTCTTCACGAATGCTTTTCTTTCACCGATGTCAGTATCTACCTAATGTCCAAGATATACTCAGAAATTTGATCGGTTGCTCGGTTTGGTAAGGTAATACAAATGAAAACACCAATTTGGTTAACATATCAGTCGTTTAATAACGGCCAGTTTCTTCATCAAAAGTAACAGCCAAAGTAACGTCAAAATGTCAAAGAAAAGGATTTTGTTTCTTTTTGACGTTACTTTGGCTGTTACTTTTGATGAAGAAACTGGCCGTACTTATTTCATAATTAATTGTATGGTGTGGTTGGTGTTTATGGTTTGATGTGTTGGTTGAAGAAGTCCATGAAGGAAGTGACGCGAGCGAAGACAGCGGGCAAACCAACCTCGCAGCCAGCGCCGGAACCGAACGATGTGATACCGATCTGTAAAGAGAAAAAGAAAAAAGAAAAAACAAAGAATAGGAATACCACCGAGAGTAATGCTATTCGCGAGCGCACGTCTTGTAACTCTTATACCAATAATATAAGGTATAAATTGGAAAGGTTTACGCGTGTTTGGGAAATGCAATGTCTGTGGGCCTATCACGAACTTAACGTTATAAAATTCAAAATACTCGTTTCGCTCATAATATTTACATATTTATAAGACTATTCATATGTAAGGGTGATATTGAGTTTGGCAGTCAATGCTGCTTAATACAAGTTGAATGTAGAGTACGTACCAGAACAGGTTTGCCTTCACTTTTTATAGCGAGTGGACCACCAGAATCACCGCTGCAAACGCTAGTGCCTCCAAGACCACTGGTGCAGATGTTAGAAGAATGAAGATTTAGAGGGAAGGCAAAACGGCAAATACTGTTGCTGATCACGTTCAGGCTCACGTGGCTTAGGGCCTGGTTAGGTGAGATGGAGCTACCTGAAAAGAGAATTGTAAATTATAGGATAATCAGCTTTTAACGTTCCCACTGCAGGGACACAAGTCGCGTCTCTGTGAGTGGGAGTGGACCGTATTCCACCACTTGGGCCCAGTGTGAGTTGGTATTGTCACATTATGTTTTAGAATGTCTGGTTCTAAGACATGCCGATTTCTTCACGGTGATTTCCTTGACCGTTATGAAATAAATTATACACTGTAAAGTGCCTGCCTAGGTGTTAACTCACGACCTAGAACACCTTAACGGGGCCGTTAACACACAGCCGTTGGTCCCGATTCGTGGATCTTTGAAAGTAGTTACGGGTTTTCAGAAGCCCAAAAGCTGACAACCAGTCTTACCAAGGGGTACCGTATTACCCAGTTACTGGGTAGTGGTGTGGAGGACAGATAGGCAGTTTATGTAAATTGGTATTACAGCTACATCCGGTTAGACTGGAAGCCGACAAAAAAGTTGGGAAAAGCCCAGGCAGATTTGATTACTCAATTTGGACATACCGTCACTGGTCCAACCGAAACCAGATGCAACCGCAGTCAATCCCACAAAATCGTCACTGAGTTGCGACCCAAAAGGAAGTGCGATAGGAGGCATCTGTAAAATAAATTTATTATACATAATTTTGTTTGAAAACTAACAACTTTAGATACATAGAGAAAACTAGTAGTATCTATAAAAATCTCAAAACTTTGCTTTGTATGAAAATGTAGACGGGATCGTTCAATGCGCTGCACGATTCCGTGATGGCTAGCAAACAAATAAACTGTACAGCTAACGTCGTCGGTAACCCACAAAGTAAATATTCTCGAGGTAACGTCCTAATTAACGTGCACATCCTACGAGTATGTCAATAATTAGGACTTTAGGTAGAGTAAAAAGCTTGCAAGAAACCAATAACCAACCTGAAGAAGCGACGTTAGAAGGTAGATAGATGACAGCAACATCATTGCGGACTAGAAGAGGGAACCAGTTTGGGTGTACAGCGACAGCACTAGATTGCACCCTAGTACCGCTAGAGAAGATGGTGACGGAACCGAGGACAACGGTGAAGATCCAGGCCTGGTTTCGCCCATCAAACCAGCAGTGGGCAGCGGTGATGACCCTATTAGGGCTAACGAGGGAACCGCCACATACACCAGTGCCGGTGATGCCAGCGTACTGGGCGAGGAGACCAGCCTACGGAAAAACGATGTTACTAATTAATACAAAGACTCGTGTGTTGTTGTCCAAGCAATCAAGCAAGGAAATCTTTAAAAAAATAATGCGTTGTCTCTAAATACGTACCTGGTATGGGAAAGCACCAAGCTGCGAAGGATTACCTCCAACGATCCTTCCAGGGGTTATCCGTTCTTCTGCTTCACGGATTTTTTCGGCCAATGGAATTGCATAGTTCTGGATGTAGCCATAGACAGGACTGTCCACAGCTTTGACATTTTCAACGTCGGCGTAGGCAAGAGTAGCCAGAGCTAGCATGAATAGGACCGTCATTCTGCTCTATATAAATCACCGTGTATCACAATTTAATTAAACCGATGTGTATTTATATGAAACGATTATCTTCGTCAGACGATTATATTGATAAAATGTAAGTATTGTTGCTCAATGAGATGAGTACCTATCTTATCCTGGAATTCCCACGAACTATGTTGTTTTCTAGTCCAAGCTTTAATTTTATTTATTTTGTTATTGTTCGATCATTGCATTCCTCCAGACCGCATTTCGGCGACGGTAGCCAATGTCAACGGAGACTAGCCTTCGGCGCGGGAGATATTATAGTGCACAAATGTGTGCGCAGACACAGGTGCACTCTACCTTTCCTCAGTCGCTTAGTCCGATGGGAAGGCAATCCGACAAGACCGGAGAGAGATCAGGCTGCTGTTTCTACTAAAATAATAATAAAAAATAAAAAAAAGATTAAGTATATATTTAATTAGATATGAAATATCTTGAGAAAATGGTACTGCGCCTACTAGGACACCTACGAAAGTGTGGCGGTATCTACATCGCCAAATGCGAACTACGCATTAAGGACCTGACGTCACACAAAAATCCTGACGTCACATAAATCCTGCATCGCGCAATTAGAGTTTACCGCGCGATGGACATATATACAAGATTCCAATAGCAGCAGTTGGGCAGTTACCCGCCAGACAACACTTGTCTGGTTGGAGGATCCTCCCTTTTCTATGGTGGATGAGTGAACTTTCCACCCGGTTCCTCATACCCCTAAAAAAGAATCTGAAGTTCTTAAAACTGAACAGACAGACTGTGTTGCTGGGGATTTGTTCCACCACTTCCTTTTCCCAGCTATTTAGCACTAGGAAGTGGCAAAGCGTTTTGGGATCTATTATTTGTAACTTTTGACGTTTAAAATGTGATGATTGTCAGCCTGTTGTCCAATCCGACGTCAGAGAGTTTTGATTGGCTGTTGTATGTAATTGCAGTCAATCAACCACAACAGTTAACATGAGAGTTGACAGCATGTTAATTAATTTATGCGCAAATAATTGATTCTTTAAGTGGCTGGAAATAAGCATTAATTTTATTCAGAGAAATTATATTTTAAGCTAATTGACACCCTATGTCAATTTGGGTTCATGCCATGTTGTATCCATTTCACACAATCGTTAATGAATGACAGTTGCGCTAAGAATACGGACAATTTAAGGTGGTAGGCAATAATTTGCTTCCACGAGTTTGTTTTAAAACGCCAGTTGACATTTGACAGTAGCTTGTAATGTGGAAAGTTTACAGTAAACCGAGTAACTGGGAACTAACTTATATCTGAATGGTCAGACAACAACAAAAAGTGAGCTTGTGTCGTTTTAGAATTGTATAAATAAGGCGAGACTGATTTTTTTGTATATTTGACCGAATACTTCGTCACATTTTTTACATCACTATTTGCATCATACATACGGCTACACATCAAGCTATATATTTCCAGTTTATGCTGATCTCGCATTGTATAGGATTTTCGTACAATGCGAGGTCAGCTTATACTGGAAATCTATAGCTTAATAACTAGCCGTGTGTACAATATAAGCAGGTTTTGTAAGTTGACCGTACAATAAGTATATAATAAGATAAAATGTAAAAACAACTGTAAATTATAATGAAAACAGAAAATTATAATGAAAACTGAAAATTATAAATAATTTATATTCGTTCTATAATAATATTGAGTTTTTAAACGTGCTGGTTGAAGAAATCTATGTAGGAGGTCACACGCGCGTACGCCGCAGGGAAACTGGCCTCGCAACCAAAGCCGGAACCGAAAGATGTCACACCAATCTGCAGAAGAAAAAAAACATTAAAGCTGCAAATTATTTCCAGTTGTGGAAACTGTTGTATTTTTGTACAGTTGTGAAAATCGAGGTAAGATAATAAGGAAACACAACATGGAACATGTTGAAACACTAGAGATATGGGGTCCGAGTGCCTACTAAACATAGTTTTTCGAGAAGTCGCCTAGCGGTTGGTCAATTCTTCACGTTACTACAGAGCTGACCTATTTTCTTGCCAAAGAATCAGTATTACCATTCAACGTAGCCGACGCCATTCGAGCCTTTTGGGTACTTTTCCTGTTGACACCGATGCGGACATATGTTTAATGAATGCCCTATGATTTCTTTACCTCCTTTTTAGGATTACGAACGATTAAATGAAAACAAAAAACCGGCCAAGTGCGAGTCGGACTCGCGCACGAAGGGTTTCGCACCATTATCTATAAAAACGGCAAAAAAAGCACGTTTGTTGTATGGGAGCCCCTTAAATATTTATTTTATTCTGTTTTTTACTATTTGTTGATATAGCGGCAACAGAAATACATCATCTGTGCAAACAAATGTCTAACTATCGCGGTTCACCTGGTGACTGACGTTCGGACAGACGGACGGACGGACAGATGGACGGACAGCGGTGTCTTAGTAATAGGGTCCCGTTTTACCCTTTGGGTACGGAACCCTAAAAACGTAACCCATTTAAGATCACTCGAGTGTCTGTCTCTTACAGCCATTTGGCTCCTCATCTAATGGACCAATTAAGTTGAAATTTGGTACATACACATATACAGTGACCTAAACAAGGACGTGTAACGTAAATAAATGAATTTTTATTTGATTAATTGGTTCACTTTGGTAGGCAAATATGTTTTTAGGGATCCGTACCCAAAGGGTAAAACGGGACCCTATTACTAAGACTACGCTGTCTGTCTGTCCATCTGTCACTAGGTTTGTATCTCATGAACCGTGATAGTTACAAAGTTGAAATTTTCACAGATGATGTATTTCTGTTGCCGCTATAACAACTGATACTAAAAAACAGAATAAAATAAATATTTAAGGGGGCTCCCATACAACAAACGTGTTTTTTTTTTTTGCTCGTTTTTGCTTTATATTAATAACGGCAACAGCCTAGACGCTTGAAATATTCACAGAATATTTGGTTATATATTCAATTTAAAAATAGATAATTCAATTAAAATAAAACAAATATTTAAGGAGCCATACAAGAGACATGACTTTTTTGCCGTTTTTATAGATACTGGTACGGAACCCTTAGTGCACGAACCCAACCCGCACTTGGCCGCATACTCACCTTTTTTAAGTTTTGCAAATTGTTCCGTGTGACATATCAAGTGGTAGCGCTTACTGTGATGAGGGTCTCAAATATTAATTTCTTATAATTTTATAATAAATTGTTTTAAAGCTAATTAAGTAAATTGAAGATATTTGACCATTCCTCCCTCCCCTATCGCCGAAACTAACGATTACAGGAAAACCTATAAGAAGTCTATGGTCTCAAAATAACATGATAAATTCATAGACGTATCGGTAAATCTATAAATATTATGAGTACAAACGTTAGGTACATTTGCGGTTGGAATTTATGAGAATGCATATTTATCAACTACAATGTTGTTTGTTCCCGAGATAAATTCATCCAAATTATGGAACTCTTCATTGTGTGTGGTCCGATAAGCATTTGGCCATATAACTTAAACTACTAAATGAGGGGTATGAGGAACAGGGTGTAAACTTCTCTCATGCACCATACAAAAGGGAGGATCCTCCGACCAGACGGGTGTTGTGTCTGGCGGGCAACAGTCTATAGTGTATCATCTATGCGGGCAACTGCCCAATGATTGATATTGGATTTTTGTATATTATGTCCATTGCACGGTAAACTTTAATTGTGCGATGCAGGATTTATGTGACGTCAAGATTTTGCGTGACGTCAGGTCTTTGATCCGTAGTGCGCATGCGGCGATGTAAATACCGCCACAAGCAGTATTTGTATATTTAATTTTTTCCCTTTGTTCATAATGTTAGTGTTAGACTGTATATTTTATTTTAAATTTGTCACAATAAGTATATTATATATATTTGTAATCACGTTCTCGAATACGGCTCTAACGATTTCGATGAAAGTTGCAATGTAGGTTACGGGGCCGAAAAATCGATCTAGCTAGGGCTCATATCTGGGAAAATTCTTTATTTTTTTATTTTCACCCGAGCAGAGCTCGGTCGCCCAAAGTTTAAAACAACATGGCTACTTTAGAATAATGACATGGCAGCATAGAATTAGTATGAACTATCCTATAAGTACTATTAAATGAGCATTCTCTATTTTCATCAGAGCAAGACTCGGTCGCCCAGGTACTTATTGTTATTTGAAGACTATTAGCTTATAATATAGTAAACATCAGTTTGAAAATAAAAGATGATGGCTCAAAAAAAAACAGACTTATCGAAAATAATAATTATACATACCAGGACGGGTGAGCCATCAATTGTGATAGCTAGAGGACCACCAGAGTCACCTCTGCATGTGCTAGCGCCACCGAGGCCGCTGGTGCAGATGTTCGAAGCCTGGAGGATCAGGGGGAAGGCAAACGAGCAAGCGCTGTTGGTGATGACATTCAAATTGACGTGGCTCAAGAACTGGTTAGTTGAAATAGAACCACCTGGAAAATTAAAAATTGTATAAGAATGATTTCGTTGAAGTAGCAGAACAATAAACTAATAAATGTACCTTATTTTGACTTACTATCGCTAGTCAAACCAAAACCAGAAGCTACAGCGGTCACACCGGCGAAGTCTTCCTGAAGTGCGCTTCCAGAAGGCAGACCAATTGGAGAGATAGTAGCTGCAACAAAGTAATTTAACCATGATGAAAGGACAATTAATTTACAGGAAAGTATGACAAAACAAAAGTAGTTCATGAATTTAATATATAAGAAAACAATTTATTTTCAACAGTTTTCGTCCAAAAATTAAGTACAATATTTTTAATAGCTTACCAGAGAACGTGACAGCATTCGGGAGATAGATGACAGCAACGTCATTACGGACTAGAACAGGCAGCCAGTTTGGATGCACAGCAACCGCGCTGGTTTCCAACCTGGTACCCCCAGAGAAGAGAGTAGTAGAGCCGAGAACAACGTTAAAGAGCCAGGCCTGGTTGATACCATCAAACCAGCAATGAGCAGCGGTGACGACCCTGTTTGCACTGATAAGGGAACCCCCGCAGACACCAGTACCAGAGATACCAGCGTAGGAAGCGAGGAGACCAGCCTATGGAACATAAATAATGAAACGGTTAAAATAGGCATCAATCATATTTTATAACTTTCCAGTAATATGATATATGTACGTATTGATCCTACAACAGTCATGGAAAGAGAGACTTTATTCTACTGGACTAATATGAAACATAGTAAATAATAAAACCTTTCCAGCGCACCAACGTAGTATTTATCATTATTATTAGCAGCTTACCTGGTAGGGGAATTGACCAAGGTTAGAAGGATTACCACCAACAATCCTTTCTTGGGTCATCTGTTCCTCAGCTTTACGGATCTCCTCAGCTAATGGTATCGCATAGTTCTGGATGTATCCATACGCGGTGTTACCCTTAATCGAGGGTTCTACATTCGCGTAGGCTAGAGTCAGCAAAGCTAGTACAATCAACACCTTCATTGTGGTATTTTAAATTGAATGATTCCCGAATCAAGTTACCAGATTAGTATTTATATAAATTCGTTAACAGATTACCGAACGTATGCAGATAAAGATACCTACGTAGACGACTTACATAAAATTAATCACGTCAGATTAATTTAAACAAAACGCAAAGTTCGATTATTTTATTATGCGAGTTTCCAAATGATTATTGTTAATTTATTATGTTTACTTGATAATAGTATCAAATCAATGCTCAAGGATCAAAAACCTTTGCTATTGAACAAGGGTACCTATTTACCTAATTGGGAATGAAGACGGCTTTGAAATTGAATTCAGAGGTCTTGATATCATCGAATTTATTCTAATGTAAACAAAGGGAAAATTAATTCTAGAGTAGGTATTTAATAAACTTGTTTTTTAAATATTTTGAGTTCATACAAAATAACAACATAACCGCCTTTACACGACACGCACATTCACTCGCTATCGGAGTGTGCACGATTGAACGCAGGAAAGCTTGCACGCGCAATCGTGAGTGATTGTTTTCATAATTTTTTATGTGCGTTGACTTTTTCGCGCGGTATTACTCCTATATTTTTATTAAGAGAGGAAAGAGTGTCCGTGTAAAGGCTAATCACGCGTGATTCGGTACGAGAAAGTGCCATTTTACTACGGCAATCATTTTCACAAAAACGGGCGTGTAAATTATGTTTGAAGCACACAGACTTGAACACATAAAAGGTATGAGGAGATGCGCGAGCGGGCGGCACGCGCGTGCATTCTCGTTCTCCTTTTTAGGGTTCTGTACTCAAAGGGTAAAACGGGACCCTATTACTAAGACTCTGCTGTCCGTCCATCTTTCTGTCTGTATGTGCATCTGTCACCAGGCTGTATCTCATGAACCGTGATAGTTAGACAATTGAAAATTTTCCCAGATGATGTATTTCTGTTGCCGCTATAACAACAAATACTAATAAAACAGAATAAAATAAATTTCAAACGAACAAAATGTTTTTTTGCCGTTTTTATAGATAACTAGCTTTCACCCGCGGCTTCACTCGCGTGGTATATGTCGATAAAAAGTAGCCTATGTCCTTTCTCAGGCTCTAGACTATCTGTGTATCAAATTTCATTTAAATCGGTTCAGTAGTTTTGGCGTGAAAGCGCGACAGACAGACAGACAGAGTTACTTTCGCATTTATAATATTAGTAAGGAAGTAAGGATGGTACGGAACATTTTTTGCGCGAGTCCGACTTGCACTTGGCCGGTTTTTATCTTTACATGCGCGCTCTTTCCTTCGCGAAAGCCCTTTCACGCGTTAAAGCGCGTACGTGTAAAGGCGGCTATTCACGTATGCTAACACAACTGTCTGCCAAAGGCGGCCTTTCCTCCGTTCTTCAAACATCATCGGATCTGATAAAATTTAAGATTAAATTTGCATGCAAATATATTTAAAAAGAAAATCTAACAAAAGTAAAAACATTAAAGCCAGGGAAATTATATTACTAATTGTGATAGCAGTAAAATTATCTAGAGTTAGATTAACCTACGGTTTTATATTTTTAGGGGTATGAGGAACAGGGTGTAAAGTTCACTCATCCACCACAGAAAAGGGAGGATCCTCCAACCAGACGAGTGTTGTGTCTGGCGGGCAATTGCCTAACGATTGATGTCGGGTTCTTGTAGATATGTCCATTGCACGGTAAACTTTAATTGCGCGATGCAGGATTTATGTGACGTCCGGATTTTTTTGTGACGTCTGGTCTTTGATGCGTCGTTCGCATGTGGCGATGTAGATACCGCCACATATTCATTAGTTATGAACAACTTGTTTGGTTTCAAACCATACCTACGTAAATCAATCAATCTACCCAGCCTTTTTCCAACTTAACGTGCTTTCCGACACACTGAGGAGTCTCGGTATGTAAATATGGTCACCCATCCACGAACCAACCACGGCAAGCGAAGCATAACTTCATGGATCAACCCGTGAGGCTGTTATTACTTAGCCACGAGCTCCTCACGTACGTTAATAATGTTTGTAAATTTGCCGATTACACGTGTTTGTAAGTAAAAACAGTAGTATATCTGATTGTTTTTTTTTTCCAAATAAAGCTTTTTTCTTTAGTATCTTTTGAAGACTAATTATTTCAGAAGTTGACTGAAGATTTTCAAACTTACAAATTAGTTGATGGTATACGGAATTTTATAAGAAAGTGATTTGGAACTTGGCACTGCACTGCCATGCGTCGAGATTAATGTATTGCTCAGAGCACAGGTCTAGAGTCAATTTACCAAATCTCAATCAATTAGCAACAAAATTGTGAATCGTCTTCTTCCATACATACATGAGGGATGTTTTCTCAGTATTCATTATCTTGAAGCCGTATCATATTATAAAAAATCCAAAAATAGTCAAAAACTCAAAACTTGATCCTTTTTTTTCAACTCAACCTTGAAATGATAACAAGGGCAAATTACTTTATAATATAACTCATTTATTTAGAAGATTATCGTACCGGATAATGTTAGCACACTTGACAGATCGAAAACAAGAGAGTGTTCCATTTACAGCTATATGTCAGATTGAACTAGTGCAGGGTCCATTATAATTGTCATGGAGTCGGTCAGTCAGAAAGATGAAGTTAGTTGCCCATTCCAAAGAGTAGTAGGTTACTGTGGAGAACGGGCAAGAAACACCATGGACTTTCTTTTCTAGTTTCTTTAATCTTCCTCTATTCTTAAAACTATAATGACCATTTAGGGGTATGAGGAACAGGGTGTAAAGTTCACTCATCCACCATAGAAAAGGGAGGATCCTCCGACCAGACGGGTGTTGTGTCTGGCGGGCAACTGCCCAACGATTGTAGTCGGGTTCTTGTGTATATGTCCATTGCACGGTAAACTTTAATTGCGCGATGCAGGATTTGTATGTAACGTCAGGATTTTTGTGTGACGTCAGATCTTTGATGCGTAGTTCGTATGTGGCGATGTACATACCACAACAACCATATTTATAGTCAAAACTTTCCTTACGAAAATTGGCTATACCTACAGTTTATAATATTCTTCTTTTCGCAATATTTATGCAACGTACCTGTTAACTTTTATCTTAATACTTTGTTTGTGATTTCTTAATTACCTTATTAATCTTATCCACTACAGTATGTGACACTTTGTAATCTGGCATTATCAATTGCTATAATCATTTGGTTTTTACGTAAAATATAGTATGACTATGACAATCAATTCAATTAACTGATATGTAAGGAAATAAAGATTTTGAAATCGGACGTTGCTTGTAGGATAAGATAGGACATCTGGAACGTACATACTAACACAAAAATTAATAGGTAGGTAGGTAAATAACCTTTATTCTGAATTCACCACGATACTATAGGGTCAGGGGGCTAAGTCTACTAATTTATAAACGTGTCAATGGTCTCACAATGATGAGTTTTTGACAGATTTTGTATGGCAAATCTGTCAAAAACTCATCATTGTGTGACCACTGACACTTTTTTAAATTAGTAGACTTGGACCCCAAGTAGAAGTGAAGCCGGCGACTCGTTGAGGCTAAATCAAAATGATTAACTGTGTGTTTTCTGTGTTTAAGAAACGTGTATATTTACAGGGTTATTTTAAATTGGTTAGCTAAACTCCGCAGACGCGTTGGGTATCGATAATTATCTTAACATGATAAAACCAACTAGTTTTTAGGGTTCCGTACCAAAAGGGTAAAACGGGATCCTATTACTAAGACTCCGCTGTCTGTCTGTCCGTCTGTCACCAGGCTGTATCTCATGAACTGTGATAGTTAGACAGTTAAATTTTCACAGATGATGTATTTATGTTGCCGCTATAACAACAAATACTAAAAAACAGAATAAAATAAATATTTAAGGGGGTTCCCATACAACAAACGTGATTTTTTTGAGAGTTTTTTAGATAATGGTACGGAACCCTTCATGCGCGAGTTCGACTCGCACTAGGCCGGTTTTTTTTATTTATTTCAACATTTTATTAACCTTACCTTTTTCAACTATGTATTTATGCTGTCCTCCAAATAAATGACTTTTGTGAGACATGTTCAGTTATTTCACTAACGACAATGCCGTGTGATGCGCCTGACTAGAAGCTATAATATCTACGCCCTGTTTGAGTTCAGAAATAGTATTAAACTCGGTTAACAGCTCTCAGCGTAAGACTTGTCTCAGAAATGCACCACTCTTGAAGTCGCATCGTAATTATCCTTAGCTGAGCTGATCTTCCAAGGTAGTTTTCTAACTCTATATCAAAACCAACGACTAACACAAATCTAGTATAGGCCAAAGGCTCCACGGCCGGCAGTCCGACTTTACCCTAATGCCAATAAAATAGACTGCCCCCAGTTGTTAAGTAAGTTAAATTTCAACATACCCTGTAATTATCCACGTCACCCTATCAAAATGTTACGTCCCCCATTCCGCAAAACTGTTTCAGGGTCTAACTCCCCAGTCCCTAGACTTTGCAGACTTCTAAATAGTTGTGATGAAGAAATTGATATTTTTAGTAATTCACTTCAAAAATTCAAGCGCCAAGTCCACCAAAAAAGATAAAAAGAAATAAAAGAATGTAACTATGTAACGCAATTACTCCAGCTATTGAAATGACTATTTTGTTTCAAAATTATGTAAAAATATTGTAATTTCTGTACTTAATTATTGTTTTTTTTTTCTCTGTGTTCTATACTTTTTGCATGCTGTGTCTATCGCTTAATATTGTGCACTTGGCTTGTATGTTGACTTGTGTTTTCTAATTGGTTGAACAGTGTAACAATTGTAGATAGGCCATAAATAAATAAATAAATAAATAAAATAAATAATGTGTGAAGTACGCTCCTTTCGATGCTGCAAAAATGATTTGGTCGATCTACTTAATGAAAATCTCGACAGATAACATGCAGCCTCAAGGATTTGGGGATGATAGTCTGTAAGGAATTACGTCCTATTTGCCGATGGCCGATTTTTGCTTTTTGGAAATTCCATAGGCACACGGCTTGTTATTTATTATTGCTGTTTTGTGAAGATTACAAACGTAAGAAAAACAAAAGAAAATAGGAATTACATAAGTTTGTATTTTCTTATTAATAGACAGCGAAAGCTCAACATCATCCTTTTGTCAGCCTTGTTTTTTTTTTTTGGTCTTCAGTGTTATAAATACAAAATATGATAACCGATAGTCATTTTCACTCCAACATATAAAATTCCATATAGTTTCTATATGCTTTCATGTTCCAGATGTTAATATTTATTTTCGTATTAAAATTATAAGTGTTGATGGAAAAAGCTGACGAAGGAGGTGACTCGTGCGAAAACCGATGGTAGGTTGATTTGGCAGCCGAAAGCAGAGCCAAATGATGTGACACCGATCTGTAAAAAGAGAAATAACATTTAAAATCTTTGTAGGTTGTTTAAGGGCCAGTCTTAAAAAGAGCTCTCGTACAAAAGACGTGTTATTGAAACATATTTTTTTTATGTCTGGTCGTTAAATTACCACGTTGCTCATTAGAAATTAAATCGAGAGATGAGCATCCTATTAATACCTACGGGTAAACGTTCGGTATCTCTAGTTTCATTATTTTCCCTTTCTGCTTTGTCAGACGAAGTAAATCTCCAAGAAATACACAATTTATCAAAATAACAATGTTTTGTGAATTATAGCGGATTCTTGCACATATATAAGCATGTAGTAAAAAGATAAATTTAATTTACCAAGACGTTCTGTCCATTCTGGGTGGCAACAAGAGGGCCGCCAGAGTCACCGCTGCAGGTACCAACACCACCGAAACCGCTGGTGCAGAGGTTGGAAGGCTGGACAACGAATGGGAAAGCGAAGCTGCAAGCGCTGTTAGCGATCACATTCAGGCGGACGTGGCTCAGAAACTGGTTAGCTGAGATGGAACCACCTGGAAAATGAATACACAATGTTTTAATAAGTAGACTAATTTTTTGATCAAACATTGTATGAGCAGATACTTCTGCTTGGAAATTAAATTAATTTGAATCTAAAATAAAGATTAATTGTTATAATCCCAATTAAACTTAGCTAAAAGGAGCACAGAAGTAGAGGCAAGAGGAAGAGCATTATTTTCCTGATGTTTCAGAGTAAGATAGAAATAGTAAAGAATGCTCTGTGTCCCTTTACACAAAGAGAATTTGATAGAGTGAGCATTCGCTCATTTTGTTTAAACCCAATTTTATATTTACAACGTAAAAGCTCAAGAATAGAGAACAAGCTTAAGAATTTTGTTGTTCTGGGCATTTATTAATTATACAATTTTGTAATAAGGTTGTTAAATAACGACTTACCAGAGCTTGTCAAGCCGTAGCCGGAGGCAATAGCTGAGGTACCAATGAAATCTGAGGATCCGGAAGGCAAGGCGACGGGAGCGATGTTAGCTGGAAATAAAAATAAAAAAAACGATGTAAAAATCTGTTTCCACCTGCATTCTTTTCAAAATTTACATTTATAGTTAGAATTCAAAATGCCAGTTTCGAAATTATCGTGCCATTTTCAACGAGATCTATCAGTTTTAGCGGTGGTTTTGTTGTTTGTGGATGGTAAAATTGCCATCAATGCATATGTTGTCTTTAGTCTTTTGGTCCAAATTTACTTTCAACGGAATGATTATTTTCCGATAGGTATCGTAATTACGTAAATATACTTTCTTCAAAATTTCAAACTCTTGTTAAACTTACCAGACAGCTGCACAGCGTTGGGCAAATAGATCACACCGACATCGTTACGAATGAGTGCGGGGGTCCAGTTGGGGTGCATGGCAATGACGCTGCTGTCAATCCTGGTGCCTCCAGAAAAGAGTGTGGTGGAACCGAGGACGACGGTAACCCTCCAGACTTGGTGAACACCATCGTTCCAGCAGTGGGCAGCCGTGACCACTCGGTTGGCGCTGATCAGGGAACCACCGCATACACCAGTGCCATCGAAACCGATGATCGAGAGGAGGAGACCAGCCTGGTGAACGACAAAATATTTGATTATCAGGATATGTTTGGCAATTATTTTTTAAGCGGTACTAGCTCTCAATGTCTTGTTTATCAGATTTGTGAATATGTGGGTTCGAAAGGAAGCATATATGGACGTGAATTAGTTCAATGAGGTTTGTAGCAATAAGTACACCTTTTGTGCATACTACACTGGTAGTATCTTTTCTGTTAAAAGTCAATTTCACCTTCATTATTTTGCTTTAAACTAAGCCTACTTTTACATCAGATATTACAACTAATCAAACAAAATCAATCAATCAACAACACAACTAATGAAACAACAACTAATTTAAGGTAAAAAACCACAAACCTGGTACGGATATTGGCCTTGTCCAGCAGGTACGCCTCCAACGATCCTAGAACTAAGGAATTTCTCCTCAGCCGCTTTGATCCTCTCACCTTCAGGGATACCAACGTTCTTCAGGTAGCCATAAACGGTATTCCCGTATAGGGATTCTTCCGCACAGGCAAAGCTTGCTACAGCCAAACACGCTATTATAAAGGTTTTCATCGTGGTTCCAGCCGAAACTAGGTGCAATTTTTTTTGTTAGATTATTTTATAGAGGTGATTTTGTAATTTATTGCATGCTGATGCGATTAATCTAAAGATAGTATTAGTTACCGACAGTTATCATAATGATAGTGTAGTGATTACTGATTTCGATTTTAATATCATGTCCAAATCTGAAGTCATTTCGAATTAGCAACAGTTACTGCACTAGGTATATCAAATTATGCTCGTGCTAATAATTAAACATGATATCATCATTATAATGAACGTATTTTCTGTAGATACAAGCAAACAAAATATTTTGTTCCGTAGATTCTGTCCGTTTAAGAGACTGAAAACAACTTGATCTCTTTGTTTCCAAATAAGATTAGCAAAAAATGTATAATTTTGCTTAAAAAATAAAAGTTAGAGAAGGAGAGGTTTATTTATTTATTTATTTATACAATCTTACCTCCCCTATCATTACAGATCTATGATCCAATGCGACAGAGTGGCCTTACTAACTAAATCCTAAATCTACACCTTATACCTAGTTAAAAAATATTTTAATCTAAATAACTTATTACATATAGTGTAACTTTTGCGAATTCACTCAAGTTGCACCACAATACATCAACCCTCCCGTGAACCTCATTCACCACGCGTATGGCTCTCGTTTGGGTCCATTAATACGAGTAGATTATTAATAATACTGATGCGACCTCATTAATAATCCATATTCATATTCATTTATTTGCATTCCAAAAGGTAAAACAAGATGTTAACTAAGAGCTAAGAGTAGTTGTAGACCCTGTCAGGGCACAGCAAATTTTTTTATTACATACTATGAACGTAACAAATTTTTTGGAGTATCTAAGTTAATTAAAATTAAATTACTTTACAATTAAATTATACATTGGTAACTGAATTAAATTACATTATAAAAGATAATAATGTGGCGACCTCAGTTCTTAGTTATACGAGATCCTACTGACTACAACTAATTTTAGTACATGCCTGTCACTACCTACTTATACCGAAAGTGCCATCAAAATCACTCCAGCAGTTGCAACATGATTCCTGAATAGAAAGACTGACTACGACTTTTCTTTAACGGGTTGGTTTAAGTATCGATATCAGCAGCCATGAAGCGTATTGTCGTAGGTAAAATAATTTCACGAAAATAGAGCTAAAATTGTTAAATTCCCAAAACTTATTCCATTCCGAATATTTACTCTTTGTGATTACCTACACAAAAACACCCTAAATAATCTTATCTATAAATTCTTTTTGAGAGATCATACGTCATGAACCACATGATAAAAATATAGCACCAACGATAAAGATAAGAAAGAGATACATACTCGTATTTAACTTAAAAACATTTTTCATAATTATAAGTATTAAAAGAATATATAAATATACTTAAACATAAAATCGTTTCTTACCTGTGAAATGTCAAAAATAGCTACGTTTATACTAAACAAGACGAAACACTTGTTAGATTGTCCAATAAATACTAAAAGATTAAAATGTTTGGCTGTATCAACAAGATCTATTTGTTCTCCTTTCTTATACGAGCACACTCTTGATAATATTTATCTCTCTATTGGAATATCTCTTCAGATTTATTTGAAAACGCTGTTTATCAAAGATTATCGGTCAACTATGCAGTCTATATTATTGTATTTCTATAAAAAAATCTGGATTAAGTGTACTTAGTAACTACTACACTGATTTATTGATCCAGCAAACAGTCTAGAGTTCGATTGTATTTGTACTTCATAATGAACAGATAACTGTATGTTCTGTATTTTATTCAGAAAAATACAAATGTTTTGTAAGTAATTTTTGCTCAAATATGTCGTTTGATGAAGTCCATGAATGAAGTGACTCGAGCGTAAGCATTTGGAAGACCGGATTGGCAGCCCAGAGCAGAAACGAATGATGCCATACCAATCTGTAAATAAAATAATTATTAAAACTTATTCGACGTTTTAAATTTATTAGGAAAAGTGTTATATTTATCATGACCTGTAACGATAAAAACAAATTATACAGATTTGCTCTAAAAGTGGATTAAAATGTTTGCTTAAGCAGGTACTACATCATACGAGAATGTTAAATCAACAGCGAATCAATCATGAAATTATACATATATACGCCAATTTTTACAACCCGTTTTGATTTGCGAAATTTTTTTTTTTACACCAAATAAATATTGCCAACTGAATTGACTTAGCAGTAGCAAAAATTAAAACACCAATCAAGAGCAAGATGGTCTACTAAACAATAACTTTTCATTCGATTTTTGTCTCTTATATTTTTCGTACATCGCATTTATTCTATAGCTTTTCCCCGCGGCTTCGCCAGCGTTGGTATTATCCCACTTACGGCAACAAACTACCGGGATAAAAGGTATCCTGTGTTCAGCCCAGGTCATAGCCTTTTAATATAAATATATAATTAATAAAGTATAGCATGAATCCTTACCAAAAGTTGTCTGTTATTCCTGTTGATGATAAGAGGACCACCAGAGTCTCCGCTGCAGAAGCCTACACTTCCTAGTCCACTGGTGCAGATGTTGGAACTTTGGATGAAGATAGGGAACACCCAGGAACAATCACTGTTAGTAATCACAGATACACTGACGTGGCTCAGGAACTGATTCGGGGAAATAGTGCCACCTGCAAATGGAAGAAATTGTATCTGAAACTATCAGCGTTATAGCCATCTTTTGTTTTTTGATAAAACTAATTATCTAATTACTAGCATTACAGCTTAAGCTAAAGATGTCTTTGTTAAGAATGAAAAACAAAATTATGGATAGTTACTACTATTACACTTACCAACTACCGCAACATACCGCAAAATAGTGTTTGTTTTACTATAATCTTTGAATAATTAATCACTTACCATCACTAGTTACACCAAAACCAACAGCAATAGCTCTCTCTCCAGCAAAAGACTCGAATAGTTCAGATCCACTAGGCAGAGCAACCGGAGCAATAGTGGCTGTAAAAGAAACAACGTTTATGAGCAAGCTTCGAAATCATTGCATTTAATCATGGTTCTTAAAAGTAAGCTGTAAATTAACAAAATTAAAGTCATTGTAATATTGATTTCGTCCTTTAATTTTATTTTTACTCTTGGGTCAAAGGCCTCTTCCTTTACGACTCGTGATCCTACATTGTTTATTTTGGAGTCTGTAAGGCATGTACTCAATTCGTCCTATCATCTTAATCGTCGCTTGCCATATGTTAGTTCCAAAAAACATTAATTTGTGTACTAACCTGACAATGAAACTGGAGTCGCAAAATACGCTACAGCCAAATCATTACGAACAAGGGTTGGATTCCAGTTCGGATGCACGGCGACCACACTAGTTTGAACCCTAATACCGCCACTGAACAGGTGCACGGAGCCAAGTACGATGGCACCATGCCTGGAGAACACCGTCAGACCAGCAATGGGCCGCAGTGAGAACACGACTGGCTGAAATGAGAGTGCCTCCGCAAACGCTCCCAGCGACTAGATCACCCTGGATGATTTCGCCAAGAATACCAACCAGCCTGCAATCAAAAATAATGTGCGTTACAGGAGATTATACTTCTACTACCAGCATTGTATTGATCCAGAATTGGCATTAAGTCAATAAATAATTATACACATAAAAAATCACTCAGATATTTTTTCATGTTTATTACTAGAGGATGTAACATAATACCAATGGAATAAAAAAAGAATAAACAAAAAATTCAAAACATCTTTTAACATGGCCGCTCGTTTCTCACCAAACACAACTATGCTACATATATATACACAGGTATGTACTCCGTATAACCTAACGTCATTGCATTACTCTGCTAATATCACAAGGGAATATCGAGCGAAACACCAAACATAATACGTAGTTAGATATCGCGCAGACAGTTCACAGTTTTGATACCAAAACAAACCTGGAATGGGTATTGTCCAAGAGCGGCCGGCACTCCTCCAATAACCCTTGAACCAGCTTCCTCCGCTTTCCGAATTCTCTCCGCCTCCGGAATTCCTATGTTCTTCATGTACCCATATACGGGACTGAGCTCGGAAAGTGGTTGCACATCTTCAGCGTATACTAGTGTTCCAAGCAAAAGAAATGCTACTAAAATCTGCATCGGGAGGCGGACTTATATGCTTCCTCACAAGAAATGAATAGATTAATGCTTTACTTTATACGAAAATTAAATAAATGACTACGTTATTTTCAAAAAAATCTTTAATTCGGTTTTTTTATCGCACTGATTTGAGTTCATTATCTTAAAATTATTTTCTTTGATTGATGTCCGATTGGTTATCAAGACGGGAATCGGATGTTTGTAATTTAGGTGTGGACCGAGGATCGAGTTAAATGACCTGCGATAGGAGAGACCTATTTATGTCCAGCAGTCCATAACAATAATGTCAACACTTAAACGCCTATTTTGTAATAATAATTTGAACAAGGTTAGCAGAGGTAGCTACCGTAGCAACCTTATATAGAGTGTTTATTTCAATACGATAAAATATATACATTAGATAAAATTCACTAAATATACTATAAAACTATGGCTTTTACCTTGGTGAGAGGATAAGCATTGCCATACAACGTGGCAATGCCGCCAGTCTTTTGGGTACATTACCAGCCAACAGCGATGCGGAGGAATTTTTCGACGCCATATTTTAGTCAAGTTTTTATTTATACAGTTAGTTTTAATCAGTAATGTAATTTAGTATGTAATGTATATAGTTAGTACCTTATATTATTAGATAAAGAAGTATGTATATGGTTCCATTTTATTCAAATATAAATTACAATTTCAGTAAAGGCAATCTCAATACAAAAGGTTTAACCAAAAATCGTGAATTTTGCAAGAGATGCTCACGAAAGCTATGTTTATAGTTGATGGGCCGGCTCTCCCGCAATGCGCTTCTACAAACAATTTCAGTCTCTGCCTTGCACAGGGGACTGTCACTCAAGCGCTGGCGCGGAACAACCCAATGATATCAGCTACCCATTTAGTCCAGACCCCGACATTGCTTACCTATGACCCTTTTTACCCTTCAACTGAGACTGAGCAGGACACACGGGAGCGCAAGTTACAGTGGACAGTCGTTTTAGTCTAAAGTCAAACTCTTTAGTTATGCTGACATTGTATTCAGATTCAATTCGCATACACTCGTGTCAGTTTGGTTATCTTCCTTTTTTGGTAAAGGTTGAGGTTTATTTGTATGACAATAGGATAGAATAATTGGCTGTATTGTGGTCCCATCATCGTGGTTGAATACTGTGACAAGTGTTATTTACAAACGCAAGAATTTGGTGAAAGAAATGGGGAATTTTCAATGAGATAGGACGTAATTTTTTTTGATTCTTTTAATTTATTTTCGGTAAGTATCTTGTAGCCGATGCATAGCAAACAGTCGAAGCGAACTTTAGACCTGGAATACGTTTCGGGTCTGTGTCGAATTGAGATTCGATTAGTCGTAGCGAACTTGAAACGGAGTGAGTAGCGGCGAGCTCAAACATTAATCGAATTTCGGTCTTCGGCAGGCGGACGATCAAGTGTGCGTTAGTTCACATTACGAGGCCTCTTGACTCTCACTCGATACTTGCTCTCGAGTGTTCGATATACGATATCGACTCGAGATGTCTGCCACGAGTGATTGCAGGATGTCAAGAGGTCGTTACGGAGGATCACTGCAGTACAATTCACTAAGGTCCACGAGCAAGTCAGTTAACATGCGATGTATACGGTACCTAGATTTACCACATAAATAGTCATTATTATTATGTCTGCCTAAATTAGAATAGGTGTCTACACATGGGAATAATGAGGGTAGGTACTAGCTGTATTAAGTAGGTTAATGTGTTTTTGTATTTCTTTTCCCCTTTTAGTGATTCTTATGTTTTCAGGTAGCTTTCGGTTTTCAGATTTTTATTAGTAACGTTTTCCTGCAGTGTTTGCTTCATCGTTATAATTTTCTGATAAAACAATTAAATAAAATAAGTCCATGTTTTGTTTTGAATATGGCCAACTTGGTAATGTATTAAAAAATGCAGTAACAGATGTAAAAACGATTTGCCACGTCACAACACAATACACCACGATTAAAAAGTAATCTAATTTAAATTTGGACCGCGAGAGTATCCATGTGTGCGTGCTAGTGTTGTCATTCTATAGATTATCGCAGTGCGTTAATCCGGGCTTAACAGCAGTTTGCACATAACTAGCCAATCGATCTTGTTTGATTGACAGGCGGGACGGGCAACAACTACATTGTGAAAACTATTTTCGGTATCGATAATCATCGCTATTCATCGATATAGTTAAGTGTGAAAATTTTCGGGGCTGACAGCACTTTATTTGATGACAATGGATTGTTAAAAGCCTCGAAATTGGGTCCTCTGATTTTAGGCATATTAATTAGTAGTGATTGGTTGGGTTGTAAAGGACTTTCTCGATTAATATTTAAGGGTGAATAACTCGTGCGATAAAATTATTATCGATGGCGTTTTGATTATTGAGGCTACATGGCTACTAAGATTGTTTTTATAGATCTCGTATATTTTGTTTGCTTATTTTGACAAATGTTCAACTATTTGTCGGTCACTATTTCTTCTTTTCCCCATAACATTTTCATTTAAATATTTTATGTTCCCCATGTAAGTCAAAACTTCTTAAAGAATCGTTCTAAGTACTAAGATTTCAGTATAAGAGGTAAGTAGGTCCTGTCATTCTGCAGGAACCTAAATTCTGCAAAAAGAAAATTTCGGAATAGTCTTGACAGTTTAAAATATTACTCTAAAAAGTTCGACAAGCACGAGACGTTAGAAAAAGTTCAAAAACGCATTAAAACTGCCACTTTGCCGTCTCATCATATTACTTCCCACCCATAAAAGTGACAAAAGCGTGTATTGGCAAATAAATATAATTAAAAGCGAAGTGTGTTCGGAACGTGACAGCGGCGGGACGTTAATGCGACCGGACTAAATAACGTTAGAGCACCCTTGTTACTGCAATTACGCCCGGACCGGTTAAAATGTCGGACCGTTTTAAAGTTTTCATCCGGATTTGACACGACTGACTATAACATCAATCAGGGTCGGCTGCTGATGCTTTTTGATTTGATCTTATTTATATTTGTGTTGCAGTTATTTTAGGGCTCGTAAATTGTAACAAAAATTTGTTAGACCTTTTTTCTATAAATTGATATAATAGATTATAGATTCGTATATTTGATCAATACGATCTTTGATCTTAAAACAGCCACAGCCTAGTTCCTTGTCGATTTTGCTCATAGTCCCAAACACTAGTTTATAGAAGAATTTACACTTCTTCACATATACGTACAAAAAATAAAAAAATGTAAAAAGCTTTTTACTGCAAAAATACATGAATAAGTTTAAAATCGCTGGCATATTTTCAAGAAACCATAAAAGTCACAAATAAATCCAACTTTCCTGTTTACAATATTAAACCTGAGCAATTAATAATGTTTAAGTAAACACCTTCAATATTGGGCTTTTCACGTGAGCTTTTATTTAAAAATATATTTCCGGACGGTACGTATTTCACTGTCATTGGCCGGCTCCGGACTATAATGCGGAATTGATGTCGCATCAGTGGATAAATACTTTAAATTGACGGCGAATAAATGAGTCAATCAGTGCGTTTATTTTTCAGTGCGTTTTTTTTTCATGTCATCTTTATTCTTTCAGCGTCAGCTTCATAGCTGATCATTTGCGGTGAGTGGAATTTAACCGTATTAAAGGGTCCAAATTTTAAAGTACACCTTCAAAATTCTTAAGACATCAACTTTAAGTTAAAGTTTGTGTTATTGTTAAATTTCCAACTTAGTCTTGCTTTTTCATATAATTGTACCACCATTTTGTAAATAATTCCTACGTTTGTTATATTGTGTAACGTACTACGTTTTTTGTGGAACCGCTTCTTCTTCTTAACTCTAAAAATACTAAACTAAGTCTAAAAAAAAAAAATAGCATTTTTTTTTGTATTGTAAATTTGTAAATTTGTGTACTGCACATTTTTTAAATTACGTTTTTATTTACCTCATTTCATGTCGCCCATTTCACGTTTTAATTACTTACTCATACAAAATTTTCAACGGTCATTTAATATAAAAGCAAATCACAACTCAATAATACCACAAACCGAATCCAAAATCCATGACTATACTCCCACAAATATGTCACATGCAAATTATCGTTATAACTAGTTGTATTCAGGCCTTCAGTGTGCCGTCGGTAGTAAGTGCTACTACCCCAACTTACTAGCGAAGTGCCGACTTCCTGGGATGGCACGGCAACTGAATTAAATAGTTTCCCCTGAAAACTGGGTTGTCATAAACAATTTGCTCGACTTAGATGGACAGAGGGCGACACTGGTGCGAATATTGCACCGCTTCACATACGTTAGTTGGTATACAGTTCTCGTCTTTACTAAGTTTTCGATGTGATTGGGGTGCTTATATGTAGGGGATGGACGATAACATAGTAAAAGTAAAGGGATATATATCACTAGTTCTTTTTGTAGTTTACGTTTAGATACGCATTTCGAAAACTAATTATGTTTAGCAAATTAGCTAAAGAAGAATAATTTCAACCTTACAGAGCAGGCAACCAAAGAGCCCGAGACTCCTAAACAGCCAGCCAAGGATTCCAAGAAACCAGTCCGACAAAAGTGGAGCATAATTATGGTGCACGAAAAATTTCAGCAAATGGAGGAGGTGAAGGTGTTGACCCACTGCAGGACAAAGGCCTGCAAATAAATACATTATTACTAGGTACCATAAAATTCAAAGACTAATATTTAACAGTTGCATAGACACTAGAGAAAATACTAGCGCCGGTTACAATAACAGCTGTCTTCACTAATAGACAGAACGAAAGTCTCCACCGACCAAAGTTTTGCACATTAATCACTATTAGTCACAGTTATTTTATCTGAATAAATCCCAGCACCAGTCATAGACGGTATTTGAAAAAGGAAGAAATAACCAAACTCATATTCTGTTATAGCACGGATTTGAGAACTACCAAGCAAAAGCAGATTATAACTTTCTTCAGCAAGCAAACAGGTGAACTTACCCGTGGTAAAACATACAAGATAAACGTAAACAGGAACTAAGTTGAAGCCAATCCATCCATACTAATATTACCTATATCGAAAGTAACTCTGGCTGTCTGTCCGTTACTTTTCACATTTGAACCACTGCACCGATCATTTTGAAATTTGACAGATAAGTAAGCTATGTCCTTCTAGTATTAAAAACTTATGAAATACAAAACACACGCACATGATGTCACAGGAAATAGCACGAGTGTTGTTATAAATAATGAGAATTAACACGAATCGTGTATGTTACTAACCATTATGTAAGGTAATTCCGAACGGGTAGTTTGAACGGATTTGAAATTCAGTTGAGTCAGCAAACACTTTTAAGAAGATTCTACTAGTCCTATTTGTTTACCAGTAACAGCTAGTAAGGGATCAAACAATACCGTATCCTACAAAGCAGACACCATGTTGACACAGACAGAGTCAATCAAGCGAACTAACACTATTAGCCATGTCTCCATTCATTCGTATTAACCACTCAGACTGTCAAATCATCATAGTTCCACTTTCAAAGGATGCACGATAATCCCGGGCTTATTCTTTCGACAGATCAAAAGTCCCGGGAGGGTTAAGCTCTTATGTCTTGCCTATAATAGTTCGAACCCATTGTCCGAACCATTAGCAGAGTTAAACCCGAGGTTAGCCGACCTGCCACATAAATCACTCCTGGGAAATTGTTTACACATGGTGCTCATATTTGTGTGTTTTTTTTAAATAAATATAAATAATCAGATGTTAACGATAACTACTAAAGACCCAATAAATAAGAAGTATGAGACCCATCAGGACTTTTTTTTAAACAGTGGGTTTACTTCAAATTGAAATCACCCTTCAATCAGAGAAGACAAGTTTAGTAAGTTTAGTAATGTAACTGACATAACCACATTAATTCACGTTCATGCAAGAATCCTGCCATACTTCAACAAATATTAAAAAGCACAGCAACAAAAAAGTTTTTTTGATATCCAATCTCAATGATTCTTCAAAGTAACCCTTCTCTGTTCTGACAAAACTATTTATCATCATTCATTAGTTCACTCATGATGGATTAAGCACGCGTGTCGTCTCTTGTGGCCAGATTAGCGAAAGGGTTAAGTTCAAGGGTTGGTACAAGTTTGATATGTTCACTGTTATCTCTGTTGTTAAAAGTTGTAGGATGTAACGGCTAATGGATTTGTTAGTTGGGACGGGCATGAAAAGTTTTCGAATTATTGGTACCGTTGCAAAAGTTTATTTCATAATATTTGGTGGAAGAGGTGATAGCCGTAGCTGACCCGAACTGAACTAGATTTTTTTAATTATTTATTAGTACTTTGATAGATTCGGTGTATCGAACTTTATAAAGTAATAAATATTAAAACACATTTACTACGTGCAGCAAAGTTAGCATTCTACATCGCTCGACTCAACCAATTCACATTCCACACCATTGCTCTATACCATCGATTCGGCTCCACTTTAACAACGGGAAACGCATCAGCGAAAAATTCAAAGCAATAAATCGTTAAAGGAACAATCGATACACGCAAACTTCATTCGAGTTGCGTTGTTATTCGATGTTCGCAAACAGGGCGTGGGCTCGCATGACTGGATGTACCCGAAACACCACTTAGTCTCGTATAATTTTCAATGAGTAATGGTTGCAGCGGTCGCAAGGAGGCCAACCTAGGTCAACGCATTACTACGCCCGGAGGAGTTGCTTCCGTCACGAACAGCGATGGCATGGAGCCGACTTTGCACTGTTATGATTCCGGATGCGGTCCGATAAGGCTGGATAACTTTTGTCGTATTGTTTTTCGTAGTCTATGCGGAAAAAGTTTGACTGTTTTATAGTGTCAAAACATGTGTTCATGGGGTCAGTTCGTGGTCGTAAATTTTAGAGGTGTAGTTACGTGGAAATGGTTGTAATATATTGGATCGTCGACAAAATGTTAGTTCGCTTTTAAATTGAAGTTTTAATCATTATTATGGTGTACACTTCAAGTAAAAAATACCGTAGCTTTTGCATAAAAACAAAAAGGTTACACGGTCGAGGTCATTCTAGCGTTAAAATTGAATTAAATATCTATAATGGCCGCAGCGCGGTACTTTGAACAATTTAATTATACGATGATACTTAGTTGCTGTAGAGTGTAGAGTTGCCGATAACACTATTATAAAGTAACGAATATTGCTCTATAAGATCAAATGGCTTTAGTAAACTGAAATCTGGCTTTTAATTGAAAAAAATTCATAGTTTTCAATCGCTGCTTGCATTACTGTTAATTCGTTTTGTTTCATTCTAAGATTTATTGATGTGTAACATCTTTCCTCTCGCTTTCCAGCTATCTGTGGGAGTGATTTCGTGAAAAGGGACGGAATTGCGACCAATGAGCGCGCGCGGTGCTAGAGTTGACCGCCGGATGGTACCAACCCATTTTCTGAGAGGTTGGTACTGTCAGTCAAGATGTCAGATGTAACACGTCATATGCGACTACTGTCACTTTGCGTTTGCACTGGCGTAACTTTCAAATAATAAAAACATGTTGAAATCTCTTTTTCTGACAATTTTCAATACAATGATTGACAGGAACATGTTTTTATGTGAATGTTTCGCCAGTGCAAACTCACAGTAAGCCTCACTGGTTTTTTTATTCCGTTGTATATACCTACTGTTACTGTTATGTTATGTTAGGCTACACTGTCCCACTGCTGAGCAAAGGCCTCCCCCAAATCTTTCCAAACATCCTTTTCCAGGGCCACCTCGATCCAACCCTTGCGATACGCATCCAGATCGACCACCTACTAAAACCTCTCGATCTACCTACTTAAACTATAAAAATCTTCAATTCATTCGCTGTCAGATTACGCACAGCCTAAACCGCTGGTGTTTGGCACAAGAGTTATTTTTATACTGAAAGTGAGTACAAAGGAAGGATTTTTGAAAATTCATCCCCTGAAAGGGGTAATTAGGGATGAAAGTATTTATGGAAAATCGACAATTTTGCCAATATTCAGATAAATTATTGAAGTTTTCCGAAGCATTGTCCATTATCTATATCCATTATATATACAGCAGTAACTTTATTATTTAAACGTGCACAGAATAAAGCTTCTATGCTGTACTGAATTATGCAAGGAAAATAGTTATTCGTTTATTTAGTAACAACTCTAGTAGATTGAGATTCTTTGTCGACTTTGTGCAGTATACGAAGATTAATTTTGATCTATTTAGCCTCATTTTAAATGTTGTGGTATCCTTTAAATGAAGCAGTACCTACACCTATCTATTACCCGATGTTCCCCATTATTTATGTTTAAGTTATCGTATATTTTGTTGGAAACCCTAAACAAAGAATTAAATTATAATATTGTGTCACCAAATTATAACATGTCACGAACTCCACGATACTCTGTTCGTCACTTCCTGTAAGGGTGTCCAGAGATCGGTCACGCTTATCTCGTTTCGCAAACATCGGCCGATGACGCTTCGTCAGATGGCCGGTCAGATAGTTAGGGTGCTACACAGGAATTATGGTTAAAGTCATTTGTAGAAGATTGACATCAAGATGGTGGTCAGAATTACAAGTTAAATTAAGTGCTGAAATTAATTTTTGTTTGGGATTATATTATGATCTGGCGAATAATCGTTTATTTTTGACCTATTAAGATTACATTGAACTTTTAAACTTGATATAATGTCTATTAGTTTTTTTTAGGAATATTAACTTTTTTTATTTATTTTTTATAAGCTCGTCTCTTATTACATGGGACATAAACATAAATAGTGAAATGTGGGGGTAGGTGCACCTCTCCTCAGCCCTTCAGGAAATACAGGCATAATGTTACGTGTTATTAAAAAAAAAATAAAAAAAACTTAAATTAGGAAAAAATACGGGAAGGCAAAATAGTCGTAGTCAACGATACATAGTTTGCCTTGTTCTTAAAATATAATCAAAGACGTTGTTTAACTCTAGAAACGATAAAAAAACTCTTCAAAACATTTTAAAATATAGCACACTAACGTGAAGTGCTTTCTGGCGTATGCCACAATATTCGTTCAGTGGGAGAATAAATAAAACAATCCATTGTCTTTAAATGCACGAGTATAAAGGAAGTTAATGTACAAAGCTGTAGTGAAAATCCCGGCTCATGTTGGTGTACTAGTCTATACCCTCTAATCTCTACTGTTTCAATTGTGTGTGGTACAAGTTGTAAGCGCTTGGCAATTTACTGTGACCTCTGAGTTTGTTTCGGCCTTTCTTCTCAGAGTAGTCAGATAGGAAATGCCGACCTCATCTAGTTTTAAAAATGTGATTGACGTGTAAAAGTGTTTGTACAAACCTACTTACAGAAATAAAAATCATTTATCATTTATCATTACTAAAAACAGAATTTTCTTAAGGTTGTATGTAACTTATCGTTGCCGTAGCTTACTATTTATAAAATTTCCACTCATAGATTTCCATTCCATGAAATCGAAAAATCTTTCTTTGTAAAATTCTAATTTTAATGATCCGACAATTAAAAAGTTATTTAAGATGTTTGCCTGGTCAAAAACAGCGTAGTCCCAATGCAAAGCAAAAACTCACCCTCAGAGAAGAGAAAAAGAAACGAACATTGATTACACTGCTTGTTCATGGGTTCTCCTACACGCATGACCAGCAATGACTAGTCTATGAAGAAAAAAAAAATGACATATCTTTGGTTCATTTCTGACATCGAGGCGAGAAATCTTTCTGAAATCTGTCATTTTGTCTTTCGTTTCTTCCGTTTCTAAGGTGAAACTACTACGCGTGCTGATGTGACCAAATGGTGCTATGATCCTTCTATCGGTAGTGTCGCCGAGTTAAATTTAAAAACAGTATCTACACAATGCAAATCGCTGTCTTCTATATTCTACACCAGTCTTGAGGGTAATGCACAACACACAGCACTCACGCGCCGCGATTGTTCTTTTCTGGCGAGGAATTAGCAAACATTTCGAAATGCTTTTTAATACCGCACTCAGAATATCTTAGCAGATTATGTGTGGAAGCTTTTAGCCGTACAATGATATACATAAATAAATAAAATAAAACTGTCATTGATAAATAAGGAGGGATAATTATAACCACAATAATATGCCCTTTTTTTTGAAGGGTGGGAAATCATCAAATGACTTCTCCTGTTCTGAACGGAGCGGGAAGGCGTGTCAGACCTTTACTGACTAAAACCCACTCGTGTTCCTTCAGTTGCCTGTTGCCAAGGGTCCCGGTATCCTTTTCGGATTTTCCCGCAACCCTGGACAATAATATGGCCTGCTGTCATAATCTTGACATGGTACTCTCTGAATTTAGCCTGCATTTTGCAATTTTAACTTTTAACACACATTTTGATGTCGACTCAGGGCCATCTACCGAGACTACTAAAAATATAAAAATATAAAATGTCGGGAACTATGCAATTGTTATTGTGTGTTCCATCACAGTGATTTGTAATATATATATTTTTTAAATGTGCTCATTAAGCCCTTTCATTTAATACCCAACATGGTACGATTAAAATATTTTTATTTTTTTGTTGCTGACTTTATGTTTACCATTGCGCCATTTTTCATTGAATATAACGTCACATAGCCTATAACCAGCGGACGATCAAGACGCTTCCAATGATACTTCATTTGTCAAATAGTGATGAGTGGTTTAGAAGATAGAAGGGAACAGATGAACATACTTACATACATACATACATACATACTTAAATACATACCGGTCAAAATCATAACCCTCCTTTTTTCTTCGCCGTAGTCGGGTAAAAACAGAATAAAATAAATATTTAAGGGGGCTCCCATACAACAAACCTGATATTTTTGCCGTTTTTATAGATAATGGTACGGAACTCTTCGTGCGCGAGTCCGACTCGCACTTATTTTGTTAAACATTAAATCTAAACTTCTAAATACTTCTAAAGTTCATGAATGATAGAATGTCTCTGTAATCTCGTATGCAAACAGCCAAGTTACAAAACAAAACGATATCTATCTTCGCTCGAAGAGGAACTTGGATTCCTTTACTTGGCACGCTTGGGAACGGATAATACAAAGTAATTTGTTTCACTATATCTATTTGTATAATATATCGCGTTGCGACTCTTGACTTGTAGCCATCTTGAAGTTAGATACTGCAATCTTGTAAGGATCTAAGCGTTTCTAGAAAAATTGTGCGCTCTTCCAACTATTCTGTTGGAATTATCTTGGAAGTAGGTTAAATCACGAAGTAATTTTCCTCAGTTTCTTTAAAAAGACCGCGTATTCTCTCAGTGAATTTAAATGTCTAAATAGTTTTTTTTTAGGGTGCCAAACGGAACCCTATTAATAAGCCTCCGCTGTCCGTTCGTTCGTCCGTCTGTCTGTCAACGGGCTGTATCTCATGAACCGTAATTGGTAGACAGTTGAAATTTTCTCAGATTGTGTATTTCTATTGTCGCTATAAAAACAAATAATAGAAATAAAATAAAGTTAAAAATTTAAAGGTGTTAAATTTTTGAAAGAAACAGCTTTAAAAAAAGTTAACCCTTGTGTGTAAATCCGACTCGCATTTGGCCGGTTTTTTTAAGAGTTACAATAATCCTAACTAATATTATAAATGCGAAAGTGAGTTTGTTTGTTTGTTTGTTACGCTTTCACGCTAAAACGGCTGAACGGATTTGGATGAAATTTGGCACATGGGTAGCCCATCGCCTGGAGAAGGGCATAAAATTTATCCTAATATTCCCAAGGGATCGAGCTTTATGTGAGTGAAACCGCGGGGCACAGCTAGTACATTTATCTAACAACCTTCCCCTAGCAGTTGATTTAAACGGATATCGAGGATTTATTAAGTCGCTAAGCAAATAAGTTGTATAAGCGTCCCGTCACATTCCCAAAACCAAATCGACAATTCCAATCCTGGACTAATGCGGTGAGAATGCAGCAATGACAGTGATGCAGGGTGCGTACCGGTGGTCCGGCAGTGGTCCGGCACGGCGGCCCGGGCGGCACGGTGACGCGCGGAACGGTGCGGTCGGCACATGCATCGCTCAGCAACCGCAAATGTAACCGGACACCCGTCTGACACGTCTTGTGTGCATTGCTGGTGATAAGCATGCGGTTTAGATGCCTGAGTGATGCTGTTTAGCTGTTGGGTTAGGATTTTTGGGATTCCGCTACTGATTGTCGGTCTCTCGCTCGTTTTACTATAACGATGTTTTTTGCGGGCGTATAATTACCCAAAAGTTGAGTTGATATACATGAATGTAGACACGACTTTCATTGGAGTAGTGAAATTATTCATATTTCCTTTTCATCCTTTTTTTTTGCTTTTAAAGATTTAATTGGATTTATTATTTTATTATTCTTATTAACTATTTTAACATTAATTCTTATTATTACAACTTATAGAATTATTTCATAAATCGAACACAACTTGCGATCATTTTTCGGTTAACATGACCCTCAAAATGAACTTGATTGGAAGAAACGATCTTTTACTAATGATAATCTACGGGAAGAACCTCGCTAAAGAATGAAACTGAAAATAAAATGAATAAAAACTAAAATCCAGGCCTTAGGTACATTTTTCGTCTAGTCATAACCATTTAGTCCTAAAAGTTATGAAAGGGGTTAATGGTAACACTAAGTTAATTATCTATTTACAGAGCCATCAGCAGTCACTCAGGTGCTTTTAATACTAAATTCAAAGCCTTAAAAGTTTAGTATTTCTTAGTATTTCTTAGGTAAGTACCGTAAAGTTTTCATTATTCCACTTTGAATAGGTGTTTCTAACTTATTTAGGGTGAAGATTAGCGAGGGTAAATTGGGAAGATGGAAGAAGGACCTGTCTATTTTGCAAAAGAAAAAGTTGAAAGAACGGAGGCAATCATTGCGCAAAATAATTGACAGGATATTAATTTTATTTTTGGAATCAATCGGAATTGACCAGCCAGGATATCAGTGTGCCATTGTGTGTGCCAATATTTTTGAAATTCGAACGGTGTCGATATGTTTAAAACAAATGAGTTTGCTTTTGATTAGTGTGCCTTCGCTTGAGTTATTAGAGAAGAGATTAGAGTGAGTGCGGAAAAATAAGAAATTATCTTTTTAGGATACATACAACTTGCTTCCTTTAACCTTGCTTTCTTAACAGGACGCAGTTGTTTACTCCTGCTATAGTACATTGTGATACAAGTGTGCTCTATTGGATATTACAGTCGAGGCGTTATTATCCTTTAATCTAATTCTTAACAGGACGCAGTTGTTTACTCTTGCTAAACATATTACATGCTTAAATAGTCATTACAATCCAATCTATGAGTACCTAACAGCTATACAGTGGTTTACGTTCTATGTTGACCATAATCAGTACCACTGTGATGCGTGGAATGGAACGTTAGGCTCAATTCGACTTGGGCACGCCACAATAGCGGCGATAAGTCCCCTCTTTGAGGAGTGGCTAGAGAGGCGCCACGGCGTCCTCACCTTCCGCCTGACACAGGTCCTCACCGGACATGGCAGCTTCGGGAGGTACCTGTGTAGGATTAGGCGGGAGGAAACGCCCGGGTGTCACCACTGTGCGGATCGCCCGGAGGACACGGTGGAGCATACGGTTGAGGTATGCCCTGCTTGGGCGGAGCACCGCCGTGTCCTCGCGGAGGCGATTGGCGACAGTGACCTCTCGCGTCCGGCCCTGGTTCAGGCCATGGTACGGAGCGAGAGGGCATGGGAAGCCGTCACCTCCTTCTGCGAAGCAGTAATGCTCGCGAAGGAGGAGGCGGAACGCGTGAGGGAAAGGCAAAGTTTGCGCCCTCACGCCCCTAACCGCCGCCGTTGGAGACGCCCTGGGCGTCGGGAATCCCAGGCGGATTCCCGGCCACCATAGGCGCGGGCTTGCGGACGGCGAGCAATGGGCAGCTCGCCGTCCGATAAGGACCAGGCCCGGGTCGATGGCGCGTCGTGTTCCACGCGCGCCTCAAAGAGATGTCAGCAAAATTGACGGGGTCCAATAAGACCGATGCCTGCCAGGGTTGCGGGAAAGTCCGAAAGGGATACCGGGACCTTGGCAACAGGCAAATGAAGGAACACGGGTGGGTTTTAGTCAGTAAAAGTCTGACAAGCCCTTCCGCTCCGCCCAGAGCGGGAGAAGTCATTGGATGATTTCCCAAACTCAAAAAAAAAAAAAAAAAAAAGGCTCAATTCGACTGTGACAAGCATTTCGAATAGACACTTTGAAGGTTTCGTATTCAGTGAGTTGTGGGTGTACGTTGAATGTAGATTGGTACCTACAGGTTCCTATACAGGGCTAACCCACATCATAGCAATACGACATAGCACCTCAAAATCGACAACTTCATCCGTATCTTTAAAAAAAGTCCAACGATTTTGCGGTGTGACGACATCTCATTGCCTTGTTACTGTCTCTTCTCTTAATGGAGAAGGCCTAAGCACTATTATTGACCATATTCACTCAAAGTCTATAGATATCGTTGTATGCCTAAGTACTTGTGATTAGTCATGATCATTTAATTATTAACCGAGTAGTACTCCATAGTATAGACATCCATATTATGGATGTCCAAATTTAGATTTAGATTATGTGTATTACCATCGTGCATCCCTATTGTTAGATATTATGTAAACACCAAGAATTAATATTTCAGAGTTTGCTCTTCATCTATATTTGCATAAGAATCTAGGTACACACCTACAACAAAGCACATAACATTAATTTTCAACACACTTACTCATAAAGTGGCTCCTATTTAACCGCTTTTAGGTTCATAATGCAGGTTATTAAAAGCGGGTGATTTTTACTTTATATTACCGCACTAGTGCGATAACACAGTACAACATAGTAGTAATAGTTATCTTTGGCCACAGCCAAAGATAACTATTTCCTAGTTACTATTTACTCCGACAGTATGGAATTAGTAAGTATTATCATGGTATTATGGCAGCAGGGAATTAGTATGTAGTACATAATGTTTCATCAAATTATTTATTTTTTGTCAAAAATATACCATTCTTTCGTGTTCTACATCCAAATAACAATCATATTTATATATTTTTTTAAATCGGTAATTATTTTAAAACTTTTGCTTTTTAGCCTCGTGAGCATTACACACTCGGCTCCCTTATCGCCTCGAGTAATACCTCGTCGAGTGTAATGACCAACATTGCACACTAGTACGATAATGTACTGTTTCAGTAGATGAGTTTGTTGGCAGGTCAACCAGTAGGTAAGTGTAATAAACTTTTCTGTTATAAAACATTAGTTCTAATATAAAACAGCCAGTAAGAAGTTATTCGGAGGAAAATAAATGCTTATTTTTTTCCTCCCGAACGTTGAAGTTAATTAGGTAAGCTAATTAAGTCGATTTGCAGTTTTGTTTACGGTAGATTTGAAGAAAAAATATAGTAAATATTCCTTTAATGCTTCTTTATATTCATGGTTCAGAAATGAATGGAGTAGAAACATAATCTGATACCTAATTTGCTAAAATAATTATAAAAGATAAGGAAAATATTTTTATAACCCAATTAGGTATTTTTTGCTACACCTTAGTTTATTTTATTACATGAGTAAAAAATATATTTTTTAGAAAATTATTAGGAGGAATATTTGGCACTCAGCCCTCTCGGATTCGGTCGTTGGGCGCTCCTCTCTACTAAATCTGGGCGAACATTCAAATAAACAAGATGAACCCCTACGCTGGAGACTGATTAACTGACTCCAGCTCCCCCGAAAGTAGGTAGATATAGGTAGCTGGTAGATATAGATAGGTAAGAACCCGAATAGCTCGGTAGGCATAACTTTAACTTTAACTTTAACTTTTGTAGGTAAACATAACTTTGGTACCTATAGATATATTCATGAACATTGTTCATGAATATGGGTAGATGGCATATGCTGCCTTAAAGGCCAAGACTAATTTAAAAAAAAATTGAATCTCCGACACTTAACCATCGGCTATAGGAAATCGTTTATATAGAAAAATTCTAACCAAGAAAACAAAAAAAAAATCTGGGTAGTTGAAGAATTTCACCAGTCAGTGAAAAAATCGGATAGAACATAAATGTTTTAAATGATAATTAAAAAAAAAAAAATATCACTAAAACGTGCAAAATGTACTGCCGTATTATGATAATATTTCCAAAATATTCCTTATCTTAGTTAAGTAGTTATCATTTACATGAATATTACGGTACTAAGTAGATGTTATATATACTTCGTGAATTCATAAAGATTTTTTTTATGACTTGACGTAGACGGAAGGTATTCTCATTTGAATAACACATAAAATGAAAACGCAACGTGTTCCTCAAATCTTCGAGTTATGGTTTCGACATACAATATTCGTGATAAAAAGATAAAAAGTTTACTTTGTTCAGCTTAGACTGATAGGTCTATTGTGACGTCACTCTTCCTTTTCAGGCATTTTCAGACGTCTTTCGGCGTGTGCCTGTCTACCTAGTCGTCTTGTTTTTGCTGTCATCAATTTTGAAAGATGTTTTATACAACGGCTGTTTAATAAAGTTAAACTACTTAAGTAGTTACCTATCTCAGATTTCTTGCCAAAATAGAAGCATATTTGAGCAGATTATTCTATACGGTTTATTTTCGTTTTCGGATAACAAACGATGGAGATTTTTATATAAATTGAACAGTATTACCAATTATAAAGTAGGGACGGAAAATAATCCTATTGGCATGCTTATGTAGTGAGGCCTAGCGCCTCAGTACTAAACAAGACTTATTATGATAATAAGCCTTATAAAGTGATACAATTACATATCGTCAGTGGAAAGGCGAAAATGCTAAAGCGCCAAAATGGTACTTTTGGGAAATGAACTTTAAGTAAAAGTACCATTTTGGCGCTTTAGCATTTTCGCCTTTCCACTGACGATATGTAATTGTATCTCTTTATAAAATTTTGTAACAAAACGCAACACCTAAATTCTCCAGCAAACGAGCATAAAGGTACGTATCTAACTTTTTCGCAATTAACAAAACTAGTTAAACGTCACAAAGTTTCACCGAAGTGAATGTAGGTAGGTAATAAGGTACATTGCTCACAGGTCCATGCTACCGTCGTCATTAGCAGGCGTCCACGATGCGTGACTCTTTATGGCCCGTGACTCCCGTTTCACCCCTTCGCCCTAATCGAGGACACGTGTGCGAATTAATGGTGATTTTTTCCCAATAAATCTTTTCCGACTACGAAGCTAAAAGGTCCAATTGTTATACAATTCAATTTAGTTCAGCGCTCGTATGAATCGGATATTTTCTAGTGACTGTGCTGCGGTCGCTTTGGTTTGTTCGCAGTTTATTAAGTTCGATGGTTACTGACCCAGTGATACGAATTTAACAAACAATCTGCTGAAAATGATATGGTAAAAATTGGGTAAAATTTAGATGGAACATTTTAGATCCTATTTTCGCTTTAAAAAAATACGCAAAAGAAGTGAGAGCGTTTATTTTCGTGTGCAGTATAATGGCATTACTCTTTCTGTAATGGGTAAAAGTATGTGTTTATGTTTCTCAAATTATTATCCCACATTTTACGATAGCATAAATTACAATTACGACATAAACCCAAAATTCACTTTTGGTGTTGGGCGGCTAACGCTGTGTGAACACATTTGCCGGCCGCGAATTCTTCATTACGCCGATTTAAGAGGAGCTAACACGTTTTATGGCCAACAATACGTGCTTATAAAATTTGCATACCTTCATTCGCACTCTTCCTCGACCATTACCTTTCCATTTGGTAAATAATTTAGGAGCCCTCTAGGACTCCGACCAAATATTAAAAGTGATGGGTCCCCGAGGTTTAATATTAGACTCCCCTCGTATTAAATTTTCTGTCACGCGAAATTCCCAAATGCATACGCCAAATATTTTTTGCACATGTTCGTATTCTCTCCTTTATACTATTATTCGACACAGAATGTCATACTTTGCTATCGTAATTTCGATTGGGATTTGGGGAAATTTGCAATAGATTTCTTGTTCGTTTCACATAACTTGCAACCCTTCATAGTTTCTATTGATGAACTTATTTTCAATGTAAATGATATTTTGTGAATACAATTTATACAGCCCAAATGTTGCCCAAATTTTAATAAACCTCCAAGAAATCGATACAACACCACACATCATAATAACATGCATGGTAACTGTTTAAAATTTGTTGAAAATGTAAAATGTTGTAGACGTTGTGAATTGCACATTTATTGTTTTTCTTAACATAATCGAAGTATATAAACATGACATAAATCATGACATAAAAGTCATATGGCTTCATTTCAAATTCATATTTGCAGTGGGCACAATACTAGGCAAGTTGCACAGGGCGTTGAATAATCGAGCTCATTTTATATGCATCAAATTCACAGAACAAAACTAATCTAGAGCTTGGGGGCAATAAAAATGTCCCACTTGCCGGCGCAGCATTAAAAATAGATGAGCACAAGGTGTAATCTCGGCGATTCTTATTATAAAATTTTGCATCTTAAATATTTCACATTTTTCAACACACTTTGCAACGACGCCCCGAAAGAGGGTAATGCCGCTATTACGTCAGACAAAGTAGACTCGAGAATAGCGCTGCTGGCTTACCTATATAAAAAGCTAATTGGACGGCTTGAGATATTGTTATAATAGCACACAATATTTTTTACTCCCTTACAAAATCTTACGCTAACTTGATTAAGACGTTGTATTCAAGAGGCATATCATCCACTAGATTAGCTCGACTTCGATTCTATTGAAACTGACATCACAGAAGCAAACATAATAAATCTCTACTAACAATAAGCGTTGATTTATCAAAATTAAATCTCTTTGTAGAGTGGAGTAATCAAATTTATCGCTCATTTGAATCTTCAATTCATTTCAAAGGGTCTGTTCGGAGACTTTAAAATCATCACTGTTTACATTCTCGTGATGTAATTATGGTAATAAATTTTCTCATAATGTGTTTTCGTTGGCTCTTTGATATGAGCTGAATAACGATATAAAAAGTAAAGGAAAAGCCTTCGTTTACCTCCGTTTACCTACTTAAGACGTTTCGCTGCATCGGCATCGCAAGAAAGGACAAATATGCCTCGACGTCCCCTCGTCTCGGGATACCGGTAACATTGTTTGTTCTTCGTATTTTTATAAAGCCCCGCAATAAAACGTTTGCATTTTACATTTTTGGGGGCCATAAATAAAAGTACTCACGTAAAATTGCATTTTAAGCATTTCTAAAAGCGACCGTCACCTTTGGCCGGCATGACGGTGGGTTTGTATAGGGACATTAAACTTTCAGGATAACGATGGGACTGCACGTATTGCGTATTGTAATTTTGGAAATTTATAGCCTACCTATTATAAAATACGCCGCTGTGGCTGAGATAATTTCCGTCGGTTCGCTGTTATTTTATGTGAAGCCTTGACCTTTAATACCCTTTTTTGTTGTAGTTCTAAAATCGTTACATAAACAGACAATAAATTAACAACATAAATTGCTGTTGCCCATGTCCTGTGCCGCCTACCGTTGAGTTGCTGGGGTTCAAGTGAAATTAAATTACGAGTTGACAAAATGAGTTACGCCCTTTTCTCTAGATTAACAAACAAAAACTGATGGTATGAGGGTCAGGCTGGCATTAATGTTGTTAGAGGCAAATGACTCTATTCTTCGCGGACGTGTCGACTACTGTTCGTTCACAATGCTACAATTTAAGCCGCCATTGTTCTTGTTTATTCCGGTCTCGATTTAGTTTCGTGCTTTTATCGTTGCCCATTTGATTCGTGGGACGCGAGCGTATCTGTCGCCGCTCCAATGAACGTCGCCCGTCATAACGTTGTCACAATAAGTTAAAACGAGATTACGTTCCGATAACACTGATTGTTTTAATGACGTCAGTTGCAAATAATGGGTAATGAACGTGATGTTTACTGCGTGTTTCAGTAATTATATTAATGGAGCAGGGCATTTAAGTTGGCTGAAAAATTAATCATTGTTCCAGTCAACAGAACTACATGACTTTTATTCACTTATTACCTAGGACTATAAAAGTCACTCAATCTATTTATGCTTAAGAATTCCTTAATTATGTTCAGATTTGAGCTTACGCCAAGGAAGCTTTGCTGACGGCACACTACTTATTCAAAACTTATCATGATATCGAGTGCAACTCTAATTAAAATACTCGTTTCTATTCTGTTATATCTCTTACATCTTTCAATCGTAGGTACTCGACACAGTACATACTTTACAATGCACATCTGTGCATAATACAACCCATGCAACCCAACCCTATCCATTTTTAATTACACAAGGATGCTATCTATGAGATAAAAATCAGACTGTCCAGTTTCCCAATACATTCTGCTCAGTACTGACCGCGTAGGGAGCAAAAGCCCACAAATTCTCCACGGTTCCCGATCCAATTAATTTAAAAATTGCCATAACAAACCGTGGGTGTACGAAGGGCTTTATTGTTATGTAAATTTGTGCAAACTTGGGCAGACGTAGGCATGACTAATTGTTAATTCGACTAATGCGCTTACGAGAGTGGGACACCGCGGCCCATCCCGTGCCAATGTAATAAGGGATTAGTCGCCTGACCTCGCTTCGTAAGACCATCCCTAGTTGCTGAGGGTTCGGTTTGGAAGCTTCTGTTCAGGTTTGAAGACAACGAAGTACGGTGGGTACATCCCTTTTGAAGAGACCGGTTGAAGAATTCTGGGGCAGTATTATCTAAGGTATTTATTTATTTAACCATTAATGCACACACACATATACACAAACAGACAAGCAGAGAGGAACAGAAAAATACGTACAAAGACAATGCTTATTGCTAAAGAAATCTCTTCCAGAATACCCTGAGATAGGAAAGTAGATAAAAAGATATGTAGGCAGCGTGTGTAAGAGTAGAAGAGAAACAAAATACATAAATAAAATTACTTATTTAAATATAAAAATAGGAATGCAGAGAATATACTTACATACATACTTCTAAAATAAATGTCACTACAATATAATTTAAAAAGTTAGGTAATAAAAATGTAAAAAAAACAATTTATTGTATTGTGTCGAGTTATCTTGGCCTACCTATGAACATTGTTAATTTAGTACTTGCTTTTGGTATAACCAAATAATACAGTCTACATACAACAAATAATACAATAATAAACCAAATATTAGGTACCTATTTTACACTGAGGGACTGCTGTCTGACCTCTATTATAAATAGATAACCCAATTTATTAGCCTCCAAAACTTCTTAGTTTTGACTCCTTGAGATGTACTTATTTGATGGTTTCTCCCTTGAGAACTGCTACAGAATCACATCATAAGGCTTCGAGTTTTAGGTACTTGTACTTATTTAGATTTAAAATCGATGGAAATACCTTTGAAGTTGATAATTTTCATTGATATTTTGATATTGCTCACGCCAAAAGGATTTTATTAAGCATCGCGAACTGGTAACCACTTTCTGTAAGGGCTACAAAATCCATCTATCTTAAACGTCCCTCTATTAATAATTGCGCTCCGTTTTACGCTGTGCGTAATTATTTAATGGAGACGAATTCCGCAAGCACGCGGCGGCCGCACCGTGAAATGAAACGTTACATGCTTCAATGATGCCATTGAAGACACGGTTTTTATGCAGCAATGCTTCGAAAACCACCCTTTATAAACATTTTGTTTTTAACGCGTTTTTATTCTACGGTCATAATTAATTTTTGGGCCCTGTTCCGGATGTTTTAATTGAGCTTTCGTTGTTTGTTTTTGATGTGCGTTATTTATTACTTAAATTATTTACGGGACAGTCATTAAATAAAAAAGTTTCCCAACAGATCGGGGAGCCATTATACAGACGTTGATATCTACTGTTTAAAAGTGGTGATTACACTGAAATGTACACACATACACTCACATACTATCATTACTGACAAAAAAAAAACAATTGTTTGTGCTGGAGCTCTGTTTTAGCCGAAAGTTCATAACAACGTTGCATTAGCCCTCATAAAAACAGCATAAATCGGTTGTTCTCCACACCGAAATCTAGAACACATAATTTCTCTTAAATCTTAAAGTTACCACAGAACAGTTATAACACAACATTTGATAAATCTCTTAGCTCCCGGGTAGGTTTATGGTGCAATCTGCAATCTAATCTGCAGAACACTTCCTGAGACGAAGCACCAACTTGTCACAGGTTGGTGCTCGCTTACAGTGCATGTGCTTCACTTAAACCCCCCGTGTTCTAAGCTAGCCCAGCATCCTAATCACTAGTTTGTAGAACTAATCAGTTTTCTGTACCTTGTTTGGAGGTTTATTTAGTGTTCACTCGGGGGTTTTTAGTAAGTTTAGTGCCGAAACGTGGTAACTTTATAGATGTAAGTAATAACATGGTTTTAAGTCTCAGACTAGCATAACTGCATATTAAAAAGTCACGGTGTAGATGTATTAAAACGTTAATCCAATGGAACATGAAAGAGCGGTGCCTGTTTTTTGTAAAAAAAAAAAAAACTATGGCTATATCTACTCTATTTGAAATAAGATTAGACATTTAAATAAACCTTTGTTACAGTCCGTTCAACCGATTTTGACTTCTATTGCATTGGTGGCATGACAAATGGCAGCTGCAGTAGACAGTTGGTATTGTGTAACCTTTTTTGCTTTTAATGCCATCCTTATGCCTATGGTGTAGAAATCAAAATCGGTTGAATGGACGGTATAAAGGTTTGTTTAAATGTCGAATGGGTTGATGATTGCATTGTACGTACCTTATTGTCAGTCCATTGAAATGCTGCTGGCCATTTTCTTGACAAATTAAATCAAAAGTGTTTATTCAGACTAGGCTGAGAACCTACATTTTTTTAACGTCAACATTATTTATGGCAGTCACCCAGCCCTTCAACACTTCCTAGTGCTTTAGCTGGGAACAAGAAGTGGTGCAAAAAACTCCCATTTTCCCTAGACACATTAGAATGTAGCTAGAAAATAATGACGGTATTTTCTTTTCCAGCCAAGTTATTTATGGTCAATCAGCTGGTTCCTATATTTATGTGAAACTCGTCAAAAGGTAGGAAACAGCAATTTTTTTTTTTGGGATTTCAAATTTTTCATAATGATGAGTAAAGTCACGTGTTTAAGTATCGCATCGGTCACTAATTACCAGTCACCCTATACAAGCAATTACTGGTTTCGAGTACGAATCACTGGTTTGTGGAACGAAATAATCGGTTTTCGGTACCTTGCTTATGATACTGTATAACTCATTGCAGTTTTATCGACCGACAGTGGTATTGCTAATTGGTATGAGCTATGAGGGTGAGCGCATTTGCTGAATTCGAATCGGTAAATAGTCTTTACACACAGAGGGTTGGCTAGACTGTCTGTAGTTATATTACTCAGTAATTAAAAATTGCAACATTTGGAGTCTGAGTCTGGTCTGTGTTGCCAGTCGTGATATCATAAGCTGGGGTGGTATTCATCATCTGCCTAGCCTTTTCCCAACTACGTTGGAGTTGGCTTCCAGTCTAACTGGATGCAGCTGAATACCAGTATTTTATATGAAGCGACTATCTATCTGACCTACACAACCCAGTAACTGGGTAATACGATAACCCTTGGTAAGACTTGTTGTCAGACTTTCGGGCTTCTGACAAAGATAACGACGAGAGTAACGACTGTCAAAGATCCACAAATGACAGCTGGGACCAACGGCTTAACGTGCTTTCCGAGGCACGTAGGAGTGTCGGTATGTAAAGATGGTCACCCATCCACGGACTTACTCCGGCGTAGCTTAACCTGACGGATCGTAGTATTATGAAGTATTAATGCCATCATTATTCCACTGCGAAAACGGGATGGTGCTGGCGGCCTTGTCTAGCTCCGACTCTCTCTCACACTGAAAAAATACTTCATAATACGGCACCTGGTAGATATTATTAAGTGCCAATGATTAAGGCATTTGGTTCATTATTAGCTGTTGTATCAATAACTAATGTCTTTTTAATGTCATGTCAATCTGAAATAAGCACGTAAAGGCTCTTACATACTGGCGCGACTTGTCGCGCGACGCGACGCCGCTGGTATTGTTCTGCCGTGAAGTTTCTCAGAAATTGTTTTGTTAAAAGTCGCGTCGCGCAACAAGTTGCGCCAGTATGTAAGAGCCTTTAAGCCTCTCCCCGAACGGTGCGTTTTTATCGCGCGAGCGTTATTGCGATATCTGTTTCAAGTAATTTTGTATTAGGACGGCCACGAAGTTACACACTGCTGTGATAATAACGTCGCAATAGGAGTAGGACCCGCGTCTCCATCCCGCGATATTCCGATAACTGTTCTTAGAACATATTGTATTAGGACGCATGCGATCTTATACCTACACGTCTGCGTTATTATCGCGCGATAAAAACGCGCCTATGGTGGGTGGAAGAACGTTAGAAATATCGCATGACAAAAACGCAGTTGTGTGCAAGGAATCGGGACGCATTATCGTAATAACGCTTGCGTTATTATCGTTCGATAAAAACGCACCGGTGGGGCAGAGGCTTAACTCAAAGCCTAAACGATATTACGATACCTACCTTGGTAGGTAGGTACTGAGCGCTAATGAGAAAATAATTCAAGGCCTACCTTCCCTTCCCTTTATATCATCATCGACAAGCGCGTGTGAATTACTGTAGGTATAGATTACAATATCACACTCGTCAACACGGTCTGGCATGACGATAAACCCCTGTAATTATCCAAACGACTACCCAAATACGCTAGGAAAACCTTGAAAAGCCGAAGGTCAAAACAATTCGGGTCCCTACAACAGCTTATTAATACCGGACCAATTTCATCGCAAACACGTTGCCACCGACATTAGCAATTCATATGAAATAACACATAACAATAGTAATCAGGCGTTTGGTTGTGAAAGAAAAATCACATTTTGTCGTCAGGCAAGGCGGTGCCAAGCACAGATTTCGTCGGCAATGTATCGTGAAATTAGTTTAGTGGCACTATATAATTACGCGCCCTCACTTTTTATAGTCCCTCGGTCGTTGTTCGAGGGGCCGGCCCCCGGGCCCCCGGACTCCGGACCAGCCTGTTATGACGAAAATGTCAACCCGGTATGCGACTTGATGAATCGACACTATTTTAAACATTTTCTCGTCGTGTTTCTATGATGGCTCTATAACAACAATCAATAGTGCCGACAAGGTTCAACAAAATGAAACGCCAACAAACTGAAAGATACATTTCATAGATTTATTATATAAAATCTTAACGCTACATTTTGAATTTTTTAACTTAGTATAGTAACATGTGAAATTTACAGAGCTATGACATTAGTATAGATAATAGTAATTAGTTTATAATTATTGCGCAAGATATTCCCAAGAAGAGGGACATCCTTAGTTTTATTCACTAGAATACTTAAGTACTGAGTCTTAACTAATACAATAAACGACGAAGCTCAGATATTTCTTACGAATTTATAATCTATTTCGATTTATGTATGTACATTATGATATGAGAGAAGTCTGAAAAATACTTTTATATAATATTTGCAAAACGAAAGCTTATATAAGCACCTAGTAGGCTATATTAATTACTACTTTAGCAGTTATAGCGAAGGGCTCTTTGTAAATAACGGTCACATTAATTTTTATCACTTTTTCTACAATAAATACAACAAAATGGAATTTAGCTTTAGTAACTAGGTAGGTACCTTAATGAGCAATCGAATAAATTAATACCCTTAAGTACAATTTTATGTTAAGTGAGGATGAACACATAATTATTTTAAAATTATGATATTTATGCTACGGTATCTATGACAAAAAATATAAAAGTAATTTCTACTCAATACAATAATAAAAAAATCGTATTGACGGAATCACAAAGCGTGAAATTAAAAGTATTGAGCCGGATTTACATTACGAAACCACACAGTTGCGCAAACTTAGTTATTCATTGATAATTTTTCAGTAATGTAAATTCGACTTTATTCATTCGGATTATAATGCCTTAAAAAAAGGTTATTTTTGTATTAAAACATAAAAGTTCACTACAAAAGTTCTGGCAGCTGATGTTAAATGGCATTAGGTATTCGAAAACATTTTTAGAAAAAATATATAGAAGACTCATATAATTTAGATACTTTTTATATTTTGACAGCTGCGAATGTAAATATATTGGTGTGACAATGAATATTATGTACAAGCTCTTAGGTACAATTGTATGATATGGAATCGAATAACTTGAGTAGGTACTAGTTGATACTTGCATAGTGAGCTAAAATGGGTACAGGACTTTTGTACAAAAATATTCAGAGACACTTTTCTAAAAATTTCTTAAGTTTTCTACTTTGTGTACAATCTATATTTACTTATAAGTTTAAATAATATCATAAATAAACTCTCATAAAAATGTTTATTATTCAGCGTTTTGAAAACTGAAGACATGCAGTCTGCACAATAATGAACACATACACACATTTTATTGAGGATAGTTAGAAAATAACATAAGTAATAAATAATAAATAATTCCAGATACCTGCTTAAAAAACTTATTTAAAACCTTAATAAAATCAGTAGACAGTTTTATGAGAGCTCCTGAAGTCGATGTAATAGTTTCTATTATATTGCTGTGATCAGAAATGAAACATTAGCTTGTGCAGTAATACGTGTTTAGAATACATTGCTTCACAACGTTGTAGATAGTTTCTGTCTAATTGAAATTAAATTCAGTATATAATTACTATAGCACTATTTGTGATTTTACAAAAAATAAATTTTGCAGCTATATTAATGAGTGATAATTTTAGTCTCAATAAGTCCACGATCAATACTTAAAAATATATTTCCTAAACGAGTTTCTTATATATCACAGGCTTAAATTATACTCATTACCATTAGGGACGTGCATACTATACGTACACTTATAATAGATACAGTCGAACGAAATTAGGTAACTATTTACACAAATAGGGGAAAAATAATGAGGCGAACCCTCCCACAACCCTCGGAGATTTCAAATTACGACTGCGGTACCAACACACGGCAGTACGTATCTTTGTATTTGAATCGTTAGTTTACAGCAAATCATGTGTCTTGATCTGTTTACATAAGTCAAGATCAAGAAACATTACCTGCACTTACTAGACTAAACTAAACAGACAGGATTAGAAATTGATAATTATAATAATGCAAAATTAGGATCAAAATATTATAATAAAATAAAATCTAAATACATTCAAATAATACCATCCCATAAATCTAACAATTGTTCTATCACTTAGCCAACGAACGAAGCGTACTCATAATTTCGATTACTAAATATTTTACATTCCATTTACCAACAAAGCAACGCACAACGCTCTTTATATTCGTTCCAATTAATTTTTCAATAATAAAAGTGTTCGTAAAAATTTCGAGTGTCCAATAATCACCTATTCATGTTCCCGCCGAGAGTTTGGAACGATGCACTATTGCATTACTAGTCAGTTTCACTACACTTTCAATACGTCTTTACAAAAGCTAGTCACATTCGGTCGACTGCAATAAGTCTTGAGCTCGACATACACAACTATGGAGTCACTATGAGATCGTAATGGAGCGGATGATATTGACGGATTTCCTCACGAGAATATATTAAAGTACTTCAGGCCGGCCGAGACGTAAGGTATGGGTATAGCTCCAGCATAATAATTAACAGACTGAAACATGAGATAGGCGATGTTCAGAAGCTATCACACTATTTCGTTTGGATGTGTGTTCTGATTCGAGTCATTTTGTCTCGCGCACTGCTGAAAAAAAAGAAAAAGGAATTAGTGGTTGTCACGGGTTAGAATATACGATGGAAAATAACAGTTGGTTCAATGAAACAAATTTAAAAAAAGAAACAGTTAAAATAGGACGATTACCTCTTGTTTACGTTCCCAAGTTTTCATCGCAGTTTTGTATTTTTCGAATTCATGGCACCAATTTGAATATATTTTCTGATACTCATTACTCTTTTCGGGAGGAGAGCACCTGCAAAAATAATACACAATTATTAGAAACGATTTTTTCTTATATTACTTTCTTGTATATATTAAAGTTCAAAAAAATCTATACCTGTGAGTATCAACGGTGATGTTGTAGGAGCAGAGCAGAGATCCTCCCAACCAACAATCGTACCTCCCAGCATCGGCTTCAATTACTGAAATAATTAGCAAACCATGTTCCGATGTCTCAATGTACTTTTCCGGTTTACTGCAAAAAAAAAAAACTTTATATTATTTTTATAAAGGATCAAAATTGTTTACTCTTACTACAAAGTATTAAATATTGCGGTTTGTGATTTGATGTTTTTGTTTAAAATTTTAATGAGACGTCCTGCATTGGTGAAGGCTTTCAATATTTATGCAGGATAGCCTCACTTTGTGATTAATCTATATCTGAAATGGATCTGTTCATTATGAGTTCGTCGATTCTAAAAGAAGGGGTTGCATTACGAAGGTTGTCTGGGAATAAATTAATGTCTGGTTGCAAAAAAGGGGATCAATATTTTTGTTTTTAAACTTTGACATTGATGGTAACTGTAAATAAGCTTAGTTAGAAGAATTTACTCTAAAAAATGTAAAGAAAAATAACTAAAGCATCCAAGAAACAGCCGCCCAAAGCGAATTCTATCTCAAAAAGAATATTTTCTCCCAATTGAATGTCCCGCACAAAAGGATTACTTTATACTTCGCCCACACCATCGGGTGGCTTAACAAGTCCGTGGGTGAATAAAACATGGTAAATAAAACGCTAATACCGAAGTTTCCCCTTGCATTTTAATTGTGCGGCGGAAGTGCGATAACCGAAGATTTGGGAGCCCTTTAATTAATGTTGTTGCATGCGTGTTCACTTACAGTATTTTCTGTATAACTTTAAAAGCTATCCAAATTGTATTTATCTTCGCGACTGTACGAGTGAAAATTACTTTGCAGGTGTAGGCAATTAAGTTGTAGGGGGCTTAAAGTGGAACGTTTAAAGTTTTTGGGCTCGGGGGATGCATTAAACAAGAAATGGTGGTTTATCAGGCAAATATATTAGATTTAGTTGGAGTTTCGGTTCACGGTTTACGCGTTAATTGAAGAGAGCTCGTGAATTTGGACTGAAGTTTGTGTCGAAAGTTTGGGGTAACTTAACTTTTTACCGATTTTATGTTCTGTGTGGGTTTTAGCACTTTACTGTGTTGTGTAGTGATCAATCTTAATTTATTTACTGCTCCTAAAACATCTGCTAGAATTTGGTTTTTTCGCATTATTTACAAAGTTAAAGACTTTGTAAATAATGCGGAAAACCAAATTCTATCAAAAGTGACCAAATAAAAGTTTCGTTGCCCTTTTAAGATCGGAACTCGGAATAAATAAATAAACCCGATTAAATGATTTCGATACATTAATTTTGTAAATGCCGCCAAAATAAATGACTCAATGTTATTATAATTTTAAATAATACAACATATAAACTTACTTGAATGTAATCGGATGCCGTCCCTTCTCCCTGGAGTAGTGGTACCACGTGACTGCCCTCGGCTGCAGCACCTCTGGCATCTTGACGAAGCTGCCAAGATGCAAGCTTTGACCCCACGTCGCTGACACGGTTTTACGAGCGATGGACGAGTCACAGATGTCTGCAGTCTCGTTGGCTACGTCTTGTATAAGGCTGTTTAGAAAAAAAGAAAAAAAAATGTATTTTGTCATGTGTTTCATAAATAGGTTTTTATATAAAAAATGGTTTTTGTAGCTAGTTGGTTATCAGCAATATAAAAAAGTAATTAGTATTTAGTACTGAGGCCGGAGGGCATGGACAGCGTAGCTGACTACGCCGTAGCAATGAGTTGACTACGCCGTAGTCGCGGTTACAAAGTGCCAAATATTGAGTAAATGTTGTTCAGAATACGTTTCTTTTTACTACTGAGAATACGACAATTGTTGACCTTATTATTCATAAAAATGGTCTAGTTTGAAAACAGTGTTACAAATAGAAGCTATTGCTCTTAGTAAGACCGTAAGGAGCTCGTGGCTAAGTAATAACAGCCGCACGGGTCGATACATCAGGTTAAGCTACGCTTGCCGGGGCTGGTCCGTGGATAGGTGACCATCTTTACATATCGACATTCCTCCGTGCCTCGGAAAGCACGTTAAGCCGTTGGTCCCGGCTGTCATTTGTGGATCTTTGACAGTCGTTACGGGTCGTCGGAACCCCGAAAGTCTGACAACCAGTCTTGCCAAGGGGTATCGTATTACCCGGTTACTGGGTTGTGGAGGTCAGATAGGCAGTCGCTCCATGTAAAATACTGGTATTCAGCAGCATCCGGTTAGACTGGAAGCCGACTCCAACATATTTGGGAAAAGGCTAGGCAGATGATGCTCTTAGTAAGACCCTGACAAGTGTCTTATTAATACTTTCCAGCCAGCAAAAAATCACATTTCCAATTTATAATTCTAATAAATCTCATTCATTCTTAATTTAAACTTACCCTGGCATGTACTCCCTACAGACGCCGGCGTCCCTATCCCAGCCACAGTAGGGATCGCGTGCGCACCTCACGCATGCGTCGTAGCGTCGCGCACACAACGCAAGTCGGAGCTGAAGTACTCGTCTGTCAGATGCCGCGTAGAGGGAGCCGTGCATTCGGGATATCGCCATTGCCTAGAGATAAAGGAAAATAAAATTAAAGGAATGGTGGTCTACATATTTTGTAATACTACATAATGATTATTTCTTGTTCAGTAAAATAAAATTCATTTTAACAATAGCTACTGCGTTCATTTGATCTAGCAAATGGCTTAGCTAGTTTGATCCGGATAATAACTTTACAAATAAATTTCTCACGTTTCGCGTCGTGATCGAGAGTTAAAGTCAGCTGCGGATCTGTAGTGTAATTTTTATTGTTTTGCGCCTATTCCATAGGTATAATTAAATTGACAATTTAATCGAATATCCAATCAAATTATCGGATCAATGCGATTGACAATATTGATATAAAAGCTTTTAATCCTATCATGAACTGAATAATAGCTTTAAAAAAGTTAAGGACATGTTAAAGCAAACCTGTTTCAGAAAAAGTCAAAGCACACACATCCACCTACATACATTTGGTGATTGTAACAAAGACATACCTGTATCGGTTCCCCGGGGGTGACGTCAAAAATATCGAGCAGCGCTGATTGGCTGTCACCGTTGCGGTTCCATTGTACTATCTTGTGAATTTTGCCTTCATCTGCAATAAAAAGTGATACGATTCCATTTTTGAAATTCGAATTGGAATATTGGTTGACATTTTCAAATAAGTAAAGTGCTAGAACAAAGTTACGAAATTCGACATTTTTTAATGAATATCTCTGTGAAAAGACTTCTGAAAGAAAGCTAAGTTCAGTTCATCTTCATTGCCTATTTGTTTTAATATGTTTTTACTCGTTGTGCGCAAAAGAATTAGGCCGAAGAATGAAGAAAGATCTCAGCAATATACTTATATGCGTATACTTCACTATAACTATTTTATCTTCAAGACATAAACAGAATACATTTATCAACATAATCAGTACACAACATCCATCTATTATCAGTTCCGCAACAGTGCTTGTCGAAAACGCTCAATTACCTAAATGTCATTTACGAAGCACATACACATAGGTATTTAGTTAATTAGCAGTATCAGTACATACGTGACACGTATCAGGAATTCCGGCGCCGCCGTGTGTTCCGGCACAGAATAGATAGGTACAGAAGGCCGGCTTCATAAAACGAGCGAAAACGAACGCACACATAGACAAGACACGCGTCTACGACAGTGAGCAAGCGCCTAGTATTCATTGAAGATCGCCTTATGATGCGTCTATGTGTGCGTTCGCCGGTTTTCACTCCTTGTATGGAGCTGGCTTTCTGTCCCTAGCTGTCATGTGATTCCGGATTCTATTAGCAACATCTTTGACGCCGATGTTTGCGTTAATCACGATTAATATTATAATTGAGAGCTGATTATTAGTTAATGTATGGGTACGCTTAAATGATGGGGCTAATGAACTTCACTACTCTCCTTAATAATATATATACATATAATGTAGATATTAATATGGAGAGTTTTTCTTCTGCCTGAATTAAATCAGAATCTGTTGGTAATAACACGGACAGTCTTCAGAGTCGTTAGAGCTTACTTTGACATTTTTTATAAGACCTGAAGATCAATAAATGACACCATTAATTATGCTGCGAGTTTTAATTATTAATAAAAAGAAGACCGCAGTATAAGAATACTGCATTTTATAGAACTTTAGTCCCATTTCTAGGAATTACAAAGCGATTAAATCGTCCTAGATTCTCAGAACCAATATAATAAGTTCTTCAACAATGTTTCAACTGGGCCAATAACGCGAAGATTAAGTCCTTAGACTATAATATTACTTTAGCAGTTTATATTATGACTCTCATTAAACAATGACTAATTATTTATAAATTCAAGGGGGAAATTCAGCGGTTTCATGATCGTCTGCAAACGTGTGAACTCACAAATTCAAGCGAACAGAACGTTTCTAACAGCTTGTTCAAACTGTTTGATAAATGGTGGGGACAACTCAAAGTGATGGCCCCAATTAATTCCCCTCCCTACAATAGTCACGAAACGTCCAAGCCATTGTTTGTTTATCTAGATTTCAGCTATTCCAAAATGTAAAACTTACTGAGAACTACGCTGTCTTTTGTCTTGAAGTAACTTTAATATTCTATTGTTGAGAATGATTAAGAATGACAACGAAATTCTTGACGTAATTCTGAATACCGATATTTATGTCTAAAATTAGCCAAAGTCGTGTACCAGCCGACCTATCTGACCTTCCCTGACATTGAACAATTTATAGGTCCAATAAAGCTAGAAAACGGGTCACACATCATACATCCATCTATTCGGCGAAAAATCTAGGCGTATTTTCCGAAGGTCAGAAAATACAGAACAATCTTTGTAAACACAATCGATGGGCACAATTGCAATCGGCACATGACCACGGCCTATGAAAGCCTCCATTGTACATAAGGTCGCTGTCCCAGCTTCCTTACAAAGCGGCCGAATCAGGAGCGAATTAATATTCGGGCCACGAATCTTAATAGCTAATTGGATTAGAGGCATATAGCGGAATTACCTAACCGTGTTACGTACAATGCTCGAGCTACGTGTCTTAGTGTGTCGCTAAAGGCGGAGTGGTTCGGGCCCTGTATTATTGTGTTCGTTAAGTTATAGTTGCTGAGCCATAAATCAGTAATTATATTGGAGCCCTTGTCGCAAATGAATGTGCTACATTGATTATGTGAATGGGCTTGCGTGTTATGTTCCGACTTGATGTTTAGTGTGCCATATTTTGTGTAGTTGATTGGTGCAAAAACGCAAAGAATAGCACTAAAATAGAAGTTATGATCAATGCCTGAACAACAAAAATTAATTGCTACAATAAATTATATATTTACGCTTGTAAATGGGCATTTTCCTACCATTTATGTGCAAAATAATTCTGTTTTAATTATGGGAATCATAACATTTACGTTTCAAATTCTATGTCCACCACGCTGGTCACCCCCCAGCACCTGAATTTGAAATGTACTCATCAGCAAGTCTAAACTCTTAAAATCCACACGTAAGCTCATTTGTGTCCGAATATTTATGGAGATGCAAGTCCACCCTTAGTGTTGCTTTATGCGCCATAGATACTTGGCATTTTTCTATAAAATTTTGTTACATGAACGCTAAATATTTAAGTCGAGCGCGCTTTCATTTCTGGTTGAAAAAATCAAGATAAAATCGATTGTATTTGAAGTATTCATTTATTTATTACAATAAACCATCAACTTAACTGCGGTGTAGTAAGACTTTGATTTATGTTAATAATATAACTTAATATATAAAAATAATTATATCCAACACCGAACCAGAATACCAGACGAAGCTACATAAGACAGTCTAAAACACAGACAGACTGCAGCTGACACAAACGACATTATAATAACCTACCCTCAGTCGACTCTTACAAGTGGTTTGACACGGCAAACAACCGCTCTTCATGACACACTCCATTCTCATTCCAATTCTATTCAAAGCTCATATTTTATTCGACTATTTCAGTATCTATTGTCTGTTTGAAACGGGTTAATCTCTGATATCGTCATGTTAAGCGATCAATGTCCAGACAGCATAGCATTGTTGTTCTGGAATGTGGTGGCGAATAGGTGTGTGGATATAGGAGATTTTAAGCACATTTTGGAGACCAGAGACAAATATTGGTTCACAATTAATTTTAGGACTGGCATGGCGAATTCTTTTATAACTTAGGTATGTTAATAGGAATTATTCAAATTCATAGCTACTACTGTATGTTGTAGCGGAATTCTTTATCACTAGATATTATAAAACAAAGTCCACCGCGTCTGTCTGTCTGTCTGTTCGCGCTAAATTCAAAAACTACTGCACCGAATATCATGCTGTTTTCACCAATGGATAGAGTGGTTCTCGAGGAAGGTTTAAGTATATAATAACCGACATTCACGCGGGCGAAGCCGCGGGCATCAGCTAATATTATATAAACTTTGTGATTTCAAATGAATTGTCTTTTTTTGTTTAAGTTCACAGAACTCCCAGACAAAAATAAACATGTTAATCGAATGTATCTTATACCGATATTTTAACTCCTTATTTATTAAATCCAAGACTCTAATGTCGGTGAAAAGCCGAACCCACATGTATAAAAAAGCCAAATTCAACACTCAGCTTTTAAAACTGCTAAATCGACAACGACCCCTATTTTTGCGATGCGGATTCCGAATTTCCAGTGGGAATTGAAGAACTAACAATATACTTCCCGGCACCCCATTCTACTAAAGAAAGGATAATAAAGTCGGGCAAGTGTGTAGCATACGCATTAGTTTTATATTAATGGTAATGTTCAATTCAAAGGGTAGTTTTTTAATGGAAAAATAAATCACAAATCACTTAATATATAGTAGGTAAATATTTTATAATTTATGTGTTACTAGCTGTTGTTCGCGGCTTCGTCTGTAATCCAGGATGAAAAGTGGCCTATGTCCTTCTCCGGGTCATGGTCTACCCATGTGCCAAATTTCATCCACATCCATTCAGCCGTTTTAGCATGAAAGCATAATAAACAAACAAACTCACTTTGGCGTTTATAATATATTAGTTAGGATATAATGGTATGTATAAATCTAGTTAGGATTAATACTGTGAACCGTTATAATATAGCCCAGAAGATCTGAAATATAATGTCACAGTCTTCAGGCAACATGCAATATTATGTATTCCAAGTTTGATGCCGTCTTATGGTATGAAACAAGCATAATTTGTTTTCTTAACGACTGTTTAAAGCAAATAATTTTTTGAAGACGTGGAAAACTATAGCTAGTGAGCAAATTTGACCCTAAAAAATATTCTAATAAGATCAAGAACCATTTGAAATACCTCCTGAATAGAGCTTGCTTGAAAACTTCCTAATCCTTTGAGTTCAATGCAGAAACACTTGAAATTTTCGCATAGAATTAACGAGATTAGAGCAATAAGTAACAAGGTGAGACATCAGCGTGACACCGGGACCATTAACGTCGTATGCGCAATTCCAGTGAGTGACGGAACCAACGCACGGTAATTACGTTTCCTGAATATCGTATAAGGAACTCCGTAATTGGAACGTGTTGTCTGTGGAATTCGTGGGGACACGTGATTTCTAAGCGAAACGATTGGTTTAGTATGGTGTCAGCCTTTTGTTGAAGGAGGTGACTAACTAGGACATGGCATTTGTGTCACCATTTTTGTCACTGAATTTTTTTTAATACCTATTTTGTAAAGATATTTATGAGTCAATCAAATATAAGAAAAAAGTTAAATCAATCTTTTCTTAATGACAAAAATGATTTCGTTAATTTTAACCTTACCACAAGGTTTTTTAGCATTCTACCTATAAAATACTACTATAGGTAAGTTCTTCAAAACAAAAAAGAGATCTTTACATCTTCAAGTAGTTTATTGAATAAAAACTGAAGTAGTTAAAGCTAGACTTACGAATACCTCACAGAGCCACCACTAACAAAATATCTTACAATAATAATATTCCCAACACGGGAAGTGTCTCGTTTTGACGCACAAGTATCGTGATGCGATAATAGCTAGAACACGAGAAAGCATTCAACAAACTTGTCGGCAAGCAAATGTGGGGAGGCGGTACAAGGTACCCAACTCAAATCTGTTTACGAGAAACACTGTAACATGTTTTAAGCTTTACTTGTCACACTATCTGGTGGTGTGAAACAGCAATGAGGGGGAATATTGGCCAACTAAGTGGGTTAAGACATTTTGCTTCCAGTTTTCGTGCTAGGCTTTAATGAGTAATTAGGGAAGAAAGCTCGTTCGTGTTGATGTGATCGGCAAGGTTAACGAATATGTACCGACTAATGGTATGAGGCAGTGGAATACTTTTTGAGAAATGCATAACGTTCATTGGTAATGAGTGCCTACATTACTTTTGCACTTAAATGAGTCTGAGAAACATAATGAAGATCAATCCTTACATATGGTAAAACAAAGTCCTCCGCCGCGTCTGTCTACCGTCCTGTGTGCGATAAACTCAAAAATTACTGCACCGATTTCATGCTGTTTTCACCAATGGATAGAGTGGTTCTCGAGTAAGGTTTGAGTATATATACAGGGCGTCCCACGGGTATGCCACATGGAGGAAAAGTACCTTGAATATTATAGATGGAACATTTTACTGAAGAAGACATTATTTGAATTAAAAATAAACGATTTAAACTGCATTCATAGATATTTAAATAATTACCTGGTTGAACCAGGAATCGAACCCGTTACATGAGAAAAATAATCACCTGTAGCTTTATCATACCGATCGAAAGGCTTCATCATAAGGATTATTTTTTGCTAAATAACATAGTGTCACAAATAAAAGGCTAACAAACAAAATGAAAAGCTGACATTACCGTAAGGACATACAACTGACATTATCATAAGTACCTATTACTAATAAATGTACCCACTTGAGAAGTACGCATCATTTCCCTATTATAATTTAAGTGCATGATAAAATGATAAAGAGATACGTAATTAGTAGGTACCTGGTTGTATGCAACAAATCAAATAATCAGAAGAGTGCGACTTTGTATTCAACAGGAAGGGATTCATTATGAGCATTTGATAAATTGATTAATTTTATATTAAAAATGTTAAAATTCATGGTCTACCTTTTATTTGTGACACTATATTATTTAGCAAAAAATAATCCTTATAATGAAGCCTTTCGATCGGTGTGATAAAGCTACTGAGTGATTATTTTTCTCGTGTAACGGGTTCGATTCCCGGTTCAACCATGTAATTATTAAATGTCTATGAATGCAGTTTAAATTGTTTTTTTAAATCAAATAATGTCTTCCTTCAGTAAAATGTTCCATCTACAATATTCAAGGTACTTTCCCTCCATGCGGCATATCCGTGGGACGCCCTGTATAATAACCGACATCTAAGCGGGCGAAGTCGCGGGCATCAGCTAGTGTATAATAAAATAGTAAAAGCTATTGTACAGTTGGTACCTAAACACTTAAATTAGACGGCTAATTTATTCCCCTACGGCGTTCAAGTTAATGAACTTAATTAAAACACATACATATTGTATACGTAGGTATGCACGATCTCCAATCCGCTGGTGGTCTATAAATAAATTTACTTCTAGTGATTAATTCCGATCACGGTTGGGCCGAGCAAAATAATTAAACAATCCCACAATGGACGTGGACGGACGGGCGCGCTCCCCGAAGACCACCCTCACCTAAACAATAACGAATTTCATAAGGAAACGCCCGAAAATGCCAAACAAGGAAATCTTTGTCTGAAATGTCAAAGAAAACTACCGCAGCATTGTCACGGCAACGCTTGCGGTATGTGAAAGATACAAATTAACCAGATATTGAGGCCACAGGCTTTTTTTTTGCAAGCCTACGTTGTTTCCCTCTGCTGGGCAAACGGCCCTCGCCTTTCTTTTTCGAAGCCCAAGGTCACACGCTTTATCAATTTTAGGTGTGGTTTATTTGTCTGTGAGATATAATCAATTTACTAACTCAAAGATATCAATCCGAATAAGTCCAAAGTAATCCAAAGTAAGTCAACTCTTTAATTATCTTTCATATTATTTTCCTTACGAGCGATCACGGCGTCTCTCGACAGCGGTCTCAAAAGAAATAATCCCGCAATCCAATAAAGATTTCGCTTCGACAGGCCTAAGTGAAAACTTTTTGCAATCCCCGAACAATATAAGTTTTATTCCTCCAAGTGGTATAAATTCCCAAACACAAAGTAGCTCTAACATCTTTATTGCTTTTCATAAAAAAAGTCTGCGTTTAACGTATAGATTTACCAGTTAGAGATCGGTTGGGTTCCCCTCATCTCGACGTTTACATCGTGACGTTTTTTACCTTTTGTATTTTATACATTACAGCACCTGCAACTAAATTTACTGCATAATATTTCAGGGTGGCAGTGTATTGTAAATTCCGAGGGGGAGTGTCGCTAAGAGTTTTGTTATTGTGTAATCTTTTTCTTGTTTTACTTCCTATTTTAGTAAGTATCCCTGACATATTTTGCTACTAATATTTGCTTTAAATGTTGAAACTGCTAATAAATATTTCAAGAACATTTTGAAGCGCTGAAATATTGATATGAGCGGTATTCAGCGCTGCGGCTATTGGTCGGTATGGAGACCGCTGAAATGTATTTCATAGACAGGCCAGATAAATTCAGCGATTGGCTGTATGAACGAATTCGGCAAGGACTTTTATCACGAATCGCAATATGTATTTTATAGGTGCCGTAAATCGAGAGACGTGGGTTTTTAACGTTTGCCTACGAGCGCTCTGCTGACTTTTATGAGATTCGTCCCAAGAAAATTTTATGTTCATGAATCTCCTAAACCGATTTATTTTTTCAATAGATATGCATAATTGGGTCCTCACACTCTTCACGTATAACTAGAACGTCAAACTTTCAATAACAGCCATTCTGAAGTTGTTGTTTCGCTGTAGTTCGAAACCCTTGAAAAGGACGCGTTCAATCGATAAATTCAACCGAATGTTTGACTTTGATATACCTATTTGGTTTTAAAAAAAACATGAATCGCCTTTGATTAATTATGTTTAACTTAATGAAACATAAGACCTTACTCATAAAAAACTGTAAATTATACGAATTTAGTTAGTAGTAGATAATCAAAAAGTTTCAAACTTTATCTTCGAATACATTTTCGATTTACTAGATAAACATGCTTTAGTTGAACGAACGATTATTCCAAACACGTTCCAAAGGTGTATTTTTAAAGAAGGCTTTCACGGTGGCCGGTATTAGGGATGCCGCGACCGCTCCACCTCCCGAAACTTTCTCGTTCGTGCACCTTTTGATATTCAATATACTGCGGGACCTAAGCAATCCTTTGATGAGATGTTTTATGCAAAAAACGTTGGGCGTTAGCGGGGCGCGAATAACCGTTCAAAAGTGAACACATTAGTATTCCCAATCTCATCCGGAACCGTGGCCTCCCTCCATTTTGGGGGAATAAAAAATCAATGTTTATTCCCGGTGAACGCGATTCGAATGCTAATTATAGGTATAACTAATTGCTTTGTGTTTGTGTGAAGGCGCAATCGTTTTATAAATGGTTCTCAAATGCGGTGCGACGAATCCGGATTGAATTTTCCCTTGTCTGTGATATCTATTCGTAATGGAATAATTAATGTATTTTCAATTCGATTGGACTTTCACTACCGTAGGCGACACGACACGAAGATTTCAAAAGTTTTTTATTCGTATTCTGGAAATAGCGAACGGTTCCTAACTAGCGAGCGATTTAGAACAATTTAAAGAATTTTCTTCTATGCTCGACGTGAAATCAAAATTGAACCATGGCACGAGTTCGGAACGAAGCAACGAAGGCAAGGTGTTGCGAACTATAAATTACTTCGGAAATTCCGTTCCGGCATATCGTACCGCAACTCGGCAATAAATATTGTTCATTTTCGTCCTGTGGGCAATACACGTCGATGAAGCACGAAGCTATGCCACGTTGGGGAGACTCCGCACTAACTCCTCACGATTGCCGGCAGTACGGCAACTTGCTCTACATAAACCCGGCTTGTCCGCCATACCTCACCTGCACCTTAACATATCATTTTGCATGGACCGCATTTCATGTTTATGGCAAAACTTGGACTTCATGCACTTAGGCAAATGGGTTTCCGATACTTATAAGAGCGATATACGCTTCGTACCGCTACATTTTATGCAAGGTAAGTTATTTTAGAATTATTACTGGCGTTATACTGAGGGTAAATAAAGCCGTTCAGAGCAATTTATTGGTTTGATAGGGAAATTGAGCTATTCATAATACCTAGAAATAGTATCTTACTAAATAATGTTCTCATTATTTAAACTCTGGATGATTATTAATAATAAATATAATAACCCCACCGCCGTATCTCTACGTTGACGTCGTGGTGGGGCTTGCGCGCTCCGAACTCTAGGTCTGCGCCGGTAGAGTTTACTTTGCCGGAACGGGTCTAGGATGAGGAGCCAGACCAAGAGAGATACAGAAACCCGCAGGGCAGCATGTGGCAAGCTGTTGGGCAGTAGTGACCCCACGGACCCTACCTCCCGGGAGAAGTCTTGTTCCTCATCTCTGGCTTGCTTTTAGTGGCCGGCTGGAGTGGAGACTCGCAAGAGCAAACATGCTCGGAGGAAGGAAGTATTCCAGTAAGTGCTCGTAGGGATCATGACCATCTTCCGGGCTCTGGGATTGTTCTGAAAACCGTGGCGTAAAATACCTCTCCACTCCTCTAGCACCAGAAAGTGTTGCCCCCTTGTCACTATGTGCTAGCGACCGTTTTCGGGGGCCCATTATTGAGTGTGCAAGTCACCCCCTACCATTTTATCCATGTATATATAAAACATTGATCAGGGCCATAGTTCTTCCATAGTTCTAGGTTACCAGTCCACTTTAGCCACCCAAACCCATAGTACAATATCATTGTTTTGTTTCCATATCCTGCAATAGTATTAAACCAACCGGGGGTTGTCTTTGTGCCCTTGCATAGTGCGAACAAGGATAATCGTCGGTTGGTGCCCCATTCCATTTAAATTTGTCTAACGGGCCTCTGTTAGTTGGCTTTGGCCCCTCGTACGCCTTCCAAAAGACCGGGACCCCGAGATGATTATGTAAAATTAAAAAATTAAAATGTTTTAATATTATTTTTATTCTAATATTTAAAAATATAATTTATATGTATAGAAATGAAATAAAGAATAATAAAATAATAATGTGCATTGCCCTATACTAGTAGCGAGAATATAATGTTTAAATTGACGAGCTGAAATCCGAATACGTTAAACAGAGACTATATTTTAAACTAGTTACCACAGAGTTTCATAAAAAAGTGATTTTGCTAACTCGAATAAACCTACATACCTAGGCTACCTACGAGTATATCGCAATATCAAAGGGTTAGTAACGTTTTGTGACTCTGAGCTTACATAATTACGTCATCAAATTGCTGTGACGTTTCCAGCGAGGTTCGGCAGTTAAGCCTTCTGTGAATTTTAAATCGTTTTTAATAGCAGTCCCGTACCACAGCAGCCGCTGTCAAAGCTGACCCTTACTTTGCAATTTGATTTCCTATTTTCAGTTTTTCGTATGCGATGCAACTTTTCCATGAAAGCCAACTTAAAAAAAACAGACAATTTCTTTTGTTTTTTTTTTATAAAAAACGCGCCGTAATTAAGTTTCAAGTTGGTTGTTAACTCAGTCTGTATTCATGCGATACGTTAACATTAATATGTTCGTTTGTTTACAAAAGCGTGATACTAAAGAGTGGCGGCGTCGACGTCTAACTCGGTGAATTTAATTAACTTCGTTAACTTCTAAATACTCTTAACGTCTTTGATACCTCCGTTCCCTTTCATTGACAAACACGATCCCTGGTGTGTACACGACAGTCGCTGTCAAACTTTTATCAACCTCGGCGGGGCGTTCAAAAGTTGTCTGGCAACAGTGATTTAGGCGTGATAAAACAAATGGAATGAGGCGAGACTTGGGGCCCGCATTGCGGGAGCATCATACGCTCATTTCTCATTGTCTGCTAGCACCTCGAGCGCCGCTACAAGTTTCTGCCAGTGCAGTTTAATGCATATTATAACGCGGTAAGTACTCAAAATGGAGTAAGCGGTGAGGCAATATCGTCGCGGTAGACGCCAGCGCACGAGCGCTCTCTTTATTGAAAGAGTAAACTGTCCTTTTTCACGGGCTCCTCGGGCTCTTTGTGACGGAATTTCGTGCAACTTATTTTGCGCTCGAGTGTAAATAATAGTGAACTAAGAGCGCTTCGGATTTTCGGACGCTACCCTTTCCTCTGCGGTTTTAAATGTACACCGACGTATATTGTGCACTGTGCAACACACTGTTGCTTGAAACTATTGCGTTGTAGTCTGTTTGTTTCCCAAAATGTTAGCATTATTAATAGTGCTCGGAAAAACAGTCTTAGTTAGTCTTAGAGCACTGGCACAAAGTTATATTGTGTAGATTAAGTTAGAGTAATTATCATGGTACGTGGCTATGCTACGGGTGGGGTGCGTCAAAGGTAACGTTTAAACAATTTAATATTCTACACACAAGCATTTCAAACCAACCAACTCAAACGTAGCTTCTCCTTTCGTAAAAGTTGAGTAAACGAACCCCCCCTTCGTTAGATATCTACGTGAGTTTAATCCACTCGGTGGGGCGGTTCAGTCGGGAACGATTTTCGAGAAAATTGGTGAAAATTGCAACAACATAGGCGAAAATTACCACTTGGAGGCGTTGTTTAGAGAACGGCGGTGGCGGGCCGAATTTATGCGGCAATGAAAATGTGACGTTGACTCTCTGTGGTCTACAGCAAACCGCGCGCACATACCGTCAGCTACGACGCTACGGCGTAGCACACGCTACGAAAATGCGGACGGAATAAACGTCGAGATACATTTTCGTAAGTGCGTAATGCCTATTACGATCTTAGTTGTTGCCTGCTGTTCGTAAATACGAAGCGATAAGAATTTGAAAGGCTTCCAAAACATGTTAGACTGTTTGTAATCATGTTAGCTTCAGTGCCTCATTGTTTGTTTTTTTAACCAACGAACCGTTCACCTGTTCTATAGATATTTTGATTGTAGCGCAGGGATTTACAAGCATTAGCGCGAGCTTTTTAGGAGTCAATAAAATTGAAGTACCAAAAGCGCTTAAACTATAGAGTTTCGCACGCCATTTTGCTACAAACAATGAACGTATAATCGGTTTTTCATGTTTTGAACTAAATCCCCTGTTTCATGGTATGGAGGGTGAAACACCGATGGCATCCAGACGGAAATGCAGCCGTCATGGACGAGACGAATTATGGCCTTTGTGCCACTTTCACTCGCCACCACTTTTTAATTTCCCAGTGGAAGGCATTTTTTAATTCGTGAGCTTTATGAAATTTTATGTCCTGGCGTATCCGTGCACTGATTGTTCGCAGCGTTGCTTTGCGTTTTGGAATTCGCTAATTGTTTCAACCATTGGTCGTCTACGTTTCTAATGTTTTATTTTTCAGATCCATAAAAGCGCCATTACTCTTTGTTAACAAAGGAATGGAATATGCTCCGATATAAGCGCCCATGTATTTTTAGGTATCAGGTTTTTCCATTAGGACGAGTAAAATTTGCATACATAGGATGTTTTATGAGTTCTTGTAAAGATTTTACGTGCGGTGTGGACCCTTGCTTCGAATTGGGGCCTGATCTTTTCACGAAAGAGGTGACTAAAAGATTATAATATGTGGTAAATGGGAAGGCATATTTACTCTCTAGTATCTACAAGGGTTGTGGGAGAGTACATGAAATAAAATGAAACATTCATATTACTCTAATGGAATACAGAACATAACAAGTGCGAAACAGAATTATCAGTTATTTATAGGAATAATTCTAACGGTAGCTCAACAAACCTTGTTTCTTCTCGTATTTATGGATCAATTGTAAAAGTAAAAGGCGATTTATGCGAAACTTACTAAAACATTTTGTTTTAGAAAGACACGCAGATGTTCCAGTAACAAAGTATTTAAAAAAAAAACTTAATGTACTTACTTGTGCCAGCATAATACACTGTGTATTCAAGCGGATGTCCCATCATGTCGACCTTGACTTTATCCACCACCAGTCTCGTGAAGAACAGATCCCTTTTGTAGTAGATCGGCTTCTCGTTCTCGTGGGAAACGGCACTGTCCATAAGTGGGTGAGATCTGTTGGAAGAAAATATCCTCTTAAAATATCTCCTTACTGTTTCTGTTTCTGTGGCGCTGGTAGAACAAGGGAGCGGTAGAATTGAGAGCAGCAATAGTAGCTTTTTAATATTTTAAGAAGAGCGAAACTGCTAAAAGTTTCAAGTGAAACGGCAATATAACAGCTAACTAGTTGTTTTATTATATTGCGTTGCTCACAATATAATGGGTATAGCTCTCAATTGGACCTGAAAACCTTATTCAGGATACATTTTTGTACTTGGCTTATCTTTATTATTAAATAGCCCGCGGGCCTCTGCTTACGTGGATGCTCTTGCGCAGTGTAAGTTTCTAACTCAGCAACGTTTGTTTGACAGATGAAAACCGTCTAGTATGTAAGGTGTTTTATTTGTACTTTTGCCAATAAATCATGCATTTTCTAACTTTCTTTCTTTGTCTTGTTCGTCCTAACTCTAAAAAAGCGAACGTCTTTAAATAGTACCTCGTGATTTTTTTATAGGTATATCAATAAAGTGACAGCCTAACTAGATTTTATTCAGTTTTATTTCAAATTTTTGAAGTAGTTTGAGCGTGTGAGTATTCCGCTACTCTTATGGATCATGATAGTTCATATTATGTAGCAGTAATTATGACAGCAGACTTCAAAATTTATAACTAAAAGCCGATATGAATCATTGTTACTTGTGTGGCTGATGGCGGCATTGTGGTAATTTGGAAGGTGCCTTTGTCTATTATTTGAATTTGTCACTGATTATTATAGTCGACCCATTCTATAAAGCACGTACTTAGCTTTTGTGTGAAACTTGGAAACGGCTTTCAAAATATTTAGAGGTTAATAATTATGTTTGATGAAGACAATTCATCGACACCGTTGAAACTCATCCAACTAAATACATATTTCGAAATATATTTATTCGGAAACAATGCAGCGTGTAAAGGTGTCGAATAAAGGAAAAGTCACCGGAGCGTAAGGACGGAAACATTACTAGCATGTTGATAACAATAAGGTTGCGTCGCGACGTCGACGTCGTCCGCGACATTGCGCGCGACGATAATGTCGCCGGCACGACTGTCGCACAATACAGTCTTTGCTTCGACGCCAACAACAAAATACCATTCATTTAATTAAAACCTCCACTCGTTATGAATAAAAAATGTTATACTATTTTCAGCAGACTGGTTCAGGTGAAGTGTTAAAATCTCAACGTTTCCACATGAGGATCATGGAAAAGCGGGAAAAAAAATAATTGAACGCTCTCGGGGTGAGAGCGTTGGATAATTAACAGGACGTGTCGCCAGATAAAAGTGCCTGTGGATTTCAATGAGCGTAGAATTCTGGAATCGCTAGAGACCTCGTCGGCGACAGGATCGTGTTTCGCGTTTTTAAGTGACGATTTTCTACTTTGTTTACGTCCGGCGCGCTTGTTACAATAACGACAGTCTCGCCTTTTGTTCTTTTTGCGTATCCGGCTGCTCGGCCGTTTTCAAAATAAATTAATTCTCCGCTTCGTACGGGGCGTTTTTTTAAATGAATAAATTTAACAATGCGTTGCAAATTCCGATAATGTGTAAGTGTGAGAAGAAGAGTTCATTTTGTTTTAAATTTTTGACGAAGTTCAGTTTAAATTACTTAATTTGTATTTTTCAGAATTTACTGATTTATATGGATAATCGAAATTCTGTCGCTGAATAATATAGAACGTACCTAAAGTTGAATACACATCTAAATCTGATTTTTAGTAGCCTGCGTTCACATAAAGATCACTCACCTTATAAAATTGAGCACAGTATCAGGCAAAGACGAGGTATCATTCACACAGGTCCCCGGCCTGGGTTCAGGGACCTTACTGCTAATAACCGGCAACCACGCCGAGCTTGAAGATGCCTGCTCCTTGAACTTCCCTTCGAAAGCCTTCTGGATATCCCCGATGGTGAAGGTACAGATAGCAGAGCCCATGAGGCCGGTGGAGGCAGTCGTGAAGACGCCATAGAACCGGCTGTCGTCACCGGGTACTTTGTAGATGCTCTCTGGTGGATAAGCAAGGGTTAAATATAGTTATTTTCATAAAACTTTGATCTTGTTCGTGTCGTGGCTTCACATTAAACTACTTTCTCGCATGACTTTTAGTGTAATAATTTGTAATCTTAGGTACCTAAACACAGCGGCAACAAATTATTTTATGAGTGATCTCATAAAAAAGTAAAACACTTTGCTGTAACAGCTATGTTTCATTTTTCTTTCTTTCTACATCAGAGGGGAGGCCTTAGTCCATCAGTGGACTAGGCAAAGACTTGCCCTTTGCTAAATACTAACTTTACTCTTATAAAAAAGTATAATAACTTGTAAATAACGCAAACTAAGAAAAAAAAATGCCATAAAGTTATTTTTTTTGCCAGGTAAAAATAGCAATCAAACCCCGTGCACCTTGATTCAATTTTCAAAAGTGTTCGGGTGAGAAAAAAAACATGTCATTCAAAAAGGTCGGTTATGCATCTACCAACACGCCTGTACGAATGTATAAAGCAAAATGAGTATTTAAAGATGGTAGCACATGTCGTCCTCTAGTTTGTGTTTACTCCCATGGGGAAAGCTATGTTGTTATGTACGAGTATGTTGCTTTCTTGTTTTGCTCCGTAGTTTTATGTAAACGCGCTGCGGTAGAATTTGGTTTGGTTCGTGCATCGACTACGCGCTATTGCGCATAAATTCCAAATAATTATTTAAGTTCATGTATGTATGTATATAGCTACAAAGATTCTACGCAATATTTGGAGAAATGAATTGGATTTGGATTCCACCGAATATCTGATTTAATATTTCTAATTTATTTCATGTGAATTTACTATCTAATTTGAATATTATACGCTTTATGTCCCTAGTTCGGTTTCATTTTCATTTAAAAGCATATTATCTGAATTCGAATTGAATAAATATTCAATAAAACTTCTAAATTAAATTATTATAACGTAGATTTGTTAGATAAACTCCAGAGTTATTGTTTTCACCATGTTATGGAAGATTAAACAGAATTCGGTCGAAGAGTTTTAATTTCAAAGTTTTATTTTATTAAAACTTAATGCCTATCCAGGTGTAAATATCAAAGAGGCTGCAAAAGTAATTTAAATTTAAATTAAATTTTCAACTATTGGACAACTGAAGCTAAAATTGATCAAGCGGCCGCCCCGTCATGATGTCTAATCTGTTCTTTAGTTGTTGAAACTTACTAAAACAGTTTACTATCAAATTGTTATAATTGTGGGCTCTCAACCTAATATCTCTCGTAAAGTTGCAGCAGTTTAGTTCTAGTTGATGCTATTATTAACGTAACTAGCGTTTGCGTTGAAATTGTTTAACCATAGTAATTGCAAGGCGATTCATTTTATAATGGCGGACTGAACATACTTTTTTTGATCTCGATTTGTCCTCCAGCTATTAAAGTACGTAAGTAACCATTCTATTCGACTCCGTATAAGGAAAAATCATTATGTAGATAAGAAATTTTGGGACAAAATTTTATGTCTGATGAAAAATAAACACGAAAGGAATCTTTACAGCCCAAATTCTTTCTATTGTACCTTCGAATGGGACCCTATTCAGAGAGAAACGATCGCAAACTTGGGTGCGAACCTAATTGCTCGAACAGACATGTAAATAACACACCTACAGTAAATACTGAGCGCTTGAGTACCTATTACATTCTCATGAGTAATGCAGTGACGGGAGTGGGTCCGCGTGAAAAACCGTGGCATGGCGCGAACCCCGGCCGTTAATATTATATGAACAGTCTGGGAGGTCCCGTGCCCAAGTGCAGCGCGGAATTGACTAGACTCTCGTAAAATCGTACTATGCACTTTTGAATTTAAAACTCAAAATGTTTGCTCGCGACTGACAGTCAATATTTGTGTGTAAGGAACGGTAAGACGAAATTCGACAAGGTTCTCAAGTCAAAATGGTGGAGAAATATGCATGTGTGCACGGTAGTGTACGTATATAGTCTACTTTGCCAAAAATGTTCTTAGAATAGTTTGGATTATGATAAACATTATTCAATTTAGTTAATAGGTACGCATAAAAGTGTTTAGCTTTATGTCAGTGACTGTACGTCAGCAGTGTTTAAATCAAAACTGTTTTATAAACAAGATAGGTAATTGACTAACAGTTAAAAAAAAAAAAATAACTTACGTATTTCATTGAAGTAGAAGGGGAACTCTCCAGGTATGCTGCAGTTCAGTCTTGCTTTCAGATACGTGGCCCAGTTCTGACTAAGAATGTTCTTCCCACCAGTGTCCCTCTTGCAAACTCTTGCTACCCTTGAGTAGACTGCTTTGCCACAGTTGATATATTCCACAGCAGTCTCACGGAAGAAGAATAGCACGTAGTCCCCAACATCAAAGGAACCCACGAAGTTTGGTTCTAGAACAAAATAATACCAAGTTAATAACATGCTTCATGAATTTATCGTAGAGAAAATAACTCTAAAACTTTACGACACTTAAAAGTTGAATGTAATTGATAGTCGAAAGTAAACCACTTTAAATTACGCTAGTTTAAAACTTACTTCGGAATCAGTTTTAAATAAATAATAAGTATTATAATTCCTATTTAATAGCGACTTGTCAAGTTAAATTACAATAGTCACGTTGCGGTGTAATAATTTTCGTTAATTATGAATATATATTTTGTAGGTATATATTCTGGCGAGCGTGCGTTCCCACAATCAGAGTTAATTCCACAGTATCAAATTGCTGTTATTCCATGTGATATGCAATCAATATTAGATGAAGCCGTGGGTGACAATTATGTCACACGGGACGTTTATAGCCAGCATTAATAAGTGCTTATTTGTTGGTCCTATAATGAAAACGCCACGTGGCGCGGATTACGGAATACGGACGCGCGCCTTACACCCAATATCTCTATTCACATTGTTGAATAATATCATCCAGAGCATACGCTACAATGGCAGTACCATAAGCTTTAAGATAGAAACTTTAATAAGTAATAAGGCTTCGGAACTTTAAAAATTATTACGGCTATAAATTTGGCTTCATTTAATGAATAGTGGTGATAAACCCTCGCTTGATGAATATTTTGTACGTGGCATTAATAATAATGCCACATAAAATGTAGTTACTATGTTATTATTTATTGGGCGATCGATAGCCAAGTTCAAAGCAAGTAAGTCTCCATCAAAATAGTATATTATTCGTATAAACGTCAATAAGTTTGTAAAAGCTCTGTATTGTGTTCATACTTATCTCAATAATTATTGTTATTGAGGGTATACACCCTATTTTATGATTGAGTAAAAGTTTTTACAATATACTAAACAATACATTAAAGAAAAGACTGAGCTTCCTTTTGTTTTGTATTTACTTGTATATTAAGTTAATCTTTCAATTTGGTACCTAGTGTAAATAGTTAGTTGTGTTGTATATAAAACCAGATATTTGTTAAACAATTTTTTTTTTAAATCTATTTAAAAAAATACAGTGTTTCTACGTTTATCTACGAACTAATTGGGTCTCAAAACAAGAAACGGATGAATATTAAAAAGGGTTTACAGGACAAATGAAAATTAAATGAAAATAATTAACTGCTAGTGGCATTCGAAACGTTAGCAATAAAGGGCCGAGTGTAATGAACAGAGCAATATTAACGAAAATTAGGCAAATTTGTACACAAGCGTAATTTCTATTTCGCTGCTACTGTGCCGCACAAATTAACGGGCAAAAGGGTTGGTCCCAATTGTTTCAATACCCATTTCGTACTAAAATTAAGCCGTTTACTTTAAAAAGGTCGTTAATAAAATATTAATTTCATTTGATATCAGTTTTCCATTTCAAAATTGAAATTAAATTATTTGAAAATTAAAATAATTACTGTGCAGTCTTGTGGAAGATAGCTTTAATGATTTTATAAAATGCCTGAAATTTTATTTAATGTCGAATTTGCAACTATTTTAAGAGACAGTATTATCAATGTGTAAATGCAATGTAAAATGTAAATGAGCATCAGAATTTTATCATCTGATATGTCAAGTGTGGATAAAGCAAAGATAATATTTGTTGGAAAGAAAATCTTTTAAATCTAGATTATGTTATTTTTGCGTGGGCACATCAGCACTTAAAACAAGTTTACCAAACCTAGTGATGTTCAAGTTTGAGAGTGTTTTTGTCATGAAATTTATCGAAGATCACTTTTGCTGTCTATCTATATGTAAATAAAAATTGTTAAACTATAATATCCTTCCGACCGATTTCGGTGACGGTGGCCAATCTCAATGGATGTTAGCCAGGTACGCAAGAGATTTTATGGTGCACAAGTGTGTGCGTAAACACGGGTGCACACTCTGTTTCTTTACTCTCATAGTCCAATGGGACGGCAACCCGACACGACCGGGGAGGGATCAGGCGCAGGACCAACGGCTTTACGTGCCTTGCGAGTCAAGGGGATACCACACCACCAAGTTCCAAACTCCGGTCTAATGAGATAAAATTGAGAAATTCCTAATGGAAAAATCCAATAAAACTTTGCCCGACCTGGGAATCGAATCCAGAACCCCACACTCAGCAGTTGGTCGCATTATACATAGATTAAAGATGATTAAAATGATTATCAATACAAAACAGGCAAACAATAATAGCTTGAACAGGAATATCCGTGTCATAGAACCGAGACAATGTTGCTCGTTAGACCGAACACAGTTTAATTTCGCTTGTTTAATCGCAAACAGGCAAATTTCCGTGTAAATCGTGTAAGCGTCGATAATTGTAACATTTGCCAATATTATTACCGGTTCGCTTTCAGCCTAATGGATGCTCTCATTACTGGGCAAGCTTATTTCGGTATTGCTAAATAGTATAATCAGCTAGAAACCTTCCCACTGCTGGGACACTGGCCTCCTTTCTGTGAGAGCCCATGCCCACGCGGGCCTAGTACAGGTTGGTCGGATTTCGATATTGATTGAGAGCAATATTAACTGGGGCACCATGGTTGACCTACCAACAAAATGTATGGTTGGTTGCGCAACCACTTGGACGCGATTTATAGCTGTATAACGGGTGTAAAAATATTCTTAGCAAAACCGAGAATCACTTGTATTCCTGTTATTATAATATATATTTTTTATAGGACCATACCGTGACTCTTCTGGTTACGGAGATATTGAAGGTCAAAGTTTAAACTTTTTTCGTCGCGTTTTTAAAAAAACCAGTTGAAAATGTTACAACTATACTTTAATTCTTCAAGGACATTCTAATTAACTACAATGGTTTTTGGTACGCAGGTGTACCACGCGGTAGCATAGAGGAACTCCCCTGATGCCTGTACATTAGCACTTACAATAATCAAATAAACTTGCAAAATTACTCTCAAGCTAGGCTAACTTTGACATTCTTACAATAATTACAGAGCGTTCAGTGAGTCGGCTTGGCGCCGTGTGGCCGAAATCGGCCGAAAGTCAGACCTTTTTCTAGACTCATTTTGACAGCTGTCAGTCGAAGGAATAAGCAAAATGTTTAGCGTGTGTTGCATTGCGCAGTACCGTAACTAGCGATTTTTCACACCAAATATAAAAGTCGTTTCTCAGTAACACCCTGTATTGTTGGCACCGCAACCACGGTTGCACCATCATGGTCTTTCAGTTCTATAAAGCTTTTAATTACAATATCGGTATTGATTCGGTTGACTGGGTCACTATGAGCTAGTCAGACAGAAAATATCGATCTGGTATTTAGAAAGGAATGTTGGGTTCGGTATAACACATTAGTCATTAGTCTAGTTACAGTATCTACACTAGACTGGTATAATAACATTTTTTATGACAGCAAATGTTGGCCCAAAAACGTTAAGCACATTGTTGTAGAACAAAAAATATTTCATGTACTTTTTTATTAAGGCGCTTACCTACTTACTTAGGTACAGTCCAGTTTGGTCTTAAGGCTGAAAATAATGTTCTGTATTTACAACGAAACAACAATTATTTCTTTAGTAAAAACCAGCTTGCTAGAATCTACAGTGAAAAACTAGCTTGGGCAAAATATGGCTAATAAAACTTTAATACTCACTGTCAAGCCACTTCGAATCATATTTCAGGGTTCTCTTGAACGCAAACTCGCGTCGCCCCGTCGTCAAGTTATGGAGATCCGTTCTGAATATGACGGTATCTGCCTTGGTGAACTCTGCATTAGTACCAGAGTATAGCGCAGGTAAGCTACCAGGGTTGCCCCTTTCCACCCATAGGGCTGTGGAGTTGTCGGCAGGGTCGTACGGGCACTTAGCGACACCCATGCCTATGCCCGGCACGTACTCATGACGAGGCAGGTGCGTCAAGTTGGACTGTAACAAAAGAAGATTATTGTCTTGAATGGGCACTTTAAGTTGGTATATTTTTTCAGAAATTTGCGTAACAGGTGTTGCTTTTGAATTGTGCTTGCAATCAAAGTAATAACAGAGTTTATTTTATTACAAACGTAAGCTCTTGCTTTGGTATGTGATGCAGTAAATAGCTTACCAAACTAGAGCTGTAGTTGGTACCAAGTAATGCAATAAACTCAAGTTAAATAGTCAGCACAACGTTGTTATTAAATCATAACTTTACTTAACCTTACCTACCTACGTAATTTCATTTTGAAAGTGTAATTATTTCGCTACTAATACCCCTCTGATTTAAACTGCGTATAAAGTACCTATCTCCACAATTGTTTGTGCATAAGGGTGTGCGTTTTGGTAAACACGTTAATTAAAGCTTCCAAACACCCCAATTTCTGAAACACCAAAGTAGGGATATCGGTAGAGGGTGAATAAAAAGTTTCCAAAAATATTAAAATTTCCACGCGTGAACGTTTCTATTTTATGCGCCATTAATCAAAAATATATCTAAAAACAAAACGTAACGACTGAATTTATGCGTTTCAAAGTCAGTAACAGCGCACTGGCCAGTGGACCGCCCCCGGCTCGTCCCCTGTGCAACTCAACAACACATCTGCTATTAATTTTTCCAAAAATTTATGTTCGTTTCGCGCTGAACGCGATTTATTAACCGAAACTTATTATTTTGAAGGCGGTCGAATTTTTTCGGCGTTGCGCCGGGCTCCGGAGAATTCCTCTATTAGTATAATGCGATGGGTGGCGGTACGGTTTTCGAAATTATCATAAAATTACTAAATGTAGCATAAACGTGGGGTGGGCAGCGGCGCCCGTCGTCGTGGATTGAGACTTTATGTAAATTTTAACGACGCTGCGACCATCGGGGCCACCTGTGACCCTCCCCCCGCGGCCGTCGCCCGCGGCACCTGTCGAAAACCTATGTCGTTTTTATTTCAATAAGCCGAGGATTAAATTAGGCATGCCAAGACGTGCCGGCCCGACCGCCCGGGGGTAAGATTTTCCTCGCTCCTCACTTGTATTCTGACTTTTATCGGAAAACCATTTGTAGCTTTACACGTTATTTAAACTTGACAAGCGTAAATCGTGTTTGATAATGTAAATAAACCTGGCTCAAGCCACGTTTAACCAAGTGGATTGTAATTGATCAAAAACATACTTATTATAATATCATCCTGAAATGATGTCTTGCATGATTTATCTACTAGGTAATTGAAACACCTACACATTCTCACAAAGGCTACGAAACGTCAAGCAGCAGGCGTAGCATGAGCACCGTTTTGTCGACGGAAGAGTAGACAAAAATTACGTTCCGTGTAGACAGTACGACGGCAGCTAAGTAAAAAGAGTCACCTGCACTTTTAACGAAATTCACTCTTTTACATATTTCGACTCAGAATTCTTTGTTTTGTTTCAAATTGTCTTCACTTCCTTAGACAAATTTCAGTTGTCAGTGTGATTTTGACAGCAAGGATAGAAAACTTTCTTCCGAAATAGTCTACATACTAAAAGACCTAGACAAAGATCCATATAAATGAAAGACAAAATGACAGATTGTAGAAAGATTTCTACGGTGCGATGTCAAAAATGAAGAAACGAAATGTCACTTTGTATAGAAAAAGCTATGTCGAAAAACGCGAAAATTGACGTATCGATCCTAATAGAAAGAATAACGTTTATTTGGACACAGTTCGTCAAACACAAAATACAAATAACAAAATAAAATATGAATCTTATCTGCTAGAAATAGCAAAAGAGTTGGTATATTTAGGGATACGCGCTCATAAGATTATTATTAGATATTCTTCTTCCTGCCCTTGTCCCATTGTTACTTGGAGGCATGATAGCATCATGATAACATATTAGATGCCCACCGAATTTGACTTGGATTTCATCAATTCCATAAACAAAAATTAATCCAAAAAGCAACAGGCAGCAGCAGGCTCAAAATATTTTTACAAGTCCATAAGGAGTTTTAAAAACATTTTACGAAACGCTTATGAAGAATATTAGGTTTCTGCTAACTTTATCATCATTACATTATTTTACTGGAAAATGCAGGAACTTTTGAATAAAATTGTTTCGCAGACTCATAACGCTGCAACTCTTGATGGTACCCCAAGCCTTCTTATTCGTCGATGCCGGCGGCACCCCAAGACATTAAGCGCATTTGTTACTGTTGGTAGGTCCCTACATGATTATGATCTTTAAGCCATAATATAGGCAATGTAATGCTTTGGCACCGACATTTTTATTACCTATTGATATACTATTGCCAAACCTGAATGCCTCAAGACAGAGCTGTTTCAATAAATAATTTGATATTACGATTAACCTGTATTACCGCGGACGGGCGCGGACCAAAAACTATTGTAGTTAATTAGAAAGTCCTTGAAGAATTAAACACGTAGATCAAATTTCACTCACACTTTATTTGGAGGATCTTAAGGCCTATTATAGCAATGATTAGTTATTTATAAGTGAGGCAATTCCAAAGTAAATAAATAGTTAAGTACGTTAAAACGTAAACAATGACAGGCTAAAAGATTTTACTTGAAACTTTATGAGTAAGTTAAGACTTAAAAACTGGTCCTTATGCGTCCAATTTGGAACACCATCTGAGGTGTTTCCGTAGCATTGGCACACACAACCTTAACAACTTGAATACACCGCGAACTTTACACCAAACTGTGAAGCTCTTTGCAACATTATTTTCCCTTTCAGCATCGAAGCGCGATCCTAAGTCCAGGATAAACAAGCAAATGGTCCGGGCGGAAGGGCCCGCGGGCCCCCTAAGGTTGAATAAGAAAGTTTGTCTAGGGACCCGCAAGCGTCCCTCATTAGGCCTTAGCTTTTGTTTGCCCACCAAATTAGCATCTAGAAGGCTTTTCATTCACAGAATGAAACGGTGACGGTCTAATGATGTGAATTGAAACTTCGGAGGCGAGTTTTAGTCTTTGAATTTATGATGGTAATCTATTTTTGTTAAAGATATTACATTTAATGTCGTCCTAAAGATATTTTATGTTTTATTCAACGTAGATAGTGATGTTTACTCCGTGTCTAGACTCTATATTATATTGAATCGGCCTGTGTATTCACAAAATTGATCATATTTTGATAAACTTTTGTGTCTAAATCTTTGCTTCAGATTTTCTAATTCAGTCTTCTTAATTTATCTAAGTCAAACAAGTTTTCAACTGTCTACAGTTCTTATACCAATACTGCTCGTTACGATATCAAACTTGTTTAGGCGCTGGGGAATAGATTTGTAATTGGAAAATAGTTGGCATGACAAAATATGACAGCTATTAACGTCATTTACAATGAATATTTTTTAAATGTTTTTGTTCCTCAGTATTTCCTGCCATCAACTTCACCGATACTTCAAATAACTACAAAATTTCCGAAAACGATGTATTAAAACTTTTCAAGCCTGTTCGTCAATTTTAATTGACGTATGACCCAGCACTAAATTGCGCTTGATTGTTTTCTCTCATCGATTTTGTACGATGAGCTAACAAATTCTGGTCGAGTCTTCAGTGTTCTCTATTTTACATAATAACTCTAAAGGATGTTCCCAATATACATCAAACAAACTTTGCCAAGATGCGACACAGTCGTTTAAAAGTTTACAACGTTACTACAAAGTAAAACACGGTATATAGACAAGAGAATAGTTGACACCTACAGATACGCGGTCGCATGATATACGACAATGGCTTCCCGATACATTGTGAATACATACGTTACGTACGTAATATCCTACGGGAAACTTTCGAGACATTCACTACGAGTTTGTAGAGGGAAGGTAATGTGTGAATATTTATACAAGAAAGTGGATGTTACTTCGCTTTACTTTTTAAATTGGTACTCTGTAAAAGTGAACGTTTACGTCGTCTTTTACGACGTCTATGTAATACAGGGGGGAAAGAACGAACTAAATACCCATCATCGAAGTAGGTCCCATCTTGAAGGATTTTTTCAAAGTTTGGTAGACGGATTTTTCCTGAAAATCGATATTTTTGATTCATGTAATAAAAATACAGGTCTGTATTTGTTCACACTTGTATTGTATCACCTTGAATCGAAAAACAGGGAAGGCACTAAAAAAAATGCAGTGTTGTTTGGTTTATAACTGAAACAAAGTTTCATTTTCAGTAAAAATGGCTACGTTATAATATTTAGATTGTTTTCCTCCAGGTCCCATTTGATCTCACCACTTCTGTAAACCAACCGGTTTTTTGACGACGATATTTCAATCTGACCTGATTCAGACGTGATGTATGTTCTCATCGACGTCCTAATAGCACAAATTTAGTCGAATAGGTGATTAACTACACATATCGGATCGAACATAACCAAGCAATAATGGAGCATGACAGGGGTAATTCATTAATGTAATTACAATCAAATTATATCTGGTAATCAAAGAAAGAGCACTGGTGGCCCAGTTGTAACACCCGCGACTTACGAGTTGTAGGTAGTTGTTTTGAACCCAAGCAGGCACTTTACTTGGTGTAAGTAATTTATTTCATCACCACTGCTCTCAAGATGGTTAAGGAAAACATCGTGAGGAAACCGGCATAGCGTAGAACCAAAAACTCTAAGACATAATATGACATCAACCAACCCGCACTGGGCCCGCGTGGTGGATTATGCCCCACTCCCTCTCACATGCCTGTGTCCCAGCAGTGGGAATATTATAGGCTGATTATAATCAAAGATAAATTAAAAGGCTTGAAGTCAAACGTCAAAAAAGTGTCCTTACAAAATAGTCTAAAGGTATCATCAAGCTACAAGTCACTAACGAAGATGAAACAATAGAAAATGAATATTGAGGACTTCTGCAAAGCACTACAACTCGTGATAGCAACTAGTTACGTGTTTAAACAATAATTATACAAGTTGTGAATATGTTACGAGTTGCGACATACATTACGAAAGTTGTCTTTGTTAGTGCGTGTATTGGAAGGAGTAACTTTCAAACGCATAAGGGATCTCGGGATTGTAGAGATTGTGGGGAGGCAAAGTTTTGACAACCACGTCACTATCAGTTAATAACCTGTGGGGATGATCTGAATTTATAATGACATATTGCTCTGATACAACAAATGTATATGCACTTGTACAAATATTAATTTAAAGTGAGTTTAATCTAAATTGTGAGGAGTTAGGCGAAATTGGCCCTTTAGAATATGTAGATGCATGTGTTATTATAAAATATAATAAATATAAATAAAAAAATATAAATTAAATATGAAATAATAAATAGTTAGTGACTGTTATGTAGATGTAGAAACGAATTCAATATTAGAACAACCGAAGTAGATAGAGCTAGATAAATTATACAGGGACAAATTAAATTTGGTAGCAAAACTGCGCAGACGTGATGGTTTGCGTAATTTAAACACGATAAAACAAAAACAAAACGTTGTTTTTTTTTAAAGACAACAACCGTATGTAATGCCGTAAATCTGTTTTTTGTTTTATCATTTTGAGGCATTGATACACATCTCTTCAGAGAAGTTTACTTAAAGAAACTGATATTACAATAAATAAGACAGATGACTCCAAAAAAAAAATCATCAATTCATATAAAGCAATCCTCGAAGTGAGAAACACCATTAATTTCTGCAATTCTATCTTTCTACAAAAATTTCGTCTGCTACAAATGTAAAAAAATGGTCCTTAAGTAGGTACGAACGAATATCGCCATTCACAAAAGTAAACACCATTCGACTAAATATTCCACAACCAAGTCTTTCAAACATTACCACAAGACAAAACCTAGGCAATGTGCAAAGTCAAAATATCCAAGTTACACAGAAGTTCTGTAGCTGCATATCACTCACAGAGACTGAACACATTTCGCAAGCTTCAAATAGAAATAAGCAGAGTTTACGTGAATGGAGGAAAAGTTGAACCAGGCTTGCATAAGGATGATAGCAGTATGGGAATATTATTTATTTACCAGAAAACACACGTAAGTTATGAAACTTGAGATCATAAGCTTCTGATTTTTTTTAATTCTAAAGAATTTTCTAGCTCTTTAGAATTGAAAAAATCTGTCAACATTTTAAGTTTTTTATTAAAATTGTAACTTAAAGTGTGAATGACTCAACGTTTCTAAAAGACATTGAATTTTCAAATAGACTGTTTTTAAATCACTGAACGGCTCTTCTCCATAGGAATCGACCAATTGGAACCGTGCACCTAGCTTCTGACGTTTCATAAGTGCCCATGTAGGTTTATGTGAATTAAAATATTTTGATTTTGAACAAAAATTATAAGAGATTTATTTTTGTGAAAATTAACCAAACTACAAAAAAAAAACTTTGTAATTTCAGTATCAGAAACCCTTAAAATTTCTAAAAATAAAAGACAAAATAGCACAGCACGTAGAACTCTACAAAGCGACAGACGTAGGCAATCGTAAAGTACACACGATATTGGATACTAATTCCGAATGAGATAGCTATTGCACCTGTGCACCGACTAGTGCAATGTGAAATACGACTATGGGTTTTAGATCAATAAAAAACGTATTCATTTCACGTCATACGAGACAAAATGCTTGTGAATGACAAAGTAGTTTGAGTATTCCATTTTATTTGACATTTTACAAAATTGTCACTAAAGCATTTAAGCAAGCATCATTATAATTTCTAAACAGGACAAACTAATTAATAATTAACTAAATTAACTTATTAAACTAGACTTACTAAATTAAAGTGTGCTATTTTAGTTTTAGTTTTTTAGTTAATTTAGCAAGCATAAAAAAACAGCAAATGTTACTAAGCTTTGTATTTATAATCACAGGGCATGAAATAAGCATTCCAAGAACTAGGAACTTCATTAACAAGTCACAAGTAAATTGCTTGTGATTACGGACATAAAGAAAAATCCTCCTAGTGAAAAACTGAAATTAAATATTCAGACTTAATTTACTAAGGGGTAATGTCAGTTAAAGACAAGAACTAAAGTACCTGGTAACAGTTCTGAGTAAATAATAAGCCGTTGCGTTAACTGTCATGAGGATACAAATATGCCAGTCAAGCGAGGGAGTATGACAGGTTTCAAATAAATTAGCCTGTCATGTAACTATGAAGGGAAGACAATAGTTACGAACATTTAATTGAGTGAACACACAGTCGGTGGGTAGACATCACATATTATAGACTCGGGTAACACGAGTTGGATTAAAAATTTAGGCTCAAAGGACCATTTCCGTGAAAATCAATTTGTCAAGAAACGAACATTCGGTTAACAGTAGTTTCTTGGCGTCAATATTCAATTGATTTTGGCATGCAATGAAGGGAGACGTTTTCCAAAGACAAGCGTACTTTTTTGTTCCGGTACATTTTGAATTACTGTAATTGCTTTAAGAGAACCTATATAATTACTCCAGAAGGTTATAAAAATAATGGGTCACTTATCCAGACAAGATAAATAGCAGTTCCGTTTCATCTGTTCATTCTGTAGGATGTGAAGGATCATCCAGACCCCACACATGTCATTGTTTTATTATATGTCCTCGATTTAATCGAAACCTACACTCTACTTACTTAATATTATTTTAGGTTTAAATCAGTTTTTCAAGTACAGCTCTTGGGATCTCAAGATTAACGTTCTCGTTCACATAAATCGCGTGTGCACGTAAATATCTTATGTCCCTTAGTGGGGAAAAAGTTGTGATATCAAAGAAAATGTGAAAAAATGAAATCATGGTACACGGCTGCGTGTGAAAATTATAAAGAAAGCTCCAAAACACAGTAACCGTTCATCGTACACTAACACAAATACACACTTTGAAACTAAGTCAATTTCCACATACAAAATAAGTACACTTAGTTCCTAAGTTGTTTGTATAAAATTTTACGGCCAGCTGCATTCATGTAATGCACAAAAATGGTTATGCGGCGTCGGTGTTCAGCCGAATGCGGCGTTGCATAGATTATAAAGTGATTTTCCGAAGTGCACTCAGCGATGCGGCGCGGGAGTTGAATTTGCACTATTATTATGCCATAAACATGATTGTATGATGACACAAAAGCTTGTTGATCTATTGGCATGAATAATTATATTACAAAGAAGGAAATGACACTGAAATATTGATTGTGCTTTGTGCGTCGGGCGAGAATCGGCATTGCAACAGTTTTTGTTTTGAAAATGTAAAATTTTCACAATTATTTGAGGCTTTTTGTTTAATGCATTTCGTGGTAATAGAACTTTGAACACATACGTTGTTCTTTGTAATTCCCGTGCAGTGTAAAGATAGATAATTTAAGTATAATAGCAGGTTGGTTCGCGCCGACGCTCGACGGTGTATGCCTAACGCGGGCCCGCCACTTATCAAGCGTTCTAGACCATTTATTACACACTTTTAGAATATATTATTCAATGTGTGGGTTGTTTCGCGATAGTTTCCGTCGAGTTTGAACCTAGTGATATTACATTGTGTTTATAAAGTTTATTGTATGGTACCTACACACAGCTGGTATTTTAGATAGGTACAAAGTTTATATCGATTTTCCTCGTGAAGTGAAACGATTACTTTGGTGTTTGCGTATACATTATACTGAACTGAAATATAGAGTAAAACTTTAGCATTTAGACCGAGCATGATGTATATTTTGGCTTTCTGGTGTTTATGTTTAATAACGTAAGGATACTAGATTTAGCTTGTGAGATACATTTGAAAATGTTGGTATAACAATTCGTTATGCACAGTGCACCTATACTACTTAGTAAACTTATTCCCATCACCACCATAGCCCTATCTTACACACCATTTAGCCAGCACCTGAAAAGGTAACTAATTCCAAAAAGATTGCCACAAAATAAAAGAAAAAAGGAAAAGAAAACCTAATCGAGTGGAATCGGAGGCAAAACTTTTTAGATCAACACGAAACCCTTATGATAACTACAGGGATGTGTACAAAAGTTGTAAAGGTCCGTATGAAAACCTCCCCTAGTTTGTGTTCGCGGTAAACTTTCGAGTAAACAGCACTGGAAACTTGGTCAACTTATTTTAGGACACAAGTTTAGCTAGTTCAGCTTTTATGGGCTATCGCTGGAAAAATGCTACGCGGGACAACTGATTTAAATGTTTACTCTGCTGGATATCGTCTGGGAGTTAATAAAGGTCTAAGGAGGGGAATCCCCAAAGTGGAAATAAATAAAATAAATTATACAGGGTGGTATGGTAATAATTTCATAAGAAGAAAAGGTAGAACAAATTAATGAATAATCATCACAGCCAAAGTGCCAGGCGCTCGATGTGTAAAGAATATTTAAAATTAGAATTAGACTAAGACTGCGTATAAACGTACCCACGTACTATGTATTAATAGTGAAAGCTCCAACTAAATGCAATGTTTAGGTACCCATGAGAGGTACCTACTTAGATTCCAGTAGCGTTGGTACCTCCAGATCTATAAATCACGGTCGCAACTGGATATACAAAATGTTTGTCCCCTTGCGGAAATAGAATCTGTAACCCTTAGCACAAAATATGGTCACTCTGCTGCTACACCAATTTGAACCATAAATGCAATCCGAGACAAAAACAAAAACATTTGTTAGTTGTGAGACAGCGCACTAAGTTGTTATGTGTTATTATTATCTTTTACAAATGTAGCCAATTTAATTATCTTTTTCAAAATGAAAAAATCCTCAATCTAAAATCTTTTGTATTAAAATTACAGGTATACAGCCTCGTATAAAAACATGGATATTACAGAAGGGACAGTAAACCAAGTAATTATAAAACCCTATAAATCTAACAACAATAACGGTAGAACGTTATGAGCACAAAGAATGAGACAAAAAGACAATTTAGCTCGCCCGTTGGCAACACCGGGGCTAAAAGAACAAGTGTGATCAGACTAAAAAATAAAATAAAAGCACAAGCCGTTTGTTACCTGCTCCGTACAATACAACCATTTGTACCTACCTAATAGGAGATTTAAAGCACATCGGATTCATCTCGTAAAAAATGCGATAAGCCCACCTTATTGATTGTCTCCATTTAAAATGAAAACGTGAATCTGTTTTTTCGTCACACTTACCCAATGAGGTGGAAAAATAAAGCGTAATCACCATAAAGCTTCTTGTAAAGAGTATTGGATAAAGATAAAACATTAGAAAGAATTACTTTCTAATGTTTTATCTTTATCCAATAGGTACTCTGGAAAATATTTGTGTTTTATGAAATAAGATTTTTAGCTTTGAAGCTTTTTTTTAGGTATTATTTTCTTTGCTGAAAAACTAAGTTTAAATTTTATAATTTTCAACTGAAAATGTATTTATTTTAAGATACACGAGACGATTTAAATTTTTGCTTGAGATTTTATTAATTTCCTAAGTATTCTAAATTAAGTGTTTTGCTTTGAAAGACTTAACTTTTAAAAATTTTAAGTAATAATTAAAAGTTGGAACAATATTTTAGTAACCCATAAAATAAACCAAATCCAAATGCCTTAATCCCGATCCCCATTTTCCACCACAGCCATTAAAGCCACAATATTGAAAAAAAAAAGCACAAATACCACTACAAACAAACTACCGCGTCATTTGTTTCCAATACCCGTCCAATCCGCTACAGCTATTTGTACCAGAATAGATATAAATTGGTGGTTGCAGCAAATATGAATCGTTCGGTCGATTTCGTTCAAGTCGCATTCTCCCTATCAATCCCGTACATGTGATTTCACTCAATTTTTGAAACTGACGCGCCCTAAGAGGAGGGAAACATTACTCATAGTACAGATAACGCGCTACTTTGCACTTTGTATTTATTTTATTTATTGCTCTGTGAAAGTATTGTGCTGTAGTGGTGGGTTTCAGTTGTTTTTTGCTTTTGAATTACTCTGAAGAGTTTATTTTTAATCTGTTGTAAAAGATTGGAACTTTAAAATGTGAAAGCTTTCATTATTATGTGAAATCGCAGTCTGTGAATTATTTAAATTAGGCTCATTCAAAATGATTCAACTGTTTCAGCTTGTATTTTTTTAAATAAATATTGATAACTATGAAAGCTTATAAATCCTACAATTTCCAAAAGTAGAAAAATGTTATTCTACGAATAAAATCCCAATGAGCTTCTAACCAATCCGGCAGTTAATTAAATCAATTTCCAAAGGGAATTAATATCCAGTCATATTTAAATGCGCAACTATCTCTGTTTTGACAGTGCTCTGTACAAAAGAGTCCCGACGAACGGGATCAGCGCGGTCCCGTGTCCCTACGGTAAGTATAGATGATATATTTTCAATTTTTGGCTTCCTATTAGTGCGAATTTTCGACTTGTATGATTTATTTTTATTGCGGGACGTGAAACAGATGAATGTTCGATAAGTGTTTTATTTTCAATGCAACCTATTTGCTGTGTTTGTTTTAGGTTGGTAATAATTTTTTTAGTCTTGTTTCTCCTTTCGTTATACTGGCCTTCGATGGCATTTAAATCAGTATTTTATAGTAAATTATCAAAATTATAATAAAAAAATAAAAATATCAAAATAGAATCACTATCCATTCTAAGGTTGCCTATAAGAGATCGCAGAAAGCGATAAGGCCGCCCATTATATGTTTTGTAGTGTTAAAGTTATTTATTTTTGCTATGTATTTTCTGGTGTACAATAAAGTATATAATAATATGAATACAATACCTAAAACAAACTATAATAACAATACCACAGTTAATATTTTAGAGGAGGGAGGAGAACTTACATCTCTATGCACGTCACGGAACAGTAAAAAAATGTGGTCTGCCGCAAAGTGAATCTCATTATAATTCCATTTTTCTATTTTTCTATTCAGCTATTATTAAACCCAAAACTCTACAGTATCAGAACTGCTATAAAACGTGTGAAGGGTCAAAACGACCGCCAATACATCATAAAATTATATGAAAGTCAAGAGCAGGGAAAGTGAGAGGTGAACAGGCCACACTGAAAATTTATTGCGGTCTGCTTTCGATACCTATTGTGAAAAGTTGGTTTTATGAGTTTTTAAAATAATTTTCATGAAAATAACTCCACTTATCGTCGCATCGCGGGTCTCAAATAGCGTCCATTTGGATGTTACGGCTGCGCCTGGTCAGAATGTAAGTGGCTAATAAATAATAACTCTAAAGTGGCCGCATAAAGTCGTGGTGAATTTTATTTTGAATTTCTATCAGGGAAAATTCTTTGAAGTTAAAACTCGTCATTGGATGGGATCTGAAGGCGTTCGGTTAGAAATTTGTCGACGTCGTAAAAATCTTCGTTCACGTTACGGCGTCATTTAGAGTCGCTACCCGTGAAATTTGTCGCGGTTCCTGCTAGCAAGGAAGTGCGTTATGTACTGGATGCATCCAGCTGCATGTAGAATGGACGCTTAATACCGTCTCGTTGAGTTTGTCGTCGGTATAAACCGGCGAAATAGAAATTTAAAGAGCATCAGTGTACAATGTTTGGAAAATTGCGAGTCTTGGGGAATGTAACGGAGTTAGTTTCAGCTTCAGGCGAAGTATATTACTCCGGAATAGTTTTTCTTAATTGGAAACAATTTTGCTACGAAACATATTTCCGAATTATAAGAACTTCCATGCTTGGATTTTGTCACAACGAAAACAAAATCGTATTGAATTGGTCCTTTTGCACCAGCATAATTTATTACTGAAAACATTCAATTCTGTCGCATTTATCTGTAGCACAAATATGTTAGGGACCTGTTGGAGATCTGTTGCGTCGCTGGCTGCTGTCCAAGGCTCATGTCGGGATCAGTTCGAGTGGGGTGGGTCTTTAGATAATAGCTCGCATTTCGTTGCATGTGCTCGGGAGTGTTCGCAGAGATACCCGTGTTGGCTATGTAATGGAAATCGCCGCATAAAATAGTCTCGTCTCGTTGTTTATTTTACACTTGTCTGCGTTGGAATAGAGATTTTGCTCTCTAGATGTTTACTGTTGATAAGTGTCGGGAAATATACGGGCAGCTACATTAAAACCGTATTTTTAATTACTGTAAATTTTAGATGGTGTGCTTTTTTAACGTTTATGTATTTGACTATAGAATAGAATAGAATATTCTTTAATATAAACACTATCAAAATTACAGATATAAATGTAGAAATTACTATTACTACGCTATTTGACTTTAGAAGCTTTAAGAAAATGTTACCAGCCTAATATCACGCGTGTGTTCCCAAAAAGGTCTGGTAGACGTAAGATGTATATGTACTTTAATTCACCCACATTACTTCTCGGACATGACAAGACAAAGTGTGTCCACCTACATTCATCCCTAGATGTTTGAGGAAGAGGTATACTGTGTTAGTGCCACGTTAATTCTCTGACGAATAAGTATTAGGTGTATTTTGTACACCCACGTTTAGTGACTAAATGAAAGTATGCTTTATACTCCCAGTATTAAGGTACCAATGATACCTAAAAGTTATAGTATGTGAAAAAAATCGTAACATATATCCTGCCTACAAATTCCACGCTATGAGGGATGTTAAATATCGGGAATACATGACGTACTAACCTTCTACATTTCGTGTGGTTAATGACTAACCTGGTGTCAGAGTTTTAAAGCCGCCCATGGGCCTCTGACTTGACTTCACATGCCGTCGAGAAATATCTCTCAGGATGACGATGTTTGCCTTCATCGTTTTTGAAGCAAGTGATAATTATACAATACGTGTCGTACATGAATCCGAAAAGTCAGATGTGCGTGCCTTGGGTTCCAACTCGAGTACTAGCCTTCAATCGCTTTTTTTTTCGCGTAGTAACATGAGCGTAGTTTCAACTTTCCGGTTAAAATCATGTAGGTTAGACAAATTAATTCACAAACATGGCCTAATTACCAAATTAGGTTTCGGCACAATATAATATAGACGGTATTTGTTGTAAATGTTAGCTTGTCAGTTGGTTGTTTTTGGATTGCAGAGTCTCCCATAAAAGACTCGAAGTATAGAAATATAAGTGTTTTGTTATTATATACACACCACCATCTCCGAAAGGTTTACCTATAGTACACCCAAACGCCAAATAAGTTTATAGTTCCATGTGGTGGCGAGCCTATTGCCTTCAATCGGTCACAAATAAAGACTGCTGATAATGAGAAATTTCAGATGGCAAAACCCAATAGCACTATGCCCGACCTGGGAATCGAATTCAGGACCTCATGCTCTGCAGTAGCGCGGTAGTCCAAAAAGTCGAGATGGTTCTGTTATTATAATACGTAGTAATACTTACATATAATACCCAATCCTTTGGGCTGTGCGCGTTGGTCCCGCAGACGTAGAGGCGGGCACCATCGCCCATCGGTTGGATGACGCGCACGTGATTCCGACAGTCGAAATGCTGAAAGAAAATATTTCAATTTAGTACAGTGTATAGGCAATGGTCCTATCGACTACGAAGATAGAGATAATTGAGAAACTTCTTTGCAGTTTAGGTGAAATTGCGTAAACATATTATTTTATTGGAATAGATAATCGAAGGCGATATAGTTGCCACTATTTGAGGAGCTCGTGACTACGTAATAACAGCCGCACGGGACGATCCATCAGGTTAAGCTACGCTTGTCGGGGTTGGTCCGCGGATGGGTGACCATCTTTACCTACCGAGATTCCTCCGTGCCTCGGAAAGCACGTTAAGCCGTTGGTCCCTGCTGTCATTTGTAGACCTTTGACAGTCGTTACGGTTCGTCAGAAGCCCGAAAGTCTGACAACCAGTCTTACCAAGGGGTATCGTATTACCCAGTTATTGGGTTGTGGGGGTCAGATAGGCAGTCGCTCCATGTAAAATACTGGTATTCAGCTGCATCCGGTTAGACTGGAAGCCAAACCCCTCCATAGTTGGGAAAAGGCTAAGCAGATGATGATATTCAAGTCTTGATTTTTAATTTCATATTTATAGTTTGAACTTTAAAAAAATCGTAAAGTAGGTATTGAGAGTAATGTAAATAAAGCTTGATTAACAATTTCTCAAGCAAATTAGCTGACAACTTGAATGAACTGATTTAACGAGACAGACGCCAACGACATTTAAACCCTTTTTTCCATTGTCAGCACGTAACAAAAATAAACTGTAATGCAAACAATCGGAACACATCAATGGGCGAGCGATGCGCATACCTACCCTACCTCGGGCAAAATTCATTGGAATAATAGTAATTCGAAAGTACGTGGGTGTGTATGAGTATTCACAGCCTGTGATTATGCAAATTTGCCTTCGACATAAATATTAAACGGGGCATTAATATTCCGGACGACAGAAATGCATTGCTCGCTTTACCGGTTAAAACACTGCTATATATTGGTCCATTTCAGTTCATTATGGTTCATTAAAGTTCCTTTTTTTCCAGTATTTATTTTTGTATGTTTAATGGGCTCGGATTTGGTGTTGTACGGTTTCTGTTTTAATATTCACAAAGTTAGATTAGTTTAGTTTTTCACTTTGGTTTGATGATCAATTTTCGGTAGGTACCTACATGACCTATCGCACTCTACTAATTTTATTATTTCACATTTAAGGTTAAAAGCTAATAAAGCTTTCAATATCTTTATGTAACAATAAAATTGCATGCAATTTAAACACTTTTGACGGTAGTTTTCATTGTTTTCTTCGCATAAAATGACATAAAAAATTGCACAACATAACAACAAGCCGAACTTTCATACAGCGAATGAATCAAAGTGTATATTTTATGGCAGATTGGTATGTGGTCTTCGCGGTCACTCGGCAAGCTCGAAACTAATTTTCTCTACGTCAGAATGAAATCTGCACACGAGCGGACGGGTACGTATCCGGATAAATCCGATAAAATAAAAGAATGTTGTTTTTTTTTTAAAATGGGTGATGTCTTTCGCCTTCTTTATTGTAGTTTAATTAACGAAAATTTTATCAAATTTTATCAAAGACTAGGCCAGACTTTTTCAGTGGAAAAAAATTTAAAAAGTTTCACAACATCTCTTGTGTTGTTATAATTATTAGGGTAGTTTTAATTAATTTGACATTATGAACCTCTAACAAAAGAAACTTTTGAAACGACCTAAGAATGAAAATTTGTACAAGGTCGATTTTTTCTTGCTTTTGCATGAAAAGTTTTCTTAGGTGTTCAAGCTAAGCTTATCGTAGTTGAGTATCGTTTTATAAAATCACATTATAATTTTAAAAGAGATGTATGGATAGCGATTAACTTGCTTAATTCAACTAAAATAAAAATAGTTATATTGCTTTAATTGTTTTAAATAATGTAAATTATGACTAACTGCAGTGATATATTTATTTTTCACGTATTTCAGTACGATTCACTGAATTATCCTTGTGTGACGATTGCCCTAATTATTATAAACAATGATTGAGGTAGGTCAAATGCGTAAATTCAGGATAGACTTTTTCGACCCCTAAAAACCTGACCAAATAAAACAATGGAAGAAAAAGTTTATGGGTAAACACAGACCCACCTAACGCAATATATCGCTCTTTATTTGATTGAGTAGACTTGATAACGAACCATAATTATATTACTTTCTATACGCACAGAAAATCAGTAAATGTAGTAAAACTCAATTTGGAATAGGCACGTGTAAGTAAGCAATTAACCGAGTGCTTTGTTTGTTAATAAAAAGTTTCAGCCGGTTTCTTTGGTTCGGCCGGGCGAGGTAACTTTCCAAGAGATTGTTCTAAAGTAATTATCGGATTAATATACTGTGAGCGCTCAGCCGTCGTACTGACGTGAACACAGAACTGTTTTGCACTCAGAAACAATCAGAATTAAGCAAGAGAACAATCAAGCTCGCGTCTAAGTTTCTTTTAACGGCACTTAGTCGGCAGCACTCGCATAACTCCACTCGGAACTAATGCCTTCGATTGGACCATTCCGTTAATTATTCGCCACTTTGTACGTAAGTAGATTTACGGCGGGCTTTCCTCGCGTTTTTCCACCCAAAAGGTTCGCTTCTTGTTTTTCTATAATGGTTTTTATTAGGAATTTAAGAGCGCTGATTTGCATTACCAATGCGGAACATTTTATTGCTTTTGCCACGATACTCGTACACAAAGGTCGTAATAAGTACTGGGAAATTAAAAGAAAATGTATTGTAACTGGGTTTTGTAGACGTACGTCTGAAAGGCGGTTTGGCATTATTTATGTCGTTTTTCTTTTTAGGCTTTTCGTTTTTGGTCAAAATGTTTTTATTGCATACTAATTTATATAAAGCCATGGTGGTGAAATACGAACTTTATGTCTGAGTCTGTTGTGTTTTAAGTAAATGTATAAAACGAGATGGAAAACGGAGCTTGCCAAAGGGAAAGGACAAAGCATTTTGGATTTCTTATTTACTAGAGATATTATATCTCTCGTTTTCTAAAACATCGAGTCTCTGATTTACCTAAGCCAGTGAATTTTCTTTAATAGCGTCACAAAGAGCGGTGAAGTTAAAACAAGGAGAGCGTCGGCTCGGTGGCCGCCTTAAGGAATTCGCCGACGGCATTTTTCCAGCCTTTTTCGTGTTACGACATCGTGTTTAGAAAAAAGAAAACTCGCCGACAGCGAGAAACTTTGATTATAGCCTTCACGAGTGGCCGTTCCATTCGCGATCGAGGTGATAGACTCGAGGATATTTCTTTTTTATAGCCCTCTTTGATACTAATAAAACAAATTTACTTTTTTCTCCATCGGAAGAGTTGGAATGGGTAGCATGTGGTCTATTGCTTTTCTTCTCACGCTATTGCGGAAGTTTGACCTTTTATTTCCGTGGTTTATGTTACCGCGATATTTTGTTGCAGTAAACTTATGAGTTTGCTTTCGGCAGTTTTTGCTTCGGTACACCTTTTAGAGTCACAAAGAGGGTTTACTGTTCACGGTAAGACTTTATACATTTCGCATGAGACAGCCCATTTCTGGTTGCGGGCTTTATGACTGTCTTATTAGATATAAACGTGTCTGAGTGAGACAACAAAGAGTTATAAATGTATACGATGCCATACGCTGAGTCGTCGCAACTTTTACAGCGAGGACGTATAAATAAATCTGTGGCTGTAGCGGAAATCGAAAAATTGTAATATGGCGAAAATAAAGGAAACCACTCAAGTGTAACGGTTCGTGTAGAGTGGGTATTATCGAATTAGTGGATGACGCACCGAGGCAAGTCGCAATAATCGCCGAGCCCCGATCTTCGAGACAGCCTCCGACCGCCGAGAAATAAAACAAATATTGCTTTTACGTTGGGATTGTAAATCAAAATTAACGGCCTTAATATAGCGAGGCAGAGCATGGCTGTAAGCCCCCCGCTATGAAATATGCTCGCCGCCCGCCGCTCACAGTTAAAAATGGGATTAACCTTTGATGGAAATAGTGTTAGTTGTGAGTAATTTTGCAAGAATTGTGGAAATTTTAATCTCATTTGTGTAGGATACTTAGCAGTTAATTAACTTACCTCTGATTTTCCTTTAGATACGCATTGTGCAACGTTGCTGGGCTCCAAATTTATGGAATCTCTCTGTAAACAAAAGGGTTCAGTTTAATGTCAATTTATTGAACAATATTTTGTATTTTTTTTACTTATAGATGCTATTATAGATGATATATTTGCAGACATATTTTCCGAATTGCACTCTAAAAGCTTTGTTTATAATACTTAAATATTTATTTTATAACTTACTTCGCAGTGTGATGCGCTGATGTTATTCATATTCAGCCGATACAGCCGATCCCTGAAAAAAAAGTACCGTAAGAAAAACATAAAAGGAATGTTGTAAAACTCCTTTAACTTGGGCTATTTGAATGGAAAAGTTTAGTCAATTTACTGCGGACTAGAGGGGATACGTTACAAAGTTGCGTAAAAGTTACCATAACGTTTATATAAGAATCGTTTTACAGCTCAAAATGCGGCTGTATTATTTCCCGAATGAAATTAGTTGCCTTCGTGACACACACGATTGACCTATATCACCTCTTTTTATTGAATCACCGATGTAGGTTGACCCTCCTGACTCTTCAAAAACTTTGTGTAGTGGACGGTGGTTGGCTAAAACTATGAATTACCAGAGGTCTAGTGGGAATGGTTGATGGTTAACCGTAGTCAACCGAAGGTAAAGCTGATACGGTGGCACACTCGTAAAAATAGCTATTTGATTGTATTGGACCGATTGGTTTTTGTTTTGTGCCAAGGAAATGATGGATACGGATTTGAATTATAGATTGAAATCGCATTTGATTTTGTGGTTTTGAGCAATAAGTGGATAATTATTGATGTTATATCTGTTTATTAAATCGATTTCCTTAGATGTGGTGTATAGACAAGCTATTATTTTGATATGGATATTGTGACGTAATTTTGAAAATAACTAGTGCACTGAGGTGATTTAAGTAAATTGTATGTAAGCCTCAAAAGTTAATTATGATGTTGTTAAAGAACAGGTACTGCAAACTATATCTATTCTTAATGATATAATTTTGAAATATAATGCGGCACGTCGACGGCGGTAAATTTAAGACTGAAAGTAGTAATTTAAAAGCTATTACATACTGGCGCAACTTGCCGCGCGACGCTACTTTTAACAAAACAATTTCTGAGAAAACTTCACGGCGAACAATGCGGCGACGTCGGCGTCGCGCCTGTATGTAAGAGCCTTTAATGTTACACAATTTTATCAAATTCTATTCTGCGTTGGCCGCCCCGGACATACTAATATGTATAGACAGATAGAGTACTCTTTATTATTAACAAGACAGTTAAGTATTTAATGAAATAATTATACTCACATTGCGCCCACGTAAAGGGCGTCCCGTTTGGAGTCCACGAAGAAGGTTCGGTAGTATAGCGTGCCGCAGGAGAATTCGCGAACATGATCTGGAAAGATAGAAATTAACATGAGCACATGAACCTTAATCATAAATAGTAAGAAAACAGAAGACATTGTATCGTATGAGTTTGTTCTATCGTACAGGTATCTTCATTTATTGTAAGTAATAGGAAAACGCAATTCGTTACGTGAAACGTAACAGGAGATTCGGTCTTACGGCTCATTCACACGAGGACGATTCGCGTGTTTTGACGAATTATCTTTTTCTAGATACGAATTTTTTTTAGGGCGGCAATCCTTTTTAAATGCCCTTATTTTAATGCATCACGAATCGTGAAAATGAAGAGTAAAATTAAATCAGGTATCATCTTTTAAAAATGACGTTCGTCAAAAAATACGAGTCGCTATTTTTTATGACTGAAAACCATGAATCACGAATCAAGTGTGAACATATCTATTCGGATGTTTTGACGTAGGTATCGTGTTTTTTGACGAATCGTCATTTACGGATCCCGTGTGAATGCGGCCTTAGTGAATTTGACCATGCTTGATCCATGGTTTTAAGAATACATAGTACGGAGTAGGAACCAAGATAAATGGTAAATTATTTATTTTTGTAAATTAGATTTAAAAAAATCACTTTTATAAAATTTACACTTCAAAAAGAAATACTATTATTTTAAATCTAAATGAGGTCGGTAGGTCCCTGTGGATACCTAGTTTCCTACTCTGTATAAATGAAAATAATATAACATTGTTAGTTTGACAAAAGTACCTAAACAGTAGATACCTATATTTATTCCTTGTACAAAATTACGATGCTACAATTTAAGCTATATTATTTCTCGGATATCTAAGCAAAACACTTAGCGCGCGGCAGCGGTCCCGGACGGACGTGTTTGCGCAGTGTTAAGTGTTCTCGTGTGTTTGGCTCAGTAGAGCCAGTGATCGTGTTTTCGTCGCGCCCCGCGACGGACGTCATAGTCGCCTTGACTATCTTCGATTTATTAGCTGTGTGCCTTTTTCAAGGCACAGCTAGTATAATTATTTCTTTAACAGAATATTGTTAAAATATACGTTCGACGGTGATTTTTGCCCCTTCCGGGTAAAAAACCACAGTTTCGTGGTCCTCGGTGGATACCTTACGGTGCCAACGAAACCGAGGGGGTGTTGACCCAAACGCACCCGCCAATCCCCATCAGGGTGAGGCAGAAAGTTGGACGGGTCCCAGTGTTCGGCCTTGGGGGATCTCCTAGTCGGCATTGGTGACAGTTTTCCTTTCACAGCAACACACCTGGTGTCGGTTGGGTGTGTCTACCCCTTCGCACCAGACCCAGTTAGGACCCCGTTGCACAAATAAGATAGGCAACGGGCCAAAGCAAGCTTAGGGCTCACCAATAGGTTACACACCTCCCTGTCTATACCCGACAGGGAGGGTCACACATCCCCGGGCAAGTCCACCCGGGGAGTTAGGTGTTAGGGCAAATGTTAGGTTCCCCTTACATTTCCTCCCTTTTACTCTCTCTAGCCTAGTCTTCCTACGACTATGGCTGTCGCCGTGCCTAACGACACGGCCCGCCTCATACTTGAGTGTCTCAAGGCCATCCTGGTCAAGGAAGGCATCACCGACAAGTATGCCGATGAAGTCTCTCGCATCGAGCGAGCGCTCAATACCCCGATCGACCCTACCATCGCTGGTTTCAGCGATGTTTTAGTCATTCCCCCTGTCTCAGTTAGTCTACCATGCTCATCTGGCCTCACCGGTGAGATGGATATAGACGAGCCCGCTTCTTCCAAGCGGGCAGATACCCCCATGCCCGCTTCCTCAAAGCGTGTAGCAGCGGCCTCTTTCCCGCTACATTCCGACTCGGAGGATGTCTTATCCTCCAACTCTACGTCCCAAACCGACGACGATGGCTTCTTGCCCGTCGTCGGCAAGGGAAACAAGAGGAAGAGGAAGAAGAAGCATAGCTCCACCCAGGCCACCAAGGTGGCCGCGGTCGAGGAGCCCGCTTCCGATTCCCAAATAAACAACGTCGTCATCGATGACGTCATTTCCCCCACCCCTACCCCCGTAGCGCAAGTCGCCGGTACAGTGCCCAGTAGCACTACCGTTGTTGACACCGCGATTTCCCCCTCCACCTCGACCGCCGCGATAGTAGCACAAGTTGCTCCAGGGCCTCGCTCAAACAAAAAATCGCCCCCTCCCCCCGTGTTCATTCAGGACAAGGGGAAGTGGACCGATGTTTCCAAATGGTGTTGCGATCAAAAGATCGCGTACACCAATGCCCGCAATACCCAACAGGGTATCAAAGTGACCATCCCTACGTCTAACGACTACAGGGATCTCACTAGACTCCTCCGCTCCAGAGGTGTGGCATTCCACACCTTCTCCCTACCGGAGGAGAAACATACTCGCGTGGTGATTAAACGCATCCCACGTGAACTTCCCACAACCGACATTAAAGAGGACCTTATTTCACAGGGCATCCCGGTCGACGAGGTACACCGCATGCACCGCGCTCGCAACGGCGAAGCGTTCGACATGGTCCTCGTTGTCTGTCCCCCCTCGGAGTCCCGCCTACACCCTATATTCAATGTCAAAGCCATCTGTAACCTGACGGGCTTTGACATTGAAAAGCCCCACAAAAACGCCACAGTCGGTCAATGTCACCGTTGCCAACTGTACGGGCATTCACAGAAGCATTGTTATGCTACCCCCAGATGCGTCAAGTGCCTGGGTGAGCACGGCACTGCTGAATGCTCCCGGCCCAAGGACCGCTCGCTCTGCACCGAGCCGCCTAGCTGTGTGCTATGCGGTCAGTCAGGGCACCCAGCCAACTACCGTGGCTGCCCCAAAGCTCCCAAGACCGCTCCCTCCAAACTGGCGAAGCGCTCAGACGCTCGCCAGCAGAGGGAAGCTCCCTCCGCCTACAGGGCCCCCACCGCCCATATCCCAGAGAGGCTCAGCCCCCAAAGGCCTAGCCCCTGGAACCAACTCCATCACCAGCAGGCTTTCCCTGCCTTAGGGTACCCCAAGCCCCAGGTCCCCCCCCCCTCACGCGTCCCCCCCCCCCTTATGGATCCCCGTCTTCGCGCTCCTGCGCCCCTTATTCGTCAGACTCCTGCTCTGTTAGCAGCGCGCCCTCTCCCCCCTCCCCCCGCGGCCCCTTTCGATCCATTTAATGTGATCACTTCCACTTACATGACTTTCCTCACCCCTCGCGCTAGGCAAATGGCCAACGAAATCGTTGCTGCCAGAAATGCCAACGACGTAGGTAGGATTCATCAAATTTTTAATGCGTATCCCGAGATCACGCAAGCCATGTCCTCCCTAGCCAACCACCCTACCCCCCATAATGTCTAACATTACCGTAGCTAGGTTCAAACCCCGATCCCTTAACTTAGGATTTTTCAATGCCAACGGCATTCAACACCAAAGAGATGAGATCGCGGAATTCCTCCGCGACCATCAGATAGATATCCTCTTAGTACAGGAAACATTCCTCAAACCCCATAAACGGAACCCTTCTATCGCAAACTATCGTATAGTTCGCAACGATAGAACCCGTTGTCACAAGGGCGGCACCCTTATATATTACAAAAAGGAACTCTATTGCATCCCAATAGATCCTCCCTCTCTCTCTCGGATAGAAGTCTCAGTATGCCGCCTAGGCATGTCCGGCCATCAGCCGATCACCCTAGTCTCTGCTTATCTCCCTCCCTATTCCTCCGCCACGGAGAATCCCCAGGAATTCTCCAATGACTTCACCGCCCTACTCGGCTTGAGTGACTCCGTTATTATAGCGGGTGATCTCAACGCTAAACACCCGGCCTGGAATTGTTCCACTACCTCCGTTAGAGGGCGATACCTGTTCGACCTCTCAAACTCCCATAACTTCGATATCATCGCTCCGATGACTCCCACTCATTTCCCCCACGAACCCAGTCACTCCCCCGATATCCTAGACATGGCGATCCTTAAGAACGTCAACCTTAGGTTAAACTCCATAGAAACGGTGCACGAGCTCACCTCTGACCACCGCCCAGTAGTCATGAAACTGGCCCCCCGCATAGGTCTCCCCGACCCCACCCAACCCCCCGCCACCAAGAAGGTAACGGACTGGAGGAAAGTAGGCGAATTGCTGAAATCCAACACGTCCCCCCAATTGGACTCTATTCCCGAACAGTTCGATTCTGTCGCAGACACGACGGCCGCGATCGACTCGCTCACGGATCACGTACAATCGGTTTTGAACGATTGTTCAAGGCAAGTTCCAGTGGTGGACGACCACCGCTTCAAATTGCCGGCCGATGTGCGTGATCTGATGACCGAGAAGAACGCGGCCACCCGTGCCTACAGCAATTTCCCATG